>CM048841.1:30368391-31630162 GCA_026545765.1 Plantago major
ATTATGAGGATATTTGAATGAATGAAGAATTAAGTCTATTTTCAGTTAATCTCTTCCCTTTCTATATATCTGGAGTCTTTAGGATTCAGACTACCAAAACAGAATCTCAATCCACTTCCATTCTTAACATTTGGTGCTTTCATCCATTGAAATCATGCCTCCCAAGCCAAATCAATCCAACTCTGCATCCGACGATTCACAAATTGCAGAATCTGTACGTCAAGTTCAGACCGAATTGGCCGAAGTTCGTTCAGAAAATCAGCAGACTAAACAAAAATTGGAAGCATTTATATCTTCCAATACACAACAAATGGATGCAATCATGCACTTCATGGCAGAGATGAAACTCACTGGCAGAAACCTTTTTCATCGGATTGTCTGTTGAAGCCATACTTAATTGTTTCATTTTGGGTTTACACAATGACATTCAAAATGAACTTGTTGTCTTCAAACCATCAACTATATCCCAGGCCATTGTAGAAGCCAAACTAAAAAATTCTCCACCTCCATCTCCTTGTATCCCACAAGGTCCAAACTCAATTTTACCCACCCCACCCACTAACCCATTACCGGTTCGTCGTCTTACTCGGGAAGTAATGACCAGTCGTCCTGCAAAGGGGCTTTGTTTTAATTGTGATGAGCAATTCAAACCCGGTCACATGTGCAAATCTCCACAAATTCTCCTACTCCTTGGTGATGACATGCAGGCTGCCCCTTCAATTTCCAACATGACACAAGAGGCTGAACCGCCAGGCCGTCATCACAAGCTTACTCATTAGGTTCCTATGACTAGTCAATGTTATTTGTCATCTTATGGACGTCAAGGACAAGTCCATTTTCAAGCCGGCAGGAATTGATACGGGCTAATTAGTACATTAGTGTAATATTAATTAGTATTATCAAGATGTGTGTATTATAATAACGGCGCTACCATTTCATTCGATTAGTTCTTTATAATTTCGAGGTTATGGGTTCGATTAACATCGAGGAAGCCATGATCTAGTGTATGTTAGTTATGATAAATTGAGTAATGATGACATAATGATTGATAGAACGGTTGTAATTATGTTTGTAATCTATAAATAGGGTTTGTATTTGCATATTAGCGGGATATGAATGAATGTAAGTCTGAATTTGCAGGGACGAAATGTTGGGATGGGTTAGGCTTGGAAGTATGAAGTATTGGACTGTTTGTGAGGGAATCGTGGGCTTTCTGGATTGGGCTTGAAAAGAAAGATTGGGGCACACAGTTGTTGGGAATAATCTGGAGTGGTAGTTCCTGGGCTGGGTTAAGGGTGGTAACGTTCTTTGGGTTATTCTGGAAGACCACAATTTCGTTCAGATTACGAGAATCACTCTCCATATCAATATCATTCACCTTTGAACTATTGTCTATTTCAACAACCGTTTCACCATTCAAATTTTGGTCAAATCTTGCCATAAACTGATTCCCCAAATCTCGCTGCATTGGTTGCTTGATAGGTTCCTGATTTGTTGCCATAGATACAGATCTTCCAGAACTAACTTCTGTGGGAACGCCTGGTGCAATTCCAACAATACCCTTACCGGTATTCCTCCCTCCCCCTCTCAAATTGTCCCGACCTCCGATGACTGTCGTTCCATGATTAACTTGCCGATGTAGAGTACCCATAATAGTTCGAGATGTTTGTTCTTTAGACGATGCGCGTAGCCAATCTCCATACTCGAGCTTTGAATCATCAATAGTACCCGAGGCTCCAACCAAGACCAAACAAGCTGAACAATCTTTAACGAGATGTCCAATAATGTCACAAAAGTAACAAAAATTAGGTAGTCGCTCGTAAGTAAAACGGATATGAACTGGTCCCATGATATTCATGCAACGTAAAAGCGGCTTTGTAATATCTATCGTAACCCTAATCCTCATCGTCGTGGCGATAAATTCCTTAGTGTCTTCCGCATCCAATGCCACGAATTCTCCCATAGCATCGCCAACAACTTTTGCTAAAATTGTTTGATCACTCATCGGGGGTAAACCGGTTAACCTTACAAAGAAATCACATACATTCAAATCGACTTCAAGAGGATCCACACCCTTATCGATAGGTCGCAAGATCACCAGATTGCGGTCGAACGCCCATGGGCCACGCCCCAAAACTCTTGCTTTCTCAGCTTCATGATTAAATTGAACGAGTATCCTATCATCCCCGATCTTTTGAATGCGCGCTCCCTTCGCTAAATTCCACCCTCCGACGACCAGTGTACGTTCAAAAGATTCGAGATGGATCTGTTTCCGCGTTAAAACTCTCCCTACAAAACACAAGTTCATCTCAACCGTGCTTGAGTCCCATAAACCAGTTGGGACCTCAATAGTACGATCCTCATTAACTGTAAGCTTGAGGAACGACCCCAGATCCAATTCCAGCTTGCTACCCATAACACCCACTGAAGTGATATATGTCGTCTGTATGAGTGTGTAGGGAGATCGAGATGTCAACCAGGGCCACCTGTGAAAACCACAAAGAAAGCAAATACAAAAACACCCAAACACCGAAGAAAAGAAGGGAAGGTCAGGACAAATAGGAAAATAAAGACTTAATTTAACGAGGTAGTGCTTATATCTCACAAAGATCTTTTTTAAATTTCATAAAAGATATTTTATTTAAGGGCAACATAATACTATCCATGAGATCAGCGTAATCCCGAGTTTCATGAACCGAGTCTGAAACCTTACCAGAAAACAACAAAAGGTCATCAAATCTCACCATTTTTGTGGAGGAGGAAAAAAGAAAACAGGGAGGGTAAAGACTCTCACACAAAGAGGACCCAAACTTCAGCCGGAGGTGAAGAAGAAAGCTCTCATATGAGAGAAGAGAAGAGAAGGAAGGAGGAGAAGAGAGCATCATCTCATATGTGATTATGTTGAAAGATACGTATAAGCTTGTCTTAAACAATATGCTATTGTTTCCGCTACTAAGCTTCTAGTTTCAAATTCCTCTTACATAAACCCAGTTACCTCTTACCAACTCCAGCACTAGTATGGCCCAGGATACTACCACTAACCAGCCAAATACAATTGTAACCACGACGAAGAAGAGAGGCCGACCTGTGGGAACTATTAAGGAAATTAAGAGATATGGAAACAGGAAGAATAAAAGTATAGTGAGTGAAGGTGCAAGTCTACAGAAAATAAATAAATAAAAAAGTCGTGTTGAGATTTCAGAAGTTCTTTCATACCAAAGGCGGAGGTTGCAGAATTAACTCACCACAAACGAAGTTGACTCTTTGGAAATATTAGGGACGTAATCCCTTGATTCGTCTTGGGTGAGTTTATATGTACTCATAACCCCAATCTTATTTCGTTGGAATTGACAAGATAAAACAAAAGCATAATTTGTTTGGTGTAGTAGTTCCTTCTATTGGTCAGTCGGGGTTGGCCCTTCTTTGGAATCGAGATACAAGTGTAACAGTGCAGAGTTTTTCGAGGAATCATATAGATGCCAGTATTCAACTTTCGGGGAGTGATGTTATTTGGAGAGTCAAACCTGATACGAGCAAACGTAAACGGACGTGGAATTTGCTTAAGTCACTCGCCCAGCAGTCCAGTAGAATATGGGTTGTACTTGGAGATTATAATAGAGTTGGGACCCACTAGACAAAAATGGAGGACCACCTGTTCCTGCTTGGAGAAAACGTGATTTTTCAATCTGCTTTATCTTACTGTGGGCTACTGGAAGTGAATTTTGTGGGATACAGATTCACTTGGTCAAATCGACATGAGGGAGACGCGCATACTGAGATCCGGCTGGACAGAGCGACGACAACTCAAGGGTGGCACGATCAGTTTCCGGCGGCGAAGGTACATCATCTGTACACGCGAAATTCCGATCATATGTCGATTTTGCTGAAGTTAGTGGGAGTTGAGAGACGAAGATATGGGCAAAATAGGAAGCGTTTTCGATTCGAAGCAATGTGGCTTAAGGCTTCCGATTGTAATCAAGTCGTGAGCGATTTGTGGGAGGCTAATGGAGATCTCTTGGCCAATCTGTATTCTTGTCGAATTGGCTTGGCAAAGTGGGATAAAGAAAAGTTTGGGTCAGTAAAGGAGAAGGTAAAGAAATACAAGGCAGAGCTGGTGAATTTGCAGAAAATGCCTTTTACAGCTGAGACAAAGCAGCAAGAGAACACAATTCGAAAGGCTTTAGAATTGGAGCTGGACAGAGAGGAGCTCTTGTGGAAGCAGAGAGCGATGACGCAATGGTTAGCGGAAGGGGACCGTAACACTCGGTTTTTCCATTCTCAACCCAATCGTCCGGAAAAAAATTAATCAGATTGATGGGATAATAAATCAGTCGGGGGATTGGTGCACGGACAGGGAGGATATGGCTGGGATTATTAATCAGTACTTTGGTGAGATTTTTACCTCGAGAAAATCTACTGAGGCAGAGATTGAGGACATGGTGGGAGTGCTGGGTTCGAGAGTAGATCAAGTTATCAACCAAGAGCTTTGCCGTGTGTTTACACCAAATGAGGTAAAACAAGCACTTTTCGATATGTACCCACTTAAATCCCCTGGGCCTGATGGCATCCCCGCCCTTTTTTACCAGCGGTTTTGGAATTTAGTTGGTAAAAATGTGACTGATTGCACTTTACAGTTTCTGAACCAGCATAATCTGAACCCCTCCCTTAATTATACCCATATTGTTCTGATTCCTAAGTGTTAAACATCGGAGAGAATAACCCAGTTTCGTCCTATCAGTTTGAGTAATGTAACTTTTAAAATATCCTCCAAAATTATTACCAATAGACTCAACCCGTTTATGCATTCTATAATTTCTGAGACCCAGTCAGCCTTTATCCCCAAAAGACTTATTACCGATAATGTGCTTGTGTCTTACGAAATGAATCATTTTATCAAGCAAAAAACAAAGGGCAAAAATGGTTTATGGCTTTAAAACTTGATATGAGTAAAGCGTATGATAGGGTAGAGTGGTCGTTTCTGAAAAGAGTGTTAGAGAGATTAGGCTTTGAGTCTTCTTTTATTGAGCTCATTATGCTTAGTGTGCGCACTGTATCTTATTCGGTCTTATTGAATAGAGAACAGCTTAACCCAATTCAGCCGGAGAGGGGGATTCGACAAGGGATCCCCTTTCACCTTATCTTTTTCTCTTTTGTATGGAAGCGTTTAGTGCTCTTATTACTCATGCTGAGGAGAGAGAGTTGTTACAGGGGGTGGCCGTTACTCCTAGTGCACCAAGGATCTCTCATTTATTGTTTGCAGATGATACACTTCTGTTCTGCCAGGCCACACCTCGGGCAGCTCTGGAAATCAATACTATCCTCCATCGGTATAGTCTCGCGTCAGGGGCAAGTAATTAATCTGGAGAAAACTACAGTGGTGTTTAGTCGTGATATGGGGAGGGATAGAGTAGAGGAAGTGAGGAACATTCTACCGGTGAGAGTTGTTGAGAAGCATGAAAAATACCTTCCTATGGAGATGGGGAGGTCAAAAAGGGCTGTTTTTGGGTGGCTTAGAGAAAGGGTTTGGAGTCGGATTCAAGGTTTTGGGAATAAACATCTTTCAAAAGCCGGGAAAGAGGTACTTATAAAAGCGGTAATCCAAGCCATACCTACGTACGTAATGGGGTGTTTCAAACTTCCGGATTAATTACTCCAGGAGATTGATTCCTTGATTGCTAGGTTTTGGTGGGGCAATGGTGAAGAGAGGAAAATGCATTGGATTAATTGGAACTCGATGTGCGATAGCAAGAAGGAAGGTGGTTTGGGTTTTAGAGATCTACGCAGCTTTAATTTAGCAATGCTAGGAAAACAAGGGTGGAGAATATTTCAAAATCATAATTCCTTACTTAGTAGGACTCTAAAAGCCAAGTACTTTCCCAATTGTGACATTATAGATGCTATCCCCAAGGCAAATGCCTCTTACTCTTGGAAAGAGTATTTGTGGATCTATTGGTTTAGTTAAGGAAGGTTTGAGATGGAGATTAGGAGATGGTAAGACTGTGCGGATTTGGGGTGATAATTGGATTATGCGGGATAGTGGTTTAAAGCCCTTTACACCGGACTTTATGGGACTTGGGGAGGCTACCGTCGATTCTCTAATCAGTCACGATGATGGTGTTTGGAATGAAGCAGCTGTCAGAAATCTGTTTTGGGATGTTGATAGTGATGATGTCCTGCAAACACCTATAAGCCCGATGATGCCTGATTTCAGGATCTGGCACCATACCAAGTCTGGTCAGTATTCTGAACGTTCAGGATACCATTTGGCACGAACCATTAGGAGTAGAGAGAATGGAAGCCGTACTGGTCAGTCTAGCTCGTTAGTGGCGGAGAATTGGACTTGGGTGTGGAAATTAAAAGTTCCAAACAAGATTAGAATTTTTCTTTGGAGAGCCCTTAAGAACTCTTTACCTGTTCGTGTTTCTTTGCTGCGTAGAGGATTATCTGTTAATATTGATTACCCTGTGTGTTCTAGTTCTGAGGAGTCTTTATTGCATATTCTCCGTGACTGTCATTATGCCCGAATTTTTTGGGCTCTGTCTAATTTTCCTACTACATTGATTTACACAGATGATCAAGAAGTTTCAGCTTGGATACGCAGAGTCCATCAGAATATTCCAAGCGACTTGTTTGATCTTTTTGCGTGCTCGTGCTGAAGCTTATGGAGTAACAGGAATAGAGTGGTCCATGATAATTTGTGGTTTGAGCCTCAGGCATCAGTGGTTTTTGTTGCTAACTATATCGAACAGTATAAGACAGCACAAACTGCGTTCGGCAGTCCTCGACGTGCAGAACAGTTGGAGCCCACCACCGCAAGGAGTTTACAAGGTTAACTTTGACGCGTCCATCAAACATCGAAGAGCAGGAGCTGGCTTGGGAGTCGTTATAAGGGACTGGCAAGGGTCTGTAGTGGCTTGGCAAAGGAAATTCCAGGTGCATATTTGTTCACCTGAAATCGCTGAAGCAAAAGCAGCTCTATTGGCTATTCAATTCGCAAAGCATACCGGACTGGAGTAGATTATTTTGGAAGGAGATTGTTTGAGTGTCATCAATCAACTCAAGCAAAATGTTTCGTTGTTTACATCTATTGGGGGTATCATTGAAGAAACTAAGAGGTTTGTTCATTTTTTTGAGTCTGTTAATTTTTCTTTTGTCCGTAGAGATAGCAATAAAGTGGCACACCTTTTAGCCCACGACATTGACGTTGATAGCCCAGGTTTTTCAGTGTTACCTTTGGACTGTCCGGGTGTACTTTGATGAGTTTGATGCAATATATGATTGCTTTCTAAAAAAAAAAAAAAAAAAATTGAATGCAAGTCTATTTTTAGTTAATCTCTTATCTTTCTATATTTCTGGAGTCTTTAGGATTCAGACTACCAAAACAGAATTCCAATCCACTTCCATTCTTAACACGTGTACTCTCAAATATCACAATCAAGAGCAATAACAACTAAAAACTTCAGGTCCGGTGAATTCCGATCAAATTTAAATCGGAACATTTCGGATCAGATGTTTTCGAGTCATATTTATTCAAATGATTTGAGGCCGGGTGATTTTAGATCGGATCTCAGATCAATATTCAGATGGTTGATCTTCGTATTTTCGGATCAAATTTGGATTTCGGTTTTGAATCAAATTTGTTAGGACTAGATAGATGATAGAACTGAACATTAGAACAGTTTACCCCCAACCTGCTAGATTTTCATTGCGAATACCGCCTCTGCAACTACAACTGCGAAAAATTCATAAAAAATTCAACTAGTCCTCAAAAATACCGTCATCAGACAACATTGAAGATTCCGTGCCATTAACATGAGGTTGGTCGGATGTGATAACCGTAGGAGACCCTAGTATGCTGTAATCGAAGTCACTGTCTGAATCATCATCCTCTCCGTCCCGCTCTCTGTCTGAATCATCGTCTTCATCGTCATACTCTCTGGGCTTGATTCCCGCAGCTTCTCTCTGGGCTTGCTGCTTGATTGCTTCTTCATAAGACATGTCATACCATACTGTTCCCTTGCCAACAATTGATTTGTTGTGCGCGTCTGTTTCTCGTTCCTGCTTACTCTTCTCAGAATTCTTAGGTTCACCCCAGTAATCATAACGATACAAGTTGCTATCTGGATCGTACTGGTCCTTCCCAAAATAGCTTGCATCAACCCACCTACCTGGTTCATCTTGTGGTAGCCCGAGCGCCTTACGGCTGCAAGTTCACCGTAAAAGATTAGTCTTTGTTCTAACTTCAGCAAATAGGTATCCGTAACGTAGAAAAAGTTTTATTGCAATGGGCAGCAAATCTTGATACTAATTAAACCACGTCGAAAAGTATTTACAGAAATAAGGTTTGAAAGAGTTCCCTTTGACTGGAAACTCGTCAGTGGGCTCTTTTAAAGGTCTTAAAAATCTCAACTCACTTTGCTAATGTCTCTATTAAAGGCTTTTTAACACTCATTTCCTACTATTTTTTTTCTTTTCAATATTCGTTAATGACCGACTTTGTTCATCTGTTAACCCAAGTTAAGAAAAGCACGCAAGTGCGCCTCAAACAATATAAACAAATCCCATTTTATGCTTACAAATGCTTTAGAGGATTCATCAACGCTATTTTCAAACGCTGCAAAGTGCTTTAAATGAGGAAATGCCAATAAGTTGATTCAAAGAGCTCTTGCAGACACTAGCTAACTTTTATCTACCCGAAAAAATGTCACATAACCACAAAGCAAAGAGATCCAAAGAGCCTATGCATGTATGGCAACTGGAGGACGAGACCTAGCAAAACAAGGGGAATGAAAAAATATCAGAAACTTGAGAGGTATACCAGCTTATGTCTCGGAGAAGAGCTTCTCTTTCTTCCAAAGATCGGCGCCAATGGATAAGGTCATATTCATTCATTTCCTCATTCCGCCTCAGCATAGTAATTTTGAACGTCTCTCCTCTCTCCTCGGCCTCTTTTCTCAGCTTTTTATGAAGCTAAACAATGCAGAAAGAAACATTAAGCAAAGAAATACTTCCTACAATTTAATTCAAGAAGAAACAAATATTATGCATGAAAGATTCTTAGATGCTTAAAATAATTATTATCAGGTATCTATTAATTCTCATTTTTACCGCAAGTTAATAATCATCATCTTTTGTGTTCCCTTTTGGTATGTTTTGTTTTTGTGTTAAAGAGAAGGGTTTGTCAGAAAGTCTTATATTATTAACAGTATTATTGTAGCTACACTGGCAGAAAAAGAGACAAGATCATGATAACATTAAATTGAGAATATCCCATTTTATTCAAGTTCATGAACCCAATTTCATTCCAAGATCACCCTATAAATTCCATAAAGTATTAAGTCCCATTTCCCACACATTATTGGATACTAGTTGATTCAAAATGGCCGACAAAATTTTTGGGATGCTAGTTGATTCATATTGGTCCAAGGCCTTCAGGCCATTAGATATTTTCCTTGACCATTGAAATTTGTAAAGATACTGGACAATAATTTCCGACAGATACAAACTCATGAAACTAAGAAATAAAAAACTATGATTTGAAGAACAGAATTCTAATGAAAAACATTGTGGATGAACTTACGGACCTCACGCTCAGCTAGTGCAGCTTCCAGGTCAAGTTCTTTTACACTTGTTTTCTGCAAGTGAAAATGACTCAGTTGCTTAGAAAATAGAAACAATTGAACAGAAGAGCTATATAATTGAAAAACATATTAAAAAAATATTACCAAAGTCATTCTGGGAACTATTGACCCCTCATAAGAAGCTTTGCCATGCTCTACACTATTCTCTTCATCAAATTCTTCATCATCTGTCAACTCCGTTAATTTTTTGCCTTTATACTTACCAGGATTTGCTTCCATGTCATCCAAGATCATCTGCTCGGCGTTATGTATCTGCCACAACTACACACAGAAACACAACTGAAATCAGGAGACTGAAGTGCTGAAATTTATGAATCACACTCTATCAACACTCCTAATAATAAAATTTCACCAATTCTACATTTTAACTCTTTGTAAAACGTTAGCACAACATATTAACAAGTCAAATTCTCATAAAAGTTGTGCTTTCCCTAATATGAAGGAAAATCATATCTCTCGCACACCAAGTGTATGGCACACTTACCTTATTTACATTAATGTGATGTGATTTTCCTATTACAGTTTTATTAGGAAAATCATGTTTTCACAATACTTGATTTATTAACAAGGCCGCGACCCAGACATAACCGTATAACAACATTTACCATAAAAACTAACTTTGCATAATAATTAAAATATAAACAATTAAAGAAAAAAAGGAATATAAATAAAACAGAAACAACTGGAACTATTAGTTTCTTATAATTCGACAAAAACAAGAAGAATTAAAAAAAAAGAAAAAAAATTGTGAGAACAAAACTGCAAGCATTTAAGCGAGTCATTTACATCAAGACCTATCTAGTTCCCCAAGGTTCTAAATAACATAGTCCACTCTATTTTTTTTTTACTACAATAATTGGAATCAAATGCAGATTTGACAAGCTTTCACTTGTGTCCTGAACAAACTGCAGAATTGGAAAATAGAAAACTGAACAGCAGAAAATTCAGAAAATAGAAACAATGTGTTATGTGGCACGGAAAGACAAAGGAAAAAAACAAAATTTGACTACCCAAAAGAAGGCAAAAAACATAGTAATAGACAATACCTTATCAACATATGGATGATCTGATAATAAAGCTTCCTCTTCCCATTTGATTCCAGGATCTTTTATTGGAATTGGTGGCCTCCCAGAATCACGCTGAGAAAGCGATGTGTGTAAAATAAAACTCAAAGCAGGCGTGAAGCTCCAACACACATAAGACACTTATTTAGTATGGGGCACGTCTACAAATGATGTTTCAGTTTTGCTTTTGGTATCAACCAGTTAAATAATTATGTGACACAGATGCAGGGAATAGTGGGCCTTTGATCTGAAAAACCTCAAGTCTGTCACACGAAACAAATAAAAATAACAATAGTAGAAATCTTCATAAACTTAGAAAATTGTACGTGGCTGGTTAGTATTTATGATTTTATCTTGTTTACAAGATCATAAACTGATAGAAGATTGATCCTTACATGACTTTAACATTTAGGCCATCAATGTTACAAGAAAACAACTTTGAAGCACGTAAATCACAAGTTAGAAAAGACTGATGAAGCCAGAGCTTCTTACAGCTATACAATCACGTGAACAAACACATTGACTTGTTAACAAGAAAAAAAAGTTTCAGTTTCATGGAGATAGATTTACTCACACGTAACTCATCTAGATTGGTATCTTCATCACGATGAAATATAGGAGGGAAATCAAATTTATTGAATCTGCAAGCACAGAATAAAATATATGAATCAGGAACCTGGGACATCAGTTAATTGAATTCAAGTATATATGCCAAGGGCATTTGCCAATTTTCAGACGTAGATGTGGATTTTTGGAACCATGGTCTCCTGAACACTTGAATAGGAGCAGAGAACCAATCATGTTATAAATTTTAAAGGTCCGACCTGATGCCTTGCACGTTGTTAAGAAAGGGTCGTTAAATGCTCATCAACATTTTTGGGATCTATGTACTGTAATTCACAGCTAAATGTAGGGAAACTACAGTGGAATTGATAGGGAACGGCTATGGATTAGAATAAAATCTCAGGAACCTCAATGATGAATTGGAGGAACTCTTAAAAATCAAGTACCCCTAATCTCCATTAGAAATGCTAATCAAATAAGATGAATTTACTTATGGAAACCATAAGAGTTAGCAGATTAGTTAGATAAAAGGAAAGGAGCTGCACTATTTTAGAAATTACAAGGGGGTAGATGACTTTCTACATAATGCACGAAGGAGATATACCTTCTTGTCAAAATGGGGTTGGGGGTTAATCGCTAAGTCTAAAAAACCCTGAACATGGACCAATAACTACGAAAGAAAAACACAAATAAGAAATCTACTGAAGCAAGAAAGCATGGAAATAAAGATCGAATATTTCAGAGACAGTAATAAACATACATTAAATGATCTATATTCGGATACACGAATCGAAGCTCCAGAGGAAACCGAAAGCGATAAGGATCTCGCTTTGCCTGCAAGAGTAGCAGGTAATGCAGAAGTATGGCTTAGTATCTGCAATACTAGAAAAAAAATTCCACTGTAAATAAAACTGAGTCTAATTGTACATATGAAATCTTTCCGACACATGAATCACATAGACACAGTCATGTATAGGATCTTCAGGGCACAAGTTTGTCTAGCGAAATAAAA
Organism: Plantago major; assembly: GCA_026545765.1. NCBI lineage: Eukaryota > Viridiplantae > Streptophyta > Magnoliopsida > Lamiales > Plantaginaceae > Plantago > Plantago major. The sequence continues at coordinate 30,380,673 of CM048841.1, forward strand.
CTTCCATTATTACTTTATTTGGCCTGCATGATATATCACCAGAGGTACCAGTGTTCATGCCATATAGAACCATGAGCATCTATCTTAGTCATACAAATGATGGGGAGAGAAAAATGAATGAACTATTTTTGTTTAATGGTACTATTTGTCAGTGAACCTTCAAACAATCCTCATTTATACACAGATTTCTTTAAGTCAAAACAGCAGACTGCAAATGAGGTAGAGGCTTCAGGTAGCATATTCAAATATGACTCACCAAAACTTCAACAATGACATGCATACCAACTTTGATGTGCTGGCGGATCCAATACCAGTCATTTCTCTTTATTGGAACACACCTGACATTGTATTAAACATTATATCATTCGGTTAAAGATTGTGATGTAAAGTGAGACAAAATCCCAATAAAAGTTTAAAATCTTCGCAGCTCTAAGCTAAAGAACAGTGTCCATCAGAAAATTAGAAGAACAATCTAAAGAAGCATCTCCATGGTACCTTTTTCAAGTTAAAGTAATATATATATATAGCCGTTTGCTAACACTCCTGCTTTAAGCCGAGAGTAGCTTCAAGCTATTTAAGAGAAATCAGTATATATAAACAGCTTCTGTGAGCTCATGCAAACACCGCCACATAAAACTGAGTTTTGCATATATAAAATAGTACCAATAATAACCTTACTTATATGGCTTATTCATTTTATTATACATCTTTCATGAGTTTCAGAACATATATATTCTATCATTGTTAAAATAAAACAAAATAAAATAAAATAAGAAAGAAAGAATGTATACCCGTCGTGTACGCATCCAACATCCACGAATGCTCCTTGATAAAGATGCAGTGCAGTTACTTTACCTGCACAAATCTAAAATACAAGCCCCATCAAGGACATTTATTCTCAGCCGAGTAAACAAAAGGAGCTTCTGATTAAAGAGTTGAATTCAGCATAAACCAAAGGGTGTTGCTTTTTAGAGAAAATTGGAATGACAGCTGGAATTTCATCATACTTTTAATACGAAAGATTACAAAGTAAAGTCTACACTCTACAAAGAACTTGGCACCCACAATTTACAAACCAAATTTTCACAGAAAAACAAATCTCCATGTGCATGAGCAGATATTACAAGAGAGAAGGAAGAGAACAGGTGTGAGCAGCTTACTTGTCCCGGATAATAGAATGGAAGCTCATACTGTATGGAGAAAACACCACAGACAATAAGCAGTCAGCTCATCTTTCTAACCAATATAACCATAATCAAATATACGAAACTATAGAGAAAGACAAGAATAATGATAAACGAGATGCTAGAACACGATAGCAGCATCTCACCATTTCCTCTTTGTAATCCTTTCCTCTTTTCCTCCTTCCAGGATAATAATCTTGGTCATGCTGAGTAAAATAGAGCAGAAACTCGATAAGTTTCCAATGCGGTACAATTACAGATTTTGAAGACAAAAAAAAACGTGTAATCTAAGTCACTAAAGGTTAGAAAAATCTTATATTACATATAAGTACATCCCACCAACCCACACAAATCTCCGAATATTCCCCTAATTTGTACATAAACCTTGAATATATCGAGAATAACCACATTACCATCCACCATGTCTAACACAAGTAATTCTCTATTTTTAAATCAATAAAGTGAGAAACTAACACAAGTTGTTCTCAATTTTGAAATCAATAAAGTGAGAAACTAACTTGTATTAGACGGTATAACCGTTAGGCACACGAAGAAGCACAAACAGGCCATATAATTTGCACATACACTCTACATTTCAGAATCAGAAACAATACCCAATAAGTGTTAGTTCTATCAAAAAGGAAAAAAGGATGAAGAAGCAACCTTATACGATTCCTTCTCCAACCTATCCCTATTATGCACCACCCATTCATTATACTGCTTCAAGAACACCTTATACCTATCAAAACACATATCCACACCCCCCTTGTTCTCCACTCTTTCCTCGACATTCTCATAGTCAACTCTAACAGTGGAAAATATCTTATGAGCTTCGCGAATGAATTCCAATTCCTTCTTATCCACCCTCCACCCTCTAGGAGGCCAATCCCTAGGTGGAACCTGGGCCAATACCAAAGGGCCAGCCCAGCAAGTCTCCAATTTATCAAGTATTTCACCTTTAATCTCAAATTGCTTGGCATTAAACTCATCCTCAGTGAGCCCCATTTCAGCAATCTTCTGTGACCTGTACTTAGGGCTCAACATTTTGAAAGCCTCAATAGCTTCAGGGGATTGCAAGGGCACTTCTTCACCTTCATTTAAGGACTTTCGGGCGAAATCGGCTTCTGGAGTAAGGATTTCTTCCCATGGAGCCCAACCTCTTTCGACCCAGTTCCTCCTTCTAGCTGCTTCTTCAGATTCTCTCTCTTTGGGAGCATAGGAGGCGAGAAATGCGTCGTCATCACCTACAGGGTATTCGTCGGAGGAGTAGGAGCGGAGAGTGAAAGGATGGAGGGGTTTGAAAGGTGGTTTGAAGGTGGAGAAGTGAGTTTTGGGGAAGGATTTTGCAGGGAGATTGATGAAGCTTGTGAAACAGGGTGATGATGATGATGATGAGGTCTGCATCTTCAGGGTTTTGGCCTCAAAATTCTTGCTTATGGGGTTTTGTAAGTGGATAGATAGATAATAAACAAACCAACGGTTATATTTCTTTTCTTTTTACCAAGATAAAATACAGGAAAGTAAGGAAACCAGATGGAATGGAGGGGGAAATTTTATTTTTGGTACACTACAGTGTCACTTTTGATACGGTAGAATGGTCTTATTCAATTTCAATACACTACAACAACCAACCTCGAAATTTATATACTCCGATCAATTTTCCGACTAAATTGATGACGTGGCAGCCGAAGTTTCGATTTTCTCGCTAAAATACGTATGTTAACCGTATTTTCAGCGATTTTGACCAAAAAAAAAAAAACATTGTGAAGACACGTGTCGCACTCTGGTTAATTTCAGGTAAAGTAAATTAAAGAAAACATAAATTAATTTTATAAATTTCAAAAAAATTATAAAATTTTTTTAAAAAATTATAAAAGTTATTTATTAATATTTTTGAATTAAAAAAATAATTTTTCAAAAAAAACATTTAATTTTTTATTTTTTTATTCAAAAATATTACTAATAATTTTGATTTTCTTTTCATATCCATATTGTTTTTAAAAAATTAAAATTTTATAACTTTTTAATTTTTTTTTTAATATTCTTTCATGGAAGCTCCATCCATGGAGCTTTCATGGAAGCCATGGCAGGAAGCTCAACTTTAGCTTCCTACCATGGTCGGAGCGGAGCTTCCACCGGAGGAAGCTCCGGAGCTTCACAGGAAGCTTCAAATCTGAAGCTTCCCGTGGAAGCTCCAGAACAGAGCTCCCTGACAGAGCTTCCATGGCAGGAAGTTCAGTGTGCTTCCATGGAAGCTCATTCCAAGGAGCTTCCATGGAAGAAAGAAAATTTTGGAAAAAAGGTAGAAGATTTGAGTTGTTTCTTCCATGATTTGAGGTGTTCAATTGATACTTTCATTGATGATGCATTGAGAATGAAGTGAATTGGAAATAATGAAGAAGAAGGAAGTGAATTAGGGTTCTTATTAATTCATTTGGGGAAGAAGGAAGTGCGTTTTTTTTACTACTTTTTTTATTTCTTAAAAATTGGAAAATTAATTGTTAGTATAATTTTATTTAAATTTTTACTGTATTTAAATTTTTATTTTACATTTTTTAAAATAAAATGTTCCAGATTGAACGAAATTGCGACACATGTCCTCATAATGTATTTTTCTTTTTTTTTTGGTCAAAATCGCTTAAATACGGTCAATATACGTATTTTAGTGGGAAAATCGAAACTCCAATTTAGTCGGAAAATTGATCGGAGTATATAAATTTCGAGGGTGGTTTTTGTAGTGTACTGAAATTTGACAAGGCCGTTCTACCGTATCAAAAGTGGCACTGTCTCATTGTAGTGTACCAAAAATAAGATTTTCCCGGATGGAGGAAGATGACTTGCAGATCATGTGTCTTTTATAAGGCACGATTTTGGATGAAAGGCTTGCTGGAGTGCAGCATCACTACATGGGAAAGATTTACCAATTTTTCATGGAGAAGTACTACCACCTATTGAAGACTACGACCATCAGAGCTCAAATTAGTGAGTTTAGCCAGGAGCAAGGTGAGACCTTTTATGAAGCATGGGAGAGATTATGTGATCTACAGGATCAGTGCCCCGATCGTCGTTTTGAAACCGCAGATTTGAACCAGTTCTTCTTTGATGGGATGAAATGAGAATGAGCAGTTCGTGGTAGATGTATCATGCGGAGGGAGCATGTTGGATCTGACTGCAAACGCGGTCAGAGATATGTATGCTAAGCTGACTAGTAATACGCAACATAGGAAACCGCGAAGCAGCACTGCTAGAGAGCATATGTAGAATGTTTCCTGGGTTCAGGGACCGAATAGCGTAAGTCTGCATGAAGGGAGTGTGGCTCAGGGTTCTGGGAGATCGGAGGTGATGAAAGACTTCAAGGAATCCATGATAAACTCCTAGAGGTTCATTGAAGATACGAGGGATCATCAGACCTAGACTGATAAGAGACTCGATGAGCTTGAAGCTAGTAGCAAGAGTATGAGAGCTACCCGTCAGCAACTTTTGGACATGAATGCAGCTCGAGAGAAAAAGTGGGTGGTCTGGCAATATCGAGAGAGTTATGGCTATCAATGTGGTGACGAACGTGGTCGTGGAGATTATGTTTTCAGGAGATGGAGTTCGTGTTGAGCATCTGAGAGCTAGTGTTGCGATATGTTCTTATTGTAACCATTCTACTATGCTTGCTGTTTTTGAGAGTTTAGTTGTTTAGCCTGAAGCTTCGATGAACCCAGTGAGGACAGAGGGCGTAGTTGGGCCTCTTGATGTTGATAGTACCGCTGATAAGGTCAATGATAGGCATATTGTCCGGGAGGTGGCTCCTATTCTCCTACTGTGATTATCAGGAAGAAAAATCTCAAGATATTGAAGTTGTGCTTGGTAGCTAGACTGAAGTGGGGACATTGGACACATGGCTAGTTTGGGCCAAAAAACGAGGGTCTAAAAGTAGACAAAAACGCACGTTTCATGGTCACATCAAATAGGGACCTAACCAACGGTTGTTGGCTCAAGTGGTAAGGGACTTGAGTTCACTTAAGCAAGGTCTCGGGTTCGAGCCTTGTGGATGTAAAAAACACCGCTGGGAGAGCTGCCCCTTTAAAAAGGGTCCGACAGTGCTCGGCTGGATTAGTCGCATGTAGCGGATACCAGTGTGAAATTAAAAAAAAAAGGACCTAAAATGATGCTTTTTTTTTTTTTTTGTATATTCACTTGAAACATTGAACTTCGAAGCCATTTTTCACATAGAAAATGTGTAGCGAGAAAAGAAAAAAAAAAGTGACAAAAATGGTGTATAAATAGGACCCAACTAACTTCCAACGACTAATTATTTTTAAAAAATAGCGGTCAGATTTCAATTATATGTAACCAGCTAATAGTTTAATTTTTCACATGTGACACCTATTAGTTAAGGCCGTTTGATCACTTCTCAAAGCTGATAATTGGAGAGGGTAAATTCAAATTTTAATCCGCCAAAAGTCAAACTCGTGGACTTAAATGTAATTAAGTTGTATCTGACTGTACTTGCTTGTTATTGTTTATATAATATGGATCCATCTGTAACAAGAAAATTTAATAAGGGCTCCATACATAATTTGCCCCTGATAATTTTGAATCGTAGTCGTTGAAATATTGGTGGCTTGTTAGACATATATCCTTCGTTTTATCCGGGTACGTCGTAATAAACCGAATTCATATTTATTGTGAATTTAATAGTGGGGCGCGTCACCTACATTTCAATTTTTTTTGAAATATATATATAAAGCCAGCCAATCCTAGTAGTAATTTCGATCCGTCCGCCAAACTACCATTCTCAAGTCTAAACCCATCTCTCTCTCTCTCCCACACAATAATCAACAAACATGTTTTCAAAAATTGAAAATTGAAGAGACAGTAGTAACCTAAATTCACGGGAATCACCTCTGAGAAGAGTAGACTGTCACAAAAATGGCGACATCAGCTTTCAGATCAACCACTAGAAGGCAATCGACGCCCGACTCAGGCACCATCCGCCGCTCACGGAGCCTCAGCCGCCGCCCGGAGTATGAACAAAATGCTCGGAATGGAAAGTTCGTCAACACCGAGAGAGGTGGAGGAGGAGGTTTTTCTGCTGCTAGCTCTTTTCCAGAGATGAGCTTGGACGATCTAGCTATTGAGTTTTTCTCCTCCTCTTCCTTCAACGACGACGATAGTCATCATAATCGTAATCATACTGAGAGAGTTGGGCGCTGGGCGGCTGATACGGCGTCGTCTAGAAGGAGAGGTCGCTCTGTCTCCAGGACTCCACTCGATACTGCTCCTCATGTTAAACAACCTCTCGCCAGGAGGCGGAGATCGCTCTCTACCGCTCCGATTTCCGTCGACTCCGAGGTTTAATTTCTATTTATTCCCCTTCTTCATCAATTCTCTAATGTTGTTCGTGTCATCTACATATTTGGTCTCTACTTTTGTGCAGCTTCACTGTTCATAAATATGGCCATTTCTTTATCAATTCTCTAATGTTGTTTGTGTCATCTACATATTCTGTCTCTACTTTTATGCAGCTTCACTGTCCATCTATGTAGGATACAACACCAAAATATGGCCATTTCTTTATCAGAAATGAAATTATTATACACTGGATTCAAAATTAGACGGACCAAAATGAAAAACATTAATGTTCTTTACTAAACACCACACCTATCTTTAGCCTTCTAGATCGTCTTACCTCCCACTAGACTTACTTGCTCTTTACTTGTATTTTTTGTTTATATTTAGCTTGGATAAATATACACGTCCAATTCAGATGACTAACAAATTGTGGCATTTAAGGCGGTGTGAAATTGAGATCGACTCTATTAGTATTGAGAGGAAATGTGTTTATTCATCTGTTCAATATTTCGTCAAATAAGCACGATTGCTCTTAGTATAAAAGAAATTTCTCTTCATTTACCTTTCAAAAAACATTACATTAAACATTAATCCTAGAGCCCGAGAGGAAGTAGTTGTTTATTTCCCTTCTTTTTTACTTTTAAATGATGAAAATATTCACTTAGTTTAGCATATTGATTGCAACTAGTGACAAAATCAATGAAAATAATTAACAATTGACAAAGAATGTGACGGCCTGAGTCCTTGTGAGTTATGGGTCAAGGCCCGGCCCTTGTGGGGCGACTTGGTTACCAATTGTTTCTCTGCGCGGTTGATATAATGACCTCGCAAACCAATGTTCTCTTTGACATTTTTTCGTCATTCGTGTGCACCCCCGAAAACGTCCCATGGGTCCCTAAAACTTATCAAGAGCATGCTGACTTACCTTATTTTGGTTTTTTATGAATGATTCCCTAATATATAGATTCACTTTGTTGGTATGAGTTGGCATTAGCATTTCTTTTAAGGATTTAGGGGCTATTCAGTAACATTTATTAGAGCATATTGAGGAAGATTACACGCGCTAATTTGCCATACTCTTCCATTTTGTAGGATGTATTCAGGGTCTAATGTAGTATCTAATTTCATGACCCGGTATAAGTGCCAGATCTGAATCTACCAAAAGTTCGGGAGATTGAAATATGGGTAGAGGGATTAAATGTCAAATTATCAATTTAAGCCTAAAATAAATGATCTAACTATTTGGTCATTAAATTTTTTTGAAAAAATTGGGATAGCCTATAGATTTAGCTGAAAGGAAGTACTATTAGAAGGAAATTGGATGTCATATTACCTTATATTTTCTATGATAGTATTTGTTGTATCGAATGCTAAAAAATTAATTCACATCGTATTTAATCTCTCGGAGCCTTGCACAATCCTTCCATTAATAAATCCACTCTACTCTGATCTCTCTTCAAGAAGGGCTACTTAACCTAATATTGGGTTATTACATAGAATGTTGATAAATACTTTGTTTTGTACCTTTACTCAACATATGTACGGAATAACTTGACACTCAAGTTCCACATCAAGAGATTATTTTTATTTTTTTTAATTTTTGGTTCGGCATTGGGTTTGCCTTGAGAGAATCTCAATTGCAGCCTTACATGTACATTCACCAAGTTTGAACTTAATGTTGCTTTTTGTTAGACCTATGCAAACACTGTCAACTTTCACTCTAAATTCAAAACTTACTTGCCACACTGAAAACTCACCCTTCACTCTGAGAGTCTGCGTTGCTGAATGCCTATCTGCAAGAAGCAATGCCAACTAATTGGAAACAGGAATATATGTACTTTAAGATTTATGTATCGAATATATGATTTTCCGTACTATATCCTTTAGGCATCAATTTTACCGAGTAATTTGTTGGTGGTTCTTTCATTCTTGTTGGAGAGTGGAGACCATAAATTGCCCTTTTCACATTTAAATGGCAGAGTGAGGTCGACCATTCTCGTATTTCAAGCAATCGTTACAGTGTGAAGATGCCAACCAGTGGAAACAAGCATGCGTCTTTGTTGCCAAATGCAAAAACTTCAAGCAATCGGCAGCGAGGAAGGTCTAGAAGCCACAGAGATACTTCTGTGTTTCATGAGTGCTACTCAGTAAGATTTGTATTTCTTACCGTGCTTCATGATTGTAATGTATATATGCTTATATATCAAAGACATTCGGAACTAGTTTGTTTACTCACATATTGGCCTCTGTCCCGAATTCAACTTCCCGCATTCCATTTTGGGACGTTCCAATTTCAACTTCCCATCCCTGAAAATCTCTCTCCTACTTTATTCACTACATGTCCTACTTTATTCACTATCTTTCTTACTTTATTACCATCTCTCCTACTTTATTCACTTTTCTATTAAAACTTGTGGACCCTCGGGTAATTTAATCCGGGACGGAGGGAGTATTTGTTACTATGTGCATATACTGGAGACCTGGAACTAGCTTATAGATCTTTGAATGACTAATACTTTAAATTTTTGCGTCAATCGTTACTTGCTATCTTTATCCGTGTAATTATAGTATTTTTGGTTATGAGCTTCTGGAAAACGGGTATGAAACCAACAGTATGTGATTTTTGCTTATGATCTTCTTAGAGCCACTCTTCTGCTCCAACCGATGAAGAATCAAAGGATGCCTGTATCTTCAAAAATGGATCTGAGAAGATAATCAGGACAGTCTATACTCGAAATAAGGTTGATTTCTCTCGATACTTTAATTTCATTTAATTTAACAATGAGAGTAAAGAGTTCTTTTTACAAAATGACTGGGGGAAAAATCATGTGTCCTTTTGATTAATCAATTGGTTATTCATTTTCAGGCTGAGCACCCTGCTAATGATGTTGCGAATGGGGGACTGTATGAAGCAATGAGAAAAGAACTGAGATATGCTGTTGACGAAATTCGAACTGAGCTAAATCATGTGGGCCAAAATCAGTTGCTGAGCATTTTTTTTCCCTTTTTTGCGTGTAGAGTTTGGTTCTATTTATTATTGCAAAATATGTTTTCTGTCCTGTTTGTTATATGCTTGATATATTTATTACAGGCAGTGGGAAGAACTCACACAACTTCAGCTACTGGCCAGTGCTTCCAGTCGGATACTTCCAATGTCCCTCAAGATTTGAATGGGATAGGAGATGATTGTGTACCAAAGGTAAAAGAGGTTATCTGTTTTGTTATTGTTACTTACTTGGGAAATTTAACACATGTACATGTTATTGTCAGCTAACTACCTTCTCTATGCTTTCTGACATTAGAGTTCGTTTTTGGATACTATAACATGCAATTTGTTGTTTGGAAGTCATGTTCATAAGCATTGGAAAAATGAAATGTTTGTCCAAACTATAGTCCTGATAAAAACATAATAGATTAACTTAATGTGATTCTTAGCATGTGAAACTTTTTCGGTTAATTTTGGGCCATCACTTGGAGGATCTATATCCTTTCTTAATGCTCCCTCAATTCCCTTAGAAGCTTTGCATTTTCCTTGGGCACAATTTTTTAAGGAGGATGAGTAAAAAAATGGTTTATATTGATAAATTAGTAAGTGGATGGTAAAAAATAAGAGAGAATTGTTAAAGTATGAAAGAGAGAGATTAAAAGATTAATAAGGGGAGAGAACGGGTTTCCATAAAAGTAATTGGAAAGCTTTTAGTGAGACGCCTGAAATGGAAAATGGAAAGCTTTTAATGAAATGGAGGTGAGTATTCGTAAAGCCTGATTACATAAGTAGATTAACAAAATTAAACCTAGACACGATTTCAGCTGAAAGTACATTGAGGCCATTGTCATTGTCTACTAAATTTTCATTTAAAGATGTCAGTTCATTTTCCAATCTCATGTTGTTTTGCAGTCCTAAAATGTTTCTATGCATTAAGGATTACAGCATACAGACATGATATTCAAAGTTGGAGTCGTTTTTCATGGAAGTAGTCTACTAAAATACAAAAGAGTCTTTTTTCATGCAAGTAGTCTACTAAAATACAAACATGGTACCACAACTTATAAGGATATGTAACATTTTTTTTGTGCCATTTGGAATCTTCCGTCTGTTCCTTCCCCTCCCCTCCCAAATGTTCATTCTTTGCAATTTATACTCCCTCCTTCCCGTCGGATTCTATTTATTGATTTTTTTTAATCACTTTTTAGTAGGTTTGTAGCATCTATGCGTTCATTGGGTTATTTGTAGGGCCCACCAATTAAGAAATGAGATGAAGTTTGTGAAAAGTTTAAACCTATACAATAGGATGGACAGACAATGAAAACATATGGAATCCAATGAGACAGGGAATAATCTTTTGGACTTTGTGGATTCATTAGTCTTGTGATTAATGAATAAATATTTTCTACAAAATCCCAAGTTGTCACACGGAAATTAATATGCAGTTAGAGAAATGCAAAGATGATCTTACTGTGAGGTCGAATGAGGAATGTGATTTGGAGGTCTCTAGAAAGGTCAAAGACCTTCCCAACTCAAGGTTCTCATCTGCAGCAGAGAGACATTTACGAGGCAGAAAGGTGAATCTTTTCATCCTTTGTTGTGAAATTTAGCTGTTTTCATATTTTTCTATTATCCTGAGTTTTTTATTGAGTAGATCTAGTTATGGTAGTAACTGTTGATTTTCTATTATAAAGAGAAGCACAGACAGAAGTAAGAGTACGAAAAGGTTAATTGAAGAAGCCGAAAGGATCATTGAAGACTTTGTTTCTAATGTTGAAGATTCAGATATATCTTCCTTTGATGGTGAAAGGAGTGATTGTTCAAGCTTAGGAGGAGTGATGAAATCAAGAAATGCAGTAACAAGAGAAGCTGAAAATTTCAAGATTCCTGCAGGATCAGCTTTTTGTACTGATGAATTGGATGGTATTAACTTACCTTGGTTGCAGTGGGAGACTAGCAGTGATTGTTCTCTTTCAGGAAAAAACAATGTCACTCCCACAGCTCTAAAACGGGAATCAGAGAAGGTTCACTTCTATTCTTGATCAAAATGCCTTCTATATGCTTGTGCAGGACATTCAAAGTCAAAAGTTGCAGTTTTTAAAGGATTTGATCTAATGGTTATGCTGTTATATTCATATAGTCCCTAAAACTTCATCATAGTCTGTTTTTGGTCTCTGAGTCGTAAGTGGGGGATCACCCACTAATTAAGAACCCGAAGTTTTTGGAATGCTAAATATGTTTGAAAACAAAGCCCTTTTGGGTCATGGGTAGTTCAAACATTTGCTTGTATTTTTGATTTTCCTGACTAATTTGTCGTATATTAAAGGTTAAAACTATGTTTGGCATCTAAGGTTACTTCACCTTATAAGTCAATTTCATCTCACTTTCACCAAAGTAAGATGGTTTGGTTTGACTAAAATAAGTTTGTTTGGTAAACCCTGACCTTATTTCTTAGTCACCTTGCAAGTTTCGCAAGGTAACTGAAAAATAAGCTACTTCAGGTAACTGCAAAAATAGATCACCATGTAAGTTTCCTTTCTCATTTATTATACCCCTATTTGACAATATCAGCTAACTCATCACTTAATTTACCAAACATGTCAGATCCAACTAAGTTACCTTTCCAGGAATTGTATGGGTCTGATGCATTTAGGAGGAGGAGAATGTTTTCTCAATGTGCATATTTTGAACTTGTGACCCTTGCTTGTGGGTTCCTTATAGACCACCATAATTTAGTTTATAAAACTGGGAGCAATATGATCAAGTTACCTTTCCAGTTCCAAAGTTTAGCTAACTTATTAGTCACATACATCATCAGTCTTGAGTCACCTAATTAGGTCTTTTTTTTTTTTTTCAAACCATGGCTAAAGTTTACACCTTGTCCAAAAAAATTCTTCCTTCACTTCTGACTCTTTCCATGGGTCGACATTAAAATTAGTCATTTTCTCTTGGCCGATAACGAGCCTTGGAGGTTTTCTTGATTGTTCTGACACAAAATGGATTGAGCTGCTGGTTTACATTCTTTTCCCTGTTGATTTTTGTTCTTGCATTGTGCAGGCCGCAGTATCCTTACACGATCCAAGTGGTTATTCTGTCAGCAGTCATGGAAGTTGGAGCCCAGGTCTGTTTAATAGTCCTGCTAGTAAAAGCGAGATCAATAGACAAAGTGAACAAGTGAGAAATACCACTTCTAGCTTTGATATGGAAGAGTACCTTGGACTCGAGAAGGCAGACAAAATTTTGTTTGAAATGTACATACAAAGGAACAGAATCAGTTCAGGTGGTATTTTCCTTTGTACTGGCCTCCTTTAAGAAGTCATCATGTATGACACTGGCTCCAGTTTGAAATACAAATAAATTATGTTCTGGGGTTTTCAAATTTTCTGCAATAAATGAAGTTGATATTGTCACTTCATTTGTCCATTTTCAACTCACATTCCTGGAAGTGGGAAGCTATGCTAGAGTAAGGTGAAATGGGAAAGCATAAATCTCTGATTCATCTTGGCCAAACTCTGTTAAAGCATTGGCCTAGTCCGCTGCAGCTGGATAGGAGCATGGAGGAGCAGTCGGAACAGAATATATCGGTACAGAATCCTGCCCCAGCTTCGCAGGGAAGGGCCTGAGCATTACCCTTTTCTTATATTTTATTTTTTGGAAAGACGGTCTCTTGGTGCTGGACAATTCGGCCTGACCATAGACAAACACGAGTGTTAGATCGGTAAAGAAATAAGTATTTGATAAGTTCAATAAGCTCTGAATTCAAGTATTTTAGGATAAATTACAAGTTATGTAACCAGAAGAATATGGATTAGATAAAACATGATTGAAAGAATTAAAGAATTGTACTGTAGGACTAAATTAGAGTTCTAAAGCTAGAACATAATTTAACTTTATTTCATCCTGAAGAGGGCATGCTCAATTCAGGGTCTGTCTGTCTTATTCTGCAACGACTGGAATTTAATTGCAACAAAAGGAGTTGTGCAGTCTTATTTTGTAAATATTTTCTTGTAGAAATCATTTTACGACGAAATCGAAAGTGGGTTTTCAGCATTTCCAGCAAGAGGCAGCCACAATCGGTTTGGACTTCCAGCCCAGAACAAGGCATCCTTTCTCTTCCACAACGGTATAACCCTCACAGGCATTGATACTACTCAACCACTGCTTTGCTAGGCCCAACATTTTCAGCGGTGCAGGCTGGAACCCTGCCCGGCTCATCCTCCTACGCCACTGATCTGCTCTCTCATGCCTTTCAACCCTTGCCGGTCCCTCACAGCTCACAATGTTCTTGATTTCTTCAGCAAAATAGAACTGTTCTATTTTTGCACGTTTTGTGTCATACTTAGGAAGTATAGCATCCAGGGAATCGAATATGGCCGAGTAATAGTGCAACGCTTCCATAAACCTCCCCAGAAAGAAAGGGCCATTGTGGCTGGAGTCCTGCTCAACAAGGACCAAAGTTTTTGGTGACAATTCATGAATTATCTGGAGGACGGAGTTCAAGGCACCCCGACTTTCTTTCACCACGCAGTGCAGCTGAAGGATGCTGTTCACGACAAGAACCTCTCCTGGAAATACCTTGATGTCCTGAGGCTTAAGGTTCTCCAAGCTGGACTCCACAATCGAAAACTCCAAGTCCAGTCCTAACCCTGATGCATAGGCCTCCAGCTCTTCTCCTATGGTGCCAAACTTATCGACTGATAGACCTATTGCGGTAACACGGAGACGAGGAGGTGTGGACCCTCCACGGTCTGCAAGGTTCTTGATAAGATAATGCCACTGCTGACCATGTGGTAGACCAAGGGTCATGCCCAGGTCCACCACATGGACTAAACTCTCTCCCTCAAAGGCTTCCAATATTGACTGATTAGCCACAAAGTGACCAAATTGAATGTGTGGGCAAATCTCATAGACGAGACGCAACGCCTCCTCCCTTTTTTCCTCCGAGGCGATGTCCAGTATGTTCATCTTGGGAGAAACATAGCCAACGGTGCCTAGAGGTTGAACTAGAGTTAGCCTGTCAGCAAGCCCTTGCACAAAGCAGGACGCGACGCGTTGGAATGAAGAGCCAAACACTAGTGCGTTGGAACGAAGCTCCGACAGAAGCAACGAGGCATGTGACTTATCACGGCAAGCCACAGCCTCAGCACATGAAATGAGCTGTTGAACCAGTTTCATCTCATCTCCAGCTTGTTCATCAGAAATGTGGTCGTCAGCACCAATGATGGCTTTCGCTGCCTCTTCCAAAGCCTCAGCTGCAAGATAACGCTGAGTATACGTCCATATATGGTCCCGGAATCGAAGCCTTGGCATGCCACTCAAACTCCTCGTACGAGGAATGACCGAATCATGAGTCAATGCTCCTCCAACTGCACTAGTCGTTCGCTTAAGCCTTTTGAAGTCACTGGCCTCATCGTACAAGTTAGGGAACCAACAGGCGGCATTTTCCAACTCCGTGCATAACGCAAGGAAACTCCGTCGATCATCATACGATGAGTCGTCGGATATGAAACTGTAAGCCATCAGAAGGTAGCTAGCTAGTTGAGTATATGGACTAGTGAATAGTGATCAAGAACCTTATTAGCACTTTTTCTGAAGCAAGACTCTTGAAAGAACCACTTAACAGAAGAGGAGGCTTAAATAGATTAGTTTGATTGCGATTTTCTTGTTCTTGTAAACAATGTTTTTGTCATTTAATGTGTGAAAAAGAGAGAAATTGGTTTAAAATTTTTGTTTCCTTGGAGGCCAGCAACATATGTAATATATATATTCACAAAAACAATTCAGCATAGCTCCATTCATCACCTAAAGCCAGATACCGCGTTTTGCTGTATTATTATTACAGCAATTTACACAAACACCACTCACTAATTCTCATATTATACATGAGCCGAATATCGATTAAATTGAATCCGTCGACGAAAAGATTATAGATAAACGAGAAGATGATATTTTTCCGTAGCATATAACTACATTTGAAAAATGAAAGAAGTATTCTGTTTCGTACAACCAACTTAGAAGCTAGCTGAGTTTGTTCCTTTCCGAAAACAAGTTTGGTAGTTAAATCTCTAGCCTAGCTCATAAAATATGGTCGTATAAACTTGTATTTGTGGTGTCTGTGAGTAGCGTGAAAAGCTCAAAGACATACCATATGTAAGCAGCGTTTAATACTACTACTACTACTACTACTAATAATAATAATAATAATAGAAATATGGTTTTTGAATTATATTTCTAATATTCAGATTCGAATTTAATTTGAACTGAAAATTCGAGTTTCTGAAAAATGCATTAGAAATCCGATCCTAACATGTTGGATTAGATTGGATTCAAGTATCAATTAGTCAGCCTTAGCCTAACCTGAATCAATCTATCATAGGAAAAATATTGCATTAACTTGAGCAAAAAGATTTGATTATCCTAAATATATCAGGACAGGAAGGTTACATCAACCATATAAAAATATAGATACGAGACGGACTATGTTATCAATAAAATCATACATGTTATTAATCAAAACGTCCATGTTGTTAACGAAACAAGTCTTGTTGTAATATGAAAAAGGCCAAATCACATTTGCTCCCCCTAATAAATTTCGTAATAACATCGAGGGTCCTAACTTTTTAACAATAGCACATCAGTCCATTTTCTATTTTTGGAGTTGACCAAGTTTTTTCTTAATTTTCTGTAAATTGCAACGAACCCCTTTGAGTTTATAAAAGTTTAATAAATGATCCAAACAAATTATATACTTTTTCATTTCATCTTCTTATTCACCAAAATATGTTTTGTTCAAATTAAACTTCACCAACTTTAGCATAACACTCAATTTACAATTTTTTTTTTCTCTTTAAATAGTCTAATCGGGCTCCATTAAAGAGCCCGAATTTGAGCTACAACTCCATTAATGGAGCCATTATAGCTCTGTTAATGGAGCAGATTAATGCTCAAAAAATGGAGTTGCTGTGTCGAGACACAACTCCATTAATGGAGAAAGTTGCATTAATTATGGAGATAAGCTCCATGAATTAATTGAGCTTGCTCCATTAACAAAGCTATACAGCAACTCATTAATGGAGCTGCTGTAAGCTCCGTAATGGAGCTTCACAGCTCCATCATCAATGGAGCTCGAATTCGTGCTCTCTAATGGAGCCCGATTCGACTCCTTAAAAAGTAAAAAAAAAAGTAAGGATTAATTTTGTGAAGAAAGTGTTAATTGGTAAAGAAGATGAAATGTTACAGTATATATATGGGTCACTTATGAAATTTTTATAAACTTAAAAGGGGTTGATTTTGAATTATAATAAATAAAAAGGTGTTAATTGCAATTTACTTTATTATAATCAGATTATTAAAATGAAGAAAAACAATTTAAATACTTTCCACGTCATTATTAGCATGCCACATAGGATATTTGAGTTGACTTCTGGACTATCGTATTATTAATTTATTTACACTGGCCTGATGTGTTATTGATGAAATGTTAGGGACCTAGATGAGTAAGGGGTGTTTATCAGGGGGAGCAGGTGTAATTTTCCCTATGAAAAAATACCAATGTTGAAAACATAGGTGTTTTGATTAATAACATCGATAATTTCTTGACAATATAGGTCCGTCTCTAGATAAATTATCTAGAGACTGTCTCTTCATAATAAATACATTTTGAAATGAGAGCATTGATACCGGCAGAGCGAGCATGTTAAATGCTGCCAGAGCAAGAGTAAGTCTCTGGAGAGACGGCATTATAAAAAAAACTAAAAAAGACTGACAAACATTACGTTTATAGCCGAAAACATTACACGTTTTATTAAGAATATCGATGATATACATTACATAAAAAATGATATAAAATGTTCACTCATAAAACATTACTGATATAGTTTAAAATATTACATATATAGTTAAGAACATCAATCCGTCTCTCAGGTCTCTCACTAATACCCGTCTCTTTAAATACTTTGTGTTTTCTTTAAGCTACTATAGCCAAAACCCACATCTGAAAGAGCACGAAAAATCGATGAGGTTTATGGAAGAGCAAGAAGAAAATCTCGCCATTCCTTCAATCGATACAGACCAAACCAACTGGATATTTCCATCTTGTGCCCTGGGATTGGAAGGAAAGATGGGATTGATCGGATGAATTTTCAGATCTTTCCTTCTTGAATCTAGCTGATCAAGATACACTTTTCTCTTTCCAATTTTCTATTTAGAAATAATAAACAGATTTAATAAAAAATAATTATAAACTGATCTGGCAGCATGTAAACAGTATCAATGGCCTATTTACATGGTTCCATGATCCAATGTTCAATTTGAAAAGATGGAATTGGATTAGAATAGTTTTTAAATTTGGGGTAAACGAACACAGATGTATATATCTTTATTAAATTGGGTTATCATCCCTTTAAAATGCCATATTAAGATAATAATGTTATTTAGTTTACATGTTATTTGCATGATCTTATTAAAAGTGATATAGGATATTATAACAATTTTGTCAGCATTATTTCATCCCACTCATGAATTTAGGGAAGAAAATGCAAATAAGCAAACTTCATTGGATGTTTATATTTTATCCAAATGACCAAACTAGCTTCTAGGGAAAATTTATTTACCTTACACTATTAAATAGTACGCCCTCTGTCCCGCAAAACTTCATACATTTACCATTTTTAGCCGTACCACAGAACTTCATACGTTACCAAAAAAGAAGCTACCCCACACCCAACAAATAATAAACAATCTCAACTTTACACTCACATTACAACTTTTGCCACTAAAATTACACTTTTTCCCACATTTTTTATATTCTATCATTACTTTAACTTTTCGCATAAAACTGCACGTTAATCCTAATGTATGAAGTTCTCCGGGACGGAAAGAGTAGATTTTGTTTGGACACTATGGTTAGCATCTTGAGAGCTTTCTTAGCGCGCTAGATGCAAAAACCAAAAGTCACAACATGAATTCCCCTACTTATAAAAACTAACTGACACAACATTAATTCTCCCATATAGCATACGCTAGTCTAATGTGGCATTTCCTTTTGTATAGGAAAATCATGCCTTTTACTTCGACTTTCTCCAAAATATTACTCCCAACTATAAAAATACAGAGATGTTGATAGAACATTTTCATCTTAAACTTTTAGAATGAGCAGTTATTAATCTCTTCACAAAATATATGGCAAGAACAAGTTTGAGTGACAAGGATAATGTACAAAACACCTTTGAATCATTTTTTGCTCTTTTTGTTGTTCTTCTTTCTAGAACCAGTAGATTCTGCCGCTGCCTCTTCCTCTTCTGCCTTTTGTTCCGCTTCTAAAATAGCCAACTGAGAAGAGTCGAAATGGGAGAATAACATAAACATGTTAGATTGCATAAACCTCAAGTTTAATTCTAATGCCTGCATAGGGGAAGTATACCTCATCAAGTATAGGTTTCAGTTCCTTGTACCGAGTTTTAGCAAGGTCGAATCCATCTTTCCGGAGTTCCTATCATGAAATTAGGTCAATGAGTTAGATTACTTAAAAGAGGGAGAGAGTCAATTATGAGCAACTCTGGTGGTCGTGTATAATTATTTCAGATTTAATAGCTGGAGTCTTCAAATTCAAATTTCAATTGTTTCTTCAAGGAAAAAACTGAACGAGAATTACGGGAAACTACATAAACCTGCAAGATTACAACCACTCAACAAGAAATCTTAGCTTTTAATGAACCAGATATTTCATCGGTGTATACTGGTGATTGTTAACAAGTGTTCTTTTAGCTATTTTGTGGTAAAATGAGTCATTTTTGTGTTTCTCACGTTCATAATCACCTCTTCACCATTATATAATTGGAGTTCCAGTTTACTATCATGTTTAGTACTCTGTATAATGATTCTCAGATTTAGTCTATTATCATTCACTGGTTTAGAGACTCAAAGTCAATTTAGTTTTTCTACTTTTTGATATTTGGGTTTACCCGGCTAGAAATTTCAAGCTCCGAGTTCATACTCAGATGGACATATAATTACATATTCAATCCTAATAGTTAATATACTGATGAAATTTTGCTGTTAATCTTGGTGAGATCTGAAATTTCCTATGTAGTCAGCTTTTTTATTTTTGCTTATTTTGGAGTAATTCTCAATAATCAGAAATTCAGAATCATTACAAACAGACACTGTTGAACATAAAAAATTAAAAGCATCTTCAACCAGATTAGCATACCTTTCCGGTGTGTTGTGTATGTTCATATGCAGCCATTTGCCAATACATATTTGTGCGCTTGTAGAAGTCCTTAAGAGATTCTCCAGGCTACCATAAAAACGATAAAAGACAATTAGTTGCAGAACGATTGTTACGGGAGATTTGAAAGAGCCAAATACGGAGTCACAACCATGTATGAAGCCTTTAATTAAGCACTATAACCATCACAAAATTATCATTAATTTTTTTTAAAAAAAGAAAGCTGCAGATTTACCGCAGGTGTTCTTTGCGAATCAGAAAGACCTAAACTGGCTCTGATTTGCTCAATTCTGATTCTTTTCTCCTTCCTCCGGAGGCCTTTTCCTTCTCCCTTAACTATAGCAACAGCATCTCCCATTTGGATTGATGTAGCTTCACCGTTTGAATCCTTCAAATGCAAACAAGTGGCTCTGATATATTAGGAAGCCCAGATGATAAAATAGTGCAGTTAACTTTTAGTGCTTTAAAGATGAGAATAACACCTCCATGTCTTCCTCTTCATCATCAGAATCTTCACTGTTGGTTTCATCATTTTCACTATCATCATCATCCTCATCATCTTCATTATCGGACTCTTCAACCCATTCTGATGCTGACGCCTGTTTGGTGTTATAATTACAACCCCAGCACAGTAAAATTTACATATAACTTTTCTAGTTGATTGATAAAATATGGAAAAGCAAATATAGACTCCTTGCATTTTAAAATTTACCACTTACACCCTTAAAAACTACATAAGCCCCATAGCGCTATTGTATCTGTTACTAATCATAGTTCAATGAGGATGGGATATTCTTTTTAGCTGACGACCAGATAAAAATAAATCGTAGTAACTAATTCAAAACCAGAGGTGACAGACTCAGAATCTTCGACTTTCAGGGGTGAGATGATTAAATTAAAACGCGGAGAGCACAGTGTTTATTCTTTATCCCCTGAAAATACAGTGATATCCTCTGTTGGGATATAACTAGTGATCCAATGAAATTCTTTCTTCTGACTACAACAAATAAAGGAGATATAGACACCATATGTTACTTTGTGGGGAATAAACACCAGATTCAAAAAACAAAAAAAAAAGTATGGGCAAGTAAAGAGAACTTCGTGTCAGAGATGAGAATGCATATGGCAGGAACTTTCAGCACGAGATAATGAGTAATATACACAAACCTGAATGATGCACTTCCACTCATCCAGTTTGCTAAGGTTGAGAGCATATAGATCGTCCAGAGTAATTTCTTGGTCTTTATTTTCCATCATGCCCCCGTAAATGTATAAAGTATCTTTCGCTACAACCATACAAGAATTGATCCGTCCACAAGGTTTTGTTACCTGTGTTTGTTAGAATTTAAATCAGACTAAGACAACAAATTGCAGTAAAAGTCAATGCAACAAAAAAAAAAAAAATTTTCGAGATTAACAAACCTCTGGTAAAACAGAATTTTGTACAGAAACCCTCTTTCCAGAAGTTCTCTCATTGCTTATTGTTAATTTTGTTTTCAAATTAGAAGATGTGCTAGTTATGTTAGTCTCGATTTCATCATCTGAAATTTCATCCTCGTCGGATGATGAGACATTTTCTTTCACTGAAGCCCGTTTCTTCGTCTCGGAGTCCATATCAAAATCCTTCTTTAGCTACATAGGAGATAAACAATTTCAGTGTCAGCTAAAATCGCACACTTAGAAACAAGAAATACTGCTCAAGACTTCAGAAAGTGCATGTCCATACAATGAAGATGCAATCATTCACATTATCAAAAGGGAGACCTCTAATGCTATGAGCACGCAGTGTACCTTATCTTTTGTTGACTTCTCCTTGCGCAGCTCTAGAGGATACCTTTTTCAAACATACAATTAAATCCCATCATCGACTTGGCATATTAACACGGTGAGAAGGTAAGTTATATCATGAGTGACAGGTGGAGAATTTTGTAGATCCTAATTCGCAGACACGACTTGAATACTATATATATATACAGTGGCCATTCTCTATAAAGAAAGTTTTTGTAAATTACATTTGACAGAAAAATTATTTCAGAATTGGGGTTCTTTAAACATTCAAATTTAACCATTGAATCTTCTTTCAAGTGTTCTTACATAATATACAAGAGATAATATATAACTTAGTAAATTCCTGAATAGTTAAATACAATAGATATTAGATAGTTATACATTAAGCACTTGATCATACCTCCCAGATTTTCAAGGGGTTAAAAATCCCACCCTTAGAACTCTATCATTAATCTCATAAAACATACATAAACAGCAAACCAAATTCAGAAGAATTGTTTGTGATTTCATTGTCCCAAAACAAAATTTTAGTAGGTCCAGAAGCCAAAATACTTGCATATATAATGAATTATTATGATTCCTGCCTGCTAGAAACAATAGCTTCTCTAATGGAGTTACCATAAATGAATAAATCAAAAGCTTTTGAAGCACAGTTATGAGATACCCCCCTGCATCCTGCCTGATATTACAATTCCATATATTATTCTATTCAACCACTATCCACTGAATTCATCCCCTTACAATTCTTTATCTCTTTAATCAATTCCCCACCTAATACTCCACTTTTTTCGTAATTCCCAAGCCAGCCCAAAAACTTGTAACTTCAGGCGGGCAGAGAGGAGGGAGTATGTTTTAGTGAGACCCAACCCCTGGCGGTGCAATACAAATAATTATAGTCGGTTTTTTTTTTTTTTTGGGTGTGTGTGTGCATGTGTGTTGTGGGGGGGGGGGGGGGGGGGCAGATGGGATTACCAGCGATTGATGTCTATTTGGAAGCCATATATTTCGTTCAAGAACAAGCTCATCATTACATCGCCTGTCAAAATAGAATTTTGGGGGAGTAGAGAAATGTCATTTAAAAGGCCAAATAAAAAGTACCAGTCAAATAGAATTCTTGGGCTGCAAAAGATGAAGAAACCAATAAAGATATAGACCAACTCACTCTCGGACTTCTAGTAAGTCAGGTATAAGCAAAGAATTAAATAATACTAGGTTCTTTAAAGCATAGTTTGTGGACCAACGACTTTGTCTCATGAAAAAAAACATTTTTAAAATGCTCAAACACTTTAATAATAACAGAACATTCAAGCATAATGAAAATCTAACATTATAGTTTTTCGTGCAATTACTTCTCAGCCTCGCAAGTACTTATGTGCAAAAAAGTTGCAACTGCAGTCTTATAGCAAGCTAGGATGGTTTTTCTATTGGTACTGCCAGATCAAGGATCTCAATTCACTAAAATCCAGGTGAACTTTTAAAAGTAGCGCATCATCCATTTACGACTAAATGAATAGGATCTAACGAGACAGAAGAGCATAAAGAGCAGAGTAGTAAAAGGTATAACCTTCCATTTCCATATCCACCACTCCACCAAATAGCAAAGCCCTCTTTTTATGGACACACATTGAGAAACCAGCACGAGGTCCTGGAGGTAACCCACTTTTTTTCACCTTCAACACAGCACGGAAAAAAATGTTTTACTGTACAAATAATAAAAAACAATATCATAGTGTAATACTAGTAATATAAATAACTCTGCCACAGATTATCCCTTCCTGTCCAAAGCTAGGAGGACCATGGGACCTTTACTAGATGGATGGTTGAAGAAGCAAATTGGACAACAGAGGATAATGCAAATGTGAATTGGAACATATTAACTTGTTGCATTAAGGAGGTTGTGAAAGATCTACTTGGAGAGTAAAGAGGATGTGCACTTCTAGCCGAGGATACTTCATGGTGGAATGAAGATGTGAAAAGATCGATCCACATTAAGAGAGATCGGCCAGCGGGCTTTTAAGGAGGACCATGACTTGGCGAATTTAAGAAGAGGAAACAAGCCAAGCAAGAACCAAAAAAAGTTGTTAGTGACGCCCGGGCTGAAGTTTACAAATTGATTGATTGTTGCACATGTGACCCCACATGATTCTTACTGTTCATGTAGCCTCCCAATGCCTATGGATAAAACTTAAAAGGCTTGGTTTGGTTTGGTTTGGTTTGGCTTTGTTTAGTAATATAAATAATCACTATTAACTAATGCACATGCATAGCGGCAATTATTTCCCACATTCTCGGGAAACGGAGAAACAAAAGCTCACATGTAAATAATTATATGTATCAGATATTATATCTGCCAAAAGAAGCCAAACAAAACAGTTATACTACCTTATTCCATTCCCAAGTACTAGGATCAAGGGACCACATATCCGCGTGAACAATTCCTTTCTCGGAAACTTTCTTGTCGGCTGATGTAACTTCTTTAGCATAACCGCCATACAAATATATCTGAAACAGAATTCATTATATGAGAACAATATCCAACTAAGTTTGAGACTGCTTTATAGCATTATCAAGTCACACAATAAGAATGTTGCAAGTTGCAACAAAACGTAGAAATTAGAAGCAACAAAAATATCTGACAAATGTGCTCTTGATTCTAATCTTTGACCACAAACAGAAAACCTTATGATACACATCACCTCATCTTGGTAGACAACAAACTGGAAACCACTTCGCGGACTTGGCCACAAGCTTCCGGGTCTAGGTTTTATCTCTTGCCACTACAATGAGATAAATTGTTTTCCTGGTCATAAATTTCTGACTTTGGAAAAAAGCAACCCACAAGCTTTTGGAACAAAGAGAAAAAATGATTGTTTACCTTAAACTGATCCAAGTCAAATACATGTAAATCATTGAAGTACCTGCAGAAATGAATAATTTAGATGGTAGACACATATTCACACGTACGAGTTACTTTAACATCAAAGTATAATTTGTGAAGACTGGCAAGCAAAAGTTGCTTTACTATCATCCTCGACAAATTTTATCAACTTACGTAATTAAGTAACATTTTGTTTTCTTTGAAATCACGTTTTAGTAAATAAGAGAACATTAAATGTATCTTGAGGATTAGTGACAAGAATCAAATGGCTCTGGAACATGAATCCATTGCACACAATTTGACAGAGAGGGCATCCAACAGAATCTGTGAAAACATTGAGAAAGAAAAAAGAAAAGAAATAGGTTATTAATTTAGCCTCTTACAAGTTACAACTAAATGCATTTTTAGTTATCCTCCTTCCGTCCCACACAAAAGGGCCAGGCTGGGCTTAATGAGGCCCTGTTTGCTTGTGGGTTATTTCCCAGGCCCAGGGCCGGCTTAACTTATGGTCTGGGGTACCCGGCCCAACCTGATTGATCCTTTTTTTTTTAATTACTTACAATGTTTGGTGTAATGTTGATAAATGTTTTGTTACTCCCTTCGTCCAGGAAGCAGCTTCCCGTTGCATTTTCCTCAACAAAATAAGCTTTGGGTATTATTTAAATGAAGAAAAAATAAAGAATTGGTAGAGGGTTTTTTTTTTTAAATGAAGAAAGAATAAAGAACGAATATAGAGATGATAATCAGTTGCTAAATTTGTAAATGAGTGTATTATAAGGGTATTAGTTTATTAGTTAAAAATGAGGCGGAGGTCACTTGCCAGATTTGGAAAGCTTTCATTTTTGACTAATTAAAGGAAAGTGGGAGGCATTTGAAAGGATAGTGGGAGTATTATTTAGTATAGTGTTCGAGTTGTAAATCTCAAATTTAATGTAAAAATTATTCTTTTAAATTTTATAGTTTATAATTTTGTGACATGGTTATATAAGATCTTGTCTGCGTAACTGGTAGGTATTAATTATTAAGTACTTAAGCTACTTAAATAAATATGCATATACACTAAAACTGTATAATGGTTAAACAATGTACTCCCTTCGTCCCATTAATAACTTCCTAAAGGCTAGCTTTTTCTAGGATTAAAGAAATTAATAACATAGTAATTTGTTACAATCATCACGAGTGAATACCATTTTTTTATTATTCGCACCATTTTGATTTTATCGATTAGTTTTTTTCATAATATGTTATCAGATGAACTTTATATATCATAAAGGTGAGAATCATTATTATATAAATGGGGATGTAGCTCAAATGGTAGAGCTTTGCATGCGAGAGCCATGGGGTTCGATCTCCCGCATCTCCATATTTTGTTATTCACACTATTTTTATTTGATTACACACCTTTGGATTTTTTTTGTTATTCACACCATTTTTATTTTATTACGTGCCTATACCTTTCACCGTCCATGTCGTACAATTATCATTCCCAAATACTGTTCCTTGTTCATGAATTCTTTTTAATTACTTAGTCATTCTCCATCACCAACCAATTTAAATAATCAATATTTTACCCATTCTTCTTGTAAATTAATACCTATCAAAAATACATTTACCAATCTTTAATCAAAATTTCCACAAATCCACGCGTATAGTGAACATTGAAATGAGGAGGGAGTATATAACTATTGAGGGGACTATGCTTCCAGAATGTGGTAGCTAGTTTCAAAACTATGTTTTCCCCGTATTACAGGTATAAGCAAAACAAGAGTTGCATAACCTGTCCAGAAAAGGTACATTTTGAAAGAATACCCTCCTGAACGCAGAACTGGGGTTTTCACATCCAAATGAGGAAAACCAAGTTATTCAAGAACAACAGTTTACAATAGAATGTTTCCAGTACAAAGTAAAGTAGAGATTAACATTTCTCATATAAAACTTAATAACATGTTCTTTTTCAGATCGGTACAACGCTAATTATCTGGCTTTCATTGCAAGTTTCTACAGAGAACAAGATAAATCATACATGTGGATTTCCAGGTGAACTAAGGATGTAAAAGTAATTTTAGCTGATAGTCTTTGTCAAAACTTTGTTGATAAAACCTACCACTACGCATCATGACATGTTTCAGGGATATAGACCAGTTTTTCCGCATGATCATAATAACCTACTTCCTTGGGTATTTGGGTATTGATCATACCAACAACAGATAATTCTAAAACAGAAAGGTAATAAGGGCTTATATTAATGGGGCCTTTGAAGAGACTAAATGGTGTTAGTGACTAACTCAAGATTTGGTAATGGTTTAATAGCTTAGTATACTTTACATGAATAACAGACAGAGCAGTAAACTACTATGTACGGGGAAACATTATTTCCTTGGTAGCTTATATTTACAGGGCCTTTGAAGAGACTAATTGATGCTAGTAACTACCACAAGATTTGGTAAATTGTTTGATAGATTAGTAATTTACGTGGATAACAGACAAGCAGTAAAATACTATGTGCAGAGAAACATGATTTGCTCGGTAACACTATAGTTTGGTTGACTTTACAAAAGTTCAAGAGAGAAAATTTATATGCCAGGACAGGTCTTTCAGATATCTTGAGTTCTCAAACGATTAAAATGTGATATACAACACCGCAGGAAACTTGTCAAGATGCAAAAGGAAATTTTGAAGATAAATCTTACAGCCGTGTTAAGAATCAAAGAGTACCTCACTTCTCTAAGAGTGTCGTAAAAGCCTCCAAATATTATAATTTTGTGCTTGTACAAGACCTGCAAATTGAAAATAATAATACCCAGAAATATCAGGAAACTATAAAACAGGAAAGCCAAAAATGCAAATAATAATCTGCAAACTTATACTAAAAGTCTAAAACAGATATAGATGTATTTTAACAGTGACAATAATTAAGCATCGAGAGTATAGGTACTCAGGGAGGATACTGACACGGTAAAAAAAATAATTATGAAGCATACCATTCGATGACCGGAACGTGGACTGGGACAACCTTTATAATTAAGCTGCTCCCACTGATTTGTTTTTAGATCCAGCATCCAGAAATCCTGCAAATACATTTTGCAAGGATTAAGATGAGATCATACACGACCTTCAATCATTTTTCTTCGCTCAGAAATATCTACCTTGTAATGGTGAAAACGCTCTTGGTTAGGAGATGTAAATTCACCACCTGAGTATATTGTTAGCAGTAACATAATTAATATTTCACACCACATGTAGGATAGGATATCTCTCATCTGCTCTATAGTGTTTTACCATAAATATACAGATAATTCTTCCAGGCTACTGCTTGGTGAGCACTTCGTGGAGGTGGACTGTTGGGGCTCGAGATCAATTTCCATTCTTGCTTTTCTATGTCATACCGATAGAGATTGCCATATACATATGTCTGCAACCAGGAATGTAAAAATGGATTCTAAAGAGAGGGAATGTATAAATTCAAATATATAGACAACAATAAGTAATTCTCATCCCCATATCTTTTCTTTCAAATAAGCTATTTACGTCGCAATTGCACTCTAAGATATCATAAATATGCATTAACTAAAATTTTGAAAAGTACCCGCCCAAAATCACAAAACAATCAACTTGCCCTGTTGTAATCGGAACTCTAAAGAACACTGGATAGATATTCAGTGGAACAGAAAAAAATGAAAAATAAAGCTGACCTTGCTCCCATTGTAAAATTCACCTCCGTAGAGAATCAACTCTGTCTCCCTCAGAGGATTAACTGTCAACTAAACAAAGCAAACAAATGAATCATTTTGTCTATACATTACCCAATGAAGCAGCAGAAAATGTACAACATTTTTCGGAAAAAACATACGGAACAATTCGATCTTGGAGATGGGGCAGGCACATTATCCTCAACATGTATCTCCTTCTTTTTTGCTTCCTCTTTCTGAATACTTAACTGAACAGAGCAATCAAGTGCACAAAAAAAAAATCATTACCAGTGGAGAAAATTACCCCTAAAATCCGGCCAGGAAAGATGAGTAAATTACAGCAAGATCAAATTTTTAGACAAGTAGACATTAAACTATCAATAGAGGCTCCTTCAAAAAAATCATTACCACTGGAGAAAATTACCCCTAAAATCCAGCTAGGAAAGATGAGTAAATTACAGCAAGATCAAATTTTTAGACAAGTAGACATCAAACTATCAATAAAGGCTCCTTTGAAAACTTAATTTCAAAAAAAAAAGACAAATCTTTCTAACAAACAACAGAAGAAAGTTGTTACCAGAATAGCATCAATGTCGTCTTCTGGAGAGAGCTTTTTGGAGTCTCGACGGGCTCTTTTCTCTTCAGCTTTTGCAGTTTTCTTTTCGGTTTTTTCTTTGCCTTTGCCAGGTTTCTTCGCTTTCTTTCCCATCTTTCTCTATCTGTTTGTTTTGCTTTCTTTCTTGCTGCCTCTTTTCTGCTTCTTCAGGTTTGAGAGGCGGAATGGAATGAAAACCTTGGCTAAAACCTCCAACAATGGCTTTTGTTTCCAAAACTACCCTCCATCTTCTACAAATTGTGTATACATCCCTCATGTTTACTACCTTTCATTTTGTGGTGTTTCAAGACCTTGCTTAATATAGCACTTATAGGTCCCTTACCACTTGAACAATAACCGTATATTATAGGTGAATTGTTACAATTATAGGTCGAGGGTAGAGTAGTTTCCCTACACATGACGGTTTGAGTGATAACAATGACCGGGCGGGTCTAGAGGTGAACATAGCCGAAACAAACTAAATTTTAAATGGAAAAAAGCCATACATTCTATAAGTAGTCTACGAACATTATTCGAAATTCAAATCAATTGATACATGAGAAATCAAAAGCACATACCATAATCAAAATACGTACGAACTAAACATACAAATTATTGACATATTAGATATTACTTCCTCTGTCTCGGATCAATATCCTCCTTTCATTTCTGTGTACTTTTTTAAACCTTCGTTTGACTGTAAATTAATCATAAACCATAGAGAAAAAATAATCTAAAAAATGGTATTATATATGTAATCATTATACTTTCATATTAAACTTTTATAAATTATTTTCTTAAATGATTTAGGATTAATTTATAGTCAAACTAAGGTTTTAAAAAATCAACAAAAATGAAACGGGGCCTTAATCTGGTACGGAGGAAGTATAAGCTATTTGAGAACAATAGGATATTAGAGAGAATAAATTAAGATTACACTAATTCTACTTGGTCATGGTGGTGTTCTGAATTACCAATTCTTAGCGCGCACACCACACGCACACAATTGGCGGGTGGGCTTAGAAAAAATCAACCAGTGAAAATTTAAATTGAAAAGGATTGGCTATACAGATAAGAGGTGGGCGATTTGCACGGTCAGGTCGGACGGGCATGTTGTTAACCAAACTACTAATTCATTCAATAATCTTAAAGACAATCATTATGAAGTATGTCATGTACTAGATCGTATTGAGTTTAATATATGATTGATTGTTCATTCATTGGGCTTTGCTTGTATAATCTTTTACTTGTTTTAATTAGTCCATGTACGTGTTCCCATGAGGTTAAATTTTATTTTATTATTGTTATATATGTGTTTAATCGTATAAGTTAATGGTCTTGTGTTTGCGTATATGAGTTACTTCGATTTTCCGTCATGTTTTATTCATTCTACAGGACATTTTATGTGTTAGGGACATTTTTGTAAAGTTATCAAATTGGTAGAGTGTCTGTTTAACATTCATGAAATATAAACCCACAAATATATTCTCATGTGCACCAGATAAGTAAGTCTTATGAGAGACGAACACTAGAGAGGAACTTGATAAACCGACAAACATTATTGTTATAGTTAAAAACATTACGTGGTCCAACTAAGTACATCGGGTCATAATCCACATAAAAAAGGATATAAAATGTTTGAGTAAGTCTCATGAGAAACAGTCTCTATATAATTTATCTAGAGACGGACCTATATTGTAAAAATAATAATCGATGTTATTAATCAAAACACTTATATTCTCAACATTGGTGTCTTTTTTCATATTACAACAAGACTCATTTCGTTAACAACATACGCATTTTGATTAATAACATGAATGATTTTCTTGATAACATAGGTCGTCTTTAATAGATTATCTAGAGACCGTCTCTTATGAGACTTTGTGAAAATGTTTACTTATAAAACATTATTTATATCGTTTTAAACATTACACTTATACTTAACAACATCAGTCTGTCTCTCTCTAATCCAAGCCTCTCCTAACACCACAAGAATTCTAATCTATTACGGCCAATAAATTTTACGACAATTATATAAGGGTCACAATTTTCTTAAAATACTACTATTATTTTATCGTATGTTACATATAATATGATGTCATAAAATTACGACTCTATTTTACCAACATGGGCCAATGACAAGTGTCATAAAATTGAGCAAAAAAGGCTAATAATATTCACACATTTTAGCGTTTAATTACGACTCTATTTTACCAACAACTCGTGAAAAGAGTCGTAAAAATGAACTAAAAAAGGCAAATAATATTCACACATTTCAGGTTTTAACTCTATTACCAACAACGACTTATGAAAAGAGTCGTAAAAATGAACTAAAAATGGCTAATAATATTCACACATTTTGACCTAATTTAGGGTTTAATTACGACTTTATATTACAAGCAAGGTCTCATGAAAAGAGTTGTAAAAAGGAACAAAAAAAGCTAATGACATTCACACATTTTGACCTAAATTTAATGTTTAATTACGACTTTATTTTACCAACAACGACTCATTAAGAGAGTTATAAAAAGAACTGAAAAAGACTAATATTCACATATTTTGATCTACATTTATAGTTTAATTACGACTCTATTTTACCAACAATGATTCATGAAAAGAGTCGTAAAATGAACTAAAAAAGGAAAAATACTCTATTTGGTCCTATATGTTTACTACTCTGTCCATTTAGTCATGTAAGTACTCTACTACTACTTTTGGTCTTGTAAGATCACTAGTCGTAGGACTCCTAAATTTTTATCCTCAAAGCACATGTTAATTCATCTTCTATATTATATCTATCCTCTTTATATTTTTTACAAAGTTGTAGTGATTCTAGTTTATGCAAAAAACTACAGAAGTGATTATGGGCCCATACATCAAATCATATGTCTACTTCCCCAAAACTCTAATCAGACGCCAAACACCATCTACACTAAACATAATCAGGGGTATGGTTTCAATCTTTCCATTTTATATTTTATATTTCATTGCCAGAGTACATTCGCCTCTGCATTTGAATCAGTGCTTATATAACTGGTATCAGACACATAATTAACAGGAACATTCTAAAGTCTTATTAAGAGGGGGGCGAGTATTCCGGTGTAAGATAACATTATTCGAGTAACCTTAAATGTTGTTGGAGTAAAGTATCGTCAACAAGGGCGTTCTAGTGCAATGCAAGACTTGCCACGTGAATCACTAGAAACATGTGAAGTGTATGTCTAACCCAATAATTAAAGTTTTAAAACGGGACGGGAGCAGGCTACTTTTTGACAATTATATATGTAGTGAATTATCATTAATTCGCATGATCAAATGAATTGGTGGTGAATTTTTTGTAATTAAATTAAAGGTAGTATATAACCAAAAACATTGGCGCGTGGAGAACGACATTCGCACGCGCATAGTGATTTTTCCTCATTGGACTCTCTGACTGTCAGCACTATAACCGGTTTCTTTGATGCTAGTGGGTTCCTCACTAGTCCACCTTCTCCAAAATTTGACAAGTGTCAACTTATCTAATTCTCCTTTTATTTTCTTATTTTTCCAACATTTTAACCTTAACCATAGTTAGAGTCTAACCATGTTTTTAAATTAATTTATCTGAAAATTTTGGAAGAAACATCAGATCCCTTAAAAAAATCAGTTTAACACGTATTTTCATATAATAAAATAATTTACATAATTGAAAAAATGCTAAATAAAAGGGAGAAAATCGTATCTAACTCAGATCTTACATCTTCAATTAAAAAGTTAAACATTTATGCATCAGCTTGAAATTGAATGAGTAAGATAAATTGACTCCTGATGTCCGCTTGATGTTGATCCCATTCAAAAATCTTCTTCATATTTAACAGAAAAGGGTTCAACTTTTGGATCAATTGGGACTTCCATCCTCAAAATAAAATTCTAGGCTGACGGATTTTGATTTTGAAGATTCAATTTGGAACTGAAATTATGTGACGGAGTCTGATGTTTCTTTCCAAATTTTCAGATAAATTTAATTTAAAAATATGGCTAGACTCTAACTATGGGTAAGGTTAAAATGTTGGAAAATAAGAAAATAAAAAAAGAATTAGATGAGTTGACACTTGCCAAATTTTGGAGAAGGTGGACTAGTGGGGAACCCCTGGTCGCTAGCATTAAAGAAACCCAACTTGTATACATATCTTTCAAGTTAATTATCGGGAAGTTGCATGTCACATTGAAAATCAGAAAATAAGTTAAATACATGTTAAAATATAAGTTATGCGGATTTTAATTTAAAATAATTTGGCCAGAATCATCATCAGAGTACCAATATTATTATTTTCGATGACTTAGAGGATCAAAAGTAATAGTAAAAAACTTACAAGACCACTGATCATCAACTAGTTATGTTTTGAAACTCGGACCCAATGATCGACCCGGCCAAGCTACTAAGGGAGGTTCAACCGGGTCAACTCGGGTTAAACTATAATAATATTATTTTAAAAGCTAAAATATTAAATATACCTCTTCATAACATTAATACAAAGTCTAGGAAAAGACCTGCTTTTCCATTAGAAATAGGGCCTATTTTTTAAGTTTTTCACGGTCATCGGTCAGACCGAACTTTTCCCCATATGCAAAAACTCACAGACACAACATTAATTCCCCCTGTTATAAAAACTCACAGACACAACATTAAATCCCCCAGTTATAAAAACTCACAGACTGAACATTAATTCTCCAATTATAAAAACTCACAGACACAACACTAAATCCTCGGTTATAAAAACTTATAGATACCAGATAAATCTCACAGATGCAAAAATTCACAGACATAAGATAAATCTCACAGATGGAAAAACCCACAAATAGGATGTAAAAACCCACAGACACAACATTAAATCCCCCAGTTATAAAAACTCACAGACACAACATTAAATCCCCAGTTATAAAAACTTACAGATACTAGATAAATCTCACAGATGCAAAAATTAACAGACATAAGATAAATCTCACAGATGCAAAAACCCACAGATGGGATGTAAAAACCCAGAACCTGACATTAAATCCCAGGTTATAAAAACTCACAGACCTGACATTAAGGCTCTGTTTTTCAAATTAAATTTATCGAATCTGAATCGAATCAATGGAACGAATCAATCGAATCGAATCAAATCAAACGAAATAAATCGAAATGAATCAAATCAAACGAACTGAAGAAATTACATTTGTCCCATTTTTTAATAATAATGAATACTACATCCGGTCCATTAATAAATTCGTAAGGAGACTTTTTTCTGGACGTTGACTATAATTACTCGCAAATTACACGACAAAAGAATATAATAAAATTATATTATAAAAATAAATTAAGTATATTTGACTAAACATAACTTTGTTTTATACTTTTTTGTGCGTAATTTGTAGAGTTTGGTTTGACTTTAGTTTGGTATAACTTGTTTTTTATTTATTAAGTTTGAGAAAAAACTCAACGTATGCTTCTGAGTTTACTTCTATTGTTCTAATATCTTCCAATAAAAGAACATGTCGATTTTTTGTTAGAGATGTACGTACAAAATATGTGAACCAGTTTGAATGGTACTCTCAGGTTCCTGTAGTTTCTTATCTTAACTCAACTTTTACGGTAGAAAAGAAGGGTAATTCGAATCGTAACTATACTTTTTATTTCATTGATCTACTAAAATTCGTGTTAAAAAGAAAGAAAGAAAAAGGTTGAAAATATCTCAATTGGATAAATTTTCTTATTTTCCTCGTACAAAAGATGGGTTGTGTAAATAAATGATAAAATAATAATAATAATAATAATAATAATAATAATAATAATAATTTAATGAACTTAAGAGAGCTGAACTGAAGAAAGCGAATCAAGAGAGCGAATCAAGACGAATCAATGAATGGAACTAAATCGAATCGAACGAAGTTTCAGGTTGAAAAGAACAGAGCCTAAATCCCCCAATTATAAAAACTCACAGATACCAGATAAATCTCACAGATTCAAAAATTCACAGATATAAGATAAATCTCACAGATGCAAAAACCCACATACAGGATGTAAAAACCCACAAAAATAGGTTAAATTTTACATTAATTTTCCCCAATTAATTCTCCCAGTTATAAAACTCAGAGACACAATAATAATATAAAACTCACAGACACAACATAAAAAATCACAGATATAAGATAAATATTACATATACAAAGATAAATCTTATATCTCACAAATTCACATAAAAAATCCTACAATAACATACATGCATCATTATCCCCCCAGTCAAAGCTAAAATCCCCCAGTTACACAGCATCAGTCCAAATACAATCTTCTCACATGTACAACACCAGTCGATCTCCCCCGCAGCCCGTGCGGCCGACCTCCCGGCGGTGAAAAGTGGAGAAGCGATCGAGGCATCGGTGTAGGGTGGAGGAGAAGCTTTATATTACCAACACGTACAACAAAAATATCCTTTAGTGGCACTAGCATGGTGGCATTTCAATTGAAATGTCACTACATATTCCAAAATGGTGACAATAATCCTAAATGAAAATTCTATGATATTTAGTGTCACTTTAATTATTGACATTTCTTAGAAATGACGCTGAAATATATACTAGTGGTAGGTAACGAAGTGCCACTATGTATTAGCATTGGATTTGAAAGAATGCTACTAACAAATGGATGTATCATAGCTTTAGATACACTGTTGTCACATTTAGAAAAAAGGTGTTGTCATAAAGTGGAATTTCACAAATAATTTGGTACTATCAAAGTAAAAGACCTAGTAAAATTTAAAATGGGATAATTAATAGTATTAAGTGAAAAACTATCAAAAAGTCTTATGAGATACGGTCTCTAGATACGGGTTATGTTATCAATAAAACCATCTATATTATTAATAATTAAAACGCGTATGTTGTTAACGAAATAAGTATTGTTGTAATATGAAAAAATACAAACGTTGAGAACATATATATTTTGATTAATAGCATTGATAGTTTTATTGACAATATAAATATATAATAGAGAAATAATGATTACACACTTACACATATAAGTAGTATCTTCGTTTTCTGCACTTAAGTAATTAACAATAAAGATTAAATTAAGACTGGGTCTTTAGCAATTGGTCCTAAAATTTCACGCTTTAGAGCCCAGTACCCACCTCACTAAACTTAATTTGTATCATCTTCACATACATTCAACAGTGCACGGCATGGACGAAGAGGGTGAAGGAGGAACGCATTGACATTCGATCGATCGATATATAGCTGTGTATTTTCCTTTCATGTGAGTTGCAGGAAACAAATCGACTCCGCACGCCTTGTCTTGTGAGTTTTAGATTTTTGGGTTTATGTTTTCCCTAATTCGATTAATGGGAGGAACCGTTTGCTATGTACCTTTTTAATTTGTTATCTCTTATTTATGAAATATATTTGCAATTGCCATCATGAAGTATAAAATTTCATTTACTATTGTGCTCGTAGCCAACAGAGCCCTGCTTCTCTACTTTGAAGGCTCTATTATCAAAATGAAAAATGTTTCGTGCATCCATTGTATGCGGCTTGTTTGTGCACCTGACATGTAATTTCACTGTGTACTTTTGTAATTTTGTTGCACATAAAAATGCAGTCATTTTGACCTTGAAATTTTGTAGTTCTATCCAAAATAAGTAGCGGAGTTGGTGCTTTGCTTTTCCCTTTGATTTATTTCATTTGATTGCACTTGGTGGTGGAATAAAAATCGAATAATATTTCCAATCCGGTTCTAATATCTTTGTCTGTTAAACTTTTAAGTGCTTTTCATTTGCTCTGTTACATTCTTCTTTTACTTTTACTAGGGGAAGTCTTGATTGTCAATCTTAGATTTATTTCCCTTCATGTTTAACTAATTTAGTCTGAAACATGTATCTAGCTAGCTAGTGTGCGTTGAAGTTGACTCACCGCACAAAGAGAGGCTTTCTGGCACTTGCTAATTTGAGTACAATACTATAGTTCGGATGTTATCCAAAAGCATAGGTATATTCTTGTTTCTCACTTATCTAATGTAGGATGGTTTTTAATCTATATTATTAGCTATTGCAGAAATAACTTTTTCCCATTTCTTGTTCTTATACTCTTATAATGCATCAATGAGTTCACTGTGAGGGCTTCTCGGATACATATGTTTTGTAGAAATCAATTACGTATTTAATGATTTACACTTAGCTTGCACTTGTTGCATGTTTTATTATTCCATGTGTATGCCAAGTACTGTGAACATTCACCTGAATCTAGAACGGATTCTGAAACCTAAAAACAGCGCTCTGATGCAGCTTATACTAATGTTGAACTTTTACATCTTTGTATAGGTGCAACTCAAGTTCTTATGAGATTACGCATGTGAAAATCAGCCGCTTATCATAAAGAAATTGTAAGATTGCTACTCTTATGCTATGGTTATTGAGTTGGATTATTATTTCGAAATGCCATCACTCATTGTGTGGGAAGTGAAGCAACTTGCTGACATGGTATGTCATAACTCAGATCCATTAAAATCTTAGAGGGATTTATGTGGCTTATATCTTTTTTTAGTAGTATTATATACATTGGTTATATTCAAGCATCATTTTTATATTATAGGTATTTGACTAGTAATCTCGTTGTGTCTTAGCAAATGACTTCTTAAAAATATCTGATTTGATATGCAATGGAAAAAGTGATCATCTTGATTCCAAAATGCAATATCTGACTTTAGTATAATAGGGTTTCTTTACACAATGCTAACTTGTAGAGTTCAAGCAACTTTCTGTAACCAATTATGTTGAAAATTGTTAATTAGGTGTTTTATTTTTCAGGTACACTGTCATGCTCCATCCTCATTTGTTATCAAACATGGTGAAGGTCCTGGTCTAAGATTACTCGTTAATGGTTGCACCTTTCAGGTATGCATATTTAATAAAATAACATGTCATTTTATTCGATGGCTCAGTAATTTATCGAATTGTAGTTGATTTGATATCAGAACTTTTGCCATATGATTGATTATTTTCTTGGTCATGCCATCTTAAACGAGTCCTACTTCTAAGGGTCTTAGAAATAGGTGCTTCATTAGGTAGCAATTCAATGATAAACATATTTAGATGATTCCATGAGTCATTTGTTTCGAACTCTTTATTACTAGTAATTTGTTGGCTTGTTTACCACTTTAGTGCATTACTTAGATGATGAACTTTACACCTTTTGCATTTTTTTGTAGTATATATAGATTTGTTGAATGACGATAAGTTGATCGATGTCTGAGCCATTTGATTTATATATCGACGAAAACATTTTTCTAATGGAGTGTATTCTTTCTATGATTATAGATCTACTACCCTCTTGGATAAATTTTTTGATGTCGTTTTCTATGTCAATGTAGATGATTATTCTACTGCACAGAGCAAGAGTTGGACGAAAACGTTTGTAGAGAAATTTTGTAATAGACCCACTTGTCTAATCCAGACACTTGCATGTTTGATTAACTTGTAAAAAGATACAGTATCGTTTATTTCATTTGATAACTACAAAATGAAGTTTGCATGCACTATAATTGTATTCGTATCTTCTGAATTGTCATTGAATTGGGAGCTACCAAAGCAGAATTGCTATGGTGGCTTCCAAATTATTTTTTTATTCATGTTTTCCTTTTGGTGGCATTAGGAAATGTTGCAATTTCCTTATTTTGGTGGAACTTTCAGATGCCACTCTTAGTGAATTTTGTAACACTATAAAATGTGAGTCAATTAATTAATCATAGCACTAGGCTAATGTTACAAAAGTTAATTCCGGTAACACTTTAACATGTGGGTAATCATCTATTTTCTGTTAATTAGAAATGTCATTGGATACATGTGGCGTGACATTTTTATTATGAGAGAAAATTTAATAACCCTGTCAGTTTGATGAGTGTTACAGTTCAATTTATTAGTGACACTAACGTTTTAGCTACATAGCTACTTGTGGCATTTTCTAATAAATGGCACAATATTTAGGATTGTCACCACAACTCATATTGTTTGACATTTTCCGATGCTACTAAACATCATTTTTGTTGTAGTTAACTAGTAACCGGTTCGAACAGGAACAACATATTCCAAATCGCCCTGATTTAGCAAAATCGGAAGCCTTTAGTAGTGGAGGTGGAAGAGAACAAAATTAAAAGGACTCGAAACTGTCCAGTTGCGATCGAGGCATCGGCGGCGATAGTCCGCAGCGTCGGCAATTTACAAGCTCTCCTCCCATCGCCGACACCGACCGCCATGCCGCTCCCTCCTCTCCTCTGCCGCCTACTCCTCTCTCTCCGCCCTTGACCATTTCGATTCCCGATCTGTGAATCGATGGAGGAAAGGCGACAGTTGGCGTCAGATTCCGGGAGTGGC
Source organism: Plantago major (assembly GCA_026545765.1). Taxonomy (NCBI): domain Eukaryota; kingdom Viridiplantae; phylum Streptophyta; class Magnoliopsida; order Lamiales; family Plantaginaceae; genus Plantago; species Plantago major. The sequence goes on from CM048841.1 coordinate 30,419,746, forward strand.
GGAGGCGACGACGGTGGCGATGGAGAAGCGTGTGGTGGTGAACAGGCGGCGGCGTAGTGTGGTGGTTGTGAACAGCCGGCGTAGTGGTGGTGGTAGTTTTGGGGTTTTTGAGATTTGCCAACCATTTAGTGTTTTTAGGGTTTGGATTGTGATTTAGTGATTTTTATAGGGTGACCGAGTTTTTCCGGTCAGCTGGAGAAACTGACCGCGAGCGGTTTACTATAAAAAACCGGCCTTTCCATATCTAATGGAAAATCAGGCCTTATACTATACTTTCTCGTCTATAAATAAGGCTCTGTTCTCTTCGTCTGAACAGAACTGATCCAAACTGAATTTGAATTGAATGGAATTGAATTGAGTTGTAGTATATAAAAATTAAAAAACAACTAAGCAGAACTGAAGTGAAATTAATGAGTTTTCGGATAGATAGCTAACTAGTCAACGGCTGAAGTTTCGATCGATTGATGTTTCGTTTGGTTGAAGTTCAAATTCCAATCGATTAAGTTCCGAAATTCCGATCGATTAATGTTTCGATTGGTTGAGTTCAAATTCCAACCGATTGAAGTTCCGAATTTGCAATCAATTGAGTTCCGATCGATTGCTATTTCGATTGGTTGAAGCTTCGGAGTCCCGGTTGAAGGGATTAATTATATATCGCATAAATTTGGAGAGGGTGAGCAACTTGCTTCTAGCCGAGTCATCCAAAAGGTATCTCTATGTATTCTTATGCAATTGCTGAGAGTAGTTGAGACGAGATCTCATGTCCTCCTCCATTGTTGCTTCCCATTTTTGGTGTACTTCAGTTGTGATCGATTAATGCAATTTTTCTGGCTGAGCTTGTTCTTATGAGATATTCAGTTCCGATCATGTTTTTGCAGCTGCTACTTTGTAGCACCAGATATACATAATTTAACAAATTTTGAGTAAGTCTACAAGAGACATGCTCTAGATAGAGACATAGAAACATGGTTTCTAATATTACATATTAGTCACAAACTAAAAGCTAGAATGATTTATAGTCTATGTTCCCGCTAAAATCATTTATTTTCTCACTAAAATCATCTATGTTCTTATCATAAACAACAAAGAGGATGGGACTATGGGCTTGAAGTCGGGCGTGAATATCAAGACTTGCTCTAAAATGATATACTATTAGCACAAACAAACTCCAAATGTATATATTAACTAAGAATTGTTGCGGTTGTATATTTTCACATGTAGATATTTCAAGTGTATTGAAATATTAAAATATTTCTACATTTATGTACTTGGTGTTTTATGCATTATAATTCATATGTTAAAAAAATATTTTTAACAATACCTTCTATGTTCTCTGCAAAATCGTCTATGTTCCCATGAATAATATCAACAGTCTTAAATCATCTGTTTCTAGCAAAAAAATACCATGTTCTTATCAATATCATTTATGTTCCCAAGAAATATTTATGTTCTTAACCAAATCCGGTCGATTGGTTGACCCGGATCCAAATCCAGATCAGTCCGAATCCAAACCCAGTTCAGTTGACTTGGATCCGGATTGGGTCCAAACCTGGGTCGGGCACTTGACCCGGATCCACTAAAATATGATGGTGTTGTTGTTTGGTTGGTAAATTGCAAAATAGGCCCAGTCTCTAGATAAGTTATCTAGAGACTGTCTATTTTAAGACTTTGTGCAAATTTAACTCATCCTCTTATAATAAAATAAAAAAATTCAACAATTATTATTATATATATGAAACAAAAAATCGAGCTTGGCTTCATCCACAAAAGAATTCAGTATAGGGTAATTACATTCATCCATCATATATTAATAATCAGTCCTAGAGTTGTCAAAATAATAGATACTAATGTTACTGTAAGTTCTAATCTTGGTTAATTCCTGTTGTAGGCCATTGAATCAGTGATAATGTTGCTGCAAGGATCGAATTGGTTAAGTAGCGCTGGTCGATAAACGTATCTTCGGCCGTCTGGGTAGGTTAAAACAGGAACATAAGAAAGTTGAAATCCTTGTGTATACAAGCGAGGATCAACAGCACCAGCTGGAACAACAACTACGCCACCGTCTCCTCTAGTTGTCGACTTATGAACAACAGCTGGCCCTTTTGCAGCTGCCAAGTTTATAGGTGCAGGTGCTGAAGTTTCTTTCAGTTGGGACATTGATGGTTCGAGAATACTACTAGTACTACCTGCTGCAGGCGCTGGAGTTTCTTTCAGTTGGGACATTGATGGTTCGAGAATACTACTAGTACTACCTGCTGCAGGCGCTGGAGTTTCTTTCAGTTGGAACATTGATGGTTCGAGAATACTACTAGTACTACCTGCTGCAGGCGCTGGAGTTTCTTTCAGTAGGGACATTGATGGTTCGAGAATAATACCTACTGCAGGTGCTACAGTTCTTTCAGTTGAGACATTGATGGTTCGAAAATACTCCTACCTGCTGCTACAGCAACTTTTCCAAAGCGAGGGTGTTTGTTGCCAGTAGCCGATATTCTCTGGTAATACTTCTGCGCGTGGCTAGCAACTTGTGTGCTGTTTCTGGTCTTAACAAACTCACTAGCAATTTTAGTCCACTTACCTTTCCCATATTTGTTTAACCCTTCTAAGAACGCCCTGTGCTCCTCCTCACTCCACTTTTGAGCTGTCTTTCGCGTTCCACTGGGTTTCGCAATCTCAACTCCGAACAGTTTAAAACTTGTCTCAACAGTACCTTTAACTACTTCTTTCGACATTCTTAATTGTGATCGATCTGTGATCTTTGGTTTGAGGATTGGAGAAATATTGGGTGCTTGTGATTTAAGTTGGGATATGGTGACACAATTTCTTTCAATGTAACAATGTTGATCTCAATTTAAGAATATCTTTTGAGTTGAGTTACTGTGGCTACTCTCACCGAGCGGATATATATACACACAGCGTTCCGTTCTTTTCGTATTAAGTTTGGGAATTTACTTGGGATGGATATTTACCTTATATATTCAGTATTTATTTACCTCAATTATGTATTAATTTTATTATGTCATCTATTCAATTCAATAGTCCTTATTAAGGTAACCGGAACATAATCTTTTCTACAAACGAATATTTCTCAAGGTTGCCTTTTTTAAACGATTTTTAATTATACTTGGACAGCTTGCTCCGCAAGATCACCGTATTTTGACAACTCATGCTCTACACATCTACAAGAGCCCCGTATTTTATTATTTTTTAAAACTTACTGGATGTTCTATGTACTTATTTGTGGCCAGGGGCGGACCTAGAATTTCAACCTCGAGGGGGCGAATTACATATATGAGGTTTTTCTGAGTTTGGGGGGCGAAATTCAAAATTTTCGAAAATATTACCTATAAATTTTTTTTTTCCCAAATTTTAGTCCTTAGGTCCGCCCCTGTTTGTGGCCGCTTATACCGATTAGAAAATTTCTACCTGAAACCTTCGAAATGGCTATAACATGGCTATAGCGTAACCGGTTTAAATTTTACCACTTTTTAGTGATCCATTTGGTTATACAAAATAATTGTTGTATTTGGTCATGGCAACTAGGTCTTTTGGAACTTGGATATTTGGATGTACATTTGAATAGGAAGGGCTAAAATTATGATCCTGCCCTAGTTTGGCCCCTTCCAAATTTGGCTTTCCTATTTTGCCCCTTGTATATTTGGTTAATGTGGTGTAATTTTGTTTTATATGTATGAACTATCATCTCATCATCGATTTTCAAATCTTAGTAAAACCGTAATATATGATTGAGAATTGGTGAGGTGGCCGACTTCCATCTTTAGCCTTTTTTGTCAGATGCTTCACAATGAGGTATAAAATTTTAGCCACAAGTATACCCAGTTTTAACATGTCATGTTATGATTTAGTTGATTGATTGGTTTGAATAACGCTTTGTTTGGTTCAAAATTTTGCCAAATGAAAAGCTAGGGGTCTGGTATGCAGTTAGATTGGAAACATCCGTGTAAATATAAATCCATCTACTTGAAGAAACAAGTTTAAGGCAAATCTCTACTTTAAGGTCTTAATTTGGATAGATAACTATACTTACATATATGCTCTCTCAGCTTGCTTTCATGACTTGCAACAAAGCTAAAGTTTACGATGCAAAACTTTATAAACTATGTTCAAATTCAGTTCACTATCCATCTAAAGATTTTGGGGAATTAGCTCTATAATTTTTATCTTAAAGTTAATCTGGATTTTCATTTAAATAGGAAAATAGCAATGTTCTAAATGAACCATATGACACTTAAACTGTAAAAACAAAAGGCATGATTCCAAAACGCACATACTTTAGTTCCCAACTTTTCCTACTCATTACACCATCATCTCTTGTTTTTCAGAGTCCCAACAAAATGTAGTGCACCAGTGTGATCGGAAAAGCAATTGCAGCATCCTAAATATGACCCTGCAAATCGAACATACACAGTATGAAAATGATGTCAAACAACGTGTATTGCGAAAGGTGCGAAATCGACATTGCACGTCTAAAGAACAACTCTACCATGCTCATATTAATGATGTAAAGCAAAGTCTCAAAAGGTTCAAGTTCTAACAATGTGCTTAGAATTTTAGGATAGACACTGTATTCCTTTGCAAAACACAAGTTCTAACGATGTGCTTAGAATTATAGTTTAAGAGAATGTGGAAGCACAGTGGAGGAACTGAAACTACGAAAGGTGACATAGTCCTATCGAGATGACCAACTGCATGCACGGTAACAATACCTGGATAAGAATTGCTAGATTTTTGTCTGCTTTCTAAACCGGAGCTCGGTACGAGTAGCTATGCCAGTATGCCACATAATCCAATCTATATTGAAACAACAAAGGAACATAATCAATATAATTAAGCTTTCGAGCATGATGCCTAAATATGACCCTCTGAATCTTGATACAAGCAACTTTTCTGCACATACCCTTGTTCAACGGGTATTTTTCTCATGCAATTAGCAAAATAAAGAACAGACAAATTCAATTAATTGAAGGGAATATTTATGTAGCGCCTTGAATTTTATAAAGACGAACTAAGAAAAATATGACTCGCGCTAGTTCGTGAGCTTATAAATTCGACGAATTAAACTTGACTTTTGAAAATTTAAAACGTAGTTCAACGCCTTGCGCGTCAAAAAGACTTGACATGAAAATTCTTAAATATAATTCGTGAACTAGTCAAAATATGCAAAGGAACTATAAAATTGTAAAATCTTGTAATAATACATAGTCTTGAAAATCGTTAAAACTAAAAATGGTAAAGATGATTCTGGTAGTGATCACTGCTCCGGCAACGCTCGCCACTCTGATCAGTTCGGCTTCATATCTAAAATCGATATTTAGAAAGGGGTCACCCGTGACCACTGGCTGAGCAAATTCCATGCAAATGCCATGACCAAAAAATCTATCTTCATATCTTTTAAATCTTTGATTAATGCAATGCAACCCTATGACCTAACTTGACTCTGACTCTTACACTTGAACTTGTTCTTCTTGAAAACTCTTAACTTGACCTTGAACTTAAACTTATCTTGAAACGTCTTAAAACATAACATGATCGCGAGCCATTTACTTATATTTAACATGGTGGCTATCTGTCGGCCTCAGGTCATTTTCGTGGCCCTATCCGTTGAATAAATAAAAACTGACGGTCTCAGGAGGTCCCTATCCACTGAACATGAACTAATAACTGCGCCACAAACACCAGGATATTTCCCTACGAGCCATTTACTTATATTTAACTTTGAAACTTACTTTACTTTAAACCTTTAACATATTATTAAAGTGAATACATGCTCTTAGACTCAACTTATAAATGCATGGACTAATGTGTGTGCATAATATCATACATAGTAATATCATATTAAACATGATTAAAGCATAACATACTTTGAGCACACAATAATATGGAATTAAGATTCCTTCAGAAGTAACAAGAAACATAAGGATGTGGTCTTAGCAATACTGTTCCATGATCAAATCTATGCACAGTAGTATGAAGAATCATAAGAATGACATGAATTAGCATCCTCAAAACAAGTCGGTAACACCATCCCATGTTTTTAATCCACTAATCATCATCACCATCCTAATTACGAGAATTCCATATATATCATTGATAATTGACCATGGACTAACACATATGAACATGCAACAATATCCTTCCTGGGTCACATATCAATCGATTCAACCATGTAAGCAGAATAAAACAACAAATAATATGCCATAAGGTCCTAAGTGAACTTGCAAATATCACATATAGCATAGTATAGATAAAAAATTAAATAATTGTGGATGAGCCTTAGGGGAACTTACCTTGAGAAAAACGAGCAAGAGGGACAAGATTTGAAAACTGATTGGAAAAATAGCCTCTGCTCGACATCATATTCTGGATGACTCACGACTCCAAACAGTGATCCGTCTGGTTAAAGTATAGAATGGTCTGTTATCGACCATCTCTCCAAAAATCAGCTTGATCGGACGGTTAACGAACCGAGAAAAGATTTTAAAAGTTGACTGCGCTCGGCAGAAAATTTGTGCGCGAAACAAAGTTTTTGCAAGGGTTTTTCTTTGAAAAATAATTAGAGTTAGGGCTAGAATGAACTTGTTAAATAAAATGGAATTGGGTTTTAGATAAGTGATGGGCTGAATAAGCTTACGAACTCCACTTTGACGGTCGGTTCGCTTTAAAACATCTAAGTTCGAAATACGAATTTTTGGGCTGTTACAATTTATCATCTTCATCAATCCCGGAATTATAAGTTCAAGATTTTTAAGTCTTTTAGTATGTGTTGATTCTGTTTTAATATCATCATGTTAATTGCGTTATACACATTTGCATTTTATTTTTCGTTCGGGTTTGAGGAATAAAGTTTTTGTTAAGAATGTATCAGTTACTACTATTTAACGGGTCTTGTACGGGTTCATGACCCGATATAAAAGTATATGATATGAACCCGTCAGGTCCTGAACGAGTTCGAGTTGGGTTGGATCCTAACCTTCAAAAACATATCCGTCAAGATGAATCGTATTGTATATTTTCTATAGGTACCATAAAAAGACTTGGTGATAGAGTATTTCATGAAGAAGGACTACCCACCGACCCACCGCCAACGCCGCTTACAAGAAAGTTTGACTTTCTTATTTTCACGATTAATTTATTTTGACCCCTCAATTATATTTATTTTTATAAATATAAATAAACTATACACGGGTTAGGCTCTGTTCTTTTCAACTGAAAACTCATTCGATTCGATTCGATTCATTCGATTCGATTGCCTTCGATTCAAATTTCTTAAGTTCATTAAATTCATATTATTATTATTATTATTATTATTATTATTATTATTATTATTATTATTATTATTATAATTATTAATATTTTATCATTTATTTACACAACCCATCTTTTATACGAGGAAAATAAGAAAATTTATCCAATTGAGATATTTTCAACATTTTTCTTTCTTTCTTTTTTAACACGACTTTTAGTAGATCAATGAAATAAAAAGTATAGTTACGATTCGAATTACCCTTCTTTTCTACCGTAAAAGTTGAGTTAAGATAAGAACTACAGAACCCGAGAGTACCATTCAAATGGTTCATACTTTCAGACGTACATCTCTAACAAAAAATCGACATGTTCTTTTATTGGAAGATATTAGAAATAAGTAAACTCAGAAGCATACGTTGAGTTTTTTCTCAAACTTAATAAATAAAAAACAAGTTATACTAAACTAAAGTCAAACCAAACTCTACAAGTCTTTCAAATGACTCCCAAAAACTCCAAAATAAGTTAAACCAAACTAAAGTCGAACCAAAACTCTACAAAGTTATGTTAGTCAAATATACTTAATTTATTTTTATAATATAATTTTATTATATTCTTTTGTCGTGTAATTTGCGAGTAATTATAGTCAACGTCCAGAAAAAAGTCTCCTTACGAATTTATTAATGGACCGGATGTAGTATTCATTATTATTAAAAAAATGGGACAAATGTAATTTCTTGATTCGTTTAGCCAAATTGCTTTCGGTTTCGATTCGCCAAAGAATTTCAATTTAAAAATAACCTTATCATTACACTACTATTTGAAGAAGATTAGAAGAGTATTGTTGAGTTAATTATTTCCTTGTTGAATTTCCTTCCTTGTTTTGAAAATTGAATTTATATGAAAATACTGTAGGTCTATCTGTGTAACTTGTTCTGCAAATGAAGCCAAAGCAAAGAGGCGCCTTCTCCGTTTTGTCTTTCTGACCATCCCTTCTGCCTGCCTACTCCTTCAATAACATCTACAGTTTTCTTCACTTCACCCAACTTTTAACAACCCATATTCTCTTTTCTTCCGATTCTCTCTCACACTTTCTCAAAAACCTTTTTTTTTTGGATCCTCTCTTTTATTAGATAAGCCAGGCAAGTAAAAGGTACAACCTTTGAGGAGTTTTGTTGATGGACTACTATCAGCTTGAAAAGGCTCCTTCTTGCCAGGATTCTCTCAAGGCAATTCAGTCAGATATTCAACATGCCAATATGTTGTCAGTTCTCTTAATTTCTTTCTACAATTACAATTATCATATGGTTTATTTCTTGTTTTTCGTTTCTGCTTGTTAATTTTTCTGATGGTTTCCTGTTTGGGTATTTTTCAATTACTCAATCTTCCAGAAATTTTTAGATGAACTCTGTGTGTGTGTGTGTTTTTTTTTTTTTTTTTTTTTTTTGTTATCATTGGTGTGTTTCTGTAGTTTATGAAAGGGAAAATTGTTTTCTATGTTAATCTGCAGGGGGGTTTGTTAATCTTTGTTATATAAACCTTGGATAAAATTGTATTTACTATTCGAATTTAATATGCCCTTTCCTGAAATGATCTTGATGCACAGTCACGCGTTAGCCTTTTTACTGGCAATATAATTATCCGATGATTCACCGTCAGAATTCTGAATGAGTTCCTTGATTATGTGTTGACACCCTGAACTCAACCTTGGAAAAGAATCAAAGATACTTCTCTAGATTATGATTCACCGTCTAATTGGCTTGTTCACAAGAGATTTTTCGTGGTAATACAGACTTTCTAATGATTCTGTGTTGGTGGTAATGCTCCTAGTCCTACTCCAGTGACAATTGTCATACTTATGTTTGTACACAACTCCACATTGTATGTCTTTTAAGTCTGTTTTACCTTTGTGTTTCTCTGACTTGATAGATGAGACAACTATTTTTCTGACAATCTAAATGGTCATATCTAATACTGGGTATTCAATTACGAAAGCAAGTGCCTTTAACTTTAACGGAAATATATCTATTTGAGCTCAGCTCAGTAGTAAATGAATTGTATGGTGCACTGTTTGGTGTTTCCATCGTCCTATAACTTTATGATGTATAAGTCTTCTCATTAGCTCCCTAATCTATTCTGTTAAACACAAATTGGAATCACATGTATTCTGCAGCTTCTCATGCACCTTTGTCTACTATTTTAGAAGATAATGACCGTTTGCAACAACTCTGAGTATAACAAATTCTATTAGCAATTTGTCATTAAAGAAAGCACACCCAAAAAGCCAACTTTAGTACTTTACTGTTTGTATTCTGCAGCAAAGTGGTAGATCATGTACTATCTATGTAAATAATTATTTGGCTTAATGTGTGATGGTTGATACCACACCCTATCAAGCAAACAGTTGAATGAAATTGTTGGTAATACTTACTGTATCTTTCTTCATCTGCATCTAGTTTAGTAACTTGGTTCTGAACTCATATGGGCGGAGCTTTAAGAGCTTAATTGAATGTTTCAGGGCAGCTGCTATTTCAAGAACTAAGGGTGGCCCATGTTTCCAAATGAAGTTGGTCGACAATCACCTGGCCCACATATATTTGTTTCTGTTGCAGTGGTTTGATTGCTCTTGTGCATGTTTACTACCCTATTATCTAAATCTCTTCCACATAGTAGTTCATAAGGTAGCTTTTCTATTTTCCAATTTTTGAATCTGTTCAATTCAACTTTAGCATTGTGGCTCTTTTCTAAGTTTAGTATATGTGTTTTTCAGGTTGACAACAAGACTAAAAAGAAATTTCCGTCGCATGGAAGAAAAGTTACCATGGAGCAATTTTATGGTATGGTATTTGTTTGACATAAATCTGTTTGTAAGATATTTTCGCTTGTGACCTCATTGGAGTAAGTTCATCTTTTTAAATTAATCGATGCACACTCATGTTGACTTAAGATTAGGACATCCGGCATCCTTATCTTGCAAGCATAATCACAGAAGCAAATGATTTTTTTATGTGAACTCACGCCCCTAATTTTATGCATCATATATTAATATCAGTTAGAATCATTGACGAATTTAAATTGGAAAGATTTTGTTAAATCCATGAAATTGGTTTGGAATTTGGCAGCTATCTTTCATTTTCTTCTTCTCTTTTCATTTATTATTTCACAAAAACTCGATCTTCAAGGACAGTAGGTACTTTATTTTGGATATTTATTAGTTTTTTACTAAAAGTATTCTGTTTGTGCGGTTTAGTGAAGATCCCTCTAACATTTTACTAATTGTTTGATGTCCTCTTTTGCTTTATATTGTCATCCACCCTGTCAATGAAACATCAGACTATGCATTATATACTGAACTTTCCGTGATGAAATTAGATGTGACACTAAAGTGAGTTAGTAGGGGCTTTGTCGCAAACTTTCACACATGTGTGGGTGCAGTTGTGTGAACTGTACCAACATTCTTATCTTTGGTTGTTTTTGTTGTTTTTTTTAATGATGTGTTAATTTTGTAGCTTAGCTATATAGATTATAGTAAATCCTTATTTGTATGTGATTTGAAGCTTGTCTAATGGAATTGCAGCTGTTGTATTACCATCTCTCGAGCACCTGTACGATAGCTCTTGTGAACTAGATAATTGCCAAGATGAATTTGAAATGATTGCCAGAAAGAAATATGAAAACAGTAACATCAAGTGTTTAGATGTGAATATGGACAGAGAAGATGAATGCGGAATTTGCTTAGAGCCCTGCACCAAGATGGTTTTGCCAAACTGCTTCCATGCCATGTGCATCAATTGCTACCATGATTGGTATGCAACTCTCATTGCTTTAACGCAACCTGTTCTTTTGTCTTCTGCTCAGTCTTCACTGAAAGTAGAAAATATGCTGCCAAAATTTGTTAAGATATTGGTCTGTAATTTTTTTTCCATGTTTCAGGAACATGAGGTCAGAGTCATGCCCCTTCTGCCGTGGCAGCTTAAAGAGAGTGAGCTCAGGGGATCTCTGGGTTCTGACATGCAGTGGAGATGTGATAGATCAAGAAACGGTCTCAAGAGAAGATTTGTTGCGCTTCTATTTATACATAAACAGTTTACCGAAAGATATACCAGACGCACTGTTCTTAGTATATTACGAGTACTTGATTTGAAGCTTATGGAACACAAAATGCCGACCATTGCATGTCGATAGTGTTCGTAAGCTTTTTATCTTTCATTGTCTGTTTGTAAAAGAAAGGAGGGAGTATTTATGAGTGGGATAAGTTTTTTTCCTTTCGTTGGGTTATGAAGTTTTTGAAATGGAAAGCGATGAAGATTTTTATGAAAGAGGGAGTTTTTGCTCATCTTTTGTTGGAATTGCTGGTGTTTAAGGAAAGTCATCCCGTGTTAGTGTTGGTTAATGAGCCGGGTATCTCATTCCTCAAGTTTTGCTCGGCTCGTTAACCAACGAACTTATCTTCGAGCTCGAGTTACAATAATCAAGCTCCAATTTGGGTCATTTGGTTTGAGCTTTGTTAAAAAAAAAAAACACATTATAAGTCTATCTACCTATCTATCTATTACTAAGAGAGTAGGTTGTTCAAGTTTAGTACCAGGTGAGGACAACTTTGCCTTGATGTATTTAGACTTTTAACTTATGGAAATGTGTTTTTGTCAACAATTAAATTGAAATAGTAATTAGTATGCAAAAATTTATTCATTTGGATCGAGCTTTGTTACAAAAAATACACACACACATATAGTAGTACATATATATAGTAGTTGAGTATGAACGAGTCGAGCTCTACTCGTCTTAATAATAAAACAAGCACCATGTTGTTTCCGAGCCATCTCAAACATCTTATTGAACAAATTGAGCCCTCGATAAGGCTCAATTCCCATCAAGCTCGATCTTGGGAGACTACCATTCAAATCTACCGAGGAGCTGAAATTCTATGGTAGCCAAGTAAAATAAGGATCCATCTCCTGAAAGACTTTAAACTTGTTTGGCTACAAACTGAAATTGAATTTCACAAAACTTTACTCAATTCCATTTGTATCCAAACACTCCGGATTTTTTTTTCTAATCAATATGAAAAATCATGAACACAAGCTAAGTCCGTCAAAATGACCTATCACCAAATTTTAAGGGTCAGGAAAAAGAAAATAAAATACTACTTAAATAGCAGAAAATCATAAACCACATTTAGAAAATGTGCAACCAGAGATGCAGTTTTATTTTATTTTTGAGTAAAGGGTACTTCTAATGGTGGTCACATACTCACATGGATTAAATAGATGCAAATATCAGTAGTTTACGAAAATAACATCTGATGGTCTTATATAATTAATTCATAACTTGATGAGCAACTAGAACATGAAAATTGACAAGACAAAAAAGCTCTCGATCGATCTGTTTCTCATCCTGATAGTTATTTCTTCTTGCTTAACAGATACCCAAAAGATGGATAACAATAAGTCCCGTTCACAAACTTATCAGCCATCACCTTGTACATCCCTTCCGTCAAATGCACACCATCCCAGTTAACATACTGCGACGGATGTGCGCACGATGTGGAGTTAGGCGAACCACAGGCGTCGAAATAGTTGAAATTGTACATTCCACCTCCGTAACCACAACACGTTTTGTAAAGCTCCTTAAAACCGTACTTGCTGCCACTCTTCATTACTTCTCGGTAGGCATTGTAATAGTCTGCGTAAACGATGGTGGATTTGGGAAACTTTTGCCTGAACATGTTGATCTTAGCAACAAGTGCAGTGTTGTGAGTAGTGGTTTGTTTGTTTAGAGATGCTACACAGCCCATGTCATCTCTGTCATCTGAAGGAGCTAGGTACAGTGATAGAGTTAGGCACCCTGTTGGAGGGAGTCCTTGGACGACTACATATTTTGCACCCTTCTGTAGCAATGCCTGTTTCACATATATACATGTACTACATCAGTAAAATTGTCATTTGCAAATATACTTTCATAGTTCGAACTCAACATTGATGACATTAAGCTCTGGTCTCTTTGTTTGAACAAACATTAATTTCAGTTCAGATTTGTTTAGTTGGTTTTTATACTACAAATAAGTTCAGTTTAGATTTGTTCAATTCAGACTATGAAAATGGATAAGTTTAGTTCAAATTTGTTCAGTTCAGACGAAGAGAACGGAGTCTTATTCGTGATTGTGAGTTATAAATAGTATTATCCGGACTCTTCACTTCTCCTGACATACTCCTAGTCAAATAAAATGTAAGAACAATGCAAAACATTATCGAAAGAGAATATAGTTGTACTGCGAGGTTTCACATTTGTTAGCTCATTATTTCCCTCGATTTCTATATACCCCGTGTTCCCGTGTTCTGTATTTCTCTTTTAATAAAGTTTGAGCTTAATCTCATTCTTTATAAATACTCCTTCAATTTCAGAAAAAGTATTACATTTTGACTTTGACCGGTCAACTGTTTTCGAGTTTGATCAAAAATTACTCATAAATGATAATAGTAAATAATTTAATAAAATCATATAATAAAAATTTAGTTACTAAATTTTCATTATATAATTTTAATAATTTATTTATTAATATCGTTTAAGAGTAAATTGTGATCAAACGCGAAGACAGTTGACTGCAGAATAGTAAAATGTAACAATTTTTCTGAAATGGAGAGATTACTAAATACCAAAGCAAAAGTATGATCAAGAAAGTGACAATTTAAGTTTGTCAGGAATTGTGATCAGTTTAATGCGTTAATTTATGAGAAATAACTTTTTTAAACATACTAGCACTATGTATGTTGGACACATTCCAGTTTAATGTGATTTACACTAGTGGAAAATGGTATATAATGCATATTCATAAAATCAAATATTTTGAGAAACTTGATAGTAATAAGTTAATTGATTGTCATAGAAGTATGTTAGGAAATTAATTATTAATTTGATAAAGTTGATAGATTGGTTAAATATATATATAAACTTCAAAAGAACATTTAAAATGATAAAATTAGTGGACAGTTTCTCTGGAACGGAAGAAGTATGTTGTACGTAGAAACAAATTAACTAGTTTAACTTTTAATAGTGTATATGAATTAATTTATCAACTTTGTTAATTTATAACCTGTCCAGATGGGTATTAGATTTATTTCGAAAATAACCTACATAAAATTTGATAAAGTATTGTACACAGAGAAATGTGTTGGTGGAGCGTAGTAGAGTACCTGCAAGAAGGAGGTGACACTATTAATGGCGAGTTGTTGAATGGTTTGAGTTGTGACAGAAGATCCAAAGCTATAAGCATAATCATTGGCCCCAATTTCACCAACCCAAATTAATGCATCCTTAAACACAGCCTCACACTCCCTAACCGTACTCACCAAGTCCTTGCACCCTGTACCTTGTAACATCTCATTGAACCAACCAAGCTCAGTCACAAGTGACTCTGGAGTAATGTTCAGTGTCATGTTGTTCTTAGCAAAGAAGCTATGCACAATGGCCGTCGATCCGGCAACCGCAAAGTTCACACCGGACGACCTATCCGCCTTTTTGTCCATATACGGGGGTAGAAATGGTAATGAAAGGGCTTGTGTCACAAAGTCGATTACTAAGCGACCGTCAGAGTATCGGTTTGTAGAGTGGTGGAAGAATGTGCGTCCGTACGGGAGATTGGACACGAACATGAACCCGTTCGGGCCGGTGTTGGATCGGGTGTTGCCAGTGTCGGTGTAGGAGTCGCCGAAGGCGTATATTTTCTTGAAAGGGCGGGGTTGGGTGGTGGAGGCAGAGTTGGTAGTGAATATTAGTAATAGTATGGTGAGAGTGAAGATGGTTATTTGTGATGAAAAAAAAGTAGTTGATGCCATTGTTTTGGGTAATGCTAATTTTGCTAGTCTTGTTGAGGTATATATGTATGTAGTAAGTTACTAGTTGGTTGGAAGATAGCTAGGTAGTCAATGCGTTGGTTGGTTGTATTATTGGCCTAGTTTTCGTGCCATAGTATAGACTAGAAGGTGGTGTATTTTGTGATCTAGGAAGGCCTTTAATGTGCTGGTCAGTCTACATGCTCGGTCGTGGGAGCAGGATGAGTATAGTGGGGCGTTTCTCTATTCAATTTTTTTTTATATGTAATATTTTCGATAATTTTAGATTCCTCCATCCGAAACTAATCTTATGTTCCCTTCCCTACTTAAAATCCTGACTCCACCCTTGTCTGGGAGCCGACTGAAGCAGGTGATATGTCACAGATTTCTTTGTGTCACTTGGCTTTTTGCCACATGAAAGTAGTAATAGTTCTACTAACTTGTTGGAATCTGCATGAAGTGGAACCTAGGATGCCAGTCACTTGAGAAGAGTGGAGGATTTTATGAAGGTTGGCCTAGGTGATTACGTGACAAAATATCATTCAACAAGTTTTCAGTGTTGAAATGAGTTGAAATGAGTTGGAGAACATTCTATGGGATTGGGCCAACTCGCCTTTCGATTGTCTATAATCGTAGGCTTCTCAACCACAACTGCAATCACGACTTGATTCATGCGCCAATATATTTGTCATTTTTACTCGTCCCAAAGAACTTTATACATTACAAAAAAAAAAAAAAAAAAAATACCACACAATCAACAAAAATAGACAATCATACACCATTATACTAAAAGTACGTTTCTCCACATTTTTATCTTTTATCATTTATTTTAACTTTTTACCTAAAACTAAACGTCAACCCCTATAAGAAAACTGAAAAAGACGAATAAACATTAGGGTCAAAATTGAGAACTAGAGTGTTTAATTAATAACGACATTGAGATTTTCCATAAACAAAAAGATACATTTTGTTAATGAGATAGACATTTTGTTTATAAATATCGATATTTTATTATCAATATAGGTTAGCTATTTTAAAATTAATTAGAGATGGTCTCCCACAAGACTTTGTTGATCATCTTCCCTCTATTGTTGGTGCAATTTTACCATGCCCGGACGAATTTTCTGGCTCCGGGCTAAAGTGATGGATTTCAATGAACTGCAATAAATACGGCAGTTGTGACTTGTGATGGGGAGGTTTAATGACATGAACATGATGCACGACGGTTCGTTGAGATATAAGAAAGAAACAAGCTCTTATTGTATGGTCATCAATCAATGCTCAACTGATTTTACGGTGTTATGGCATCATATTTACCGCCCATATAAATTTTGCACTCACTCTCATTCATAGGATTCAGTTACAATTTTAGTATTTTTTGCCAAATTCTTGGAAAAGTTAAGATTTTACTAAGAAAATAGGAAAGTTAAGATTTTTTGTGGTTTTTCGCAGTTTTTGGGTTTAGGCGTTCTGACCGGCCAAATTTCTTAAAAACCGCCGAGACACACATTTTTCGTTATGCTTTTAATAGATTATGTTATGGTTTTAAGTTGTTAGCATTGAAAGTTTTAGTTATAGTTTTAACGTATCTTATTAATGTTTTAAGAGATGATGTGATGGTTTTAATGAGTCAGCATTGTATGTTTCAATCATAATTTTAACCTTTTTTGTTAATTTTTAAGAGACGTGTGATGGTTTTTAGAAGTTACATGTTAGTTTTTAAGATGGTTTGTTATAGCTTTAAATGACAATCAAATATCATTAAACCACTATTAAACAAATATAAAAGTTTCAGAGATGCCATTAAAACATCAATAAAAAAGCTTAAAATAAGCTTACTTGAGACATCTGTCATTACAATTTTGAAACATTCAGTCATTCAAAGGTTTTAAAACATATATACTCATAGTAAGAAAATTACAATAAACATTCATTCAGTGTTTTTTATACAGATGCAAACTGAGTTGTTAAAATAAGCTTTTCCGATTAAACTTGTTGGTGAATTTCGGCTTCCTGCCTTTTATTGCTTGTGCTTGTTGCTTCAATACTGCAATGACACATTTGAGAGACCTATCATCAAACTCGATGTCATAGTCATCACCTACTTAAAACATTCACTAACAGGGTTAAAACCATAACAACTCTCATTAAAACTATCACATTGGTGCTTAAAACAAAGAAAGAACATGCAAAACAAGCAAAAAATAGTAAAATTGATGCTTAAAACCATATCAGTGCCTCTTAAAACTATAACAATACCACTTAAAACTATAACAAAGCAGGAATATGCAACATAAGCTAACAATAGTAACATTGATGCTTAAAATCATAGCAGTTGCATGTAAAACTATAACAATGTCTCATAAAAACTATAATAAAGTATTTGCAAACAATCAAATCATAAATATTTCATCGGAAGCTAAAATAACCTAATGTTGATGCTACAACAAGTTGTCTTAAGACCTATGTTTTGAAACTCGGACCCGGCGATCGACCCGGCCTACCTACTGAGGGAGGTTCAACCGGGTCAACTCGGGTCAACATAGTTATATTTTCTTGGTAGTTATACTTGAGTAACATTGTTCACCGTATAACTACTATATTCTCTTAAAACTATAACAATACCACTCAAAAACACAAAAGAAAACCAAACGTAAAAAAACACTAAAAACACTAATAAAAGGCTAAAGGACTTAACAAAATACGGTAAAAAAAACTAAATAAGACGTTAAAAATAACGACTTATCACAAGTGACTTTCTAGTTAATAAAGTGTTTATTGGGGGGACTTGGTATAATTTTCCCTTTTCACAATTAATGCATTTCTCCATAATTACATGAACAATTATTAATTCAGATATCCAATAGTCTTTTTTTTTTTTGTTTGAATACATGTACATTTCCAACCTTTCATATACTTTATTCTACCTATAAATATCCCCCCCCCCCCCCACCATCATTCTTCAATCAAAGAAAACTATCCAACTATCACAAAAGAATAAAAAACAAAGGATGTTGCTATCAATGCTCGCCTCGACCATCACATCACCTGGGGTATCAGGTACACGGATGATTACGACAATCATCTGTAAAAAAGCATATGTTGCCACCAACAAAAACTATGTTAACAAAAGATAAGTTAACTACTATGATATCAAGTATAATTCATGTGATGTTTGGGGGGGGGGGGGTGTATTTATAGTAGTTACACTACAAAAAAACAGGGACAATCCGACGGAAAGGGACGACGGATTTAATCCGTCGCCCCAGTAGCGACGAATCGCTAAGGGTAGCGACGGATAAAAGTTATCCGTCGCTACAGAGCGACGGATAACTTTTATCCGTCGCTAATTTTGTTGACAATAATAAAAAGAAAAAAAATAATTTTTTTTTAGCGACAGATAGATCTATCCGTCGCCAAATATCCGGAAAATAAAAAAAAATAGAAAAGTTAGCGACGGATAGATCTAGATCTATCCGCTAAAAGCCTAAAAAACATTAATATCTCCACCACCACCACCTCTCCTCCATTTCTCCTCTCCTCCTCTACCACCACCACCATCTCCTCCACAACCTCCTTTCCTCCTCCACCACCTCCTCTTCCTCCCACCACCACCGCACCACACCCACCACCACTGCCGCCACCACCTTTCTCCTCCCACCACACTGCCACCACCTCCCACCACCACCGCCCACCACCACCGCTCTTCCTCCTCCACTCCACCACCTGCCTCTCACCACCACCATCCGCCTCTCATCACCACAACCCGTCTCTCCACGCCACCACTACCTCCGGATCTCTTCGCACCACCGCCACCGGATCTCCACCGCTCACCTCCGGATCTTCGATTTATCTTTTTTTACATTTTCGGTATTTTAGGTATTTTTGGTATTTATCTTTTATCTTTTTGTACATTTTTGGTATTTTAGTTTGTACATTTTAGGTATTTATCTTTTATCTTTTTGTACATTTTCGGTATTTTAGTTTGTATTGTATAATTGTATAATGAATTTGTATTATTGTCATTGTATAAATTTTTTGATTTATTGTATAATCGTATTGAATATTGTAGTTTCGATTTGAATATCAACCGAATTATTGTTCGATTTGAATATTGTAGTTTGGATAAATCAATATCTCGTATACAAATACAAATTGGATACAAATTAATCCGTATACGAATATAAAAATTCGAATACGGATTTTATTAAAAAAAAAAAGCTTTTCAGCGACGGATAGATCTATCCGTCGCTACACTGGGCAACAGATAAATTCTATCCGTCGCCAATAATCGATTTAAAAAAAAAAGTCAAACAGGATAATCCGTCGTCCAATCCGTCGCGAATTGGACGACGGATTATCTATCCGTTACATGCCTCGGTGGGGCGTAATTTTTATTCGTCGATCGATCGCCGCCAGTGATGACGGATCATTGAATCAGTGACGGATCTATCCGTCGCTACAGACCAGTATTTTTGTAGTGTTATATTTGAATATCATAGTAGTTAACTTTTCTTTTGTTAACATAGTTTTTGTTTTATGGTAACATACGCTTTCTTATTGAGAACATTTACTTTTCGGGTGAGAATATAGTTTTACTCGATATCATAGTAGTTATATTTGAGATCATAGAAGCTATACAAGAGATCATTGAAATTAAAGTTGAGAACATATGAATTATACTTGATATCATACAAGTTATACTTGAGATCATAGAAGTTATAGTTGAGAACATAGGAGTTTTAATAATACGGTTACAATAGCTTTTATTGTCCCTAACAGATCACCCCCCTATGTTTGACTATACAGTTTTTCACAATTAATGCATTTCTCCATAATTACATGAACAATTATTAATTCAGATATCGAATAATATTTTCTTTGTTTGAATTCATGTACATTTCCAAGGAAACTATCCAACAATCACAGAAGAATAAAAAACAATGGATGCTGCTATCAATGCCCGTCTCGACCATCACATCACCTGGGGTATCTGGTACACGGATGATTACGACAATCATTCGTAAAAAAGCATTAATTTGCTTTCAATAAAAAAACATATGTTGCCACCAACGAAAAGTATGTGAACAAAAGATAAGTACTTGAGATCAACAAAGTTATACTCGAGATCATAAAAGTTATAGTTGAGAGCACAATAATTATAATAGTAGTTATATTTGAAATCATAGAAGTTATAGTTGAGAACATAGGAGTTCTAATAATACGGTTACAGTAGCTTTTATAGTCCCTAACAGAAACATCCCCCAACGTTTGACTATACATTTTTTTCACAATTAATGCATTTACTCGAGAATGACATTAACAATTACTAATTCAGATTTCCAATATTGAGAACATATGCTTTTTTTGCGAGAATATAGTTTTACTTGATATTATAATAGTTATACTTGAGATCATAGTACTTATACAAAAGATCATAGAAGTTATAGTTTAAAACACATGTATTATACTTGATATCATAGTAGTTATACTTGAGATCATAAAAGTTATGCCTATGAACATATGAGTTTTAATAATATGGTTTCAATAGATTTTATTGTCCCTAATAGAAATATCCCCCTATGCTTGACTATACATTTTTTGACAATTAATGCACAATTAATTGTGAAAAACTATATAGTAATTACTCTAAAATTACATGAACAATTACTAATTCAGATTTTCAATAGTCTTTTTTTTTTTTTGTATGAATTCATGTACATTATCAACCTTTAATATACCTTATTCTACCTAAATATCCCCCTCCCCACACACCATTCTTCAATCAAAGAAAACTGACCAACAATTATAGAAAAATAAAAAACAATGGATGTTGCTATCAATGCTCGTCTCGACCATCACATCACCTGGGGTTTCAGGTACACGGATGATTACGACAATCATTCGCAAAAAAACATTTGTTTTTCAATAATAAAACGTATATTGCTACCTACAAAAACTATGATAACAAAAGAGAAGAACTTCAGATTAAAAAAGTTATACTTGAGATCATAGAAGTTATAGTTGAGAACACATGAATTATACTTGATATCATAGTAGTTATACTTGAGATAATAGAAGTTATAGTTGACAACGTAGAAGTTTTAATAATACGGTTACAATAGCTTTTATTGTCCCTAACATATCAATCCCCCAATGTTTGACTCTACATTTTTTCACAATTAATACAATTACTCGAGAATGACATAAACAATTACTAAATTAGATTTCCAATAGTCTTTTTTTTTTGTTTGAATTCATGAACTTTTCTTTGCTTAACATAGTTTTTGTTTGTGGCAACATATGCTTTTTTATTGAGAACATATAGTTTTTTTAGTGAGAATATAGATTTACTTCATATCATAGTAGTTATAGTTGAGATCATAGAAGTTATACTTGAGATCATGGAAGTTATAGTTGAGAACACATGAATTATACTTGATATCATAGTAATTATACTTGAGATCATGGAAGTTATAGTTGACAATTAATGAATTTACTCGAAAATTACATGAACAATTACTAATTCAAATTTCGAATATAGTACTTTTTTGTTTGAATTCAAGTACATTTCCAACAATCACATGAATTATACTTGATAGAAGTTATAGTTGAGAACATAGGAGTTTTAATAATACGGTTACAATAGCTCTTATTGACCCCAATGGAATCATCACCATATGTTTGACTATACATTTTTCACAATTAATGCATGTATTTACTCGAGAATTATATGAACAATTATTAATTCAGATTTCAAATAGTCCTTTTTTGTTTGAATTCATGTACATTTCCAATCTTTCATATACCTTATTCTATCTATAAATATCCCCCCTCTCCCCAATCATTTATTGACACTCGTCTCGACCATCACATCACCTGGCGTATTAAGTACACGAATGATTACGACAATCATCCGTAAAACAACATTTTTTTTCAATTAAAAAAAGCATATGTTGCCACAAACAAAAACTAGTTAACTAAAGATAAGTACTTGAGATCAAAATAATTATACTTGAAATCATAAAAGTTATAGTACACATGAATTATAATTGATATCATAGTAGTGATACTTGATATCATAGAGTTATATTTGAGAACACATGAATTATTCTTGATATCATAGTAGTTATACTTGAGATCATAGAAGTTATAGTTGAGAACATTGAAGTTTTAATAATACAGTTACAACAGCTTTTATTGTCCCCAACAGAATCATCCCATATGGTTGACTATACATTTTTAGAAATTAATGCATTTACTCGAGAATTATATGAACAATTACTAATTCAAATTTCAAATATATTCCTTTTTTTGTTTGAATTCATGTAAATTTTCAACCTTTCATATACCTTATTCTATCTATAAACACCCCCCCGCCCCCAATCATTTATCAACGCTCGTCTCGACCATCACATCACCTGGCGTATCAGGTAGACGAATGATTACGACAATCATCTGTAAAACAACATTTGTTTTCAATAAAAAACCATATGTTGGCACCAACAAAAACTAATTAACTAAAAATAAGTACATGAGATCAAAACAATTATACTTGAAATCATAGAAGTTATAGTTGAGAACATGGAACTTTTAATAATACAGTTACAACAGCTTTTATTGTCCCCAACAGAATCATCACCATATGTTTGACTATACATTTTTCACAATTAATGCATTTACTCGAGCATTATATGAACAATTACTAATTCAGATTCAAATATAGTCCTTTTTTGTTTGAACTCATGTACATTTTCAACCTTTCATATACCTTGTTCTATCTATAAATATCCCCCCCCCCCCCTCCCCATCATTTTTCAATCAAAGAAAAATATCCAACTGTAACGACCCGGACCACTAATGGACCAAGCCCCGTCCCTTTGGGCCGGCGCGGTTACTCATGGGCAGCTCTCAGGGTGATATGCTGGCCCCAACACATGTCCTTTTCCGTGCACTTTGTCCTCACTCGTGCGCGAACCGGGAGACTTCCCAGTTAGTCACCCATCCTAAAATTACTCCATAGCAAGCACGCTTAACTCTGGAGTTCTTATAGATAGATTCCCGAAAAGAAAGGTGCACCTTGTTGGTATGAGTAGCGTTCTCAATCCCTTTAAGTTCTTTGGACTTAACTTGAAACTTTGGGGCATTACACCAACAATCACATAAGAATAAAAATCAATGGGTGTTGCTTTCAATGCTATCAGGTACACGAATGATTACGACAATCATCCTTAAAAAAGCATTTGATTTCAATAAAAAAACATATGTTGCCACCAACGAAAAGTATGTGATCAAAAGATAAGTACTTGAGATCAAAAAAGTTATACTCGAGATCATAAAAGTTATAGTTGAGTGCACAATAATTATAATAGTAGTTATATTTGAAATCATAGAAGTTATAGTTTAGAACATAGGAGTTTTAGTAATACGGTTACTGTAGCTTTTATAGTCCCTAACAGAAACATCCCCCAACGTTTCACTTTACATTTTTTCACAATTAATGCATTTACTCGAGAATGACATTAACAATTACTAATTCAGATTTCCAATATTGAGAACATATGCTTTTTGGGTGAGAATATAGTTTTACTTGATATCATATTAGTTATACTTGAGATCATAGTACTTATACAAGAGATCATAGAAGTTATAGTTTAAAACACATGAATTATATTTGATAACTGAGATATTTCTTTCTTTTGAATCCTTACAACAGTGTGAGTACTACAGTGTACCTAGTTATACGAGAAAAGACTAAGCAAGATGATCTAACTTAGTAGTTATACTTGAGATCATAGATGTTATACCTGTGAACATATGAGTTTTAATAATATGGTTACAATAGATTTTATTGTCCCTAACAGAATTATCCCCTTATGCTTGACTATACATTTTTTCACAATTAATGCTGCTACTCTAGAATTACATCAACAATTACTAATTCAGATTTCCAATCGTCTTTTTTTTGTTTGAATTCATGTACATTTCCAACCTTTCATATACCTTATTCTACCTAAATATCCCACTCCCCACACACCATTCTTCAATCAAAGAAAACTGTCCAACAATCATAGAAAAATAAAAAACAATGGATGTTGCTATCAATGCTCGTCTCGACCATCACACCACCTGGGGTTTCAGGTACACGGATGATTACGACAATCATTCGTAAAAAAACATTTGTTTTTCAATAATTAAACATATATTGCTACCTACAAAAATTATGTTAACAAAAGAGAAGAACTTCAGATTAAAAAAGTTATACTAGAGATCATAGAAGTTATAGTTGAGAACACATGAATTATACTTGATATCATAGTAGTTATACTTGAGATAATAGAAGTTATAGTTGACAACATATGAGTTTAATAATACGGTTACAATAGCTTTTATTGTCTCTAATATATCAATCCCCCAATGTTTGACTCTACATTTTTTCACAATTAATACATTTACTCGAGAATGACATATACAATTACTAAATCAGATTTCCAATAGTCTTTTTTTGTTTGAATGCATGAACTTTTCTTTTAACATAGTTTTTGTTTGTGGCAACATATGCTTTTTTATTGAGAACATATAGTTTTTTTAGTGAGAATATAGATTTACTTCATATCATAGTAGTTATAGTTGAGATCATAGAAGTTATACTTGAGATCATAGAAGTTATAGTGGAGAACACATGAATTATACTTGATATCATAGCAATTATACTTGAGATCAAAAAAGTTATAGTTGACAATTAATGAATTTACTCGAGAATTACATGAACAATTACTAATTCAAATTTCAAATATAGTCATTTTTTGTTTGAATTCAAGTACATTTCCAACAATCACATGGATTATACTTGATAGAAGTTATAGTTGAGAACATATGAGTTTTTATAATACGGTTGCAATAGTTCTTATTGACCCCAATGGAATCATCACCATATGTTTGACTATACATTTTTCACAATTAATGCATTTACTCGAGAATTATATGAACAATTACTAATTCAGATTTCAAATAGTCCTTTTTTGTTTGAATTCAAGTACATTTCCAATCTTTCATATACCTTATTCTATCTATAAATATCCCCCCCCCCCCCCCCCAATCATTTATCGACGCTCGTATCGACCATCACATCACCTGGCGTATTAAGTACACGAATGATTACGACAATCATCCGTAAAACATTTGTTTTCAATAAAAAAAGCATATGTTGCCACCAACAAAAACTAGTTAACTAAAGATAAGTACTTGAGATCAAAACAATTATACTTGAAATCATAGAAGTTATAGTACACATCAATTATAATTGATATCATAGTAGTTATACTTGATATCATAGAGTTATATTTGAGAACACATGAATTATTCTTGATAACATAGTAGTTATACTTGATATCATAGAAGTTATAGTTGTGAACAATGAAGATTTAATAATGCAGTTGCAACAGCTTTTATTGTCACGCCCCATAACCAAAAACACTTTAGCGCGACCGGCCGTCTATCGTGAGATGGACTCACACCAAGACGAAGCCTCAATTTTAGTTACAAAACAATTTTAAAGGTAATTCAGAGCGTCTAAAACACAAATACAATTCTAGAAATTACAGCTTAAGCTACAAAATCTTCACTTGACACCACTAGCTGCTCTAACCCGACTTGCCTCTACTAGCAACTTCCACGAGACCAGAACCACTCAGACCACTGGAAAAAAAGTGTAAGGGTGAATCTCCTGGCACTTTTACCGGAGCTAGCAGAGCAGTAAACATACTTATATATACAATCCATATCCATACACATAACCAGAAAACAGTTCATGGAGTACTTGTAACAGAACAGTAGTATCAGAACATTTAGCTCAACATAAATCACACTATGGCCACTAGTATAATTCCGGTGGCACAGAGGTCGGCACAGAACATAACATAACAAAAAGTTTCCTGCTAAAGGAACACATACATAAAGAAGTACTTCAGAAGCCAGACGTATTCACCGTCAAAGATGAGCCCAGAATTCATAGGTAAAACTGTGAGCTCAAAAACATATTTATTTTCTCCATGTAACAGAAACTTAATTTTCACACATCACATGCACCATAAAACATACGTTTGGGTATTCACATACTTGATCCTTTCGAATAGAATATTATATCAAGTTCCATAACATGATATGATAACCATAAGTTGTTTGTCAAACTTTAAAACGATACACACACACACACACATATATGTGTGTGTGTGTGTACATATGTACATACATATGTACATAGATATGATATGTAATTGGTGGTGTAGCTGGGTTAAGCTTGTTTCGAGTCGACATTGAAGTAAGCGAACTCTTGACAATTTTACTTATATCTATATATATATATATATATAGATATATATAGATATATATATATATATATATATATATATATATATATGACAACTTATGGTTATTGTTCAGGGGTGAAACCTCCAACACTAACTAACTAAACTATCACAAATAACCTAGTCTATGACCCACCTCCGACTTGAGGTCCGACGCAGCACTGGACCGAGCTTGTGTACCTGAAAGGACGGCGGGGGGGGGGGGGGGGGGGGGGGTTTTGAATGGGTTACCCGGATTGCCTATGTCAATCCGGTAAGAGACTTTACTCAAGAGAGAGTTGGAAGCTCCCAATGTAATAGTTATGAGGGATTATTATAATACTTGGGAATTCTTCCCTTGATATTGCTTACCTTAAGGTCATGGACCTTGTACTATATTTATAGTTATCACATGCTTATGAGTTGGCTCACAAGATGATGCCAAGTGTACGTTCCAGATTTGGACACCAATGCTACCTTTGGCCCATGGCCCATTAGTGAACAGTAATCCAATACTAATCAATGGGCCTGGGAGGGTAGTTTGGACCTTTCCCCTACTTGAATACTGTTCCGCCTGTTGGGTCCGTGTTGGTCCCTTGGACAGATCTGGCTGCTTGGTTGATCTGCCCTTGGGTAACTTTGGATGTCCGAGCCAAGAGTCTCACGGAAGTATCTCAGTAGTTCTGTTATACGTTTGGTCTTGATGTAATGGTGGCGTCCGAGATTCTCTTGTCCGGTCCGTTTGGCATCTCTGTACTGACGTAGCCAGGATTAGAAGTCCTTTTCCCAGCTAGCTCGGACTAGGCGTGAGGCGAGCGACTTTAAATCTTGGTTGATTCACTTTGGCCGGACCATGTGAGGTCGGACCAGTACTGAATTGGCTAATTAAGCCGTGATGCAATTTAGGACACGCTCTATGGCGCCCCTAACGGATTGGACACATGTCCATAACAACAGTTATCATATCATAATTTGATATAATATTCTATTCGAAAGGATCAAGTATGTAAATTTTTAAAAGTATGTTTTATGATGGATGTGATGGGTTATCTCGTGAGTAATGTACCCATTTTCTTTCTGCACAAACAAACTACTTTTGCTTTCGATAATTCAAGTTTTGGTTGATTAATTAGTGTCAATTGTTGATAATTATGTCCTAATTGTCATGATGCTACTTTTGCACAGTAATCAAACCTACTAAGCCTTTTCTTGTTTCAAAACTAAAACAAGCGAGAGGTTATTCTTGCTAGTTGCCTTTATGTCCGTGACATCACACCACCAGATTTCATCAATTTAGTTATATAATTTGTTCACGTTTTAATTTGGATTCTTACATTATAGTGGTTTTCGGAGGATTCGAAGTGCAAGTTAGTAGAGCTTTGGTGATGTAGCTGGGTTAAGCTTGTTTCGCGTCGACATTGAAGTAAGACGAACTCTTGACAATTTTACTTTATATATATATATGTACATGTACATGTACATATGTACATAGATATGTATGTATGTACATGTATATATATATATATATATATATATATATATATATATAACAATAAAATAAAGTAAAATTGTCAACAAACAAACTTGAATTAATCGAAAGCAAACAAAGTTTGTGCAGAAAAAAAAAAAAAAAAAAATCACGAGATAACCCACGCGGCTTGTAAATAAACGAAGCAAACGACGCTTTGGCCAGAGAAAAAAGGTTTTGGCCAATACCGCCCAAGACCGGCAGCCCCCTTTACCCAATACCATGGCCAAAAGCCGAGGTAGACCAGCCAGTTCCACATCAAAAACCAAAAAATACGCGTCTAAAATGTCAGCCAGGAATAAAAGTGCTAAGGATATTGTTCCTCAGCCACACTCAAAGAAGGGTCGTTTTGAGTTAGAAGTAACAATGTTTGAACCAGGGCGGGAGTTGCAACGCAACCCCGCCTATCCCAATGAGTTGTTTCTCTTGGAACTGTCAAGGTTTGGGGAACCTTTGGACAGTTCGAGCATTGGGAGAGTTCCTCTGTACTCAACACCCCAAACTTATCTTTCTTATGGATACTCGACTAGGTACGCGTGAGATTGATAAGTTGAAACAGAGGTTTAATTTTTTTGGTATTTGTGTTCCTTCGATTGGTCAGTCGGGAGGTTTAGCATTGTTATGGAATAAAGAGGTGAATGTTACTATTCAGAGCTACTCAAAAAATCATGTGGATGCTAGTGTGCAACTAAAAGATGAGAATGATACTTGGAGAATTATGGGTTTTTACGGTGAACCGGATGCGAGTAAACGGAAGAAAACTTGGGCCCTTTTAAAGTCTTTAGCCCAAGAATCACATCGGGCCTGGATGGTTATAGGGGATTGGAATGAAGTCCAGTACGCCAAAGATAAAAAAGGAGGTATCCACATGCGAATTGAGGCGAATGATATCGGAGAAACCATGGCTTTACGTGGTTTGAGCGAAATAGTATCTGAAGGTATCCCTTCACTGGTCAAACAAGCAAGTGATCGGGATCATCTTGAGTTGCGACTTGATAGAGCGGTGCACGATGGAGTGGCTCGATTGTTTCAAAGATCAAGAATCACACATTTATACACGAAACTCGGATCACGCCCATATTGCTGCGATTAAGGAGTGTCTCCACTAAATGGTTCGAGCATAGTAGGAGGAGGTTCGTTTAGGCGATGTGGCTCAAAGTTGGAGATTGCACGAGTGATTCGAGAATTGGGGAAAAGAAAGCATTTGATGGAAAATTTGCGAAATTGTCGGATTGGTCTCGCTAATTGGGATAAGTTTGAGTTTGGTTCAGTCCACAAGAAGATAAAAGAATGAAAAGCGATTGGAAAAGTTACGGGCCCAAGACTATCTGCGGAGGTAAAAATGATTGGAAAAGCAAAGTTGGAGTTGGAAACTATGTTAGATAGAGAGGAAACAATGTGGCGAAAGAGATCAAGGGTCCAATGGTTAGCTGAGGGAGATCGGAATACTTGCTTCTTTCATAGTCGAGCGACTAGCAGAGCACACATCAACGAAATTGCTGGGCTTCGGAATGAACATGGCATTTTTGGTGATGAGCATCATGAAATGGGGCTGCTGGTTAATCAATACTTTGGGGAAATCTTTAAATCCAAGCGGCCGACAGCAGGGGAAATTGAAGATGTGGTGGGAATTATGGAGGCTTGAGTGACTGCTGATATCAACCAAGAGCTCACCAAAATGTTTACGCCATTAGAGGTAAAACAAGCACTTTTTGATATGTATCCCCAAAAATCCCCTGGACCTGATGGTATGCCTGCTCTTTTTTATCAACGTTTTTGGAATATAGTTGGTAAAAATATAGTTGATTGTGCACTTGCTTTCTTGAATGATAGAATCCTTGACCCAAAGCTCAATTTTACCCATATTTGTGTTGATTCCTAAATGCAAAACACCAGAGATAGTTTCTCAGCTTCGCCCAATTAGCCTCAGTAATGTCATGTTTAAAATAGCTTCTAAAGCTATTACAAATAGGCTAAAACCCCACATGAATACCATTATTTCTGAAACTCAGTCTGCTTTTGTGCCTAATAGATTAATTACTGATAACGACCTTGTGGCTTATGAAGTTAATCATTTTTTGAAACAAAATACAAAGGGCAAAAATGGTTTTGAGGCTTTAAAGTTAGACATGAGTAAGGCTGATGATCAAGTAGAATGGGATTTTTTGAAAAGAGTGTTGGAGAGATTAGGTTCTGAGGACTCTTTTGTGAACCTCATTATGCTTTGTGTGTGTACTACTGTCTCCTATTCGGTCCTTGTGAATGGAGAGCAGCTTGACCCTATCCAGCCGGAGAGGGGGATTCGTCAGGGAGATCCCCTTTCCCCTTATTTGTTTCTTATGGTTACTGAGGCTTTTAGTGCTCTTATTGGAAATGCTGAAGAGAGGGAGGTGTTACAAGGGGTTGCTGTTTCCTCTAGTGCACCAAGGATCTCTCATCTTTTGTTTGCGGATGATACCTTATTGTTTTGCCAAGCTACTACTTCTGCTGCTCATGAAATTGTGCGGATTCTTGATTGTTATAGTCGGACATCTGGGCAGGAAATTAATTTAGATAAATCCACAGTGGTTTTTAGTAGGAATATGGGGGATGAAAGAGTTGATGTGATTCGAAATTGTCTTCCCATTAGAGTAGTGGATAAGCACGAAAAGTATCTAGGATTACCTACGGAGATGGGTCGATCTAAGAAAGAAGTTTTTGGATGGATTAGAGATCAAGTTTGGAATAAAGTGTAAAATCTGAAAATAGGCTGCTCTCAAAGGCTGGGAAAGAGGTTTTGATCAAGGCTGTTATCCAAGCCATTCCGACCTATGTTATGGGATGTTTTCGTCTTCCTGATTATTTACTCCATGAAATTGAGTCTGTCATTGCTAAATTTTGGTGGGGGAATGGGAAAGATAGGAAGATTTATTGGATCAAGTGGGATGGGTTGTGTGATTCTAAGAGAGATAGGGGTATGGGTTTCCGGGATTTGAAGTCTTTCAACCTTGCGTTGCTTGGTAAGCAAGTTTGGAGAATCTTGAATAACCCTTGTTCTCTTCTTAGTCGTGTTTTTAAGGCCAAGTACTTTAGTTCTTGTGATATTCTTGATTCTGTCCCAAAAGGGAACTCTTCTTACTCTTGGAAGAGTTTGAGTGCTGCAGTGAATCTGGTGAAACAGGGAGTGCGGTGGAGAATTGGTGACGGGAGACAGGTTGACGTATGGAGAGATAACTGGGTTCCTAGGTAGGGGGCTTTTAAACCTTTTACACCTGATCTAATGGGGTTGGGATCCATTCCTGTATCTAATCTCATTGATTCGGCTAATGGCTGCTGGAACGTGGAGTTGGTACAGACGATTTTTTGGCCAGATGATGTAGATTCTATTTTGAGTATTCCGCTAACTTCTGTTCTTAGCTCTGATATTCGTGTGTGGCATTACACGAAGAATGGTCATTATTCTGTGAGATCAGCTTACCATCTTGCTAGAGAAATGAAGGCTACAACTATAAGTAACGCACAAGGACAGGGGAGTGAGACTGTGGTGGAGAACTGGAATTGGCTTTGGAAATTATCGATCCCGAACAAAATTAAAATCTTCTTCTGGCAGGCATTACGTAGCTCTTTGCGTGTGAGGATTAATTTACGGCATAGGGGACTAGATATTGATGTTATGTGTCCTGTGTGTAATAGTGCTTCTGAAACTCTTATCCATCTGTTGAAAGAATGCCCTTATTCGAGACTGTTTTGGGCATTAGCTCCTGTACCTAATTGTTTACTAACATCTGCTTCAACAGATTTTTGGAGTTGGTTTCAAGATTTTCGGAAGAAGGCTACTTGCAGTCAGCTGGAAACGTTTATTGGCTCCTGCTGGTGTCTGTGGACAAACATAAATCTTAAGGTGCATGAGGATTGAGTTTATGACGCAAATGATTCCAACCACTTCATCTGCAGGTATCTTACAGAGTTCAAATAAGCTAGAACTGAATTCCATAGCCCGCGACCACCTGAAGCTCCTGTTTCGTGGGTCGCGCCGACACCAGGTACAATCAAAGTTAACTTCGATGCCTCCGTACGCCCGTCAAGTAGAGGCGCTGGTGTGGGGATTGTTGCCCGAAATAGTGAAGGGGAGGTGTTGGCATGGAAAAGGCTACATGTCGAGTTCATAAAGGATCTAGAAATTGCGGAAGTTGTGACTGCAAAAGGTGCTGTTCAGGTAGCAATCGAACTACATGCGGCGAATGCAATTATTGAAGGAGATTGTGTGAATGTGATCAATCAATTAAGTGCCTTAGAGAAATCACTTTCAGCGGCTGGGGGAATAATAGTGGAAACAAAATGTTTAGCTAGTTCTTTATCCTTAGGCAATTTCTCTTTTGTTAGAAGATCAGATAATAATTTGGCACATCTACTTTGTCAAAATGTATTAGATAGTTCATGGGGTTCCTCTGTTCTACCAGTCCCTAATCCTGATGTACTGTAACTGATCCATTCAGTTTTTTGATTGATTATGAAATCTTATTTCTACTAAAAAAAAAAAAATTTATATACTAGTGTAGTGGGTTCAGGCCTAAAATCTGAAAATAGTTTAGAAAATATTACTAATCCCGGTCCACTATAAAATTTAAAATAGAAACATATATTCAAATTAAATAAAAAGTACAGGTTCTTACATTTATTGTCCCCAACAGAATCATCACCATATGTTTGGCTATACATTTTTTCAGAATTAATGAATTTACTCGAGAATTATATGAACAATTACTAATTCAGATTTCAAATATTTTCCTTTTTTGTTTGAATTCATATGCATTTTCAACCTTTCATATACCTTATTCTATCTATAAACATCCCCCCCCACCCCCAATCATTTATCAACGCTCGTCTCGACCATCACATCACCTGGCGTATCAGGTACACGAATGATTAGGACAATCATCTGTAAAACATTTGTTTTCAATAAAAAAGCATATGTTAACACCAACAAAAACTAGTTAACTAAAAATAAGTACATGAGATCAAAACAATTATACTTGAAATCATTGAAGTTATAGTTGAGAACACATGAATTATAATTGATATAATAGTAGTTATACCTGAGATCATAGAAGTTATATTTGAGAACACATATATTATACTTGATATCATAGTAGTTATACTTGAGATCGTAGAAGTTATAGTTGAAAACATGGAAGTTTTAATAATACAGATACAACAGCTTTTATTGTCCCCAACAGAATCATCACCATATGTTTGACTATACATTTTTCACAATTAATGCATTTACTCGAGAATTATATGAACAATTACTAATTCAGATTTCAAATATAGTCCTTTTTTGTTTGAATTCATGTACATTTTCAACCTTTCATACACCTTATTCTATCTATAAATATCCCCCCACCCCCCCACCCTACATCATTTTTCAATCAAAGAAAAATATCCATCTGTAACGACCCGGACCACTAATGGGCCAAGCCCCGTTCCTTTGGGCCGGCGCGGTTACTCATAGGCAGCTCTCCGGGTGATATGCTGGCCCCAAGAAATGTACTATCCCGCACACTTTGTACTCACTCGTGCGCGAACCGGGAGACTTCCCAGTTGGTCACCCATCCTAAGATTGCTCCAGAGCATGCACGCTTAAATCTGGAGTTCTTATAGATGGATTTCTGAAAACAAAGGTGCACCTTGTTGGTATGAGTAGCGTTCTCAATCCTTTTAAGTTCTTTGGACTTGACTTGAAACTTTGGGGCGTTACACCAACAATCACATAAGAATAAAAATCAATGGGTGTTGCTATCAATGCTATTAGGTAAACAAATGATTACGACAATCACCCGTAAAAAAATATTTTTTTTCAATAAAAAAGCATATGTTGCCAACAACAAAAACTAGTTAACTAAAGATAAGTACTTGAGATAAAAAAACTTAGCTTGAAATCATAGAAGTTATTGTTGAGAACACATGAATTATAATTGATATCATAGTAGTTATACTTTAGATCACATAAGTTATAGTTGAGAACATATGAATTATACTTGATATCATACAATTATACTTGATATCATAGAAGTTATAGTTGAGAACATAGGAGTTTTAATAATACGGTTACAATAGCTTTTATTGTCCCTAACAGAAACACCCCCCAATGTTTGACTATACATTACACAATTAATGAATTTCTCCATAATTACATGAACAATTATTAATTCAGATATCGAATAATATTTTCTTTGTTTGAATTCATGTACATTTCCAAGGAAACTATCCAACAATCACATAAGAATAAAAAACAATGGATGCTGCTATCAATGCCCGTCTCGACCATCACATCACCTGGGGTATCTGGTACACAAATGATTACGACAATCATCCGTAAAAAAGCATTTGCTTTAAATAAAAAAACATATGTTGCCACCAACGAAAAGTATGTGAACAAAAGATAAGTACTTGAGATCAAAAAAGTTATACTCGAGATCATAAAAGTTATAGTTGAGAGCACAATAATTATAATAGTAGTTATATTTGAAATCATAGAAGTTATAGTTGAGAACATAGGAGTTTTAATAATACGTTTACAGTAGCTTTTATAGTCCCTAACAGAAACATCCCCCAACGTTTGACTATACATTTTTTTCACAATTAATGCATTTACTCAAGAATAACATTAACAATTACTAATTCAGATTTCCAATATTGAGAACATATGCTTTTTTGGTGAGAATATAGTTTTACTTGATATCATAATAGTTATACTTGAAATCATAGTATTTATACAAGAGATCATAGAAGTTATAGTTTAAAACACATGAATTATAGTTGATATCATAGTAGTTATACTTGATATCATAGAAGTTATACTTGTAACATATGAGTTTTAATAATATGGTTACAATAGATTTTGTTGTCCCTAACAGAAATATCCCCCTATGCTTGACTATACATTTTTTCACAATTAATGCTGCTACTCTAGAATTATATGAACAATTACTAATTCAGATTTCCAATATTTTTTTTTTGTTTGAATTCATGTACATTTCCAACCTTTCATATACCTTATTCTAATTAAATACCCCCCTCCCCACATACCATTCTTCAATCAAAGAAAACTGTCCAAGAATCATAGAAAAATAAAAAACAATGGATGTTGCAATCAATGCTTGTCTCGACCATCACATCACCTGGGGTTTCAGGTACACGGATGATTACGACAATCATTCGTAAAAACACATTTGTTTTTCAATAATAAAAAATATATTTCTACCTAGAAAAACTATGTTAACAAAAGAGAAGAACTTCAGATTAAAAAAAGTTATACTTGAGATCATAGAAGTTATAGTTGAGAACAAATGAATTATACTTGATATCATAATAGTTATACTTGAGATAATAGAAGTTATAGTTGACAACATAGGAGTTTTAATAATACGGTTACAATAGCTTTTATTGTCCCTAACATATTAATCCCCCAATGTTTGACTCTACATTTTTTCACAATTAATACATTTACTCGAGAATGACATAAACAATTACTAAATCAGATTTTCAATAGTCTTTTTTTGTTTGAATGCATGAACTTTTCTTTGCTTAACATAGTTTTTGTTTGTGGCAACATATGCTTTTTTATTGGGAACATATAGTTTTTTTAGTGAGAATATAGATTTACTTCATATCATAGTAGTTATACTTGAGATCATAGAAGTTATACTTGAGATCATGAAAGTTATAGTGGAGAACACATGAATTATATTTGATATCATGGTAATTATACTTGAGATCATAGAAGTTATA
This sequence comes from Plantago major, assembly GCA_026545765.1. Classification (NCBI taxonomy): domain Eukaryota; kingdom Viridiplantae; phylum Streptophyta; class Magnoliopsida; order Lamiales; family Plantaginaceae; genus Plantago; species Plantago major. The sequence continues at coordinate 30,455,481 of CM048841.1, forward strand.
GTTGACAATTAATAAATTTACTCGAGAATTACATGAACAATTATTAATTCAAATTTCAAATATAGTCCTGTTTTTGTTTGAATTCAAGTACATTTCCAACAATCACATGAATTATACTTGATAGAAGTTATAGTTAAGAACATAGGAGTTTTAATAATACGGTTAGAATAGCTCCTATTGACCGGAATCATCACCATATGTTTGACTATACATTTTTCACAATTAATGCATTTACTCGAGAATTATATGAACAATTACTAATTCAGATTTCAAATAGTCCTTTTTTGTTTGAATTTAAGTACATTTCCAATCTTTCATATACCTTATTCTATCTATAAATATCCACCCCCCCCCCAAATCATTTATCGACGCTCGTCTCGACCATCACATCACCTGGCGTATTAAGTACACGAATGATTACGACGATCTTCTGTAAAACAACATTTGTTTTCAATCATACAATATATAAAAAGAGAATGTTTTAGTCCTGACATGGCAATTCCAGTGCTCACATGGCACATTCACAGTGGTGACACCTGGATAAGTTTTCATGTGTAATATTATTAATAAAATTATTCTTATCTATCCACTCATGCCATCGTGCAAATACAATTCAGAAAACTTGACAGTTCCATTCCACTAAGGCACTAATTACTATTCTTGGATGGATCATCCAACCGTTTTCATCCTCATCGCCTCAAATTAACATATTGATTCAACCTACCATCTCGCAACATACACATTTCAGTCGGCTAAATCCCAGGCGTGCTCAATTAACCAATCATATTTCATCGACAAAATTCCATCACCAGTGTGTCATAGATGAAAGTTACCAACAACAATAACGTGGATGGACATGCATGGAACAACCTTGATCGAGATCGAGTTTTGGATTCAGAGTGTAGCAATTCTGTGTCCGTTCAAAATTTGAATCCCAATCGATTCAACAATTGGTTTTTAGCTTCTTCTAGATCGACATGGGATATCAGGTAATCACTCCAATATATCAGTTAGTTCATCTTCTTTCATTCATTTCAATCGTAAGATTTGTTCAACGCATTCATTTCGGTTGATCGATTATAAAGACTGTACAATGACAATTAGTTCATTCCCGAATAGGTTTCTTGGGTAATGGGATGCCATGGAGACAAGTGCTAATCCAAAAATCGCCTTCACTTCACTCCCCCAAACCATTCTACATGTATCACAACTGCTCAAATCAATCTGATCGGTGCTCAATATCATGGGTATGGCTTTGCCGACCCAGTTTACATATTCACCAGTGTGTTGGTGAGTTTTTTTTTAATTCATTTTCATCTTTTTTTAATTAAATTGATGTGGTTACTTACTTGGAAAGTGTCAATGTTGGGACATTGGTGCAAAGATTAGTGTCGTCAAATATAGTAAAACGGTTCTACTAATAAGTAATTAGATAGAGTGTGTATGTGGCTTTTTGGATCCAATTCAAATATTGTTTAGTTTTTTTTTAATATAGTATACAACTCTCTGAGAATAGAACATGTAAATTTCATATTAGTAGAATCTCACTTCCGCAATGAATTATACTCGGTTCGGATTTCAATTGATTGTTTTTAATAGGGTATCGATGATTGAGCTTTTATGTTGAAAACTGAGAAGTCGGGGATACCCAATAGTTCCTTTGTGCAAGTTTATGAAGGAGGTTATTTGTTTCAGGCCACAACATCACCGACGGTTATTTTTGAACGTATAGATCTAACGAACAACGAGTGTATTATATAGTTGATCGCCTTGGGCTTTACTCCATGCAATTTTGATTATTCCGTTGAACTTAACTTGTGCAAGACTTCAATTCATCCTGAAAATGTTGAGGCGATCGGATTCTTTGATTTAACCAATAGTTTGACTTGATATCCAATTAAGAGATAATTGAGTAGACTCCATATTCCAGTCTCAGCAGATTTATCATTTTGTCTCGAGACATGAGCATGTAAATGAGAATTCTATTTGTAATGAATTGATCTATTGATCAACAATGGATGTCTCATGTCTGCGTGTTGGTTGGTTACAATGTTCGTGTAGCTAAGGAGCAGAAGTAGCAAAAATGGTGGAGGCAAAGATGATGAACAGAGGATCAACAAACTGGTGGTGGCTTGATTCTCAGAACCACAAGGTTATTATTTCAAACAAATATCCTTGGCTTCAATCTAGACTTGCAGGTTAGATAAGTTATTTTTTTCTTTAGCTTGATTCAGATTCACTAGCCAACAACTATATGCTCCACTAATATGATAGTAATAATTATCACTAATTCACTATCTATTTATTTTGCTATGTTTTCTGTTCAAGGTTTAAACAGCCAAATCTAGGGATTTTAAAGCAAAGTCCGGATTGCTATGAGCGCTCTCTTTATGGATTGAAGTTCCCACAAAAAAAATAAAATAAATCAGCCACCAAAACAGGATCGATGGTCATCTTCCCATTGTTCAGAGTAAGGGGGGGGGGGGGGGGGATGGATCGATGGTTATCAGCAGATTTTAGATCGAATTTGCATTGATTGATCCCCAGATTTAACCGATCACCAATTGATCCACCATTTCGAAATCTCCGCACACCAATTGATGCCCAGATTTAACAGATCAGATTCAGGGATTTACATCTGGGGCTATCCGAGATTAACCGGACAGGTGGATATACGACTAGGTATATGAGAAGTTCGACTGAGATTTCAGTGATATTGCAGCTATGTGATAGTGGCTGCAACAGGTTGGCTCGATACGTGTAAGCATTGGCCAGCTTCTGAAGCAGAATTTGGTGATCAAATCAAGCAGAAAGCCAGAAAAGGCAGTATCATTCCCTCACAAACATGTTCATTGTGATCAGATGCAGTTTTCTCACAAACATGTTCAAATTAATGGCGTATGAGTTATGCCATGTCCAGTACTCTTTTGGTCCACAGAATTTGGTGCATACTATCTGTAATTTAATTGCCTTGAGGTCTCATGTCCTCATTATTAATTACTACTTCCTCCGTCCCGGGAATAACTTTCCATTTGATTTTTTGGTCAACCAAATAAGGAAATGGGGAGTATTGGATTTTATTTAAATGGAAATCTAATAAAGAATGATTAAAAGTTGATAGTGGGTTGATAAAGTGAAAAGTTGAGTATTATTTAAATGAAGAAAGAATAAAAAGGAGATAGTGGGTTGGTAAAGTTGTAAATAAGAATGTATTATGAGGTTATTGATTATGTAGGATAGGTGGTCCCATTACCAAAAATGGAAATGGAACGCTTTGTATGGAACAACTAAAATGGCAAAATGGGAAGCTTTGTTGGAACGGAGGAAGTACTAAACATTTACAATGTCAGAACTTTTTATAACTCAATTTCAATTGAGTTTTTGTTTAATTTTTGTACACAAAATTGTAACTGAAATCGAGAAAACTCAATTGCAGTTTGTAGCCAACACGAATGTATGGTTGTACTACATATTTTTTATGAGTTATATGTATTGCTTTAGGCTTTACTTTATTTTACAATAAATACATTGCATAAAGAAAGATGAAAATTTTATTATCTCACTTACATATTACGTGTGTTCCTTTTACTAATATACGGTCTATATGATACTCATACAAATGCATAAATTCCAAAACCTTTCACGAAAGCATTCATTCTCTCATATATACTCTACTGTACTTTTTTTTCTAATCTTAATTTTATCTTCAATTCTATGTTGGATTACCAAAATTGCGATTAACATCTAATACATGCAGTCTATAATTAAAAATGTTTCCTTTTTGCTAATTTGTTATAAGAACGTTGTAGATAGGATGTAATATGTATTACTCTCTTCAGTCCAATAAGAACTTGCTAGGGAGTCTTTTTCTTCAATTAAGGAAAATAATAATGTATATTAATTTGTGTGGGTATTATGTTAATAAATTAGTAAGTGGTTGATAAAATATGAGATATAATGAAGAAGGTGATGGTAAAGTAGAAAAGATAAATTGGCTTACGAAGTTTGTAATGGTGTACTTCAAATAAGGAAAGTATGAAAGATTTTATTGGACTGACAGGACAGGGGAACTAGCCTAAGGGAAAAAAGAAAACTAAATGGACCAAATATTAATTGAAAGAATGTAACGCCCCAAAGTAATTTCAAGTCAAGTCCAAACAGTTTAAAGGGATTGAGAACGCTACTCATACAACAAGGTGCACCTTTCTTTTCGGGAATTCATCTATGAAAACTCCAGAGTTAAGCATGCTTGCTCTGGAGCAATCTTAGGATGGGTGACCAACCAGGAAGTCTCCTGGTTACTGCAGTGAGGACCAAGTCTTGAAGCGACATGTGTTGATGCATTAGAACGACATATCACCCGGAGAGCTGCCCATGAGTAACCGCGTCGGCCTATTAGTGGTCTGGGTCATTAGAAAGAATATTATATATACCAAAAAGAAAAAATAGTTATAAACGATATCCGTCGAAATTTCGACAGGTTATAATACTAGTTAAAAAAAAAGCATATGTTGCCACCAACAAAAACTAGTTAACTAAAGATAAGTACTTGAGATCAAAACAATTATACTTGAAATCATAGAAGTTATAGTACACATGAATTATAATTGATATCGTAACAGTTATACTTGATATCATAGAGTTATATTTAAGAACACATGAATTATACTTGATATCATAGTAGTTATACTCGAGATCATAGAAGTTATAGTTGAGACCATGTAAGTTTTAATATAAAGTTACAACAGATTTTATTGTCCCCAACAGAATCATCACCATATGTTTGACTATACATTTTTCAGAATTAATGCATTTATATAAACAATTACTAATTCAGATTTCATATATATTCCTTTTTTGTTTAAATTCATGTACATTTTCAACCTTTCATATACCTTATTCTATCTATAAACACCACCCCCCCCCCCCCCCAATCATTTATCAACGCTCGTCTCGACCATCACATCACCCGGCGTATCTGGTACACGAATGATTACGACAATCATCCGTAAAAAAATATTTGTTTTCAATAAAAAATCATATGTCGCCACCAACAAAAACTAGTTAACTAAAGATAAGTACTTGAGATCAAAAAACTTGTAGTACTTGAAATCATAGAAGTTATAGTTGAGAACACATGAATTATAATTGATATCATAGTAGTTATACTTGAGATCATATAAGTTATAGTTTAGAACATATGAATTATACTTGATATCATACAAGTTATACTTGATATCATAGAAGTTATAGTTGTGAACATAGGAGTTTTAATAATACGGTTACAATAGCTTTTATTGTCCCTAACAGAAACACCCCCCCCCCCATGTTTGACTATACAATTTTTCACAATTAATGCATTTCTCCATAATTACATGAAAAATTATTAATTCAGATATCGAATAATATTTTATTTGTTTGAATTCATGCACATTTCCAAGGAAACTATCCAACAATCACATAAGAATAAAAAACAATGGATGCTGCTATCAATGCCCGTCTCGACCATCACATCACCTGGGGTATCAGGTACACGGATGATTACGACAATCATCCTTAAAAAAGCATATGAAGTTGAGACCAACGAAAAGTATGTGAACAACAGATAAGTAGTTGAGATCAAAAAAGTTATACTCGAGATCATAAAAGTTATTGTTGAGAGCACAATAATTATAATAGTAGTTATATTTGAAATCATAGAAGTTATAGTTGAGAACATAGGAGTTTTAATAATACGGTTACAGTAGCTTTTATAGTCCCTAACAGAAACATCCCCCAAAGTTTGACTATACATTTTTTCACAATTAATGCATTTACTCGAGAATGACATTAACAATTACTAATTCAGATTTTCAATATTGAGAACATATACTTTTTTGGTGAGAATATAGTTTTACTTGATATCATAATAGTTATACTTGAGATCATAGTACTTATATAAGAGATTATAGAAGTTATAGTTTAAAACACATGGATTATACTTGATATCATAGTAGTTATATTTGAGATCATAGAAGTTATATACCTGTGAACATATGAGTTTTAATAATATGGTGACAATAGATTTTATTTTCCCTAACAGAAATATCCCCCTTTGCTTGACTATACATTTTTTCACAATTAATGCATTTACTCTAGAATTACATGAACAATTACTAATTCAGATTTCCAATAGTCTTTTTTTTGTTTGAATTCATGTACATTTCCAACCTTTCATATACCTTATTCTACCTAAATATCCCACTCCCCACACACCATTCTTCAATCAAAGAAAACTGTCCAACAATCATAGAAAAATAAAAAACAATGGATGTTGCTATCAATGCTCGTCTCAACCATCACATCACCTGGGGTTTCAGGTACACAGATGATTACGACAATCATTCGTAAAAAATATTTGTTTTTCAATAATAAAACATATATTGCTACCTACAAAAACTATGTTAACAAAAGAGAAGAACTTCAGATTAAAAAAGTTATACTTGAGATCATAGAAGTTATAGTTGAGAACACATGAATTACTAGTACTAACCCGTGGCGATGCCAAGGTATAATTTACTTTTTATAATAAATAGAAAAGGGAGGACAAAATAAATTAATTGAGAAATAAGGTAGTCAAAGTTTTGTAAACAACATTGGTCGTGTTGTCGGTGGATAGTCCTTTGTCATCCATATTACATCATTGAGTTTTTATTTATGCTAACTATAGAAAATCTAAAAATACAACTCATCATGACGGATATGATTTGAAAGGGTAGGATCCAGGTTGAACCTGTTCGGGACCCGACGGGTTGATAACATATATTTTGTATCGGGTCCTAGCGTACCGACCTGTTAATTAGTAGTAACATATACATGTTTTTAACAAATACATGTTTTTTAAAAAAAAAATTGTATTCCTCAAATCGACCCAAAATAAAATACAATCTGATATACAATCAAGGGTTGTATCTAATACATGATGGTATGTGGTCACCCCACCATACACACACAAAATTATTATTCAACCCCTCGGTGGTATGTTTCACTCCACCAAAGGCACAAAAATTATTATTCTAACAATATAATTTCACATGCTACGGTTTTTTCTCCCCCCCCCCCCCCGTGCGGGTCCCATCACGGAGATCAAGATAGTAGAGAGAGTTTCCCCGCCTAAAGAGTATCTACTAGACCCCCTGTAAAACCGAAGAATTTATTTATTTTATTTTATTATTACTGTAATGAAGTTAATATTTGAATTTATATATTTTCCTAAAAGTATTTGAAACACGTTTTATGTTAGTAGTGGAAAAGGGTAGTTACCTTATTTGGTTTTTTTTTTCACTAACCTATTTAAGTAATTCTTCTTTGTTCAGCCCCAGTAGAAAACTAGGGATTTCTATGTCTGTGTCTTCTTCCTGCCATCTCCGTCTTCTTTAATTCTTGGTAAGCCGTTCTTTTATTTTCCATGTTTCTGTATCGTTGCAATTATGCCAAAATCTTCATCCATTCACTGTTCTAATTTGTTTACACTCAGTATTTTGTCCCGTGTCCATTCCCCTACAATCTGATTAATTAATTTACTATTGGATTGTTGTTTGTCTTGCCTTTCCCTCTCGCCAATTAACTCCACGCCAGTTTCTTCTTTATTGTCTCTCTTTCCAATTTCAATTGACACTACCATCAAATTGCATCTCCAAATTCCATCTCTACCTAGTTTGACCCATGTGACTTGATAATTGTTATCCCAACCTTGTTTTTTCTTCATCCTCATACAATAACGTACCTGATCAAGTTTAGACCGAGTCTAAAATTATTTTCGGTTCTGTTTTAGTAAATCCCTTTTCAGTTTATTTAGTAATTTTGTTTAACTTCGTTTTAGGTACTGTACTGAGTAGACCCGTCCATCTTGATTGGTGAGTTCGATTAATTGATTTAGATCGTTTGAGTAAGGGGATTTCTTGGCACTGAAGCTTTTATTTTCGTATTACTACTATACGTATTATTGTTTTATGATTGCGAACTACTACTGTTATATAAGTTATGGGGCTTGATATAAATAGACTTTTTAAGGATGTGTGTACCCAAAATTGTGTTTTATGATGTGTGTGATGAACGTAAATGTTTTGTAAAGTACATGGATAAATGTTATGTTTGAGCTCTCAGATATGCCTGTGAATTGTTATGTACCCTTCGGGGAATTTGTCTGGCTGGAGTACTCTCTTATGTTATGTTACCCCCTTTGGTAGGGGATTATGTTTATGTTATGTGAGCCGACCTCTGTGCCACCGGACTTATACTAGTGGCCATAGGATCATGTCTGATTGAGCCGAAATGTTACGTTTCTACGCCATGCAACTTTTGTATACGTGTGATATTATTGAATGTATATATATGTACTTTTGAATAACACTACTTGATCCGAGTGGAAGTGTCGGGAACTCACCCTTACACCTTTTTTTTTTCCAGACGACCAGCAGGACGAGCAGAGTTAGTCAGTTGCTTGGAGTTTCGAGTTTAGTTATGTAGGATTTGTTCTTTTTAGGATTTCCCTTTTGTTCAGACCTGGCTGTTTATTTTTCTCTCAGATTCAAGACTTGTAGTTGTTTCTGCTGACCTTTGTTAGTTTTTAATTTTTAGTCGCTCTGATATTGTACTTTTGGACACAGTTTTAAAGTCTTTGTTAACGCTTTTGTTCTGCTTTTGTTATTGTTTATGAGGCTTCGTGTTGGCGTAAGATCATCTTACGATACACGGCCGGTTGCGTCTTTCCAAAAATGTTGAAAATCGTTGTTTTGGTTTTGGGGCGTGACACCCCCACCCCGGGCCCGTTATGGAGATCAAGGAAGTAGATAAAATATTGGAGAGAGCTTCCCGACCTAAGGAGTATCAGATCCCCCAGGCCCGTTTTTCAATATTTACACATTATTATTAAATAGTCTTCTTAAACTCAATCATTATTAAAAAAAATACAATAAACAATCCCGTTGAATCTTTTCAAATTTGTTGTTGTTAATATACGCATGATGACATGTATTTATTTTTCATTTTTTAATATATAAATATATTACTGCGGAATAATTTAAATAGTATATAATGATGGCATATTTTCTTTTTAATAGTTAGAGATCTTTCGTAAAAATCAATTTATATTAAAACTCATATACGTCATCAACTTACACACCTGTATGTCTTTTACTAAGTTAAAAGTTACATTAGGCACATTTCGTCAATGACAATAATAACCTATCTAATTTACGTGCTGATACAGAACGAACACGGTACATTTTTAACTAATTTACATTTTTAAAAAGGTGTTGAATTATTTTACAATTTGTGTAACTCCGAGTCTAACTTGTAGGGAACATTTTTAACTATTTTATAAAATATTATAATTATTTTACTAATTTTAGAAAAATTCTACACCTTGCATAGTACTCCCCGCGTCTAACGTAAGTTGTCCACTTTTATCATTTTGGACGTCCCATTAGAATTGTACACTTTCATTTAGTTGCGACATGAGGTACTTTATATCCCCCACACTAATTTCAACAAATATCAAAAAATAAACTAACAATGAAACTAACCACTGATAAAGTTATAAAGTAAGTCTCACATGTACTATATAGTGGTACAATATTACACTCCTTAGTCCAGTATCTTATTGTCAAAATTTATCCAATTTCTGAAAATATACATACCCTAACAATGACTTCGTATCCTCTCACCTAAATTAATATCATCTTCCCCTCACTCATTTGGGTGGGTGACATGTGCCTTGTAATCCAACTAATCTAATTATGGTTAAGTTTTAATATGGAATGTAATAAATTACTAAATTTTAACATATAAATCATAATTATATAAGAAAAGAGATAAAATTCCTAGTGTCAGAAATGGAAATAAGTTATTGTAGATGTAATAGGCCAAAGTATTTGCTCATTCTTCCGTAGGTTTATACGGCTCTGTTCTCTTCATCTAAAAACTCATTAATTTCAGTTCAATTCAGATATGCTTAGATGAATTTTATACTATACTTCAGTTCAGTTCAGTTCTATTCAGTTCAGTTCAGTTCAGTTTTGTTTAGTTATGTTCAGACGAAGAGAACAAAGCCTAAGTAGTCAAAACAATTTTTTCAACAAAAAAATAAATGTTAAAAATGTTAAAACAATCTTTGAAAATTTTTAATAACAAACATTGCTCTCGATTTTAATACCATCCCTAGTTATGAATACAAATAAAAATAAATTATGCAGTAGTATTAAAAGGCGGCATTGTATCTCAATTTTTAAAATTACAAAAATTATAAATAATATAGAAATTTACATCAGTTTGTATTTCTGATTATGTCAATACAATAAGAAAAAGTGAGGTTACATTTACGAAGTCAACATATACATTTAGTTGCATACTGCAGTATAGGAAAAATTGGTGATCTCATGAATCACAACATCCGGGGCTCTGTGTTAGATTGTAGTTTAGTAGTTTATCATTGTTTACCGTGAGGTGTATGGTTAAGTATAATTAAGATGAATTTTACAACAATTTTGATCTATGCAAACTGGAATTAAGTTGCATTTTGGGTATAAAAACTACACAAAATCTCTAAGTGGATGTTTGGGAACCGATTAAAATAGTTCGGGTTTTAATTGAGTTTTAATCGTGAATAGTAACTGAATTATAATTAGGTTTTGAACATTGTGTTTGGAATGGAACTTTTATTATAGGGTTGTTATATATGGCGTGTAATAAATAAGTAATGTGTGTAAGTGTAGGTTGTTCTAATAAATGAGAAACTAAATTGAGAGAAAATAGTAGGTATAACACACACACACACACACATACATACATACCTACATACATACCTACATACATACATACATACATACATACATACATACATATATATATATATATATATGAACAATCACTAATTCAGATTTCAAATATAGTCCTTTTTTGTTTGAATTCATGTACATTTCCATCTTTCATATACCTTATTCTATCTATAAATATCGTCCCCGGGTAAATTTTTTTTTGGTACACTAGAGTGAGACAGTGCCAACTTTGATACACTAAAATAACATTGACCAATTTCAGTACACTACAATAACACATATGGAATTTCAGTACTCCGTTCAATTTGATGATGTGGCAGTCGGAATACCAATTTTGACTCCAAATACCGTATATTGACCGTATATAAGCCTATTTTGACTTTAAAAAAAGAAAAATTATATTCCATGACACGTTTCAGTCTCACATTAAATCTGGGTGTGTTTTCTTAGAAAAAAATTAAAACAAATTTTAAAATTCAAAATAAATTATACTACCTCCGTTTTTTATAAAACTTTCCATTTTGACTTTGACCGATCAACTGTCTTCGACTTTGACCACAAATTACTCTTAAACGATAATAGTAAATAATTTAATAAAATCATATAATGAAAATTTAGTAATTAAATTTTCATTATATGATTTTATTAAATTATTTACTATTATAGTTTGGGAGTAATTAACGGTCAAAGTCGGAGACAGTTGACCGCAGAATAGTAAAATTGAAAGTTTTATAAAAAACAGAGGGAGTAATAAATTATAAAAAAATAATTTTAACTCATTTCTATTAAATAAAAAATTAAAACGAAATTACAAAATATTTTAAAAAATAAAAAAAAATTCTTAAAAAATATAAAAAATTCTTAAAAAATATAAAAATTATTGAATATTTTCACACATTTCCACTTATTACAGATATTGAAAAAATAATGAAAATAAAAATTAAATTTTTTTTTATTTTTTTACTTTTTTTGTCTTCTTCCTTCCATGGAGATTGGAGCTTCCATGGAACCTTATGGCCGGAAGCTCCAAACTGGAGAGCTTCCGACCATGGAAAGCTCCGAGCTTTCCATGGGATCTCAGCTCCAGAGTTAAGACTGGAACTTCCGGCCATGGAAGCTCCCAAGCTTCCGTCCTTTCTTCCATGGAAGAAAGGGAGGAAAATTTAAAAAAAAAAAATTAACAATTGAAAATTAGATGGAGGAGAATTGGGGAAGGGAATTTGTTGGTGTTTGGATATGTACAAAGAAGATATACGTCATGAAGAAGAGGGTAATAGTGATTAGATATTCCATTGCCATGGAAGCTCAAGCTCCTTCCATGGAAGAGAAGTAAAATAGGTAGAAATTTATAAGAATTTGGATTTAATATTGTTTTTTTGTTAATTTATAAAATAATTTACTTTTTAAGTTTTTCTATATTTATTTTCATTTTTAAATTTTATATTTAATAAAAATTAGTGAAATTAATTTTTCAAAATTTTAATAATTTTTTTATAATTATTTTGAATTTTAAAATTTATTTGAATTTTTTTAATAAAATACACCCAGATTTAACGTGAGACTGACATGTGTCATGGAACATAATTTTTCTTTTTTTTAAAAGTCAAAATAGGCTTATATACGATCAATATACGGTATTTGGCGGCAAAATTGGTATTCCGACTGCCACATCATTAAATTGACTAGAAAATTGAACGGAGTACTGAAATTCCATATGTGTTATTGTAGTGTGCTGAAATTGGTCAATGTTATTTTAGTGTATCAAAGTTGGCACTGTCTCTCACTCTAGTGTACAAAATTTTTTTTTACCCATATCGCCCCCCCCCCCCCCCCCCATCATTTATGAACGCTCATCTCGACCATCAAATTACCTGGCGTATTAGGTACACAAATGATTACGACAATCATCCGTAAAACAACATTTGTTTTCAATAAAAAAAAAGCATATGTTGCCACTAACAAAAACTAGTTAACTAAAGATAAGTACTTGAGATCAAAACAGTTATACTTGAAATCATAGAAGTTATAGATGAGAACACATGAATTATAATTGATATCATAGTAGTTATACCTGAGATCATAGAAGTTATATTTGAGAACACATGTATTATACTTGATATTGTATTAGTTATACTTGATATCGTAGAAGTTATAGTTGAGAACATGGAAGTTTTAATAATACAGTTACAACAGCTTTTATTGTCCCCAACATAATCATCACCATTTGTTTGACTATACATTTTTCAAAATTAATACATTTACTCGAGAATTATATGAACAATTACTAATTCAGATTTCAAATATAGTCCTTTTTTGTTTGAAATAATGTACATTTTCAACCTTTCATATACCTTATTCTATCTATAAATACCCCCCCCCCCCCAATCATTTATCAACGCTCGTCTCGACCATCACATCACCTGGCGTATCAGGTACACGAATGATTACGACAATCATCTGTAAAACAACATTTGTTTTCAATAAAAAATCATATGTTGCCACCAACAAAAACTAGTTAACTAAAGATAAGTACATGAGATCAAAACAATTATACTTGAAATCATAGAAGTTATAGATGAGAATACATGAATTATAATTGATATCATAGTAGTTATACCTGAGATCATAGAAGTTATATTGGAGAACACATGTATTATACTTGATATCGTATTAGTTATACTTGATATCGTAGAAGTTATAGTTGAGAACATGGAAGTTTTAATAATACAGTTACAACAGCCTTTATTGTCCTCAACAGAATCATCACCATATGTTTGACAATACATTTTTCACAATTAATGCATTTACTCGAGAATTATATGAACAATTACTAATTCAGATTTTAAATATTGTCCTTTCTTGTTTGACTCATGTACATTTTCAACCATTAATATACCTTATTCTATCTATAAATAACCCCCCCCCCCCCCCCCCAAATCATTTTTCAATCAAAGAAAAATATCCAACTGTAACGACCCGGACTACTAATGGGCCAAGCCATGTCCCTTTGGACCGGCGCGGTTACTCATGGGCAGCTCTTCGGGTGATATGCTGGCCCTACTGTACCAACACATGTCCTTTCCCGCGCTCTTTGTGCTCACTCGTGCGCAAACCGGGAGACTTCCCAGTTGGTCACCCATCCTAAGATTTCTCCAGAGCAAGCACGCTTAACTCTGGAGTTCTTATAGATGGATTCCCGAAAAGAAAGGTGCACCTTGTTGGTATGAGTAGCGTTCTCATTCCCTTTAAGTTCTTTGGACTTGCTTGAAACTTTGGGGCGTTACACCAACAATCACATAAGAATAAAAATCAATGTGTGTTGCTATCAATGCTATCAGGTACACGAATGATTACGACAATCATCCGTAAAAAATATTTTTTTTCAATAAAAAAGCATATGTTGCCACCAACAAAAACTAGTTAACTAAAGATAAGCACTTGAGATCAAAAAACTTATACTTGAAATCATAGAAGTTATAGTTGAGAACACATGAATTATAATTGATATCATAGTAGTTATACTTGAGATCATAGAAGTTGTAGTTGAGAACATGGAAGTTTTAATAATATAGTTACAATAGATTTTATTGTCCCTAACAGAAACATCCCCCTATATTTGACTATACATTTTTTTAACAATTAATGCCTTTACTCCAGAATTACATGAACAATTAATAATTCAGATTTTCAATGGCCTTTTTTTTGGTTTGAATTCATGTCCATTTCCAACGTTTCATATACCTTATTCTACCTGTAAATATCCCCCCCCCCCCCCATCATTCTTCAATCAAAGAAAACTATCCAACAATCACGTAAGAATAAAAAACAATGGATACTGCAATCAATGTTCTTCTCGACCATCACATCACTTGGAGTATCAGGTACACGGATGATTACGACAATCATCCGAAAAAAAAAAAAATTTGTTTTCAATAAAAAATCATATGTTAGTCACCAACAAAAACTATGTTAACAAAATATAAGTACTTAAAGCAAAAAAAGTTATACTTGAGATTATAGAAGTTATAGTTGACAACACATGAATTATACTTGATATCATAGAAGTTATAGTTGAGAACAAATGAATTATATTTGATAGCATAGTAGTTATACTTGAGATCATAGAAGTTATAGTTGAGAACATAGATGTTTTAATAATACGCTTACAATAGCTTTTATTGTTCCTAACAGAAACATCCCCCTATGTTTGATGGATGATGCTATCAACGCTCGTCTCGACCATCACATCACCTGGGGTATCAGATACACGGATGATTACAACAATCATCCGTAAAAAAAGCATTTGTCTTCAATAAAAAAACATATGTTGCGACCAACAAAAACTATGTTAACAAAAGTACTTGAGATCAAAAAAGTTATACTTGAGATTATTGAAGTTATAGATGAGAACACATGAATTATACTTGATATCATAGAACTTATACAAGAGATCATAGAAGTTATAGTTTAGAACATATGAGTTTTAATAATACGGTTACAATATTTTTTATTGTTTCTAACAGAAACATCCCCCAATGTTTGACTTTACATTTTTTCACAATTAATGCATTTACTCGAGAATGACATGAACAATTACTGATTCAGATTTCCAATAGTATTTTTTTGTTTGAATTCATGAACTTTAACCATGTTGGACCATTAAGACTTTGGCCGAAGCACGATATATATTCAAATAAATGAATATGATCAAAGGTCAACTGGTTATTGAGACGACATAATTAAGTTTTAAAGGGTAGAGCCCTGGACTTATTGAGTAATCGCGAATGAAAGGGCCTTATCATTATAAACTCTACATTCTAGGTTAAAAGTTTGCATCCTTCCAAATGTACCTTAGGATTGACGTTGTTTGGATTACACAGCCTAGGAATTTTATCCAAACCGTAAATTGATTAGTGGTCAATCCAAACCATGAATTGATTAGTGGTCAATTCACAAGGATCTATGGGTTACACTATATGGTTTCACACTCACTATTAGTAATTGTGGTAAAATTAATTAATTGATTAGATCAATATATTAATCGATTAAATAACATATAAGAACAAATTATTTAAATATATTTCGGATGCATTCTATTAGATAGAATTACGTGATTGTTTAATTTGATTAAATAGTTGAAAGTGCACCTTGACCGAAATTAACGAGTTTAAAATAAATGAACAAGATTGGCCATTTGCTGTTGGGAAGTGTTGCAATTGCACCAACTTCTCCACGTGATGATTGTGGTGATATTTGGTCCAACCATTTCATTCATAATTGTTACTCAGTTAAAGAAATTAATGAACTGGCTAAAATATATTAATTTCTCTTCTTCATTTTCTTGAGAGAATTAATTTCTCTTCTTCATTAATTTCATCATAACGTTCTTTTGAACAAGTGAACGATATTTATAGCATGTGGAGAAAGTAAATATAAATGCATACCACCAAACATCAGTAGATTTCCTAGCATTCTCAAGCAAACAAAAATACATTTGCAAGATCGTCAGTGATGAACATGTGGGCTACGTAGTAGAGGATTCACTACTTCGGTCTATATAACTTTCTTATTAGTCAATATGTGTAACGTGCTTTCTTTGTTAATCATTCGTTATCAGATAGATCTAAATGGAGAGGAAAAAAATTAAACTTTTGCTACTTGGATTCAATACCTCCATATTCCAACATCTTAGTCATTGTTCCTTCTAAGCATGATTCGCAATCCCATATGACTCTAAGTCGAATGGAGTTAAATAGTTCCTGGCGAACAAAAAAACCATTGTTTCTAAACGAGAGAATATTATTTCTACGTCCCTGAGGAACGAAAATTCATTGTTTCTAAACAGACGAAGTTCCTAGAAGACAAATTCTTCTACGATGAAAACGGTTGAGAAATCATAGAACTTGAAGAAATTAAAGAACCACAGTAACACTACGCTGAAAATCAATCAATTGATGATGATGATGATGATTATTCATTAGGAGAAACAATAATGCTAAAGGTGAAGGCATGTCACTAGGTGGACATCCTTTAGCCCGTGGAAGCATGCTTAAAATGAAAAATGAATAAGCTGCTGGAATATGCAGATATTAAACACTAGGTTCAAGTAGCGGGAGTTTAAACTTTTTTCCCTCCATACATAACTATCTTATAATTATAACTAGTTAATGGCCCGTCGATACGCGATGGGGAATGGAGAAAAAAGTCTAAAATAAAAAAATGAATAAATTTGTATAATAATATGTCGAAGTTGAGAAACATATAAAAACTGCAAGGTGACAAAATGCATGATCTAATCGCTTTAATGTTGCATCGGAAGTCACCTCTACTTGTAGAAAAGTGCATAATGTAAATTAGTGAAATTGAACAAAACCATATATAAAATACACATAAAAGATAAAATCAACTCATAACCTGTCGAACAATTCTTTATAAATTACGTTTGTTGTCGTGGCGTATGTATTACCTTCTACGTTGCAAATTACTACGTTCAATCCCTTTTCGTTGGTAACTCTAGAAAGAGTAACATTTAACTGACCATGGTTGAATACATGTGAGGGGACGTAGAGGCCGACGTGTGAGATAGAATGTCCTTTACTCTTATTTATGGTCATAGCAAAGCAGACGAATATAGGGAACTGTCTCCAATCAATTGATAGGGAACTTCATCTCGTCGGGTGGCTCATCATCATCCTCGGAATGAAAACCTTTTGGCGCGCGTTGATTCAAGATATCATCTTTGCCTCAATAATATGCTTCCCAAGATTAGTAACTATGAGCCTTGTTCCATTGCACAGCTCGAAAGTCCGATCAATATTCCTCAGAAGCATTAACATACACCCAACCTTTAGTATAATCCTATGGTTAGGCGATCTAGAGCAATAATGTTGTTGAAAAATACTACAGTGAAAACATGTTCAAGACCGTTCTTAAAATTATCTTCCCTAGCAATGCCATATGCGCTCAATATTCAACACTATCTCTGGACATCTTCGACATGAAAAATTATTTTATATAATCAAATATTTCATTTGTAGGCGCAAGAACATCTCGGAGATGAAATATACAGGGTCATATGATGGATCACCTAAGTGAAACAACAACGAAGGATATGTACTATCTACAATAGTTGGAATTGGATGACTTACTTCTCATATAAGTACGCCTTCGGGGATCTTGCTATTAACCCACATTCACTAGGTTCAACAATGCCCTCACTGACCTGTGTTATCCACTCAGCGAATTCTTTCGTCTCTTAATTAAATTCGAAAGATTACGAACCAGACTGTATAGGATTAAATTGGATGTAAAAAAACGATAAGTTAAATATGATATAAGTATATGTGGTATATAGATAAGACGGACTATTTACCTGCAATCTCATGTTCTTTGTCAACCAAAGCGCCTCACAACATCTCATATCCTGGAGAATCATATAGAGGCATTCACAATGTTAAAACTATTCCTCCTGGAATAACGGGCAAAATATATCGGAAGTTCCTGCCGAAGACAATCACCACTCCCACCAAATGGCTCATCTGAACGGCCCATCACATCCTTCAAGCTCCTATCGATCGCTTCAAACAATGTCGATTTGTCATAGGAGCCTTATCCCAAATAATAAGTCAAGCCTCTTGAGCAGTCCCGTGACCTCTGAATCATCAGCTTATTGCATGTTGAGTCCTCGTGATTTGCAATGGTATTCCGAACCTCGAATATGCTGGACTACCCTCCTACCTTTATAAAGAAGGGGTGATGCAATACCACTGGACGCAACTCGAAGTACAATATCTTCTCTAGCCCTCAAACCAGAGCACATCGTTCTCCATATAAAGGTTTTTGTGGTCCCTCCGTAGATGTATGAGAAGAATACTTCACCATTTTGACCATCGACAATAGACATAATTTCATATATTGCATGTTATCCATAAGTCAAATGTGGTTATAAATCATCGTTCTATGCTACATTGCAACTCTAACATAGAACATTTAACACA
Organism: Plantago major; assembly: GCA_026545765.1. Classification (NCBI taxonomy): domain Eukaryota; kingdom Viridiplantae; phylum Streptophyta; class Magnoliopsida; order Lamiales; family Plantaginaceae; genus Plantago; species Plantago major. The sequence goes on from CM048841.1 coordinate 30,474,295, forward strand.
ATATGAATGGATTTGTAGCATTTTATATAACCGACTCATTCGGCATGGGCATATCGTCAAATGAACTGAAATTGTTGCAGTTTTTCTTCGGTAACTTCTCTACTTTCATAATTGCAATGGTTTTTTTATTTGTTCATCAGTGAGTTTCAAACCTGGATGGAGAGTTTTCTATCATTACATGACAATTACATACAAAATTTAAACTGTTTGTCCTTTGATGTTGCAATGGGTAATATAGTCTTTAAATTTATTGTACCAGATTTGCTGAGTAGCCTTTGTTGATTGTACAGAATGTCGTCTGATAATAAATTTCATGTTTTGTTCCACACTTCCTCAGGCCTTGACATGATGCGTGATAACAACATGGTTATGAAAAGGTGATGTTCATTTAAAAAGAACGGAGGGAGTAAGAGATATGGATTAGATATAATCAAAATTACCATAAGTGAAACAAACATTTAGTTACCTAAAGTCGTATGTTCTTTGTAAGTCTTAGGACCTCACATAATTCCCAAATTTTGGATGAGTTGCTGCATTAACAATGACAGATCTAGACCCTCGCGGAACCATTGTTAGTATCTGTCTAAAGTCTCCGCCAAATACAATAATCAAACCACCGAACGGTGTGGCTAGTCGATGCATAACATTTCTCAAACTCCTATCACGCGCTTCAAAACAGTGCATATTGGTCACTGTAGCCTCGTCTCATATTATAAGCTTCGTCTCATATTGCTCAAGTAATGATGGATATGTGCTTTGAACAATGGTAGAAATATGATCACTCACTTTTTGAAAAAGAATGTCCTCTGGCATATTGATATCAACCTCAATGTCGTTATCACCGCCGACAACTCCATCACCAACCCGTAGTATCCACTTTGCGAATTCTCTCGTCTCATGAATCTCAGTTGTCAACGTACCAGTTTAAAAAACACAAAACACACTTAACATAATATAAAGAAAGATACAAATTACTAAAATCAAAATCACCATAAGTGAAACAAACATTTATTTACCTACAGTCACATGTTCTTTGTAAGTCTGAGGAACTCACACGAAACCAAAATTTTGGATGAGCATATTGTGGCATTGACAGTGTCAGATCTAGACACTCCCAGAACCACTTGTAGTATATGTCTAAAGTCTCCACCAAATACAATAATTGGTCGATGCATAAAATCCTCCAAACTCCTATCAAGCGCTTCAAAACAATGCATATTGGTCATTGTAGCCCCGTACCACATAATAACATTTGTTTCCTTGAGTACATAGGTTGCATATACCGAGTCTAAATGGATCTTCAATAGTATATCGAATCTTGATTGAGCAGTTCGGACCCTCGAAAGCATCAATGATATGATGCCGATGTAATCCATTGGGAGAACTGTATATCTTCTAGCTCTCAAAACGGAGCATAAAGTACTCCAAATATAATATCTCCTCTAGAATCAACAATGAATTGTAATAATGACGTACTGCTAAGTATGAGTTGATGACCTTCATTCTCCCTATCTTGTATCTGGAAAGCTAAGAACCCCCTTAGAATAAGATTTGACATCCTACTCACGATACTTATCTGAATATCGATATACCACCCATCTTCTCCATGGACGAAAAGTAGTGGATATTGAAAAATAAGGTAGCATCGAAGAAACTCAGTTACGTGCTTCAAGTTCCCATTCCTCATCCCAACCATAATGTTAGGAATATCTATTTAGATTTTGATCAGCAAACTAATGACTTATCTTAGCTCAGAAAGGTGGTTAGTACTCTTGGTTCACTTGAACACTGTAAATGAGGAAACTCACTAAGTATGATAGTCTAGCAAATCTTGTATAGGATGTTAGGTCTCGAAATGTAATTTTTATTTTCTGAAGAAGACCAAGAAGAAGACATCCAGCAGGAAAAGTTCAACAATTTTGAAGACTTGAAGATTGCACAAGATTGCTGAAGACAAAGGTTTTTCAGATACCAATGACCAGATATCTTGAAGACACAAGCGTTTTTAAATAAACAGTGTTACAAGAGATATATGAGAAATAAAAGGTTTCTGAAACGAGGAAAAGTGCCCACAGATATCTACACTCAGATACCTTGGATAAAGATTATGTTTCCGGGAAACAATATATTCTTAACAAGTGGTATCTGGAGTTGTGATAATCTCTGGAAAAGGACGTGCAAAGCTTCAGAAAGCGTGCATAGTTCCGTTGGCACTACAGGACAAAGTATAGTACAGTGCATTAAATGCGCGGACAGAAATGTCTGAACAAAAACGGTAGCCGAAAAGAAGACAAACCTGCTACAGTACTATACTCAGATATCAGTAGTTTGAATTTGATTTAAGCCTAACGGATACTATTCAAACGGCACTCAAATTCATCTATAAATATCAACACTTAGACTACTTGAGAATACACACTGAACACCTTAGATCACTGAACTTATATTGAATATTCTCATAAGCTCTCTCAAGAAAACTACTTATCTTCAAGCTTTCTGTTGCGACCAAAGCTCTTGATTCTAAGTAGCACAAAAGTTCTAAGTGTCTTGATCCTTAACAAGCATTGTTATTTGTGAAAGAGTTGAACTAAGATTTCATATCTGAGTTTCATTCTCTTGAACACTTATCATAGACTTGGGTCAGTAAAGAACAAGATACCATACATTGCAAAGTGTATTAAGTATACTTGATTCATAGAGCTATCTGAATAACTGAACAAGTTATTAAAGAAGCTCACCTGAAAATTTACCTTAACCAACACCTTAATCGGCGTGGAGTACAGGAAGTACTTAGTTTGGGAAACTAAGGAATAACTCCAAGGTTACTGAGCACAGGAAATACTTAGTTTGGGAAACTAAGGAATAGCTCAAAAAGGTTTCTGAGTACAGGAAGTGCTTGGCTATGAAAGCCGGGGAATAACTCAGGGGGAACACTTGGTTGGGAACCTAGTGTATTTAGGAATCAAGAGAAGATATTTGTAAGGTTACATCAATTATCTGTCTTAGTGGATTCTAGGTCTGAGAAAGGCCGAAGTGGATTAGTTGAAGGATTACGCCAACTTCAGATACCACTATAAAAAGACTTGTGTTATTTACTTTCTGTAGTTTATTACTTGCTTTATTTATCTTGCAAAGTATTTACACTTATCTTGCTGAGCACGTGCACTTATAACATAAAAGTCTTCCGCTCTCTGAAATTAAGTATCAGATATCTTCACAGATATCTGAGAAACTGTGTTTATCGACAAAAGTTTTAAGAGACTATTCCCCCCCTCTAGTCTTTTACTTTGCCGTTATCTGGACCAACAAGTGGTATCAGAGCAGGAGGTTCCCAAGCCTTCTGCACTGAACCTAGATCCCAGATAAGTGCCCACTAACTGCTTTTCACCTACACTTGATTTGTTTGTTTAGTGTGTTTGCTGCAGGATGTCTTTAAGTGACGCCCCAATTCTCAAGCCAGAGAATTATGAAAAATGGAAGAACAACATGATGCTCCACCTAGAAGCCATTAGTGCCGAAATGATCGAAGTAATAAAGAATGGCCCAATAGTCATTCAACAACTCAAGCAAGTCATAGAGGTTTCTAATGGTAGAGACAGAGAACAAAGCTATGGGTCTTCACAGACAGATGCGTCAACCAGTGGGAGACCCGTCAAGTTATTCTGAACCAAAGCAGAGAGCTCTGGACATCGGAAGATGCCAAGAGAAATCGATTGGATGGCGTGCTCGTAATATCATCATACGTTCTACTCGGAGCACATCTGATGTAAACAAGGTGTAAAAGCAGTGAAAGTGGCAACGCAACGATTGAAGAAATCTGTACCTTGAGAAAACAAAGGAAAATAAGTTCGAAGTTTTGAAGCTCAAATTCCAAAACTTTAAACAAGGTCCCACAGAGACTCTTGAAGAACTAGATTTCCGGTTTACAACACTTATGAGTGACATGGCTGCACTTGGTGAGAGTAATAGATATACCCAGTCAGAAAAGATTAAGACTATTGTGAGAAGTCTAAATCATAACTGGGAACACACAAAGTTTTTCTACTTTAACGAGGAATGCGGATATCACTCTGTGGAACTTTTCTCTCACCTTTATTGACTATAAGACAACTCAAGAGAACAAACAACCGAGAAGTTGTAGAATGTTGCTCTAGTTGCTCAAGGAACTTCGAAAGAAGAAAGGCAAGGAGGTGAGGATGCTCTTCTTTGAAAGCAAATGGGAAAATATGCGGTCGAAATTGAGAGAAGAAAAGCCAAAGAGAAGTCAAAAAGCATCTAGGCTCAAACTATCACCAAGACAAAAATATGCAAAGCTCATTTGAACAAGCCGAGAAAGCATCAAATCTTGAGGAAGCGAAAACAACATCATTTCTATTGTCGAAACTGGTCATTTCAAGAAGGATTGCCACCTTCAACAAACTAAAGACGGTGACAAGAAAGGCGTAAGAATCTTCAAAGAAGTCGAGAGCTATGCTCATCGAAGAAAGGAAAAATATTTAAATCCAACTGGATTCTCTAGATATTGAGTCTGATTATGAGGTTGAGGATTCAGATGATTCCACACTGCCTTCCCCAGAAATGTGCGGTGTTTCTCATGAAGTAATTCACTTTGGTCAAAAGAAGAAAGAAGTGTGTGGAATGGTGAAGAAATCTTTCCAGATATCTCCAACATTGAACCTTGTCTAATGGTGATGAGGTAACACATACTTCTGTTATACTTATGAAAGTGATGAAGAAGGAATCAAAGATCGAAAATCTCGAAAAGAACTTGATCTTCTGAAAGAGATTTCTAATGGTCGAAGCTAGATCCGAATTTCTTGAAGAAGAAAAGAATTCTCTTGTAAGGAAAATTCTCAAATAATCAAGATATCTCGAGAAAAGGATCTTTGAAAATGCATTTCTCAAGGCTCGGATATCGAGACCGAAAGTCACATAAAGAAGCAATGGCCAATCTTCAAAAGAAATGTGAATATCTTCTTTACGAGAATAAGGAACTCAAAAGAAAGAACTATCTTTTCAATCTTATGCCAAAGCTAGTGACACACTTCTTGAAGTACAATCTTATTTAAGAGATCCTTGAAAGAGAGGACTTAATTTGGACACACACAGTTTCACCACTCGAATAAGAATAATGAAGGACGAACATTTGTCGATGCTTCAAGATGATTCCCAAACAATCTCAAGATGTCGATTGAAGCTAAGATTGTTGACAAAGGAAAAGCGATTCGACCAAGCCTTTGTGGGAAAACAAGTCCAAAGGAAAAGCTAGAATGTCTACGAAAAGAAACATAACCTTTGAAAAGTGTGATCACCCACAGTGCTATGTCTCTCAAAAAGGAAAAATTGCAAGAGCTGACAAATTCTCCTATGTCACGTTTTCTGGAAAGAAAATAGATTATCCAGAGACTAGCAAAGCTGCTGAGAAGAGATCTCAGATAGCACAAGGTTCTCGGAATGGTATTGGTTATAAAGTCATCGGGAAACAACTTGCTTGTAAGTACAAACAAGAGCAAGAACGATGGTTAAAGGCTAGAATTGCTCACAACAATGATCAGAAGTGGAAGATGAATCAAGCCACTGAAAATCTGAATGCCAGGGCTAGAAAAAATCTGGCTAGCAAAGCTAAGTTCTTTGAGACTCGAAACCTCGATGTATTTGAAAGCACCAAATGGAGCACCAAGGAACACACCAAGGAAGAAAATAGTTCTTAATAACAATGATACTAATCATTTAGCTAGAATTCCTCCTTATGTTCCTGTTAGACAAAAGAATGTTCCTAAGAAATTCATTCCAAAATGGATTCCTACTGGAAGATTCTTTAGTCCAGATGGTTCCATTGTTGGTATGAGAACCTAATCTCATGTTTCCTGTTTTGTGCAGAACACTCTAAAGACTAATTCAAAGTGGCATTTTGATAGTGGATGTGGGAAGCACATTACAGGAGACAAAACAAATCTGATTGACTACAAAAAGTGCAATGATGGACCAATTATCAGGTTTGCTGGAGGAGATAAAAATCCAACCATAGGTTTTGGCAATTTGAAGTTTGGAGCCCTTACAATCTCTGAAGTACTTCATGTAAAGGGATTGAAATATAATCTCCTAAGCATGAGACAATTAGTAGACAAAGGGTACACTGTCAAGATCAAGTCAAAACTATGTAAAGTGATTGACAATGAGTCAAAGCAGACAGTCTTGGTTGCAAGGCGTAAAGGAAATCTTTATGTTGCTGATTGGGCATCCGCCACAATCGAAGAATGTCTCATGGTGAGTCAATCTGGCCACACTGAAGAAAATTGGCTATGGCATAAAAGAATGAGTCACTTGAATTTCAAAACTCTGAATAAGCTAGCCAAGAAAGAGTTGGTGGTTGGTTTACCCAAAATGGCATATAGAAAAGAAGGTGTATGCTCAGCTTGCCAAATGGGAAAACAATCCAAAACATCTTTCAAGTCTAAAACTAGACATTCCAATGAAAGGCCACTGCAAATGTTACATATGGATCTTTTTGAATCCTCAGTAACTAGTTATGCAGGAAAGAAGTATGGTCTGGTTGTTGTTGATGATTACTTAAGATTCACTTGGGTTGTCTTTCTCAAACACAAATCTGATGCAAGAGTTGAGATACCTAACTTGCTGAATAAGCTCAAAGTCATGAAAAATGACAAGGTATCTGTAATCAGAACAGACCATGGTACTGAGTTTGTGAACCAGTACATCAAAGAGTTTTGTACCTGCAAAGGTATACAACATCAACTATCTTCTGTAAGAACACCACAACAAAATGGTGTTGTTGAAAGAAAGAATAGGACCCTGAAAGAAGCAGCAAGAACAATGCTTGCTGACACTGAAATAAGTGAAATCTATTGGGTTGAAGCTGTAAACACAACCTGCTACACTCAAAATAGATGTTTTATTAATAAACACCATGACAAAACTCCTTACGAGCTTTTTATTGGTAGACCCCCTAGTATCAAACATCTAAGGGTGTTTAATTGCAGATGTTTCGTTCTTAACAATGGAAACGAATACTTGAGAACATTTCAACCAAAGGCAGATGAAGGAGTATTTCTTGGTTATTCTCTGAATAGCAAAGCCTATGGAATCTACAACAAAAGAACGCAAAAGATTGAGGAATCTGTTCATGTAGTATTCTATGAAGGAAACAAGAAAGTACTCTTGAATGATGATCTCTCAGATAGGTTCAAAGAACTGTTGATTAAAGATTCTGAAAAAGGATCCTCAAAAGAAACAATTCTACCATTCAAATAGAGGATGAGTCTGACGATGAAAAGCAACATATGCTTAGTAACAACCAGATGACTCTAAGACATGATTGATGAATAATTTCCTATGAGAATTCTAAAAATGGAACAGGTTACTGAGAACCTTCATCATGAAGAGGTATCTGAAAATGAGATTGTTGAAATGCAAGTTCCAGATATCTCTAACACTGAAAAAGTGTCAGATATCCATGGCATTTCCCACGTGTCAGATATCCCAGATACTGCACAAGTATCTCATCAAGATCATATTGATTCACATTCAAATCAAAATGATATTGATCCTACTAGTTCAAAACTCATTATGAAATGGATAAGAAATCATCTTGCAAAGGATGTGATTGGTCCCATAGACCAAGGAGTTAGAACTAGAAGAGCAATCGCTGAAAATGCAAATTGTCTCTATGGATGTTTCATCTCAAACATTGAACCAAAGACTATAGAAGAAGCAATAAAGGATCAAGATTGGATCTCTGCAATGCAAGAAGAGTTGGATCAATTTGAGAGAAACAAAGTATGGAAACTGGTTCCATTTGTTGACGGAATATCTATAATCGGAACCAAGTGGATTTTCAGAAACAAAATGAATGAGTCTGGTGAAATAACCAAAAACAAAGCTAGGTTGGTTGCCAAGGGATTCACCCAGACTGAAGGACTAGATTTTGATGAATCTTATGCACCAATTGCAAGATTGGATGCAATAAGACTCTTTCTAGCCTTTGCAGCTCATAATGACTTTACAGTTTATCAAATGGATGTCAAGAGTGCATTTCTAAATGGTGAACTTGCTGAGGAAGTCTATGTTGAGAAACCACCGGGTTTTGAAGTTTCATCAGAAAGTAGGATGGTCTATAAGCTTCAGAAAGCTCTGTATGGGCTGAAACAAGCTCCAAGAGCATGGTATGTACATTGGCCAAATACCTACTAAAAAGCGGTTTCAAGAAAGGAGATGTTGATAAAACACTCTTCACATTGAACCATGATGGGAAACTACTTTTAGTTTAAGTATATGTTGATGACATTATATTTGGATCTAAAGACAAGCAACTTTGTGAAGACTTTGTTGAACTCATGAAATGTAAATTCGAGATGAGCATGATGGGAGAATTGAATTACTTCCTAGGGTTGCAAGTCAAGCAACTCAATGATGGAATATTCATTAGTCAAACAAAGTATGCAAAGGACATGCTCAACAAGTTTAATCTAAAGCCTTCTGAAAAGAATGCTAAGATACCAATGAGCATTGGAACCAAAATGACCTATACTGAATTTGACAAGAGTGTTGAAGAACACAAGTATAGGAAATTGATTGGATCTCTACTGTACCTCAAGTAGACCTGATATTCAATATGCAGTTGGAGTGTGTGCTAGATTTCAGACAAATCCAATGCAATCACACTACAACATTGCTATGAAAATATTGAGGTATGTAAAAGGTATTGTAGAAGTTGGATTGTGGTATCCAAAAGATAGTGGATTGAGTTTGGTTGGCTATTCAGATGCCGACTATGCTGGATCACTGCTTGATAGAAAAAGCACCTCAGGAACTTGTCAATTTCTTGGTGCTAGATTAATATCATGGTTCAGCAAGAAACAAAATTCAATTGCCACATCTACCACAGAGGCTGAATATATTGCTGCAGGGTGTTGTGCTTCACAGAGATTGTGGATACAACAACTCAAAGACTATGGACTCAATGAAGAGAAAACTCCCATTTTCTGTGACAACACAAGTGCTATTGCTATAACTCAGAATCCTAAGTTTCATGTTAGAACAAAGCACATTGATGTTAGACACCACTTCATCAGAGACCATGTTGAAAAATGCAATATAGAGATACTCAAGATTGGCACTGAAGACCAACTTGCAGATATCTTCACTAAGCCACTACAAGAAAGTAGATTCTTAGCCTTAAGACACAGTCTTGGACTAATGGAGCTACCTAAGAACTGAAAAAGTTCAGATATCTGAAGAAGATATCAAAGGAGAGAGAAAAGGAATCTGGAAAGGGTATCCAGAGAAGAGAAATCTGGAACGAGTATCCAGAAAAGAGGAATCTGGAACGGGTATCCAGAAACCAAAGGCTAAAGGGTAAAATAGTTATTTAAACATCTCTGAGACGAGTACTCAGATATCTAGATCACTCAGTGAGGGGGAACACAAAAGAGAATAGTACAACTGTCTACAGTTAACTACTATCTTGAAATTTGAATTATTTCTATCTTTGTGAAAAACTTTGAAAAGACAACAAGTATAAGATAGAATCAGATGCAAACAGTGTTCTCATTCACACAGATACGTGATTCAGATAGCTAGTAGCCAAAATTCATTAAATGGGCACAATTACAATTGTAGATTGTGATCATTGCTGAAGAAGCAATGGTGACCCTTGATGAAATGTGCGATTGATCTTTACGGTAGAGATTAATTCTCTGAAAATAGTGGACTGTTGAAATTCAGACAGGGCCCACTATGCATTTAATGTCGAACAAGCTTTTACCCATGCATAATACATGATACTTACACAAAATTAATTTGTATGTATATGTCTGTTGAGATTACATTGCTATATATATAGGATTTTGGCAAAAGAATTCACTTTCGCCTAATCCAACATTCAGACTTGCACAAGAATAGCAAAATTCTTTCTTCTACTTCTCTGCAAATCTCTGCTCCCAAATTAGTTTTTCTGCAAAGAATCACTAATCTTTCACCCTAATCTCTTACAGACCTTCGAAAAACTTACGCTATATAAAGAGATGGCTCCAAAACGTGCTTCTACCCAGAAATCCCAAAATACTACCACTGGTACTGCTGAAAAGCAAGTACCAGAATTGGTAGTTGTAAACAATCGATTGGTAGGAGACTTCAATCCCGATCATTGGACTTCAAATCACAGAATGATTTGGGGTGGTGCCATGATTGAGGAATGCCTCACGGCTGCTATTGAAAATCAAGCCGATAGAAAGCTGATACTTGACATGCTTGAAAAGGCAAAAATCAAGGGTTTTCTATCAGCTCTTCCCAGTAGAATTTCTTCACTAGATGTGTTAGAATTCTACAACAACTCCAGGATTATATCCTATGTTTCTGAAGGCACTGCATTAGTGTCTATAAAAACTTCAGTCCAAGGAAAGGAAATCCTTCCGGACTTGACAACTTTCTGCAAGTTGTTTGACCTTCAAAATCTTGGAAAGGATTTTGAAATAGACACCAAGGATGATGATCTCCTTGAAGGTGTAAAACAACTGTACAGTGATGTCTGTGATCTTGAAAAATCAGATACACCCACTGATTTCAAGCTTCGACATCGAACGGACATCTGCTGGTTCACTGGGATGTGTTGGCATGCATTCTTCACAGATGCTTTTATGGTCTATAAGGAGGTGCTGACCAGATAAGCCAAGAACGCTGGATGATGATGTTCTTGTTGCAACAACAAGACAAAAGGTTGGAAAACCCTTTCAATTGGGGAAAGTACGCCTTTATGAAGTTTGTGAAGAAGATTCAAGGCTTTGAGCCTAAAATCGCTAAGGGACTTGCTGAACCAAAGACCACAGTAAGCTATGGTCTAAAGATATGCTACTTGCTGGAAAAGCTTGGCATTAAGCTCAGAGAGAAGGCTGACATAGCCAACAGTAACCTACTCTACAAATATGAGTATACGAACATGATGAAAAAGGTTACTGTATCTCAGAAAGGTTCCAAGAAGCGAAAGACTGAAGAGGTATCTGAGGGAAAGGTTGGGACCAAGAAGCCCAGAATTTCACGAAAGAAGTCTGCTGGCAAATCAGAAGGCACACCCATTGAGGTTGTCGATTCCCAGATACCTGTCGTCGCTGCAGATGAACTCATCAATGAAGATGAACTCATCAATGCTGCAAAAGAGGTATCGACTACTGAACAAGTAGACTCAGCAAAAGAAAGTGCTTTCAGAAATGTTAAGACTATTGTCGAAAGCCTTGCTGATGAACTCATCAATTCTGCTAAAGAAAGTAGTGACAGATACCAAGCCCTACCTGCAGAAACCGCATGAATTATGGACCAATTAGTTCCTAATGCTGATGAGAGCTCTGACGATGAAGATGATGAATTAGTCATCTCTCAAGTCCTAGAAAAATCAAAAAGGGCTAAGGTTACTGAAAAAATGGCGGTGTAGAGGTATCAAGAAGAACTCTACACCACAGTTCTTTGAACAAGCACTGCTTCAAAGGTTCTTGAAGAAGCAACGGTGTCAAGGTAATCGGACAAATTACACAATCAGAGCAAGAAAGTCTGAAGCATATTGAAGATGGTCTGATGAGTTATAGCTTAGTGTTGGAGGATCATCATTGCCTCAACACTCAACAGTCTGTCTCAAGCACAACAACCACAATGAGGAGGATATCTGCTGAAATGGTACTTGAAAGCAGATACCAAAGATCTTTCATTGCTGAAGAAAATCCTGCAAAAGAGCAGGTTCCCCAACTCAATGAGAGGGATCAGACTGAGACATCTACTCAGAATGATCAACCAGGGGAGGCAACTGAGTTGCATACTCAGGAAAGGTCTGAAGTACCTGAAACTTCAAACAAAGAAGCTGAAATGGAACAACAAGACCAAAACATAGAAGGGTCACAAGTTCCAGAGACCAATCAGCCTGACACAGCTCAGGTAGCTGAATGGTTTAACTCTCTACTTGTGATAATTTGTGTTTATTAATCTTGTTAGTTAATAAAATTTCTTTGTTACAGGCTGAATTAGAAACACAAGAACAAGAGGAAGCTGGAAAGCTTGCCTTAGAGACACTGAGAAAGTGGCTACCACAACCTCACCTCTTGAGGAATCTGAGCCTGTGCCACAGGTGATAAAGAGTTCCTTAAGATGTTACTCTTCAGTTATATGTTAATACTCTTGATTAATTAAGTGGATGTTTCTAATAGGCTCCAACTGAGAAAGAAGAAGATAAGGCAGAAATGCCAGAAAAGGACCCAGAGACCGTCAAGGTTTCTGAAGTAAATATCATTGAGCCTTCTAGTGTGAAGGTATATAAAACTCAGTGATAAACATTCTTCATCATGGGTTAATATAAATTCTTCTCTAATTACTCAATACTTTCTACTTACAGGCTCATTCAGAAGTAGAAGTGCAAAGGGAAAAAGTTGCGACATCCCCTGCACCCATGGAAATTGATGAAGCCCCCAAGGCAACATCACCAGAAAGAACACCAGAAACTGAGAACGTTTCTGCGAAAAATGATTCTGAGCCTCCTGTTGAGGAAGATCAAGCAGAAAGAAAGGTTGATGAGGACCAGACTTCCAAGTCTCCACCTCACAACAAAATATCTGAGGCACCCCCTGCCTCAGTAGTACAAGTCTCTGAGCCTGATGTACTCATTCAGGTAACTCAGAAACCTAACTACACTCGTACTCAGATATCTACACAAGTTTTGAATCTAACTCAAAACTCTTTCTTTCATGCTCAAACAAGTGCCACTAAGGTCCCTGATGATGAGAAAAAGGACCTGCTTCCTTTCTTCAAGGAACACACATTGCCAAAGCATCTGAAATGCTTTAAGAAATGGCAAAAGCTCCGATGCTCCGATCTTTCTGAGATCTTAAAGGTGACTGATCACCACATAAGGAGAGCACGAGCCCTTGACTTAGAAAACTACGTCCATGCAATGTTCCCCACTGAACAATATTCTTTCGGAACATTGATGGATAAGGAGTTTGTCAAGGAAGTGGCCAGAAAGCTGATCCAAGCTTTCAATCAAGCTGATGGTCAGACCAGACTACAGATGGCATTCAAGCCTACTTTGCCCCAAACTCTACAGTATATACCCTCTGAACAAGAGGAAGTTAATGGGCAAACGGTCACTATTCCAGAAGTGATCAACCTGGTCTCTGAAGATGAGGAAGAAAAGGAAACTGATGAAAACAATTATGAAGAACCTCCTTCTGACCATCACAAGGATGAGGATAAGAAGGATGATGATGATGACCCTGCACCAGGGACATGAGGGATTCCACAAGGAAACATTACCTCAGCTACTGAAAAGCACACTGAGAGGACATCACATCAATCCCCTCCTCCATCTCCTCAGAAATCTACTCATCCAACTCCCCAACACAAAGATACTACTGAACAAGTAGTTGAGCACTCTGAAGCAACAACTCAGAAAATATCAGATGCACAAGCCAGAGTTGCTCAACTCAAACAATTGTTGGAGGAAGAACAACAGGTACATCTTCAACTGGAAGAGAAGATAGCTGAATCCAGAGCAAAGCTCCAAAAGATTGAAGATCAAACAATCAAGGAAATGGAAGCTTATGCTGAAATGAAAGAACTCCAGCTTGCTGTTGAGGCAATTGCTGAGGAATTAGATACTGAGCAAGTATCTAGTGACAAGCATGATGCTAAGGCTGCATTCCCAAAAGATGTACCATCCTCCTCACTGAAAGGAAAGAAGCCCATCTCTGGGAGGTTGCTGGACTAGAAAACATTGATGAAAATGTACAAGAGGATGAAGATCACTGGGCTGATGACTCAAATGATGAAGAAGACAAGGCATTGGCAGAACACCGCAATGAACACCTAGCGGTTTCTCATTTGAAAAGGAAGCTGATTGCTCCTGAAATATTCAGCAAGCTGCCAAATGTCAACTCCAATGAATACTTGAACAGATATCAAGTACTGGCTAAATTGAAAAAGGAGTTATCTTCTCAAGATAAAGCCGCCATTTCATCAGTCCCTGCAGAAATGAAGCCATTCACTGAGCTCATCACTCAGAGAACAACCATTCTGGTCGTTGCTCAGAAAGATCTAGGCATGGTTAGGGATGATGACCAAAACTTGGCTGCAAAAGCCTTTGAAGAAGCTAGCTATGCTGCTGGAAAAGCAGATGCTATTCAAAGCCCACTGGCAGAGCTCACTGATAAGGATACTGGTCTTATCAAACAAAATCAGGAGCTCAAGGCCACTCTGGAACAGTTGGTTGCTGCTTTCAACTATCTGCAAAGCAACTTTAACTCCCTTTCAGAATCATTTGTAATTCTTAGTCAGTTAACAATGACTAAGGGGGAAGAATATCAAGATGCTCAGAGAGGAAGAGGAAGAGGAAACAAAAGAAAATCTGAACAACCACCTCTCAGAATAAATGAGCCCTCCTCCAGCCAGACTGCTCTACAGATAGTGGCCACCACTCAACTTCCTAAAAAAAGGAATGACAACAAGGGCCAGAGCACAGAAACCCCCAAGGAGTACCAAGGCTCCAAGGAGAAGACAAGTAAGAGGGATTGATGAGTCTTCTGAAGAAGAAGAAGAAGGAGGAGGAGGAGGAGGAGGAGGAGGAGGCCAAATCAAATCCCTGGGCAATGAAGAAGGCTGCAAAACTCTCACAAGAATTAATCTTGATGATGATGAAGAGACTGATGAAGATGAAGCTCCTCTTCATAGAAAAAGAAAAATTGATAGCCTAACTGAGCCCATAGATGCAAAGCCTTTGGCAGCTAAAACACCCTCTGGAAATACCAAGTCTATCCAGGGTGGTTCTTCAAGCATTACCCTAAGGGAGAATTCAAGACAAAGGAGGAACAGGCTGAGAGCTGAACAAAGACAACTTCAACTACCACTCAGGCCTGAAGAAGCCAAGATTGGGTATGTGAAGACCAACAGTGACTCATCTGTCTATAGGTGCATTAATCAGAAGAATGGCTACTGGATTCTGGAACTTAAGCATCTACTGGTAAATTCAAAATTTCCAGAACCAATCCATAAACAGCGCATGGCATGGAGAAAGGACAAGCCAATCTTGATTAACACCAACCACATCAAAGCCTAGTTGGATTTTGAAGTAATAAAGAGAATAGAAGCCATGAAGAAGGACCTCTCTGATGTATGTCCTTATGGAAAGCCAGATGATGTGCACAGAATTCCCAACATCACTGGAACAGGCACAAGAGCAAGACTTGCTGTGGAACCCTATGAGTCCTTCTACTTGACTGAAGATCAATACAAGGGTGACATCAGATATCTGAAGATCATATATGAATACTACAAACTATCAGATATCAGAATCGAGCATGCCTGGAAGTGGGAAAAGTATATGTGGGTCAAGCATTTTGCCAAGAAAAATCCTACCAAAACCTACAAGGAAGTTTGTGGATTTGCCATAGACACAGAGATGATTGTCAGAACACTTCTCTATGACTACTCTGATGATATCAAAAGGTTTGGTGATAGGAAATTTGCAGATTGATCCATGGAACTGCTTTTGAAGACTTGAAGGCTAGTTTATTAGGATGTCTACTTGGAGCTTGGTTACTCCTGTTGTCCTAATTTACTATGTATTTTTGTATCTTGCTGACTGAGCTGAATTGTATTATGTACTAAAGTTATCTGCAAACTTTCTCTGTAACATATCTGATGAATTTACTCTCAGATATCTCTTTCTATAAAAGATAACTTGTCAGCAAGGATCACACCTTGTGATTTGGTTGATGTTTACTTTCTGCACTTAATTATATGAACTGAAAGATCATAAGAAATGATTAAGTAGTGGATTGTTTCCTCATCCAGATTTGTAATAGGTCAGATAGTCATCGTTGACTGATCAAAATGGGGAAAATTTGTTAGGAATATCTGTTTAGATTTTGATCAGCAAACTAATGACTTATCTTAGCTCAGAAAGGTGGTTAGTACTCTTGGTTCACTTGAACACTGTAAATGAGAACTCACTAAGTATGATAGTCTAGCAAATCTTGTATAGGATGTTAGGTCTCGAAATGTAATTTTTATTTTCTGAAGAAGACCAAGAAGAAGACATCCAGCAGGAAAAGTTCAACAATTTTGAAGACTTGAAGATTGCACAAGATTGCTGAAGGCAAAGGTTTTTCAGATACCAATGACCAGATATCTTGAAGACACAAGCGTTTTTAAATAAACAGTGTTACAAGAGATATATGAGATATATGTGGCACTCAAATTCATCTATAAATTTCAACACTTAGACTGCTTGAGAATACACACTGAACACCTTAGATCACTGAACTTATATTGAATATTCTTATAAGCTCTCTCAAGAAAACTACTTACCTTCAAGCTTTCTGTTGCGACCAAAGCTCTTGATTCTAAGTAACACAAAAGTTCTAAGTGTCCTGATCCTTAACAGACATTGTTATTTGTGAAAGAGTTGAACTAAGATTTCATATCTGAGTTTCATTCTCTTGAACACTTATCATAGACTTGGGTCAGTAAAGAACAAGATACCATACATTGCAAAGTGTATTAAGTATACTTGATTCATAGAGCTATCTGAATAACTGAACAAGTTATTAAAGAAGCTCACCTGACAATTTACCTTAACCAACACCTTAATCGGCGTGGAGTATAGGAAGTACTTAGTTTGGGAAACTAAGGAATAACTCCAAGGTTACTGAGCACAGGAAGTACTTAGTTTGGGAAACTAAGGAATAGCTCACAAAGGTTTCTGAGTACAGGAAGTACTTGGCTGTGAAAGCCGGGGAATAACTCAGGGGGAACACTTGGTTGGGAACCTAGTGTATTTAGGAATCAAGAGAAGATATTTGTAAGGTTACATCAATTATCTGTCTTAGTGGATTCTAGGTCTGAGAATGGCCGAAGTGGATTAGTTGAAGGATTACGCCACCTTTAGATACCACTATAAAAAAACTTGTGTTATTTACTTTCTGCAGTTTATTACTTGCTTTATTTATCTTGCAAAGTATTTACACTTATCTTGCTGAGCACGTGCACTTATCACAGAAAAGTCTTCCGCTCTCTGAAATTAAGTATCAGATATCTTCACAGATATCTGAGAAACTGTGTTTATCGACAAAAGTTTTAAAAGACTATTAACACCCCCCCCCCCCTCTAGTCTTTTACTTTGTCGTTATCTGGACCAACACATAATATGATTTTTTGCATGTAAATTATCAACATGTACTATAGCAGTTATATACTTTTGATGCAGTTGGCGAATTGTAAGTTCGCCCATCCCCCTGACGTTTTGCAATAAGTTGAAGGCCTACCTCACGGGCATTTTCAAGGGAGATGCGATCTCTGGCCATCTTGTATACTTTTGCATATGATTGTACTCTTCCATCATAGTTTTGATCAATGTTGCTGTAGCAGTTTTCACACCAGCTTCATTATTGGTTTGGATTTACCATAATCATAAAATAAATTATTTACCGTCGAGTATCTATAATTGTAATTAATACTATATGATGTATAACGAATAATTTGTTTGAAACGAAATATGTGAAAGATACATAAAATTGAGTGTGGAGGTTTAACGAAATGCACCGAGAGCATTGATCATGTTGTCAATTCCGTGTTCAGTGTCATATATGTAACGTTGGGCGAACTTTTGGAGTTTGTCTTTCGTTGGGCAAGGGTGAGCCAATTTTGTGATCATTTTAGCCACCCATCTTAAAGCAATAAGGACCTTTTCGCTTATTGACTTCCTTGTCTATTTTTCATCCATTGAAGTAAATGTGAATATATTATTGTATACACGGATGATAGAACAGTTATATGAACTGAGTACCTACTGGATAAACAACTAATACATTTAGAATATATTTTCAAAATAGTATAGTTTTGAACCTTTCCACTGTCATTCAAATTTATTCCCTCTCGTGGAGCCTCATCTTGAGACCTTAACCGCTTATTCAATTTAGACTATAACCAATTCTAAGTAATAACTATGCGTGTTTATCAAATAAATAAAGCTTACAATCATGCGTCACATTTCACAACTAAAAGTAACAATTGCGAATATATGAAAATTCTCAAAATGTAGGTGTTGTTTGAAATCAATTAAGTATGTAATTATAAAATAGTTCGAAAGATTGATCATGAAAAAATCAAAAATAAAATTAGAGCATAAAGACTACTAATGGACAAAATTATACGTAAAAAATGCCTCGGTTTCTTCTATAATGTAAAAAAAGACGCAAATCTATAATATGTATACTTAAGAGATTTAATCACCAAAGAGAAATGCACTTTAATTAATTATTACATGTTTCCATTCATAATTTCAAACCAATTCGGTTGCTAATTTGTCCGTTAAACCTTCCGCACCTTCTAGAAAAAAAAACCATAAAACACAAATTTTGACGCCAAGCAATTATATTGGCCCTGTTGATCCCCAACAACAACACCAATATCACCCCTATGTAGACTCTACGTACTCAACCGTAGCATCAAAATTAACTAATATGATACCAAGATCAGGCGGCAACCAAGCTGCTACCACAGTTGGCTATGCAGTACCTAAAGATCGTTACAGACTCTACTTATTTTTTCTTAAAATAATGCATTAATAATCTAATAAAGTTAATTTTCAATCATAACAAACTCAATGTATATAAATTGAAATTTATATTCAAAATGTTCCATATAATGAGTATATAAGATATAAGGTAATATTAGAATAAATAATGAGTAAAAATAGAAAACATATGAGAATTCACGTAAATGTTGATAAGATGATGGTTTTTATCTAATCCAATACGTTACTTTATTGCTAATTTTTAAAGTGTCCATTTGTAGTCGGACGGCTAAATAAATATTGATTTCTTTGATAAATGGAGGGAGTATTAAGTATTTAATAAATGCTCTATTTTTAAAATTTTATTATTTCAATTTATATCATTTAATAAACCTACATAATGTTTAATTTAATATAAATCATTTAATTAATTAATAAAATATTCAAGTTTGGTATCTATGAATTCGTCTTGTCGCGGTGAATCTATATATATGCGCAAAATATTTTTCGGAGTTTTGTAAATAAATATATATGATATTAAATAAAAATTATATATGAATTCAACATACTAAAAATAAATCATGGGAGTTATATGGTGCACTACATTTTAACTACTTAAAATGTTCCACAATCAATATACCAAATTTAAAATTCTAACAACCAATCAAAATCTATATAATACATTAAGCAAAAAAGTTTTTGAGCAATTTTAAGCTATCCACATCATTTAATTATTTGGCAATTTCTCATTCTCTGATTGGTCCATATTTGATCCTGCATGTCCAATGCCTTGATTGTGATTGGTGGATTTCAAAACTAATATTGATGTGTTAAATTCGTGGCAGTAAAAACATTTCCATTCTTATGATATTGCCATTATTGTCACTTAATTAGTAATTAGATATTAGTAACCTAATTTGGAATATTTTGGATTGCAAAAGATACCACGAAATTTGATCAATTCTTTCGAATTTACACAATGTCAAATGTGATACAATGAAATTGAATAGAGCAAAATAAAATAAATTAACAAGACTCTATTATATTTCCATACAATGAAATTGGATAGAACAAAATAAACTAAATTAACAAGGGTCTATTACATATCACAAATTCTCATGAGAGGCGGTGTCTAGATAATTTATTTAGAGACGGCCTATATTTTTAGACCATGTTATTAATTAAAATGTTTATGTTGGTAAGGAAATCATTTCTTTTGGAATATGAAAAAACATCAATGTTGATAACATAGATATTTTGATTAATAACATACATTAAATGATTTTATTGACAACATAAGTCCGTCTCTAAATAAATTATCAAGACCGTCTCTCATGAGACTTGCTCATTACATATACCCCATGTTAGGCTCTGTTCTTTTTATCTAAAAACTCATTAATTTTAGTTCAGATTCATTCAATTCTGTTTAGTTGTTTTTTATACTACAAATAAATTCAGTTCAATTTAGTTCAGTTCAGTTTAGTTATGTTCAGCTCAGATAAAGAGAATAGAGCTTAGTTAAGATCATCTCATCCAAGCCATAATTAGATAGTAAATAATTACATTCAAATCTAAAAACTTGAATTTTTGTTGACCACCTTATAAGCTTAATCAATTTATGCGCAAAACAAACATGTCATTAGTTCATTTTTTATATTTTATGATTTTAATAAACCATTTGTCCAAAAAATAAATAAATAACAAATTACTGATTTTAAAAAAATAACATTATGAAAAATAAATAAGAACAAAAAAGGAATTGATGGTCGATTGAGACAAAATTGATGAAAAAACCTATGAAAAAGAAACCAACAAAAAAAGAATGTGACGCGTGTGAGTGGATTGAAGTCAACGGTATCTTTAAAACGACCAATTTTTCATGTATATATTTTGGTGTCTAATATTCACATGCGCGCGAATGGCGCAGCCCAACTCCTAAATGAAGTTAGTACCTTAATTGTAAATAGTTATCGATAATTAGTACCTCAATTGAACGCCACCACTTTAAGATCAAAACTGGAGATGTCTCACACTAGAGTACCAAAAATGAATTTTTCCCTTTTTCTTCATTAATTGTTATGCGTGGGATTGTTTCTATAAATTCAAATTGAAATTCATCCAAATTGTAATTAAGAAATTCATGTTGGAAAGAGTTCAGACTAAGTAGTATACTCCTACTTATTTTTTTGAAAATGGATACCATCCATAACATTTAATCATTTATCATATACAAGTATTTGTAGTATGATCTTCTATTACTATCTTAAATCGAAACCAACCAAAGGTAGTTGTTAATTTAATTTTGACCAATAAAATTGATTTTGATTCATTACGAATAAGAAATAAATAAAAGACATTAATTCAACTATTCCACTTAATAAAAAGATATTATAGATTTGAACTTTCACTTCAAGTACATTTATTTTCAAAAATATAATTATTAATTGTTCAAAAAAATCTTTCATATATTTATTTTGTTTTTGCACGTAAAGCGTAAACAAAAATGGATCATCCTAGCTAAATAGCATTTTCCAATTAAAATTATGAAAACACTTATAACTCCAACTCAGACTATTTAGTTAATTCACTTAAATCATATTGAGTAACATATAACTATTTTATAATTAAACTTATCTTCAAAACCTATATTTCTTTTTTTAAATATGGAGCAATATTTAGTTCGGTAAAATTGACCCATCCTGAAATCCGAATTTGACGCGAAAATACGATGGTCAACCATCTAACCATTGACCGGAGATCCGATAAATCATCCAAATTCGAGGTCACCCGAATCATCCGATCCAAAATTATCCGAATTAAATTCGTACAAGTGCGAATATAATTCTCATAAGGCTAACACGAGTTTGAGGAGTATTAGAAGATTGAGAGTCAATCTAAACTATGTACTTATCATAAAACGTTAGTAACGTGATGTAAATTTCAATATTGGTGTATTTCAAGATTCAAATCCGGATGACAGTTAATGAAACCAAATCGACCCAAAATATTGTGAATTTTCATAATTCTAAAATGACCTGAATCTGGACAAGTTCAAACCTGAACTCGATTTTTCTGACTTAGAGCTCTAATAGCTCCTAATCGGAGCTACGGATTTTCATGTCGACGTTGTTATTAATGCTCCAAATCAGAGTTGCTCGACTTGAAGCTACTTGAGTCATTGACAACTCGAATTGAGCCGACTTCATGCCATAGTTGTTGACAGCTTCAACTTGGAGCTCTAATAGCTCCTTGCCTGAGCTGTTAACGCTCCAAATTCTATTTTCTTGGAGATCTATAACATTAAATTGAATACTTTAGTCTTGGTGGAGTTTGATTGATGTTAGAGTTCGAAATAAAAGTTTAGGGACTTATTTGAGCCTTTTTCAGGAAAATCGTGGGTGAGCTCTTGAGAATCAGATCAAGACTAGGGACTTGGGTTGCAATAAATGCATAAAGGAGGAAGAAAGAAAAGAGAAAAGAAACAATTAATCAAAGTAAAAATAATAATAATATGGATGGCATTTTCTCGGATACTTCAAATTCTCTCCTCCACATCAGTAAAAATGGTAGGCCATGTCATCAAACTCCGTTTACTTTTGAGATTATTTGTAATTACAAAAAATTTAATGTATAAAAATTGGATGTATATGTAGTACTTTGAATATAGTAGCGGGGCAAGGGATAAGTGGGCCAATTGCAGGGAGATATCTGTAATTTTCCCTTATTCTATGAATAATGACCGCATTTAACCAGGTTATTTGTGATAAATGAGACTAAGTATGGATGGAATTATTCACAGAAATTTATATAAATTCAAAAGAATTGAAACAAAACTTAAATTTCATATCAAATTGAAAATTGAAATTTTGAGATAAGATGGTGTTGTTATTCTACTATAATTTGAAAAGGATTGTGACTGAGATATTATTCCACATTTATTTACAACAACATTGTGTTCGTCACAATGATTTCACACAATTGTGCGTGAACGTGTCTGGCTCGCGACTGCCATTTTAGAAGTCTAAATGGTCTAGACCCATACTCTACTTTCTCGGACCATACTCAACCATAAATTTTACTGAACGAGTTCAAGGTAGGGAGGTTACAAAAACAATTACGGGCCAACATTGTTCCACGCAAGGTTCTAAACGGGTACGAGTATGATCTGCTTCCCGATCAATTTATTTATTTTATGTCAGGTCTCTTGCATGAATGGGACATAATGATTTTTGTAAAGATTTAGCGCAAATTTTGGGTGTGTGTAATACCTAGCTACCCATATAATTTTAACATGTTCAACGGGATTAATGGACATGTTATGTCGAAAATGTATGGTGAACATAACAAGTGCTTAAGTGCGGAAAGAATGAGCAAAAACTATTACGCTGTGAATGAATTGGAAGTTTCCCCCCCAAAAGTTACTCAATACAATTAACTGCTCATTAATGAATAATGATAGGATCGTAACTAAGGTTTCATATGTTATCATGATTTTAATTAAGGAATGATGATTAGACTTTTCGAGTAATGCGATCGGATAGGACTTTTAATTCATACCTAAGATGGTCTTGCACCGATCAAATACATAGTTGAAGAGATCAATAAATATGATATGTCACTAATATTCTGGTGATATTGCTGAGTGCTTAAATATGGACATTATAAACAAGATGGGTGATGTTTCTAATAAATTGGAATTTACTTTAAATAAAAAATCGTTCCATCTGATCCAAACCAGTTTAAACCGACGGGTTGGAACCCGATAAATATCAAAACGAGTTTCCGACCCATACCCGTTAAATGTTAACGGGTATGGGTGGACTCCGAGTTTAGAAAAATGAAAAAATCAAAATTAAATACAAAAGTGCATAACATAACTAATCATGTCGGGGCAGCCAACAAACCCGTCCCGGGGGTAGGACCCACGCCCTTACCCAGAAAAATAAATTTATTATTCACTGAAAAGAGAATTATTATTATTCCACTAACATAACTTTTCACATGTTTCTGTAGACTTTATTTTTTTTTTGTGCGGGTGCAGGACCCCCCACACCCACTCCACACCTCTATAAAAGTTTATTATTTCACTAACATAATTGGGGTCATTTTTTGCAGGTGTGATATACCCAACCTTAACCTAGACACAATGTTTTTTTATTGATACTGTGCGCGTTCGCATCGGGTCGGATAGAACCTGACCTATTTAAAATTGTAGATTTGAAGAGGTCTTCTGAGTCTAATTACTTAATACGACCAATTGCCGATGTGGCTTTATCATTTTAGATGTTTGCAGACTGAAGAGGACACACTGACTTTAGATGTTTGCAGACTGAAATTTTATTCTAATAATTGTGGAGTCGTATATAATTAATTATCTCACCATGACCGTCGAGTATCGACGGGTCATAAACTAGTACACTTGGAAAAAAAAACTAACCAATAGGAATGCTCAATAATGCCACGTCAGCATGACACATGGCTATGCTTAGAGGGTTTGAAAATGTCTTTTTTTATATGTATATATATAGATTAACAAAGAAAGCAAGTTAAACATATTGACTAATAAGAAGTTTACACGGACTGAAGTAGTGAATCCGCTACTACATAGTCTACAGGTTCAGCATTCACGATATTACAAACGACTTCCAGATAGCTTGAGAATGCTAGGAATTCTACTGATGTTTGGTAGTATGCATTTATATTTACTTTCTCCACGTGCCATAAATTATTGTTCAAAGAACGTTAGAATTAAATTAATGAAGAAGATAAATTAATATACTTTAATCACTTTCTTAATTTCTTTAACTGCGTAACTGACCTATCAGTCATGAATGAAATGGTGAGACCTTGTATCACCACGATCATCACGTGGAGAAGTTGTTGCAATTGCATCACTTCCCACCAACAACTGGCAAAGCCCATTTGTCTTTTTTCTTCTTTTTCAATTATTTTCAACTCCTTAATTTCAATCTAGTGCACATTCAACTATTTAATCAAATTAAACCATCACTTAATACTATCTAATAGAAAGTATCCAAAATAGTTGAATAAATTTATCTTATTAATTATTTAATCTATTAATAAATTAATCTAATCAATTAATTAATCTTAACACTATTAATAATCGTGAGTGACCCATAGACCCTTATTAATTGACCATTAATGAAATTACGATTCGGATAAAAAAACTAGGCTGCTTAATCAAAACAGCGTCAATCCCAAGGTACATTTACGATAATGCAAACTTTTAAACCTAAAATGTAGAGTTCTTAATGATCCTGTCGTTTCATTCGCGATTACTCAATCAGGTCTAGGGCTTCATTTGTGTCTACCCTTTAAAACTTAATTATGTCGTCTCAATAACCAGTTACCATTTGATCATATTCAATCTACTTTAATATATATCATGCTTTTGATCAAATTCCCAGGATTATTTCTGCTTTGGGTTTGGGTGAGAGTGCCGGTCATTTTATACAGCATGTGGCATGTAGTAATAAATGGGTTCGATTTTCGTCGAGAGCGGGGTTTAATCTAGTGTATGCTGGTTATGATTGATTTGGATGATGATTATGTAACAATTGATATGAATGATATATTACTTCAATGTAATATGATTGTAATATTGATATTTTAAATATTAAAAATAGAAAACCTAGACAAACCCTTCAGATAATAAATCAACAAAAATACAATTATTTCAAGTAAATAAAGAAAAATACAGTCACGGAAATACTACTAATAAGAACAATAGAACAAACTTCATACTTTTGTGATTCCTTTTTTCAATATATTTTTTTTTATACTCCTCCAGACATTGATTTCAACTTCCCCAATAAAAATCTTTATCCTACTTTATTCACACCGTCTCATACTTTATTAACTATATATCATACTTTATTTACTATCTTTTATACTTTACTAATAATTGCAACGGTATAGTTTACTTTTAATAACAAATAAAAATATAAGGATAAAATAAATTAATCGATAAAATAAGATAATTAAAATTCCTTATAAACAATGTTGGCCGTGGTGTGCGTAGTACTTCGTCAAATACTATATCACTTTGTCTTTGTTATGGTAACTATATTAAATGTAAAATACGATCCAACGTATATGCTTTGAAAGGATAGGACCCAACTCGAACCCGTTCAGGACCCGAAGGGTTGATAAGATATATTTTATATTGGGTCCTCTACCCGTAGCTCATACATTAATTAATAATTTATACTCTAATCCAAACCAAAATAAAATATAAAAGTGTATAACGCAGTTAACATGGTTGATTCCCAACAACCCCTGGGTGGTATGTGCTCAACAATTACTATTCTACAAACATAATTCCAAATGTCACGGTGGCATTTTTTGGAACGGGTTCGCGTATATGCCCGACCCGGACCTGAACATCATTATTTCAGACGGGTTTGAATTCAGGTTTTATAGAACCCAAACCGTTTAAAAGTAAAATGATGGAATACCAGTGTAGTGCTCCTCGCTCTTGTTAATTGTCATAACTTAATAAACATGTATAGAAAAGTGTATACTCTGGAATCTATAAGGCTCATTTGGTATGAGGGAAAATGCGGGAAAAGAAAAAGAATAGAAAAAAATAATTTTTGCCTGGAAAACATGAGGGAAAAACAACTTTTCTTATTTTGTGGAGATAGATATATTTGATAAAGAAAACAAAATTTTCCCCTGCTCCCCCCCCCCCCCCCCCCAACCAAATGAAGTCTAATAGGAAATTGTTTATCTTTTATATGTGTGAATATCTTATTGTCTAAGAATTTTTCCACCTAAGGTTTGATTGTACACGAAGATGTATCAAAGTACAAATCCTTAAATCAAACTTGATCCATAGAATACAAATTAACACAAATTTCAACTTTAAACGTTGAGTTTCATTGTAAGCTTGGATTAGCTTAGTGTTATCCTTAGCATCTATGTATCATATCGAAATGTTTTAATTTCATAGGAGATCTACACTCAAACTTATTCTCATGATAACTATGACTTAAATAAGTATATTATTTAGATTTTTTTTTTCTTCTTTTATGCTTGAACCATCCTTCATATTTGAAGAAACACTAATTGACACGTAAAAAAATAAATTAGAAAAAAAGAGGACAAACTGAATTTTCTTTATGAATACAAACAGATACTCCTCGGTTCTTTTTAAAGGTTTACTTTTTGCCATTTCGGGAGTTTTTTTTAAGTTTAACGTTAAGGAAACCCACTATCTCTATTTATTAATTTATTAAACACTCTCTTTCATACTTTATATATTCTCTCACTTACTTTTTCTATTCTTCATCTTACTTTTCACCACTTACTTAATATTTTATTCAATTATCTTAAATTTACACAAAACCAAAAGGCTATGTTATTAAACCCGGCAGGTCGACCCGGGTTAGCCGGTGTTCAGAAGGCTTGGCGGGCCGATAACCCCCAAAAACTCAGGGAAATCGGTCACCCGCTAAAAAATCGGGTAACCCAGTCAAAAACCAGTAAATACCGGGTCAAACCGGTTTAAATTTTAAAAAAAAAACGAATAGACCTAATCTAACTAAAACCCCTAAATCGACTTTCCTTCTTCATTCTGGTCTTCTTCTTTCAGCCGCTACTGTATTACGGCTTCCTTTTTCTCCGTAGCTGCTCTTCTTCGATCACTCCTGTTGCCCTTCGACTTCGATCATCATTGGAGCCTTGGAGGTGCCCTTCGACTTCGATCATCATTCAATCATTCATTGGATGTAGCTCAAATAAGCTACTTGCTCAACTTTAAATTGGAAGAGGAAAACGAGGAGTGGAGGCTCAGAGTGAGTGTGGGTGTGAGTGGAGGGCTAGGGTTAGGTGGTGGGAGTATATAATTTGGGCTGAGATTGGGCCATTTAAATAATTGGACTGCAAAAAATTACAGTCCATGATTAATGTAGTACTCCCTCCGTTTTTTTTAAAAAACTTGCTATTTTGACTTTGACCGGTCAACTGTCTCCGACTTTGATCGCAAATTACTCTTAAACGATAATAGTAAATAATTTAATAAAATCATATAATGAAAATTTAGTAATTAAATTTTTATTATATGATTTTATTTAATTATTTACTATTATAGTTAAAGTAATTTGTCATCAAACGATAACCATAATAGTAAAATGACAAGTTTTAAAAGGAACGGAGGTAGTAGTAAAGTATAGTGGGTATAAATTTATTTTTTAAAATATTATTAGTAGGTTGACCCGAGTTAATTGGGTTTGCAGTTGAACCTCCTCAGGTAGTCAAGATTCGATCAAGGTCGAAGTTTCAAAACATAGCCAAAAGGTAAACCTTGTAAAACAAAAGGGGTGAGTAATCAATATCAATTGAAGATGGACATAAATGATAATGATTTATATATAGGTAAGTTTAAAAATGTAAATGGATAGTTGTTGTTATGTTTATTAGTATCCAAAATTTACATTTTTAGTTCATAAACATTTAATTGTAAAAAACATTTTAGTAGAATTGTGTCAATCAAACTTTATAAATTCGTTTGGCCAGTATTTGAATTGGAGTTCCTAGCTAATTGCACGGTTAATTAATCAACTAATTAAGAATATTTAGTTTCCCTTCTTTTCTAATATATAAATAAAAAGGATCATTATGGAATGACTTGGCCAGTATTTAGATCGGACTTCCTAGCTAATTGCACGTTTAATTAATCAACTAATTAAGAATTTTTAGTTTTCCTTCTTTTCTAATATATAAAAAAGATCATTATGGAAATGACAAAAAATTTCACCAACCTTCCGCATTTTCGCCAACCATAAGACATAAAATTTTGTCACCAAGCAATAACATTTTGTCACCAAGCAATAACATTGCCCTTATAATCTGTAACAACAACACTAATACATCCCTTTACTCGAACATTGTTATATGAGATTAATATTTTATTTTAGTGAATAAAATGATTTATTTAATTAATAATAATAATAATAATAATAATAATAATAATAATAATCTAGATATGTGTCTATAGATTCATCTTGTCATGGTGAATTCAAATATACGTTCACAA
The DNA here is from genome assembly GCA_026545765.1 of Plantago major. Classification (NCBI taxonomy): domain Eukaryota; kingdom Viridiplantae; phylum Streptophyta; class Magnoliopsida; order Lamiales; family Plantaginaceae; genus Plantago; species Plantago major. The sequence continues at coordinate 30,502,920 of CM048841.1, forward strand.
TATTTTTCAGAGTTTTGTAGATAAATTTATATGAGATTTAATAAAAACTATACATGCAGTAAACATACCAAAAATAAACAATCGTTGAAAATGCAACTAATTACACAAAATTCCACATAGGATTGAATTAATTTAATAAGTACTTTATTTTTAAAATTAAAATTTCATTATTTCATTTTATCTTATTTAATAAATGTATATTTAATTTTAATAAATAAAATAATTTATTTAATTAATAGTATTCAAAATATTTTTCAGAGTTTTGTAAATAAATTTATATGAGATTTAATAAAAACTATACATGCAGTCAACATACCAAAAATAAACAATGGTTGAAAGTGCAACTAATTACACAAAATTCCACGTAAGATTGAATTAATTTAATTAAGTACTCTATTTTTAAAATTAAAATTTCATTATTTCATTTTATCTTATTTAATAAATATATACTTAATTTTAATAAATAAAACAATTTATTTAATTATTAGTATTCAAGATTGGTGTTTATGGATTCGTTTTGTCACGACGAATTCAAATATATGTTCAAAATATTTTTCGGACTTTTACTGATAAAATTATATGAAATTTAACAAAATCAATATATCAAAGATAACAGTGAAATATATACTAGCTAAAATACAACTAATTCCACAAAATTTCACATAAGATTGAATAAATCTAGTGAGTTTTACTCTATTTTAAAATTAAGATTTCATTATTTCATTTTATCTTATTTAATAAATTTATATTTAATTTTAATGGACAAAACAATCTGTTTATTAATTAATAATAGTATTCAAAATTGGTGTTTATAGATTCGTATTGTCACGAAGAATTCAAATATATGTTCAAATTTTTGCAGATAAAGTTATGAGATTTAATAAAAACTATATATACAGTCAAGTAACCAAAAATATCAGTAAAATATATACCGACTAAAATATAACTAATTCCACAAAATTCCAAGTATGATTGAATGAATCTGGTTTAGCCCCTCGTGCTTTACGTAATATATGGATGGATATGGATGGATGGATCTCTTCTCTTAGAACTTATGAGCGAGCTCGCAGGAAGTTAAACCTGGGGCGGAGCAGGGGTGTTTAATAAATTACAGTTAAAACTGCCCATTGTTTAGTTTCCATTGGTCTAAAATATATTAGATTTTTTTCATTTTTTAAAAACTAGAAAACTATATTAGTAGAATAGAGGAGTTACAGATTACTCTCGGATGAAAAACAATACGAGTAGTATCGGAGTTCAAGTCACAACAAACAAAAGGTGAAAGAAAAAAAATATACTCTTACAATACATGAAGGATCAGGTCAAGGTTGTGCAGCTTCTAGGAGCTTCTCATACACTTGTCTTGCAGTCAGATCCTCAACCTGCAGAAAAATAAAGCTTCAGGTAAATTCAGTTTGAAAACAATAAACAAATCATACATAACCAGACTTACCACCAAAAGCTTTGATTTGTTATTCCACCCTCTCTGGAGAGTCATCTGGCTCAACTTCAGACCCAATACCTGTTTCAACAAAGCTCTTGCCAGCTTAGTATAAAAGATCATTTCACAAAGTCAGAGATGCAAGGTACAAATTCAAATTTTTACGTAAAACTAGAAGAATTATCATACTTTTCCCATATATTCCAAAAGCTCGCTGTTTGCTTCTCCCCGAGCTGCAACCGCAGCCACTGTAACACGCACATCATCAGCATTTACTCCTGTAATACATTCAAAAGAATAGACCTATAAGCAAAGAGCACAAAAGATAATTCCTGTAGTTTACAGATTACCTAACAAAGCCAACAAATAATTCATAGAGAACAATTATAATTGACCACTCGGTTGAAGCATCTAAGGAAAAAACACATCTTCACTTCAACTTTCCACTAATCACACTCACTGTCCCACATTATGTTGTGGATATTTACTCGAGGAATAAAAGGTAAAATTTCAATTTTGCCACACTGCAAGCCTCAATATGCATCTCTTTCACCTGCCTCTGGGCTATTCTGAGGACAAGCATCAAATCAGTCATTTTAGATGATTCCTGACTTCTGTAGTGCCATTTCACCCATCCCAATGTTTTCCCTTGCTCTCACTTCCCATCCTAATTTTTTTCCAGGAGAGAGGAAGCAGCAAAATTCAATCAATATCAAAACTCCATGATTTGCATGCTTTCATAGTTTCGCCAGGGCATTTTGGCATGGATATTTATTCTTTCTATGGATGAACACTATTTTTGTATTATGCAACTTTATTCCTTGGTTAACCCCAATTATGTGGGTTAAATATTTTCGTGCACAGCTTATCTATAACGTGAAGGCAAGAACAGCTGCCAAATTAAACGCCACTGAAATATGTCAGGGCGGATAGTAACTATGAAATTGTGAGAGGGCTTATTAGTAATCAGACACGATTTCTCTCCACACCAGCTGATGTGGCATGAAAAGCATGGGCGTCTTGGATTTTTAGACAAGCCAACCACAGAGGAAATAACCCAGGACAAAGGACCTAATCTGGTCTTGTTACATCAACAATCAGCGCTTAATTGTGCTTGTTTATCTTCTTGAATTTGTACATTGCAGTTGAACTCCATGGACGTAAGTTGTGTTGTCAAAGTTTATGTTTGAATCTTTACCAATAGCAGAACAAATTATGAACGTGTTATCACACATTATCTTCAACGAGCCAATATCTTGTTGACATGTTCGTTTCTGAATAAAGTATCACCAGTAAAATGTTTCAAGGAGATAAAGGTTCCTCATAGTGTAGGTCAGATCCCCTTGGGAATAGGTAACAGCCTAGTCTAAGTGCCTAACTCCACCATATTTCAGTGTTTTATAAAAGGAGGTTGACATCTGAGCACCAAAGTTCAGGAGTTGCATGCAATAGAAATCTTAAAACTGCAGTACCCCACATTAATCAACAAAATTCAGTTGTCACTAGGGGCGTTCAAAAAAACCGAAAAACCGAGAAACCGAACCGAATACCGAAAAACCGAACCGAGAAAAAGGGTTCGGTTTTTGGTTCAGCATTTTTTAACAATTCGGTTTTCGGTATATTTCGGTACGTTACCGAAAAAAATCAATAACATACCGAAAACCGAAACATGTAAGTTTTTTTTTATTACATGAACAGCATGGGGTAACTTTGCAATTAAATGAAGTTCTTTACTAACCCTTATTGCCAAATATCCCAACCCAATTCACAATCTCACACGCAGACACTCCCTTCAGCCCCAAATCACCTCTTACTCTTCCATCTGAAATATGAATCGCAATATTAGTCCAGCAAATCACTTCTTCCTCTTATATCCGAAATCTGAATCTTAATCTACTAATCTTAGTCTAGCAAATCCCATGACAGCTCCTCCCGAAAAGATGTGGATGAATGCAAATAGTCTAATTCGTGAGATCTGTTCGCAAATTTCTATTGGGCAAGAAGAATTGAAGAAAAAGAAGAAGGCAATAAATTGCCGCTTCCATGGTTTATCATCTCGCGAATCACGAAGGAAGGTCGTATTATTATATATTTGTATGTATGCTGCTATGTATTCTGATGTTATGCAAAGTGTATGGTCCCTTTTCACGTAATTATTCTTTGTAACTATTTGCCATTTTTACCAGATTGTGTATGCTATAATGAATCATGAAAATTGGATTTAATTTCGGTTTTTCGGGACAAAACCGATCCGTTACCGAATTTTTTGGGTTCGTTACCGAACCGAAAAGCATTTTCGGTTCGGTATTCGGTTTACAAAATTAGTGTTACCGAAATTTTCGGTTTTCGTTTTTCGGTACGGTTCGGTATACCGTTACCGAATTCAACACCCCTAGTTGTCACTAAATAATCTTTCATTTAAAATAAACTTAAGATGGTATCAACCTAAAACGTCCCGTATAAAAAATTACTAAAAATGAATTCAAATATAAAAATTTGACCAAAACTCCAAAAGAATATGTAACCAAATAAAACTTGGAATTACTTGTGACTGCCGAACGATGGGCGCGATCTTCCACTTCTATTGCAACTTGAACGAGACCTCCTTCTAACGGAGTTATACAGGGTGGAACAGGAGCATCCTATAAAAGGACAGATTAGTTGATACATTAACAAAACAAAATTTTCAGGTTGGATAGAAAGCTTGAAGTGCCAATATATGAATTTCGAAGATTTCCCAGAGTATTGCAAGCAAGTGATCTATATTTTTAGGCGACGGATAACTCAACGAAATAAGCAAAGAATCAGAACTAAATTGCAAACAGCCAAACATGATAGAAACAAAAAATTGAGTAACAAGACTTGGAAAGAATTTCAATCCTCAAATTGCTATAGTTTTAAGCAATAGAAAGATTGAAAAAACATGGGCAGAAGATTATTTTCGAAAAAAAGGGGGTTAAGAAGGTTGTTACCTGTGGATTGGTCTCAGCAGCTATTGTACTAAGTGCACCATCAACGACATATATGAGAGAAGCAGAATCCAGGTCAACTTCTGACCGATAGCAAACAAACAGCTCACAACCCACACAATTCATTCTATGCTGCTTCTCGAATTTTCCTTCACCACTGTACAAGAAGATGCACAACAAAAAAGACAAATCAAGAGAACTCACATAATAAATTATTGAGCGGAGTATGTCCCTATGCTCTGTTAGGTTAAGAGAACCATGGCATGTACCAAATTTCCAGAAATATTCATATCCTGGCCCAATGAATTATTTCCATTTCCTATTTTGGCAAATAAATTATATTATTACTCCTCTATTCGGGTCCCACCACTCTCTAATAAACAATTATATCAACAGAGTTTATAATATTATAGCATTTCATTACAATTGGGCTCACCGCATATTTGATACAAACAAGCATACTCAAGACATACTCCTAAAACAATCGTGTAAAACTGGAACGTATTCATTAGGTCTGAGTCTGGGAGTGAGTACATTACTCATAGTTATCAATCCTGGATCGCATCACGGAGTGGCCAACCCCAAAAATGGGATCGCGGATAGCGGGATAGCTGCTATAAAGTATATAATATGCATTTAAAAATAATTCTACGCAATTTTCCCCTGCACAAATTGGTTTGGAATACCATTGCTCCTGCAAGATCAGATGTTTGTACTTGGTTTGTTTGGTTAGACTTAAATCCTGGGGCTTGTGGATAATGATATATGTGTTCTATGTCAAGGTGCTGCTGAAGAGAGGAGTCATCTTTTTGGAGATTGTCCTTTGAGTCAAGAAGTGTTTGCAAGAAAATTATAGTTGAGCCTAGCCACCAGTTTAGGCTTTTCTGTGATTTCTTACAGATTTTTGCTAACTCTACTCAACATTCTTCTCAATTGTTTAGTATTAGGGTGGCCTTCTTCTTTTGTATAATTTCAGGTATCTGGATGCTTAGAAACATGTCATTTTCAAAGGACAAGCTGTTACTATCGATGGTGTCTGCAAGTCTGTATGTGCTGATATGTTGGCTAGGCTGCACCAGAAAATTAAGAGGAAACAGTCTTCTAAGAGGTATGTCAGGTATGTGTTGCATGAACTCATTTGTTATGGTGCTTAGCTGTTGGGATTATTCCTGTTGCTGCTATAGTTTAGCTGTTGGTGTCTAGCCAGTTTCCAGAGAAAGCCCAGTTGTGTGTTCAGAAAGCCTGCCTGATTCACAGAATTAATCTTGCTAGGCTTGTTGATTGAAGAATAGTCATGAATTTATTTAGGGCCATGGAGTTCACTTGACCAAGAAAACTGCAGTCCTGCATTTTTACAATTCCTTGATCACACAGCATTAAGTTGGGGTCTAGTTTGTGACTTCTGAAACAGTATTTAGTTTGTACTTAGATGGGGTTTTTGTATATAGATGATGCTTGTTCTTTCAAATTGTGCATTTGGTTGAATTTGGATGATGCTCGTAGTTTCACATGATGCTTACGATTTTAGATGATTTTTGTGGTTTTAAATGATGCTTGTAACATTATTGGGAGCTTGTTGTTTAATACGGTGTTTGTGGTACTAGATGAGGCTTGTAGTTTAAATGCTTAGGACATTAAAGAGCGAAGATGAGCGTAGAATTGATGCTTGTTTGGGTTCATTAAAAAAGAAATTAACGAACTTAAGACTTGATTATGATGCTATCCACCCCAAATAAACAAAAAGAGTGACAAATTGAAAGGAATAAACGAACTTAATACTTGTTTACGGAACTATCCAGCCACAAATAACCAAAGAAAAGTGATAACTTCTCTAAGAAACTACATTATTCAACATTAAACGATACTAATTTACAAACATAAAGGCAGCTATAGGATCACGATGCATATTGATAATCATTTCAAATGTTACTTTCTTGATAAGAGCCACATAAATCAAAAATACAAACAATTAAGTTAACACAGTGTGAAACATGTCCAGGTTCTCATAAGGAATAACAGAAAACAAATTACCGCTTTAAGAGAACCTTTCCTGCTTCACTAGTGTTCAGCCTTGCGAGATGCTTTGTCTTGTCCAAAACATAAGCTTTGTCAGTCTTTCTCCTAGGCATTTTCTGCAATTGTGTATCTAAAAGTACACTTCAGTATAGAGAAACCTTAACTTGTAAAAGTAGCACAATCATACTTATAGGTTAGTGGCAGCAAAAGCATCTGAAGAAACATAGAGCACATCCATGCAAGCCACATTCACAATGTCCCGTTTAAAGTAGGTGAACCATATAATGCATAAAGAATACACATAGAAGGGACCATAGTGCACCCAACAGGTGAACATGATTGATGATGAGCTCATAAAAAATTGAAAATCAAGGTCCAAGAGTAAAAACCAAAGCGGTTGGTAACAAAGAACAAACGGGTACCATTACATTGTGTTATACTAATCCAATATGGTCATTTAGGGCAGTTCACTTCACTCTTTGAACAGATTATTACCCCTCTTACACAATAAATGGGAAGAATATGGACTTGCAGATATAGCAGTACAGACATTAAACACATCAGAATTAATTTATAATCATGATTCGAATAATATTGACTCAAAACGAAGCTAATCAAGGACTATCTATCTTTTTTTCTTTTTTTTGAATCGGTTAAAATATATATTGATGAACAATAAAAAATTTACAATGAGCTTATCGAACCATGACATCTTTAATCTTAGTTGTTCGGAAGTAATCGAACAGAAGCAAATTATAAAGAGCTGAGAAATTCGATTAGCAAGCAGGATTGGTTAATCGTATTGAATAAAAAAGAATTGCAGAAGCGAGATTGGAATGGAAAAAGAAGAAAAATGAAATTACCGGTAATGAGGACATGAGAGCTGCAGTGTTTGCAGTAATAGACAAAGAGATCGGAATCGGGTCCGTCCGGTAAAGCGTCTTCGCTCGAGTAGGTGTGTGTCGTTCTCTTCGGCATTTTACTCCGTCCGCGGTGATGGTGGTGGTGGTGGTGGTTTCAATCGGATTAGCAGAGTCAGACCAATAGCTTATAGTAATTACCTTCCTTTTCTTTCTAAGTTAATAAATTAGTACCAAAACCCTTAAATTATTAAAAATTGTGCGTTAAACTCTCTAAGTTAAAAAATGAGTGTCGGAGTTATAAAAAATGTGCGTGAAACCCCATAAGTTAACGAATGAGTTTCAAACCTTGTGAGTTATTTAAAAATGTGTCAAAAACCCCTCGAGTTATTTAAAAATGTGTGCATAACCCCCAGACCGTTATTTTTTAAATCGACGTATGAGGTACCCGTTATTTGCGACTAAGGATGTTCCATTACATTGTTCTACTCCAAATTAATGCGACTATGTGGATTGGATATTCTTAATTTTAGTGTTTTATCTTTTGTCTTCACTTTTTTCGTTTACGTGACTACTAATGAATTTGTATAATCTGTCGATAAATAGTGATAATTTTAATTGGTGTTATATATGGTTATTGTTTATGTGTCCCAGCGTTATATTAACAATTGTGTGTGATTGAGTTCTACTGTTAATTTAACCAGAAAAAATTGTGTAGAGTTTTAGTATTTTGATAGTTTAGATTACAATTATTTTAATATTTAAAAAAAATGTAGTAAAGAGTACACTTGCTTTTGAATCATGTATATTCAGTATTAATGTAAAATGGATATCACGGTGACTAGCTAAGGCCCCTAAATGATCGCCCAATGCTCAGTGACAAAGGAGGTAGGGACTTTATAAGAATCTCAGTGGGTTTCACACATTTTTAATAACACAGGCATGTTTTGCGCACATTTATAATAATTCAGGGGGTTTCACACAGTTTTTAATAACTCAAAGAGATTTGATACTAATTCGTTAACTCATGTGGGTTTTGCGCACATTTTTAATAACTCAGGGGCTCATTTATTAACTCGAGGGGGTTTCGTGCACACTTTTAATAACTCAAGGGATTTGGTACTAGTAATTCATTAACACGGGGTCTCACGCACATTTGTAATAACTTATGGGGTATTATGCATTTAAATAGCATTTATACGGACTAGGTTATCAATAAAAAATCTTTAATTTTATTAATCAAAATGTCAATATTCTTAACATTGGTGTTTTTTCATTGATTAATAACATGGGTGATTTTATTGATAATATAGGTCGTCTCTAAATGAGTTATACATAAACCATCTCTCATGAAACTTCATGTTAATAATGTTGTAATTTGCCCTCGAAACTTAAAATGTGTTGTGATATGTCCATTTATGAAACTTAAGTTATTAATGGCCTGATTTTCCATTAGATTAGGAAAAGTCGGTAAATTTTAAAATAGACCGACTCAGTCAGATTCACCAGACCTGGCCGAAAATATCGGTTACTATAAGAACCCCAAAAGAGAACGCAATATGAACAAACACGCAAAAAAATACACAATAGAACATAACGATTCGAAATTCTGGCGATTCTGAAGATCTCTGGCGAAATTTTTGCAAAGACGGTAAAAACTTAACTGATTCAGCTTCAATTTGTCACATGACACATTCAATGAGATATTGGATCGATAGAATTCGTTTTCCGGAATTATACGAATATATTTTCATGCTAATCGATTGAATTCGTCCTCCAAATTATCATATTCGAACATAGGTAACATCAATACAGCTCGAATTTTGTGTTATGTCGCTTAAATCCTGGAATCCAGCTGTGATCAATGATCATCACACAATAGCAGTATACAAAAACCCGAACCGGATGTAGAATGGTGCATGCTACAAAATGTTGGTTGAAGATTTGTTGATCCATCAATTCTCGGTTACGTTAAATCAACAAGTTATATAATCAATTTACTGCACAAATCTCCCAAATCCATATGAACCCTCATCCCCGAATATAATCACGTTACAATATATAATCAAAGTGTGCGAAATACTACAATAGATATCAAATAGCTATAGCAGCAGATATTAGTTCTAACGTATACTCTAGTTCATGCATGATCTGGTAAACCTGATTGGTCCGGTTAATGAGTTACTATTAAAGTTTAATGTGTAGTGTATCTGTTACATGTTAATTGTTATTGGCATGAGTAAAAGTTATTTTGGAATCCTCCATGCACTGTAATGTGACATGTATAATTTTGTGCTCGTGCTAATCCATGTTACAGAAAACAATTATAATTCTTCCTCTACTTGATGTTCTTGTTAATTGCTATTTGTGAGTACAATAATTTACTCACGCAAGTTACTTTGATGAATTGAAATTAAGAACCGTCTCCACACAACATAAACATTTTAATTGTAACATCGATTACTTTCTTGAAAATATAAGTCCGTCTCTAGGTTAGTTATTTTTGGTAGCCAAAGATAATAAAGTAATTAGATAAAATCTATATCCAAATATTTAGCGGAGATCTCGAAAGAGACAGGCATAGGTTACTATCTCATCGTTCGCCGATCTCGGAATCCACCGGATCTCAGTCGACCATGGCTTCCTCATCACCGATCAATTTGTGACTCTTGGAGATTTCTTCATTTCCCAGGATCACTTTGACGCGCCCTTAGGAATTTTATAATCGTTGTATTCCTGTAATTCCCAAATACACGCAAAGGTTTAAATTTATATTAAGTCGGAAGCCTACAAATCCACAAAATAGTAGAAATTTGACTCATGATGTCATTCTCCTCGAACACTTAGCATATGAACAAGCAAATGACGATTGTATTTCAGTGCGCAAACAGCAGACAAAAAGGTTTTGGGAGCAATTGAATTCTTATGCATGCAATAGAACGAAAGCAAAGCGTTTTTGTAATCAATGATTAAAAGGTGTAAAGGATCCCAACTTTCCTTCTAACCGTACTACTTTCAACTACTTGAATAAAAGACAACATATTTGCCCCTATCGGCAGCATGGATACCTGCTATATAGGATCAAGTCGCAGTTAATTCAGAATAGCCTCACTATGCCAATGAAATTGTTGTGTCACTCAACAACACACCACATCACATTTCCAGACAAGATAAGTAAATAAATTCAATTATCTCAACCGCCTTTTCCTACCTAAAGGAAGCCTAAGTACCTAAATAATAAATAAAGAGAGTCGGATGAATAGAGATTATACGAATTAAGTCTAATAATCAATTCATTAATGTATCATGGCACATAAGGAAGTAGCAGGCAGAATTTCAGCGGTTCGCCTTTACGAAAGTGTTTAGCTACTCAAAATTGCAGTAAACATAACACAGGTTAAATCGAAAATAAGATAAGAGAAAAGATTAGTCTTGGTGTCTTCGTTCTTGACAGCTAGGGTTTCCTTCTCAAGGTTGTTGACGGTCAAAGTTTTGTTGTTTTGGGGTTTCACTTCCCCGAGGACTGGTTCTCTCTCAAGAGAGCTGCTTTTGATTGTCGGTGAATGATTATGAGACCCCAACACACTTATTTATACTGAAAAATTCATGCTCCAGCCGCCCATAGTCAATAAGGAAGGTTTAGAATGGTTGGCCTTAGCCTGACGGACCTCGAGCAGGCCTTCTGGAATATTCACACGGCTCACTACTGCTAGTGACCGCAGTGAAGCTGTTGTTTCATGTGTTGGTTGTTTCGTCTCGCGTGTTGATTTCGGGCTTCGTAACTCCGTTTTCTTAAAAAGTGGTCTTCTACGATGTTTTGGCATTTTTTATAATCTTCTCAATGGTAGGTCACATGCCTTGATTGGACACCTCGAACTCCGTGTACGGTCAAATCAACGTATTTTCTTATTTTCCTCAATTTCACATAAATATGACATTTTTGCACCGGAAATCGTGCAATTCCTCAAAAACACGATCATGCCCTACAAAATACACAAAAAGTTGGTAATTGGTCATAATATGATATAAATATTAAATCTTGGACAAAAAATGAAGGTCTAAAAGTAGGTAAATACGCATATTTCATGGTCACATCACACCTCACCTCAGCTCACGTCGCATATAATATAATATAATTTAACCTAACCAACTCATGTATTCTTCGTTCCCAGCTAACCTACCTCTTGTCCCAATTCACCTGCTATTATTCCATCGATCCAAGTTTTTTTTATTTACGCTTGCATCCACATTCAATTTTTGGTGATTTCATAATTCAGTAAACACAATTTTTCTTCATTTCAGCCATTCTCTCTGGGGTACGTTAAACGCAGAACACTTTTTTTATATATTGCAAAAGGCCCTTCAACTGATAAAAATATAGAATTAGTCCCATTTTTCAGAAAATTTCTCAAATTTTCACATTTTCAAAAATATGTAAACGTATATACACTACGGTATCATAACACAACAAAAATCAATGTCGTACAATCATTAACCATATTATGCCGATAATGAAGAAGTATAATTTTTTTTAATTTGATATTTATATTGTTTATAATTATTTTATTGCGTTCGTATATTTAAATTAACTAATATTTCACCAAAATTTCAAAAAATAAAAATAAAAAAAGGACTAAAAACACGTTTGGTAGCCCTCAAGGCTGCCGGAATAGCCGTCCGACAGCCTTGGGGGCTGCCAGGCGTTTGGCAGCCTTGAGGTCTACCAGATTAAATTTTGTCTGTTTCGTGAGTTTTTTTTCGGTTTTTTTTAAATTAATTAAAAATATTTTTTTACTGTGTATGATTTGATTAATATTTTTTTTATTTATAACATTGCTCTTAAATTTTAATTATGTTTGTTTGAATATCATAATCACCTTCGTGTTCTTCAATTATGTTTGTTTGAAAATTCGAAGACAAAGATGTATGTTAGAGAGTTGAAATTTATAAATAAAAGTGTTTTTGGATAAAATCACCTTCGTCTTCTTCGTATTTTTCTTTTTAAGTTTTTTCGATTTATTCATTCGGATGATAAAATTAATTCGGATAAACTTGTTTGATGTTTTTTAGGTAAAATAGTAATTTTTTCAAATTATTGAACCATTATGTAAATTATAATAATAGTGGTATATTATATGTAATATGTAAAAATTTGTTCTGCGTTTAATAAAAAGTGTTCTGCGTTTAACACTCCTGTTCTCTAATCTGACTTCACTGGTGCACTACTGCTGCTTGTTATCTGTGTATAATTAGTAAAAGGTTGTTTTTCATTGATTTAGGAGAGGATTATTATTATTATTATTATTATTATTATTATTATTATAAATGATAAAGATGAGTTGACAACCATCAGTGATTTTGGCCATTGCAAGCTATGATCATACCATTCGATTCTGGGAAGCCAAAAGCGACCGTTGTCATCGTACTACTAGTACTAATCCGTGGCGATGCCACGGTATAGTTTACTTTTAATAAGAAATACATATGTGACGATTAAATAAATTAATCGAGAAAATAAGATAGTCAAAATTCCTTGTAGACAACGTTGATCGTGGTGTCGGTCGGTAGTCATTCTTCATCAAATATTATATCATTGAGTATTTATTTATGTTAACTATAGAGAATGTAAAAATAGGGTCCTACCGTACCCGACTTGTTAATTAGTAACAGGTACATGTCATTTTACAAAAAAAAAATCTATCCCTCAAACGGAATCAAAATAAAATACAAAAGTATACACACAATTAATAGGATTGTTCCCAACAATCTCGCGGTGATATGTGGTCACCCCACCACACACACAAACAAATATTATACAAACATAATTTCACATGTTACGGTTGTTTTTTCCAACTCACCGGTCGCCCTTATCGCCCTTACCTTAACTTAATAAGGCTATGCCATCCTAAGGTGCTGCTAAATGGAGAGTATCAGCTGATCCCCCCCCCCCCCCCTCCCGGTCCGTCATGGAGATCAAGAAAGTACAAAGAAGATCGAAGACATTTTCCCCGCCTAGAGAGTATCAGCTGATCCCCCCGGGGAAAAAATGTAGTTTTTACTAACTTAATCATAAAATGTTGCGGTCGAGTCTTGTAACAAAGGTATGGAACGAGTTCGAATATATACCAGACCGGACCTGAACATCATTATTTCGATCGTAGAGAAGTGAAACCTTATACCTCATCCTACCGATCGAATCTTATACATAAAGAAAATGAAATTGAAAGTAATCACATTTAAAATGTTGTTGATAGACATGTAAAGATCAACACACCACCAATTAGCTCACGTGTGTCTCTTCTATCTTCTGAAACTGAAAAAAGCACGTCTAATACACGATTCATAGAACATTCTTAGAAGATCAGTTGAAGGGACTAAGCATAGATCCAAAGGTCCTCCTATCTGGATTCATGCGCAGGTAACACAACCTTGATACGCATTAACTTGGCATCAAAAATAAATTTACCTTATATTGTTTTGTAATTTTATAATCTAAAAAACTGAAATCAAGAAAGTATAGAGAAGATCGGATTGAGTTTCCCCACCTAGAGAGTATTAGATCCCCAGGCCCGTTATGGATCAAGAAAGTAGAGCGAAGATCGAATGGAGTTTCTATGCAGCCTCCCCTCCCCCCGCGCGCGCCGGAGAAAAATGTACTTTTTACTAACTTAATCATAAAATATTGCGCTCGGGTCTTGTAACAAAGGTGTGGAACGGGTTTGAGTATATGCTAAACCGGACCTGAACATCATTATTTCAAGACGGGTTGAATTGGTGGATAGAACCATTTCTTCGGACAGAGACCGTAGAGAAGAGAACCCTTATACCTCATCCTACCGATCAAATCATACATAAAGAAAGGGAACTTGAAAGTCTTCACGTGTAAAATATTGTTGATAGACATGTAAAGATCAACACACCACCAATTAGCTCATGTGTATCTCTTCTATATCTTGGAACTGAAAAAAGCATGTATAGTAACATATATACCACTATAACAATATATGCTAAAACGATCTTGGTGTGGATAATACAAATATACCAAACCAGCATCATCATAAGAACACCGATAATATATGTGCTAAAACGTTACCCCACGTTTAACTTGGCAAAGCTTAATTCTCCATCAAATACCTGAATTTCTTTGAAAAGTGAAATAAAGGGGCAAAGCTAAAATTTGTCGATTTAAGATATCTAATCACCAAAGAACAATTCCTTTCAATTACTACATGTTGCCACTCAAAATCTCAAACAAATTTTGTTCTTAATTTGGCTGGCCAACCTTCCACATTTTCAGCAATCATAAGACATAAAAAAAAAAATCACCAAGCAATAACATTGCCCTCATGATGCTTAGCAACAATACTAATACGTCCCCCTATTCGGACTCTGCTCAACCGTATCAACATTTCACGTAGGATGGCTGGAATTTGAATGAATCTGGTGGATTTAGCCCATCAACTTTATATATTACAGTATGTTCAAAGTAGTATAATAATTCAAAAAGTTTCACTAAATTTGTAATTCAATTTAAAATCTTACTAATTCAATTTGAATCTGGTACGTACATGTGTCATTGTTTCAGTAGAAGGTGCAGGGTTCGAATCCCATTGGCGTAAGTTTCTCCCTTTTATTTATTATTTTTCAATATTTTCTCTTTTTTTTTTCAATCACAGATTCATTGGTTTATATAAAAACCCCTAACACACGTAGTGTGTTACGTAAATGCTAGTATTTATTTATTATATATATATATATAAGTGCACAACTATTAGAGTTGTGCAATTGAGTTCTTAATTTAAGTTAAATTGAACCGATTTGTGATACACATGTAAATTAGACTTTAATTACAAAAAACCAGTATGTTTTATTCATTCTAATTCTAAGCCCTAACGCAACTCCAACAAAATCAAGTCATCATTAAAAAAACTCAATTTGTCTTCTCTAATTAAATTTCAAGCCCTAAATCAACCCCAACAGAATCAATTCATCATTAAAAAATCTCAATATATCATCTCCAATAAATTCAAAACCCTAATCGAACTCCAACAAAATCAATTCATCATTGAAGGAAAAAAACAACGATAACCAATATTTCTTCTCCATCTTCTTTAATCAAATTGGAACAGATCAATTCGCACTATCCAAAATCTTAATTCAACTAAAAAAAAAAATTCGTTATCAGAAACAACGATTGCACTTACCTTCATATACTTTTATTATTATTTGTAATTAGATGCTACAATGACACGCTCACGTTCTAGTTATATTATATAAGAACATCCAGCTGATAATCTGAGCACTAAAACATTAGCCTCACGTTTAACCTGGTAAAACATCATGGAACAAAATTCTCGCCCCCCTATTCGGACTTTGCTCAAACGTAGAATCAAAATTTATAATTGAAAATCTAAATATCTATTAATTTCTTGTTAAATAGATGGGTGGAGTATTAAATATTTAATAAATGCTCTATTTTTTAAATTCCATTATTTCATTTTATCTTCTTTAATAAATATATAGTTTATTTTAGTGAATAAAATAATTTATTTAATTAATAATAATCATCTAGATTGGAGCTATAGATTCGTCTTGTCACGGTGAATTCAAATATATGTTCACAATATTTTTCGGAGTTTTATAGAATAAATTTATACTCCCTCCATTTCAGAGAAAGTGTTACAACTTTCCGTTTCTGGCGTTTCACTAAAAGTGTTACAATTTCCATTTATGGAAACTAGTTAAATAATAAAACTCCCTACCTTTCACTTTTATTACAATATGCCACTCAGTTAATCTCTAAAAATCAGGGGGGGCACTTGTACTTTCTACTTTTTCTTAAAATTGGTGCAAATCCAAATTGTAACACTTTATCTGAAATGGAAGGAGTATTAGATTTAATATAAACTATATCTGCAGCCAACATACAAAAAATAAATAGTGGAAGATATACTGGTTGAAAATGCAACTAATTCCAAAAAAAATTCACGTAGATTGAATTTATTTAATAAATACTCTATTTTTAAATTTCCATTAATTCATTTTATATTATTTAATAAATTTATATTTTATTTTAATGAATAAAATAAAAATAATACTACTCAAGATTGGTGTCTATGGATTCGTCTTGTCACGACGAATTCAAATATATGTTCAAAATATTTTTTGAATTTTTGTAGATAAAGTTATATGAAATTTAATAAAAACTATATATGTAAACAATATACCAAAAATAACAATGAAATATATACTGGTTAAAATACAATTAATTTCACAAAATTCCACATAGGATTGAATTAATCTGGTGGGTTTAATCCCTTGTACTTTACATAATATATATATATATATATATATATATATATATATATATATATATATATATATATATATATATATATATATATATATATATATATATATATATATATATATATATATATATATATATATATGGATTCAGTACACTGAATCTGTACTACCCTTACATTATTACTTTCTATATAATTTTAATCTTTCCTTTCTTGTTTCTGTAATTTTATTTGCTCAACTTTGTCTTCACATAAAGTGAACCGGCTTGAGATTACCCCCGATAAAAGGTTCCTAGTTGTAGCTCCATATAACTTCACCAAGAAAACCCAATTCAAAGTCATGACTAGTAAATCACCAGATTGAAATCTACTTACCTTTACGATGATGGTCAGCCGGGGATGCTCAATTTACCATGCTCTACGTCCTTGAATGGATTGGTTGCAAGATCAACCCTAATAGCCTTTATATTTGAACGTTTTCATTCATTATTACCTTCATTATTACGTGGAGTTTAAGTGAATAACATTAATCAATCTATGTTGTCTGATTCAACAGCGTGTTACAACGTTGTATGAATGCTTTTCCACATTATTTAAAGTTGTTTTTATCATATTAAACACGATTAATTTATTTATACTCTAATACACGAAGGGTAAGTGAATAATGATATTCTTCTATGAGTGTAAAAGTAGCACGCTTTTTACCATAAATGTAGTGAAAAAACTATGACTCTTAGAATTGTAGGTGGAGTACAAATTGCAGATAAGACATTGGCTTTGAAGTTAAATGATAAAATCTCTAACCATTAACCAAATTAACCAATTTGCCAAGGATAAACGGCAGACTCATCACTCAAAAAAATTCTACCATCAAAATTCCTTGCTCTATCAGTTCAATGTTCGAGTCTGTTCGAGGGTAAACGGGGGAATAGAGGATTGAGGGAAAGAAAGAAAGGGAGCTCTCTGCTGCGGAGGAAAGGAGGGGTCTTCTCTCAACTCTATCTCCAATTGAGTTGTCTGTCAACGAAGTACCAGACTCTCCACAGAATTAGGCATCTTCTTCAGTTTGTTATAGTTTGTTATATACTTAGGCTCTGTTCTTTTCAACTGAAAACTTCATTCGATTCGATTCGATTCCAATTCGATTCGATTCATTCAAATTTGATTCGATTCATTAAATTCATATTATTATTATTATTATTATTGTTGTTGTTGTTGTTGTTGTTAATAATAATAATAATAATAATAATAATAATAATATTATTATTATTATTATTATTATTATTATTATTTTATTATTTATTTACACACCCGATCTTTTGTACGAGAAAAATAAGAAAATTTATCCAATTGAGTTATTTTCAACTTTTTTTCTTTCTTTCTTTTTAATACGACTTTTAGTAGATCCATGAAATAAAGAGTATAGTTACAATTTGAACTAACAAAAAATCTGCATGTTCAAAAACTCCAAAAACAAGTTAAACCAAACTAAAAATCGGACCAAACTTTATAAAAATAATATTATATATCACAAATATTGAAAAATGGCATTTATTCCTCTATATTATCTTCCTTGAGCTCTATATTATCTTCCTCGGGCTCTATATTGCCTGGAATAGAGCGCCAAATTCTCAATGTCATCTCCTTGCGCACCCTGTTCATCGTTTCTTTCCTTGTCGGGTTCAATAAATCATTATCCACTCCACCTTGGACGTTGATATCATGTTGCAAAACTGGTATTTCGAGTTTACACATGTGCATAAAATTATGCAGAGTGAAGGTAGCAACAATCACGTATATTTGATATGTGTCTTCCATTTGAGGCATCGTATAAAGTACCTTCCACGCGGTTGGTTTTAAAGTTTGTTATACAATAATAAATAAAAATGTAAAATGACAGAAAAAAGAGTAGGAAGAATGTGAGAAAGATGACAAAAATAATATATTTTTTTAATTGTGATTATATATACCATCATATAATTGTTATTATTATTACACAATAATTTCTTGATTCGATTCGATTCGATTCGTTTGATTCGATTCGATTCGATTCCATTCGATTCGATTTAGTAAATTTCAGTTGAAAAGAACAGAGCCTTAGTCTTAGTCAAATTGTTAGTGTAGTTAGAATAGACAAGACAGAAACCATCGATTTAAGGTGGATTTAATCAAATTCTCTCTGTTTTAGTTCTCTACATGGTATCATTCTCCCAGGTTCAAACAGCCGCTTCCTCTTTCTATAGCCTCTTCGATTTCGATGGCTGGTTCATCGACTCCTCTTGAATCTCCACTCGACAACGGCCCTGTCTTCTCCGGCATGGCCCACCTCGTCACCACCAAGTTAAACTCAGAAAACTTTGTCAACTGACATAGCCAGATAAATCCACTGGTTACAGGATCTCGCCTCTTACCCTTCCTCGACGGATCGAATCCGCCACCGCCTCAAAAAATCCTTGATTCTTCCCACAAACACCAAACCAATCCTGAGTACCTCTCGTGGTTCTACCTCGATCAAAGGATAATTAGTTTCCTACGATCCACACACTGATGAAGCTCTCACAGTCACCATCGGCTGTGCCACGTCCAAAGCTGTTTGGGACGCGCTGCACTCTGCCTTCCAACACTCTTCAAAGCTCCGCGAGCTCCGCATTAAAGATGACCTCCAAACCATTCAGAAAGGTACCCGTTCTGTCTCTCAGTACGGCCTTCAATTCAAATCCCTATGTGACCAACTTTCTGCCCTCGGTTGTCGCCTCGACGCAGCCGATAAGTCCCATTGGTTCCTCCGTGGATTAGGTGCTACCTTTATAAACTTCTCAAGTAATCAGATGTCCCTATCCCCATTACCCACATTGGAAGATCTCATTCCCAAAGCAGAGAACTATGAGATCTTTACCCGTTCCATGGAACATGCTAACCCCACCCCTTCCGCAGCTTTCTTTTGCAAAGAACTCACCTCCCAATGCACGCCGAGTGGTTCATATCATCCCGAGGTAATCGGTCGTGGGCACAACAAGGGTGTGACATGAACTCGATCCTCTCAACTGTCGCGTGGTTCCAATGGCATGCGCCGTCCTCCTCGATGCCAAATATGTCGCGTCGAAGGTCACTACGCTGTTAGTTGTCCCTTGTGTTATCAGCCCGCACCTTTGCCTAATGCCCACCATGCTGATGCATTCGCTGCTTCAACCACATCTCCTGCCGTCCCAGATTGGTACATGGATTCGGGCGCCTCCGGCCATATGTCGTCTTCAGCCTCCAATCTGGAATCTGTTGTGCCTTATGATGGGAATGGTTCGGTTTTCATTGGTAATGGTGATTCACTAAAAGTTTCACACACTGGCTCTCGTTTATTATCTCCTTCTCTTCGTTTATTAATTGTACTTGTTGTGCCTCATCTTACGAAGAATCTGCTATCTATTAGTAAAATCACCAATGATTATCCGGTTAACGTTCTTTTCTCTGCTGATTATTTTATCATCCAGAATCGTCTAATCGGGAGGCCAGTGGCAAGAGGTCGGCGTGAGGGTGGTCTTTATGTGCTTGAAGACGGGCATTCTGCTTTGCTTTTCGCCTTACGCAATAAAAGCCTATACGGCTCCTTCGAGTTGTGGCACAACCGCCTTGGTCACGTGCCGCATCGTGTTATTTCTTTGTTGCGTCAACAAGGACTGATTTCTGTTTCGTCCTTGCACCCTTCTCCCCGTTTGTGTTCCCCATGTCAGTTAGCTAAAAGTCATCGATTCCCTTTCCATGTTAATAAAAAACATTGTCAGAATGTTTTGGATTTAATACACTGTGACCTTTGGGGTCCTGCGCCTATTACTTCACATGATGGTTTTCGCTATTATGCCTTGTTTATGGATGATTTTTCGAGATTCACGTGGATCTTTCCTATGAAACTTAAATCTGACTTTTATGATATTTTTGTTTCGTTTCATACTTTCGTTGAAAGACAATTTTCCCGTGCTCTCAAAACTCTTCAAACTGATGGTGGTGGTGAGTTCATTGACCATAAACTTCAATCATATTTACAAAACCATGGCATTTTTCAAGAGTTTCTTACCCCTATACCCCAGTCCAAAACGGTCGAGCCGAACGCAAACACCGACATGTCACCGAAGTAGGGTTATCGATGCTTTTCCATTTGCATCTTCCGCTACACTTTTGGTGGGATGCCTTTACCACGGCGGTTTATACCATAAATCGTCTCCCATCCTCCGTTCTACACAATTCCTCGCCGTTTGAAACTCTTTTTGGCATTCGTCCTAACTATGCAAATTTCCACCCATTTGGTTGTCGTGTGTATCCGTGTTTACGAGATTATGTTCCTCACAAACTCTCTCCTAGGAGTCAGCCTTGTATTTTTCTAGGCTATAGTGTGCATCACAAGGGTTTTCGGTGTTTTGATCCTACTTCCACTCGTCTATATATTACTCGTCATGCTCAATTCGACGAGTCGTATTTTCCCTTTGCCACAGAAACAACTCCAACGGCCCTTCAAGCCTTGGATTTTGCGTCCTTTCTAGAGCCCCATAAAGTCCATGAGCCAAATCTTCAACTTGGCCCACCAGACAACCCTCTTCCAAGCCCCTGCTCCGTTTGCTCCTCTCATTTTCCAAATCACGCTGCTTGCTCGTCTCCTTCCCTACCAAATCCGTCATTGCCCAGTCCTCCTTCGATCACTCCCACTGTGTCTCCTCCTGTCCTTTCTTCGTCTAGCACTGCCATCGCGCCTTCTCCTGCCTCGGCCTCTCCCCCCGCTCTGCCTCGCCGTCTCCATCGCCGGCCACACTTGCCACATCCGAGTCATGTTATGAAAACTCGGGCACAGGCTGGTATCTTCAAAATTAAACATCCCGGCCTGCTTTCGGATGTTTCATCTCCTCTGTTACATGCTCTTCTCATATCTTCGTAGCCTAAAGGATTCAAAACAGCCTCGGAATCCCAACTAGATTAAGGCGATGGATGACAAAATCCAAGCTCTACGTGATAATCAGACTTGGGAGCTAGTCCCGCGGACTTCAGATATGACTGTCGTCGGAGCCAAATGGGTGTTTCGCACAAAGTATCTTGCAGATGGTTCCGTCGACCGGTTCAAAGCTCGATTGGTGGCTCAAGGCTTCAACCAGGTCCCGGGCCTTGATTTCACCACCACATTTAGCCCGGTCGTCAAAGCAACAACAGTTTGCGTTGTTCTATCTCTCGATGTCCTCAATAATTGGCCCCTTCATCAGCTTGATGTAAAAAATGCCTTCCTTAACGGTATATTGGATGAGACAGTGTTCATGGCACAACCACCTGGATATATCAGCTCTCGGTTTCCTGATCATGTGTGCCGCCTTCGAAAGGCTATTTACGGACTCAAACAAGCCCCTTGCGCCTGGTTTTCCCGGTTGAGTGATTTCTTAACTAAGCAAGGCTTCTCCAGTAGTCAATCTGACACCTCTTTGTTCGTCTTCTCCAAAGGCAGTGTTCTCCTATACCTTTTGGTGTATGTTGACGACATTATACTCACCGGTAATGACACTACTCTTATTCGTAAATTCATTGTTTCCTTGAATGTGCAATTTGCCATTAAAGATCTTGGCAGACTCAATTATTTCCTTGGGCTGGAAGTGAGATACACGCCTTAAGGTTTGTTTCTTTGTCAAGCGAAATATGCTCGTGACTTGTTAATACGTGCCAACATGTTTGATTGTAAGCCGATGGGGACGCCAATGGTTGTTGGACAACAATTAAGCGTCGATGGGATTGACTATGCGGATTCATCTACCTATCGTTCTCTTGTTGGTGCACTACAGTATTTAACGATCACTCGGCCGGATATTGCGTATGCTGTTAACACGGTCAGTCAGTTTATGCATTGTCCTAAGGTTTGTCACTATCAAGCTGTCAAACGAATTTTGCGCTACATCAAAGGAACGATCACCTATGGTCTGTCCTTTACTAATACTGGTGTTCCTTCTGTTCTGGCATATTCGGATGCTTCATGGGCTTCCTGCCCTGACACCCGCCGGTCTACATCAGGGTACTCTATTTATTTGGGTTCGAATCTAGTGTCTTGGAGCTCCAATTTAAGCAGCCCACGGTTTCTCGCTCTACTGCGAATCCGAGTATCGAGCTATGGCAAACACAGCCTCGGAAGTATTTTGGCTCACACACTTACTTTGTGATCTCCATGTTTCTTTGATAGCTCGTCCTGTTATCTTGTGTGACAACAAATCTGTTGTTTTCATTAGTACGAATCCGGTTTCTCATAAACGTGCCAAGCACATAGAGCTCGACTATCATTACACAAGAGACTTGGTTATTGCTAGTCGAGTGGTGACTCAATTTGTCCCAACTGAACTTAATGTTGCCGATATATTCACTAAGAGTCTGTCACGACCTCTCTTCCTTCGGTTCCGGTCCAAGCTTCGCGTCGACTCGAACCCCACGCTCAGCTTGCGGGGGGCTGTCAACGAAGTACCAGACTCGCCACATAATTAGGCATCTTCTTAAGTTTGTTATAGTTTGTTATATACTTAGTCTTAGTCAAATAGTTAGTGTAGTTAGTGTTTCCATTACTTGTAACTACTTTTACTCTATAAATAATAGACAGGACAGAAACCATCGATTTAAGGTGGATTTAATCAAATTCTCTCTGTTTTAGTTCTCTACATTGTCTATAGGTTCAACAGCTTTCAAATTGAGTTTTCGAACTTGATATTCATTATTTAGATTGTGTATTCAGCTGGTCTATGTTACTCTTGTTCAAATTTCAAATTTGCACGAATTTGCAAACTTTGAGAGAGAGAGAGAGAGAGTTGATACAAAAATTCACAGTTAAACCATGTTTCAAGAAATCCTTACCAATTCATCAACAAGGACAAGTTTTTTGAACCTGGTTCGGTTGTTCTTAGCAAGCTTTGCTGGTTTCATACTGTTAGGAATATCTGTTTAGATTTTGATCAGCAACCTAATGACTTATCTTAGCTCAGAAAGGTGGTTAGTACTCTTGGTTCACTTGAACACTGTAAAAGAGGAAAATCACTAAGTATGATAGTCTAGCAAATCTTGTATAGGATGTTAGGTCTCTTAATGTAATTTTTATTTTCTTGAAGAAGACCAAGAAGAAGGCATCCAGCAGGTGAAGTTCAACATTAAAATGAAGTTTTGAAGACTGGACACACTACAAGAAAAACATTAAAAAACGACGTTATGGGGCGACGGATTTTATCCGTCGCCCCATAACAACGGATCGCCTATTGGGGCGACGGAATCTATCCGTCGTCCCAATTCACGACGGATAACAGTTATCCGTTGCTTATTAGCGACGGATAACTTATCCGTCGCTAAATTGGGCGATGGATAATTATTATCCGTCGCCCAGGTTTGACTTTTTTTTAAAAATATATATATATATATATTTTAAAAAACTGGGCGACGGATAGATTATCCGTCGCTATAAGGCGACGGATTCCTATCCGTCGCCCAGACTGGCGACGGATCGGCCTCTGGGCCGACGGATACGTGTCCGTCGGCCCAGAGTTCTTATTTTCCTAAGCAATGAGGCGAATCCTCATTTCTTCATCTTCTTCCTTCTTCTTCCTCATTTTCTTCTTCTCCTCAATCCCGTTTTCCGGCCAATCATCCGTTATTCCGGCCAATCTTGGTGCCTAATCGAAGCTCGTGTGACAAGGAGTTTGGTTCTTCGATCAATTTCATATTTCTACCGATTAATCAAGGTATTTTTGCTAAAACCCTAGTTTTTAAAAATTTGGGGATTTTGTTTATTTTTGATTAATTTGAGCAATTATATGTATATATGATAAGTATGTAGTAGTTAGTTTAGTTAATTTGATCAATTATATGTAATTTGTTCAATTTGAATGATATGAATGTATGTAGTATGTTAAGTTTGGTATGTATGAATGTATGTAGTTAGTTTGATTTGTGTGTTAAGTATATATAGTTAGTTTAGTTAATTTGATATGTTTGTTAAGTATAGAAGTATGTAGTTTTGATTTGATAAATTTGTATGTTAAGTATGTAATTTGATATGAATATATGTAGTAATTCGATATGTATAGAGTAATTAGTTAATTTGATATGTATGTTAAGTATATAATATATGTACTAAGAGGTTGAAATGGTTATTATATATGTCCAATTTTGTAACACATCGAACACTTAATTAATAATTAATTTATAAGGAACATATAATAATTAACAATTAACCTCTACAATCTTCTTATCCGAATTGGAATCGATCTAATAAATTAAATACGATCTAATCAATTGGAACGTCTCAGGTTAAAAATAAAGTAAACAATGAATTCCGACCGTTCATGGATGTACGATCGTACGGCGGTAAATGACAGAGTTTCTAGGAGTTTCGTAGAAGGGGTTAAAGGTTTCATCTCGTTTGCCATGCATGGGACATCCGGTTTGTGCAATTGGGGGGTTGATAAAGTGTCCTTGCACATTGGAAACTTGCGGAAACAAGCAATTTATGACGCCTACTGCAGTATTCGAGCACTTGCGACGTTATGGATTCATGCCTGAGTATCATGTATGGATTCATCACGGTGAGGAAGCACCGTCCATGGCATACCTCCAGTGGAGGGAGAGGCGGGGTTTGGGGCCGCCTATTGAGTGCCTTTCTGCTTGTCGGAA
The DNA here is from genome assembly GCA_026545765.1 of Plantago major. Classification (NCBI taxonomy): domain Eukaryota; kingdom Viridiplantae; phylum Streptophyta; class Magnoliopsida; order Lamiales; family Plantaginaceae; genus Plantago; species Plantago major. The sequence goes on from CM048841.1 coordinate 30,528,175, forward strand.
CATGTGCATGGTGTATTGGGAGGAGGATGTAGATCTGTTGGAATGCAAATTCTGTGGTAGGGAGCGTCACAAGTGATGAGGAGGGGGGTGCATGAGAATGAGGAGTTTCATCCGTTTTGTCTCTAGGCTTGTATAACTAGTAATCATTAGTTGATATATATGAAACCAAACATTATGGTAAAATTGAAGCTGATGTAACTTATATTATGTAATGCCTTAACAATTGACTGAAGCTAATATAACTTATATTACGTAGCAATTGATTGAATTATTGTGAAATTGATTTATTACCGTAAATGAAAGACCTCGATCTAATGAATTCAAACGTGTCAGGTTATTATCTAATTATTCAATGAATACCGATCGTGGATGGATGTATTGTCGCATTCTCAATGGCGAGTTCAATGGAGTTTTACGAAGGGGTTGAAGGTTTCATTGCATTTGCAATCTCGAATCCGGCTTGTGTAAAGAATGGGTTGATAAAGTGCCCTTGTGCAATGAAACAGTGCAGAAACAAGCAATACGTGACTCCTAAAGCGGTAGTCCAGCACTTGAGGAAAAATGGATTCCTGCCTGCGTATCAGGTATGGAATCATCATGGTGAGGAAGCAGCACCGTCCAATACATATGACCAATACAGACAGCGTGGAAGGAAGAGAAAAAATGAACAAGTCGGGGAACAATCCCAATCTGAAGGCGATGCTATTCGAGCTCGAGTCGAACAAATGGTGTACGATGCTGCAGGGGCGGAGTTCAGGGACACAACCAACACTGAAACCGAGGTGGAGGTGGAGGAACCACCGAATCCCGAGGATCAGTTGTTCTTTGACTTGTTAGAATCATCAAGGAAGCCGGTTTACCCGGGGTGTAAGCTCACTGAGTTGTCTTTGTTATCTCGGCTAATGAGTTGTAAGGCTAATGGCCAATCAAACGAGCTTCAATGAATGGGTTGGCGTAATGTCGGACCTTTGTCTGAAGAAAACCTAGTTCCCACCAACTTTTACCAAGCAAAGAAAAGATGCGGGATTAGGGTACTGTGGTAACCATAGGCCGTTGTCCGAAAATGTGCATGATATATTGGGAGGAGGATGCGATCTAATAGAATGCAAGTTACGTGGTAAGGAACAAGCGTTACAAGGAGGGGGCAAAAGAAACGACAAAAGAAAAATCTCTCACATAAGAAAATGTGGTACTTCCCTCTAGCACCTCGTTTGAAAAGATTGTATGCTTCAAGTGCTTCTGCGGATAAAATGTGGTGGCACAAGGAGCGAGTAATCTCGGATAATCTTTGAAGGTGGTAGAATGGACCATCCACAGACTCACCCGCATGGAAATCGTTTGACAAGACATATCCGAGTTTGGCCGAATCTAGAAATGTACGTTTGGGACTTTATGGATGGTTTTAACTGCTCGGTAGTGAACGTAAATACTCTTGTTGGCGTTATGCTCACACTGCATAATCGCCCCGGTGAGTGCATGAAGGAGCCATTCATGTTTCGATCGCATTGGTGCTCGGCGAAAGATCTGGATCGACGTTGGATGTTTTCTTGCAACCCCTAATCAAGGAGCTGATCGAGTTGTGGACGGATGGTATCCTGCATATGATGTGTCGACAAAAAAGAACTTCACCTTGAGAGCAGCTCTTCTTTGGACCGTGAGTGACTTCCCTGCGTACTCCATGCTATCTGGAAGGAAAACAGCAGGGAAATATGCATGTCCACATTGCTTGGAGGATACAGATGCATTTAGACTGAAGGGTAGTGGAAAATTTTGTTGGTTTGATTGTCATCGTAGGTTGCTAGAAAGTGACCATCCGTTCAGGAAGAACAAGGATCAATTCTTGAAAAATAAAGTCGTCAACAAAAAAGCCTCGACAAGACTTCTTGGTGCACAAATTCTTGCGGAGATTGATAGATTGGGTCTTATGAAGGTGACTGAGCTTGGGTGGATGAAGCATAACGAGAAAATTGGTAAAAAATGTGGTTGGAGGAAGAGAAGCATTTTCTGGGACTTGCTTTACTGGAGCAGTCTTCTTATCCGTCACAACTTAGATTTCATGCACATTGAGAAGAACGTGTTCGAGAACTTATTCAATACACTTTGCAACATTGAGGGAAAAACAAAGGACCATGCGAAGTCTAGATCCGAGTTGTCGACGTGGTGTAAAAGGCCTGAGTTGACAAAGAAGGATGAGAATGGTAAGTGGCCGAAAGCGTGCTACACAATTGACAACGCTTCTAGGTCAATTTTGTTTGATTGGGTGAGGGCATTGAGTTTCAGATAATTACGCCTCAAATTTAGAGAGGTGTGTGATTTGAAGAAGACAAAGGTTTATGGGATGAAGAGCCACGATCATGTGTTCATGGAGAGGCTTATCCGGTAGCATTTCGAGAGCTTCGCCAAACACGTATGGACTGCTATCACCGAGTTGAGCTTATTTTTCAAAAATTTAGGCACAAGGGTGGTTCATGATAAAGTGTTGGAAAATCTTGAAAGGAACATACCATTGATTCTATGCAAGCTCGAGCGTATCTTTCCACCGAGCTGGTTTGATTCTATGGAGCACTTGTCGGTTCACCTTCCTCATGAAGCGAGACTTCTTTGGTCCGTTCAAGATCGATGGATGTATCCATTCGAGAGGTACTTGGGGAAATTGAAGAAGTATGTCAACAACAAAGGTAAACCTGAAGGTTCGATTGCCAATGCCTACATTAGAGAGGAAACTGCAACCTTCTGCTCTTATTACTTTGATGAACACGTCCCTACGAAGACAGCAAGGCCGGCTCGAAATGCAGACACATTCGTAGTTCAAGCGGATGATGAGTTTTCCCTATCTGTCTTCGTGGTATCGGGGAGACCTCTTGGTGCGACTAAGAAAGAATATCTTACGGATAAAGAGTTGAAAGCACTCAATATTATGTCCTCACGAATTGTCTTTGAGGTTGACCAAGATATGGTACTATTTGCGAAGGTCAAGAACCATTTATTTAAATTTTAATATAGCTACGCAAGTCTCTACTTCAATTATAGACTTATCATCGAATCAATGTTTGCAGTTTTTTCAAAAAGCGTTGTTTGGAAGAAAATCCTCAGATGACAGAGGATACACTAGAGGAACTACTTGACTCAAAAATTCTACAGAATTTCCAGATTGGTTCCGAGAGTATGTCCGGAATCCTATTAACAACGTCACATGCATATACTTAAAGGCTCTCGCAGAGGGTCCATTCAAAAAGGTCTACACATTCCCAGGTTATATAGTCAATGGCCTTAGGTTCCACACACGAATGTAACACGGCCATGGCGACAAGCAACTCCGGTGTGTGTTAATGGTGCAGAAGAGTATGGAGACGCTACTTTGTTTGATTTCCACGGCAAGCTAAAACGAATTGTGAGGATTGAATATTCTGGATTGCCATTTAAACGAACCTTCTTGTTTGACGTTGAGTGGTATGATCCTAATCCAGGAGGTACGAGGAAGAACGAGCGGTATGAAATGGTTGATGTGAACCAAAAGAAGAGGTACCGAACCAAGTATGAACCATTTATTCTGGCGACTCAAGCATGACAAGTGGTGTTTCTTGAATATCCAAGCAGAAAATGCGATAAGGGGGAATGGTTAGCTGCGGTACCTATTCGTGCTCGCTCGAAAGTGGAGTACATTGAGAAAGACGACTCAATTACCAACTCATTCAACAAGAGGATGTCGATAAACAAGCGAAGATCCCATAGAAGCGGATGATGAGTTGTTTGATGCACGAGGACCAATATGTAGTCTTAGAGGACGGCTATAATGGTATATTATGTATTATGAGTAATTATATGTGTTATTATAATCATTATGTATTATAACTCGTACTAACACATTTTTATTGTATTTATTACATGTTTTTGCAGATGTCATGACAGCCGTCCACTATCGTCCCCCACGCAGCCGCCGCATGATAGTGGTGGTCGGGACACCGTCGATGTGGAGGGCTCGAAGATCGTGACACAGGTCTCGGATTCTCGAGACCCCGAGAGAGAGAGCACCGTGGCTCTACCAACCGGACACATCTTTGGAGGATGACCACGACGATTGTCCCTACCTCGTGTTCGATCCAAACAATCCCAACGTCCACGGGACGGCTTGCCTATGATTTTCCCTATTGGTCCTGCCAAGTAAGTATTATACATTCTTCTTAAATATGTAAAACATAACTGATAATGATAGTTAACAAGTATAAATTGTTGTACTAAAGTAATGCATATTCGTTTCTTGTATCTTATACATTGACAATGACTTATGGCCCTGGAGGTGCACAACAAACTAGGTGACATCTTCCTGAGGTGAGAGAGCCACCAAGGTGGTGGTGAGTGTTGGAGCCACATCTCGGAGCGCATGAGGCCGAGTACTTGATGAGCCGAGGGTAAGTTAAAATATGACATTCATTTGTTTGTAATTATAATCGTTTTAATATGAGTGGTATGTTAGCCTTTGTATGTGAGTGGTATGTTAGCCACTTTATTTGGGTGATATGTTAGCCACCATTGTGTTAGTAAATTTTAGGACAATGTGAGTGGTATGTTAGCCACTGTATGTGAGTGGTATGTTAGCCACTTTATTTGGGTGATATGTTAGTCACCATTGTGTTAGTAAATTTTAGGACAATGTGAGTGGTATGTTAGCAACGGTATTTGAGTGGTATGTTAGCCACTATATGTGAGTGGTATGTTAGCCACTTTATTTGGGTGATATGTTAGTCACCATATCTCATATGTTGTTAGGACATGTATTGACTTTGATGTTGTATGAAATTGGGAATGTAGAAGGAGTACTTCATTTCAAGAGTTGATCCACAGATCCGGCGCGTTTACGAGGCTGGATCCAAATCTGAGGATATGGTTCAGACGTGGAAGGCCATTCGATCGGGTGGCCCAATCCTCCACAGTTGATGCAACGGTGGGCCCTTTGGGATGCTTCATCGCCGAATCGATGTCCAGACGTTGCTTGGACCAACAGTAACCGGCATCCCGATCACTGGCAGAAGGGCGTCACCACCTTGGGAGGCGATCTCACATCGATTATTATCAATCGGTGCGTATATATGTGTTTTTGCAATCTAGCATTACGTGTATGTATGAAGTCTCTTTGCTCTATTACTTGTAGATGATAAATTGTTGACTAGATCTGGTTTGATTCTGTGGCACGGGAGGTGACATCCAAGTATGCCATCTTCAAGAAGGCCAAGGTATGGGTATGGACCGACTGCCGGGCCTCGTCTATTGCGGTATGTTTATGTTGCTTAAAGTTCATATTTGTACACTATTACAAGTTACTTTTTAAAAACAGTAACTGATCATTATATCTGCTATTTACGATTTCAGGCTGAGGTTGATGCTCAGGTGGCGAGGCAGGAGGACGAGACGGGTGATGTGTTGTCAACTGAACAAGTTGACAACATCTTCCTAGAGGTCAACAAACCGGACAAGAAAGGATGAATATATGGACTCGGGAGCCTCGGTTTGCATCTGGCTAGTCCGGCGTGCTCATCATCATCCCAAGAGTCCGATGTCCGGTTTACACACAGGACCAGGTCTCGAAAATGGTGCAGTCGCAGGTCCGGGAACATGTTGCTCGGCTAACTCAAGAGATGGAGCAACAAAGGGACGAGATGGAGCGCCGCGACAAAGAACGAAGGGAGGAGAACGAGCCTTGATTCTGTATGGAGCGATTCATGTCCCGCCCGCCATCACCCACCCCCACCCCGTCGATAGCTAGTTATGTATCCGTATGTTCGGATTTTTTCATATTTACACTTGTTTGATAATTTCTCCACTCGAATATTACTTTTTTATTCATTGAAACATTTTCCGTATTATTGATTTATTATCGAACATTATATTGATTAAATAGGTGAACTACGAAAAATAGGGATTAATATGAAATAAATAGTGACGGAATTCACGGACGGAATTCACAAGGATTTGGAATTAGTGACGGAATTTCAAATTCGTCACTAGTCCAATTAAATATTTAGCGACGGATAGGATCTATCCGTCAAGAATATAGCTTGATAGAATCTATCCGTCGCTAAATTTCGAATTAAAAAAAATAATTGGTCAATCCGTCGTCCAATCCGTCGCGAATGACGACGGATTTATCCGTATCATCGCCATGGTAGCGGATTTTCTATCCGTCGCCCGATCCGTCGCCAGAGCTGGGGCGATGGATAGCTAGCCTATAGCGACGGATCTATCCGTCGCTACAGGCCAGATTTTTTGTAGTGACAAGATTGCTGAAGACAAAGGTTATCAGATACCTATGTCCAGTTATCTTTGATAAACAAGTGTTTCTTAATAAACCAGTTTTGCAAAAGATATCTGAGAACGCAAGGTTTCTGAACAAGGAAAAGTGCCCACAAATATCTACACTCGGATACCTTGGATAAAATTATGTTTCTGGGAAACAATATTTCAACAGGTATCTGGAAATGAGAAGGTCTCTGGAAAGTGACATGCAATGCTGCAGAAAGCGTGCATAGTTCCGTTGGCACTACAGGACAAAAATAGTACAATGCAATAAATGCGCAGACAGAGACATCTAAACAAAAGAGGAAATCTCTGAAAAGGGACAACGTCTTCTGCAGTACTATTTTCATATATCAATAGTTTGAATTTCATTATGCCTAACGGATACTATTCAAACGGCATGATTTTCAACTATAAATATCATCACTTAGAATGCTTAAAAGAGACACACAGAACCACACCTTGAACTTACACTGAAAATACCAAGCTTCTCTGATAATACAACTAGTGGTATCTTTCTCTCAAGCATACAAGCCTTCAGACTACTTAATCTCTAGCTTACAGTTGCGACTAAGCTCTTGAATTCTAAGTAGCACGAATGTTCTAAGTGTCCTGATCCTTAACAAGCATTGCTATCTGTGAAGGAGTTGAATCAAAAGATCAAGTATCTGAGATTCATTCGGTAGAAAATTTATCATAGACTTGGGTCAGTAAAGAACATATCACCACACATTGTGAAGTGTGTTAAGTGACTCTTGTTCAAGAAGGTAGTATTACATAACTGTAGAAGTTATTAATCTATCAAATCCTGACAAACTACCTTAACCAACACCTTAAACGGCGTGGAGTACATGAAGTACTTATTTTGGGAAACTAAGGAATAACTCCAAGGTTACTGAGCATAGGAAGTACTTAGTTTGAGAAACTAAGGAATAGCTCAAAGATTTCTGAGTATAGGAAGTACTTGGCTGAGAAAGCCGGGGAATAACTCAGGGGGAACACTTGGTTGGGAACCTAGTGTATTTAGGAATCGAGAGAAGATATTTGTAAGGTTAACTCAATTATCTGTCTTAGTGGATTCTAGGTCTGAGAAAGGCCGAAGTGGATTAGTTGAAGGATTACGCCACCTTCAGATACCACTATAAAGACTTGTGTTATTTACTTTCTGCAATTTATTACTTGCTTTATTTACTTTGCTAAGTATTTACACATATCTTGCTGAGCACGTGCACTTATCACAAAAAGTCTTCCGCTCTATGAAATTAAGTATCAAATATCTTCACAAATATCTGAGAAATTGTGTTTATCGACAAAAGTTTGTAAAAGACTATTCAACCCCCCCCTCTAGTCTTTTACTTTGCCATTATCTAGACCAACACATACTTAGAATTGTAACTTTCGCCTTCCAACTGTTTGTTTGTTTTTGAATGCTGGACAAGTAATCATATTTTTCGCCTGCAATGTTTTTTCTGAACTGTTCACTCTGTATCAAGAAGACAGATTAAAAATGTTAGCATAAAGAAACTCGTGCAATCTTCATAAATTTTCACATATGGATAAAGAAAAACAAATTAAAAACCTGTGATATTTTTTGAGCTGGTCCGTTCCCGATATATGTGTTATGAAGTATTCAACTAATGTCTCTTTATATAATAAAACATCGTCGTTGATGAAAGTGCAAGATATTGCACTTCGTTTGTAATTCAAACTTTCTAATATAACCGGTTCAATATTTATGGTTGTTTGTGAATGATTATTTTGCAGAAAATAAGAAGCGTGACGTAGAGATAGTCCATGGTCCAAACCGAATAATAAGCGGCGTGATGGGCTTGAAGAAAAGGAACCTGTGTTGCTGTAAGGAAGCTGCCATAATGATTCAAGGAAGAATTTGATGTTATAAGGAAAGTGAGATTTAAAAGAGATTGATATCTAGAAGACTCCTTATACTGTTGAACACAAGAAAGGCAGTTTCCTTCCTAGAGAATAAACCTAACATGTTTCGACTTGGGCTAAGCCGTGTCTTCCAAGAAGCTCGATTGCTATTCATTATATATATTGGAAGAACATTCAAAGCAAGGCGGCTGATGCCAAGAACAAAAGAGTTAACATTATATGTTTTAGGCGTCTTGCTTTACTAGACTTTTATTTCGGTGTTACTTGTGAGTGTTCTCTAAAGATTGAGAATTACTCTAGTATCATTGAACTAGAATAGGTTTTTCTTGTCTGCTCTAGGTCTAGTTTTCCGTAAGTTTAATCAATCGTCTGTGATTGATTTAAACTTCTTTTTGTAATTCTACTTTTCATATCTAGTAGAAATTTTGCCTACGACACCGTCGGTATCTTTTATATACCGGCTTGATTATTTTTGTGTTCAGTTTTATTCCGCTGCACTTTACAGAGTTGTGTCGATCACAGTTTACTATTGTCGTAGTTTAGTTAAACACTGTACACTGTTGCCGTAACGGTGTTGACTCAACATCAATAGTCAACATCGTTCAAAACTGTCCAGAAGTACCAATCCCTGTCCTACAGTTTTAACAAGTGGTATCAGAGCCAGCCACCTAATCAATTGGTGTCTGGATTTGGTACTACTACGATGGACGCTATCAATTCAAGTGTCAACAGGCTACCTGTGCTAGATGGGTCGAACTACCACTATTGGAAAATACGGATCAGAACGTACATCAAATCCATTGAGGGGCGTGCATGGAAATCTATTCTTGAAGGCTATGTGTGGCCTACCATAGGACCAGGCGCTGATGGAGATGTCGTTCCAAAACCTGAAGCTCAATGGTCAGGTGATGATTTTCTTGCTAGCTCTTACAATGAAAAAGCCTTGAATGCAATTTTCTCTCATGTTGATCCTCATATGTTTAAACTCATACAAAATTTCACTACTGCTAAACAAGCTTGGGATTTACTCCAAAATCATTGCGAAGGTGATAACAACATTAAACAAACTAAACTGCAACTGCTTTGGTCTAAATTTAAAAACTTGAGAATGGCGGAAGAAGAAACAATTTATTCTTATTTTGACAAACTTCTCACTATTTCTAATGATATTCAACTTCTTGGAGATGCCATGTCAAATAAACAATTGATTTCAAAAGCAGTTCGATCTCTTTCTTCAAAGTTTGACATAAAAGAACGATTTTGGAGGATACTCAAAATCTGGCAGCTATGGATTTTCATACCTTGATGAACAATTTAAATAATTTTGAAATTCAACAGAATGAACGAAAAGGTACGAAAAACCATAGTATGTCACTGCACTTAAAATCGAAAATCCCTTAGCCTGAAAGCAGTAGTGACGATTCTGATGAGATAACTGAAGAGGCCTATAATGCTTTGGTTAGGAAGTTTAACAAGCTTAGGTTTAGGAAAAATTCTAACAAAGGCTCTTCAAGTAACTCCAAAGGCACTAACAAGTACAAGAAAAGTGTAGACTCTCCTGTTTCGAGTCCGGTTTTAAGTCCTGCTCAACTTAGCAAAGTTAGATGTTTTGAATGTCAAGGGTGGGGACATTATCAGAATGAATGTGCTAACACACTTTGAAAGGAGAAAAAGACCTTGCTTGCTTGTCTCAGTGATGTGTCAGGTGATGAACAGGAAACGGATGATCCAGAAGAGAACGTTGCAGCTCTGTCCTCTGTTCTGGACAATGTTGGAAATCGATGTTTAGTCAACAATGAAAACCCAACATCATCACAGATTCTCTTTTTTGATTATGATGATTCACAGAAGTGTGAAGAGATATTCAGTGGAAAATTTTCTGACTCTGAAAACTCAATGTCTACTAACGTCTACTGTTTGCATGGTTCAGTTGATTTGTCCGCAGATCATTCTCTTGAAGAAGAATTCACTGACGAACAAATAGTGGAAGAGCTGAAACAGATGTATGAAGACCTCCTGAAGGAATGGAAGAAACTGAAGAAGCTCAAGAAGAGGCTCGGAAAGGAGAATGATAATCTAAAGGAAACCACTATGAAACTTGAAGTGGCACTGACACGTAAAGAAGCTGAACTTGAAAAAGTAACCTTTGAACTTAATAGAGAAAAGGAAGTCATTGCCAAGTGGAACTCCTCTACATCTAAGCTCGACTACTTGCTTGATCTGGACAACGATGGTACTGCCGGTCTAGGTTATACAGGTACTTTTGACTCCTCCTTTGATAACAAGATAGGGTGCAACATGCATTGCAATTTTGATTTGAATGACTCAAATGAGAAAACTAAAATGCATAATTTTGATTCTCTGTCTGAACTTGTCAATGCTCCCGTTTTTGTCAAAGCAAAAGGTAATGTTGTGGAAGAGACCAAAAGGACTTTTGTGTGTCAATACTTTCTTAAGATTGGTCACTTAAAACCATACTGCTTTACCTATCTGAAAGATCTAAAAATGGGCAAGATAGAAAAACATGTGGGGGAATCAAGCTCGAGTGTGTCAGATCTAAAAACAAAAAAATCAGAAGTGTCGATTCCAAAATCTGGTCACTTAGTTGCTTCTGTTAAGCTGAATGAAAAGTCCAATGTTGAGTCAGATGTTGAGTCAACATCGACATCAACAGTGTCTGGTTCCAGGAACTCTGTGTCTAATTCTTACCATACTGTCTCTAGTCAGAAAGAAAAAGTCTCTGGAACTATGAGAAATACGAGAGAAGAGGTGAAAAGAGTTTGGACTCCTAGGGAGAAGATTATCTGCAATGTTGCTTTCTCTGTTGCTACCTCTCCTAACAATGCAGGAAAATGGTACTTTGACAGTGGATGCTCACGACACATGACAGGCACCTTAAGTTATCTGTCCAATTTTGTCTCTCAAAAAACTGGAAAGGTAACTTATGGTGGAGGTTACAAGAGTCAAATACTTGGAAAGGGTATGTTAACCCTTGAAGGTGTTCCGAACTTGAAAAATGTCCTTTTGGTTGAAGGACTTATTGCTAACCTTCTCAGTGTCAGTCAATTGTGTGATGATGATTTAAAGGTCAAATTTAACAAGAATTCTTGCAAGGTTTACACTTGTAGGGAGAAAGTTGTTGTGATGACAGGTACTAGATCTTCTGATAACTACTATGTGGTGGCTGATCCCCACAAATGCATTGTGGCAAAGGATGATGAAGTTGTGACTTGGCATAAGAAACTTGGCCATGTGAACTATAGGAACATGGAAAGGCTCATCAAACTAGATGCGGTTAGAGGATTACCGAAGCTGAACAATGCCGGGAAGCAGGTATGCGGTGACTGCCTAAAAGGTAAACAAACTAGAGTTGTGCATACATCCCTACAATCTGAAGGGTAGAAAACAGGTACATCCAACTGCTTCGAACTCTTACATATGGACTTGATGGGACCAATTGAGGTAGTGGTAAGAGGTACATCTATATCATAGTTGATGATTTCTCTCGATTTACTTGGGTAAGTTTTTTAAAAGAAAAATCTGAAACTTTTGATTCCTTCAAGAAACTGCATGCTAGGTTTAGTAATCAATATGCTACTATTGTTCAACGCATTAGGTGGGATCATGGTAGGGAATTTGAGAATCAAACCTTTGCTGATTTTTGTGAAAAGAAAGGAATCTTTCATGAGTTTTCTGCACCCAAAAATCCACAGCAGAATGGAGTGGCTGAGAGAAAGAATCGGACCTTACAAGAAATGGCAAGGGTTATGTTGAGTTCCATGAACCTTTCAAAAAGATTGTGGGCTGAAGCTGTAAATACAGCGTGTCACACAATAAATAGAGTCTACCTTAGACCAGGAACTTCAACCACTCCCTACGAGACTCTTAATGGCAAGAAGCCTAATCTTAGGTACTTTCATGTGTTTGGGTGTGCTTGCTATATTCTCAATGATAGAGAACCTTTAGGCAAGTTTGATGCTAAGAGTGATAAAGGGATCTTTGTTGGTTATTCTCTTAATAGCCATGCATATAGGGTGTACAATTCAAGGACACAAACTGTTCAAGAATCTGTTAACATTACTTTTGATGACTCTGTGCCCTTTGAAAAACAGCAAGATGAGACAGGTACTGTACCAGAAAAACAGATTGCTGAACCAGAAACAGGTACTAAATCAGATGCAGGTTCTGGACCAGATTCCCCAGACACTGTCACTGTCAGAGAAGATGGAGGCAATGTTGATCACAATGTTGACTCAACATTGCGCCCAACATTGCAAGGGGAGAGCTCATCAGATGAATCTGTCTCAGCAAATGAAGATGAACCTGTTCTGGAACCAACTGTGCCACTGGAATCCATCAGACGTGATCCACCCCCAAGGATTCGCAAAGATCACCCAAGCTCGCAAGTCATTGGTGATCCAAGGGGAAGAATGACTCTTAGGGGAAATACCAGAAAGAATTACAAGGAAATGGTAAGTAATGCAACTTTGTGCCAAACGGTAAGTTCTTCCTGTTTTGTCTCACTTACTGAACCTAAGAATGTGAAAGGAGCCTTAAAAGATGAGTATTGGATAGAGGCCATGCAAAATGAACTGCACCAATTTAAAACCAATGAAGTTTGGTCCTTAGTGCCTCGTCCTCTAGAAGTGAATGTCATAGGAACAAAGTGGATCTTCAAAAACAAAAGTGATGAAAATGGGGTAGTTGTTAAGAATAAAGCTCGTCTAGTTGCACAAGGATACACTCAAGTAGAAGGAATAGATTTTGATGAAACCTTTGCTCCTGTGGCTAGATTAGAATCCATTAGACTTCTTCTTTTCTATAGCGTGTGCTTTAAACATTAAACTAAAGCAAATGGATGTTAAGGGAGACTTTTTGAATGGCTATATCGATAAAGAAGTTTATGTGGAACAACCTAAGGGCTTCGAAGATCCAAGTCACCCTGACTATGTGTATAAACTGAAAAAGGCCCTGTATGGTTTGAAGCAAGCTCCTCGTGCATGGTATGCTCGATTAACTGACTTCCTAGTTGATTTTGGTTTCAAAAAGGGTGAGGGAGATCAAACACTATTTATCCTTAGAAAAGGACAAGATCTGTGCATTGCTCAAATATATGTTGATGATATTGTGTTTGGCTCAAATAATCCCTCTATGGTAGATCAGTTTGTGAAAGCTATGACAGGTACCTTTGAGATGAGTATGATAGTAGAACTCAGCTATTTCCTTGGACTTCAAATTCAACAGAAGGAAGATGGTCTATTTCTGTCCCAAGAAAAGTATGCACGAAATCTGATCAAGAAATTTGGGCTCGAAAGTTCCAAACCGTGCAGTACTCCTATGGCTACATCGGTGAAGCTAAGCAGAATCGATGTTGGGGAGGATGTTGAGCCAACATTGTACAGATCAATGATTGGAAGTCTTCTGTATCTATCTACCAGTAGACCAGATATCATGTTCTCAGTTTGCGTGTGTGTCAGGTATCAATCTAACCCAAAAATCCCCCATTTAACTGCTGTTAAGAGAATCCTCAGATATATATCAGGAACTATTAATTTAGGATTATGGTTTGCATGTGATACAAACACAAATCTGGTGGGATATAGTGATTCTGATTGGGCTGGTGATCTAGATGATAGAAAATCCACTAGTGGAGGTTGCTTTTATCTTGGTCCAAATTTGGTGTCTTGGTATAGCAAGAAACAAAACTGTGTGTCACTTTCAACTGCTGAATCTGAATATGTAGCAGCCGGAAGTTGTGTGTCCCAACTAGTTTGGTTGAAAAATATGTTGCATGACTATGGTCTACAAAGTTCTACCCTTTTGATGTTCTGTGACAACCTTAGTGACATACATATTTCTAAGAACCCTGTTCAACATTCTCGCACTAAGCACATAGATATTAGGCATCATTTCCTTAGGGACTTGGTCAATAAGCAAGTGATTGACATAGAACACATAGACACAACAAATCAACTTGCAGATATTTTTACCAAACCCTTAGATAGTGAGAGATTCTTCAGTCTTCGGAGATCTCTCGGTATGTGCTCTCTGTGACGGTCATTGTTGAGTACCAATGTTGACTCAACATCACGGTCAACGTTGGAAAATTAGAATAAGTGATGTTGTTGTTTCTTTTTACTTTTTAGTTCTACTGTGTGTTTCTGTACTGTTCTATGGCTGTTCTTGGTTTGTAGCTTACAGTGGTGATGCTTAGGGTTTGAAAGGCTATTTGAAACCAAGGTTGAAAGGGATCGAGTCTCCTGTGTATTTGCTTTATGTAAAACCCACTTTTGCTGCTTTTTGGCTATTTTTACTCGTACCTTGACTCGCACTTGATGTTGCCTCCTGTCCTTTATGCTTAATAAATCTAATGAATTATGATAAAAAGGGCTCGAAGTGTTTCCGTCGAGGATCGTGTTGGCGTGTTTCAAATACTATCCAGATATCGACGTGGCCAATGTGTCATATGTCGTGAGGGTTGATGGCCTGTACTGGAAACCGACACGCACAAAAGTGCCGATTCTCGTAATGCTGCTGGTTCACTTTCTGAGTACCAAATTACCCAATGTGGTCAAATGAGTGATCTTTATGCCATGAGACGTGTGTTTGCCTAACTCCGCATAGCCTTCGGCTTTGGAGCGGATTCATACGTGTTCCAATTATTTGACATGGTTCACGGTCTCATGGTCACCCCCACTCAAACTTATGCTAATTGTTCAATTTACTTTTTGAGTCAATGTTGGGTGTGTTTCTTTGGTATTCCTTTCTCTTTCTGTTTTGCCTGCAGCATCAGTGGTGTTAATCGAATCTGCACATCTTGAGACTTGGTTTCCTGGCTGACTTACATTAAGAGTGGTCTGATTTCCCGATGTTGTCATCAATGTTGAGTCAACATTCAGGTCAACATTGACTGTGCATGAAGTACTGTTTGCTTAACTACTGTGTTTTTCTTTTATTTATGTGTTTCTTTTCTGTGTTTGGGTTTGAGGGGGAGCAGGTCTAAGGATTTCCTGGGTTGTTTTTGGGTCTCTGCATTCCTGTTCTTGCTTTTCAAGTCACTGTCTTTGAATCAAGAGTTTTGGTCAACCTTCCTAGGGTTTATCTGTTTATCTGATTACTTTGACTCGACGGATAACTGTTTTATTTGCAACTTTAATGCTTCATTAACAGTTGTGCTCAGTTCTCTTGTAGCTTTGATATATATTTGCAGGACCTCTTGAAAAGCCCAACCCGTGAAACTCCCTTCCTCATTCTTAAAAAAAAAAAGTTTTCTTTTTCGGCCTTTTTACTGGAACCCACTTACCCCCTTTTACCCTAATTCACCCTTCATTCTCCCGCCCAACTCACAAACTCTCCTTTCTTCTCCACACTTCCGAACTCAACCACCACCTAACTTCTCCAATTGCGCCCCCAAAAATTTACCCTGATCCCCTGAGAGTGAAAGTTTACCCAGAGCCTCTGAGAGTAGAACAACCAAGCTTCATCATCCCAAATTCCTCCGACTCCTCTGAATCAAATCCTCCATCATCCCCTATTGAAGTCTCCTCCGATTCCAGCACGACGGCTTCCTTCCAATCGGCGGCTGACACCTTTCCCAAAGCCCAATCTCCGCGTTAGATTACTTTTGGTTCCTTTCACTTGAATGAGGATTTCCAACACACTACCGGTGGATCGACTGCAACCGCTCGAAGGGATGCCCCTCCTGTGCCACCATCGTCCTTTGGCTCACAGTCTCAGTCTGAAGACATTGGGGATAATTCCGAAGAAATGGGCCAAGGTGATGTCGATATGGATATCGACCAACTTTCAGAGTCTGGGTCGCAGGTGAACAAGTCTCAGGGACATTGTGAGAGTGAGTCTGCTGATGCAGAGGGTGTAGAGGAAGAGAAGTCTGATTCTGTCTCTGTAACCCTAGACAGTTCTCCGGACGACGATGAGGTACAATCTTTTTCTGACTATGAGGGTTTTGCATACAACTTGAATTTCTTTCGACTGTCTGATCTTGAGAGGTTTGATGATTTCTGTTTGCGTGCTGTGGATGAGGAACGTTTGATTGATGAATGTGTGTTTGAGAAAATGAATTTGCTTGAGTTTCTGCAAACTAGAAATCTGCTCTATTCGGTTACTCACTTGGAACCCTATGTTCCTGCTGTGGTGAGGGAATTGTTTTGCAACATGTCAAAGAGTTTTGGTGAAAGTGAGTCTCCTAAGTTTCACAAAGTTTATGTTCGTGGCAAAGTGTATTCTATTGATGCGAAACTTGTGAACGAATTAATGCATAGGGATCCCAATATAGTGGAAACACCACTGACAGTGTCAATGGATGATATTGCTTGTGAACTCACCTTGAATAGAGTGACCAAATGGCCAAAGAGTGGTTTACGTGCTAAGTTGTGTTCCTCCTTGATTTCTGCTCTGTTTCGACTTAGCCTGTATAATTGGTTGCCTTCGTCTAACTGTAACATTTTGAGTGAAGAAACTGGGGTACTTCTGTATAGACTCAAGATGAATTTGGAGGTTAATATTGGAGAAAGGATGGTGCAACATCTTGATAGATTCAGAAACAAGGGGGACAGTGGCCACTTGATCTTACCCTCTACCATCTATGGAGTGTTGCAGCTGCAAGGTTTTGAAGCATATGATATGGAAGTTCTCAAGGGAGATTTTAAGAAAGTTGGTGTGAATAGGCAACTCTGTGAAACTATCCACAAGACTTGTGACTTGCCCTGGGTGAATCCAGAGGCCATGGCTGATGACACACACCCCCATCCTGCTAATCCTACTGTGCCTGATGATGCTGCAGTTAATTCTGCCAATGTTGACCACAATGTTGGGTCAACATCAGCACATAGCATTGCTTCTCTTTATGCAGGATTACTCACTGATCAAGACAAGTTACTGCTGGCTCAAATTCAGGCACTGGATGATCAAAATGCTGTTCTTCAAGGCCAAATTGCTAAAAATATGGAGATTCGTCAAAACTTGATCTCTTTCCTTTCCTCACAAAAAGGGGGAGATTAGTTTACTTATTTTCTGAACAGTAGTTTTTGATGTTGATGTTTAAGTTTAAGTATTTTGAACTCCTTTTATTTTGGACTGTAACTTAAGACAGGAATCTTGGTAGTATGTATTCTTCTGTCTATGTAGTAATTAAGGGGGAGTTTAGTTACTTGTCTACTGTTATAATCATTCTTATTTTGTTCAGGTTTTGTGACGAAAGGTGAGAATTAAGGGGGAGATTGGAAGTGCAAGATATTGCACTTCGTTTGTAATTCAACCTTTCTAATATAACCGGTTCGATATTTGTGGTTGTTTGTGAATGATTATTTTGCAGAAAATAAGAAGCATGACGTAGAGATAGTCCATGGGCCAAACCGAATAATAAGCGGCGTGATGGGCTTGAAGAAAAGGAACCTGTGTTGCTGTAAGGAAGCTGCCATAATGATTCAAGGAAGAATTTGATGCTATAAGGAAAGTGAGATTTAAAAGAGATTGATATCTAGAAGACTACTTATACTGTTGAACACAAGAAAGGCAGTTTCCTTCCTAGAGAATAAACCTAACAGGTTTCGACTTGGGCTAAGCTGTGTCTTCCAAGAAGCTCGATTGCTGTTCATTATATATATTGGAAGAACATGCAAAAGCAAGGCGGCTGATGCCAAGAACAAAAGAGTGAACATTATATGTTTTAGGCGTCTTGCTTTACTAGTTTTTTATTTCGGTGTTACTTATGAGTGTTCTCTAAAGATTGAGAATTACTCTAGTATCATTGAACTAGAATAGGTTTTTCTTGTCTGTTCTAGGTCTAGTTTTCCGTAAGTTTAATCAATCGTCTGTGATTGATTTAAACTTCTTTTTGTAATTCTACTTTTCATATTTAGTAGAAATTTTACCTACGGCACCGTCGGTATCTTTTATATACCGGCTTGATTATTTTTGTGTTCAGTTTTATTCCGCTGCACTTTACAGAGTTGTGTCGATCACAGTTTACTATTGTCGTAATTTAGTTAAACACTGTACACTGTTGCCGTAACGGTGTTGACTCAACATCAATAGTCAACATCGTTCAAAACTGTCCAGAAGTACCAATCCCGGTCCTACAGTTTTAACAGTTGATAATAACTCAAACTAAGAACTTTCTTATTATAATAGTATTATACTTAGATTTCATTTATACTAACTATAAATCATCATATACTACTTCTAATAAGGCCGGTTTATATCCAATGACCAATAATAATCTTATTCACATTCCAACCCGTTCCCAATAGCTCTTTTGTATACTATTTGGCCCTCTATTTTAGTCCAAACCCAATCAAATAAAATCACCAAATCATGTGAGCCCGTCTCAAATTATCGATCCATAAAAATAATGACTTATACAATCTCGTATAGTAACTCAAGTCCAAATAATTTCTCATCTCCAAATTAAATTTGAATAGATGGTCCGAAGTAAATTCCAGGATCTTACAATCCACCCTCCTTAAAAGAAGTTTTGTCCTCAAAACTGTCTGTTGCGCCACTTTAATAAACCTCAAATTTTCTATCCTAACTCCTCAAAAAGCATATAACATATGAGCTCCTCAAAGATAATAACCCGAGCTCCTGAAAAAGACTAACCTAAGCACCTCAAAGATACTAACCTCATCAACTCAAAAAGACCAACCTAAGCTCCTGAAAGAGACTAACCTAACCACCTCAAAAACACTAACCTAGGCTACTCAAAGATTCTAACCTAGGCTATTATGCCACTTTTCTCACGCCCCAAAACCAAAACTTTGATGTAACCGACCGTCTATCGTGAGATGGGCTCACGCCAAGATGAAGCCTTTAATCCTCATAATAAAAACATTTATCTCATAGTGGTACAACAAAGCATCTAAAAATCACATATAAGGTAATTACATCAATTACAAATCCTCAAACTATAACAACTGTCCTAATACTACGAGTCATTATACACGATATAATTCTCAGAGTACACAACAATTAATCCAATCTTCACTTAAATCCAGCGCCAGTCAACCTGCCACAACTCTAAAGTACCTTCGTCCAAAGTCACTTACTAAGTATCTGAAAGGGGTGAGTAAGGGTGAACGTCATTGACACTTTGACTGGATCAAGCAGAGTTTCAAAGTATATATGGTGTGTGTGTGTGTGTGTGTGTGTGTACATACATACATACATACATACATACATACATACATACATATATGTATAGATATAGATATAGATACATACATACATACATACATACATACATACATACATATATATACATACATACATACACATACATATATCAATACACTCACATATCCAAAATCATGTGCATGGAACACTTTTCAAAACGATAACAATTCATATATTTAGCTCAATCAAACAATACACAACGACCACACGGACCGTGGTGGCACACAAGTCGGCTTTTACATAACAATAACAATGCTCTACCAAAGTGATAACATAACAATGGGAGATCTCCAAAAGCACGACATTCCCTCGAAAGGGACCAAACAATTCATATGCATATCGATGAGCATAAACATAACTTTAATCTAAGCTTTGTAATAAATCAATTTTCACACATAGCACACACAATAAAATACACTTTTGGGCAATCACTTACTTGATCATTTTCGAATAGACTATTATATCAAGTCTCATACCTCGATATAATAACTATAAGTTGTTTACCAAATTTTAAACTACATAAATACGATAATACGAAAATAAGAGCAAAAGTGTCAAAGAAATCCCCTTTAACTCAAATCCATAATCAATGATAGTCACAACATTGATAATCCATTCTTGCAGCTCACCTTCAATCCGATAGTACCTAATAGTGACTTCTTAGTAAAGTGATGTGCACTCAGGAATTTATTAATCGTTGTATGCTTGTAATTCCGAAATACAATCAAATATTTAAATTTATTTTAGGTCGGAAGCCTACAAATCCACATAATAGCAGAAAGTTGACTCGGGATGTCGTTCTCCACAGACACTTAGCATAGGAACATGCAAATAACGAAAGTGTTTTTGTGTTCAAATAGCAGCCATATGAATTATAAAGCAGTTGAATTCTAGAAATGGTTTTGTAATCAATAGTGGGAAGGTGTAAAGGATCCTCAACCTAGCTCGTATTGTGCTATTCCTAACTACTTAAATAATACACTACGTATATGCCTCTAACGACAGCGAGGTTCAATGCTAAATACAAAGTCACGGCTAGTATCAGCACCCCCACTCACTCAACAATACATCACGTCACATTCCCAGACAAGACAAACAATAGATTGATTATCTCTACTAACATCTTCAAAAGGACCTCTATAGTACCTCAATAACTACGCAAGTAAATAAAGAGGACGATAGAGTTATACATGATGAGTCGATATTTTAACGACTCATTTAGTCCTTTTTAACCGTATTTTGTTATGTCTTCTAGCCCTTTTTATAGTATTTTAGTGCATTTTCATGTTCGGGTATTTTGTATGTTTTTGTACTTTTTTTAGGTGTTTTTATGTAAAATGCAAGAAGATGGAGGACCAATGTGCAATTAAAGCTCATCCAAGCTTCTAGAAGCACACCAAGGCCAAGTAGTGGGCCATTACTCCAAGGTGGTGACAAGGAGGTTGAGAAAAGGGAGTGAAAATAGGAAGAAGTGGGAAAAATGGGAGTTTGCCCGGATGGGTACCTCACCGCGGTGAGCCTCTGTGTTAGCTCCATCAACATAGAGGCTCACCGCGGTCCAGAGAGCAAAACAAAATGCGAATTGATTCGCAGAAGACCAGACCGTGGCAAGCCAGACACCCAAAGGAGGCTCACCGTGGCGAGTGCTGCCAGGACAGAGTCAAGCCACGATTTCTGGCAGTTTTTTCCCATTATTTCAAATTTCTACTTCTTTGGTTCTATCAATAGGACACTTGTATATCCAGTATTTTTGATATCTTCATACCTTCTATATTATATTTTCTCTCAATTGAAGTATATTTCCTTTCAGACGATCTCTTGCCCTATACGTATCCAGGTATCAATCGTACAATTACTATTTACTTTGTACGTGACAGGTTGTTACATCTGATTACAGAACGCTTGTTGTATCAGTGTGAATTGTTAGTGTATTAATCATTAATTAGGCTATATCCGTATGATTGCATTGCTCGTGATAGGATCTTTGTAGTGATTACGTACTTGTAGCCCTTATTTGGTTGAACTAGCAATAGCAAGGTGATGAACTGCGACTAGGTAACCTTAATTGGTCCTCTCATATCAGCACACTTCATGAAAGGATTTATTATCTTCGTTGTTTGTAGAATTGCATGATCTAGGTATTACATTGTCTTGTGATTGTTAGCTTTTATTCTAGGGTTGAAGTATCACTATCCACACTATCTGTTTACAACCAACACAAGCGAGTCTATTCTATTTGAACTAGCTTAATCAATTCCTCGAGAGAACGATCTTGTGGTTAAAAGCATTGTCTATAACAACTGCCTTTTCTACTTGGTTTATATATATGAGTAGTAATTTCTGAGCGCATCAGAAATTTGGCACCGCTGCCGGGAAATCGATTCCTACGTTCTTTTAGAGTAGGATCAATTGTGTTCGTTGCGTTTGTTTTAATTTTTCTTATATTTCAAAAACCAAAGAAAAAATTCAAAAAATTTCAAAAAATCCAAAAACAAAGAGGGTTGTATTGCTTTGTCAGAATTGAAACCCTAACTTGAATAATAAGGACTTGTCCTGCTTTTGAGTTTAGTTGTTGGTTTCTTTTCAGGTTTCTCTAAGAGCAAAAAAGAAATTTCACAAAAGCTGATATGGAGAACACAAGTGCTAATGCAACCTTCGACACCAAAGCTGTCACAATCGCACTACCCAATGCTGTTGATTTAGCTAAAGGAGGGACCATGAACTTCGAGTTGAAGGCTGGGCAACTTCAGTTCCACCCACGTTGTAAGACGTGTGGGATGAGACACACTCAGCCGGGAATGCGACATGGGGACGAAAAGTTCCCGATAAACATTCCCAGCGACTCGGAGGAGGAAGGGACCTAGAGGAGGAAGAGGATCCAGAGGAGGATCCTGAAGAATTGCCTTTAGCCATCAAGGATGAACTAGAAGAGTAGCTTGAGGAAGGCGAGATCATGGATATGGATGAGGTTCTGAGCTTCGATGATCATAAAGACGATGAACCAGTGAACCTGGTTTTCAAGATGGAACCGCAGCCACAAGGAGAGATCCAACCCATAATGGTGATCCAGAGCCAACCTATGCCGATGGTAATACCAAGTATGGATCTTGTGGTCGGAGTGCGTAACTCCAACCGTGTGATCGGCACGCTTGACTCAGGTGTTGGATGCAACATGTTGACACTTAGCCAGTACAAGAGGCTAGGGCTTGAAGGCATGAAGCCTCTCACAAGCAGCATGATAATGGCAGATGGAACTCTCAAGAGCCCGCAGGGATGATCCGGGGAGTTAACGTAAGGATCATCGGATTCCATATTCGCACCGACTTTGTGATAATGGATTCCGACAATCCGGACCAAGACGAACATGAGCTGATCTAGCTTGGGAGGACATTTCAATACACGGCTGGGATAACCGTGAACGTTCGTGATCGCAAGTGCACAATGGAAGTGCTCGGAGTTCCTTACGAGTTACCTCTATACACTTGCCCCAAGGCCGGTAATTCTGCAAGGTATGTTGAACTCTTGTGCAAGGCTGAGAATTCACAGGTTCAAGCCTTGAAGGACGAAGAATGAAGAAAAGGGCAAGTCGACGCTAACAACTATAACAAAAGCATGATTTACCGCTTTGCATGTAGACTTTAGGATGCATTTAGGTAAATTCTTTGATTTTGTAATTTCATTGCATTGCATTTTGAACAATTTACTGCTGTCATAATTCAGTTATCTAATTTTGATTCAATTTATTTAGTTTTATTTTGCTATGGGTTGCACGATTATGCGATAGAATAAGGCGTTGTTGTTACTACTTGCAAGAATTGGTTTGGGGAAGAGCTTGTTGTAGCTACACCTGAATGCACTATGGTATACACACGAATATGGCTACTGTATCTATCAAGGAATTAGTTACTCATAGCACAAGGAATAAAACACATATTGATTATCACAATCGAATTAGACATACAAGATGATATCAATAACATTCAGCCAAGAAATCATACAAGAGATATATAAGATTGTGAAAGAAAGAATGATTGATTGATAATCTAACCTCAAGATCCAAATCTGAAGTCAATGATGCGATTACAAAGTGAAATTGATGATCCAATAGAGCTAGAAAGCCAAAAAACTAGGGTTCTATTGTGCTTGGAGAGGGGGAAAAATGAAGTAGGAATGAAAAAGATGTGTTTAAAATCGACTAAAATCGGCAAAATACTGATTTTTCACGCCGGGACGCTTCCTGGAATGATTATGGGACGCGTCCTAGAATGATTATGGGACGCATCCTGCGGGCTGTGGAGACGCTTCCCTGCCTAATTCAGGGACGTGTCCTGAATGAAAGTTGTAGATCTTTGAATTATATATGTGTGGCCACCAAAATCAGGTCAATCGGATATCGTATGAGAGAGTTATGGCTGAAATGGCTAGACTGCTCCGTAAGTTTCACTTTTTCGCAGTCTCGCTTAAATGACTCTAAAATCTTCATCCGAACTCCGAACCCACTTCTGTTTTCTCCATTTTGCTCCACTTTGAAAGCTCTGGATTCATCTCTAAATTTCCAAAATCATCATTTTACTACGATTTTCACCTAAAAACGCACCAACCTGTACAACACAACTAAAACACGAAAACACATTAAAATGCACAAGAAACACTAAAAACAAAAGACGGCTAGAAACGTACGATGAGGCTCTAAATTATCGTCTCATCACAATCCTAATGAAACTCATGTAATGTTCCACTACGCTGTGGTAGTTGATAGTATTCTCAATTTCCATTATTTGGGGATATAAAACGTTGGATTCGAATTCCTTGTCGTCTTGCTTGAGGCAGCTGTCGAACAATGAAGTTTTCGTAGTGATCCGGTAGTTCAGGATCAATCCAACCAGCAAACTCACAACATCCTCCTTCACCCTATAAGGAAAATTTGTCAATATATATTCTTACTATATTTTAAACATCACAATAATAAACATATAAATTTACATTCACGGGAATACAAAAGTGGTAACGCCTTCCAGGTTTTTCTTCGTTTGGTATATGAGCAAATATGCACAAGCTCATTTTCACAAGTGTGGAGTGGCATTGTTTCCAATCAGGATAGAAGGAGCAGTCCTTATAGTAGAAAGAAGGATTTAGGCAAATTTTGTTGCCTAACTCAAACAAATGACTGCCTTATATAGGCATATAGGTGGAGGAGGAGGTGTGTGTGGTGATGGGTGTTGTGGGAGGATACTCGAGTAATGTATTCGTGTTAATTGTTTTCACCCCTTTGTAGTACTTTTATTACGCTTTCACACTACTTTTATTATGACGACCAAATATGATGATTAAAAGCAAATAGCACATCCAAGCTATTTGTAATTGATGTTTATTTCCAAAAATTCAATATTCATTTAAACTTGGTCAACATAATACACATATTTACATAGTACTACAATGGTATTACTTAGTCCAACTACAAAAAAAAACTCAACGAAGCAGTCACCAAGTAATCCAAACTTTCGTATGGATTTCTTACTCCTGTTGCAATTTGCACTATGTTAGCCTGCATTCTTTAATCCCAAATTCCCAACCAAACGCATCCTACATGACTCTGCTATATTTTAGTTTTAATAGTCCCAACTTTATTCAAGGTGTTTTTTTAATCTTATTTGATTTACTAGTACTAACCCGTGGCGATGCCACGGTATAATTTACTTTTAATAATAAATATAAAGGGAAGGACAAAATAAATTAATCGAGAAAATACGATAGTCAAACTTACTTGTAAACAACGGTGGTTGGTCGTGGTGTCGGTGGGTAGTCCTTCTTCATTCAATACTCTATCATTGAGTCTTTTTTTTAATGCTAACTATATCAAAAATACAAGTACGACGCATCGTGAAGGATATGCTTTGAAAGAGGTAGGATTCAACCTTAACCCGTTCGGGACCCAACGGGTGATAACATATACTCCTTTCTCCGTCCCAGTTTCATCTTCCCGCATTCCATTTTGGTCCGTCTCAACTTCATCTTCCCATCCCTTAAATGGAAAAATCTTTCTCCTACTTTATACACTATCTCTCCTATTGTATTCACTATTTGTCATGCTTTATTCACTATTTTTCCTATATACTTTATCACTATTTCTCCTACTTTATCTACTTTTCTCTTAAATTTTGTGCTCGGATCCTCAAGAAGTTGAAATTGGGACAGGGGGAGTATTTTATATTTGACATGTTAGTTAGTACAGACGCATGTTTTTTAAAAAAGTTGTACCCCTTAATTCCGAACTAAAATAAAATACAAAAGTGTACAACACAATCAATAGGGTTGGTTTCCAACAACCCCCGCGATGGTATGTGTTAACCCTGCACACACACACAAAGATTATTATTCTACAAACATAATTTCACATGTACCGGTTTTTTTACCAACACCCCCCCCCCCCTCCTGAAATCAGAAAAGTAGAGAGAAGATTGAGGAGAGTTTTCCCGAGAGTATCCCTCTGGTCGGGGATGTAGTCTTACTAATCCGTGGCAATGCCACGACATAAAATTCTTTAAAAATCAAGCAAATAAAATATAATACAGAGTGTAATTTAAATAGAGTATATATAACACTACCCCGAAACATTGTTAACATCTCCTTGTAAACCACATAAGTAGTTGTTTCCAAGTTAGACTTATCACAGTCTTAAGAGTTGAATTTATTCTACCAATTTAGTTTCCAAATCGAAAGGATCTTATTAATATCGTTGGTTTACATTTGAATAGAGTCCATGAGTTGGAAGTATCCCTTCATTAAAGTACTTTCTACATATAGTATTGTTTAGTTCTCAAATATAGATCCAAATTTGTAATTATCACAATCTTAGAGTTTGTTTACCCTCCATATTGACTTCTCAAATAGAATTATCACATTTTTAGAGTATTTCTCCATATAATGTCTACACTTCTAATAGAGCTTTCAAGTCTGACTGATCTCATTCATAGAATATGTTTACCGTTCAAATTAAGTTACTAAGTCATAATTATCTTATTTTTATATTATTTTCTAAAAGCATGGTTAATCCTCCCCTTAGAGTTCTCAAGTTAAAACTATAATATTTTTGAGTTGTTTTACCCTTCAAATGGAGTTCTTGATTATGAATTATTCTATTATTAAAGTTGAGTTTAACCTTTGAATTCAATTTTCAATTTGAAATAATCTCATTTGTTTGCATTTCGCCTTTATGTTGAGTTCCCAAGTTAGAACTATCCAATTCTCAAGGATGAGTTTACCATTCGAACTATGTTTTCAAGTTTAAATAATATCATTCTTATAGTTGGTTTGACATTCAAATTAAGTTTTCAAGTAGATTTATCTCATTATTATAGTTTATTTGCCATTCGAATTGAGTTTCTAAATTCAAATTATCTCATTTTTATTTACCTTCTAATTGAGTTCCTAAGCTTGAATCATTCATTTATTATAGTTTGTCCCCATGTAGTGCGGTTTATTCCTCGAATTGAGTTCCCATATTGTAATTATCTTATTATTAGAGTTGGTTTGACATTTGAATTGATTTCCCACGTTAGAATATCTCTTAGAATTGAGTTCCCAAGTTCTAATTACAGTTGAGTTACTTTTCGAATTGAATTCCCAAATTTGAATTATACCATGCGTAAAATTCATTTATGTTTCGAATTGAGTAACTAAATTGAAATTATACATAGTTAGAGTATTTAACCGTATCAACTATTTACAAAACTTGCATTTGTTAGATTAGGTACCATAGTTGAACAATAACGAATTATTTCAAATTTTGTACTACATTTTAAAACTAATTACTACAATCATAACCAAAAAATTAAAGATTCTTTAATTTTATAGTGCTTTTTTGCTATTTTAACTTTTCTTTTTAATATTTTCCTATAATTTCTTCTATAATTTACATTAAAAGTCCCACCTCTGTAATTCTTCTACAAAACTTCCCACAACCATTTCTTCAATTTCCTGCTACCACCTACTCGGCCACTTTTTCAATTTTCACCACCAGAGAATAAGAAAAGGTTGATAAAATAAAATGTTTTTCGAAACTCTTAAAGTTGGAATTATCTCACCCTAAAGTTGGGTTTATCCACTCAATTTGAAAACTTCTACACTATCGAATTCAGTTCCTAAGTTGGGATTGTATCATTATTTGAGTAGACTTTACCATCCAAATCGAGCTCCCAAGTTTGTTGTGAGCTTACTTTCATTATTAAGCTTTATAGGTTTCGTTTGAATTTTCACCCCCTCTGCCATTCTCCTCTTCACTCCTTGATTTTTTATACATCACACTATAAAATAATTCATGAATTTTTACATAACCCTGAGGAAAGCTTATGTGTGCTCAATGTTTTCGAGTACTATACATGTCAAGAGAATATCTTAGTTTTAATCTATATGGGTGTGTTAGTCATCATAATAATTTAAAATCTCAATGTGATTTATTCCGAATTCGAATGCATGATTCATATTCGAAAATATAGGTACTATATTTGTCATATGTTGGCTTATCTCTACACTAAAATAGACGTTAACCAATAAGAATCTATTTAAGTGAAAATATTACCTTTTTTATGAGTTAATGGAATATATATGTCATGTAATAAAGAACAATCTAACACGATACATTAACAAAAAATGATCGTTACCAATTTGTAGATTAATAGTCGACACATATCAATCGAAAACTTCTGACGTAATGCGTTGGCATAATCGATTAAGTGTTCAAGATATAATATTTTCTGAACTTTGTTGGAATTTTGAAATGATTTTGCACATGAGCTTGTGCATATTTTTAATTTTTTAATTATTAATGGTACACGCAAATAAAAAATCCCAACAAAATCTACAAAACATTGTGTCATAACATTCTTTATTCAAGTTTGATGAAATCTGGTGAATTAGCTTCTGATTTTTTCACCCTAAGTCAAGTTTCACGATTTTTATATATAATGTGAACATGACGTGTGTGACGCTTTCAGAAGCTTTTAGCGTTATCACCACTGGGATATGTCTGTCCTAAAGATGTTTTCACACAAAGTTGTTGGATTGAATAAGTCGAACTATTAATTACCATCGAGTGTGACAATTCAACCTTCATCTGTAATAGCCCAAATTTGCAAGACAACATTAAATAAATTAAATGTTACACGTTAAGTTACATTCATTGTTGAGTTCAGTAACAATAAATCAAAAATGACCAAACTAAATTTTTTATCATTAATGATTGGGATAAAAAAAATTGTTTCATTAAAGCAACCAACCAAGGAGGAGCTAACAACTCAATACATTGATTTCAGTTAACTAAAGCAACACACATAAAAATTAACTATAGATTTTACCCAACGATTTAAAGACTTGAACCAAATCAAGCTTGTGCAACAGAAAGAAGACATATTAACCAAACAATCAATGCAATTGTAATCAACTATGGCCTCAGGTTTGTCGTGATAGGAGCAGGAAATTTTACTCTTGCATTGGGACACGATGTTACTTTCATCAGAATCTCGTATCGTGTTGAATTTCAAACCCAATGTTGACATCCATCTCTTGATTCCACGGAAACCATCAGAATTTTCCATTATAGCAATTAACAATTGTTGGTATTCAATTCGAAACTTTTCTTGCTGAGAAACATAGAAAGATAAATAATTAGTTGTATATATAAACTTGTATGAGTTGCATCTTTGTAAGTTTCAATCAGCTACCAGTTGTCCTTAGAGTTTATAATCTGCTTAATCAACATCAATCTATTATACCGACATATTTTTCATGATAATTATTATTTAAACAATTTGTTGGAATATATTATTATT
The DNA here is from genome assembly GCA_026545765.1 of Plantago major. Classification (NCBI taxonomy): domain Eukaryota; kingdom Viridiplantae; phylum Streptophyta; class Magnoliopsida; order Lamiales; family Plantaginaceae; genus Plantago; species Plantago major. The sequence goes on from CM048841.1 coordinate 30,557,379, forward strand.
TAGTATCTTTTTAATTTTTAATGCTTGGACCATCCTCCATATTTAGAGAAACAACGATTGAGCCGTAAAAAATAAACTAGAAAAGGAAATAAGATTGGTTGACTTTTGGGCTTATATGTAATAGACATATTCTAATTGTTACTTCTTCGTTATTGGTGAACTAACTGGTACTTGGATGAGGAGGGGCTATCTAACAGGGGTGGTGTATGTAATTATCCCTTTTAGAAACTATTATTACTTTGGATGTATTGCATTTGATATGCCTAACAAATATTTAATTATATCCGAATCCCAAAATTATCATACAATAGAACGTTTTCCGATTACCTATGTTGTGACATTTTATTCATGAATTCCATCTCGGATGAAGTAGGATGTTTCTAAAGAATACGTGGAATACTATTAAAGTCGATCTTTTCATTAAATCCTCATGAATACTTGTTCAATTCATGAAGAATGCCAAATCTTTTTAATTAAGCTAAGCTAATAGTTGGGATGATAGACACTTACTGGAATAAGTGTTTGTTTGCAAATGATTTTACTCGTGCTTTTTTGTCTGGTTTTACTAAAAGTTGATTAAAGTTGATTTTAAGCAAAAGTCAGTAGTGTTTGATATATTATATAAAAAAAAATAGCTGAAAATGGTAAAAGCATAAGTTTTAGTGTTTGCAAAAATTAATTTAATTAGGTGATTTTAATTGAAAAAAAAAGTTATAACCTGCTTAAAGCAGTTAGAAGCAGCTATTGAGTTGCCAATCGCTCCTTCTTGCTGCTCACAAGCCTCATGCTGGAGCCACTTCTATCTACTCCGATCGCGCCTTCTCTCATCCCAGATCCGGCGTCCAAGAAATCGAGTGGCTATTACGTCAAGCTGAGCCCTCGATAATCATTGATGTCGGTATCAACTTTGGGTCTTGTTCGTCGATGCCGATATTAACCAAAATAAGAAATAAAAAATGACACCCTAAATTAAAAACCAATTATCTCACTTATCTTGATAACTCAAATTGGGTGTAGAATCCAAGAAGATAGTATGTTACTAACCATTTGATATATCTGAAAAGGGGTAGAACGTAGTATGGATCCATGATTGTCCTGTTTTCGCTTAGGAATTGGAGTTGGCCTTCCATTGTACAGTGATGATGAATTATCATCACCATCGATGTTGAATGTTGACTATTTGGATTAGAACAATCTATTGTATTACATACAGGCTTAATTAAGATGCCTACCCATCGATATAACTATATATTTAAAATAAGGGCGATTTTTCATTTGACACCCTTTTAAGATGGTCACTAAACGTGTAGGTCCATAATGTTTGAAATATTACATTGGAGGACAAAATATGACTGTGAAATATAAATAATTACACTAAAGAAGAAAAGTCAACCCACATAATTGATGTTATAATTTTAGCCTTCCATTTTTCCTTTTAGATTCAATTTAATATTTCATTTTATTACAACCAACCTCAGAACTTTTAAGTTTTGATATATAAACCCACAGAATTTTCTTTTTTCATATTTTCAAACTTTCTTCATCCTTAAAGTAAACTCCAAATAACTTACTTAAATTTTTCGTTAAAATAGAAAACTATAGATTCCCTGGAAGCTTCATAAACCGAGCTTTCAGGAAGCTCAATGTCGGGGCTTCCATGGAAGCTCCGAATTCGGAACTCCAATGGAAATTTATCGAAGCTCCTTATTTAAAAAAAACAGATAGTTTTAACAAAGAAAGAAGAAATATATACGAATTAGGAAGGATAAAAGTTTTGGAGTTTAATTAATAGCTTTTGAAAGTTTTGAGTCAAATGTATAATTAAATGAAACTTGCATTTCAAAATAAATGGTGTAATTAAGAAAAAATGTGGTAAATATATTTTTTTAACAAAAGTCAACCAAAAACCAAAAAAGTTGTCATTCATTGTAATATTTCAAACAGTAGGGACCTAAACGTTCAGTGACCATCTTAAAAGGATGATAGATGAAAATTCTCCTTTAAAATAAAATCTAAGTTAGGACACAAATATTATAATCAACATAAATGTTGTTAGGAGTACTGGCACATATTATAAGTAAATCTAAATATCTTATTATCTGAGCGTTAAATTACAACTTTAATTACAACCGTACCCCTAATTCGTCAATTAGCAGCATCACCAATCAACTAAAGAAGATTTTAGTGCACTGCAAATCCGCGATTTAAGAGAATGAACTTAATTCCCCCAAAAAAACTTTATGATAATATAACAGAGAAAATCGAAAAGAATTCATTTCGTATTTCGCCAGCCTAGAAAATTCCAAATAAACAGAGAATTGATATTATTACATTGCTCTCGCATCGAATCGTATCGATTCTTGATATATCTGTAATCGTTTTGGGAAAGTAAATTCGAGATTTTGCTATGATGAATCGACTAATCGAGTAAGTTTTTTTTCAAATTAGACAGAAATTATGAGTGTACATGTTCGAAATGTATGAGAAAGTCAATAATTTTTCATTTCGGTATGAAAAAAAGCTTTGCATGTCTACTACAATTAGGGCTTTCTGATTTTTTGTGTGCTTTGTTATTATTTGGTGTTTTTGTTCTATTTCAATAGAGATTTTAAGATTCGATGTTCGATATGTTAGCTGAGTGGACAATTTTTCATCTCCGTATTTAGACAGATTGCGAGAGTAGCAAAATTTAAGATAATTACTGTTTGATTTGAATTTAAGAGCGTATTGATAACAAATCGGAACAACTTGTGGATAAAAAGATCTCATAATTTGTTAGGAACAAATTGTGGTTTAAGAGAAACAATTTGTGGATCCACTTGAACAACAGTCCATTAAATAGCAGTTGGAAGATCTTGGAAGATCTTCTTGCTGATACAATGATGAGATTATAATTGTTAGTATATATTCAAAATAGAATTGCATGAAAGTTTATGTTATAGTTAGACCAACCAAAAAAAGTAGGGGCCAAAATGTAAACACAATCTGTGGCTATGACGAAGAGCAGGCGGATCTTGATCTCGTGAATGGAATGAGCAAGAATCCTGCAAGACCGCGTGTATGGAGACGACTCCTTGCGGGATTAACAAAACCTACTGGGAGCTTAATCTCGTCATCGTTTGCGATGGCCTGGAAATACAAAGGACAATAAAGTGATAGGGTGTTTATATTAGTTGGAGGCATTTTAATGGAGTGTTCAATTTGTATGCGAAAATTTTGGCTCTATTCTAGGTAAACTAATTGATATACACTGCGTATTTGCTTAAAATAGACATTGCATAGTTGCATTAATTAAAACGGTGAGAAGGCGATATACACGATGTATTTTGAATAATTAAGGTGAGAAACCTAACTTTGTAAGTTGTACTACTAAAAATAGACAAACAATTAATAAAATGGGTTGTCAGGCTTTATTCCGAAATGCATAAGAAATTAAATATAATGTTGTTGTACCTTGGCTAACATAAGCGAACTTCCCGTAATCTTTATTTACTATGGATTACCTTTTACTTGTTTTACTTAGGGCGGAAACGAGCATACTACTTAAAATAGACAATCAATTAATAAAATGGATTGTCAAGGGGCGGAAAATGGCAGACGAAATTTGAAAAGATTTCTTACCATCTTTGTAATTCTTTTGATTTTTTAGGCCAATAAATACAAAATATTGAAAGAAATTCTAAGATTCATTCTTGGGTTAAGTCCTATACAAAATGAATGAAATAAAAACTTGACTTTACATAATATATAGATTTATTTATTTAATTCTTTCGCCCCATGACAAACTTTCCATTTTGCCATTTTAGTCATCCACAAGCTTCCCATTTTTATTTTTGATAATCATATATTCTACCCCACTTGCCTAATACCACATACATAAACACTCATATTTACCACTTTATCAACCCGCTATCTCTATTTTATTCATTCTTTATTCTTACTTCATTTGAATAATACTTAACTTTCCACTTTAACAACCCACTATTACTTTTTATTAATTCTTTATTGTTTTTCCATTCAAATCTTCCAATTTAATTATTTTGTTGACCAATAATAAAGCAAACGGGAAGCTATTTCCGGGATAATGGTTTAAATTTTCGTTTTGTTTCGGCTGGCCCAGCCGAAACATCCGAATATTATCGTAATTTGAAGCCACCGACACACAGATGTTATTAAATCTTGAGTTTCTTGGGTTCCGGCGAAACAAACATGAATTTCGTATATATCGTCCAATAATTGCGAGACCGTCCAAATTTCCAAGTTTCGATTCAGAAGTTTGAAAGACGTTTTTGAAATTTGACAATCCGATACGCATTTTTGAAATCTAAAAGTCGAGATTTTAATCCATGCTAGTGGCTAAGGGGTAATAAAGTAATTAGATAAAATCTTTATCCAAATATCTGGCGGAGATCTCGAAAGAGACAGGCGTGCGCGTGCACACACACACACACACACACATATATATATATATATATATATATATGTTTTTACTACCATCTCACCACTCGCCGATCTCGGAATCCACCGGAGCTCAGTCGACCATGGCTTCCTCATCACCGATCAATTTGTGACTCAAGGTAATTGGAGAAGAAATAAGGATCACCTCACCTCACCTCGCATATAATATAACCTAACCAGCTCATGTATTCTTCGTTCCCAGATAACCTACCTCTTGTCCCAATTGCAGTTCAGCATCAGTAACGGAGCTGTATGAGATTTCCAAATCCACTTGCCCACCAATTCACCTGCTATTATTCCATCGATCCAGGTTTTTTTATTTACGGTTACATCCACATTCAATTTTTGGTTAGGGCTTAATTCAGTAAACACAATATTAATTCACTGAGACTGCTTCTGCTTGTTATCTGTGTATAATTAGTAAAAGGTTGTTTTTCCATTGATTTAGGAGAGAATTATTATTGTAAGTGATAAAGATGAGTCAACAACCATCAGTGATTTTGGCCACTGCGAGCTATGATCATACCATTCGATTCTGGGAAGCCAAAAGCGGCCGTTGTTATCGCACTATTCAGTACACTGAATCTGTACTGCCCGTACATTATAACTTCTCTATAATTTTAATCTTTCCTTTCATGTTTCTGTAATTTGATTTGCTCAACTTTATCTTGACAGCAAGTGAACCGGCTTGAGATTACCCCAGACAAAAGGTTCCTAGCTGTAGCTGGAAATCCTCACATTCGACTTTTCGATGTCAACTCAGGCAGCACTACACCAGTATGTTTTGTTCCACCTGCTTATTAAACTTACTCATACAAGTCTTTATACTTTGCTCTCTGACCGTGTGTGCACTCTTGTGTTAGGTAATGAGCTACGAAGCTCACACTAATAACGTAATGGCACTTGGATTCCAGTGTGATGGCAACTGGATGTATTCTGGTTCAGAAGATGGCACTGTTAAGATTTGGGACTTGAGGTGAATTGACACGTTGCGTAATTGTTTAATATTTAGTATTATATTTTGTTCAAACTTTATGCGTCATCTATATCTGTTTTATGTTATATGTCGTAGGGCTCCAGGTTGTCAGAGGGAATATGAAAGTCGTGCGGCAGTTAATACTGTTGTCTTGCACCCGAATCAGGTGTGACAAATGTAGCTTTTTTCCCCTGCTCTTAAGTCGTGTGAGATGCGTATATTTGTCGTCCGTAAATGTTTCTTTTGTTGTGCTCCACCCTTTGAACTTGCTGTTTCTATTGGCTCTGATTCTCAGTTTGTAATGTTGGTGGATGAACATACACAAGCGTATCAGTAAATGTCATGATAGAATGATTCTGTTAACGTTATGATTAATGTAATTGAACACAAATGGAAGAAGACAGGTTTTACACTAAATGCATTAAGCACCAACTTATTTCTTAATCGATAAATTTAATTTGTACTTGCAGACTGAACTGATATCTGGTGACCAAAATGGAAATATCCGTGTATGGGACTTGACAGCAAATTCTTGTAGCTGTGAATTGGTAAGTTAAGCTTCATTTTTACTTATTTACTATTATTTTTCTCTTTTTGGTGGCAACATCAATATAAATTGCATGATTAGTTTAATGTAATATAATAACCAAATAAAAGTGCGTACGATTTTTTTCTCGATTTCATGATTCCATGTGTTAAAATCAACCTTTTTCATTTCCTGCCTCACTACATCCTCCTTCAACTTAATTTCCTCACCTAACTTCCTCAAACACTATCTTCTCGCGCTCGGTGATAATTTCCATGAATTGATCAGCCGATAAGTTATCGGTGGTATTGATGTGCTGCACTAGATCATCAGGCCTCGAGGTCGCTCAAAACGGTGTCACTGTCTTCATCAGCGGTGGGATCGATTTGTGGATCATAGGTTTTTCTGGGTTTATGAATTGTTGCAGGAAAAAGACAATCTTTGGGCTCAATTTAGGACTTCTTGAATATTTGATGGTGTTGAATTTTTCTTACGTTACTATTTCTTTTGCTTTTGTAATTCTCTTATAATTGAAGCCTCTATATGAACTCAACTCTCAAGTATGATCTAATGGCATTTTTTTGTTGTTGTTATATGTCTGGAAAGTTTGATTAGCGAATATTGAGTGCAAAACTGGAAAACAGATAAAAAATTTGGAAAGATAAATTTGATCAAAGGCTGCTGATATAGTGAAAGAATTGATGGAAGAGCAATCAAATGCAAGCACAAAATCTTAGTTGAAACTTGAATGGTCAACTTTTTCGGGATATAAAAAATTAACATCTTTTATGAGATTAGTTTGGCTAGATTAAAATTTAAAATTATAGTCAATAGTCTAAACTAACTATAACTATTATGAGCGTCAATATAATACTACTATAGAATGTCTATAATTCAATAAATAATTCATCTAGAATTATAGTCATACTTGAAATATACTTCTATGTTATGTATTACTACACTGTAAAAATATTATTTCCTAGAACTATGTTGTTTTTCGTAAACATTTACTCTTGACAAGTGTTATATGAACATCATACAATTCTTGTATAAGTCCTGATTTTCCTAAATATAAGAGAAGGCCAATATTCCTCCTACACAGTGATAGTCCTCACATTATTCAGTTTGATTACATTGGATACATATACATCTATGTAAATATATTATTCTTCTGCGTTCAAATCAACAGGAACCATTGTAAAAAGCTACCTCGTGATACTCTAATAAGAATGCTTTCCATTAAGAAATTTTTCGTTTATAAGTAATTACTACCAAAATATATAGCATTAGCTTGTATATATATAAGAATGCATATCATTAGAGTATAAATTTTAGCAAAACATAGTGCACATCTGGAATGCGCGTGTTGTGTTTCTAGTACTTTAATAATGTATTGTTTGTGTTCACAGTCAAACATGAACTTAAATCTAGAATTGATATACTATTACAGGTTCCAGAGGTAGATACAGCAGTGAGGTCATTAACTGTAATGTGGGACGGAAGCTTGGTCGTTGCAGCTAATAATCGTGGGACATGCTATGTTTGGCGTTTGTTACGTGGGACCCAGGTCAGACATACACACATCAATACTGTTACGTTACTTCAGGCATATTATTGAATATTTAGACAACGAGGAGCTGAGAGTTCTCAATTGCAGACCATGACCAACTTTGAACCACTTCATAAGCTACAGGCTCATGACGGATATATCCTTAAATGTCTCCTTTCGCCAGAGCTATGTGAACCTAACCGGTTAGTATTACTCTCGTTACTCATGCATTGTAATCTTTCCATATCTGTTATATTATTATTTATTCTATTTACTAGTTACAAACTAAACTACTTTATGGCATCTTGACGTGAAACTATTGATCTCAGGTACCTAGCAACAGCATCTGCTGACCACACAGTTAAAATATGGAATGTAGATGGGTTCACACTGGAAAAAACTCTAGAAGGTATTAATTTAACAATTCGAAACTAGGTCTTGATATTGATTTTCTTTATGAAGCAATGGTAACTCATGTTGATTTAATAAAATTTTCTTTGCCGCTTCGAGAAAAAGAAAGCAGGAGTATTAATATTGTGGGTAAATGATTTTCCAGGACATAGTCGTTGGGTGTGGGACTGTGTCTTCTCAGTTGATGGTGCTTTCCTGATCACAGGTATGATGTTAAAATTTAGTATTCAGAAAGTTCACACAAATATTTTGTTTGGCATAATTGCTTTAAACTAAATTACAGAGGAAATATTTGTTTGTCAATAAAACCCAACTGAGAGAAATCGACTTAGTGGCTGCGTGCACTTATCAAGCACCTATTGGTTCAGCTTACATAAATTCAGCATAAGTTCCGGATTTTGTGGCTTTATAATTGCAGCTTCTTAGGTTTGAGCTGGTAGTTGTAATTTTTTTAGAGGTTGGGTCATTAGGAACATGAGTGCCCCTTCAGATTTTATAGTTTCACCAATGGTAATCAATATAAGCAATTACTGCTGTATAATATTTCATCGGAGCCTTAAAAAGATGCGACTTTTCACTGGTTGTAAGTTACTTTTGCAGTGCTTGTAAATATGGTTTTTGGCTTTCACTTGTATTTTAGCAAGGCAAATAACTAAAACCCATAAAGCATCTTTCTCAGGATATCCTTACAGTTTTTGTTAAAGAATTCTGACACAGACGATATTGAACCACCAAGAATGTTTATTTTTGGTTGCAACATTCTGAACAACTAAAATTTCAGGTTATAAGCTGAGAATTGTACTAAATTGTACTCGGGAGGAAAGAAAAGTAGTTATCTTAGTTATTTCTCATAGTAGACAAACTTGAGTCTGAAACAAACTACGTGTGCAGCAAAGAACTCCGGAACCAACACCAATTACAGTGGGAAATAAAAGAACGTATTCCCATAACAATACATAGAGTGCACTAGGGAAATTATTTCTTGCCAAAGTCGTGCTTATATAGTAAGGTCGTGTATGTCAGTTGTGACCACGAACTTGTAACACTTTGAAAATTCCGCATTGCAGCTTCTTCTGATTCAACAGCAAGATTATGGTCCATGTCCAGTGGAGAAGAAATTAAAGTCTACAAGGGCCATCAAAAAGCAACAGTCTGCTGTGCTCTGCATGACGGTACCGAACCTTCATGTTAATTCTGGAGTAATCGCTACCTTGTAAGGCGAACAATCTGCCCCAGAGCTATGTTTCTTGCAAAATGTTGATCTTGACGAAACATGTAGTAGAGGTTCAAAGTTCTTAGTAGCTTTCTCCAATTATATATTACTAATACCAAGTGAAGTTGGTGATCGAACACTGTAAATTATCCAAACTGATCCAGTCTGTATTTTACATTAGGGGTGAGCGTGGGCGGGTATTTACAAAAAAATCAAACCAACCCACCTGTGGCGGGTGATTATTTGTCCAACTCACGACGGGTAGAATAATTTTTCAAATTGCGGCAGTTCGGGTGACAACAATGGCAAGCGGATTGTCGGGTATTTACAAAAAATCAAACCAACCCACCTATGGCAGGTGATTATTTGTCCGACCTATGACGGGTAGAATAATTTTCCAAACTGCGGCGGTTCGGGTGACAACAATGGTGGGTGGATTGGCGGGCGGATTGTCGGGTGATTTACTACATCAACTAAGATATATTATAATCCATCAAACTAATAAAATATTTTGAAAGTAGGTAAAATGATGAAGTACCATTTCAACATATGTAGTTTCTTAGTTTATATATGAAATAACTTTAGTTTTACTATTAATATTAGTCTATTTTATATTTCTATCTATTCATTTAAATGATAATTAATTTATTTCACATGTAAACAATTTTTGTTATGTGAACAATATGGCGGGTGGGTTGCGGGTTGCACCCAACCAATCCACCACCCACCCACTAATTGGTGGGTTATAAAAAATTTAACCCGCATAATTAAAGGAAAAAAAATCGGCGGGTGCGGGTGATATGCGGGCGGTTTGTGCGGACATGTTGGTCTAGCGATTTGTTTGCACAACCCTATTCTACATTGCAGTTTGATACTCTTAATAATAAATATAGTTACTTTCACAGCAGCATTGTAAACGTATTGCTGCTGCATTGTATGTCTTATAAATAAATAACAAGCATTGATGCAAATTTCCCTCCATTTTATGAAATTAAATGGTGTTTTTATTTCTCCTTTATGTTGAATCTGAGTTTAACAATTTTTAACAACCAATACCAACATGACTTAAATAATTTCATGAACTAATTCAAAATGTTTTTTTTTCAATTTTAATCTTTGTGTATTTTTTGTTCCTATCTCCATGATCTCTTAGTCCCCTTGACTTGGTCGACTCGTTTTCTTGTTCTCTCCAACCTCTTTGAATTACCGATTGAGATTATGCCTCTCACCTGACTTGAAATTATTTGACTATTCTAATTATTTCATTGATTGCTCGAATGATACAGTTCGGTAGCTACTATTTGGGTTTCTTGATACATTTCGCTTGTTGACATGCATAGGCCTATATAAAGTGAATTAAGCTAACCGACCTGACATACTAGAGCGGTTCAAGTTATTCTGTCTAGATAGTCGCAAGAAACATTAAACATGTCCAACTAATTTGTAGAATTGCGTCGATCCATCATGCAAATGCAATCATCGTAACCATTGATCCGGTATATATAAATTAATTTGGAGAATTAAAGATTGTTTGCATATGAATGAATCTAGGGGCTTAGACATTAATCAAATAATTAGGCCTGCTTAAACATGTCCAAACATGTAGGCCGATTTTAAGTTGACTGAATCAAGAGCGTATTTGTGACCAATACATTTTCAATTTCACATATTATTTTTTCAATTTCACGGTGTCACACATGGACTCCATGATTTTATGTGCGAAACTCAATTGTATAATTTTAACGGGGATTGATTGGATCCGGTACGCTCAAATTGGTTTTGTTTATTGGTTTGTAAAAATTTATGTCTTAAATTTTCATTATATAGTTTAATTAAAATGTACCAATTTAATTTAAGATTAATTAGTGGTCAAAGTTCTAGTTGTTTGACCAGGAAAAAAACCCATAAAAGCTTGTTTGGGATGACGGAATACATCTTTAAGTAAATCAAGTACACGATAAATGATTATTTATCCAATAATAGAAATCATGTACTACTTCATAAAGTTATCAACTATCGAAAAATTAAGTACCCCAGTTGATCAAAGACAAGTAATAATTTTAGCACTTGTATACTACCTAAAAGCATGCACCATAAATTACAAATCATGTACATGATTGCACAATTCCTGTAATATGTGAAAATCAAGTAACGTGATTGCACGATTTCTGTAATTAATACCAAGTCAAATACGTGGATTTACGGGTACTTTGGACACGAAAAAGTATTTATGTAACTATTAGATGCATTAAAGGCATTTCATGATTTTTTTTTCTAGAAAAAATGAATGGAAAGTAATATATTCGGGTATTTAATGATTTAATGCATCAATATGAGAATATTTGTTGCAAATTGATGAAATGTACATTGAATAATTATGAAAAATTGTATATTTTAAAAGTTGCAATTCAGACTTCTAAAGTCGATTCAAAATCATGATCAAAGACGCTTAATCGTAGTTTTATGGTGTGAAATATCGAGCAAGGTTTATGTTAGTATTGACGCTGCAACATCATTCATTTCGCTGCAGCATTGCCCCACCGTGAGAAACACAAGACGCTGCAGCATCATTTATATCGTTGTAGCATTGTGAGACGGAAAAAATGTAACCATAAATTGTTGACACGGCAACATTCATTCATATTGCTGCAACATTGTACCCATATTCAGATCTGTAATTCGAAGTGGCGGTGGGTGGCCGGAGCTGGTGGTGGGGGTCGGCAACATTGGAGGGGTTGAGCACACCGACACATTAGATATCATTATGGGATTTGCCATGCCCCAAAACCAAAACCTTTGGCGCGACCGGTCGTTTATCGTGAGATGGTCTCACGCCAAGATGAAACCTACATTAAACCTCAAAATAACAATTTATCTCAAGAGTGGTATAATAAGAGGATCTAAAATTCCATATACAACAATAGTTACAAGTCCTCAATACATAACAACAATCCCAGCAGTACAAATCATCTTATACAACACAAATCTCAGAGTACGCAACAACTACTAAATAATTTTCACAAATCCATCATCTGACTACCGTCTCAACTCCAAAGTATCTTCGTCCAATCACTTACTAAATATCTTAAAGGGGTGGGTAAAGGTGAGCCTCATTGACACTTCTACCAGTCAAGTAGAGTATTTCAAAGTATACATATATACCACATATCCAAAAAAAATTCCATGGACACTTTTCAAAACAATAACAATTCATATCTTTAGCTCAATCAGATAATACACTACGGCCACACGAACTGTGGTGGCACACATGTCGGCTTTCACATAACAATAACAATGCCCTATTAAAGGTATAACATAACAATGGGAGATCTCCAAAAGTACGCCATTCCATCGAAAGGGCCCAAACAATTCATAGGCATATCGATGAACATAAATATATGTTTCAATCCATGCTTTTGAACAAAACAATTTCACACATCACAATTGTCGAGGAGTGAATCCGCAGCCAAGTCTTCCTCCTGACCCTTTAGCAAGCACAAGTCCGCCTGGTGAACCTTCAGACGGTCAGATCACACTAAGGACCTGCACAAAGGCTGGGGGGAGGGGGGGTTAGAAAGGTAGATCTGGTTTGCTTAGGGTCAAACCGGATAAAGACTTTACTTGAGAGAGATTGAGTGTCTACTCTGTAAAAGTGTGATTATGGGGAATAGTGACTTACTGTAGCATGGGAATTTGTGCCATATTTATAGGTATGTGTCTTCAAATGGAGGGACTCACAAGATTGTGCCAAGTGTAGGCTTCACAATATGCCACTAATGCCTTATTGGGCTTAAAGCCCATTAGATAGGTTTAACCCTACATGTTAATGGGCTGTGTAAGGGCAAAATTGGTATTTCAGTGTCTCGATCGGACCTCCTGATATATTTTATGGTCCGGATTGGACTAAGCTATTTGTTCTTAGCTCAGTACACTTGGCCTCCTAGTGATGAGACGTCCGACCCTTAGGTCATACGATCCGAAGCTAGTCTTTTCACTGCTAATACTTGTACAGAGAGGGGTACAAGTGGTGAGATAGGTCGGACAGTGTGTCCGGACCTGTTCCCGCTTTGAACCAATGCCCGGATACTCTTATGAGGGTCGGACCGGGGGTGTCGGACCAGGGGTGTCGGACCATCTGGTCGAGCTTCTCAGTGAGTGTAGACTAATTCGCCTTAGGATTCGTCTTTTGAACGTCTTAAACAGATTGGACATTGTTCCGTATCAACATATGTCCCCCTAGTTTTCAAGTATCTTTGTAGAAGATAGTTGTGGAACTATAATTTGACGTGTGGGAGAGCTTTTCTGTTGTTGGTCCAATCCGTTTCCTAGAAAAGAAAAATTCTTGTGGTCCGTGCCCTTGATGGAAAAATACTTGATGCTTTTCCCATATCTCCCCCCCCCCCCTTCTTTCAGTCCGAGACAGAGGGTCTCAGACTGTTGGAAAAGAGGTATTTATAAGCGAGACTGGGTTTGGCATCAAGTTGATTTTTTTCGATCTGATACTGTCGTAGTATGATGATCCGTACGCTGTATACTATAGAAATGGTGAAGTCCGGACGCACATACTGTCGTAGTATGGGTATCCGAAGAGAGCAGTGCTATGGGCTGCGGGCGGTTTGGTCTGGAGTGAAGTCGTTGGGCCTCGAGTTGTGTGTGATGGGCGGGGCCATGTACAGTCTTCTCGGCCCACGGGTGCGCGTGACAGTGTAAAATATATCATCTGAAGAGCTTTTTACTCAACCACAATTGGGCTAAGTTGTCATTTCACCAAGTGGTTTAATTCTAGCCATTGGATGAATCGCGATGAACGAACGAGATTGAATCCCGATCGACGCGACGGTTCGGCTTCCCAATTTAGCCTCCCTATAAATAACAACATTTACCATCATTTCCGCATCTTTTAGAGAGAGAATTTTTGCAATCCTACTGAATCCGAAGCATTGCAAGTGAGTCCGAGTGTTGTATATGTCGCTGTCAATCGCTTTCATCTCGTCCGAGCTTTTTAACAAGTAAGTTTGCTTCTTTGGATCTCTTTTTTATGTACTTGTCTTTGTTTATGGCTTTGGCTTTGTTTATTGTCCTTTGCATGTCGCTTTTTACTCTGTTCATACTCTTGGTATCTGCTCTTTGATAAGTTGTTGGACTTGGACGAATATTTGACCCGTAGCTCGGACTATAGATGACATAAGTAGTTGAACTGTAGCAAATCATAATTAGTCGAAATAAAATGAATCCGTAGCCTGAAAATAGACTGTGCGTATGGATCTGTTGGTTCGGACCATATGACCCATAGGTAGGGAGATGCCTTCTCATGTGTACGTTGCATGTCGCTCGTTCCAATAGGGTCGGACTATGTCTTGTACGACTGTTGTTGCCCTAATAAGATACTTAAATTAACTCTCGGACAATCAACAATCCAGAGTCTAAGTTGCTTCCTTTTTTGTTGCCCTAGGATATCCGAGAGCGATAGTCAGAATCGTTCCGAAGGTGAGGAGTATACATCTGGATCGGGATCCGACTCGGAAGCTACCAGTAGCCAATTCCAGCAAGAACTGGACACTGCTTTGGATTTCCCGGATGAATTAGTCGACATTGATGGGGAGTCGGATGCAGAGCCTCGTGAGTCTGCCAATGCTGCGGAAAGCTCACTAGTTGAACCTCAGTCAACCTTAATGGAAATGGTGGAAACGGATGCTAGAGAAGGAGGCGATGATGAAGTACTTCCAATACCTCTTCGCAATCTTATTCGAGGTTTGGCTTATAACACGTGAATCTGACCAAACTTACTCCCTTTTATTCCGGATCCACAGGCTCCTTAGATAGAGGAAATTATTCCTTCCCATCCCACATAAGAGAATGTCCATCTGACTGGAGATGATGACGAGGAAGCTGGTGAACTTCCAAATGTTCCACTCAGAGGGATGAGTTCCGGGGGAATTGCAAGTACGAGTGCGGCGCTCGTATCTATGGATGAAGCTGGTCCTTCTAATTCGAAGCGCCGTGTTTCAAAAAAGAGAGCTGCTCCGACCCCAACCGCAGGGGTGGTGCCTAAAAGATCGAAGTCCAGAGAAGCTACGAAGGTAAAGTTTCGACGGCCTGCGTCAGAGGTAACGTGTCCCAATCCGGATGTGGAGTTAAACACTGATGGATTTCTTCCCACCTGCCCATCTAAGATTGTTGCGGACGATATCTCCGAGCTCTGACGGAAATATGAAATTCCGGAGTCAGTGGAGATTTTGATTCCTTCTGCGGAGCATGCTTTTTATAACCCTCCTGTGGGTTATATTTGTGTTCATGAGGCAACTCTTCAGTGCGGGTGGAGACTTCCAATGGCCGCATGTTTTAAGGATATTTTCTTGAAGTTGAATATAGGTCCGAGCAAGTGATCCCAAATTTATTGGGTAATTTGATTTGCTTCGGAGTTTTGTGCAAGAAGCTTGGGATAGAGGTGAACTTCGAAAATTTCAATCATCTCTTCCGATGCGTCTTCAGCAAGGGCAATCAATTTTTTTATACCTTTATGGTCCGACAGAACTAAATGTTCTTTGATTATCCAATTTCATCGCTTGGGGTCAAGTGGTGGGAAAGGTACTTTTTCGTCCGGATGGCTTTGAAGCTCGGACAAGCTGAAGACGAAAGGGAGAAGTTGGGTTTGCCCCTAAAGTTGCGTCGGGCGAACATCCAGGATCTGAAGGTAGATGAAGTGCCGAAATGGATGGAGGAGCTACATAAGGGTGAACGGTATCCGTTCCATGGGTTAATCTGCCAACCTCTCCCTTTCCTTAGTGGCATAATTGGAGAAGTTTTTTTGTAGGGGAAGGCCCGACTTCAGTAAGGGACTTCCCTTTATATGTTAATGTGTACATTCGTTCCGAACATCGTATATGCTGAGTCTGCCGTATTAATTTCTGTCTTCTTTTTGTTGTTCGTAGGTTATTGGTTTGAGTATACCATGTACAGCCTGCGGAAGAAGAAGCAAGCGCAACAAGCTCAAGTGGCGGAAGGGCTCCGTGATGCCATCATCCACACTTCCCCGAGTTTGCCTCAGGACGATCCCAAGAACGCTGCACACTTCCAAGTGCAAGAAGAGGGTAGTATTGTGGCAGGCCTCGGGTCTATTGAGTTGGCTATCCCTGATAAGGGCATGAAAAAGTCCAAAAAATCAAGAAAGACAACCATGAAGGCGAGTGGTTCCGGATCTCAGGTTGTGCAAGAAACTCCGGCAATTGGTTCCGGATCCAACACTGTGCAAGAGACTCCGGAGGACTCGAGAAAGAGGCAATCCGAGTCGGTGCTGGCGCCCCCACCAAAGAGGAGGAACAATGATAAGCGTGGGTATGACGAGGAAGAGGCTCGGGTGACGGCACTATCTTCCTTAGAACAGATGACTGAATGTGAAGAAGCACACTGGAAGGTACATCATTGTAATTCCCATATTATCTCTTCCGTGAGTGTTTCCTTTGAAAAAATTGTAGTGTCGGAATTGTTATCGTAGATGGGATTCATTCTCCGGGAGGAGAAGAAGAGGGCTGCTGCCTATGGCGATCTTGGAGCTCGTCTACAAGCAGCTGAGCAGGAAAAAGAGCAGGATTTGAGCAAGATCCGCGAGTTGGAGGAACAACTGAGGCTCTCCGAAGCTGCTAAGGCCAAAGCAGAAGCTGAGGTAGTGGAGCTCAAGTCACTCGCTACTAATAGAGATGAGTATATCGCGAAGATCTTTGGCCGATTTCTCTCCTTCAAGGAGAAGATCGTTCAGGAGCTAGTCAAAGCCCGAGTGAGCATAGCTTGGGAGTTCCATGCCTCGCCCTCTGGTCGGTTTGATAGAGAGATATCCTATGATAAGGCTCGCTTGGATGGATTTTCCACCTGCCTCGGACAGCTGATTAAAAAGGGCGTGCTCCGGAAGGTGTTTAATCACTTGAATCTTGGCATCGAATCCTCCAAGAACTCCGATGGCACCAAGTTTATTTCTGGTGGTGTAACTGATGAAGAGCTCAAAGGCTGTGAATTTGCTGAGATTGTCACAGAGGGAGAGGATGACTTCACGCTCAACCATGGAGGTCCGTACCTCCCTGCTTTTGTACCAGAAGGTCTTGTTCTCTCCGTGGAACAATTACAGGACTTTTCATGTGAGGTGGTATGCCCTTCCGGCCCCTGTTGTGGGATTCCCATCTGACTACAACCTGCATGATGAAGTTCGGGAGAACAGGATGCGGATTGAAGCGAAAGAGTCCAAGAAGAGCCAGGAATCAGTGAGTGGCACTCGGAGCTCACAGTGAAGAAGTCCGGGGTATGCCCGGTAGATATTGTGTAAAGATGTTTGAACAGTTAACTGTTGGGGTAATGTTCTGACCATCCGAATGGATGTGGATAACTATTTTTGGCATCCGAAGGGATGTTTGGACAAGTCACGCTATGATGTGACTTTTTTAACTTGTTGCTTTTGGTAGCTTCGCCTTTTATTGAAGCTCTCTTTTGATCGTTCATGTGTTAACGTCCGAATTGCTCTATTTCGTTGATGCTTAACTCGTTGTTTTATTTGTCTGAAAAACAAACAAGTGTTGCGTAGTTGGCCCAATAACAGCCCAAGCCCACTGTAACCGTTGATATTCGCCACGTGTCGATGTGTAGTTGGCCGCGATTATCTATAAATAGGCTCAATCGTACAACCACCAACGTCACTATCCCTCTTCCTTTTTTGGCTAAAAGCCAAATTCTCTTTGCAATATAATCTGAAGTCCTTCCTTCGGCGACCTATAGTGTCTGTCCGAAGGTGATCCAGGATCTTAGGAGCTTCGACCCTCATGGGCTTTTTTGAGTATGTTGCTTAGATGCCGGATCGCCTTTTGGATAGACACTATAGGAGTATCTCTAAGGGTGACCTTGGATCCAAGGAGCTTCTTTGAGATGCCGGATCTCCTTTGGGATAGACACCATAGGAATATCTCCGAAGGTTGTCCAGAATCTTTTAGGCTCTTTGGCCTTCCTGCTCCTGAGGTGTTGGATCCCCTTTCGGATAGACATTATAGGAAAATGTTCGTTCGTATTAGAACCGGTGCAAACACGTGTCGGATGTGCTGCCCTGTTGTTTTGTGGCAAGGGTAACATCAGCACCGAAGACAATTATGGTTATCTTTGAAATGAGGCGATTATACCTTGTCTTCGGTTTGATGTTACTCATGCTTCTTAAACAAATCTTTATTCAATATAAAAGGTGTCGTACCTTCTTCATGTTGCTTCGGAGCAAGGGTGTCAGTTACCCAAATGCGATGTGATTGGACATAGCCCCGTGTTAATCCTTATCTCGCATTTGGTATCCGACACTCATGCTTTCTAGCAATCTTTCCGGGAATTGAACCTCACCCAAGATGTCATACTCGGAGATTTACTACGTCTGCTCAAAGGTGATCCGAGGGCTGGGGAATATTTTAAGCGTAAAAGCTTTTGAGTTATGTTGCTGACATCTCGGGTCGCCTTTTGGGTAGATAGATTAGATGTATCCGATCCGTTTTACAGATGCATGCTTGACCATCGGTCCGGATTCTCCGTCCCGGCCATGTGTTCCCATTTATTAGGTTACTTCCTTTATAAATGGGCTCAGATGGCTGGGATCGTGATTCCGAGGCTTTCTTGCTAACTTTTAGCGATCATCCGGGTGACCTGCTCTTTATTCTTGGCTCTTCTGTCCCTATCACGTATTACCATCGACTATCATGAAAAGACTTGTGAATGGTGATAGGTGATGGGGATTGACGGTCCAAGAAGCTTTATTGCTTATCTTCTCAGAACTTATGTTAATCCATCGGGTGAACCACCATCCTCTTGATCACCGCCTAATCATTGATGATTTCTTTTGTTTGTAGGTTGGAGCAACATTACTTCTCCGGACCTGGGTTTTTTGAAGCCAAGAAGCTTACTGGAGGAGCGGTCGGATCGGATCGTTTTGTAGCATTGTATCATAGCTAGGATACGTCTTTAGGCGAGAATTACTTCGAATGCATGTAATTAGTGCTTCGGATGTAAGTTGTACTCATATTATAATCGGAACGATTGTTTTAATAAAAAAGATAGAAGTTGCATTGATTTGATGTAAATTCAATTACAACTGTGGGCTTCAAGGCCAGATTAAGAAAAAGACAACTGTCGGAGTTACTTATATCTTAAATCCTAAGCGTAAAACTTTTGGAGGTTCTTGGCATTCCAAATCCTCTTCAATGCCCTGCCTTGATCATCTTCAAGCTCATAACTTCCATTAACTCTTGCACCAACAATCTTGTACGGACCTTCCCACTTGGGTTTTAGCTTTCCAACATGTCCTAGGATATCAGCTCTCCTAATGACCAGGTCTCCAACTTGAAGATATTTGTTGTGGATGTTCTTGTTGTAAGCCCGTGCCACGGTTGCTTGGTATCGATGGATACTAGCAAGGGCTGCACTTCTCTTATCTTCCAGCATGTCCAAATCATAGATTCGGGCTACGTGGTTGTCAGCAGGTTGGTAACCCTGGATCCGAAGGGTTTCAGCTTCCACTTCGGCCGAAATGACAGCTTATGTTCCGCAAACTAGTGCAAATAGAGTTTCTCTAGTGGCGGCTCGAGCAGTTGTTCGGTGTGCACAGAGAAATCCATCGAGATCGTCCGCCCAGTTTCTTTGAGAAGTTCGGAGCCTCTTCTCCAAAATCTTGACAATGGTTTTGTTGGTGGATTCTACCCGGCCATTGGCTTGTGGGTATCCGACAGAAGTAAATCGTTGCTCGATTTTCATGGAGTTGCACCATTCTTTCAATTTGTGTCCGGAGAACTGAGTTCCGTCGTCGGATACCAAGATTCTAGGTAATCCGAATCTGCAAATGATGTTTCTCCAGATGAAGGTTCGGACCCCTACTTTCAGTGATTGTAGCCACAACTTCAGCTTCGACCCACTTGGTAAAATACTCTACCACAACTATGAAGAACTTCTTTTGGTGCGTTCCACTAGGGAAAGGACCAACAATGTAGATTCCCCATTGATCAAATGGGCAAGCCATAACTGCTGGGATCATTGGGTTGGTCAGACTGTGCGGAATGTTGGCGTAATACTGGCAATCACTGCAACCTCTGGAGAAATCCGCCGCATCCTTACCCACTGTTGGCCAGTAATATCCTTGTCGGATAATCTTTTGTGCCATTGTCCTTCCTCCGGAATGACTCCCACAACTGCCCAAATGAATCTCTTCTAAGACTGTTCTGACCTCTTGCAAATTTAGGCATCTCAAGTGAGTACCATCGAAGGATCACTTATAGAGATCCTCTCCCAAAATAAAGTATATGTTGGCTCTTGATTGTATCCTTCTGGATTCTTTGGGATCCGAATGAAGGATTCCTTCTTTGAGATAAGTGAAAATGTCTGACATCCAGTTGGATTCAGTTGTGAGAACCATTATGCTTTGCGTCGGACTCATGACGGATGAGGTCCGAACTGTCAAAAGAATGATCCTCCTAATGTCTAAGGACCTGGATGCAGAGGCATATTTGGCTAATGCGTCCGCTCTCTCGTTCCATTCTCGAGAAAATCTTTCCAAGGAAAATTCCTCAAAGCTTTCCACTTCCTTTTTTAACAAAGCCAAGTACTTGATCATGGATGGTTCTTTGGTGGAGAAGGCTCCTACGAATTATGCTTCAACCAGCTGAGAATCCGTATAGGCTTTGATCTTTTTCACCATCAGAGATTTTGCCATCTTCAATCCAATGAGGAGAGCTTCATATTCTCCTTCATTGTTGGTTACCTTGAAATCTAAAGTAACAACATAATCGAGCTCGGCTCCTTGAGGACTCCTTAGGTAAATACCTATTCTGCCTAGCCGTCCGGATGAAGACCCATCCACTTGTAACGTACATACATCACCATGCGGAACAAGAGTCGGAGATACATTGGCGAGTGTATCCTTTTTTGGTTCTTCCTCCTTAGGAATTTCCACTTCTTTTTGCGCCACTGGTGCGGATGGCATATCAATCAAGAACATGTGTTGTGCTCGGACCAAATCAGAGTATGTTTCCTCTTGTGAGAACTGGCTCCAGACATTGTCAAGGAGGCCCGGATCAGTTTCCATATCTTGGTCCGTAGGCGCACCCTCTGTTGTAATTTGTGGCTCTTCTACTTGAGCAATCATCATTGTCATACATTCGGGCTCTTTATCCTTTATTTCACTTTTCCGAAGCTCTTTTGCTGGATAATCAGCAAGGAAATCGGCTAGGACTTGAGCTTTCTTAGCTGACGGAGCTTGAAAGCCTATGTCATGCTCACTCAACTCGGTTGCCCATTTGGATAAGCGTCCTGACTGTTCTGGCTTTCCCAAGACATGCTTCAGTGGTTCTGTGGTGAGAACCACTACTTGTGAGTTTAAGTATGGCTTCAATCTCCTTGTGGTGTGGACCAATGCATAAGCCGATTTCTCAATCTTTAGATATCTCATTTCCGCCCCTGCCAATGCTTTACTCAGGTAATATATCGGCAAGTGATTGTTGCCTTGGATCTGGACTAGGACTGAACTCAGGGCCTCACCCGTGACCGCCAAATACAAGTACAAA
Source organism: Plantago major (assembly GCA_026545765.1). Lineage (NCBI taxonomy): Eukaryota > Viridiplantae > Streptophyta > Magnoliopsida > Lamiales > Plantaginaceae > Plantago > Plantago major. The sequence goes on from CM048841.1 coordinate 30,579,078, forward strand.
GTCTCCCCTTCGATTGGTTTCGACAATAGTGAAGGGGACAAAAGATAGCTCTTCAGATTTTCAAAAGCTTCCTCACATTAGGGGTGTACATAAAAAATAACCGCCCGTCCCGCCCGCCGTCGACGGTTAGCGTTTTTGAAAAAACCGCCCGCGGTTAAAAAATTTATTACCCGCCTTTAGGCGGGTGGGCGGTTTACCCGTCCAACCTGCCCGCCTATATATGCATATATGTATTTTTTTATATAATAGATTAATAGTACTATATAAACTAACAAAAACCCAACTCCACTAGTTTTCGCTTAATTCTTTCCATCATATCTCTCTAGTACACGATCTTATTAGATTTCCATATCTATTAGCTTTTAATTGTTTCTTCCTCATTATTTTTTCACATTTCTTAGCCTTTTCCATCAAAGGATCAGAGGACCGAGGGAATATTGTTTTGCTTCTTGGCATTAGTTTGCAATCTTAGTTTTTGTCAGGACCTTCATAATTTAAATAATCATGGACTTATATTTGGAATTTATGTACTTAAATTACTTGTATTAAAGCTTTGAATTATGTTGATGTTTCCCTTACTGTTGCGGGTTAGTTTATTAAGCTTATGAAGTCTAATGCCTCTTTCTTTAATGCGTCATATATGTCCTTGTTTTGATGCGTTAAACCGCCAATCCGCCCGCCTCAAGTAGTCAATCGACCCACGGCGGTTGAGAGAAAATCCCACCCGCCGCGGTTAATGATTTGGCCTACCCGCTATAGGCGGGTCGGTTAGAACTTTGACAAATAACCGCCCGTGTACACCCCTATTTCTTAGTCCATTCAAATTTGTCTCCCTTCCTTAGGACCCTAAAGAAAGGTAAATTCTTCTCTGCAGATCTGGAAATAAAACGGCTCAGAGACATCAATCTTTCGAGAAGTTCCTGAACTTCGTTGATTGTCTTTGGCTGTGGCAAATCCAAGATTGCCTTGATTTTCTCCGGATTGGCGCTGATGCCTCTCTCCATGACCATGTATCCGAGGAACTTACCACCTTTGACTCCGAATGTTCATTTTTCTGGGTTTAATTTCATCCCATACTTCCGAAGGATGGAGAAGCACTTGTTTAGATGCTCTATGTGTTGATCCTCGGTCTTGCTCTTAATCAGCATATCATCCACGTATACTTCCATGGTCTTGCCTATTTCTTCTTTAAACATCTTTTTTACCAGTCGTTGGTAAGTAGCACCAGCATTCTTAAGACCAAAAGGCATGACCTTGAAACAATAGACTCTGCCCGCTGCAAAGAAAGCCGTTTTCTTTATATCTTCTTGGGCCATGCGGATTTGATAGAAGCCTCGATAAGCATCCATAAAACTTAGAAGTGCACAACCCGCTGTAGAGTCCACGAGCTGGTCAATCCGTGGCAGAGGGTAGGGGTACTTCGGACATAATTTATTGAGCCTTGTAAAATCATTGCACATTCTCCATTTGCCTGGAGCTTTCTCAATGAGGACTACGTTTCAGACCCAGTCGGAGTATCGGACTTCCTCGATGTGGCCTTCTTTCATTAGCTTGTCGACTTCTACGGATATGATGGCGTCTTCTACGGGTCCGAAATCCTTCAATTTCTGCCTGATGTACTTAACTGTCGAATCCATGTTCAGACGGTGAATTGCGATCCTAGGGCCAGTCCCTGTTAAGTCATCCGTATTCCATGCAAAAACATCAACATTAGCTTTGAGACAAGCTATCAGCTTTATTTCTACTTGGGAGTTCATCTCCGTTCCGATCCTTGTTTTCTTACTATCATCCCCTTCTATGAGGATGACGTCTCTCAATGCTTCATGAGCTTCAATCTTACTGCCTTTTAGAAACTTTTCCCTTTTGTTCTATATTGTCAGACCTTCTCTCTTGGGCTTCGGACAATCCGATGCATCCGTAAGCGGCTGGTGGTTGATGCTTAGAACTGGAGCTGATACTCTGTGGGCGGATGGAGTATAACATTCCCACGCTTCTCTAACATTGCCAATTTCTTGTCCGATCCCATTGGGTGTTGGAAACTTCACTCTGTTATGTAAAGGAGATGACACAATGATGAGACAATATTCTAACGTCTCATTTGGTCCTTTTTAGCAGTCTTTGTGAGTCTTTGTCTTTAGTTTTGTAGTCTTTATAGTTCGTTTTTACGCTTTGGTGTTTTGTTTATATTTTGTAGAAAACTATGTCTTTTGAGCCGAATGAGAACAAGCTATTTAGCATGGCTTGCCGCGGCGAGATTTTACGAGCTTGCAACTGGGAATTGAAAGAAGACTCACCGCGGCGGCGAGATTTTGGTGGAGCCTCTGTTTTGAAGATTGAAGCTCACCGCGGCAAAATTTTGCAAAGGTTATATATATTGCGATAAAGAAGGCTCGCCGCGGCGAAGGAATTGGTCCGCCGCAGCGAGATTTTGCGATTGGCTCCCCTGTTTTGAAGGAAGACGCTCGCTGCGGTGAAGGATTCAATCCGCCGCGGCGAGATTTTGCGAACTGGATATATAATCGATTAAGAAGGCTCGCCGCGGCGAGCTATTCTTTCCGCCGCGGCGATAGATGCAAAATCAACGTTTTATTTTCCTTATTAGATTAGAATTTTGATTCTTTTCTTTGATACTTCTTTTAACCTAGTTTTAAAAAAAGCTCCAAGATATACACATTGACATTGAGACATCTTTGGAGCTTGGTTATTTCATTGATTTTATTCATCAAGATTATTGGTATTGATTTCTCCATTGCCTTGTTCTTTACAATTCGTTCTTTATCTTATCGATTGAATTGTATGTTATTGCATGCGAGTTTTTCATCTATGTTTCACATGATTATTACCATGAATCTTTGCATGCAATTATCAATTATGAGTAGCTAAACATCTTTAAATACAGTAGTATGTGAAGATTATGCATATTCGTTCTATGGTTTATCAAATCACTCATATAGGTTAGTCTCGTATATATGTGAAGATTGGCCCTCTCTGTTTAAAGATGCTCATAAGTTTTGTGCTAGTTGTGATGCATGTCAGCGTAGTGGTAACATTAGCAAGCGTAATGAGATGCCTTTGACCAGCAATCTTGTGGTAGAACCCTTTGAAGTGTGGGGTATTGACTTTATGGGACCCTTTCCCAAAAGTAATGGTAATGAATATATTCTTGTTACGGTGGACTATGTGACTAAGTGGGTGGAGGCTATGGCCACCAGAACTAACGATTCCAAAGTTGTGATCTCTTTCTTGTCCAAGAATATTTTCAGCAGGTTTGGTACACCCAGAGCAATCATTAGCGATGGCGGATCTCATTTTATTAACCGTTCATTTGCGAACCTGCTTGTGAAGTATGGAGTGCAACACCGTGTCGCAACTGCATACCACCCACAAACTTCTGGTCAAGTGGAAGTCAGCAATAGACAAATCAAGAGCATTCTCACAAGGTTCGTAAAACCAAATCGTAAGGATTGGTCAACCAAGCTAGATGATGCACTGTGGGCTTACAAAACCTGTTACAAGACTGTTATTGGTACAACCCCCTACCGTTGGTTTATGGCAAAGCCTTTCATCTTCCCGTGGAGTTGGAGCACAAAGCGGCATGGGCCACCAAGGAGCTAAATCTCGATATGCAGGCAGAGGAACGATTGCTGCAAATCTCCGAGCTGGAAGAACTCCGCCACCTTGCCTTTGAGAATGCAAAGATTTACAAGCAGAAGACAAAGGAGTATCATGACAAGGGGATAATCCGCAAGGACTTGCACCCAGGTATGAAAGTTTTGGTTTTTAACTCTCGTCTTAAACTGTTTCCAGGAAAGTTGCGCTCGCGTTGGGATGGATCGTACACGATAATTCATGTGGCACCGCATGGTGCTGTCGAACTCTTGAATTCCGCTGACGGTTCCACCTTCAAGGTCAATGGGCAACGAGTTAAACCATACTTTCACGGGTACATTGGGCGACCGGAAGAAGTGGTCGAACTCTCCGAGTCCAGTACATGACTCTAAACTGTACATCACAGGCAAGTCACTTTTGACCCCATTCTTTTTCTTCTTTACTCTGCGCTTGAGGACATGCTTGAGTTTAGGTTTGGGGAGGGGGAATGTGCTCTCTAGTGTCTTGTCTGCGTTTTCTCTATTTTCTGAGTCTCTAGAGTCTTTCGTCCTTTACTTTCTGTTTGTTTTGGTCATTTTTCTTTTCTTCTCTAGAGTCTTTCGTGAGTCATTCTTCCAAGTTACGAAAACTTCTATTGTGATTGTTAAATCTGCTTGTTGCTTACGTTTTGCACGATTCTCAGCTTAGATAGAGTAATGAACTTAAGATCTCATAAGTGTGTTTTTCCTGTAAATAGCAAGTTTGTTTAACTTTTTAGTCCAAAAAGCCGGTGAGAAACTTTAAGCCGATGAAAAAATATTGTACCGGCGCTTGTGTGATCCTTTCGGGAAGTGCAAACCCTCTTGTTTGCACCTTTTCATTCTCATGTGTACTCAGTTAAGTTAAGTATGACGAACGGCATGCTCTTCATGTTTCATTTTGTCGAAAGCCAGTGCATTGCGAAGAACCGGTTTGGGGAGAAGAAATCTGCTGCGTTATGATGTTATTGTTCAAATTTTGTAATATGTATTCCCCCTGATTAGTTGAATTGTCTCGGAGTGTATCTATGGTGCGTATCATCACCGTAGTCGTGTTGGGAGTGTTTCAAATACTACCTATATACCGGTGCGGTCCTAAAAGGCCATATGTCCGTGAGGGTTGATGGCACGTACACCAAACTAACACGCACAAAAGTGCGGACTTCGGTAAAACAGACACTACCAAAAAAGTGAGACTAAAAGAGTCCATAGTGGCCAAATTGATTAGAATTTGATTCATTTGATGCAAATATTTGGTTTATGGAAGTTGGTTGTATGTCTTGGCAAGCTGCTATACACAAGGAAAAAGTCCCTTCTGACTTAACTAATTGAGTACATTGCATGAGGTATTTAAGGCACATTTGTGACGAGAATCACCTTCCTTTTCTCTTATTGTTCTTGAGTGATTAATCCACTGGACACTTTCAGAGTGTGAGAGAGAATAGTGTAGGATTTCCTTGCGAGGGATTGGAGAGTTAGACTTAAGTGTTATTTATTTGAAAAACTCTCTTGCAGGATTTTTTGTGCACTATTTCTGTCAACGCCAGTTGAGTGCAAACCTTTTGCATCTTGTGAATTTAACGCTTACAATGGTAGAGTTCGATCACTTGGAAGATTGACTCGTCTGTGTGTTATTAATTATATGTCGTAGTCTAAGTATAGCTGTCTTTAATTTGTTTGTTTGCTCGGAGACGAGCAAAGGTTCGGTTTGGGAATTTTGATGAGACAATATTCTAACGTCTCATTTGGTCCTTTTAAGCGGTCTTTGTGAGTCTGTCTTTAGTTTTATAGTCTTTTTAGTTCGTTTTTATGCTTTAGTGTTTTGTTTATATTTTGTAGAAAACTATGTCTTTTGAGCCGAATGAGAACAAGCTATTTAGCATGGCTCGCTGCGGCGAGATTTTACGAACTTGCAACTGGGAATTGAAAGAAGACTCGCTGCGGCGAGATTTTGCGAGTGGAGCCTCTGTTTTGAAGAGTGCTCGCCGCGGTGAAATTATGCGAAGGCTATATATATTGCGATAAAGAAGGCTCGTCGCGGCGAAGGAATTGGTCCGCCACGGCGAGATTTTGCGATTGGCTCCCCTGTTTTGAAGGAAGACGCTCGCCGCGGCGAGATTTTGCGAACTAGATATATAATCGATTAAGAAAGCTCGCCGCGGCGAGCTATTCCTTCCGCCGCGGCGATAGACGCAAAATCAACGTTTTATTTTCCTTATTAGCTTAGAATTTTGATTCTTTTCTTTGATACTTCTTTTAACCTAGTTTTGGAAAAAGCTCCAAGATATACACATTGACATTGAGACATCTTTGGAGCTTGGTTATTTCATTGATTTTATTCATCAAGATTATTGGTATTGATTTTTCCATTGCCTTGTTCTTTACAATTCGTTCTTTATCTTATCGATTGAATTGTATGTTATTGCATGCGAGTTTTTCATCTATGTTTCACATGATTATTACCATGAATCTTTGCATGCAATTATCAATTATGAGTAGCTAAACACCTTTGAATACAGTAATATGTGAAGATTATGCATATTCGTTTTATGGTTTATCAAATCACTCATATAGGTTAGTCTCGTATAAAATCTTCGTAAAAACCTTCAATTCGATAAGTCCGTATTAAATTCTCTAAATTGTTCATGTTTAAGGATCGTGAATTGACGACTCACGATTTCTCCAGTATAATATTTTCTAAGAACAATTGGTTGAATCGAATTGATTGATTTACTGTACAACGACCGTGTGACAAATATGAGTGTTATCCCTAGTTCGAATTAGCATAATTGGATCTTGCTACTGTATTCATCCTTCTCTCATTGTTAATCGTAATCTTAGCTTTAGTTAAACTAGTTAGAAGTACAACCAAACCATCAACTAAACTGTTACTCGTAAGTATCTGTTTACACTACAAAAATACTGGTCTGTAGCGACGGATAGATTCGTCGCTACAGACCGGCGATCCGTCGTCCCAGCTCTGGCGACGGATAAAAATTTCGTCGCCCCACCAGAGCTGTGGTGACGGATAGATAATCCGTCGTCCAATTCGCGACGGATTATCATGTTTGACTTTTTTTTTATTTTTTTAAAAATCGATTATTGGCGACGGATAAATTCTTTCCGTCGCCAAATGTAACGACGGATCGCTTCTATCCGTCGCCCAATTTAACGATGGATAGAATCTTGCGTCGTTACATTTGGCGACGGATCGCTTCTATCTGTCGCCCAATGTAGCGACGGATAGATTCTATCCGTCGCCCAATGTATTATTGGAATTAGTGACGGAATCGATTCCGTCACTAATTCCGTCACAAAATAATTTTTTTTTAAATTTTGTTTTTTAATATTAATCCCTATTTTTCGTATTTCACATATTTAATCAATATAATGCTCGATAATAAATCAATAATACGGAAAATGTTTCAATAAATGATAAATAAAAAATGTAATATCCGAATAAGTCTAAATTATCCGAACAAGTCTAAATATAATAAATCCGAACGTACATAGTACATATACATAACTAGCTACCAGACAGGGGTGGGTGCTGGCCGAACTTGGACATGAAAGCCTCCATCTGTAACCGAAGGCGCTCGTTCTCCTCCCTTCGTTCTCTGTCACGCCACTCCATCTCGTCCCTTTGTTGCTCCATCTCTTGAGTTAGCCGTGCAACTTTGTTCCGGACCTTGTTGCACTATTTAGAGACACGGTCACGTGTGAAACCGGGCGTCTAGGCTTTTGGATGATGATGAGGAGCACCGGACTAGCTCAAATCGAGGCTCCCGAGTCCATATATTCGTCCTTTGTTGTCCGGTTTGTTTACCTCTAAGAAGATGTTGTCAACTTGTTCAGTTGACAGCACATCACCCGTCTCTTCCTCCTGCCTCGCTACCTGAGCATCAACCTCAGCCTGAAATCGTAAATAGCAGATATCATGATCAGTTACTGTTTTCCAAAAATAACTTGTAATAGTGTACAAATATGAACTTTAAGCAACATAAACATACCGCAATAGATGAGGCCCGGGAGTCAGTCCATACCCCACCCTTCTGCTTGGCCTTCTTGAAGATGTCATACTTGTATTTGACCTCCCCCCGTGAGATCTGAACAACATATATAGTCAACAATTTATCATCTCACAAGTAATATATCAGATATCAGAGACACAATACATACACGTAATGCTAGATTGAAAAAAAAACACACACACACACACATATATATATATATATATATATATATATATATATATATATATATATATATTACCGATTGGTAATAATCAGTGAGAGTAGATCGCCTCCCAAGGTGGTGAACGGCCCTTCCACCATCGCATCGAGACGCCGCGGTTACGTACATTGATGTAAACATTGTCCTGGACATCAGTTCGACGCCAGGAGGCATCCCAAAGGGCCCACTCCGCTACATCAACCTGTGGAGGCATTGGGCCATTCCGATCCCGAATGGCCTTCCAAGTACATACCATATCCCTGTACAGTTTAGATCCCACAGTCTCGTAAACACGCCAGATCTGTGGGATCAATCTGCTGGGAATGAAGTACTCCTTCTACATTCCCAATTTCATACAACATCCAAAGTCAATATATATAAACGTCACCATGTTACATCAATTTAATAAGATACAACAACATAACAGATATGGTGACTAACATATCACCCAAACAAAGTGGCTAACATACCACTCACATATAGTGGCTAACATACCACTCACATTGTCCTAAATTTTACTAACACAATGGTGACTAACATATCACCCAAATAAAGTGGCTAACATACCACTCACATACAGTGGCTAACATACCACTCATATTAAAACGATTATAATAACAAATAAAGGAATGTCATATTTTAACTTACCCTCAGCTCATCAAAGTACTCGGCCCTCATGCGGTCCGAGATGTGAGACCAACACTCACCACCACCTTGGGTGGCTCTCTCACCTTCAGGAAGATGTCACCTAGTTTGTTGTGGACCTCCCGATGCCATAAACTGTTGTCAATGTATAACATACAAGAAACAAATATTTATTACTTTAGTACAACAATTTATACTTGTCAACTATCATAAGTTATGTTTTACATATTTAAGAAGAATGTATAATACTTACTTGGCAGGACCAAGAGGAAAAATCACAGGCAACCCGTCCCACGTAACGTTGGGATTCTGTGGATCCCACTCGAGGTAGGGACAATCGTCCCCCTCCTCCAGTCTGTGTCCGGGCTGACTGGTAGAGCCCCTGCTGCTATGACCTGCTGGTGGGGTCTCAGGAATCCGAGACCTGCTGCCCTGACTACCAGAGCCCTCACCCCCTATGACCACATCGACCCAAGACTATCATGCGGTGGTGCGTGGTGAAGCGATAGGTGCACTTCCTCTGTCGCGGCATCTGCAAAAACATGTAACAAATACAATAAAATGTGTTAGTACGAGTTATAATACAGAACAAATTATAATAACACATGTAACCATTTTTCATGCAGAACAGAAATACTCAAGTGTTATCTACTACTAACTAGTTATAATACACATAATATACCGTTATCGCCGTCCTCTAAGTCTACATATTGGTCCTCGTGCAGATCAAACAACTCATCATCTGCATCTATGGGATTTTCTGCTTGTTTATCCACATCCTCTTATTGGTACGAGTTGGTAATTGAGTCGTCTTTCTCAATGTACTCCACTTTCGAGCGAGCACGAATAGGTATCGCAGTTAACCATTCCGCCTTATCGCGTTTCCTGCTTGGATATTCAAGAAACACCACTTGTCGTGCTTGAGTCGCCAAAATAAATGGTTCATACTTGGTTCTGTACCTCTTCTTTTGGTTCACATCAACCATTTCATACTGCTCGTTCTTCCTCGTACCTCCTGGATTAGGATCATACCACTCAACATCAAACAAGAAGGTTCGTTTAAATGGCAAGCCGGCATATTCAATCCTCACTATTCATTTTAACTTCCCGTGGAAATCAAACAAAGCAGCGTCTCCATAATCTGCACCCTTAACACACACCCCGGAGTTGCTTGTCGCCATGGCCGTGTTACATTCAGTCATGTGGAACCTAAGGCCATTGACTATATAATTTGGGAATGTGTAGACCTTTTTGAATGGCCCCTCTGGGAGAGCCTTTAAGTATAGGCATGTGACGTTGTTAATAGGATTCCTGACATACTCTTTGAACCAATCTGGAAATTCTGATTTCCATTTTTTAGTCAAGTAGTTCCTCTAGTGTATCCTCTGTCATCTGAGGATTTTCTTCCAAACAACGCTTTTTGAAAACACTGTAAACATTGATTCGATGATAAGTCTATAATTGAAGTAGAGACTTACGTAGCTATATTAAAATTTAAAGAAAGTGTTGCTCACCTCGCAAATAGCACCATACACTTGTCAACCTCAGCACAATTCGTGAGGACATAATATTGAGCTGCTTTCAACTCCTTATCTGTAAGATATTCTTTCTTAGCTGCACCAAGAGGTCTCCCTGATACCCTAAGACAGATAGGGAAACCTCATCATCCGCTTGAACTTCGAATATGTCTGCGTTTCGAGCCGGCCTTGATGTCTTCGTAGGGACGTGCTCATCAAAGTAATAAGAGCAGAAGGTTGCAGTTTCCTCTCGAATGTAGACATTGGCAATCGATCCTTCAGGTTTACCTTTGTTGTTGAAATACTTATTCACTTTCCCCAAGTACCTCTCGAATGGATACATCCATCGATACTGAACCGGTCCAACAAGTCTCGCTTCATGTGGAAGGTGAACCGGCAAGTGCTCCATAGAATCAAACCAGCTCGGTGGAAAGATACGCTCGAGCTTGCATAGAATCAATGGTATGTTCCTTTCAAGATTTTCCAACACTTTGTCATGAACCACTCTTGTGCCTAAATTTTTAAAAAATAAGCTCAACTCGGTGATAGCAGTCCATACATGGTTAGGTAGCAGCTCTCGAAATGCGACCGGGATAAGCCTCTCCATGAACACATGACAGTCGTGGCTCTTCATCCCAAAAACCTTTGTCTTCTTCAAATCCACACACTTCTCTAAATTTGAGGCGTAATTATCTGGGAAACTCAATGCCCTGACCCAATCAAACAAAATTGACCTAGATGCATTGTCAATTGTGTAGCACGCTTTCGGCCACTTACCATTCTCATCCTTGTTTGTCAACTCATGCCTTTTACACCACGTAGACAACTCGGCTCTAGACTTCGCATTGTCCTTTGTTTTTCCTTCAATGTTGCAAAGTGTATTGAATAAGTTCTCGAACACATTCTTCTCAATGTGCATGAAATCTAAGTTGTGACGGATAAGAAGACTGCTCCAATAAGGCAAGTCCCAGAAGATGCTTCTCTTCCTCCAACCACATTTTTTACCAATTTTCTCGTTATGCTTCATCCACCCAAGTTCAGTCACCTTCATAAGACCCAACCTATCAATCTCTGCAAGAATTTGTGCACCAGTAAGTCTTGTCGGGGCTTTTTTGTTGACGACTTTATTTTTCAAGAATTGATCTTTGTTCTTCCTGAACGAATGGTCACTTTCTAGCAACCTACGATGACAATCAAACCAACAAAATTTTACACTACCCTTCAGTCTAAATGCATCAGTATCCTCCAAGCAATGTGGACATGCATATTTCCCTGCGGTTTTCCTTCCAGATAGCATGGAGTACGCAGGAAAGTCACTCACGGTCCAAAGAAGAGCTGCTCTCAAGGTGAAGTTCTTTTTGGTCGACACATCATATCTTGAGGATACCATCCGTCCCACAACTCGATCGGCTCCTTGATTAGGGGTTGCAAGAAAACATCCAACGTCGATCCGTAATCTTTCGAGCACCAACGATTAGAAACATGAATGGCTCCTTCATGCACTCACCGGGGGGCAGGTTGTACGGTGTGAGCATAACTGGCCAACAAGAGTATTTTCGTTCACTTCCGAACGGGTTAAAACCATCCGTACAAAGTCCCAATCATACATTTCTAGATTCGGCTGCAAACTCTGGATGTGTCTTATCAAATGATTTCCATGCGGGTGAGTCTGCTGGATGGTCCATTCTACCATCTTCTGCATTATCTGAGATTACTCGCTCCTTGTGCCACCGCATTTTATCCGCAGAAGCACTTGAAGCATACAATCTCTTCAAACGAGGTGCTAGAGGGAAGTACCACATTTTCTTATGTGGGAGATTTTTCTTCTGTCGTTTCTTGGCAGCCCCCTCCTTGTAACGCTTGTACCGTTCCTTACCACAGAACTTGCATTGTATTAGATCTGCATCCTCCTCCCAATAGATCATGCACATTTTCGGACAACAGTCTATGGTTACCACAGGCAACCCCAAACCCCGCATCTTTTTCTTCGCTTGGTAAAAGTTGGTGGGAACTAGGTTTTCTTCAGGACAAAGGTCCGACATTACGTCAACCCATTCATTGAAGCTCGTTTCAGATTGCTGGCCATTAGCCTTACAACTCATTAGCCGAGCCAACAAAGACAACTTAGTGAGCTTACACCCCGGATAAACCGGCTTCCTTGATGATTCTAACAAGTCAAAGAACACCTGATCCTCGGGATTCGGTGGTTCCTCCACCTCCACCCCGGTTTCAGTGTTAGTTGTGTCCATGAACTCTGCTCCTGCAGCATCATACACCATTTGTTCGACTCGAGCTCGAATAGCATCGCCTTCAGATGTACTTTGTTCCCCAACTTGTTCATTTTTTCTCTTCCTTCCACGCTGTCTGTATTGGTCATATGTATTGGACGGTGCTGCTTCCTCACCATGATGATTCCATACCGTCACGTGTAAATCCATTTTTCCTCAAGTCTTTGGACTACATTGTAGGAGTCATGTATTGCTTGTTTACGCACTTTTCATTGCACTGAGGGCACTTTATCAACCCATCCTTTACACAAGTCGGATTTGAGATTGCAAATTCAATGAAACCTTCAACCCCTTTCGGAAAACTTCGATTGAACTCGCCATTTAGAATGCAATACATCCATGAACGATCGGTATTCATTGAATAATTAGATATAACCTGACACATTTGAATTCATTAGATCGAGGTCTATCATTTACGATAATAAATCAATTTCACAATAATTCAATCAATTGCTACATAATACCTCGGTATATTAGCTTCAATAAATTGTTACGGCATTACATAATATAAGTTACATTAGCTTCAATTTTACCATAATGTTTGGTTTCATATATCAACTAATGATTACTAGTTATACAAGCCTAAAGACAAAACGGATAAAACTCATCATTCTCTTGCAGCCCCCTCCTCACCACTTGTGACGCTCCCTACCACAGAACTTGCATTCCAACAGATATACATCCTCCTCCCAATACACCATGCACATGTTCCGACAACCAAAAACGTACTCAATAGGCGGCCCCAAACCCCGCCTCTCCCTCCATACTTGGTATGCCATGGACGGTGCTTCCTCACCGTGATGAATCCATACATGATACTCAGGCATGAATCCATAACGTCGCAAGTGCTCGAATATTGCTGTAGGAGTCATAAATTGCTTGTTTCTGCAGGTTTCCAATGTGCAAGGACACTTTATCAACCCCCATTTGCACAACCCGGACGTCCCATGGCAAACGCGATGAAACCTTTAACCCCTTCTACAAAACTCCTAGAAACTCTATCATTTACCGCCGTACGATCGTACATCCATGAACGGTCGGAATTCATTGGATACTTTTTTAACCTGACACGTTCCAATTGATTAGATCGATTCCAATTCGGATAAGAAGATTGTAGAGATTAATTGTTAATTATTATACGTTCCTTATAATTTCATGATTAATTATTAAGTGTTCGATATGTTACAAAATTTATTAAGTGTTTTACTACTACGAGTTATAAATTATAAATTACACGTTAATATAATCAACAAATTATCCGTCGCTCAAAACACTTAACTACATCCTCGTAATTTAGTACATATACGAATTTATCAAATCAACCAAAACTACTACATACATACATACATATCAAATTAACTAAACCAACTAAACTAACTACATACATACTTAACATACATATCGAATTACTACATACATACTTAATTAACATACATACTTCACTACATACATACTTAATTAACATACATACTTCACTACATACATACTTATCAAATTAACATACATACATATTGAATTACTACATACATTCATATCAAATTAACTAAACTAACTATCAAATTACATATACAAATCAAATTAATCAAATTGCATATACATATCAAATTACATATAATTGATCAAATTAACTAAACAAGCTACTTCATACTTCATATAAACATACAATTGAGAATAAGTAGTCAAAAATCAAAAAAATCCCAAATTTCCAAAAGTTAGGGTTTAGCCAAAATACCGTTGATTCCGAAGAAAATAGCGGATGAAATTTGAAATTGATGGAAGAAATGAGCTCCTCGTCCAACGATCTTTGAATTGACACCAAGATTGAGAAGAATCGTCAACAATTGGCCGGATTTGACGAAGACGAAATGAAGAAACAACGGAGGAGAAAGGAAGAAAGGAAGAAGCAGAAACGAAAATGGCATTCTGCTGGGATCTTAAAACCCTTCTGGGCCAACGAATACGTATCCGTCGGCCCAAAGGGCGATCCGTCGCTCCGGTTCTTTTTTTTAAATATAAATATTAACGACGGATAATTTATCCGTCGTTAATATTTAATTTTTTTTTTAAAAAAAAGTCAAAGTATGGGCGACGGATTAATAAAATCCGTCGCTATATGGGCGACGGATAACATTATCCGTCGCCCATATAGCGACGGATGATTCGTCGCTATGGGGCGACGGATAAAATCCGTCGCCCCTTTCCGTCCCGCTACAACAGAATTATTGTAGTGTTACTCTCACTTCTACGTAGCTTAATTAATTCCTTAACGAACGACTCTGTGGTTTAGCTTTGTCTGTCTACAACAACTGCTTACTACTTGGTTTTCTAAGTATTAATTTGAGCATATCACACAACTCTAAAGACATTGAGCCCCGGACGCCCTAAGATCACATTGTAATTAAAAGGATCGTCCACCACTACGAATAAAATGTAGTTGGTGACCCGATTCGGAGACTTTCCCATGGATATTGGGAGTCGGAGACTCCCTCTGGGGCGCACGACATTTTTTCCGAACCCTAGTAAAGAAGCTGCGACTCTCTTCAACTCAATGTTTCTGATGTTCATTCTAATGAGAGTCCGAGCAGATATTACGTTGGACAAACTTCCAGTATCAACTAGAACTTTCGCTACTTTAAAAGTTGCAATATCTAGAGAAATTACTAGGGGAACATCCGGATTCTCTAAATCTCCTCCTCGGAACATGGGGGGTGGTATTTCACTTTCATTAAAAGTAATAGCATTCGTACCTCTTTGAATAGGAGGAGCATAAGATCGATCATTGTTTATAAATCTTGCATACCGCTCCACGGCATTTCGCTATCTCCCCATTTGGTCCTCCATGATTGTATTGATGATTCCGTTGTATGGTCTGTTTTCCATCTGTGGATCCTCCTCATAATCATGATATTGATCACGGGATCGACTCGGGCCGCCTTTTGGGGGTGGGGGCAAAAGATGAGGGTGAACTTCCTGTTCCTTTCCTTCTCTTCCCCCTCTCAGTCCTTTCATGTCGGGGGGTTCATCCTTGTGCACATATTCCTTGAGCTTTCCACTCCTCACTATATGTTCCACTTCTGTTTTGAGTTGTATGCAATCCTCAGTCGGATGACCTCTGCTTTTGTGGAACTTGCAATAATCCTTGGATTCTCTATTTTTCCTGTTGTTGTGGATTGGCTTTGGCCCTGCACATCTAACTTCTTTTCCTTGATACAGGCCAAGATGTCGGATCTTGGTCTGTTGTTGTTGGTATACTCTCCATACCTTATGGGTGGGGTTCTATCTTTGCGATATTCCCTCCTGTTGTCGTACTCTCTTCTTTGGTCGGACTTCTTTTGTTTCTGGAACGTGTCTGATTTCATCGATTGCTTTCCTTTCTTGAGACTAGCTCGGACCGGAACATTCCTCCTGAAATCCTCTCTGTATAAGAACTTATCACAGAGGTCTTCCAAGGACTTTTCATTTGGGATTTCCCTTTTGGAGAGCTTCTTTTTGAACTGGAAATTCAGAGTATTGGCATACAGTGTCGGACCCGCTCTTTTATGCTATGTGACTCTACAGTTGATACTTCCTTATTGAAGTGCTCCAAGAATCTCCTTAGATCCTCTCCTTCCTCTTGCACTATGCCAGCAAGATGCTCTACGGATCTCTTCTTTTTCTTGGACTTTGCAAACTTTTTGGCGAAAGCTACCTTGATGTCAGACCAAGTTTTCATGCTTCCGCTTGGCAAGGCTACCCACCAATCCATAGCCTCTCCCAAACAAAGTGTTCGTGAAAGTCAAAGCCTTCATCTTGTCATTGTGATCATTAGCATCCATCCTGCTCTCATATCGGGTCAGATGCCCCCAATGGACAAGTCTGTCCGTAGTAATGCGCTAGGATCGGCATGCTCGAGTCTGGATTTTTGACTTCTCTTCTTATCTCTTCTGTGAGGGGACTCGGATTGGGTTCATTCACCTTCTCGTGTGCCCTCACTATCTTACTTAGAGTGGCTATTTGAGTTTCCAGAGCTTTTTGTTGTACATAGATTTCTTCTGGAGTAAGTTGCACTCCGGTTCTTGGGTGAACTAGCATTGCTGGTACGAGATTTCCCGGATTGATTGCCAGAACACTTTCAGCCATATGGTCTCAGACTCTTAGTTGTGAGAGAGGCGGATGACTAGGTCCAGCTTCATTGGCTCCTTGTTTATCCGGACTCCTTTCCCTTTCTCCTTGTGACGCAACTACTCTCCTATTGAGAAGGTGTCGGAGATCCTCTGGTTGCTCCGGATTCCCAATTCTCTCCTGAATAGGGTGTTGCTCATTTCTTGATTGTGCAGACTCAGCTTGCCTCGGAACCAAAGTTGGTGGAGTGGCTTGAGGAGGTTGGACATTGTTGGATCCGAAACATCCTTGAATAGGAGTAGTAGACCAAATTGATTTCCATCCATTCCAAAATCTCCGGGTCGGATGATCTGGCCATTTGGGAAAGTGAAATTATGTCCTGGGGGCGGACCATGTGTTCCTGTCGGAGGAATCTGGTTCCCATCTCTCGGACCAGCTACTGAGAGACCTTGGCCTCCTGCCGTAGGGGCCAAGTTACCCCATCCTTGAGGATCAACCCTAGTTGCTGGTACCTGATCCTCTCTTCTTTCTCCGGATGAAGCGCTGGCAGTGTGCCCTTCACTCAAGTAGTGTTCCTCACTTCTGGATTCATGCCTTCCTCCTTGCCCTCTTTGTCCGAGGCGCATTTCTTCCTCTGGTCGGAGGTCGCCCACGAGGCCTTGCAAGTGGAGTTTCTATCCTTGTAGCTGTTGTTCGGGCTGTTCTTCGTGTTCTTGCCATGGTTCGGATGAGCTGGGACTTTTTTTAAGTTTCCCACAGACGGCACCAAAATGTCGGGGAGTGAATCCGCAACACCTACTAAGTGATTACCAAGTCTTCTTCTTGACCCTTTAGCAAGCACAAGTCCGCCTGGTGAACCTTCAGACGGTCGGATCACACTAAGGACCTGCACAAAAGCTAGTGGGGGGGGGTAGTGTTTAGAAAGGTAGATCCGGTTTGCTTAGGGTCAAACCGGATAAAGATTTTACTTGAAAGAGATTGAGTGTCTACTCTGTAAAAGTGTGATTATGGAGAATAGTGATTTACTGTAGCATGGGAATATGTGCCATATTTATAGGCATGTGTCTTCAAATGGAGGGACTCACAAGATTGTGCCAAGTGTATGCTTCACAATGTGCCAACAATGCCTTATTGGGCTCAAAGCCCATTAGATAGGTTTAACCCTGCATCTTAATGGGCTGTGTGAGGGCATAATTGGTATTTCAGTGTCTCGATCGGACCTGATATATTTTATGGTCCGGATCGGACTAAGCTATTTGTTCTTAGCTCAGTACACTTGGCCTCCTGGTGATGAGACGTCCGACCCTTAGGTCATACGATCCGAAGCTAGTCTTTTTACTGTTAATACTTGTACAGATAGCGGTACAAGTGGTGAGGTAGGTCGGACAGTGTGTCCGGACTTGTTCCCGCTTTGAACCAAAGTCCAGATACTCTTATGAGGGTCGGACCAGGGGTGTCGACCATCTGGTCGAGCTTCTCAATGAGTGTAGACTAATTCGCCTTATGATTCGTCTTTAGAACGTCTTAAACGGATTGGACATTGTTTCGTATCAACAACAATCACGATAAAATATTTATGGGTACACATACATGATCATTTTCAAATAGACTATAATATCAAGTCCCATAACTTGATATAATAACCATAAGATGTTTGTCAAATCATAAATCATTATATAAACTATTACAATAAAATAGGGGTAAAATGCAGGGATGTACTATATGTTCTTTAAAATCTGCACGGATGTACCCTATGTTTTTTTTAAATTGGATGGATATACTATGTTTTCTAAAACTATGCACATAAGGTCCAAATCGTTAAATTTAATGGAGCGTGATTCCCACTCGCTGTTTACGCATTTGGTGCAGTTTTTTCAAAAATTTGTTGTCAGGATTGACTAAAATACCCCCTTAATAATGACATAAACCACTGTATCCCATAAATCTTCTAGGTTTAGTTTTTTTTTTCCTTCTCCCTTGATTGTGAATTCAATTATCTTTCATAATCAGAGCTAAAATTTTGAACTTCAGGTGAATTTATCACCTCATCACTAGTCTAGATTTATTTTTCTAGCAAATAACAGAAGGGGATTAATTGTTGGATTGAGCCCAATACTATTTCACAATAATCAAAACATGAAATAGCTTTTGATTCTTGGCATTGATTCTTTACTACTCCACATTACTCACGTATCAGAACAATCATAAACTAGAAAAATTTAAGCACTGAATACAGTGGCCATGGAGCCGGAGCCGGCAAAAATCAGTGGCAGAAACGACCGAGCACGCACCCAGCGCTGGTGATGCAACGATTTGTGGTGCGATGTAAGCAGGGGCGGAGACGGGGTGGCGGGAGGTGGCGGGAGCCACCCAAAATTTTCATTTTCTTTATTACTATAGGCATATTTTAGAAAATTATATATTCCGCCACCCCTAAATTTTTTAATTAGTACATTTAGTTAGTCGGCTTTATAATTAAATAAGTTGAAAAAATTATATAATTTGATAAATTTAAAGTAAGTCTATTGAGAGACGGTCTTATGGAAAAAATAAAAGAGACGGACAAATATTACAGTTTTATCAAAAAAAAATATTAGAGGTTTTACTAAAAACATCGGTGATATACATATACATTAAAAAAATGATATAAAATGTATACGTACTCATTGCACGTTATACATGTACTTAAGAACATCAATCCGTCTCTCACTAATATACGTCTCTTCCAAGACTTTGTGATTAAAGATATGTTTTACTAATAAACTAATTTAAGAGGGTTATACCGGTTGTTTTTATACTTTTGGAGCAAGTTCTAAGCGTGCATTTTTGTCATGAAAACTACATAGATAAGACTGCGGAGTTCGATGGAGAATGACTTCTTGTCTAGCAATTTGATAATGCATATTGAAATGAATTGTCGAGAGTTTTGATATTGATTCAATCACTGATGATTTTGAGAAGATGAAGAGACGTAGAGTACGATATAGAAGTAAGTCGTTTATTCATTTTGCTTTACCTTTATCGTGATGTGGTTCTTTCGATCCTTTCATTTTACTTGAATATTCATGTTTAAATATGTATGATGAATTTGGTGTAAAAAATAACGATCCGACCCGACCCGGTCCGTTCTAACCGACCTAACTAAATTACATATTGTGCCCGTGTTATAATACTCCGCCACCTCCACTTTCAAATTCTGGCTCCGCCCCTTGATGTAAGTTGTGCGACCTCGTCGTAGTGGTGGTTGTTGGCGAGCCGATGGCGGGAGCTTGCAGAATTGATGTCGGCACAGGTTACAGCACAAGGGTGTAGCTAAATTGAATTAGGAAATTTCTAATTTATTGGGTATTATATGAAGGATGTAATGGACTTTTCAAGTTTTTCATTAGTCAAAGTTAGTGTTGACAGACTCAGGGGCGTGTGCATAGTTTTAGAAAACATAGAATGCGTACATGCGATTTAAAGAGCATAGAATGCGTTAAATGCAGATTTAAAAGAATATAAGATGCGTTAAATACGTTTACCCCAATAAAATAGAATTAAAGAATTGCTGGTATCTAAAATTCCGATCACTTTTGTCCACCCTAGAAAGTCAGCAACCACCGAAAACTATGTGCCGTCACGGTTTCACAACCTGGCCTACTTTCCCAACTTATATGGTTTATAGTCCAGGTCCATATTAGTACTTCATCGATCAACTCTAATCCAAGAATAAACAACACAATTAATTATCTAAATCATTAAGTCTCTCCAATATAAGAAGCAGAAATGAACTAATTTCAACTCACTTAATTATGTAACCTTAGCAGCCAACTTATGCTCCGGTACTTCTATATGTATAAATTAGTGGCCAAAATACCTAGCTAACTACTAGCTCTTCGGTACGCCATCTTGGACTTCTATCCGGTCCAATTCCCACTCCATTAATACTCAATATAGCCCGTACCAACTTGTTGATATATAATATTCAGCAATGTTAAACGCAACACAATTTTCGTTAAACGCAACACAAAATATTTATAAATTGACCAAAATGCCCTAACTCAAAAAATCTTATAAACTTAACGAAAAATCGAAAACGCACGTACGTTTACGCAAACACAAAAATATTAACATGCACGATCGAACACAAAATAACAACACTAAACATAAATCGGAAAATTAAAAAAAAAATCAGAAAATATTTTGTTTATACAATCCAAGACCTGAAAGTTGGTTGAAAACGGAGTTGATCGGTCAAAACGGAAGTGGATTGAGTTGACGGATATTTTGTTTAAGTGGATCGTCGAAATTGACTACGATGGAAGCGGCTTGGCATTTGGTATAAATTTCTCATATGAACTCCGATTGACCTGATCTTGATGTCCACAAGTAGATAAGACCAAGATCTACAACTTTCAAGAAGGAACCATGTCCAAATTTCGACGTTTAAACACTTAAAAAAAATAAAGAAAAAAACCTGCGGATGAAGAACTGGCCGGTTTTAAAACCGGCCATTTCATGAAGTGGCCGGTTTTAAAAACGGCCATTTCAAGAACTGGCCGGTTTTAAAACCGGCCAGTTCTTCATCCACAAATTTTTTCTTTTTCCTTTTTTTAGTGTCTAAACGTCGAAATTTGAAAGTTAGATCTTATGTCGAATCGTCAATTTCATACTTAAATTATCCAAAATATTCGTCCGAACTCCGAATCCACTTCTGTCTCGACTGATAAACTCCGTTTTCAACCACCTTTTAGATCATGGAAGGTGGTTGAGTAAGTCTCCTGAGAGACAGTCTCTAAATAATTTATCTAGAGACGGGCCTATATTGTTAAGAAAATCATCGATATTATTAATCAAAACAACTATGTTCTCAACATTGGTGTTTTTTCATATTACAACAAGACTTATTTCGTTAACAACATAGACGTTTTCGTTAACAACATAGACGTTTTGATTAATAATATGAATGGTATTATTGATAGCATAGGCCGTCTTTATCTAGAGACCGTCTCTTATAAGACTTTGTGTAAAAACTTTAGGTGGTAAAGTCGATGAACTTAAACTTGAGGGGGAAAGTGCACATACTGCAAAAGTTTAGGGGGCAAAGTGAGTATTTTTTCCTAATTGAATTACAAACTTACTCTATGAATTGTACTTGCATACAAAATTATACTCCCTTCATTTCAGAAAAAGTGTTACATTTTACTATTCTGCGGTCAACTTTATCGTTTATGAGTAATTTGTGGTCAAACTCGAAGACAGTTGATCGGTCAAAGTCCAAATGTAACACATTCTCTGAAATGGAGGGAGTATTTAACTTTAAACATTGTGTGTATAATAAACATATATTATATTTTTGCATTATATGTATTTATTAACGTGTGATAAAATATACGCGATGTTTGATTTGGTTTTTCTGTTATTCTACTGTGCAAAAGTTAGTCAATGTATTAGGGAAGGGAAAAAAAAAAAAAAAAAAAAATTTACCCGTTGGCCAGGAAGACTCACGGGCAAATCTGAAGTCTCCATCGCGCAGACTCTGGCCTTCATCTCCATCGATCTGCTGCAGCAGCAAATCCTCCATCGATCTGCTATCATCTCCATCGCGCAATCTTCCACCATTCTTCTAGATAAAAGCTTATCTGGTACATCTGCTGAATATTTATTCTTTTTTGATCGTTTATGCTCCACCTATCTTGATTATACCTCATATTATTGTTTTGAATCTTCTCATCATACCGATTTGATGTTTGTTGTTTTGAATTCTCGTTGACTAGTAATGTGTATTTTGGCTTTTAGCGTTCTTTGGGCTGGTTATCCGCTCCAATTAGTTATGATGCTACATGATGTGTAGAATAATTAGTCGGTTTCTAGGCTTAAATGTCTCAACTCTAAGTAAAGTGATGAATATGACAAGTGATTCTTGAGTATTGCCTGTTTGCATGGAAATATCAAATATGTAAAGACTGATTCAATATATTAACATACTCTATATGCATTTATATTGTTTCTTGATTGTGTTTTTTGTATTGTTGGGGACTCGTGTAGTTAAGTTAAAGCTGAATGCTTTACATTCTTGAACATGGGATTGCCTTGTTTCTTGATCATGTTTGTCGTGTAGATATCACTTGACCTTGTTTTCCTATACTAAACTGGTTAGGAAGTTAAGGTTGATTGTGGATAGAAAAGTTTGATCGAAGCTGGTTTGCTGAAAATGTGAATTGGTTATTCTGAAGAGGATTCTAGTACTCGTAAGTTAGAGTGCATCGAGTAGATAAAAAATTTCTGTTGCAGATACTGAGCGTGATGATACTGCTGTGGAGGTAGACTTGGTAGAATTTGAAGAAATTTAGAGTTGAAGATTTGCTAGTTGACTTGAAACTGTTCTATCTAGTTTGGTAGTGCTCTTATGGGAGATGGAAAAAGACTACACTCGTGTTATTTACATTGTATGTTTTAATTTCATATGTCAAATTGTCAATGGATCTTCTAAACCTTGTTTGGGCACGTGTCGGGTCAAATAGGGTCTGGATCGGGGGCCCGTTGAGTCCGGGCAGGTCAAATTTAGGTCTGGGTCAGGTCAGATTTGGGTTGAGGAACTTGATAGTGGAAGATGGTTTGATAGTTCACGCATTTTGCTTGGTATTATTGTCTACCTCATGTGGGATATTTTAACACTTCAGGACTCTTTCTTTTCTAAAAATTCTTACTCTTCTTGTTAGATCCACTTTGTTGAGTTGTGGATTGCCCTATCAATGACCTAAATGCCTTAGAACACCAGAATACTTATATCTAGCACTTTTATAATAATTGTATGTATGTTAGTGCGTGCTTCTCTTACTGTTTCAATTTTTACTGCAACAGAAGCTCTAAGATACTTTTGAAGATTGCCATAGTACACCAATGCATCAAATATACAAAGTTGACTTTACAGAGAAGAAACAAATGAGCATCGTGTAGGTTTTGGTTGCATACTTCGGATTCAGACAGTTTTCTGCTAGTTAGTTCTGTTCGAGTAACCAGATGAACCCATTTTGCCTTACCATCTTGATGATATTATGATTTAATATCATAAGGTTTAAGCCAAAAATGGGTGTTATCAAGCAGGTTTTTCTGATTTCGCTATTTATAGCTGTATTTAGCAATAGTGTTGTGGCTGAACATGAGAAAAAATCTCCAGAAAGAGTAATAACTTCTCCCCTGAAGAACACAGGGGCTGGTGTTATAGATGGTTCAGGTACAGAGCATGTTGTGAGTTCCAACAGCATTGGTGATGATATGAGTGTTGGGTTGGTTGGAAATAATAGAGTCTCAGTGTTAACAGTTGCATTTTTCACACTAGCAATGGCTGCAGCCACTGGTTTAGGGGCTATACCATTTTTCTTTGTGGAGCTTGATCCTCAGTGGGAAGGAATATGCAACGGGATGGCTGCAGGTGTAATGTTGGCAGCTAGCTTTGACCTTATTCAGGAAGGTCAAGACCATGGGAGTGGCAGTTTGGTTGTGTTAGGTCTCTTGGCAGGTGCCATTTTCATCTGGCTTTGCAAGAAGGTGATGTTCTTAATGTTTACATTTGGATATGGTTATACATTGTCTTGTGTCTAGATATATGATATTTATATGCACTCTATTTTCCTTCTACAATCTTGAGACCTCATATAAGGGCGAGCGCTTGCACAGTGGTAAGTTGCTCCACTGGTGATGAGCTGTCATGAGTTTGAGGCTAAACAGCCTCTCCGAAAAAATGCATGTGTAAGGTTGAGTATATATATATACTCCTCTACCCTGCAGATAATGGTAGCACAGGGCGCATGGTGTTTAGGCTTCACTATGAGACCCTGTATACTACATGATTCAAAATTCAAAATATTCATAAAGTTTGTCATGGTAATCTTGGACTGCCTCGTAAAAAGAGCAATTGAGTATGCAATCCTTATATCCCTTACCCCTTACCAGTATTCTTACCGTCATTAATTTCTCTCATATATGAATAAGACTTGGGCTTGGAGGGTAATTTGTGGGCCATTTAAGCATAAGTGTACAATATACTATTGCAAGGTGAATTTCTCCCACCTGCCTGTCTGCATATAACATCAAAGTAGGAACCACAAAAAGGAGAAAAGAAAAGGGAAGCATAGGAATTTAATATTGCTTCAATTCCAGGAGAAAAGTATTGTTTCACTTTTCTTATTCCTCTGACGGGAGGGTTTTAGGATATTGTCAACGATTTCTTCACTAATATAGTGCATTACAATTACCGATGCTTTGTTTTATGACATTATTTACTTAATGAAGATGTGAGATAAATGATGGTTGTACTAGATACTTGGTAAACTTTTTTTTTTAACTCTGTGTGCCTGCTTGAATTTGCCTCTTGCCAGTCCTTTCTTAGAAGGTCCAACTTTCAAATTCTAAAGCACTCTGTCATGTTCCTACTTTATTCTGAACTATACATAGTTAAAATGTTGATGGAATTTTTCATAATTAATTGTGAATATTTGTATCACAAGAATACTACAACACGAATCAAGTTTGGGGCTGGTAACTTCTAAATTGAGAAATCATTTTTCTTTTCGTAAAAGTTTGATAGTGAAGTGCTGCATTCCTCTTTTTAAATTCAAACAAGAATGTGTCTGTTCGTTGTTTTGCCAATTTATCCTTTGTCTCATGTTCTTTTCATATGCAGTTTCTCGAGTACTATGGCGAGGTGAGTATGCTGGACATAAAAGGAGCAGATGCAGCTAAGGTCATACTTGTAGTTGGAATCATGACTCTTCATTCTTTCGGTGAGGGCTCTGGTGTGGGAGTATCCTTTGCTAGTTCAAAGGGTTTATCTCAGGGAATATTAATAACTCTTGCCATTGCTGTGCATAATATCCCTGAGGGCCTTGCTGTTAGTATGGTACTGGCATCAAGGGGAGTGTCCCCTCAGAAGGCCATGTTATGGAGTGTTATTACATCACTGCCACAGGTAATTATTTCTGCTTATGACTACGAGGGAGACCTAAAAAATGTAAAATTGTTAAAATCAAATGGCGGTGCCCTTTTATTGATTTTAGTGAAACTATTGAGGGAGGTGTTGTCCCTGGTTGGAGGATTCATATTCACATAATTAGTGTCTCAGAAAACTCTCAATTGGCAAGGACTAGTTTTTCTCGTCAACATGGTTAAAAACTAATATGGTTAGGCACATATGATATGAACCTAGAGAGTATTACATGACGGTGTTGTTTATTTTAACATTGTTGAATAACACACCAAAATCTATGGTAATCCTATCTATTGAAAAAGCTCATACACTTGTTCTGTAATGGTGCCTGAGAATTTGAAGGTTGCTGATATAGTTAACTTCTGGGTTATTGCAATTTTGCAAAGGTTATTCATATATTCCAAATTGAATGGAAATAATAACATAATGATTGTATCATTGTAAGAATGTATACAATTGACTATAAAAGTTGACGTAGGAGTAAAATATTCACTGTTCTTGCATTATTGTTTGAAACTGAGTTGCTCATTATCCTTATTTCCATCCCTTCAGCTGATGAATCTTTCAGTTGTCAATGGTTTGATTGAAATCTTTGATTACAAATGCTAGTTATAAGTTAGAGAAAGCTATACAAAGTTCAAATATCCATTTCATATGCAATATTCTAGAATCAGATTTGGGTACAAGTAACAGGTTACTTGCTTTCATTTTCTGCTTACTCTGGCAAAGTGTTAAGGATTCTTTTTGCCGTCGTATTCTTTGATTGACTGATAAACTAAAAATTTAGTATGTTATGTAATATGTTGATGCAGCCTATTGTAGCAGTTCCTTCATTTGTATGTGCTGATGCGTTCAACAAGCTCCTGCCATTTGCTACTGGCTTTGCTGCTGGGTGTATGATTTGGATGGTTATAGCAGAGGTCCTTCCTGATGCATTTAAGGTAATCCATTCATTTCCTTGATGCCTGATTTTAGACCAGAAATGGAGTTTCTCAGTGTACGACACTTTACGAATATGTGGCTGTATAGGATATTTGATAAGTGGAGGGCTGTGCGTGGAGTCTAATTGATTTAGACAAGGCTATTGGTGGAATGGTGGCATCTTAATAATACAGATGCAAACAGATGAAGCTTACAGATTATGGCTGTTTTGACCAACTTCGGATCCAGAGAGATTAAAGTAGGAAAATTGTTTAGTCCTCAATAGAATAGATGCTCATCGTTTGTGGTTCTGATTTATAGAAAAGAGGTATTATATTAGGAGTAAATCCCCTAAGAGACGGTCTCTAGTTAACTTATCTACAGACGGATCTATATTCTCAAGAAAATCATCAATGCTATTAATCAAAACTTATATGTTGTCACATTGGTTTTTTTTTTTTTTTTCATGTACAAAATTACATGGTGTTAACAACATAAATATTTTAATTGATAACATTAATGATTTTATTGATAACATAGGTCGTCTTTTGATAAGTTATCTAGAGACCATCTCTCTGGAGACTTTGTGTTATATTTATCTACCTCCTGTCAATAATATCCAACTTTCATCAAGACCCCCTTTAATTAGATAAACGCCAACATTTCACTTCAATCATAGAAAAATGTTCAGACTTCAGACATCTGCCTATGCTAAGATTTGGCCTGAAATGTGTAAATCAATTTTAGGTGTATTTCCAGTTATGCCCCTTGATGAATCATCCAGTATTTGGACTACTTGCGACTTGATGAATCATCCAGTATTTTGGAGTTGCACAGATTTCATTGCGTGCAAGTGAAAGATTGTATATCAAGCAAGTGAAACATTATATGTTTAGACCCTTTATGTTGTTTCTTGAACACCACAGATTTGGTAAATCTGTGGATACGATCAAGTTTCCATGGTCATCGTCAGGTTGATGGGACCTGTTGGTTATTTCAGAAAATCAGGAGGGTCTCTATGGAAGGTTGGGTATCAATTAGGGGAGGTGTTGAAATGCACCATGTTTCCATTGTTAGCCAGTCAGTAGTTCAGTGCTCCACCATTTGCTACTTCTAAACAACATATCAAAAAACTTATTCTGAGAGTTGTGCTTGTCTTATCAGATCCGGCTGACAATCCCTTGAATACCGAACTGGACTGATTGACATTTCTTCTATCTTCCATCTTGCAGGAATCTTCCCCATCTCAGGTTGCTTCCGCAGCTACACTCTCAGTGGCATTTATGGTTTCTCTGAGTGCTGTGCTTGAGCATTTCAGTCATAGCTACAAGTATGTGGTGTCTCTATCTCTCTTAAAATTGTGATAGATTGCATGTATGTGTGAGTTGGCATGTTTGGTTTCCTCTTGTCTTTTATCTTGTAACTCGTAATGTGTTAACCTTCACCCACACCCACTAAAAAATGAAAAAAGAACAGATTAACTGCGGTCAGCAGTCCAAGGTTCAAACTATGAAGTCCTGGCAAATCAGTGAAAGGGCATTCTGTGCGTACCTGTGGAAATTCCCCAAGGATTGCATGTCATAACATTTTTTCCTGCATTTTGGTCCAGAAGTTACCTAAACATTTCCGACTAGGTCAAAGTAGAAATAAGGCTTATATACATGAAGATTGATCAGTTTTCCCATGGATTCTGAATGAATTTATGCCACCCTCACTATGTTTTTTTTCCCTTTCATAAAATGTGTATCCCCGACTTTAACTTTTGTGTTTTAACTTTCTTTTTGATATTTTGCAGTCCAGAGGATGCATCTGGCTTTTTTGTCTCTCTACTCTTTGGTCTTGGCCCATTATTTGGTGGCCTTGCACTTGTAGCATTTGCTCTCGCTTTCCATCTCCAACATGCACTTCTCACTGGTATAGCATCTGGTATTGCCTTTGTACTTGGCAGTTGGCGGCCTCTCCAACTACTTTTCTCCTCAAAAATGGGTTTCATCCCACTCCTATTCCTTCTCGTATCTGGATCCACATTTGTCCATGTATCCATATCCAATGCCACAAAGTTCATGGGTCGCAAGAAACATTCAGCACATACTCTCACTTCCGGTTCTTCCTTGTCCTTCAGTGCACTCACTCTCCAGTCGGTCTTATCTTGTGCAGCAATTGCCCTCCATGCTCTAGCCGAGGGTCTTGCTTTGGGTGTAGCAGCACCAAAAGCGTATGATCTGGGCAGACACATGGTCCTCCCTGCTTCGTTACACGGATTTCCTCGTGGTGCTGCTGTTGCAAGCTGCATCTTTGGGGCGACTGACAGCTGGCACGGGTCACTTCTATCTGCAGCTCTTGTAGGTTCTGTGGGACCCATATCTGCCATCGCAGCAATACTTGCAGGTATCGATTACAGTGGGCTGGACCATGTGATGGCATTCGCGTGTGGGGGGCTCTTTCCATGTTTCGGGACTATTATTCGGAGGGCGGTTAAGTTGGATCAGCAGAAAAGTGTTGTGGGGGTGATGATTGGTGTGGTTTTTGCTTTTGTTTGTCTAACAAGTACAAAGCTAGTGTGTCTGCATACTGACTATTGCAATTCGGCTCCAGAAGCTGTTAGATGATACCAAAAGTTGATATGTATACTAAAAGCACCGACATTTGACTGAGTTTTAGGTGGTAAATTTTTAGGTCGCAAGAGTACTTGATCAAGATGTTCATTTTGCACCATCAGCTGACAAGAACCACATCTGTGTCTTTGACACCTCTATACATTGTAAACTATGGAGTAGTTTTTATTTGGATATACACATAACAATTAACAGGTTCCGAGCATACAACTGTTGACGAACACAGACTCTATTAGTAGTAACCTTGAATTCGAATTTACCTCAAAGATGCTGATAATGACAGTTTAAAATGGGCACCGCTACATTTAGTACACTCGCATTGTAATAATGGACTATTAAGTACTAGGATCTGAACCACTTCAACCTTTCATTTTTTATTAATGCGACTAAGCATTGCACAATCGCATAATGAGGTTGTAATAAGTTGCATAATATTTATTATAAGGGTGAATTACTTAAACCCCTTATGTTTTAAATATAACAAAATATACCCAAAACAATATAAAACCAACCCTATAAAAACATCAATTTCATCTTATAAAAAAAATTGTAATTAAAAAAAAGACCGGTACTTCGGTGACCTCACCGGAGCTCAGGTTAGCTGCTTGGAGCTTCCATGGAAGCTCCAAACTTCACATTGGAATATCGTGCAAGTACAAAAGTATCGTTTTTCCTATGGTTTTCACCTAAAAACACGTGAATCTGCAAAACACAACTAAAATACGAAACACATAAAAAAACAATAAATAATATAAAATGCTTAAAAAGGACTAACAAAAATACAGTAAAAAGAACAAGATGAGTCTCTAAATTTATGGTCTCATCATGCTTTAATTTTTTATTAGGGACTACCATGTTCGTTGTGTCTTTGCTTATTTGTTGAGTTTGTTGAAGTGTTTTGAGGTGCAACTAGTCAAAGGAAGTGCAAGATTGTGACCTTAGCGGTTTTTTAAGTTTATTCCTTGGAATTTTGGTTTCACAATTCATAATTGTTCTCAAAAGTTTTTAGAGTCAATAAGGTGATTTTACTTGAGGTCAAGCGAAGTTCGGTTTGGGGGGTTTGACGATGCATGGAAATACATCATTTTATGAGTATCTAATTTACCATGTTTTATTAGAATTTTGTTACTCGTTTACTTTTATCAATTTGTAGGAATTCCAATGTTTTTTAGGGTGATTTATAATCAATTGATGTTTTGGAGTCAAGAAGAAGTCTACTTGTAAGATGAATGATGTTACTTGCAAGGTGGATGAAGAAAATTAAGATGTTTACTAGCATCTACTAAGGGCTTCAATGAAGAATACACAAGATGGCCATTTGCAAGTGTTGAACTCAAGAAGCAGAAGTAATGTAGACTTTCCGCCGCAACGAAGTAGCGAGTTGAGCGTTTTGCGAGAATTGCTATACAGATTCTATATTTTTCTTCTACAAGATTTTTATCCTAATTCCCCCACGAGTATAAATAGAACTTCTACACATACATTCATAGACGTTTTACATACATTGAAAAATATTATAATGAGATAGAGAGAAGAAACCCTAGTACATCTTTCTATTCTTCGTAAGAGTAAGAGTTTAGCAACGAAGACGGATTATCTTGGACTGACAACCTAAGAGTTAGGTTTGACCGATTGGTTATTGATACATTGCTTTATTCTCTTAATTCTTTTACTTGGTTTATGCAATTTATTTTGAGACAATCGCTGTATTTTTTTTTTTTTTTTTTTTGTACCTATTCTACAATTATGTTTACAATTGTTTGCATGATAATGAGTAGCTAAATCCATCGTGGGAAACTATTTACATGTGAATATGCTAGAGTAAGATTATTGCGTATATGTGCCCATGTGTATACAAGTCCTATGCGATTTATAAATCGATGTGATTAAACAATCTTTTTAACTATGATTTTGATAAGTGGTTGACTCACAAGATTCATAAAGTTCAAGGTCTCAAAAAGAGATCAATATAAATTAGACGTGGTAATTCATTATGTATATATTGATTGGTGGTTGTTCAAGCACTTGTAATCAAGAAGATAGGATGACAGGTTGACAACCTATCCATAAACCCTTACACATGGCGTGACACACAATTCCTTTATCTACGCAATTCAAATGGCTACCGTATTTCCCATGTTTTTTGTAATCTATCAAAATTCGTTAAGTTTCTTCATTTTTGTTTACCTTTTAAAGTGTTTTTTCAATTAATCAATTATTATTTTTTGTCTTGAATTCTTTGCATTTAATTCGTGTTTTTGCTTAAAGTAATTACAATTATTGTTCCTGTAAGAGTTCGACACTCGAATCAACTTCCATTACGCTAAATAATTGCGTGTTTTGGTTAGCAGATTTGGCATGCTAGAAATTCAAATTGCTGCTTAATTGTAGTAGGAAATTTTGTTTGGAGCTCAACTTTCCAACCACAGGTTTTGCTCCATCAATATGTTGAACTCAAGAACCAATACTCTACACTGCCTTTAAGATTCACGCTATTGACAGGTACAAAACTTACCGTGAGTCATTGGAATGCAAGCCATGGAACGGAAGAAGAGTATGCCTGATAATGTGTAGAAAAGGTGGCTCGAGTAATGTTTTATGGATTCGTCATGGGAAGAAGATGAACCCGATGAGGATAGATCTAAGGGTAATGGTTCGGAACCGGAAAAATATAGATCCAAGGGGGCTTGTTCCCAGGGTGATTGTACAATGTGTGACTGTGCCTTGCTAATTGATCTGCAAAGGTTTCAACTCATGAAAGATAATGAAGCCTCTGCAAAGGTTTCAACGGTTGAATGTCGTGTGTTATGAGAAGGTCATATGTTGTAGTCTAACGTCATTCATCATGTAGTTAGATATGTTATGAATTCTATCTTAGTCGAATGGAACTACTATCTCTCAAAATATGTATTTGAATTCGATGTTGGTTGAATATATAATTGTTTCATGGATTCTATCTCGATTGAATATATTATAAATGTGAATGGATTTCCTTTAATATTTATGTGTTATTGTACAAGCTTATTAAGTTTACCAATAACAAATTAATTGAAAAATAAAACAATAAAAAAAATCATATCAGCGACAAACACATCAATTTTTTCGCTTAGCTTAGAAAAAAATATTTATATTTAATTTCTCATGCCAGTTATGATCTGTCGCTATCAATATAAAATTAATTTTTGTAATTAAAAAAACATCAATAATCTTTCGCTGTCCGGGACGGATTAGTGACGGACAAACGAACTGTCGTTGGTTTGGTCAAACGGTCTCCGTCACTTTTCCGTCGCTAAAATCAGCTGGGATGGGCAAATATATACTTATAATTCTCAGTTGTTTATTTTACAAGTGTATTTCTTTTATGTTTTATTTGTAGAAGTTTCAGACGGACAACTAGGAATACGGTCTGACTCCAGATCATTCATACTATTTTGTACTCCCTCCGTCCCAGAAAACTTAATACATTAGGGTTGCCACGTAGGTTTAGGTGAATAGTTAAATTAATTCCTTTTCTTCATTAAAAGTACCTAAAACTTGGAATCAAGGTGGAAACACGAAAAACAAAAACAGAATATAAAATATATACAAATAAAGGGAAAACTAAACTAAAAGTTTATAAAAACAAGGTAAAAAGAACCCGATGAGGTATTCTAAAAATGCTTCATCATGAAGTATCTGAGAACAATCTATAGTTACTATGAGATCTCTGAATTGCATGCTTGGACATGGGGGGAAGTATATGTGGTTAAACCACTTTTTTCAAGAAGAAACCTAATCGTCCATACAAAGAAAATGTAGAATGCTCAAGAAAAATCGAAATGAGAGTCAGGACTCTGATCCTTGATTACTCAAATGACATTTTGAGATATGGAGATAGGATCTTCTACAACTAAAGAGGAAGATTGCTGACGAAGAAGGAGGAGGAGGAGTAAGAAGAAGAAAACCAGTTATCTAGGATGTTCACTTGGAACTTGGACATTCATGTTGTCCTATGGTAACTGAGTATTTTGTTGTAATGTGTTGGTCCAGATAACGGCAAAGTAAAAGACTGGGGGGGGGGGGGGGTGAAAAGTCTTTTAAAACTTTTGTCGATAAACACGCTTTCTCGAAACACAGGGTTTCGATACTTAAATTCAGGCCGGAAGACTTTAAGATAGGTAAGTGCGAAACAATAAGTAAGTGTGTGTGCTTTGAAATGTAAATCTGAGAAGGTAAATAACACAGCAAGTATAGTGGTATCTGGAGGTGGCGTAATCCTCCAACTAATCCACTTCGGTCTTTCTGAGACCTAGAATTCACTAGAACAGATAATTGAGTTCACCTTACAATAATCCTATTCTAAGATTCTTAAACAAATGGTTCTCAACCAAATGTTCCCCCTGAGTTATTCCCCAGCTCCTAGAGCTAAGTACTTCCTCTACTCAGATAACCTTGGAGTTATTCCCGGATTTCCCAAATCAAGTACTTCCTCTACTCCACGCCTTGATGGTGTCGGTTATAAGATTTGTCAGAGAGGCTTCTCGTATAACTTTTCAGTTATGTTTTCAGAGAGCCTAATAGAACAAGACTACTTAATACACTTGTTCAGTGGATGACAGTCTGCTCTTTACTGACCCAAGTAATTGGTGTCCGTTCTGGAGAATGAGCTTCAGAAAGGGTATCTGATAGTTCAACTCTTTCTAACAATCTCTTGTTAAGGTTCAGGACTGTTGGTCCAGATAACGGCAAAGTAAAAGACTGGGGGGGGGGGGGGGTGAATAGTCTTTTAAAACTTTTGTCGATAACAAATGTTTCTCTGATATCTGAATAGATATCTGATACTTAGAATCAGAGTGCGGAAGACTTTAATAAAGATAAGTGTAGAAACAGTTAATAAGTGTGTGTGTGTTGCTGAAGTATAAATACAGAAACGTAAATGACACAGCAAGTATAGTGGTATCTGGAGGTGGCGTAATCCTCCAACTAATCAACTTCGGTCTATCAGAGACCTAGAATTCACTAGAACAGATAATTGAGATAACCTTACAATAATCCTATTCTAAGATTCTGAACAATTGGTTCCCAACCAAATGTTCCCCCTGAGTTGTTCCCTAGCTTCTTCAGCCAAGTACTTCCTATACTCAGAAACCTTTGAGTTATTCCCTAGCTTCCCAAGCTAAGTACTTCCTATACTCAATAACCTTGGAGTTATTCCTTAGTTTCCCAAATCAAGTACTTCCTATACTCCGGTAACCTTGGAGTTATGCCCTGATTTTTCAAATTAAGTACTTCCTGTACTCCACGCCGGTTTTGGTGTTGGTTTCGGTTTGAGTTGTCAGATGAGCGTCTTAATAACTTTTCAGTTATTCAGATAGCTCTGTGAACTAAGTTACTTAATACACTTTACAGCGTATGGTATCTTGTTCGATTTTACTGACCCAAGTCTTATGATATCTGTTCAAGAGAATGAATCTCAGATAGTTGATCTTTTGATTCAACTCCTTCACGGATAGCCTTGCTTGTTTAGGATCAGGACACTTAGAACTTCAGTGTTTACTTAAGATCAAAAGCTTTAGTCGCAACAGAAAGCTTTGATAATAAGTAAGATGCTTTGAGAGAGTAAGATCAGAGATCGTATGTTTCAGCGTATTCAGTGTTCTGAGTTGTGTTCCGTGTGTTTTTTCTCAAGCTGTCTAAGTGTTGATATTTATAGATGAATTTTGAGTGCCGTTTGAATAGTATCCGTTAGGCTTCAAATTCAAACTATCGATATCTGTGTATAGTACTGTAGCAGGTTTTGTCTTCTTCTAAGAAGTTGCCATTGCTTTTATTCAGACATCTCTGTCCGTGCATTAAATGCTTTGTACTATACTTTTTGTCCTGTAGTGTCAACGGAACTATGCTTTGTATCAGAAACCAGTGTTATCTGATTCTTTGCACGTCCTTATCTTCATTCTTCAGATACCACTTGTTATTCATTGAAACAACTTTGTTTTCAATATATGTTTCTTTTTAGAAACGTGGTTAATGCTCAAGGTATCTGAGAATAGATATCTGTGGACACTTTCCTTGTTTTCAGATATGTATCTCATTTCTCAGATATCTCTTGTGACACAGTTTGTTTGAAACTGCTCGTGTCTACAAGATATCCGCTAAGATATCTGAATAACAGATTCAGTAATCTTGTGCAGTTTTCTTCAAATCTTCAAATGTTGTTGAGCTTTCTGCTTGGATGTCTTCTTCTTGGTCTTCTCTTCATAAAATAAAAATTACATTTTGAGACCTAACATCCTATACAAGATTAGCTAGACTATCATACTTAGTGGGTTTCCTCTTTTACAATGTTCAAGTGAACCAAGAGTACTAATCACCTTTCTGAGACTAAGATAAGTCATCATGTTGCTGAACAAAATCTAAACAGATATTCTAACAAAATATCTAACAAATTTCCCCATTTTGATCGGTCGGCGATGACTATCTTCCTATTACAAATCGGATGAAACAATCCACCACTTAATCATTTCTTAAGATCTTTCAAATCATATAATTAAGTGCGTAAAGTAGACATCAACCAAATCACAAGGTGTGATCTTTCGACAAGTTATCTTTTATAGAATACTATCTGAGAGTAAGTTCTTCAGATAAGTCGCAACTTAAGATTACAGATAACTTTAATACAGGATACAGTTAGGCTCAGTCAGCAAAAATACAAAAACTACATAGTAATTTAGGACAACAGGAGTAACCAAGCTCCAAGTAAACATCCTAAAGAACTAGTCTTCAAGTCTTCAATCTTCAAGTCTTCAACAAAATTTCTATGGATCAGTCTGCAAATTTCCTATCTCCAAACCTTTTGATGTCATCAGAATAATCATAGAGAAGAGTTCTGACAAGCATCTCCGTGTCTCTGGCAAATCCACAGACTTCTTTGTAGGTTTTGGTAGGATTTTTCTTGGCAAAATGCTTGACCCATAGGTACTTTCCCCACTTCCAGGCATGCTCTATTCTGATATCTGAAAGCTTGAAGTATTCATAGATAATCTTGGATATCGATGTCACCCTTGTATTGATCTTACGCCGGATAGAACGACGACTCATGGGTTCCACACAAGTCTTGGTCTTGTGCCTTCTGTGATATTCAGAATCTTGTGCACATCATCTGGCTTTCCATATGGACAATCATCAGAGAGGTCCTTCTTCATGGCTTCAGTTCTCTTGACAACTTCAAAATCCAACCATGCTTTGATGTGATTGGTGTTGATCAAGGTAGGTTTATTCTTTCTCCATGCCATAAGCTGTTTGAGGATTGGTTCTGTAAATCTTGAATTTACCAATAGATGCTTAAGTTCCAGAATCCAATAGCCATTTTTCTGATTGATGCACCTGTAGATAGAGGAATCATTGTCATACTTCACATACTCAATTTTGGCTTCTTCTGGCCTGAGTGGAAGTTGATTTTGTCTTTGTTCAGCTCTCAGTCTGTTCCTTTTCTGTCTTGAATTCTCTTTGGGGTTGTTGCTTGAAGAACTACCACCCTGGATAGACTTGGTATTTCCAGAGGGTGTTTTAGCTGCTTGTGGCTTTGCAGCTATGGGCTCAGTTAGGCTTTCAAGTTTCCTTTTTCTGTGAAGAGGAGCTTCATCTTCATCAGTCTCTTCATCATCTTCATCAAGATCAATTCTTGTGAGATCTTTGCAGCTTCTTCATTGCCCTGGGACTTGATTTGACCTTCTTCTTCTTCTTCAGAAGATTCATCAATCCCTCTAACTTGTCTTCTCCTTGGAGCCTTGGTACTCCTTGGAGGTTTCTGTGCCATGGCCCTTGTTACCATTTTGGTTCCTTCAGTAGGTCTCTGGGAAGCAACTTGGCTTGAGGAGGGTTCATTGATTCTGAGTGGTGGCTGGGAAGTTTTTCTTCTTCCTTTCTGAGCCGCACCAGCTCCAGATTTCTTCTTGTTTTCATCTCCTTCTTCCCATTCCCCCTGACTTTGAGGTCCAGATTTGTACTTTCTTTCCCCCTTAGTCATTGTTGGCTGACTCAGTCTCATAAAGGAATCTGAGAGAGAGTCAAAATGCCCTTGTAAATAGTTGTAGGCAGTGACCAACTTCTGAAGTTCGGCTTTGAGTTCCTGATTTTGCTTGATAAGTCCATTGTCCTTATCAGTGAGCTACCTTAATGGGCCTAGGATGGCATCTGCTTTTCCAGCAGTGTAACTTGCCTCTTGAAAAGCTTTTTCAGCTAAAGACACATCATCGTCCCTTATCATTCCCAGATCTTTCTGAGCAATGACCATGCTAGTAGTTCTCTGAGTGATGAGCTCAGTGAACTTTCTCATTTCAGAGGGGTAATTACTTCCTTGTTCGTGAAGACATCTCCTTATTCGAGCGGCCCGATTACTTGGTACCTGCTCATGTATTCATGGGAGTGGACGTTTGGCAGTTTGTTGAAGATTGTAGGAGCAATCAACTTTCTTTTCAAGTGAGAAACCGCTAAATGTTCATGGCGGTGCTCTGCCAAAGTCTTGTCTTCTTCATCATCTGAGTGATTAGCCCAGTGATCTTCATCCTCTTGGACATTTTCATCGATCGTATCGAGTCCAGCAACCATCTCAGAGATTGGTTTCTTTCCTTTCTGGGAGGAGGATGGTACTTCTTTCGAAGATGATGCAGCCTTAGCATCATGCTTGACTTCAGATACTTGTTCAGTATCGAGTTCTTTAGCGATCTCTTGTACAGCGTCCCGTAGCTCTTTAACCTCAGAGTAAGCAATCATTTCTTCTAAGTATAGATCTTGTAGTTGATCAATCTTATCTCTGGATTTAGCTATTTGATCTTCCAGTTGAAGATGGAGCTGTTGTTCTTCTTCCAACAGTTGTCTGAGTTGAGCACTTCTGGTCTGAGTGTTTAATATTTTCTGATTGGTTTCCTCAGAGAACTCAACTACTTGTTCAGTAGGAACTGCGTGTTGGTTAGAAGATGGATGAGTAGATTTCTGAGGAGATGGAGACGGAGATTTCTGTGAAGTCTTCTCAGTTTGCTTTTCAGCGACTGAGGCATTGTTTTTCTGTGAAATTCTTCCGGTCCCTGGTGCAGGGGCATCATCATCATCCTTTTTGTCATTATCATCCTTTTGGTGATGGTCAGTGGGAGGTTCATCAAAGAAATTTTCATTCATTTCTTCCTCCTCGTCATCTTCAGATACAAGATTGATCACTTCCGGGATAGTGATCTTCTGCCCATTAACTTCTTCTTGTTCAGAAGGTATGAATTGCGATGCAGGCGGGGCGGCTTGAATGCCATCTGTAATCTTGTCTGACCATCTGCTTGTTCAAAGGCATGTATCAAACTATGCGCCACTTCTCTGGAAAAGTCCTTGTGTAGTAGAGTCGCAACTGTATGTTGTTCTGTAGCAAACATTGCTTGGACATATGTTTCCAGGTCAAGAGCTCGTGCCCGTCTGGTTGGTTGATCAGTTATTCTCAATATTTCAGAGAGATCAGAGCACCTTAACTTCTGCCATTTCTTGAAGCATTGAATATGCTTTGGCAAAGTGTGAGCTTTGAAGAAGTGAAGTAGGTCCCTTGTTTCTTCAATGGGAACCTGCTTTGCATCTGTTTGAGCCTGAAAGAAAGAGTTTTGAGTGAGTTTCAAAACTTTGGTAGATATCTGAGTAGAAGTGTAGTTTAGTCTCTGAGTTACCTGAGTATGAACATCAGGCTCAGATACTTGTTCTACTGAGACGATTGGTGTCTCAGATATCTTGTTGTGAGGTGGAGACTTGGAAGTCTGGTCCTCATCAACCTTTCTTTCTTGAACCTGAGATAAATACAATACTTAGGAAATAGTTTGAAAGAAGCTATGCATAGATATGCTTTTAATGAATTCTGATTTGAGCTACTTACTTCCTCATCAGGAAGCTCAGATTCATTTTTCTCAGAGACTTGTGCAGTTTCTGGTGTTCTTTCAAGTGATGCTGCCTTGGGGGCTTCATCAATTTCCATTGATGCAGGGGAAGTCGCAACTTCATCCCCTTGCATTTCTACTTCTGAAATAGCCTGTAAGTAGAAAGTATTGATTTTTAGAAGAGATAAAAGATAACCCAGGATAAAGAACATTTGTCACTTGATTGTCATATACCTTCAAGTTTGAAGGCTCAGTGATGTGTTCTTCAGAAACCTTGTTGGTTTCTGGGTTTGTCTTTGGCATTTCTGCCTTATCTTCTTCCATCTCAGTTGGAGCCTGTTAGAAACATTTATCATGAATGAGCATACAAACATTTTTACTGAAAAATTAGTTCTCTTTAAGAATCATTTACCTGTGGCACAGGCTCATATTTCTCAAGAGTTGAGGTTGAAGGAACCTCTTTTTCAGTATCTGAGGCAAGCTTCTCAGCTTCCTCTTGTTTCTGCGTTTCTAACTCAGCCTGTAACAAAGAAATTCTTATAAGGTAACAAGATTTATAAGTATAAATTTTTTTTTTCACAAGGTAAGAGTTAAACCAGTCATTTACCCGAGCAGTTTCAAGCTGATTGGTCTCTGGAACTTGTGACCTTTCTATACATTGGTCGTCTTGTCCCAGTCCAGTTTCTTTGTTTGAAGTTTCTGGTACTTCACACCTTTCCTGAGTATGCAACTCAGTTGCCTCCCCTGGTTGATCATTCTGAGTAGATGTCTCAGTTTGATCCCTCTCATTGAGTTGGGGAACCTGCTCAATTACAGGATTTTCTTCAGCATACTGTATTGCTGGTAATTCGAAATGGAGTTCATTTACCATTTCATCAACCACTTGTGGTTGTTGTGTTTGTGGTTGTTGTGGTTGTCTGGAAGCAGAAGATTGATCAGTAGAGTGTTCTTCCAGATTTTTAGATGTGGCATTTCCATCAAGATTCGCCAAAGACTAAAATACCACTCATCGTGGCTTTGTGAAGTTGTGCAAGAGAGTCATTCCACGATGATGTGTTTGCACCAACAACCTTTGCTATAGGTTCAAGAACTTTGTGGTGTAGGTTCTTCTTGGATACCTTATCACCGATTACTTTTTGAGAACCTTAGCCCTCTTTGTTCCTTTTAGGACTTGAGAGATGACTAGTTCATCATCTTCATCGTCGAGCTCTCATCGGCATTGGGCCGATTGGTCCATTATTCCTGCGTTCTGCAGATGGGGCTAAGTCTTGTTCACCATTCTTGGCGGCATTTATGAGTTCATCGCAAGGCTTTACGCATTAGTCGCAACATTTCGAAAGCACTTTCTCTTCTTGAGTCTACTTATTCAATGGTGATAACTCTTTGCGGCATTGATGAGTTCATCGCCATGCTTGCAGATATCCGAGAATTGACAACCTCTTTGGGTGTGTCTTCCGATTTGCCAGACTTCTTTCTTGAAGTTCGGGCTTCTTGGTATAACCTTTTCTTGAGATATCTTTTGATTTTCTCTTCTTAGGACCTTTACGAGACCCGGTAACCTTTTTCATCGATTTGTATACTGCATACTTGTAGAGTAAGTTCTTGTTAGCGATTTCAATTGCCTCTCTGAGCTCAATGCCAAGCTTTTCCGGAAGTAGCATATCTTGGACCATATCCCATCGTGGCCTTTGGCTCAGCTAGTCCTTTGACAATCTTAGGCTCGAAGCCTTGAATCTTCTTCACGAATTTCATGAAGGCGTACTTTCCCCAGTTAAAAGGGTTTTCCAGCCTTTTGTCTTGTTGATTCAGCAAGAACATCATGATCCATCGTTCTTGGCTTATCTGGTCAGCACCTCCTTGTAGACCATCAAAGCATCTATGAAGAATGCAAGCCAGTACATCCCAGTGAACCAACAGATGTCTAGTTCGGATGTCAGCAAGCTTGAACTCAGTGGGTGTATCTGATTTTTCAAGATCACACACGTCACTATAGAGTTCCTTTACACCTTCAAGGAGTTCATCATCCGTGGTGTTTATTTCAAAATCCTTTCCAAGATTTTGAACCTCAAACAACTTACAGAAAGTTGTTAAGTCCAGAAGGATTTCCTTTCCTTGGACTGAGGTTTTGATAGACACTATTTCAGTGCCTTCAGATACACAGGAAACAATCCTGGAGTTGTTGTAAAATTCCAACACATCGAGTGATGAAATTCCACTGGGGCGAGCAGATAGAAAACCCTTGATTTGTGCCTTTTCAAGCATGTCAAGAATCAATTTTCTGTCACTTTGGTTTTCTATTGCAGCAGTGAGGTATTCCTCAACCATGGCACCACCCCAAATCATTCTGTGACTTGAAGTCCAATGGTCAGGATTGAAAGCTCCTATCAGTCGATTGTTAACAATAACCAACTCTGGTGCTTGCTTTTCAGCAGTACCAGTGGAGGATTGGGATTTCTGTGTCGAAGTGTTCTTGGAAGCCATCTCTTTATATAGTATAGGGATTTGAAGCTTGTGTTTGAAAGAGATTCGATTGAGTGATTCTTTTCAGAAAAACTTAATCAAGATTTGCAGAGATTTTAGAGATGTTGCAGAGGATCAGGAGAGGGTTTTTGCTGTTTTGATGCAAGTTGAAATTTCGGATTAGGCAAAAGTGATTTTCTTTGCCAAAATCCTATATATATAGCAAGTGAATCTCAACAGACAAATACATACAAATTGATTTTGTGTGTACGTATCTGTGATTTGCAAGCCGGCATGATCAAAAGTAACTTCGGCATTAAATGCAAAGTGGTCTTTGTCGGAATTTTTACAGTCCACTATTTACTGTGAATTAATTTCTGCCGTTCAGATCAAGCGCTTGAATTCATCAAGGGTCACCATTGCTTCTCCAGCAATGATCACAATCAACAAATGTAATTGTGCCCATTTAATGAATTTTGGCTAATAGCTATCTGAATCACAATTCTGTTTGAGCAAGGACACTGTTCGCATCTGAATCTGTCTTATACTTAGGATTTTTCCAAGTTTTTCATCAAGATAGAAATAATGCGAGTTTCAAGAGAGTAGTTGACTGCAGATAGTTATACTATTCTCTTTAGTGTTCCCCG
The DNA here is from genome assembly GCA_026545765.1 of Plantago major. NCBI lineage: Eukaryota > Viridiplantae > Streptophyta > Magnoliopsida > Lamiales > Plantaginaceae > Plantago > Plantago major. Next base: position 30,620,983 of record CM048841.1, read on the forward strand.
TTTATAGAATGATTCAGATATCTGTGTTCCCGTCTCAGAGATCTTAAGCTATCTTTTTGCTCTTTATCCTTTTTGACTTCTGGATACCCGTTCCAGATACCTCTTCTCTCTTTTCTGGATACCCGTTCCAGATATCTCTTCTCTCTTTTCTGGATACCCGTTCCAGATATCTGAACTTTCTTTTCTGGATACCCGTTCCAGATATCTGAACTTTTTCAGTTCATTGGTAGTTCCATTAGTCCAAGACTATGTCTTAAGGCTAAGAATCTACTTTCTTGTAGTGGCTTAGTGAAGATATCTGCAAGTTGGTCTTCAGTGCCAATCTTGAGTATCTCTATATTGCCTTTTTCAACATGGTCTCTGATGAAGTGATGTCTAACATCAATGTGCTTTGTTCTGGCATGAAATTTAGGATTCTGTGTAATCGCAATAGCACTTGTGTTGTCACAGAAAATGGGAATTTTCTTCTCATTGAGTCCATAGTCTTTAAGTTGTTGTTGTATCCATAGAATTTGTGTTGCACAACAACCAGCAACAATATATTCAGCCTCTGTGGTAGAAGTTGCAATTGAGTTTTGCTTCTTGCTAAACCATGAGATAAGTCTAGTGCCCAACCCAAGTTCGAGGTGCTTTTCCTATCAAGCAATGATCCAAAGATAATCAAGATCGAGTACCCATTTAAACTCAATCCACTTTCTTTAGGATACCACAATCCTACATCTCTTGCCCTTCACATACCTTAATATTTTCATAGCAATGTTGTAGTGTGTTTGCATTGGATTTGTCTGAAATCTAGCACATACTCCAACGGCATATTGAATATCAGGTCTACTTGCAGTGAGGTAAAGTAGTGAACCTATCAATTTCCTATACTTATGTTCTTCAACACTCTTATCTGTTTCAGTATAGGTCATTTTGGTTCCAATGCTCATAGGTATCTTAGCATTCTTTTCAGAAGGCTTAAGATTGAATTTTGTGAGCATGTCTTTTGCATACTTTGTTTGACTAATGAATATTCCATCATTGAGTTGCTTGACTTGCAATCCTAGGAAATAATTCATTTCTCCCATCATGCTCATCTCAAACTTGCTTTTCATGAGATTTGCAAAGTCATTACAAAGTTGCTTGTCCTTAGATCCAAATATGATGTCATCAACATATACTTGAACTAAGAGTAGTTTCCCATCATGGTTTAAAGTAAATAAAGTTTTATCAACTTCACCTTTCTTGAAACCACTTTCTAGAAGGTATTTGGCCAAAGTGTCATACCATGCTCTTGGAGCCTGTTTTCATCCATCTGAGCTTTCTGTAGTTTATAGACCATTCTACTTTCTGAGGAAACTTCAAACCCAGGTGGTTGCTCAACATAGACTTCTTCTGCAAGTTCACCATTTAGGAATGCACTTTTGACATCCATCTGATAAACTTTGAAATCTTTATGAGCTGCAAAGGCTAGAAAGAGTCTTATTGCATCCAATCTGGCAACTGGTGCATATGACTCGTCAAAATCTAAGCCTTCAGTCTGAGTAAATCCCTTGGCAACCAATCTTGCTTTGGAATAAGATTGAAAAGATAGTTCTTTCTTCTTGAGTTCCTTGTTTTCAGAAAGAAGATTTTCATAATTCTTTCGTAACTCAGCCATTGCCTTTTCATGTGACTTTTCTGTCTCAGATATCTGAGCTTTGAGAAATGCATTTTCAGCATCCTTTCTCTCAGATTCTTTAACTAATTGAGAATTTTCCTTTTCAAGAGAATTCTTTTCTTCTTCAAGGTTTTCTGCTCTAGCTCGGATCATTAGAAATTCTCTTTCATAGATGTCAAGTTCTTTCCTGAGATTTTCTAGATTTTTTTATTTCCTCTTCATCACTTTCATAAGTGTAGCAAGAAGTATGTGTTACCTCATCAGCCATAAGACAATTTTCTATGTTGGAGATGTCTGGTCCGTCAATTTCAGCAACTCCACACATTTCATTCTTCTTGAGGCCGAAGTCGATTATATCATGAGTAACTCCACATAATTCTGGTGATGGTAGGGTTGAATCATCTGAATTGTCATCTTGAATCATCTCAACGTCTAGAGCATCCAGCTGAATTTGGATTTTCTTTCTTTCTTCAGTTAACAAAGCTTTCTGGCTTCTTCTGAAGATTCTTCTATCTTTCTTGTCCCCTGTCCTTAGTTTGTTGAGGGCAGGACAATCCTTCTTGAAATGGCCAGGTTTCTGACAATAGAAACAGATATCGTTTCCAATTTCTGCTTCCTCAGTACATGATGCTTTCTGAGCTGGCTTGTTCAGCGAGCTTTGTATATTTTTGTACTGGTGATAGTTTGAGCCTAGATGCTTTTTCAGCTTCTCTTTGGCCTTTCTTCTCTCAATTTCTCGACTGACAAATTTACTCATTTGCTTTCCAGCAAGAGCATCCTCAGTCTCCTCCTTGCTTTTCTTCTTTTCAGAAGTTCCTTGAGTAACTAGAGCAACATTCTGCAACTTTTCAGTTGTTTGTTCTCTCTGAGTTGTCTCATAGTCAATGATAGCAAGATGAGAGAAAGTTCCTTTGGAGTGATATTTAGCATACCTTGGTTAAAATAAAAGAATTTAGTATGCTCCGGTTGTGGTTAAGACTTGACAATAGTCTTAATCTTCTACATTCGAGAGTATCTATTGCTTTCCCCAAGTGTTGCCATATCACTCATGAGAGTGGTAAATCTGAAATCAAGTTCTTCCAGAGTTTCAGTGGGACCTTGTTTGAAATTTTGAAATTTCAACTTTAGAACTTCGAACTTGTTTTCCTTGGTTTTCTCAGTTCCGGCATAGATTTCTTCAATCAGTTGCCAGGCAACTTTCGCCGTTTTAGCACCCCACAGTTTACACTGTATGTGCTCTGGTGTCGATCTGATGATGATGTTACGAGCTTGACCATCCAGACGATTTCTCTTGGCATCTTCCGATGTCCAGAGTTCTCTGGGCTTTGGTTCGTAAATAACGTGACCAGTAGATCTTCCACTAGTTGACGCATCTGTTTGTGAAGATCCTTCGCTTTGATCTCTGTCTCTTCCACTCGAAACCTCCATGACTTGCTTAAGTTGTTGAATGACTATTGGGCCATTCTTTATTACTTCGATCATCTCGTCACTTATGGCTTCAAGGTGGAGCATCATGTTATTTTTCCATTTCTCGTAGTTCTCTAGTTTGAGAACGGGTGCATCACTCAGAGACATACCTGCACACTTAACACAAAAATTAAATAGTCCTCAAAAGTGGACAAAGTTCCTTCACCTATCTGGGGATCTAGGTTCAGTGCAGAAGGCTGGTGAACCTCCTGCTCTGATACCACTTGTTGGTCCAGAAAACGGCAAAGTAAAAGACTAGATGGGAGGGGGGGGGGGTGAATAGTCTTTTAAAACTTTTGTCGATAACAAATGTTTCTCAGATATCTGAATAGATATCTGATACTTAGAATCAGTCAAGGAAGACTTAATAAAGATAAGTGTAGAAACAGTTAATAAGTGTGTGTGTTGCTGAAGTATAAATACAGAAACGTAAATGACACAGCAAGTATAGTGGTATCTGGAGGTGGCGTAATCCTCCAACTAATCCACTTCGGTCTATCAGAGACCTAGAATTCACTAGAACAGATAATTGAGATAACCTTACAATAATCCTATTCTAAGATTCTGAACAATTGGTTCTCAACCAAATGTTCCCCCTGAGTTGTTCCCTAGCTTCTTCAGCCAAGTACTTCCTATACTCAGAAACCTTTGAGTTATTCCCTAGCTTCCCAAGCTAAGTACTTCCTATACTCAATAACCTTGGAGTTATTCCTTAGTTTCCCAAATCAAGTACTTCCTATACTCCGGTAACCTTGGAGTTATTCCCTGATTTTTCAAACTAAGTACTTCCTGTACTCCACGCCGGTTTTGGTGTTGGTTTCGGTTTGAGTTGTCAGATGAGCGTCTTAATAACTTTTCAGTTATTCAGATAGCTCTGTGAACTAAGTTACTTAATACACTTTACAGCGTATGGTATCTTGTTCGATTTTACTGACCCAAGTCTTATGATATCTGTTCAAGAGAATGAATCTCAGATAGTTGATCTTTTGATTCAACTCCTTCACAGATAGCTTTGCTTGTTTAGGATCAGGACACTTAGAACTTCAGTGTTTACTCAAGATCAAAAGCTTTAGTCGCAACAGAAAGCTTTGATAATAAGTAAGATGCTTTGAGAGAGTAAGATCAGAGACCGTATGTTTCAGTGTATTCAGTGTTCTGAGTTGTGTTCCGTGTGTTTTTTCTCAAGCTGTCTAAGTGTTGACATTTATAGATGAATTTCGAGTGCCGTTTGAATAGTATCCGTTAGGCTTCAAATTCAAACTATCGATATCTGTGTATAGTACTGTAGCAGGTTTTGTCTTCTTCTCAGAAGTTGCCGTTGCTTTTATTCAGACATCTCTGTCCGTGCATTAAATGCTTTGTACTATACTTTTTGTCCTGTAGTGTCAACGGAACTATGCTTTGTATCAGAAACCAGTGTTATCTGATTCTTTGCACGTCCTTATCTTCATTCTTCAGATACCACTTGTTATTCATTGAAACAACTTTGTTTTCAATATATGTTTCTTTTTCAGAAATGTGGTTAATGCTCAAGGTATCTGAGAATAGATATCTGTGGACACTTTCCTTGTTTTCAGATATGTATCTCATTTCTCAGATATCTCTTGTGACACAGTTTGTTTGAAACTGTTCGTGTCTACAAGATATCTGGCTAAGATATCTGAATAACAAATTCAGTAATCTTGTGCAGTTTTCTTCAAATCTTCAAATGTTGTTGAGCTTTCTGCTTGGATGTCTTCTTCTTGGTCTTCTCTTCATAAAATAAAAATTACATTTTGAGACCTAACATCCTATACAAGATTAGCTAGACTATCATACTTAGTGGGTTTCCTCTTTTACAATGTTCAAGTGAACCAAGAGTACTAATCACCTTTCTGAGACTAAGATAAGTCATCATGTTGCTGAACAAAATCTAAACAGATATTCTAACAAAATATCTAACAAGGACAATTTAGAACTACTAGTGATTCTTCAAGCAATAGACAGCTTTCAGAAAGGGTAGTAGAGTGCTTGAGAGAATACTTTGCTTGATGGTAAGTTTGCAAGATAGAGCGTTCTAAGGTATGTTCTTCAAGCATCTAAGTGTGTGATATATATAGATAAATTTGAGAGGCGTTTGAATTGTATCCATTGTGCTCTCTATCAAATTATATCCGTTTATATCTTGAACTATGTACTCAGAAGTCACTATCTCATTTTTCAGAGAGGACTGTTTTTTTGTAGCATTTCTGCCGATGCATTTAATGCATAGTACTGTTCATTGTCCTTTAGTCTCAACGGATACATGAGCCTTTCTGATGGCTTGCATGCTCCATACTCATGATGTCATATGTCCAAAATCATATCCCGAAAATAAGTTAATATACTTAAGAAAGGATTAAGGACATAGTGTATGTCTTTCTGAGTTAGACTAAACCTTAGTGTCTTCATAAACCTTGTGCAATCTTCAGTCTTCTAATCTTCAGAAAATCTCCATTGCTAGGATTGATCTTCATGGTCTTCTTGAAATAAAAATTACACTCAGAGACCTATAATCCTAATACCAGATTTACTAGACTAATCATACTCAGTGATTTCCTCTTTTACAATGTTCAAGTGAACCAAGAGCACTTAATCACCTTTCTGGCTAAGATAAGAACATGTGATGAGTGATCAAAATACTAACAGATATTCCTAACAAATTTCCCCCTTTTTGATCAGTCATCCATGACTATCTTTCAAGTCCTATTACAAAATTGTATCCTGGAAGAGAAAACAATCCACCACTTAATCATTTCAAATGATATTCAATTTTAGTTGAATTAAGTGCAGAAAGTAAACATCAACCAAATCACAAGAAGTGATCTTTGCTGATAAGTTGTCATCTATTAAAATGTATCTGAGAGTATGATCTTCAGATAGGTACAGTTTACAGAGTAAGATGCAACTTTTACAGATAGATAAATTCAGAAACAATCAGCAAGATTACAAAAAGTAATAAAACATACTAAGTAAATTAGAACATAGGAGATTCCAAGCTCCAAGAGAGTATTCTAATGTTACTAGTCTTCAAGTCTTTAGAAACACAACTTGGGTTCAGATGCCTCAAGTTCTTCAGCACCCTTTCTGGATCAGTTGACATGATCATCCACTTTTCTGCATTCTTGGACATAGTCATAAAGAATCCTTCTGACAGAGAGCTCTGTCTTTCTGGATAAGTCACATATTTCATGGTAACTCTTGCCAAGCTTGTGATTCTTCCGCAGAAAATGTTTGACCCAGAAGTACTTTCCCCAGACCCAGGCATGGTCTACTTGCAGCTGAGATAGGTTGAAATACTTGTATATTTCTTCCAGATAGTGTATATCATCTAGGTATTCATCCAATGTCATATAGAATGACTCATAGGTTGAAACACCTAGTTTGTTCTTCCTGCTGTAGCTACCATCCAGTTTTCTTACCTTGTGTACATCATCAGGTTTTGGGTAAGGACAGGCAAAAGAAAGATCCATCTTTCTGGCTTCATTCCTCTTTTCTACTTCAAAGTTTAACCAGGCATGAAGGTGCTCAGGTTTTAGCAATTCTGGCTTGCATTCTCTCCATATTTCAGGATCTGGTTGAGGATGGGAGTTGGAAACTTATCATTGACAAGTAGATGTTGTAGTTCCAGAATCCAATACCCTCTCTTGTTCAGAATGCACCTATATGAAGATTCTTCATTACTGGTCTTCATATACTCAATGTGGGCATCAGTTGGCCTTTCTTGATGTGTTTCATTGTTTATTCTGCCAAACTGGAAATCCCTTCTTGCTTTTCTGTTTGGTGGCCTTCTGTCAGGAGATCCTCTAACCCTTTCTTCCTGCCTTGGGGCTGTGCTGGTGGATGTTCCTTGTATTGACTTGGTATTTCCAGAAGGAGTTCTGGCTGCTAAGGGCTTTGCTGCCAGAGGAGGTTGTGAAGTAGTTGCTTGTCTCCTTTTCTTGTGAAGTGGATGTTCATCAGAATCATCCTCATCATCATTGTAGTCCAAAATTGGAGACTTGCAGCTTTCTTGGCCTCTTACTTCTCCTTCTTCCTTTTCTTCTTCTTCAGAAGTCTTCTTCTCTTCTGAGATTCTAAGGGACTTGGTTCCCCTAGTGACCATACTTCTCAGCCTTCTGGCTGGTTGATCTGGAACAACTTCTTCAGCAAGGGTGTCTCCAGTGGTGTCCTTAATGACAAGTTGACTTGAGGAGGGAGGATTTGATTGTTTTCTTTTTCTTCCTCTGCCTTTCTGAGGCATCTCTTCTTCCCCCTTAGTCATGAATGACTGACTCATGATAGCATAAGCTTCAGAGAGAGTTTCAAAGTTTTTCTGGAGATTGTTGTGCACCCTGACTAATTCTTGAAGTTCTTTCTTCAGCTCGTTGTTCTGCCTAACCAGTTCCTGCTCCTTTCTATTGAGCTCTTCAAGCGGCCTTAGGATGGCGTTGGCTTGCAGGAGATATGGTCGGCTTCATTCAATGCTGCATTAGCATTGTTACAATCCTCATCCCTGACCAACCCTAGGTCTTTCTGAGAGAGAGCAATGCTGGTTGCTCTGTTGAGTAAAGCAGCAGCCAAAGGCTTCATCTCTCCTGGGACGGATTTTAGCACTTCTGTGTCTTGGGCAACTAGTGTCTTTCTGAGTTCTAAAAAGACACTGTTCCTTGCACGGTGATCTTCACTTCTTGAACTACTTGGTGCAGAGAATATATGAGGAGCAAGTAGGGCTCTTTTGTGCTGAGTCACAAGTCTCTCATCTTCTGCTTCAGTGATAAAGTTGTGGGTTTCAGCATCACTATCATAATCCTTTTCTTGGATTGTTTGCAGATTGACAATCTTCTTCTGCTTTGCATCAAGTGTGTTGACCTTCTGAGAAGATGTAGAAGGTCTTTCTGATGCAGTCTCAGCATCATGCTCTTCATCATCATTGTCATCCATTGCATCTATTTCAGCAACTGTGATAACAATGGCATTCTTCAAATTTCATTGCTCATCTAGGAGTGCCAATTCTTTGGCATTAGCTTCTTCGAACTTTTTGATTTTGGCTTCCTTTACATCAACAAGAGCTTGAGTCTCAATGTTGATTCTCTTCTCTTCTTCCAATACCTTTCTGAGTTGTTCAATCCTAAACTCAGCAGCTGAAATTTCTCCTAAGGCATCATTGTGTTCAGCTTGTTGGGTATCTTGATGAGACTTGGGAGGTGATGATGATGAAGCTTTCTGAGCAATTGAGGGAGTAGCCTTTTCTCCACTCTCTTTGCTAGCTTTCTGAATCCCGCCTTGTCCAGGTTGGGGATCATCATTCTGATCATCATCATCATCACTCTTGTTCTTTGTTTCTTGGTTTGGATGCTCAGAGGGAGGTTCTTGATAATCATTTTCGTCCATCTCCTCGTCATCTTCTGAAACCAGGTTGATCACATTTGGGAATGTAATCATCCTCCCATTAACTTCTTCTTGTTCAGCAGGATAAGTAGTGAGCTTGCTGGGCAAGGCAGGATGGGTAACCATCTGCTCTTGGGTTTGAGCATCCGCAGACTTGAAATCTGCTATAAGTCTTTGTGCTACTTCATGAATGAAGTCTTCATGCATTAGAGTGGCAAATGAGTAGGACTCTGTAGGGAACAATGCATGGATATAATCCTCCAGATTTAGGGTAATTGCTCTCTTTTCTGGGACGTCGATTACACTGGCTACTTCAGAAAGGTCAGCCTTTCTGAGTTTCTGCCATTATCTGAAGCACTTGAGATGTTTCTTTAAGGTGTGCTTCTGGAAGACCTTGAGTAAATCAACTGGCACTAGACTTTGAGCCTGAAAGAAAGTGTTCAAGTTAGTTTTGTTCAAACCATTTGTGTTAGTATCTGTGTGCAGAAGTGAGCTTTCTGAGCATACCTGTGTAGAAACACTAGGCTCATCTGTTTGGATTTTTGCTTGCTTGGGCACAGAGGCCTTAGATACTTTGGTGTGAGGAGAAGTTTTATCCTCATCAACCTTTCTTTCTGCTTGAACCTGAGAGTTAAAATCAAAGATGTTTAGAAACTTTTAACAGAAAAGATAGGTGGAAAAGTGCTTTCTGAGACTTCACTTACTTCCAAGTGAGGAAGCTCAGTAGCATGTTCCTCAGAAACCTTGGGGGTTTCTGGCACCTTTTCTGCAGATACTGCTTGTTCAGCAGTTTTAGTTTCTTTTGGAGGAGATGACAACTGCTTTCTCCATCCAATTGTTCTTCCTGAGCTGTAAGAACAAACATAAGAGATTTTAGTAGTGGGTTTTCCAGCATTCGTTGAAGAAGATCACATCGATTACTTACCTTCTCGTGAAGGCTCAAGAATACTTCCTCAGAAAGCTTTTCAGCTTCTGGAATCTCTAGGTTTTGGGGTGTTGGTTCCACCACCACTACTTCCTCAGTTGGAGCCTAAGAAGAGGCATTAAGAAAATTAGAACATAAGAGCAATTTTAGTTAGTTATTTCTTATTCAGAGATAACTTTTACTACCTGTGGGACAGGCTCTTCTTGATGTTCTGAGGTTGGAGGAACCTCTTCTTGATTCAAGGGGGTGGACAGGTTTTCTTCCCCCTGAAAGTGTGTCTCCAAGTTGGCCTGTAACAAATACAGCTTATGAGTAACAAGTTAACATACAATTATGTTGACATGTTAGATACAAACTATCTTTGTTACCTGAATAGAGTCAGGCTGATCATTGATCTCTTGAATTTGTGGTGATTCCACAGTCTTTCTGTGCTCATTATTGATCTCCTCTGCAGTATCATTCTGAGTCTCCATCTCAGTTTGATCCCTTTCTGAGAGTTGAGCTTTCTCAGAAGGTTGAGGAACCTGTTCAAGAACAGGGTTTCCTTCAGCAATATTAAGTGCTGGCATTGTGAATGTGGAAGCAATGACAACATCTTCCATCATTCTATCTTCCTCACCCAGGCCTTCTTCTTCCTGCTGGGCAGAGGGGCTCTTGTCTTTTTGAAGAGCTGAGCTTGAAGCTCCTCCATGGGTCTCATACTTGAACCTTTTGAGTACTTTTGCAAGTACTTAATCATCCTCAGAATTACTATTCTGTGTTGGTGCAGACCCATCTATGATATTTCTATCATCTCTGGAGAGTTCTGGAGCATTCTGGTTCAGGACTCTTGGGGCATTCTGGATTTGCCTTTCTGAGCGTCCAACATCTTCTGAGACCTTGTCTCCAGAAGGTTGTGCCTCTTGTATGATTAGGGACTTGGAGGCTCTTTTGCTATGAGTCCTCTTTCTCTTGGCAACTGGAGATTTAGCTTTGGCTTGCTCAGAGACCTCCTCACCTTGCTATGCAGTTTCTTCTTCTTCTGCCTTTCTGAGTGCGTTCTCAGCAGCAAGTTTCTCCTTTTATTCAAAAGCGTGTCTGAAAAGGGAGTTGGTGACTGGGATTTCCTGCCTCTCTCTGAGAGTGATTCCCATTGTTTCCAGAATGTAACAGATCCTGAGACCAAAGTGCATATTGGCCTTTGGCTCAGCAAGGCCATTGATGATTTTGGGCTCAAATTCCTCAATGTGTCCAAGAAATTTGTTGAAGGCGTACTTCCCCCAATTGAAGTAGGTTTCCTGCCCTTCATGCTTCTTGTTCAGAAGATGCATCATCATCCATCTCTCCATGCTTATATGGTCTACTCCACCTTTGTTGCCATCAAAGCAACGGACCAGAATAAGAGCTAAAGTACTCTAGTGTTTCTGGAGATGACTAGTTCTGATGGCCTTCAGAACAAAGTCTCCTGGGCAACCTTTTGCATTTTCTAACTGGATTGCTTCAAATAGCTCTTTGACGCCTTGAATCATGGAAGCGTCCTTGATGTTGATGTCTTCAAAAGTTCCTCGATTTTTCAATCGGAATATCTTGCAGAAAGTCTTGCAGTCTAGAACAATTTCTTGTCCTTGGACTTCAGTCTGCATGTATTTTTCTTCTTCATCATTCACAACTTTTGTGAAGATTTTGGAGTTGTTATAGAACTCCAGTACATCCAGTGTGGATAGTCCACTGGGTGCAGCAGATAGAAGCTTGTTGATATGGGAATCTTCAGCATTCCCAATATCAGTTTCCTTTCTGGTTTTGAAGATATAACTGCTGGTACATATTTCTTTACTAGAAAGGCTCCCCAATTCATTTTGTGTTTAGGGTTCCAGTCCGATGGGGTAAACTTTCCCAGAAGGCGTTTATTCAACACCTTAAGTTCCTTTCCTCCTTGCTTTTCAGCAGGAGCAGAGGATGTTGTCTTAGGGTTCTTGGTGGTCATCTTCTTGGGTGCCATCTCTTATATAGAGTTTAGAGTGAGTGTTTTTCAGATGAATATTGCACAATTAATCGAGATTAGTCTATCTTTTCAGAAGACTAAGCACAAGAAGTTGAGTTTTGCAGAAGGGTTTTGCAGAAATCTTGAGAGATTTTGCTGTTTTGATGCAAGTTTGAAATTTCGGAATTGGTAAAAGTGTTTGTCTTTTGCCCAAATCCTATATATATAGCAGACAAAATGTACATAGATACAACATACATATAGCTGAATATGAATGCGTGTCTTTGCATCTGCATAGGCGTGGTACGTCCTTTGTACTTCATTAAATGCGTAGTGGGCCATGTCTGCATTTCTCAACAGACATTACTTGCTTTGTTTTAATCTCAACCGTTGAGATCAAACGTTTATTCATCAAGGGCTTATATTGAATATCTTGTAATGATATCAATCAACAAATGGTAAAGTGCCGACTTGATGGATTTTTAATATGCTACATTCATTGTGTCACTTAGTAAAGAGTAGGAACACTTAATCGTGAGCTTATCATTCTGAGTGTCAAGTCCTTATCTATATATTGTTTATCATGAAAATGGTAAAAATACAAGACTTTGCACATGTTTGACTTTCAGAACTTATACCTTTTGGGCTTTGTGTGTCCATTTCTATTTATGACTACATAGCTTTCTGAATTCAAGTGTCAGAAGCTTCAGTTGTTTTGAATGTATTTGACCCACTCTCAGTAAGTAAGTTCTAGTTTTATTTACTTATTAAGTGTGTACCGACCTTTGCCTTTCTGGATACCCATTCCAGAAATGTTTTGCCTTTCTGAGTGTTGCTACTCAGAAACCTTTGCATCAGTTCTTATCAACTTGGCTTTCTGAGAACCTGTTCTCAGAGGCCTACTCACTTATTCAGTCTTTAGAGATTCAGGACAATTTTTCAGTCCTTAGGCAACTCCATTAATCCTAGATTATGTCTTAAGGTCAAGAACCGGCTTTCTTGTAAGGGCTTAGTGAAGATATCTGCAAGTTGGTCTTCTGTGCCAATCTTGAGTATCTCTATATTGCCTTTCTCAACATGGTCTCTGATGAAGTGGTGTCTAACATCAATGTGCTTTATTCTGGCATGGAATTTGGGGTTCTGTGTGATTGCAATAGCACTTGTGTTATCACAGAAAATGGGATTTTTCTCTTCATTGAGTCCATAGTCTCTGAGTTGTTGTTGAATCCATAGAATTTGTGTTGCACAACAACCAGCAGCAATATATTCAGCCTTTGTGGTAGAAGTTGCAATTGAGTTTTGTTTCTTGCTAAACCATGAGATAAGTCTAGTTCCCAGAAACTGACAAGTTCCTGAGGTACTTTTCCTATCAAGCATTGATCCAGCATAATCAGCATCTGAGTAACCAGCCAAACTCAATCCACTTTCTTTAGGATACCACAAACCTATATCTACTGTGCCTTTCACATACCTTAATATTTTCATAGCAATGTTGTAGTGTGATTACATTGAATTTGTTTGAAATCTAGCACACACTCCAACTGCATATTGAATATCAGGTCTGCTTGCAGTAAGGTAAAGTAGTGAACCTATCAATTTCCTATACTTGTGTTCATCAACACTCTTATCTGATTCAGTATAGGTCATCTTGGTTCCTATGCTCATAGGTATCTTAGCATTCTTTTCAGAAGGCTTAAGTTTGAACTTTGTGAGCATGTCTTTTGCATACTTTGTCTGACTAATGAATATTCCATCATTGAGTTGCTTGACTTGCAATCCTAGGAAATAGTTCAATTCTCCCATCATGCTCATCTCAAATTTACTTTTCATGAGATTTGCAAAGTCATCACAAAGTTGCTTGTCCTTAGATCCAAATATGATGTCATCAACATATACTTGAACTAAGAGTAGTTTCCCATCATGGCTTAAAGTAAATAAAGTTTTATCAACTTCACCTTTCTTGAAACCACTTTCCAGAAGGTATTTGGCCAAAGTGTCATACCATTCTCTTGGAGCCTGTTTCAGTCCATAAAGAGCTTTCTGTAGCTTATAGACCATTCTATTTTCTGAGGAAACTTCAAAACCAGGTGGTTGTTCAACATAGATTTCCTCAGCAAGTTCACCATTCAAGAATGCACTTTTGACATCCATCTGATAAACTTTAAAGTCTTTATGAGCTGCAAAGGCTAGAAAGAGTCTTATTGCATCCAATCGCGCAGTGCATATGACTCATCAAAATCTAAACCTTGATGCAGGTGAATCCTTGGCAACCAACCTTGCTTTGTTTCTGGTTATTTCACCAGATTCATTCATCTTGTTTCTAAAAACCCACTTAGTTCCAATCACAGATATTCCTTCTACAAATGGAACTAGTTTCCAGACTTTGTTTCTTTCAAACTGATCCAATTCTTCTTGCATTGCAGAGATCCAGTCTTGGTCTCTTAATGCTTCTTCTATAGTTTTTGGTTCAATGTTTGAGATAAAACATCCAAAGAGAGAATTAGCATTTTCAGCTATTGCTCTCCTAGTCCTAACACCTTGATTGATTGGTCCAATTACATCTTTTGCAGGATGATCCTTGATCCATCTCATCATGGGTTTAGGGCTAGTAGGGTCAACATCTATGTGATCTGAATGTGAATCACTATGATTATGACTTGATACTTCTTGAAGATTCGTGACATTTTGCACCTCGGAAGGCGGTGAATGTCCGACACTTTCTCAGTGTGAGAGCTTTCGGGACATGCTTGTCAGAGAGGTCATTTCCAGAATTAGCTCTCTGATGAACATCTTCAGTTTCCATTTCTGGAATTCTCATAGGAAATTCTTCATCATGTCTGAGAATCATCTGGTTGTTACTAGGCATTTCATGCTTTTCTTCGTCAGAGTCATCCTCTCCTTCCACAATGATGTTTTTCCTTTCTGAGTGTTCCTCTTCAGAATCCTTTATCATTAGTTCCTTGAACCTTTCTGAGAGTTCATCAGCAAGGGGTGTTTTCTTGCTTCCTTCATAGAATACAACATGAACTGATTCTTCAATCTTCTTTGTTCTTTTGTTGTAAACTCTGTATGCTTTGCTATTCATAGAATAACCAAGAAACACACCTTCATCTGCCTTTGGTTGAAATGTTCTTAGATACTCTTTTCCATTGTTAAGAACAAAACATCTACAACCAAATACTTTTAGATGTTTGATATTAGGGGGTCTACCAACCAAGAGTTCATAAGGGGTCTTGTCATGGTGTTTGTTTATCAAACATCTGTTCTGAGTGTAGCATCTTTGTGTTTACGACTTCAACCCAATAAACTTCACTTATCTCGTTAATATTAGCATTGTCCTTGCTGCTTCTTTAAGTGTTCTATTTTTCCTTTATGCAACACCATTTTGTTGTGGTGTTCTTACAGAGGAAAGTTGGTGTTGTATACCTTTGCTAGTACAAAACTCCTTAATGTACTGGTTGACAAACATAGTATCATGGTCTGTTCTGATTGCGGATACCTTGTCATTTTTCATGACTTCAAGCTTATTCAGCAAGTTTGGTATCTCCACCCTTGCATCAGATTTGTGCTTCAGAAAGACAACCCAAGTGAATCTTGAGAAGTCATCTCTGACAAGACCATACTTCTTTCCTGCATAACTAGTTACAGATGATTCAAAAAGATCCATGTGTAATAGTTGCAGTGGTCTAACACTAGAGTGTCTGATTTTGGACTTGAAAGAGATCTTAGATTGTTTCCCCATCTGACAGGCAGAACAGATACCATCCTTTCTGAAAGATGTTTTGGGAAGGCCAACCACTAACTCTTTCTTGGCAAGTTTGTTCAGAGTTTTGAAATTCAAGTGACTCATTCTTTTGTGCCATAACCAGTGCTCTTCTGTGTGACCTGATTGACTCACCATGAGACATTCTTCAGTTGTGGCAGATGCCCAATCGACAACATAAAGACTGCCTTTCCGCCGAGCAACCAAGGTATGCTTTGACTCATTGTCAATAAGTTTGCAATACTTTGCTTTGAATTTCACAGTAAATCCCTTGTCTGCAAACTGGCTCATGCTAAATAGATTATATTTCAAACCCTTAACATGTAATACGTCAGTGATAGTTAATGATCCTAATTTGACGTTGCCAAATCCCAGAGAGGGATTTAATTCTCCTCCAGCAAATCTGATGTCTGGTCCATTGTTGCAAGCTTTGTAGTTGACCAGATTTGCTTTGTCTCCTGTCATGTGCTTTCCGCATCCACTATCAAATAGCCATTGAGCCTTAGTCCAAGAGGCGTTCTGCACAAAACAGGAAACAGGAGTTAGGTTCTTGCTTCAGAGATAGAACCATTCAGGCTAAACATTCTTCCAGTAGGAATCCACATTTTAGTGAATTTCTTGGGAGTTTGTTTTTGTCTAACTTGATCAGAAGGAGATGCAATAAAATCAGTAATTTTGATCTCAATTTTCCTTCTTGTGGTGTTTCTAGGTGTTCCTTTTGGTGCTTTCTGGACCACAGGTTTCGGATTGCTTTTAAGAAACTTAGCCTTTTCGCCGAGTTCCTTCTAGCTCTGGCATTCAGTTTTTCAGTGGCTTGTGATTTCTTCCACTTCTGTTTATTGCTACGTGCAATATCAGCCTTGCGCCATTGTTCTTGTCCTTCCTTATATTGTTGCAGAAGAACTTTTCCAATAGCACGATAGCCAATGCCATTTCGAACACCTTTGGCTTTCTGAATACGTTCTTCAGAAGCCTTACTAGTTTCTGCACCATCTTTATTTTCATAAAATGGTACAGTAGAGAATTTGCCTATTCCAGCAATTCTTCCTTTCCTAGTAATGTAGCAATGTGGATGGTTACATGTCTGAGGGTTATGTTTCTTTTCAGAAACCTTATCCGCAAATTTCTTGTGAACTTGTTGTTCTTTCAAAGGCTGGGTTGCTACTCCTTTTCCTTTGTCAACTACCCTAGCTTTCTGACCAATGCTATAGTGGTTGAAGAACCATTCTGTTGACTTTTTACAAAGGTCAACCTTTCATCACTCTTCTTCAGAGGAGATGAATTACTCGATTGTTCATCAAGTCCAATTCCACCTTTCTCAGAGGGATCTCTTAGATAGGATTGAACCTCAGTGAGAGTGTCACTAGCCTTTGCATAAGATTGGAAGGATAGCTCTTTCTTTCTGAGTTCTTCATTCTCAGAAAGCAGCTTCATCATTTTCTTAGTAAGTTCATCCAAGGCTAGTTTGTGAGAATTTTCATTCTCAGATATCTGAGATTTCAGAAAGGCTATTTCAGCGTTCTTGTTCTCAGATACTCTGGTTAGCTCAGAAACCTCTTTTTCAAGAGTTTCTTTGCTTTCCTCTAGAAATCTGGTTTTGGATTGTGCTTCCAGAAATTCTTTCTCATAACGATCCAATTCACTCTTGACCAACTCCAGATCCTCAATTCCATCATCACTCTCATAGTACAGAAATTGTGAATTGTTAGTTACCTCATCAGCCATAAGACACATTTCAATGTTGGAGATGTCTGGACCAGCAATCTCAGCAACTCCACACATTTCTTTCTTCTTAAGGCCGAAGTCAATTACATCGTGGGTGATTCCACACAATTACGGTGATGGTAGGTTTGAGTCATCGAATCTCCATCTTGAATCATCTCAAAGTCTAGAGCATCAAGTTGAATTTGAATCTTCTTCCTTTCTTGATCGGTAAGGCCCTTTGATTTCTCTTGAAATTTCTTCTATCCTTCTTGTCACCTGTCTTGAGCTTGTTTAAAGCAGGACAATCTCTCTTGAAGTGACCAGGCTTTTGACAATAGAAGCAGATATCATTTCCTATTTCTGCAGCTTCAGTACTAACACCTTTCTGAATTGGGGTGTTCAGAGAGTTGTTCACTTGTATGTTCTTATCTTGATGATAGTTTGGGCCAAGATGCTTTTGACTTTTCTTTAGCTTTTCTTCTCTCAATCTCTTGACTCACAAATTTCTTCATGTGTCTTACTGCAAGAGCATTTTCTTCAGATGCTTCTTTGGTATCCTTCTTTTCAGAAGTACCTTGAGAAACTAGAGCAACACTTTGCAACTTTTCAGCTGTTTGTTCTCTCTGAGTTGTCTCATAGTCTACAGTAGCAAGATGAGAGAAGATCTCTACTGGAGTAATATTTGGCATCCCTTGATTGAAATAAAAGAACTTAGTGTGTTCCCAGTTTTGATTGAGACTTCTGACAATAGTCTTAATCTTTTCTGACTGGGAGTATCTATTGCTTTCACCAAGTGTAGCCATATCACTCATAAGAGTAGTAAATCTGAAATCAAGTTCTTCCAGAGTTTTAGTGGGACCTTGTTTGAAGTTTTGGAACTTCAATTTAAGAACTTAGAACTTGTTTTCTTTGGTTTTCTCAGTTCCGGCACAGATTTCTTCAATCAATTGCCAGGCAACTTTCGCCATTTTAGCACCCCACAGTTTACACTGTATGTGCTCAGGTGTCGATCTGATGATTATATTACGAGCTTGACCTTCCAATCTGTGTCTCTTGGCATCTTCAGATGTCCAGAGCTCTCTTGGCTTGTCTTCATATATAATGCTTCCACGAGCAACATGACCACTATCACTACCACTATCGCTTCCATCTTCCTTGTCTGAGGCTTTTCTTCCATCAGACACCTCAGTAACTTGTTTGAGTTGTCTGATTTTGATAGGCCCTTCATTGATGACATAGATCATCTCATCACTAATGGCCTCCAGATGGAGCATCATGTTGTTCTTCCATTTCTCGTAGTTTTACGCTTGAGCGGGTGCATCACTCAGAGACATACCTGCACACTTAACACACAAATTATATAGTCCTCAGAAAGGGACAAACTTCCTTCACCTATCTGGGATCTAGGTTCAGTGCAGAAGGCTTGTGAACCTCCTGTTCTGATACCACTTGTTGGTCCAGAAAACGGCAAAGTAAAAGACTAGAGGGGGGGGGGGTGAATAGTCTTTTAAAACTTTTATCAATAAACACAGTTTCTCAGAAACCTGGGGGTTTCTGATACTTAAATTCAAAGCGCGGAAGACTTTAAGATAGGTAAGTGCAGAAACAATAAGTATGTGTGTGTGTGCTTTGCTGAAATGTAAATACAGAAAGGTAAATAACACAGCAAGTATAGTGGTATCTGGAGGTGGCGTAATCCTCCAACTAATCCACTTCGGTCTTTCTGAGACCTAGAATTCACTAGAACAGATAATTGAGTTCACCTTACAATAATCCTATTCTAAGATTCTTAAACAAATGGTTCTCAACCAAATGTTCCCTCAGGTTATTCTGACTCCTAGAGCTAAGTACTTCCTCTACTCAGATAACCTTGGAGTTATTCCCTGATTTCCCAAATCAAGTACTTCCTCTACTCCACGCCTTGATGGTGTTGGTTATAAGGTTTGTCAGAGAGGCTTCTCATATAACTTTTCAGTTATGTTTTCAGAGAGCCTAATAGAACAAGACTACTTAATACACTTGTTCAGTGGATGACGATACCGCTTTTCTTGACCCAAGTAATTGGTGTCCGTTCTGGAGAATGAGCTTCAGAAAGGGTATCTGATAGTTCAACTCTTTCACGAATAACAATCTCTTGTTAAGGTTCAGGACAACTTAGAACTACTAGTGATTCTTCAAGCAATAGACAGCTTTCAGAAAGGGTAGTAGAGTGCTTGAGAGAATACTTTGCTTGATGGTAAGTTTGCAAGATAGAGCGTTCTAAGGTATGTTCTTCATGCATCTAAGTGTGTGATATATATAGATAAATTTGAGAGGCGTTTGAATTGTATCCGTTGTGCTCTCTATCAAATTATATCCGTTTATATCTTAAACTATGTACTCAGAAGTCTATCTCATTTTTCAGAGAGGACTGTTTTTTTTTAAAGCATTTCTGCCGATGCATTTAATGCATAGTACTGTTCATTGTCCTTTAGTCTCAACGGATACATGAGCCTTTCTGATGGCTTGCATGCTCCATACTCATGATGTCATATGTCCAGAATCATATCCCGAAAATAAGTTAATATACTTAAGAAAGGATTAAGGACATAGTGTATGTCTTTCTGAGTTAGACTAAACCTTAGTGTCTTCATAAACCTTGTGCAATCTTCAGTCTTCTAATCTTCAGAAAATCTCCATTGCTAGGATTGATCTTCATGGTCTTCTTGAAATAAAAATTACACTCAGAGACCTATAATCCTAATACAAGATTTACTAGACTAATTATACTCAGTGATTTCCTCTTTTACAATGTTCAAGTGAACCAAGAGCACTTAATCACCTTTCTGGCTAAGATAAGAACATGTGATGAGTGATCAAAATACTAACAGATATTCCTAACATAATGTTGCCGACTTCTTTTGTAAAAAGTTATCTTTTCTGCACTGCAATGTAATTCTAATGCAATATCTCAAATATGTTATAATAAAAGATGGCTTTTTAGCAAAGATCACTCCTTGTGATTTGGTTGATGTTTACTTTCTGCACTTAAATAAAATGAATTGAAGGATCATAAGAAATGTTTAAGTATTGGATCGTTTCCTCATCCAGTCTTGATAGGAATAAGTTGCGACTTATTCAGTGATTCATTCTCCTAAACAAGTAACAAGCCCTGGGTCATCAAGAACTACTTCCCATACTTTGAAAAGAGCATTAAGGAGGATTGATTCTTCAAGTTCTTACTAAGTAATAGGAATACGTTACAAAGTAGAATTTATTGTGACAGCTCTATAACCTCAAAACACCAACATGCGTGTTATGGAAATGATTTAGCTGAGAAAGTTAAAGTCCTAACCTATCTGAGCATAGGATGTACTTAGCTGAGGAATAGCTCAAGGTTACTGAGTAGAGGAAGTACTTAGCTGAGAAAGCTAGGGAATAACTCAGGGGGACATTTGGGAACCTAGTGTTAAAGGGATTTGACTAGAGATAGGATTTTGTAAGGAACCTCATAATCTTGTCTTAGTGAATTCAAGTCCCGTGACAGGGCGAGTGGATTAGTTGAGGGATTACGCCACCCTCAGATACCACTATAAACTCGTGTCTCTTTTACTTACTGCACTTACGTTTCAGTTATCTACTATTATATGTGCATTACTATGTTACTTTAGCCAACTGACACAATCACATAAGCGAGCACTTATCACAAAGTCTCCCGCTCTCTGACAACTAAGTACAAGATATCTGTGAATCGACAAAATTTTGAAAAGACTATTCACCCCCCTCCTAGTCTTTTACTTTGTTGTTTATCTAGACCAACACCATCACTGCGGACCCCTAGGGGACCGTAGTAGGCTATTGCAGCTCCCTGGGAGACGCACAAGTGCGATTCCCCCGAGCTATTATTGGACTTCAAATCTTCATTATCTCGAAAAGTGGTCTTCTACAATGTTTTAGCATTTTGAATAAGCTTCGTAATGGTTGGTCATGTGCCTCGTTTGGACTCCCCAAACTCCTTGTGTGGTAGAATCATCGTATTTCCTTATATATGTATATATATATGTATATATATATGTATATATATATGTATATATATATATATGTATATATATATATATATACATATCTATATATATATATTATATATATATATGTATATATATATATGTATATATATATGTATATGTATATATATATATATATATATATATATATATGTATATATATATATATATGTGTATATATATATATATATATATATATATATATATATATAGATAATGTGAGAACACGCTATGCGTGTTATTGTGGCAGATAGTTACAGTTATAGAAAAGATTGGCTATCGTTATTTTTTAATGATGAGTTGATTTTGTTGGGTTGAATTAGGTTTAAAATTTAATTGGAGAAAACAGATTTGTTTTTTGTAATGATGAATTGATTTTGTTGGGGTTCTTTAAAATTTAAATGGAGAAGGAAGATTGGTTTTTGTTATTATGCATTGATTTTGTCGAGATTGGATTAGGGCTTGTAATTTGATTGAATAAAACAGATTGTTTTTTGTAATTAAAGTCTAATTTATACATATATTACAAATGAGTCCAATTTAACTTAAGTACTCAATTGCACATATATTACTGTATTGGTAAATTTTCGTATCTTGGTCCAATCCAGAACTTAGTCCAAATACTATTTGATATGACCTCGTTTATGGCCCATTAATTGGTGATCAAGCCTAATCCATGAGAACAATCAAATGTGTTTCAGTCACTTGACGATTTTGCTAATCGTCGTCTAGTCCACATACATTTGACCAAAAGACATCTTGACCATGAGGACTGACGGATGAAGACTAGCCTTCCTGCGGTCGACCCATGGAGATGGACAATGACCTAAGATCCATGTCCGATCCTTGGACTTGACCAACAAATGAGGTCTTGCTCTAGTTCTAGCTCTTACACATCGAGAAGCCAAGGCCTTTAGCTTAATTCCTTGATCCACGCACACACCTCCATGATTGGTCTAGCTCAACCCAAGGTCCATCACTCAATGACCGGTCAAGCACAAGTCAATGCTATCTCCTTGGTAGTCCTTGAAGGAGCTAAGGCACCTAACCAACCCATGAGATCTAGCTCTTGCGCTTGGCCCTAAAGAAGCAAAGGTATACGACCTTCCTCATGTAACCAACCAAATGGTGGGTAGGCTACCATCCCACCTCACTCACTCAGTCAACAAAGCTAGTCAGTCGACCAACTCATTAGGAATCTAGTTTAGCTAACAAGCCAAACTAACCACTACTCCTCTAACGAACCAAGACGTGGTCCAACCCACTAGGAAACTCCAACCGCCTCACCGATATTGGGGGAGAGACTCCAACGGTTAGTCGAGCTATATAGGAGGCATGTGAGCAAGAGAGAGATCATCGAAGACTGACCGAACAAACCCTAGCAATCATTCTCTCACGCCTCCATCTCTGAAGCTCTCTGATCAACACCTACCATCATCCACTATCACCTACGATCATCCACCATCATCCACCATCGTCCATCACCATTCGTCGCCTTCTATCATCTCTCATGACCGTCCGACGACTGCCAACTAGCTTCCTTTAACAAGGTCAGCTAGCCTCTCGCCGGTGCTCATCTTCACTTTGCCGAACCGATCCAACCAACAAGATAAGTCGACTCTCATCATCTTCTATCTATCTCCTTCAATTCTTACATCTTCTTCCAGTTTACTAACTTGAGCGTCGGAGTCCCTTTGGTCGGCACCACACCGGTGTCACCTTGGAACCTCACGTCTCTAGGTTTGCTTATGTTTGCCTTGCAGGTCGTCGGTGCCCCCCAATTCGATAGCCTAATTCGATTGTAGATTCCTGAGCGTCTACAATTAGGCATCCACCGTGGGGCTCCAACTATCAAAAAAGGTAATCCAGTAGCAGCCGCGACACGCTAAGCAATCCGTCATGACGCACTCAGACGAATACGTTCTCGAAGAGGTAGAGGAGATAGATGTCACCGCTCAGATCAGAGCCTTGGCAGCCCAGATGCAAGAGAACGCCCAGAAAATCAAACTCCTTGAGGATGAGAACTGTGTCGTCCGTCAGGAGAACTCTACCTTGAAGGAGAAGGTGGAATCCTTTGTCCACCAGGAGACCCCAGCACTGGATGCGGCCTCGTCTCGCCGACTGACTCATGTCACTGTAGTGGAGAACCCACCACGCAACACGATTGAGACTCGCCGGCTGACCTTTGAAGAGACGGAAGGGGTGATTCCCATAACTCCAGTCTCTCAGGCGGTGAGCGCCCCACCAAGACCAACCCTTGAGGTCATTCCAGGCATTGCCAATAGGAGGGTCTCGTTCGAGGGTGCTAACCCAAGGATGAGCGACGAATCACCACAACAACGCAACCAGAACGCAAGTCAGGTAGATAACTCGCTAACCCCCCCCCCCCCCCTCCGCAGGTCATGGAAACAACAATGATGAGTTGGCTTACAAACTGGTGAGCTTGGAGGAGATGTTCCAAAGGATCCCTGGAGTGCCGGCGCCGATTAAGAAGAGCTTACCCAACAACTTTGCTGACTCTCCCTTCGCCGACGCTATAGCATTGGTGGAGATGCCAGCCAAGTTCACCTTCCCAAGCATGAAGCTCTATGATGGAACGACGGACCCAGATGACCATGTCTCACAGTACAAGCAGAGGATGTTCACCATAGCCATCCCAGGGATCTCCGTGAGGCTTGCATGTGCAAAGGGTTTGGTTCCAGTCTGATCAGACTAGCCCTACAATGGTATACCAACTTACCCAACAATTTCATTTCTTCTTTTGCCCAATTAGTCGACTGCTTTGTGGAACAATTCGCAAGCAGTCGCAAGCTTTTGAAACTGTCAGACGACTTGTATAGCGTCCGGCAAAGACCTAACGAATCTCTCAGGGAGTACGTTGCAAGATTCAACAAGGAGAAGGTGTCAATCCCCAACTGCAACAAGGACACTACTGTCAATGCCTTCCGCAAAGGGTTACCACCCAACTTAGGGTTGTACAAGGAGCTGACCATGTACCCCTGTCGAACAATGGAAGACGTGCTCGCCAAAGCATGGGCTCAGATCAAATGGGAGGAGGATGATGCCAACAGACCTTACATGTCAAGCCAAAGTGTTCGCAAGGAGCCCAAGCCGGACAGACGAGTTGAGCGAAGGGATCCAGACTATCGGGCTAGGCCATACCCAACTAAGAGAAGGCATGGACCCGTTGTGAATCCACCTCACCCTCCAATCCAACAAAGGAGGACAGAAACCCGAGCACCACCTCCGAGCTACTCCCTCAACATTGAACCAGAGGAGTGTGTAGCAGTCATGAAAAGCATGGGTGACAGAGTTAGATGGCCAGGAAAACTCAGAACACCTCCAGATCAAAGAAATCCCAACAAGTGGTGTGAGTTTCATGGAGACCATGGCCATGCAACTGTAGAGTGCATCTCCCTGCGATTGGAGGTAGCCGAGCTCTTGAAGAGAGGGCACTTGACGGAGTACCTCTCTGACAAAGGTAAAAAGACCCTCACCAGTCGGCAGGGCACTGATCTGCCTGAGCCCCCTCAGACCAACAAGGTGATCAACGTAATCTCTGGGGGGGTCAGAGATCAGTGGTGTCTCATACTCTGCGGCAAAGCGCCACAGTAGGCAAACGGTAAGGCCTGAGCTCAATGCTCCCAGAGCATCCGACACCTCTTCGTCTGACTTGACTATTAGCTTCTCAGACCAAGAGTCTAAGCAACTAATTAGTCCTCATGATGATGCTTTAGTGATTTCCATTCTTATTGCTAACTGCCTTACGAAGAGAGTTCTCAATGCCATTCTTCGCCAGCCGACAACTCTATATGGCTTCAGTGGAGAAAGGAAGTACACAATTAGGAGTGTTACCCTTCCTGTCTATGTAGAAGGTGTCAACCTAACGACGAAGTTCCTGATTGTGGACAGCCCGTCAAGCTACAATGCCATCCTTGGTAGGCCATGGATTCATGAGATGAAAGCAGTGCCATCAACCTACCATCAGGTGATTCGCTTCCCAACCAAGTGGGGGGTGAAGGAGATTTTTTGCCAGCAACGTGATGTGAGGACATGTTACATGGAAGCCTTGAAGCCAAAGGCAGCCGAGTTATAGCAATTACAGCAACTCAACCCCCCAATTGACCCAGACCAGTCAGGGAAGGAAGAGCTCGATGAAGTTCAGATTCACCCAGACCATTCGGATCATAAAGTTCAGATTGGGGCAAGGTTGAGGCCGGAGCTAAGAGAGCAACTGATCACATTTCTCAAAGTTCACCATGACTGCTTTGCTTGGTCACATGCAGATATGACAGGAGTCGACCTAGAGGTTATCACCCACAGACTTGAGGTAGATCCAGATTACCCACCAGTCAGATAGAAACGGAGGAAGTTCGCTCCAGAGTGGAACAAAGTTATCAATGAAGAAGTCCAAAAGTTGCTCGATATCGAATCAGTCCGCGAAGTACATTACCCAGACTGGTTAGCCAACATTGTGGTAGTAAAGAAGAAAAATGGCATGTGGCGAGTATGCATAGACTTCACTGATCTCAATAAAGCATGCCCGAAGGATTCTTTTCCACTTCCACACATAGACATTCTAGTGGATGCCACAGCAGGACATCAAGAACTTCTGAGCTTCATGGACACCTTCTCGGGTTACAACTAGATATTGATGCACCCTGAAGATCAAGAGAAGACAACCTTCGTCACAGAGAGGGGGACCTTCTGCTACAAGGTCATGCCCTTTGGACTCAAGAATGCAGAAACCACTTACCAGCGCCTGGTCAACCGCATGTTTGCCAGCATGCTGGGGGACACCATGGAGGTGTAGATTGACGACATGTTAGTCAAGTCACTGGTCGCCGACCAACACCTGGGCCATCTCCGCCAAGCCTTCATGGTTCTCCACAGGTACAACATGAAGTTGAATCCAACCAAGTGCTCCTTTGGAGTTTCCTCTGGGAAATTCCTTGGATACTTAGTCACACAAAGAGGTATTGAGGCCAACCCTGATCAAATTCGTTCTATTGCTAACATCCCTTCCCCCAAGTGTGTTAAAGATGTTCAGAAATTGACTGGGAGACTAGCAGCCCTCAGTAGATTCATACCCAAATCTTCCGAGAAGTGTCGTCCATTCTTTGACACTCTACGGAAGAGTAAATATTTCCAGTGGACAGACGAGTGTGAGGATGCCTTACAACAAATCAAGCGTTGCCTTACCACATCTCCAGTACTATCGAAGCCCAAGGCTGGAGAGACTCTATTTATTTACCTTGCAGTCTCCGACACAACACTAAGCGGCGTCCTAGTTAGGGAAGAAGATGGAAACCAACTCCCAGTCTACTACGTGTGCAAGTCCTTACTAGACGCAGAGACTCGATACAGCCAGCTGGAGAAGCTAGCCCTTGCACTAGTCACTGCGGCAAGGAAGCTATGCCCTTACTTCCAATGCCACTCCATTATAGTCATCACCAGCTTTCCACTACGCAACATCTTACACAAGCCCGAAGTCTCTGGTAGGCTCTCAAAATGGGCGGTTGAGCTCAGCGAGTACGATGTCTCCTTCCAACCCCGCACAGCCATCAAGTCTCAAGCACTTGCAGACTTCATAGCGGACTTCACTCCAACTGAATTAGGTCAAGCGGAGAAGGAATTATTTTGTTTGCAGGAGAAGGACAATTTACAGTGGAAGCTCTCAGTCGATGGTTCCAGTAATGTCAAAGGAAATGGACTTGGCATAGTCCTGACCTCACCAGAAGGAGACACAATCTAAAGAGCCATTCGATGTGGATTCAAGGCACCCAACAACGAGTCTGAGTATGAGGCTCTTATAGCTGGCCTCAACCTAGCTCGGGACATGGGCATAAAAAGCATTCAGGTACAGTCGGACTCACAGTTAGTGGTTAACCAATTGCAGGGCTCTTACCAAACTAGAGACACCAAGATGGCTGCCTATCTTCAATTAGCTAAGGAGTTGCAATCCTCCTTCGAGGAGTTTTCTGTTTCGCAGGTACCAAGGACGGACAAAAGTCACGCGGACGCCCTTGCCAACCTAGGAGCAACCATCCAAACCACAGTGCCAATGACTATTCCTGTGGTGTATGTACAATGGCCTGCAACATGGAAGGGTGAGCCCGCCAACCAGACAGTGGCCGATATAACAACTGAGTCAAATTGGATGACTCCAATAGCATTGTACTTGTCCCACGGAGAACTTTCAGAAGACAAAAATGAGGCAAGGAGGGTGAAGGCAAAGGCAGCCCGCTTCACGCTCCTCGACGGACAACTCTATTGGAGATCCTATTCAGGACCCCTACTCAGGTGCATAACTAATAATGAAGCCAGACACGTTCTGACTGAGTTGCATGCAGGAGAATGTGGCAACCACTCTGGAGCCAGAAGTCTTGCCCCCCCCCCCCCCCCCGAGCACTAACGATAGGGTACTACTGGCCAACTTTGAGGGCTGATGCTATAGACTTTGTGAGAAGATGTGACTCATGCCAAAGGCACTCACAAATCAGCCATCTTCCACCAGAGAAGCTACACTCATCCATTGCTCCATGGCCTTTTATGAAATGGGGGATGTACATAGTAGGGAAACTACCTACTGCACCAGGCCAATGAGTGTACATGATGGCAGTAACCGATTACTTCACCAAGTGGGTGGAAGCAGAAGCCTTCAAGCAAGTCCGTGACACAGAGGTAAAAAAGTTCATTTGGAAACATGTGATTTGCAGGTACGGAGTCCCCTACGAAATCGTGACAGGCAATGGCTCCCAGTTCATAAGCTATGAGTTTCAAGATTTATGCAAAGAATGGGGAATCAAGCTTACATTTTCCACTCCACGCTATCCCCAAGCGAATGGACAAGTGGAGTCGACCAACAAGACTATCATGAAAAGTCTCAAAAAACGGCTGAAACAAGAAAAAGGAGCATGGGCAGATGAATTTCCAGCCGTCCTATGGTCTTACCGAACAATACCAAGGACTCCAACTGGAGAAACACCATTCAGCATGGCATATGGAACTGAAGCAGTCATACCCATAGAAGTGGGACTACCCACATCAAGGTACAAAATGGCTAGCGAACAAACCAACGACACATAATTGGCACACGAGCTCGACTCGGTTGATGAACTCAGTGAAAGAGCCATGATCCGGAGCGCCGCCTACCAATAGAAGGCTGCACAACACTTCAACAGAAACATTGGTGTACGAACCTTCAAGCAAGACGATTGGGTTCTATGCAGGGTATTCCAAAACACCAAGGAGACAGGAGCTGGAAAGCTTGGACCAAATTGGGAAGGTCTTTACAAGATCACAAAGGTAGTAGGCAACGGAGCCTATAAGCTAGAAACCAAGGAAGGACGACAGATAGCCAACAGTTGGAACGCCATCCACCTAAAGAGGTACTTTTTTTGATATACTTATTCTTTCGAGGTTGATCTTTTAAAAACACCCCGAACTGACCAGGGGAAAGTCGGTTATCTAACATGACTGGCAGTTCGGGTAAACGCTCCAACCCACCCCCCATAAACATTTCGCAGGAGCATGAGACATACAACTAGTCTCCATTCCTTGATGCCCCCAAATCACGCAGCGGCATGGGCATACACATCCTCGTCCAAGGTACAACTACTTATACCCATGAGATTGATTTCTCACTACAATCAGCCGACCTGACAAGGGGCTAGCTGGTCACCTAACCTAGCCATGCAGGTCGGTCAACCGCCCCCCCCCCCCCCCCAAACCTTTCCAAGAGTATCGATTCCACTCATGTTGTAGGATGACGTCTCATGAGTATGGCTAAAGTAATGCCCACGCAACATATCTTACTTCCAAGTGATCATCCAACTATCCATCAGGCTGAGCAACAAAAACACATGGACTCACATCTATTTTGATTGGCTTGCACTTGCTTAATCCATGAGATGCGTCAAAAACAGCTCCATGGTTTAGACAAGTGGAAGCCTTTCAAAATTGATGATCACTACCATACAAAGAATGTCAGCTCCATCCACCTATTAGCAGGTAGACTGTACAACAGATCAGGCAGACAAGAGCTCTCTGCTTATTCCAACAATCTCAATCGATTTATTGAGTCTAGTTGCCAGCAAAAATAAATAGACATGCATGACATGCTGCCACACCATTTGTATTCCAAGGTATGAACCAAAGTCGCCTTTTGAGATTGATTTCTCTCTAACACAACCAACCTGATCAGAGGCTAGTCGGTCAACTAACCCGACTAGGCAGGACGGTTAAATGCCTCCCCTCTCCAAGAGGGTCCATCATTGAATTCGACAGTTAAGCTTGTGGTGAACTCCACAAGCGAATTGTCCAGGACCAAACGCGTAACCAAGCGCAGTCGACATACATAGATGTCTGACTGACCCAGATGTTTGACGAATTGTCCGCCTACTTCCTAGCCCTCCAGAATCCATCCATCAAGGCTTCCTAGGCTCCTTCCATAGTCTTTTGAAGTCAACTTTGAATGCTTCTAAGACTCCTTCCAAGCCCTCCAGAAGCCATCCACCAAGGCTTCCAAGGCTCCTTCCATAGTCTTTTGAAGTCATCTTCGAATGCTTCTAAGACTCCTTCCTAGCCCTTCAGAAGCCATCCACCAAGGCTTCCAAGGCTCCTTCCATAGTCTTTCGAAGTCATCTTCGAATGCTTCTAAGACCCCTTCCTAGCCCTTCAGAAGCCATCCACTAAGGCTTCCAAGGCTCCTTCCATAGTCTTTCAAAGTCATCTTTGAATGCTTATAAGACCCCTTCAAGCCCTCCAGAAGCCATCCATCAAGGCTTCCAAGGCTCATTCCACAGTCTTTTGATAAGTCACCCTCAAATGTTTCTAGAGCTCCTTCCAAAGATCTTCAGAAACAACTTCCAAAGGCTTCTGGAGCTTCTTCCAAGCTCTTCAGAAGCAGCCCTCGAATGCTTGAGGGCTCCTTCCAAAGGATTTTTCTATGAAAAACTTAACGTTTTTACTCGAAAGGAAGTATCCTCGATCTGTGCAACATGCAATCTTACTGAGTAACAAAACGAAAGCTCATGCATTTTTTTAAGACTAAGACACATACAAAAGTTGGTCTCAATATTAGCATACTAGCAAAATAGATCAAGTCGTAGGTCTCGTACAAGGTCAGTCCCAACACACGATGCTAAACAAAATGAGGCGAACCACCTACCAAAAGAAATACAATCACATTGGACAATCTTCCTAGTCTAATTTTCCAATCTTGTCAATGTCCACTATGTTATCCCCAATCACTATCTTAGGGTCCTCCTTAAGATCCTTAAAGTAAGAAACCACATTCAAGATCATAGCGTCACAGTCGATCTCCTCATGCTCTATCTTGAGCAACACCTCCAAAGTCGTCCTCATAGTTTCTTTGTCTGCTATCAACTGCCCCTCCTCCAGAATCTGTGTGGATCTTGTCTTCTCAAGCTCAAGCGCAACCTCCAGCTTCAAGGATCTTGTCCTTTCAAGTTCAAGTGTAGCCTCAACCTCCTTGAGCTTTTGTTTGGTCTCGGTAGCCTCCTCACCATTCTTCGCTGCCAAGCTAGTGGCCTCCTCAACCTTTGCATTGGAATCACTAAGGTTTTTTAGGAGTGCATCAATTTTCAATTGCATCCCCCGGATCTTTGCTTCGTCGGACTTCTTACACCGACTCAAGGACACCGCTGATTGAAGCACCTCCAAATGAAAATTAAGATTGTTACATCATAAACAATTAAAAGACCATGCGATATTATAAATAGCAGGCGAGAAGAAGGTTAAGACCTTGATGGCTTGAGACAAGTTATCTTCGACGGTCTCTTCGAAATCCTTCTGCGATTCGCTAACATCATCAAGAAACAACTTGTCGAAGCAAATATGGAAGGCTCCAGAGTTAAGGCCGCGCCTTTGCCTAGTGTAATGACCTCTGACCGACACGCCAGAGTAGTCGGTCGAGAGTCTACATTCTCTACCACAGGAGTCAAAGGTCCTGGTGGATCATGGCTAACATCTCCCAACACTACGCCTCCGGAGGCTCCCTCCAAGGCAGGTTCAGGAATCAACTTTCTCTTTTTTTCAGCACGCTTGAGCACATCCGCAATCCCGTGAAGAACAATCTGTTTTCCAACCTCAGGCCTCTCGACGTGAGAACTTGCATCTCCAAGTCTGGCAGAAGCAGATCCGACGACACTCTTTCCTAAAATCTCAGATCCAGTGGCCTTAAGAAGACAAAGCCAAGACCTTTCTGACATCGGTATCTGTTGAATCTGAAGAGCAATATTCTCTTCGAATGGCTCCACTGATGTACTGGTATCTCGGGGATCTGTAATAAAACTCAATCTCAGATTCGTGCCAATCAACGAGAAATATGAGCTCGAAAGCAAAAACTTACCATAGCCCCTCCAAGACGAGCAAGCAGTCCCAGCATGAGTCGGACCGAATACCAAACTCTTTTCAACCAAGAAGTACCTTCCCTTTCAAGAAGAATCATCATTCTTAACTTTAATAATCACAAACGGATCTTTTCCCGAGCGCACAGAGAACATGATTCTACCCTTATCCTCCTTAGGTGAGCTCTTTGGATGGTAGACATGATGAAGAACCCCAACAGAAATATCAATGTTCTTCTACTGCCCAAGTTTCTGCAAAGAGAGAAGTAACCGCCATGCGTTGGGAACCAACTGGCCTGGAGCCAACCCATACTCTCCAAGTACATCTCTGAGGAAAGTATAAAGGGGGAAGCCTCAATCTCAACTTAAAAGAAATTTCATACATCACAACCATCCCTTCGATCTCTTGGTACGGTCTTTGTGAAGGAAGAGGAAGTACCGCTCCATCACTTGGCAACCCATACAAATCTTTAATTTGCGACAACACGGTGTCAGTAAGCACAGTAGCAGGATCATTCCCAACGTGGAACCCCGATCCAGCGCTCTCACTATCCATCGAAGTAGTATGCATAGGAGGCACGTCCTCATGATCAACGCCTCGAACCTGTGAAACCTCAGCTTCTTCGCGAAATTCCATTTTTCTTCTTCTTGAAACCTGAGAGGGAGATTTCCACACGATCAGAATTGTTCCATCTTCTTTTACGACCTCATATCCATTCATGAAAGGATAATAAATATATCAAGCCCATACACATTCGCAAAGTCAGAGAGGAAGTCAAAAGCAAGCAGCAAGATCAAAAATCCACATTTTAACAAGGAAGACATTCATTGTTTCACATATAACCGGCTACAACCACCTCAGTCCAGCTTCACAAAAGAAAAACTAGCAACAATTTCAAAACAATCTTCGTTCAAAATTACGTCTCCGAAAACATAAAATCCAAAGAAAGCAGCTTGAAAGCAAAATTTTATTCGACAAAGGAAATTTCACACTCCAGATATATCACGAAATCGCTATAAGGTTTCCACTTGAGATTTCGACCTTGAACAGATCCAAAACACATGAAATGAATCCAAAGCAAGAAAAAATTATGCCGAACAGTAACAGAAAAAAATCCGAAGCATCCAAATATAAAGCACAATACTTTGAAGCAATAGCCTAAAGAGGAAAGTGCAACATATCCAAAGTCTCAGCATTTCAGATATGATTTCATACACATGCAAGAATAGCTTCCCTACCATCCTAAAAATATACCGTTCACAACTCGAAAAGAACACTTATGAAAACACAGAAAGGGATTCATAAAAGCAGTACCGGGAAGGCAAAGGGTAGAATTTACATTCAGGAAAAAAGGGAAAAACGAGGTAGACCCACCAGAGAACACCGGAGAAGTCGACCAAATCACTCCGACCGCAACTCCACTCACCGGGAAACTCTACTGCTTTCCTAAATGATCAAAGCGTTGTTCACCGGAGAAATGCACACAACAGCTCTGGTCACCGGATGTAACTCAACTTGCCGGAAAAACACAAGAATTCCGGTCTCCTGCTCGTTCTTCCGTCTCTCAGTCACCAAAATTTCTCGACCTCACTGGAAATGACTCACTCTCCGCTCCTTCTCCATATGCTCTGGATCTCGGCCACTACATCCCTACTCAGTCAACCATCTCTCGTTACGTACGGATAGAGATGATGAGTGAGTTCGCTCGGTTGATAGATACAAGAAGGGAAAAATTGAAATTATTTACTGAATTTGAAAATGGCTTTGAGTAAGAAGGTGTTGACTGTTGAGAAAGAAAATGGGTGCTGGGAAGAAGGAGACAGCTAGGTTAATTTCCATCCAAATGGACCGACCAAACCATGAAATGAAACAAGTAAGCCCAACTTCATCTTTTGTTCTTTTCTCTTGAAATTGTCGTTATCCTATATTGTCAAGCTATCCCTCCAAATTGTAACATGAATAGCATGTTGAAGTACATCAATTGAAAAATCATATTATCACCAAAATGATTAACAAATCAATTAATTAAAGTATATGAACTCCTTGTCTCACGTGATTCATGTAAAGTTTTTATGTGTAGCTTGTTTACATTTTATTCTTTATTCTTTGTGCTAATTGTACATTAACCGAATGGAATTTACATTTTACGGGAGCTCTCACGAAAAGAGCGCATTTTTTCCCAGAAGCTCTCATGAAAAGAGTCCATCTCCGACGCAATTTGTGTCCTATCCAATTTATGGAAATAAAATATTTTCTATGTCACCAAGGACCGTGACTACTTCATTTAGCGAAAATTATGGCTCTACGAGGGCCAATTGACCTGGCGAAAATATTGTATTGAATACAAATATTCGATACGATTCGAGCAATACTGCTTTTTTACTCTCCAACTCGACTCGGAGTGTGGGGGAAAAACTGTATTGGTAAATTTTCGTATCTTGGTCCAGTCCAAAACTTAGTCCAAATACTATTTGATATGGCCTCGTTTATGGCCCATTAATTGGTGATCAAGCCCAATCCATGAGAACAATCAAATGTGTTTCAGTCACTTGACGATTTTGCTAATCGCGGTCCAGTCCACATACATTTGACCAAAGACTAGCCTTCTTTCGGTCGACCCATGGAGATGGACAATGACCTAAGATCCATGTCCGATCCTTGGACTTGACCAACAAATGAGGTCTTGCTCTAGTTCTAGCTCTTACTCATCGAGAAGCCAAGGCCTCTAGCTTAATTCATTGATCCACGCACACACCTCCATGATTGGTCTAGCTCAACCCAAGGTCCATCACTCAGTGACCGGTCAAGCACAAGCCAAGGCTATCTCCTTGGTAGTCCTCGAAAGAGCTAAGGCACCTAACCAACCCATGAGATCTAGCTCTTGCGCTTGGCCCTAAAGAAGCCAAGGTACACGACCTTCCTCATGGAACCAACCAAATGGTGGGTAGGCTACCATCCCACCTCACTCACTCAGTCAACAAAGCTACTCAATCGACCACCACATTAGGAATCTAGTTTAGCTAACAAGC
Organism: Plantago major; assembly: GCA_026545765.1. Classification (NCBI taxonomy): domain Eukaryota; kingdom Viridiplantae; phylum Streptophyta; class Magnoliopsida; order Lamiales; family Plantaginaceae; genus Plantago; species Plantago major. The sequence continues at coordinate 30,655,278 of CM048841.1, forward strand.
CAAACTACCCACTACTCCTCTAACGAACCAAGACGTGGTCCAACCCACTAGGAAACTCCAACCGCCTGACCGATATTGGGGGAGAGACTCCAACGGTTAGTTGAGCTATATAGGAGGCATGTGAGCAAGAGAGAGATCATCGAAGACTGACCGAACAAACCCTAGCAATCATTCTCTCACGCCTCCATCTCTGAAGCTCTCTGATCAACACCTACCATCATCCACTATCACCTACGATCATCCACCAGCATCCACCATCGTCCATCACCATTCGTCGCCTTCTATCATCTCTCATGACCGTCCGACGACTGCCAACTAGCTTCCTCTAACAAGGTCAGCTAGCCTCTCGCCGGTGCTCATCTTCACTTTGCCGAACCGATCCAACCAACAGGATAAGTCGACTCTCATCATCTTCTCTCTATCTCCTTCAATTCTTACATCTTCTTCCAGTTTACTAACTTGAGCGCCGGAGTCCCTTCGGTCGGCACCACACCGGTGTCACCTTGGAACCTCACGTCTCTAGGTTTGCTTCTATTTACCTTGCAGGTCGCCGGTGCCCCCCAATTCGATAACCTAATTCGATTGTAGATTCCTAAGCGTCTACAATTTGGCGCCCACCATGGGGCCCCGGCTATCAAAAAAGGTAATCCAGTAGCAGCCGCGACACGCTAAGCAATCCGTCATGACGCACTCAGACGAATATGTTCTTGAAGAGGTAGAGGAGATGGATGTCACCGCTCAGATCAGAGCCTTGGCAGCCCAGATGCAAGAGAACGCCCAGAAAATCAAACTCCTTGAGGATGAGAACCGTGTCGTCCGTTTGTACTTTAATCTTTATACTTGTCCCGAACTTTATATTTGAACCTTCCGTACTAATGTCTATCTTTCTTTCGATGTCCATAGGTTATTGGTTTGAGTACACCATGACCAGTCTCCAATTGAAGAAGCAGGCGGAGAATGAGGCTCAGCAAGCTCAAATTATTGTTGGGACCCGGAAGTCATTCATTCACACTTCTACTGGGTTGCCCATGGAGGATCCTAAGAATACTGCCCACTTCCAAGTGTAGGAGGAGGCTCCTACTGCTGCGAGTCTTGTGTCAATGGAGTTGGTTGTGCCGGACAAAAGCATGAACAAGCCATTTAAGAAATCAAAGAAGACAACTGTCAAAGTGAGCGGTTCCGGTTCTTTGTTTGTGCAAGAGAATCCAGAGAGCTCAAGAAAGAGGCCGTCCGAATCGGAGTTGCAGCCTACTCTCAAAAGGACCGAGATCAAGAGGAACACTAACAAGCGCTGTTTTGATGCGGAGCAGGCAAGGATAAAGGCTCTATCGCCCGTGGAATGGGTAAAAGAATTTGAAGATGCTTACTGGAAGGTAAGTAATCGTAATTTTAATGTGTTGCTTCCTTAGCTCCTTTCGTTGTAATAATTATAGTGTCGGACTTGTATTGTAGATGGGGTTCATTCTCCGGGAGGAGATGTAGAGGGCAGTGGTGCATGCACATTTTGATGCCAGTCTTTGAGCAGCTGAGCAGCAAAGGGAGCGGGATGTCGACAAGATTCGGCAATCGGAAAAACAACAGAGACTCTCTGAAGTTGCCAGGGCCAAGGCTGAACATGAGGTGTCGGACTTGAAGACTCTCAATGATGACAAAGATAGATACATTGAGAGGGTCTTTGGTCGATTCTTGGGTTTCAAAGATAAGCTCATCCAGGAGTTAGTGAATGCCCGAGTGAACATTACTAGGGAGTTCTGTGCATCCCCCTCTGGTCGGTTTGACAAGGAGTTATCCTATGATAAGGCTCGGCTAGACGGGTTTGCTACTTGCATCGGACAGATGATACATCATAAGGTGATTCAGAAGGAGTTTAATCCCAAGAACCTTGGTATTGAGTCCTCTAGGAACTCTGATGGTTCCAAGTTTGTCCCGGATGGTCTGACTGATGATGAGCTCAAGGGCTGTGAATTTGCTGGGTTTGTTACGGAGGGAGAGGAGAACTTTACGCTCAATCATGGGGGTCCGTACCTTCCTGATTTTGTGCCAGAGTGTTTGACAAAGGTCATGTTTTCTCTGTGGAACAACTTCAAGTCTTTCCACGAGCGGTGGTTTGCCCTTCCGGTTCCTGTTGCGGGATTCCCTCGTGAGTATAATCTGCTGGAGGAAATGCAGGAGACCAAGCTGAAGGCTGAAGAAGATGAACTTGAATCTTCTAGGAGGCGTGCTGCTCAGAGCCAAGGATCGGGGAGTAGGAGTTGGAGTGAATGATGTGCACTCAGAGATTTTGATTTCGTTGTAGAACCTGTAATCCCTAAATACAATCAAAGATTAAATTTATCTATGTCGGAAGTATTCAAATCCACAGTTTATAGCAGAAAGCTGACTTGGGATGTCGTTCTCCACGGACACTTAGTATAGGAACAAGCAAATAACATATGTAAATTGTATGCAGAAAGTAAACATATGATTGGAAAACAGTTGGATTCTTAACAATATTGTTATCAACGGGTGCGAAGCATAAAGGATCCCCGACCTAGTTCTATTATGCTATTCCCAACTACTTAGAATCAAACAACGTACTAGCCGTCTACAGGTAGCAAAGAAAAAATCCAAAAGGATCAAGTCGCAGTTAATCCGGATACCTTCACTTATACCAACAATGTGTTGCGTCATTCAACACACTATCTCGTCACGTTTTCAGACAAACCACATAGGATAATGTAAAGTACGTTACCAAGTCATAGTTAGTAAGGATTTTCCACGTAGAGAGTCGGACGAATAAAGAACAAGTACGAAATTACGTTTTAAAACTAATTCATTAGTATAACATGGCATATAATGAAATAGCAATAATAGAGTTTTCGTGGTTCACTTTTACAAAAGAAAGTTACCTACTCATACTATTCTACTATAGATAGTAATCGAAACCAACTAGAACAAGAAAGAAGAAATCAAAATCTCCTAGAAGAAGGAAGAAATCGAAATCAGAAGAAGAAGAAAGAGAAAAGAAAAGCTTAGTCTTTGATGTCTTCATGCAGCTTCTAGGGTTTCCTCCTCCTGATGCTCTTTGATTCCTGTAGATTTCGATCCCTGGTGTGTATATGGGATTAAGGTTTCACTTCCCCGAGGACTGGTTCTCTCTCAAGATAGCTGCTTTTGGGGTTTCACTTCCCCGATGACTGGTTGCCTGACAACTAGGGTTTTTTGCAGGAGATGATGGATTTTGAGACCCCAAGGGTCTTATTTATACTGTAAGATGAAGGTTCTGGATGTCCTTGGCCAGCAAGAAAGGTTAAAAGGGGGGCTGAGGCCTGACGGAATGGAAAAAGCTTGTCTGGCCCAAGTGTTAGCTGTTTTTCCTTCTAGGCTGATTTCAGACCTCTAAACCTCGATTTCTTGGAAAGTGATAGGCTACAAAGTTTTAGTATTTTCAATAAGCTTTCCACTGATAGGTCATGAGCCTGAATTGGACTTCTAGAACTCCGTGTACAGCCAAAACAGTGCATCCTGGTCGATTTCTTCCGGGTTATATATACAGGTTTTCTTCGTTCTTCGATTTCGAGCCTCGTAACCTTGTTATCTTGAAAAGTTTCATTCTTCAGCATTTCATGTTTTTTTCGAGTTCGCAAAGGTAGGTAGCACAACCTCATCAGACTTCTCTAGCTCCAAGTAGAATTGTCATGCTTCCTTACTTTTCTCGATTTCGCACAATTATGATGTTTTGGTGCCTGAAATCGCGCAAATCCTCAAAAACACGATCATGACCTACGAAATACACAAGAAGTTGGTATTTGACCATAATATGATACAATTATTGAATCTAAGGTAAAAAAATGAGGGTCTAAAAGCATGCCATATCGCACATTTCATTGTCACATCACACCCCCAAACTAGTTTCTCGCTCATCCTTGAGCAAGGCAAAAACAATAATTAAGAAGTAACTATGAAATGAGTAAATAGCATAAACCACCACATAGACAAGCAGCCAGTTTCTAGGGTTTCAAACTCCACTAACTCACTTAGTTTCTACTCCAATCTCTATGACTCCACAACAAGCAAATAACAAGTAAGCATCACTTACTACAACCAGCGGTTACAAGTGTAACCCAATGTCCTTTAAGGTGTAGTTTAAGATCATTACCTTGCGGTAAGGTTATGTAATCCTGCTCCCAAAAGTCAAGGCACAAATCAAAGTAGTACTCAGGTTGGCTTGGTGAGTAGAATAGGTAGGATAATATAGAGGAGTGTTTGGCTAAGCATCATTAAATGATGAGCAAGGCAGAACAAATAGGATTTTAGGGGGACTTATCCTTTCGGACACCGATTTCCTTCCTTCAACTTCGTCTTCTCTCAATGACAAATATTCAACTTCTCCTTCATCATCATAACTACTTCATCGGTTGCTTCACACATAGACTATGAAAGTGCAATTTATACTGCACTTGTTTTGTTAGTTCGGCCTTTCTTCGTTTATTAACCGGTTCGACAATTGTAGTTGTTTTTCTATGGATATTTTGTAGGAAAGAACAAGTTGGGCTGCAACTCAAGTTGATGGACTGGACTTTGCTAAGAATGGGCCTTAAGAAATATATCTGCAACTCTTCCAGCAAACAGACGTAAGAAATCTGTGGTTCACGATTTCTGGAAGTATTCACGCTTGCTGGAAAGATTAAGGAAAGAGTTTGATTTGCTTGGGACTTAAGGAAGAATCCAAACACAATCTGGAAGAGCTGGAAAAATTTCAAACGCTATTCGGAAGATCTAGGCGCAGGATACTCAATATGGGAAGAGTTGGTGAAGGCATGGACACTTGGAGAGAAAGAAGGAAATAAAAATTCTCAAGGAAACACAACAAGGAATATATCCTTCTTGATGATTAACGCAAAGAAGCACACGGAAGAAACTGCCTTCCGCATTCTCCTTGTCCACTTCGACTTGGCTGCAATTATATATACAAGGAGCATGAAACAAAATAGGTTGAGCGTTCTTCTTGAAGAAATCGATCAGAATATTATATATACAAGAAGAATGACATCCGCAAGAAGACGCCTTTGATCATCATTGATTCATATTATTTAGATTAGGGCTTCTTGCTTTACTAGACTTTTATTTCGGTGTTACTTGTGAGTGTTCTCTAAAGATTGAGAATTACTCTAGTATCATTGAACTAGAATAGGTTTTTCTTGTCTGTTCTAGGTCTAGTTTTCCGTAAGTTTAATCAATCGTCTGTGATTGATTTAAACTTCTTTTTGTAATTCTACTTTTCATATCTAGTAGAAATTTCGGCACCGTCGGTATCTTTATATACCGGCTTGATTAATTTTGTGTTCAGTTTTATTCCGCTGCACTTTACTGAGTTTTGTCGATCACAGTTCACTGTTGTCGTAGTTTAGTTGAACACTGTTCACTGCTGTCGTAACAGTGTTGACTCAACATCAATAGCCAACATCGTTCAAAACTGTCCAGAAGTACCAATCCCGGTCCAAAAGTTCTAACAAGTGGTATCAGAGCAAAGCACCTAATTCATTGGTGTTTTGGATTTGGTACTTTATGATGGATCAAGCAAATCCCTATTTTTGTAGTCTTTATGCTATAGATTTTACTGATTTTTCCTATAAGGTTGTTTGGAAATCATACATCGTGCATATATCAAATCAATTGATACGTGTGCATGTATATCTATTACATATGACTATGTTTTTGTTCTTACTCTTCATGATGCATGTAATGATGTGGAACATCTTGATAAAGAAGATTGGAACAGGGATGAGCTAATGGAACTAGAAACTGCTGTACCAAACCGTTATGTTGTCCTTAATGTTGAGTCAGCATTGGACAGAACATTGAAGCTAGACACAGAATATGAAACATATAGACAGGTTGCTAGACTGTGCAAAAAGGTGAGAAATTATCTATCTGCTAGGATACAGAATAATCTCTCTGGATCTCACATGGTTGGTTGTTTCTTATCTCTCTTATCTAGTTATCCTGATTTGATGCATGTAGTTTCTGTGTATGCTAGATACCATTCCAACTCTAACACACTTCATCTGAAGTCTAAAAGGCATGTTTTGAGATATATATCCAATTATGATTGTACATGCTTTTATTTTTGTGATTGGGTTGGAGATATGAATGTTCGAAATTCCACAAGTCGATGGTTTTTCTATTTGAGCGATAATGTGGTATCTTGGCTTAAATTGGCAGACACTTTTAGTAAACCTCAAAATCATGATAGATTATTGTGTTTAAGATGGTTTGCTGCCTTGTGCTTTATTTGATTATCATTGTTGGCGTCAATGTTATCTCAACATCATTGATAACATTGAACAATTAAATAAATAATAAATTAAAAAATTAAAAAAAAAATTGGCATGTTTGTTGCTTGTTGTCTCTTCTGTGTTTCCTGTGTGCCTAACTGTTTACAAAGGTCTCTCTCTCTGGAACTAATTGTGGGTGTATTTTCTTTAGAAGTGATATCTTTTGAAAAGCCCTTAAAATCAGTTCTCAAAGTTTCTGGGTGTATGTTGATGTTCCTATTGTGTGATCTTTATTTTCTCTGAAATTTGCTAAAACTTCTCCACAAGTGGTAGTTTTTTAATGATTGTCTCCAATCTAGTTAAGAAAATCTTTGTTCTCAAAAATCTTTTATGAATGTGTGCTGCATTGATTTTTGGTTGTGTCTCAAAGGTTTCTTTGCACCCCTTAGCTTGGAGTGAAGTTTGTTGATCATATAACATCTCCTCATCACTCACACTCATTGCATATCTTCTTATCACCTTCTGTGAACTTGATTGATTATTGTGAGAGATATCTTTCTTCTAAAAAAAGGGGGAGAAGAGATGAGAATCTGAACAAAAAAGGCTGTCATACTCTCTTGTGTTGTATTGCTCTCGTCTAAGGTTGAGGGGGAGTTTTGTAGTTTCATGCCTGTGATATTTACTTGTTTCTAACCAGTTTTGTTCAGGTGTGTTTTTGTGAAGAAAGACAAAATGGGAAAGATCTTTGCATTGCACAAATCTATGTGGTTGATATTACGTTTGGCTCGACTAACCCTACTATGGTACATCAGTTTGTGCAAACTATGATAGGTACCTTTGAGATGAATATGATTGGTGAACTCAGCTTCTTTCGTGTCCTGGAGAACTCTAAACCATGCATTACACTTACGGGTACCTCTCTGAAGCTGAGCAGAATCAATGTTGGCGAGGATATTGACCCAACATTGTACAGATCAATGATCAGCAGCCTTCTGTATCTTTCAACCAGCCGTTCTGACATCATGTTCTCTGTGTGTATGTGTGCCAGGTATCAGTCCAACTTTAAGAGCCCCCATTTAACTGCTGTTACGAGAATTCTCAGATATATATCAGGAACTGTTAATTTTGGATTATGGCTTGCATGTGATACAAACACTAATCTAGTGGGATTTAGTGATTCTGATTGGGCTGGTGATCTAGATGATAGAAAATCCACTAGTGGAGGTTGCTTTTATCTTGGTTCTAATTTAGTGTCTTGGTATAGCAAGAAACAGAATTTTGTGTCACTCACAACTGCGGAATCTGAATCGGCGGGAGATTTTCCAGATTGATGGCCGGGATACTTTCACCATATGATCTCGGGCTCTTGGTTGTGCAACTTGGTGACGGCTTAGTCAGGCTTCGTTGACTCCTGGCCTATCCGGACTCCTTTCTTGTCGTCCTTGTGACGCAACTGCTCTTCTATTGAGAAGATGTCGAAGATCCACAGGTTCATCCAGATTTCCTATCCTCTCCAAAATAGGACGTTGCTCATTCCTTGATTGCGCAGGCTCAACTTGCCTCGAAACCAAAGTTGGTGGAGTGGCTTGAGGAGGCTGGACATTGTTGGACTCGAAACATCCTTGAATGGTAGTGAGAAATAGACCAAATTGATTTCCATCCATTCCAAAATCACTGGGTCGGATGATCTGACCATTTGGGAGAGTAAAATTCTGACCCCGAGGAGGACCATATGTTCCTGTCGGAGGAACTTGGTTTCCCTCCCTCGGACCAGCCACTGAGAGGCCTTGGCCTCCTGCCGTAGTTGCTAAGTTACCCCATCCTTGCGGATCGACCATGGTGGTTCGCACCAGATCTTCCCTCCATAAGATGCGCTAGCAGTGTGGCCTTCGCTCAAGTACCGTTCATCCCTGCTTGATGTTTGCCTTCCTCCATGCCCTCTTGTCCGAGTCACATTTCTTCCTTTGGTCGGAGGTCGCCCAGGAGACCTTGCAACTGGAGTTTCTATCCATGTAGTTGTTGTTCAGGCTGTTCTTTGTGTTCTTGCCATCGTTCGGATGTGCTAAAGGCTTTTTGTAAGTTTCCCACAAACGGCGCCAAACTGTTGAGGGGTGAATCCTCAACACCAACTAAGTGATTACTAAGTCGTCCTCCTAACCCTATAGCACACCCAAGTCCGCCTGGTAAGCCTCATGATGATCAGGGTCAGATCTCGCTAAGGGCCTGGACAAAGGCTAGTGGGGGGGGGGGGGGGGTTTAGAATGATAAATTCGGTTTACTTAGGGTCAAACCGGATAAAGACTTTACTTGAGAGAGATTGAGTGTCTACTCTGTAAAAGTTTGATTATGGAGAATAGTGACTTACTGTAGCATGGGAATCTGTGCCATATTTATAGGTTTGTCTCTTCAAATGGAGGGACTCACAAGATTGTGCCAAGTGTAGGCTTCACAATGTGCCACCAATGCCTTATTGGGCCCAAGGTCCATCAGGTAGGTATTAACCCATTCACTCCCCTGGGCCATTGGGGGTATAATTGGTAATTTAGCATTGCGATCGGACCTTTCAACATACTTTTGGTCCGGGTCGGACTATGCTGCTTGCTCAGCTTAGTACACTTGGTCTTTGGTGGTGAGATATCTGACCCGTAGGTCTTACAATCCTAAGTTAGTCTTTCCTCTATTTGTACGTACACTGTGAGAGATGGACAAGTGGTGAGGTAGGTCGGACCAGGGGTCCGGACCTATTCCTTCTTTGAACCAGAGCCCTGATTCTCTAGTGGTTGAGGCTCGGATTCACGAGATTATAGTATCAAACCAGTGGTGTCGGACCACCTGGTCGAGCCTCTTAGTGAGTATAGCCTTTGAGGTACTAATTCATCTTAGGATTCTCCTTTAGAACGTATTAAACGGATTGGACATAGTTCCGTATCAACACCTTAGTTGTGAATCGTGTGGAGTTCCTTGTCTACATGAGTGAAAGCTTTGGACTGGAGTCACACGCGGAATAAGACCTTGCTGATAACGAGGGTCACACACCGGTGATTCTATCTGCAGATTCACAATGATATAGAATAACTCGAAAAAATTGTATGCCAAAAAAGAGAAAAAAGCAAAAAAGGGAACATTAGTCACACCAGTATTTTTCTTTGAACCAAAGTCCCTTTCGACTCATAAAAAAGAATACATTTGCATAGGAGATTTTTGGCAGTTTGTGGTGAAAACCACCTTCCTAGTTTTACTTTCGAGCGTTTACCCCTATCCTAGACTTGTCAAGAAGAGAGAGAGTTTCTATATATCTACTTGTGAGGGACTACTGAGATAGGCTTAAGTCTTATTTACTTTGGAAACGGACTAGTTTGATTTTTGCTTGATTTTCCACCAACGTTGGTAAGAACTCAAAATCTTAGCTTCTCTCGAATTTGATTCTTACAATGGTAGATTTGTTATCTTGGAAGTTTGACTCTATTCATTGTGTTGTGTTTCTTTGTGGTTTAAAGTCTAGTTTCCTTTTTAGGTTGTTTGTTTGCTCGAGGACGAGCAAGGGTTCGGTTTGGGGAGTTTGATGAGGCGTCTTTTTACACTTCATTTAACCCTTTTTACCCTCTTTTTATTAGTTGTTTAGTTGTGTTTTGTATATATTTTGTGTTGTTTCTTGTGTTTTCTGTGTTTTCACCTTGTATCCAGGTTTTAGGTGTTTTCGTGAAGAAATGAGGCTAAAATGGTGCATTTTATTGCATTATCGGAAGGTCAAAACTTCCAAGGTCTCAAATATGGTGGAACGTGGAGTGCAACGGTCGAAACGGAAGTGCATTTGAAGTTCGGATGAAGATTTTACGGCCGTTTAAGTTAAAACTTGCGAAAGTAGAACTACGTTGCAGCAGTCTAGCCATTTTGGGCATAACTTCTTCATACAATGTCGGATTGACCTCAAATCGGTGGCCACACGAATATAACGGAAAAATATAGCTACAGTAAAAGTGGACCGATCGCCCGGCACCATTAGGGCAATCGCCCGGTGCAATCTGCGTTGTCGCTGCGTACAGTGCTCCAGGCGATCGCCTGGATCGATCTGGACGGATTATGGCGTTAATTTTCTCCGTTTTGACGTTTTAAACTCCAGTTTTTTGTAATTCAAACATCACTTTTTCATTTCAAACAATTTGGGAGAGGTTTTGGTAGAGTTCGTAGGTTCCAAACATCATCCATTTGATCAAGTTGGTGATTTGGTTAACCATTTGGCTTGAAGATTTCTTCCTTGTAACAGACAATCACCATTGTTATCCATTGGAGCTTGGTAATTCATCATTATTCGGTAATTCTATATCATTCTGATCTCTTGCTTATTGTTGATGTTTATTGCTTTGTTTATCATACATCTTGGCTGTGACAACATGAGTATGAGTAGCTAAACATCATCCATGGGTTGGTGGTGAATTCTTGAGCATGCTAGTATATGATCTTTTGGATAAAAACACACAGCTTCACTGTTTGTTAAATCTTGCGAATCGTTTATAGTTCAATGCCTTAGCAATCGTTTTCTAATACCCAAAATCTACAAGATGGATTTGCACCTCAAGGTTACCTCAAGGTTACTTACGATTTAAGCACAACACATTCGACTACAAACAATGGACTAGTAGAATTGACGACTCTACTACGTTCATTAAACGATTTCACTTTCAAAAGTCGTATTCTTCATTGAAGACCTTACTAGATAGCTCTTGATGAAACCACCACCCCATGTCTCCTTTGATTGATTTACAAACCCGTGTTTGCTCTATTCGTTTGATTTGTGAAAGAAAGAATTGGAGGTCGTAAGACGCAATTCTTAGATAAACTAATCTTTTAATACGCCGACAAGCTTAGTTAAGTCCTTCGAGAATGACACTTTAAAACACAAAATAAGGAGTTAAGTCCTTGGCAGCGGCGCCAAAAAATTTGATGCGTCAAATCAAGTCCTTAATTTATAAAGCCAAGAGAAATATCAAGGTTCACTAGAAAATACGTAGTGAGTTGATAAATTACCCGGTAATGTCAAAAGAGAAGAAGAAAACTACTTAACTAAAACGTAGATTATTTTTTATAAAATTCTATTATCTAAGCATCTTCTTCTTTCTTCTTCTTTCTCAAATCAAAAAGAATAAAAAAAAAATTTGTAAATCAATCAAAGAATCACAGGGTGGTGGTTTCATCAAGAGCTATCTAGTCTAGTAAGGTCGAACGCGAAGACTTGAAATGAGAAAAATAAATTACCGTAGTAAGTTAAAGTCAATTCTACTAGTCCAGCGTTTGTAGTCGAATGTGTTGGGCTTAAATAGTAAGTAACCTTGAGGTGTGAATACCTCTTGTAGATTTTGGGTATTAGAAAACGGTTGCTAAGGCATTGAACTATAAATGATTAACAAGATTTAACAAACAGTGAAGCTGTGTATTTTCATCCAAAGATCCTATACTAGCATGCTCAAGAATTCACCACCATCCCATGGGTGCTGTTTAGCTACTCATACTCATGTTGTCACAACCAAGATGTATGATAAACAAAGCAATAAACATCAACAATAAGCAAGAAATTAGAAACGATACATTATTTTCGAATAATGATGAATTACCAAGCTCCAATGGATAACAATGGTGATTGTCTTTAGCAATCTCCAATTTCATCAGATGGATGATGTTTGGAACCCTAGAACTCTACCAAAACCTCTCCCAAATTGTTTGAAAATGAAAAATTGATAGTTTGAATTATAAAATATGGCATTAAAATGCCAAAATCAGACAAAAGTAACACTTGGAAACTGAAAAGGAAGAATCAGGCGATCGCCCCACTTGGAGCGGGCGATCGCACTGCTTCGGCTCTGGCGCACCTCCTCTGTGGCTGCGTCTAGAGCTTGGGGTGATCGCCCCGCTTCCTTTCGGGCTCAATTCGCGATTCCTTGTCCATCCATGACCCGTTTGGCATCCCGGCCACCTTAGTGGAACCTATTTGGAGTCTTGGATCTTGTGGTCACTGACAAAGTGCATAAAAATGCAACGGTTAGACTCCTTTTCTTCATGAAAAGTACCTAAAACCTGGAATCAAGGTGGAAACACTAAAAACCAGTTTGGGGCGTTTGATGAGGTGTCTTTTTACACTTCATTTAACCCTTTTTACCCTCTTTTTATTAGTTGTTTAGTTGTATTTTGTATATATTTTGTGTTGTTTCTTGTGTGTTTCCACCTTGTATACAGGTTTTAGGTGTTTTTGTGAAGAAATGAGGCTAAAATGGTGCATTTTATTGCATTACCGGAAGGTCAAAAGTTCCAAGGTCTCAAATATGGTGGAACATGGAGTGCAACGGTCGAAACGGAAGTGCATTTGAAGTTCGGTTGAAGATTTTACGGCCATTTAAGTGAAAACTTGCGAAAGTAGAACTATGTTGGAGCGGTCTAGCCATTTTGGGCATAACTTCTTCATACGATGTCGGGTTGACCTCAAATCGGCAGCCGCACGAAGATAAGGGAAAAATATAGCTTTAATAAAAGTGGGGCGATCGCCCAGTGCGATTGGGCCGATCTCCAGGTGCAATCTGCGCAGTCGCCGCAAATTTTCTCTATCGCTACGTACAGTGCTCCAGGTGATCGCCTGGATCGATCTGGACGGATTCTGGCGTTACTTTTCTCCATTTTGACATTTTAAACTCCAGTTTTTTTGTAATTCAAACATCACTTTTTCACTCAAACAATTTGGGAGAGATTTTGGTAGAGTTCTAAGGTTCCAAACATCATCCATTTTATCAAGTTGGTGATTTGGTTAACCATTTGGCTTGAAGATTTCTTCCTTGTAACAGATAATCACCATTGTTATCCATTGGAGCTTGGTAATTCTGTATCGTTTCTTATTTCTTGCTTATTGTTGATGTTTATTGCTTTGTTTATTATACATCTTGGCTGTGACAACATGAGTATGAGTAGCTAAACAGCACCCATGGGTTGGTGGTGAATTCATGAACATGCTAGTATATGATCTTTTGGATGAAAATACACAGCTTCACTGTTTGTTAAATCTTGCGAATCGTTCTACAAGAGGGATTCGCACCTTAAGGTTACTTACGATTGAAGCCCAACACATTCGACTACATACGCTGGACTAGTAGAATTAACGACTCTACTACGTTCATTAAATGATTTCACTTTCAAAAGTCGTATTCTTCATTGAAGACCTCACTAGCTAGCTCTTGATGAAACCACCACCCCAAGTCTTACAAACCCGTGTTTACGGATTACTATTCGTTTGATTTGTGAAAGAAAGAATTGGAAGCCGTAAGACGCAATTCTTAGATAAACTAATCTTTTTAAAATGCCGACAAGATTAGTCAAGTCCTTCGAGAACGACATAATAAATAAGAAATTTTAAAAAGATTTGAAAAGTTTCTTCGAAAAATATTTTTGGGCACGGAAAATGAGAAAAAGGCAAAAATTGAAAATGCGAATGCGTAAAAGTAAACGTGACTTTGGGTTGCCTCCCAAGAAGCGCTTGTTTTAGGTCTTATAGCTCGACCCCTCGTTATTGATGACCCAGTTGTTGGAGTAGGACCCGCATTCTCATCTGTGCAAGTAGTCAGCCAGTCTTCCATGAAGCTTGGGTCGGTATTCCAATCTTTCACTCCCATGTTGAATCAGTCACCTTCCCTTGTAAACTCGAACTTGTAGAGGGTACTACCTTCATTCTTGAGTCGGTTTCTAAAACCTTTGTCATCCTTGAAGTTCTCGTAGAATAGCCCCTCGTTTCCCAATTTCCACCTTCCGGTCATCCACTTATCCAGATAGATCTTATAAGGTTTGTTCTCCTTGTCTCTAGGATCTGGAAATTGGAAGTGAATCCCATGCGAGTAGAAATAGTTCTTATCTATCTCCTGCATCTTTGTCACCGCATCTTGAAATTCTCCAGGTGGTTGATCCTTCTTTCTCCTTGGCGGTCTTTCAGCAACAAGCTTCCCTTTCTTGAGATGCGTCCTTCCGATGGACAACTCTACGTCACTCTACAGTCCATTAACAAACATAGAAACTCTTTTGCCGGTTATATCGATAATGGTGTTAGTCATTATCATAAAGGGTCATCCCAGATACAAGTTTCTATTGTTATCATTCTCGTAGCCAACTATAAGTAGGTCCACAGGAATTATCAGAGTACCTATTTTGATGAGCACATTTCTAATTGTCCCATAGTTCTTTGCTATGCTCATGCCAACGTCGCAGGACATGCCACAAACTTCAGTTTTTCCTGTTAACCTGAGTCTCTTGTACATCTCTAGAGGGATAACATTCAGCCTCTAAGTCCAGAGTTCCTACTACCCTTTCGCTCCCTATGTCTACTGTAATTTGAAATGAAAAGGGGTTGATTTCCCTCCTGGGGATATTGGTTCGGAAGTAGGGGTTTTCTTTCCTCTTATTTCTCCTGAAATTCTCCAATTGGTTTTGCACAATCTCATGGAGAGTAAAATAAAAGCCGTCATTGAGAAGCTAAAAGAGTAAAAACTGGATTCACCTTCTATACGTAATTCACTATATAAGGTAAAGTTAAAGCGAGAGTGAGAAAACTTATTGAGAAGTTTTTCAGAAGTCCACCTTTCTTCCGCATCTATCCGCATTATGACTTCCTCCTCATCTTCGCATTCTTCGTCTTCTTCTTTTCCCTCATCACATTGATCTAGAAGTATCATTAGCCTTTCTGTTATGTTTACCAGGCTTCCTTCTACTTCTTCTACCTTCTAATTGATCCTGCAGAGCACTTCATCTGCTCTTTCAATAAATGCCTCCACCTTGTCGTCCTTCTCCTTTTGCTTTTACATAAACTCCCTTACCGCCTTCAATTACTTAATGATGAAATGGATCTTTCCTTCCAAAAGGGGTATTTCCTGCTGAGCTAGTGCGGTTACCCTTATCGGTGTTATGGGAGTTAGAGGTCGACTCCGTTGTTGCCTAACTTCATTCGAGGTTTGGTCTGGCGGAGGAGTTCGGTTTGATGATGGTTCACAATCTTGAATGTAGTTTTCCTCTTCTAACGGTTCCTTGTGTCCATCCCCACCTTCGGACTCTCTCTTGGATAGCTCAGCCTCTATATCATCTAGCCTTTTCAGGATCATTTTCCATGGAACCTCCTCGATGGCATGAACCTCCTTAGACCGGGCATTTCTTCTTCGTCCATTTTGCATGGAGTTTTCGCTAAGGTTCTCACATACCTCCCAAATCCTTCTTGGGGGTACATCCAACAGGTTCCCTTGACACGCCCCATCAATAAGTGCTTGGCTGATATAGTCAATTCCCTTGTAAAAGTTGTTGACTTTGTCGAACAGTGCATAAGAGTGCATTGGGCACCTGTCAAGTAGATCCTTGTATCTTTCCCACGCTTCGTAGAATGTTTCTCCATCTAGTTGGTTGAAATTTTGGATTTGGCTCTTCAGGTCGGATGTCTTCTTCAATGGGAAGTATTTGAGCATAAACTTATTAAAAACCTCATCCCATGTAGTCAAGCTGCCTAGAGGTAGTGAGATAAGCCAGTTCTTCGCCTTGTCCTTAAGGCAGCTAAGGAAAACTCTTCTTCTGAGTTAACACTCCATGAGCCCGTTCAATGGTATACCTCCAACTATTGCGTAGAATTCTCTCATAAAGTGCATCGGGTTCTTGGTTGGGTTCCCATAGAAGTATGGTAGTTGGTTCAGATTGTTAGGAAAATCTGTTTAGATTTTGATCGGTAAACCCTAATGACTTATCTTAACTCAAAAAGGTAACTAGTACTCTTAGTTCACTTAAACATTGTAAAAGAGGAAGCTTACTAAGTATGTTAGTCTAGCAAATCTTGTATAGGATGTTAGGTCTTTGAATGTAATTTTTATATCTATAAAGAAGACCAAGAAGGAAGCATCCAGCAGAAGAACTCTTTTATTGAAGATCAGAAGACTACACAAGATTGTTGAACTTCTCAGATACCTTGGCTCAGATACCTTGAAGAAATTAAGTGTCTTTGGAAGACAAGTATTTCAATAGGTCTTTGATGCACAATAGGTCACTGAGAAAAGACTTGCAAAGCCTCAGAAAGCTTGCATTATTCCGTTGACACTACAGGATAAAAGTTAGTACAATGCATTAATTACACAGACAGAGATGTCTGAGTAAAAGAGGAAATCTCTGGAAAGAGACAAAGCTCACTGCCGTACTAACTTCATATATCGTTATTTTGAATTTCATTGTGCCTAACGGATACTATTCAAACTGCATGATTTTCAACTATAAACATCACCACTTAGAATGCTTGAAAAATACACTTGAACACTTACACCTTGAACTACATTGAATATACATTATATTCAATCATACAAGCCTACTACCTACTTACTCTCTAGCTTACTATTGCGACTAAAGCTCTTGAATTCTAAGTAGCACAAAAGTTCTAAGTGTCCTGATCCTTAAACAAGAATTGCATATTGTGAAGGAGTTGAATCCAGAAGATATAGTTGCAACTCATATATGTGATTCATTCTCTTGAACAACATCAAGACTTGGGGCAGTAAAGAACAACTTACCATACATAGAAAAGTGTATTAAGTAAGATTGATTCTACAGAGCACTCTAAGATATATGTACAAGTTATAAGAGCCTGCTCACCTGACAAACTACCATAACCAACACCACACAGGCATTGAGCACAGGAAGTACTTAGCTTTGTGTTAGGAATATCTGTTTAGATTTTGATCAGCAACTTAATGACTTATCTTAGCTCAGAAAGGTGGTTAGTACTCTTGGTTCACTTGAACACTGTAAAAGAGGAAAATCACTAAGTATGATAGTTTAGCAAATCTTGTATAGGATGTTAGGTCTCTGAATGTAATTTTTTATTTCTCTGAAGAAGACCAAGAAGAAGGCATCCGGCAGAAGAGCTCAACATTTTTGAAGATTTGAAGACTGCACAAGATTGCTGGAGACTAAGGTCATCAGATACCTATGTCCAGATATCTTGAAGAAACAAGTGTTGCAAAAGATATATGAGAATACAAGGTTTCTAAATGAGGAAAATTGACCACAGATATCTACACTCAGATACCTTGGATAAAAACTATGTTTCTGGGAAACAATGTTGTAACAACTGGAGATGTGAAGGTCTCTGAAAAAGGGACGTGCAATGCTTCAGAAAGCATGCATAGTTCCGTTGGCACTACAGGACAAAGTATAGTACAATGCATTAAATGCAGACGAAATGTACGAACAAAAGCGATCTCTGAGAAGAAGACAAACGTACAACAGTACTATACACAGATATCAATAGTTTGAATTTCATTGAGCCTAACGGATACTATTCAAACGGCATGATTTTCAACTATAAATATCAACACTTAGAATGCTTGAAAAACACAGAACTAACACCAAGAACACTGAACACTATCTTTCAAACTCTCAAGCATACTTCTTACCTTCAAGCTTTCTGTTGCGACCAAAGCTCTTGATTCTAAGTAGCACAAAAGTTCTAAGTGTCCTGATCCTTAACAAGCATTGTTATATGTGAAGGAGTTGAATTAAGATTTCATATCTGAGATTCATTCTCTTGAACACTTATCATAGACTTGGGTCAGTAAAGAACAAGATACCATACATTGAAAAGTGTATTAAGTATACTTGACTCATAGAGCTATCTGCATAACTGAATAAGTTATTAAAGAAGCTCACCTGACAAACTACCTTAACCAACACCTTAATCGGCGTGGAGTACAGGAAGTACTTAGTTTGGGAAACTAAGGAATAACTCCAAAGTTACTGAGCATAGGAAGTACTTAGTTTGGGATACTAAGGAATTGCTCAAAAAGTTTCTGAGTATAGGAAGTACTTGGCTGAGAAAGCCGGGGAATAACTCAGGGGGAACACTTGGTTGGGAACCTAGTGTATTTAGGAATCGAGAGAAGATATAAGGTTAACTCAATTATCTGTCCTAGTGGATTCTAGGTCTGAGAAAGGCCGAAGTGGATTAGTTGAAGGATTACGTCACCTTCAGATACCACTATAAAGACTTGTGTTATTTACTTTCTACATATTATAACTTGCTTTAGTTACTTTGCTAAGTATTTACACATATCTTGCTGAGGACGTGCACTTATCACAAAAAGTCTTCCGCTCTCTGAAAATAAGTATCAGATATCTTCACAGATATCTGAGAAGAAATTGTGTTTATCGACAAAACTTTGAAAAAGACTATTCACCCCCCCCCCCCCTCTTGTCTTTTACTTTGCCGTTATCTGGACCAACAAGTGGTATCAGAGCAGGAGGTTCCCAAGCCTTCTGCACTGAACCTAGATCCCAGATAAGTGCCCACTAACTGCCTTTAACCCACACTTGATTTGTTTGTTTAGTGTGATTGCTGCAGGATGTCTTTAAGTGACGCCCCAATTCTCAAGCCAGAGAATTATGAGAAATGGAAGAACAACATGATGCTCCACCTAGAAGCCATCAGTGACGAAATGATCGACGTGATAAAGAATGGCCCCATAGTCATTCAACAACTCAAGCAGGTCATGGAGGTTTCTAATGGTAGAGACAGAGAATTAAGTGATAGCTCCTCACAGACAGATGCGTCAATCAGTGGGAGACCTACCAGTCAGGTTATTTATGAGCTAAAGCCTAGAGAGCTCTGGACATCGGAAGATGCCAAGAGAAATCGACTGGATGGTCAGGCTCGCAATATCATCATACGTTCTACTACAGAGCACATACAGTGTAAACTGTGGGGTGCAAAAACGGTGAAAGTGACCTGGCAACTGATTGAGGAAATCTGTGCTGGCACTGAGAAAACAAAGGAAAATAAGTTCGAAGTTTTGAAGCTCGAATTCCAAAACTTTAAACAAGGTCCCACAGAGACTCTTGAAGAACTAGATTTCCGGTTTACAACACTCATGAGTGACATGGCTGGACTTGGTGAAAGTAATAGATATACCCAACCAGAAAAAATAACTGGGAGCATACAAAGTTTTTCTACTTTAACCAAGGGATGCCAGATATCACTCCAGTGGAACTTTTCTCTCACCTTGCCACTGTTGACTATGAGACACTCAAAGAGAACAAACAACTGAAAAGTTGCAAAATGTTGCTCTAGTTGCTCAAGGAACTTCTGAAAAGAAGGAAGGCAAGGAGGTGACTGAGGAGAATGCTTTTGCTGTAAAGCAAATGAGAAAATATGTCAGTCGGGAGATTGAGAGAAGAAAAGCCAAAGAGAAGCTGAAAAAGCATCTAGGCTCAAATTATCATTAGTATAAAAATATGCAACTGTCTAGCTCGCTGAACAAGCCGGCTCAGAAAGCATCTAGTACTGAGGAAGCAGAAATCGGAAACGATATTTGTTTCTATTGTCAGAAGCCTGGTCATTTCAAAAAAGGATTGCCTTGCCTTCAACAAGCTAAAGACAGGTAACAAGAAAGATAGAAGAAACTTCAAGAGAGGTCAGAGAGCTCTGCTCACTGAGGAAAGAAAGAAGATACAAATCCAACTGAATGCTCTAGACATTGAGTCTGATTCTGAGGATGAAGACTCAGATGATTCCACACTGCCTTCTCCAGAGATGTGTGGTGTTTCTCATGAAGTGGTTGACTTTGGTCAAAAGAAGAAAGAAGTGTGTGGAGTGGCTGAAGAAATCTTTCCAGATATCTCCAACATTGAACCTTGTCTAATGGCTGATGAGGTAACACATACTTCTTGTTATACATATGAAAGTGATGAGGAAGGAATCAAAGATCTGGAACATCTCAGAAGAGAACTTGATCTCTATGAAAGAGAATTTCTAATGGTCCGAGCCAGAGCCGAAATCCTTGAAGAAGAAAAGAATTCTCTTGAAAGGGAAAATTCACAATTACTCAAGATATCTGAGAAAAAGGATGCTGAAAATGCATTTCTCAAAGCTCAGATATCTGAGACAGAAAAGTCACATGAAGAAGCATTGGCCAAACTTCAAAAGAAATGTGAAGGTCTTTTTTCTGAGAATAAGGAACTCAAAAGGAAGGAAGTATCTTTCCAATCTTATGTCAAAGCTAGTGACACTCTTATTGAAGTACAATCTTATTTAAGAGATCCTTCAGAAAAGGGGGGACTTGGGCTGGACACACAAACAAATAGTTCTACCACTCTGAATAAGAGTGATGAAAGAATAACATTTGTCAGTGCTCAGCAATATGGTTCCCAAACAACCTATAGCATTGGTCAGAAAGTTAAGGCTGTTGACGAAGGAAAGGAAGTTGCGACCAAACCTTTTTGGGAAAAACAAGTCCAAAAGAAAACTGTTAGGTATATTTCTGAAAAGAAACATAACACTGAAAAGTGTAATCACCCACAGTGCTATGTTTCTCAGAAAGGAAGAATTGCAGGAGCTGGCAAATTCTCCTATGTCACGTTTTCCGAAAAGAAAATAGACTACCCAGAGACTAGCAAAGCTGCTGAGATGAGAACTCAGATAGCACCAGGTGCTCGAAATGGCATTGACTATAAACCATCGGGAAACAACTTGCTCGTGAGTATAAACAAGAGCAAGAACAATGGATAAAGGCTAGGATTGCTCACAGCAATTATCAGAAGTGGAAGAAAAGTCAAGCCACTGAAAATCTAAATGCCAGGGCTAGAAGAAATCTGGCAAGGAAAGCTAAGTTTGCTGACAAGCAGACTCAGCAACCTGACAGGTATCTGAAAGCACCACAAGGAGCACCAAGGAACACACTAAGGAAGAAAATAATTCTTAATAACAATGATACTAATCATTTACCTAGAATTCCTCCTTATGTTCCTGTTAGACAAAAGAATGTCCCTAAGAAATTCATTCAGAAATGGATTCCTACAGGAAGATTCTTTAGTCCAGATGGTTCCATTGTTCGTATGAGAACCTAATCTCCTGTTTTCTGTTTTGTGCAGAACACTCTAAAGACTAATCCAAAGTGGCATTTTGATAGCGGATGTGGGAAGCACATGACAGGAGACAAAGCAAATCTGATTAACTACAGAAAATGCGATGATGGACCAATTATTAGATTGGCTGGAGGAGATGAAAATCCAACCAAAGGATTTGGCAATCTGAAGTTTGGAGCCCTTACAATCTCTGAAGTACTGCATGTAAAGGGATTGAAATATAATCTCCTAAGCATGAGTCAATTAGTAGACAAAGGGTACACTCTTAAGATCAAGTCAAAACTATGCAAAGTGATTGACAATGAGTCAAAGCAGACAGTCTTGGTTGCTAGGCGAAAAGGAAATCTTTATGTTGCTGATTGGGCATCCACCACAACTGAAGAATGTCTCATGGTGAGTCAATCTGGCCACACTGAAGAAAATTGGCTATGGCATAAAAGAATGAGTCACTTGAATTTCAAAACTCTGAACAAGCTAGCCAAGAAAGAATTGGTGGTTGGTTTACCCAAAATGGCATATAGAAAGGATGGTATATGCTCAGCTTGCCAAATGGAAAAACAATCCAAAACATCTTTCAAGTCTAAAACTAGACACTCCAGTGAAAGGCCACTGCAAATGTTACATATGGATCTTTTTGAATCCTCTGTAACTAGCTATGCAGGAAAGAAGTATGGTCTGGTTGTTGTTGATGATTACTCAAGATTCACTTGGGTTGTATTTCTCAAATAAAAATCTGATGCAAGGGTTGAAATACCCAACTTGCTGAATAAGCTTGAAGTCATGAAAAATGACAAGGTATCTGTAATCAGAATAGACCGTGGTACTGAGTGAACCAGTACATAAAAGAGTTTTGTACCTGCAAAGGTATACAACATCAACTATCTTCCGTAAGGACACCACAACAAAATGGTGTTGCTAAAAGGAAAAATAGGACCCTAAAAGAAGCAGCAAGAACAATGCTTGCTGACACTGAAATAAGTGAAATCTATTGGGTTGAAGCTGTTAACACAGTCTGCTACACTCAAAATAGATGTTTGATTAACAAACACCATGATAAACTCCTTACGAGCTTCTGATTGGTAGACCCCCTAGTATCAAACATCTAAGGGTGTTTGGTTGCAGATGTTTTGTTCTTAACAATGGAAAAGAATACTTGAGAACATTTCAACCAAAAGCAGATGAAGGAGTATTTATTGGTTATTCTCTGAATAGCAAAGCCTATAGAATCTACAACAAAAGAACGCAAAAGATTGAAGAATATGTTCATGTAGTTTTCTACGAAGGAAACAAGAAAATACCCTTGAATGATGATCTCTCTGAAAGGTTCAAAGAGCTGATGATTAAAGATTTTGAAGAAGAATCCTCAATAGGAAACAAATCTATCATTCACTTAGAGGATGAGTCTGACGATGAAAAGCAACCATTGCTTAGTAACAACCAAATGACTCTAAGACATGATGAAGAATTTCCTATGAGAATTCCAGAAATGGAACAGGTTACTGAGAACCTTCATCATGAAGAGATTTCTGAGAATGAGTTTGCTGAAAATCAAATTCCAGATATCTCTAACACTGAAAAAGTGTCAGATATCCATGGCATTTCCCATGTGTCTGATATCTCAGATTCTGCACAAATATCCCATCAAAATCATATTGATTCACATTCAGATCAAAATGATATTGATCCTACTAGTTCAAAACCCATTATGAAATGGATAAGAAATCATCTTGCCAAGGATGTGATCGGTCCTTTAGACCAAGGTGTTAGAACTAGGAGAACAATTGCTGGAAATACAGATTCGCTCTATGGATGTTTCATCTCAAATATTGAACCTAAAACTATAGAAGAAGCATTGAAGGATCAAGATTGGATCTCTGCAATGCAAGAAGAGTTGGATCAATTTGAGAGAAACAAAGTCTGGAAACTGGTTCCATTTGTTGACGGAATATCTGTAATTGGAACTAAGTGGGGTTTCAGAAATAAAATGAATGAGTCTGGTGAAATAACCAGAAACAAAGCAAGGCTGGTTGCCAAGGGATTCACCCAGACTGAAGGACTAGATTTTGATGAATCTTATGCACCAGTTGCAAGATTGGATTCAATAAGACTCTTTCTAGCCTTTGCAGCTCATAATGACTTTACAGTTTATCAAATGGATGTCAAGAGTGCATTCCTGAATGGTGAACTTACTGAGGAAGTCTATGTTGAGCAACCACCAGGCTTTGAGGTTTCCTCAGAAAGTAGGATGGTCTATAAGCTTCAGAAAGCTCTGTATGGGCTGAAACAAGCTCCAAGAGCATGGTATGATACATTGGCCAGATACCTACTAGAAAGTGGTTTCAAGAAAGGAGATGTTGATAAAACACTCTTTACATTGAACCATGAAGGGAAACTACTTTTAGTTCAAGTATATGTTGATGACATTATATTTGGATCTAAAGACAAGCAACTTTGTGAAGACTTTGCTGAGCTCATGAAAAGTAAATTTGAAATGAGCATGATGGGAGAATTGAATTATTTCCTAGGGCTACAAGTCAAGCAACTCAATGATGGAATATTCATTAGTCAAACAAAGTATGCAAAAGACATGCTCAACAAATTTAATCTAAAGCCTTCTGAATAGAATGCTAAGATACCTATGAGCATTGGAACCAAAATGACCTATACTGAATCTGACAAGAATGTTGAAGAACACAAGTATAGGAAATTGATTGGGTCTCTACTGTACCTTACTGCAAGTAGACCTGATATTCAATATGCAGTTGGAGTGTGTGCCAGATTTCAGACAAATCCAAATCAATCACACTACAACATTGCTATGAAAATATTAAGGTATGTAAAGGGTACTGTAGAAGTTGGATTGTGGTATCCAAAAGACAGTGGATTGAGTTTAGTTGGCTATTCTGATGCTAACTATGCTGGATCATTGCTTGATAGAAAAAGCACCTCAGGAACTTGTCAATTTCTTGGTGCCAGAATGATATCATGGTTCAGTAAGAAACAAAACTCAATTGCCACATCTACCACAGAGGCTGAATATATTATTGCTGGGTGTTGTGCTTCACAAATATCGTGGATAAACAATAACTCAGAGACTATGGACTCAATCAAGAGAAAACTCCGATTTTCTGTGACAACACAAGGGCTATTGCCATAACTCAGAATCCTAAGTTTCATGCAAGAACAAAGCATATTGATGTTAGACACCACTTCATTAGAGACCATGTTGAAAAAGGCAATATAGAGATACTCAAGATTGGCACTGAAGACCAACTTGCAGATATCTTCACTAAGCCACTACAAGAAAGTAGATTCTCAGCTTTAAGACATAGTCTTGGACTAATGGAGCTACCAAAGAACTGAAAAAGTTCAGATATCTGAAGAAGATATCAAAGGAGGGAAAGAGATATCTGGAACGAGTATCCAGATATAAAGAGAAAAGAGAAATCTGGAACGGGTATCCAGAAAAGAGGTATCTGGAACGGGTATCCAGAAACCACAGGCAAAAGGGTAAAATGACTATTTGAAGATCTCTGAGACAGGTACTCAGATAGCTAGATCACTCCGTGAGGGGGAACACAAAAGAGAATAGTACAACTATCTGCAGTGAACTACTCTCTTGAAATTTGTATTATTTCTATCTTTGTGTAAAACTTCGACAGATACTAAGTATGAGATAGACTCAGATACAAAAGATGTTCTTATTCACATAGAAGAAATGTGATTCAGATAGCTAATCGCCAAAATTCATTAATTGGGCACAATTACAATTGCTGATTGTGATCATTGCTGAAATGGGCGTTTGATCTTAACGGACGAGATTATTTCTCTGTAAAATAGTGGACTGTAAAAACTCAGACGTGGCCCACTAAGCATTTAATGTCAAACAAACTTTACCCACGCCTATCTGCAAGTACATAGATACTTACATACAAAATCAATTTGTATGTATATGTCTGTTAAGATTTTCGTTGCTATATATATAGGATTTTGGCAAAAGAAATTACTTTCGCCTAATCCAAGATTCATACTTGCACAAGAATAGCAAAAACTCCCTTCAAACTTTTCTGCAAAACTTTGTTCTTCGATTAGTCTTCTGCAAAGAATCACTAATCTCCCACCTTAATCTCTTTCAGACTTTCGAAAACTCTCACTATATAAAGAGATGGCTCCAAAACGTGCTTTTACCCAGAAATCCCAATCTACTACCTCTGGTACTACTGAAAAGCAAGCACAAGAGTTGGTTATCATAAATAAACGTTTGGTAGGAGACTTCAATCCTAATCATTGGACTTCAAATCACAGGATGATTTGGGGTGGTGCAATGATTGAGGAATATCTTACTGCTGCTATTGAAAATCAAGCCGATAGGAAGCTAATCCTTGATATGCTTGAAAAGGCACAAATCAAGGGTTTCCTGTCTGCTATTCCCAGTGGAGTTTCTTCACCAGATGTGTTGGAATTCTACAACAATTCCAGGATTATTTCCTGTGTATCTGAAGGAACTGAAATAGTGTCTATAAAGTCAAAAGTTCAAGGCAAGGACATCCTTTTGAACTTGACAAATTTATGTGAGTTGTTTGGACTTCAAAATCTTGGAAATGATTTTGAAATAAACACCAAGGGTGATGATTTCCTTGAAGGTGTGAAGCAACTGTACAGTGGTGTGTGTGATCTTGAAAAACCAGATACACCCACTGACTTCAAACTTGCTGACATCAGAACCAGACATCTGTTGGTTCACTGGGATGTGTTGGAATGCATTCTTCACAGATGCTTTGATGGTCTACAAGGAGGTGCCGACCAAATAAGCCAAGAACGCTGGATGATGATGTTCTTGTTGAAACAACAAGACAAAAGGCTGGAAAACCCTTTCAACTGGGGAAAGTACGCCTTTATGAAATTTGTGAAGAAAATTCAAGGCTTTGAGCCTAAAATTGTTAAGGGCCTTGCTGAGCCAAAAGCCACAGTAAGCTATGGACTGAAGATATGCTACTTACTGGAGTGTCTTGGGATTGAGCTTAGAGAGACGACAGACATTGCCAATAGTAACCTACTCTACAAATATGATTATACAAACATGATGAAAAAGGTTACTGCATCTCAGAAAGGTTCCAAGAAACAAAAGACTGATGAGGTATCTGAGGGTTCCATTGCGACCAAAAAGCCCAGAACTTCACGAAAGAAGTCTGCTGGCAAATCAGAAGGCATACTCATTGTGGATGTCGACTCTCAGATATCTGCCGCCACTGCTGATGAACTCATCAATGCTGCAAAAGAAACAACTGTTGATGAACTCATCAATGTTGCCAAGGAGAGCCTTGCTGATGAACTCATTGGTAAAAATGAGAGTAGTGGCAGGTACCAAGCCCCATCTGCAGAAACCACATGGATTATGGACCAATCAGTTCCTAATGCTGATGAGAGCTCTGACGATGATGATGATGAGTTAGTTATCTCTCAAGTCCTACAGAAATCAAAGAGGGCAAAGGTTGCTGAAAAAGTAACAAGTGTAGAGGTATTTGAAGAAGAACCTACACCACAGGTTGCTGAACAAGCACTTGTTTCAAAGGTTGCTGAAGAAGCAACTGTGTCCAAAGTCACTGGACAAAACACACCATCAGAGCAAGAAACACTTAAGCTTATTGAAATGCTTTGATGAGTGATAACTTAGTGTTGGAGGATACTGCCATTGCCTCAACACTTAAAAATTTGTCTCAAGCAGATCTGGATAGGCCTCATATAGCATCACCTTCTTCATCCAGATCAGAACCATCACACCAACCACAACAACCAGTAGTGGATTCTGCTGAAATGATACTTGAGTTACAGCATGAGATACCAGCATCTTTCTTTGCTAAAGAAAATCCTGCAAAAGAGCAGGTTCCCCAACTCAATGAGAGGGATCAAACTGAGGCATCTGCTCAGAATGATCAACTAGGGGAGGCAACTGAGTTGTACACTCAGGAAAGGTCTGAAGTGCCTGAAACTTCAAACAAAGAAGCTGAAATGGAACAACAAGACCAACGCATAGAAGGGTCACAAGTTCCAGAGACCAATCAGCTTGACACTGCTCAGGTAGCTGAATGGTTTAACTCTTCACTTGTGATATTTTTGTGTTTGTTAATCTTGTTATTTAATAAAATTTCTTTGTTACAGGCTGAATTAGAAACATAACATCAAGAGGAAGCTGCAAAGCTTGCCTCAGAATCTGAGAAGGAGGCTTCCATAGCCTCACCACTTAAGGAACAAGAGCCTGTCTCACAGGTAGAAGATAGTTCCTTAAGATATAACATCTCAGATATGTGCTTTATACACTTGACTAATATTATAAAGTGTTTGTTTCTAATAGGCTCCAACTGAGAAGAAAAATGAAGAAACTGAAAAGTCTATCTCTTCAGAAAAGAATCCAGAGACTTCCAAGGTCTTTGAGGAACAAGTATCTGAACCTTCTACAGAGAAGGTATTTCATTCAGATACTGTTAGGAATATCTGTTAGTATTTTGATCACTCATCACATGTTCTTATCTTAGCCAGAAAGGTGATTAAGTACTCTTGGTTCACTTGAACGTTGTAAAAGAGGAAATCACTGAGTATGATTAGTCTAGTAAATCTTCTAATAGGATTATAGGTCTCTGAGTGTAATTTTTATTTCAAGAAGACCATGAAGATCAATCCTAGTAATGGAGCTTTTCTGAAGATTAGAAGACTGAAGATTGCACAAGGTTTATGAAGACACAAAGGTTTAGTCTAACTCAGAAAGACTATGTCCTTAATCCTTTCTTAAGTATATTAACTTACTTTCGAAATATGATTCTGGACATATGACATCATGAGTATGGAGCATGCAAGCCATCAGAAAGGCTCATGTATCCGTTGAGACTAAAGGACAATGAACAGTACTATGCATTAAATGCATCGGCAGAAATGCTGCAAAAAGCAAGTCCTCTCTAAAACAAGAGATAGTGACTTCTGAGTACATAGTTCAAGATATAAACGGATATAATTTGATAGAGAGCACAACGGATACAATTCAAACGCCTCTCAAATTTATCTATATATATCACACACTTAGATGCTTGAAGAACATACCTTAGAACGCTCTATCTTGCAAAATTACCATCAAGCAAAGTATTCTCTCAAGCACTCTACTACCCTTTCTGAAAGCTTTCTGTTGCTTGAAGAATCACTAGTAGTTCTAAGTTGTCCTGAACCTTAACAAGAGATTGTTATTCGTGAAAGAGTTAAACTATCAGATACCCTTTCTGAAGCTCATTCTCTAGAACGAACATCAATTACTTGGGTCAGTAAAGAGCAGACTGCCATCCACTGAACAAGTGTATTAAGTAGTCTCATTCTGTTTGGCTCTCTGTAAACATAACTGAAAAGTTATACGAGAAGCCTTTCTGACAAAACCTTATAACCAACACCATCAAGGCGTGGAGTAGAGGAAGTACTTGATTTGGGAAATCAGGGAACAACTCGAAGGTTATTTGAGTAGAGGAAGTACTTAGCTCTAGGAGCTTGGAAATAACTCAGGGGGAACGTTTGGTTGGGAACCATTTGTTTAGGAATCTTAGAATAGGATTATTGTAAGGTGAACTCAATTATCTGTTCTAGTGAATTCTAGGTCTCAGAAAGACCGAAGTGGATTAGTTGGAGGATTACGCCACCTCCAAATACCACTATACTTGCTGTGTTATTTACCTTTTTGTATTTACATTTCAGCAAAGCACACACACACATACTTATTGTTTCTGCACTTACCTATCTTAAAGTCTTCCGCTCGATTTAAGTATCGAAACCCCAGTTTCGAGTAATCGTGTTTATCGACAAAAGTTTTAAAAGACTATTCACCCCCCCCCCCCTCTAGTCTTTTACTTTGCCGTTATCTGGACCAACAAGTGGTATCAGAGCAGGAGGTTCACAAGCCTTCCAGATCGAACCTAGATCCCCAGATAGGTGAAGAAACTTTGTCCCTCTCTGAGGACTATTTAATTTGTGTGTTAAGTGTGCAGGTATGTCTCTGAGTGATGCGCCCATTCTGAAACCAGAAAACTACGATAAATGGAAGAACAACATGATGCTCCATGTGGAGGCCATTAGTGATGAGATGATCTATGTCATCAATGAAGGGCCTATCAAAATCAGACAACTCAAACAAGTTACTGAGGTGTCTGATGGAAGAAAAGCCTCAGACAAGGAAGATGGAAGCGAGGATATGGCTGCTAGTGATAGTGGTCATGTTGCTTGTGGAAGCATTATGTATGAAGACAAGCCAAGAGAGCTCTGGGCATCTGAAGATGCCAAGAGACACAGATTGGATGGTCAAGCTCGTAATATAATCATCAGATCGACACCTGAGCACATACTGATTAAAGCAGTGGGTGCTAAAAGCGAAGTTGCACAGCAATTGATTGAAGAAATCTGTACCGGAACTGAGAAAACCAAAGAAAACAAGTTCGAAGTTCTTAAATTGAAGTTCCAAAACTTCAAACAAGGTCCCTCTGCAACTCTGGAAGAACTTGATTTCAGATTTGCTACTCTTATGAGTGATATGGCTGCACTTGGTGAAAGCAATAGATACTCCCAGTCAGATAAGATTAAGACTATTGTCAGAAGTCTCAATCACAACTGGGAACACACTAAGTTCTTTTATTTCAATCAAGGGATGCCAAATATTACTCCAGTAGAGCTCTTTTCTCATCTTGCTACTGTAGACTATGAGACAACTCAGAGAGAACAAACAACTGAAAAGTTGCAAAGTGTTGCTCTAATTTCTCAAGGTAATTCTGAAAAGAAGGATACCAAAGAAGCATCTGAAGAAAATGCTCTTGCAGTAAGACACATGAAGAAATTTGTGAGTCAAGAGATTGAGAGAAAAAAAAGCTAAAGAAAAGCTGAAAAAGCATCTTGGCCCAAACTATCATCAGTACAAGAACATACAAATGAACAACTCTCTGAACACCCCCATTCGGAAAGGTGTTAGTACTGAAGCTGCAGAAATAGGAAATGACATCTGTTTCTATTGTCAAAAGCCTGGTCACTTCAAGAGAGATTGTCCTGCTTTAAACAAGCACAAGACAGGTGACAAGAAGGGCAGAAGAAATTTCAAAAGAAATCAAAGGGCCTTACTAACTGAAGAAAGGAAGAAGATTCAAATTCAACTTGATGCTCTAGACATTGAGACAGATTCTGAAGATGGAGATTCAGATGATTCAAACCTACCATCACCAGAATTGTGTGGAATCACCCACGATGTAATCGACTTCGGTCTTAAGAAGAATGAAATGTGTGGAGTTGCTGAGATTGCTAGTCCAGACATCTCCAACATTGAAATGTGTCTTATGGCTGATGAGGTAACTAACAATTCACAATTTCTGTACTATGAGAGTGGTGATGGAATTGAGGATCTGAAGTTGGTCAAGAGTGAATTGGATCGTTATGAGAAAGCCAAAGGTGTTCGAAATGGCATTGGCTATCGTGCTATTGGAAAAAGTTCTTCTACAACAATATAAGGAAAGACAAGAACAATGGCGCAAGGCTGATATTGCACGTAGAAATAGACAGAAGTGGAAAAATCTCAAGCCACTGAAAAACTTAATGCCAGAGCTAGAAGGAACCTGGCCAGAAAGGCTAAGTTTGCTGAAAAGCAACCCCAGAAACCCAGGGTCCAGAAAGCACCAAAAGAAACACCTATAAACACCCCAAGAAGGAAGATTGAGATCAAAATTACTGATTTTATTGCATCTCCTTCTGATCAAGTTAGACAAAAACAAACTCCCAAGAAATTCACTACAATGTGGATTCCTACTGGAAGAATGTTTAGTCTAAATGGTTCTATCTCTGAAGCAAGAACCTAACTCCTATTTCCTGTTTTGTGCAGAACGCCTCTTGGACTAAGGCTCAATTGCTATTTGATAGTGGATGCGGAAAGCACATGACAGGAGACAAAGCAAATCTGGTCAACTACAAAGCCTGCAACAATGGACCAGACATTAGATTTGCTGGAGGAGAATTAAATCCCTCTTTGGGATTTGGCAACGTCAAATTAGGATCATTAACAATCACTGACGTATTACATATTAAGGGTTTGAAATATAATCTATTTAGTATGAGCCAGTTTGCAGACAAGGGATTTACTGTGAAATTCAAAGCAAAGTATTGCAAACTTATTGACAATGAGTCAAAGCAGACAGTCTTGGTTGCTCAGAGGAAAGGAAGTCTTTATGTTGCCGATTGGGCATCTGCCACAACTGAAGAATGTCTCATGGTGAGTCAATCAGGTCACACAGAAGAGCACTGGTTATGGCACAAAAGAATGAGTCACTTGAATTTCAAAACTCTGAACAAACTTTCCAAGAAAGAGTTAGTGGTTGGTCTTCCCAAAACATCTTTCAGAAAGGATGGTATCTGTTCTGCCTGTCAAATGGGGAAACAATCTAAGATCTCTTTCAAGTCCAAAACCAGACACTCTAGTGTTAGACCACTGCAACTATTACACATGGATCTTTTTGAATCATCTGTAACTAGTTATGCAGGAAAGAAGTATGGTCTTGTTGTTGTAGATGACTTCTCAAGATTCACTTGGGTTGTCTTTCTGAAGCACAAATCTGATGCAAGGGTGGAGATACCAAACTTGCTGAATAAACTTGAAGTCATGAAAAATGACAAGGTATCTGCAATCAGAACAGACCATGGTACTGAGTTTGTCAACCAGTACATAAAGGAGTTTTGTACCAGCAAAGGTATACAACACCAACTTTCCTCTGTGAGAACACCACAACAAAATGGTGTTGCAGAAAGGAAAAATAGAACACTTAAAGAAGCAGCAAGGACAATGCTAGCTGACACTGAGATAAGTGAAGTTTATTGGGTTGAAGCTGTAAACACAGCATGCTACACTCAAAACAGATGTTTTATAAACAAACACCATGACAAGACCCCATATGAACTCTTGGTTGGTAGACCCCCTAATATCAAACATCTGAAAGTGTTTGGTTGTAAATGTTTTGTTCTTAATAATGGAAAAGAGTATCTAAGAACATTTCAACCAAAGGCAGATGAAGGCGTGTTTCTTGGTTATTCTATGAATAGCAAAGCATACAGAGTTTACAACAAAAGAACAAAAAAGATTGAAGAATCAGTTCATGTTGCATTCTATGAAGGAAGCAAGAAAACACCCCTTGCTGATGAACTCTCAGAAAGGTTCAAGGAACTAATGATAAAGGATTCTGAAGAAGAACCCTCAGAAAGGAAAAACATCATTGTGGAAAGAGAGGATGACATCGTGAAGAAAAGCATGAAATGCCTAGTAACAACAGATGATTCTCGGACATGATGAAGAATTTCCTATGAGAATTCCGAAATGGAATCGAAGATGTTCATCGAGAGCTAACTCTAGAAATGACCTCTCCGGGCATGTCCCGTAAAGCTCTCACATCGAGCAAGTGTCGGACATTCACCGCCTTCCGAGGTGCAAAATGTCAGAATCTTGAAGAAGTATCAAGTCATAATCATAGTGATTCACATTCGGATCACATAGATGTTGACCTACTAGCCCTAAACCCATGATGAGATGGATCAAGGATCATCCTGCAAAAGATGTGATTGGACTAATCAATCAAGGTGTTAGGACTATGAGAGCAATAGCTGAAAATGCTAATTCTCTCTTTGGATGTTTTATCTCAAACATTGAACCAAAAACTATAGAAGAAGCATTAAGAGACCAAGACGGATCTACTGCAATGCAAGAAGAGTTGGGTCATTTGAAAGAAACAAAGTCCGGAAACTAGTTCCATTTGTAGAAGGAATATACGTGATTGGAACTAAGTGGGTTTTCGAAACAAGATGAATGAATCGGTGAAATAACGTAAACAAAGCAAGGTTGGTTGCCAGGATTCACCTGCATCAAGGTTTAGATTTTGATGAGTCATATGCACCGGTTGCAATGGATGCAATAAGACTCTTCGCCTTCTTGACTCATAAGATTTTAAAGTTTATCAGATGGATGTCAAAAGTGTATTCTTGAATGGTGAACTTGCTGAGGAAGTCTATGTTGAGCAACCACCTGGCTTTGAAGTTTCCTCAAAAAGTAGAATGGTCTATAAGCTACAGAAAGCTCTTTACGGACTGAAACAGGCTCCAAGAGCATGGTATGACACTTTGGCCAAATACCTTCTGGAAAGTGGTTTCAAGAAAGGTGAAGTTGATAAAACCTTGTTTACTTTAAATCATGATGGGAAACTACTCTTAGTTCAAGTATATGTTGATGACATCATATTTGGATCTAAGGACAAGCAACTTTGTGATGACTTTGCAAATCTCATGAAAAGTAAATTTGAGATGAGCATGATGGGAGAATTGAACTATTTCCTAGGATTGCAAGTCAAGCAACTCGATGATGGAATATGCATTAGTCAGACAAAGTATGCAAAAGACATGCTCACAAAGTTCAATCTTAAGCCTTCTGAAAAGAATGCTAAGATAGCTATGAGCATAGGAACCAAGATGACCTATACTGAATCAGATAAGAATGTTGATGAACACAAGTATAGGAAATTGATAGGTTCACTACTTTACCTTACTGCAAGCAGACCTGATATTCAATATGCAGTTGGAGTGTGTGCTAGATTTCAAACAAATCCAGTGCAATCACACTACAACACTGCTATGAAAGTATTAAAGTATGTGAAAGGTACAGTAAATGTAGGGTTGTGGTATCCTAAAGAAAGTGGATTGAGTTTGGCCGGTTACTCAGATGCTGATTATGCTGGATCAATGCTTGATAGGAAAAGTACCTCAGGAACTTGTCAGTTTCTGGGAACTAGACTTATCTCATGGTTTAGCAAGAAACAAAACTCAATTGCAACTTCTACCACAGAGGCTGAATATATTGCTGCTGGTTGTTGTGCAACACAAATTCTGTGGATTAAACAACAACTCAGAGACTATAGACTCAATGAAGAGAAAACTCCCATTTTCTGTGACAACACAAGTGCTATTGCAATCATACAGAACCCCAAGTTCCATGCCAGAACAAAGCACATTGATGTTAGACACCACTTCATCAGAGACCATGTTGAGAAAGGCAATATAGAGATACTCAAGATTGGCACAGAAGACCAACTTGCAGATATCTTCACTAAGCCCTTACAAGAAAGTCGGTTCTTGACCTTAAGACACAATCTTGGATTAATGGAGTTGTCTAAGGACTGAAAAATTGTCCTGAATCTCTAAAGTCTGAATAAGTGAGTAGACCTCTGAGAACAGGTTCTCAGAAAGCCAAGTTGATAAGAAGTGATGCAAAGGTTTCTGAGTAGCAACACTCAGAAAGGCAAAACATTTCTGGAACGGGTATCCAGACAGGCAAAGGTTGGTACGCACTTAATAAGTAAATAAAACTAGAACTTACTTACTGAGAGTGGGTCAAATACATTCAAACAACTGAAGCTTCTGACACTTGAATTCAGAAAGCTATTTAGTCATAAAGAGAAATGGACACACAAAGCCCAAAAGGTATAAGTTCTGAAAGTCAAACATGTGCTATGTCTTGTATTTTTACCATTTTTATGATAAACAATATATAGATAAGGACTTGACACTCAGAATGATAAGATCAAACGATTAAGTGTTCCTACTCTTTACTAAGTGACACAATGAATGTATCATATTAAAAATCCATCAAGTCGGCACATTACCATTTGTTGATTGATATCATTACAAGATATTCAATATAAGCCCTTGATGAATAAACGTTTGATATCAACGGTTGATATTAAAACAAAGCAAGTAATGTCTGTTGAGAAATGCAGACATGGCCCACTACGCATTTAATGAAGTACAAAGGACGTACCACGCCTGTGCAGATGCAAAGACACGCATTCATATCCAGCTATATGTATGTTGTATCTATGTACATTTTGTCTGCTATATACATAGGATTTGGGCAAAAGACAAACACTTTTACCAATTCCGAAATTTCAAACTTGCATCAAAACAGCAAAATCTCTCAAGATTTCTGCAAAACCTCCTCTGCAAACTCAACTTCTTGTATTTAGTCTTCTGAAAAGACAGACTAATCTCGATTAATTGTGCAAAATTCATCTGAAAAACACTCACTCAAAACTCTATATAAGAGATGGCACCCAAGAAGATGACCACCAAGAACCCTAAGGTCGTATCATCTGCTCCTGCTGAAAAGCAAGGAGGAAAGGAACTTAAGGTGTTGAATAAATGCCTTCTGGGAAAGTTTACCCCATCGGACTGGAACCCTAACCACAAAATGAATTGGGGAGCTTTTCTAGTAAAGAGATATGTACCAGCAGTTATACCTTCAAGACCAGAAAGGAAACTGATATTGGGGATGCTGAAGAATTCCCATATCTACAAGCTTCTATCTGCTGCACCCAGTGGACTATCCACACTGGATGTACTGGAGTTCTATAACAACTCCAAAATCTTCACAAAAGTTATGAATGATGAAGAAGAAAAATACATGCAGACTGAAGTCCAAGGACAAGAAATTGTTCTAGACTGCAAGACTTTCTGCAAGATATTCCGATTGAAAAATCAAGGAACATTTGAAGACATCAACATCAAGGACGCTTCCATGATTCAAGGCGTCAAAGAGCTATTTGAAGCAATCCAGTTAGAAAATGCAAAAGGTTGCCCAGGAGACTTTGTTCTGAAGGCCATCAGAACTAGTCATCTCCAGAAACACTGGAGTACTTTAGCTCTTATTCTGGTCCGTTGCTTTGATGGAAACAAAGGTGGAGTAGACCAGATAAGCATGGAGAGATGGATGATGATGCATCTTCTGAACAAGAAGAATGAAGGGCAGGAAACCCACTTCAATTGGGGGAAGTACGCCTTCAACAAATTCCTTGGACATATTGAGGAATTTGAGCCCAAAATCATCAATGGCCTTGCTGAGCCAAAGGCCAATATGCACTTTGGTCTCAGAATCTGTTACATTCTGGAAACAATGGGAATTACTCTCAGAGAGAGGCAAGAAATCCCAGCACCAACTCCCTTTTTAGACATGCTTTTGAAGAAAAGGATAAACTTGCTGCTGAGAACGCACTCAGAAAGGCAGAAGAAGAAGAAACTGCACAGCAAGGTGAGGAGGTTTCTGAGCAAGCTCAAACTAAACCTCCAGTTGCCAAGAGAAAGAGGACTCATAGCAAAAGAGCCTCCAAGCCCCTAAGCATACAAGAGGCGCAACCTTCTGGAGACAAGGTCTCAGAAGATGTTGGACGCTCAGAAAGGCAACTCCAGAATGCCCCAAGAGTCCTGAACCAGAATGCTCCAGAACTCTCCAGAGATGATAGAAATATCATAGATGGTGCTGTGACACGAATAGTGATTACGAGGATGATGAAGTACTTGCAAAAGTACTCAAAGATTCAAGTATGAGACCCATGGAGGAGCATCAAGCTCACTCTTCAGAGAGACAAGAGCCCCTCCGCTTGGCAGGAAGAAGAAGGCTGGGTCAGAAGATAGAATGTTGGAAGATCGACATTGCTTCCACATTCACAATGCCAAGACTTAATATTCTTTGAAGAAAACCCTGTTCTTGAACAGGTTCCTCAACCTTCTGAGAGAGCTCAACTCTCAGAAAGGGATCAAACTGAGATGGAGACTCAGAATGATACTGCAAAGGAGAACAACAATGAGCACAGAGAGACTGTAAATCACCACAAGTCCAAGAGATTAATGATCAGCCTGACTCTATTCAGGCCAACTTGAAGACACACTTTCAGGAGGAAGAAAACTTGTCCACCCCCTTGAATCAAGAAGAGGTTCCTCCAACCTCAGAACATCAAGAAGAGCCTGTCCCACAGGCTCCAACTGAGGAAGTAGTGGTGGTGGAACCAACACCCCAAAACCTAGAGATTCCAGAGGCTGAAAAGCTTTCTGAGGAAGTATTTACTGAGCCTTCTGCTGAGAAGGTAAGTAATCAGTAATAGTCCTCTTCAAGAATGCTCTGGAAAAACCATTACTAAATCTTTTATGTTTGTTCTTATAGGCTCAGTCAGAAGAACAATTGGATGAAGAAACAGTTGTGTTATCTCCTCCAAAGGAAACTAAAACTGCTGAACAAGCGATTCTGCGAAAGGTTCGAAACCCCCAAGGTTTCGAGAAATATCTGTTGAGCTTCCTCACTTGGAAGTAAGTGAAGTCTCGAAAGCATTTTCCACTTATCTTTTTCATAATGCTTCTAAACATATTTGATTTTAACTCTCAGGTTCTAGCAGAAAGAAAGGTTGATGAGGATCAGACTTCTCACAACAAGGTATATGAGGCCTCTGTACCCAAGCAAGCAGAAGTACGGGATAATGAGCCTAGTGTTTCTACACAGGTATGCTCAGAAAGCCTATTTTCGCTTACAGATACTAACTCAAGTAGTTTGAGCAAAACTAACTTGAACACTTTCTTTCAGGCTCAAAGTCTAGTGCCAATTGATTTACTCAAGGCCTTCCAGAAGCACACCTTAAAGAAACATCTCAAGTGCTTCAGACAATGGCAGAAACTCAGAAAGGCGACCTTTCTGAATTAGCCAGAGTAATCGTCGTCCCAGAGAAGAGAGCAATCGCCTTCAATCTGGAAGATTATATCCATGCATTGTTCCCAACAGAGTCCTACACTTTTGCCACTCTGATTCATGAAGACTTCATTCATGAAGTAGACAAAGACTTTTGGCAGATTTCAAGTCTGCGGATGCTCAAACCCAAGAGCAGATGGTTACCCATCCTGCCTTGCCCAGCAAGCTCACAACCTACCCAACTGAACAAGAAGAAGTTAATGGGAAGATGATTACATTCCCAAATGTGATCAACCTGGTTTCAGAAGATGACGAGGAGATGGACGAAAATGATTATCAAGAACCTCCTTCTGAGCATCCAAACCAAGAAGCAAAGAAAAAGGATGATGATGATGATGATGATCAAAATGATGATCCCCAACCTGGACAAGGCGGGATTCAGAAATCTAGCAAAGGAAGTGGAGAAAAGGCTACTCCCTCAAATGCTCAGAAAGCTCCATCATCATCACCTCCCAAGTCTCATCAAAATACCCAACAGGCTGAACACAATGATGCCTTAGAAGAAATTTCAGCCGCTAAGTTTAGAATTGAACAACTCAGAAAAGTATTGGAAGAAGAGAAGAGAATCAACATTGAGACTCAAGCTCTTGTTGATGAAAAGGAAGCCAAAATCAAGAAGCTCGAAGAAGCTAATGCCAAGGAATTGGCACTCCTAGATGAGCAAAGAAATTTGAAAAAATGCCATTGTTGTCACAGCTGCTGAGATAGATGCCATGGATGACAATGATGATGAAGAGCATGATGCTGAGACTGCATCAGAAAGACCTTCTACATCTTCTCAGAAGGCCAGCACACTTGATGGAAAGCAGAAGAAGATTGTCAATCTGCAAACAATCCAAGAAAAGGATTATGATAGTGATGCTGAAACCCACAACTTGATTACTGAAGCAGAAGATGAGAGACTTGTCACTCAGCACAAAAGAGCCCTACTTGCTCCTCATATATTCTCTACACCAAGTAGTTCAAGAAGTGAAGAGCACCGTGCAAGGAACAGTGTCTTTTTAGAACTCAGAATGACACTAGTTGCCCAAGACACAGAAGTGCTAAAATCCGTC
This sequence comes from Plantago major, assembly GCA_026545765.1. Classification (NCBI taxonomy): domain Eukaryota; kingdom Viridiplantae; phylum Streptophyta; class Magnoliopsida; order Lamiales; family Plantaginaceae; genus Plantago; species Plantago major. The sequence continues at coordinate 30,694,103 of CM048841.1, forward strand.
CCATAAGAGATGAAGCCATTGGCTGCTGCTTTACTAAACAGAGCAACCAGCATAGCTCTCTCTCAGAAAGACCTAGGGTTGGTCAGGGATGAGGATTGTAACAATGCTAATGCAGCATTGAATGAAGCCAACCATGTTGTCCTGCAAGCCAACGCCATCCTATGGCCGCTTGAAGAGATCAACACAAAGGAGCAGGAACTGGTTAGACAAAACAAAGAGCTGAAGAAGGAACTTCAAGAATTGGTCAGGGTGCACAACAATCTCCAGAAAAACTTTGAAACTCTCTCTGAAGCTTATGCTATCATGAGTCAGTCATTCATGACTAAGGGGGGAGAAGAGATGCCTCAGAAAGGCAGAGGAAGAAAAAGAAAACAATCAAATCCTCCCTCCTCAAGTCAACTTGTCATTAAGGACACCACTGGAGACACCCTTGCTGAAGAAGTTGTTCCAGATCAACCAAATGTAAGGTCGAGAAGTATGATAACTAGGGGAACCAAGTCCCTTAGAATCTCAGAAGAGAAGAAGACTTCTGAAGAAGAAGAAAAGGAAGAAGGAGAAGTAAGAGGTCAAGAAAGCTGCAAGTCTCCAATTTTGGACTTCAATGATGATGAGGATGATTCTGATGAACATCCACTTCACAAGAAAAGGAGACAAGCAACTACTTCACAACCTCCTTTGGCAGCAAAGCCCTTAGCAGCCAGAACTCCTTCTGGAAATACCAAGTCATTACAAGGAACATCCACCAGCACAGCCCCAAGGCAGGAAGAAAGGGTTAGAGGATCTCCTGACAGAAGGCCACTGTTGGTCCAGATAACGGCAAAGTAAAAGACTAGGGGGGGGTGAATAGTCTTTTAAAACTTTTGTCGATAAAAACTATTTCTCAGATATCTGAGTAGATATCTGATACTTATAATCAGAGCGCGGAAGACTTAAGATAGATAAGTGCAGAAACAGTTAAAGTGTGTGTGTGTGTGTGTTGCTGAAATGTAAGTACAGAAAAGTAAATAACACAGCAAGTATAGTGGTATCTGGAGGTGGCGTAATCCTCCAACTAATCCACTTCGGTCAAAGACCTAGAATTCACTAGAATAGATAATTGAGGTCACCTTACAAAAATTCTATTCTAAGATTCCTTAAACAGATGGTTCTCAACCAAATGTTCCCCCTGAGTTGTTCCCCGGCTTTCACAGCCAAGTACTTCCTGTACTCAGAAACCTTTTTGAGCTATTCCCTAGCTTCCCAAGCTAAGTACTTCCTGTGCTCAATAACCTTGGAGTTATTCCTTAGTTACCCAAATCAAGTACTTCCTATACTCCGTTAACCTTGGAGTTATTCCCTGATTTTTCAAACTAAGTACTTCCTGTACTCCACGCCAGTGATGGTGTTGGTTTCGGTTTGAGTTGTCAGATGAGCTTCTTTAATAACTTTTCAGTTAATCAGATAGCTCTGTGAATCAAGTATACTTAATAAACTTTGCAATGTATGGTATCTTGTTCTTTTTACTGACCCAAGTCTTAGATAAGTGTTCAAGAGAATGAATCTCAGATACTTGATCTTTCGTTTCAACTCTTTCACAGATAGTTGTGCTTGTTTAGGATCAGGACACTTAGAACTTTAGTGCTACTTAAGATCAAGAGCTTCGCAATGTAAAGCTTTGAGGATAAGTAATTTGCTTTGAGAGAGTAAGATGTTCAGTAAGGTCTGTGTTTCAGCGTCGTGTCTTCTCAAGCTGTCTAAGTGTTGATATTTATAGATGAATTTGAGTGCCGTTTGAATAGTATCCGCTGTGCTCAAATTCAAACTATAGATATCGTGTATAATCTTATGTGAGTTTGTCTTCTTCTTGAAGTCGCCGTTGCTTTTGTTCGACATCTCTCCGTCTGCGTTAAATGCATTGTACTATACTTTTTGTCCTCAGAGTGCCAACGGAACTATGCTTTGTATCAGAGACTAGTATTATCTGATTCTTTGCACGTCCTTATCTTCAATCTTCAGATACCACTTTTATTGAAACAACTTTGTTTGCAATATATATATTTCTTTTTCATAAATGTGGTTAAAGCTCAAGGTATCTGAGAATAGGTATCTGTGGACACTTTCCTTGTTTTCAGATAGACCTTTCATTTCTCAGATATCTCTTGTGACACAGTTTGTTTAAAACTATTTGTGTCTTCAAGATATCTGGCTAAGGTATCTGAAAAACTATTTCAGTAATCTCGTGCAGTTTCTTCAAGTCTTCAATGTCGTTGAGCTTGTTCTGCTTGGATGTCTTCTTCTTGGTCTTCTCTTCATAAAATAAAAATTACATTTTGAGACCTAACATCCTATACAAGATTAGCTAGACTATCATACTTAGTGGGTTTCCTCTTTTACAATGTTCAAGTGAACCAAGAGTACTAATCACCTTTCTGAGACTAAGATAAGTCATCATGTTGCTGATCAAAATCTAAACAGATATTTCTGACAAAATATCTGACAAAATTTCCTAACAGCCACCAAACAGAAAAGCAAGAAGGGATTTCCAGTTTGGCAGAGTAAACAATGGAACACATCAAGAAAGGCCAACTGATGCCCACATTGAGTATATGAAGACCAGTAATGAAGAATCTTCATATAGGTGCATTCTGAACAAGAGAGGGTATTGGATTCTGGAACTACAACATCTACTTGGCAATGATAAGTTTCCAACTCCCATCCTCAACCAGATCCTGAAATGGAGAGAAGGCAAGCCAGAATTGCTAAAACCTGAGCACCTTCATGCCTGGCTAAACTTTGAAGTAGAAAAGAGGAATGAAGCCAGAAAGATGGACCTTTCTTTTGCCTGTCCTTACCCAAAACCTGATGATGTACACAAGGTAAGAAAACTGGATGGTAGCTACAGCAGGAAGAACAAACTAGGTGTTTCAACCTATGAGTCATTCTATATGACATTGGATGAATACCTAGATGATAAACATTATCTGGAAGAAATATACAAGTATTTCAACCTATCTCAGCTGCAAGTAGACCATGCCTGGGTCTGGGGAAAGTACTTCTGGGTCAAACATTTTCTGCAGAAGAATCACAAGCTTGGCAAGAGTTACCATGAAATATGTGACTTATCCAGAAAGACAGAGCTCTCTGTCAGAAGGATTCTTTATGACTATGTCCAAGAATGCAGAAAAGTGGATGATCATGTCAACTGATCCAGAAAGGGTGCTGAAGAACTTGAGGTATTTGAACCCAAGTTGCATTTCTGAAGACTTGAAGACTAGTAACATTAGAACACTCTCTTGGAGTTGGACTCTCCTTTGTTCTAATTTACTTAGTATGTTTTGTTACTTTTTGTAATCTTGCTGATAGTTTCTAAAAATTCTCTATATGTAAAAGTTGCATCTCTTTCTGTAAACTGTACCTATCTGAAGATCATACTCTCAGATACTTTTTAATAGATGACAACTTATCAGCAAAGATCACTTCTTGTGATTTGGTTGATGTTTACTTTCTGCACTTAATTCAACTAAAATTGAATATCATTTGAAATGATGTTTTCTCTTCCATGATTACAATTTTGTAATAGGACATAAAAGATAGTCATGGATGACTGATCAAAAAGGGGGAAATTTGTTAGGAATATCTGTTAGTATTTTGATCACTCATCACATGTTCTTATCTTAGCCAGAAAGGTGATTAAGTACTCTTGGTTCACTTGAACGTTGTAAAAGAGGAAATCACTGAGTATGATTAGTCTAGTAAATCTTGTAATAGGATTATAGGTCTCTGAGTGTAATTTTTATTTCAAGAAGACCATGAAGATCAATCCTAGCAATGGAGCTTTTCTGAAGATTAGAAGACTGAAGATTGCACAAGGTTTATGAAGACACAAAGGTTTAGTCTAACTCAGAAAGACTATGTCCTTATCCTTTCTTAAGTATATTAACTTACTTTCGAAATATGATTCTGGACATATGACATCATGAGTATGGAGCATGCAAGCCATCAGAAAGGCTCATGTAGCCGTTGAGACTAAAGGACAATGAACAGTACTATGCATTAAATGCATCGGTAAATCTTTAAAAAGTAAGTCCTCTCTGAAACAAGAGATAGTGACTTCTGAGTACATAGTTCAAGATATAAACGGATATAATTTGATAGAGAGCACAACGGATACAATTCAAACGCCTCTCAAATTTATCTATATATATCACACACTTAGATGCTTGAAGAACATACCTTAGAACGCTCTATCTTGCAAAATTACCATCAAGCAAAGTATTCTCTCAAGCACTCTACTACCCTTTCTGAAAGCTTTCATTTGAAGAATCACTAGTAGTTCTAAGTTGTCTGAACCTTAACAAGAGATTGTTATTCGTGAAAGACTTGAACTATCGGATACCTTTTCAAGCTCATTCTCCGTAGCGGACATCTATTACTGGTCAAGAAAGTAGATCGCCATCCACTGAACAAGTGTATTAAGTAGTCTCGCTCTGTTTGGCTCTCTGTAAACATAACTGAAAAGTTATACGAGAAGCCTTTCTGACAAACCTTATAACCAACACCATCAAGGCGTGGAGTAGAGGAAGTACTTGATTTGGAAAATCAGGGAACAACTTCAAGGTTATCTGAGTAGAGGAAGTACTTAGCTCTAGGAGCTGGGGAATAACTCAGGGGGAACGTTTGGTTGGGAACCATGTGTTTAGGAATCTTAGAATAGGATTATTGTAAGGTGAACTCAATTATCTGTTCTAGTGAATTCTAGGTCTCAGAAAGACCGAAGTGGATTAGTTGGAGGATTACGCCACCTCCAGACACCACTATACTTGCTGTGTTATTTACCTTTTTGTATTTACATTTCAGCAAAGCACACATACACATACTTATTGTTTCTGCACTTACCTATCTTAAAGTCTTCCGGCCTCGATTTAAGTATCGAAACCCTGTTTCGAAACTGTGTTTATCGACAAAAGTTTTAAAAGACTATTCACCCCCCCCCCCCCCCGAGTATTTTACTTTGCTGTTATCTGGACCAACAGATACCTATAATCTTCAAAGACAAATCTCTGATCATTTTTCTCAAACTAACACTTTCTACTTAACAGGTACAAAAAGAAGTAGAAGTTGCTGGGGAATTGCCCGCTCAATCCCCACAGCAAATGGAAATTGATGAGGCATCAAAGCCTTCATCACAAGAAAAATTTCCAGAGATTGCACAAGTCTCTGAGCAACAAGTATCTGAGCCTCCAATAGTGGAGGTAATTGACCTCTCAGATATCTGATTTTGTAAATAGAATTTTTCTTGATAAAATTTCCTAAGTGTTATGTTTCGAATCTTAGGTTCAAGCAGAAAGAAATATCACTGAGGGTCAGACTTCCCAGTCTCCTCCTCATATCCAGATATCTGAGGCACCTAGAACCTCAGTAGTCAAGTCATCTGAGCCTGTCTCACAGGTAACTCAGATACCTTTCTACTCTAAAGCCTAGATGTCTCCTACTCCCTCCGCCCCGCAGAACTTCATACATTTGTCATTTTTAGCCGTCCCACAGAACTATATACATTACCAAAAAAGGAAGCTACCCCACACCCAACAAATAATAAACAATCTCAACTTTACACTCAAATTACACCTTTTGCCACTAAAATTACACTTTTTTTCCACATTTTCTATATTCTATCATTATTTTAACTTTTCTCATAAAACTGCGCGCTAACCCTAATGTATGAAGTTCTCCGGGACGGAGGGAGTATAGTTTTGAAATTAATTCAGAACCTTTCAGGCTCAATCAAGTGCCACTAAGGTCCCTGTTGATGAGAAAAAGGACCTGCTTCCTTTCTTCAAGGAACACACTTTGCCAAAGCACCTAAAATGCTTCAAGAGATGGCAAAAGCTTCGATGCTCCGATCTATCTGAGATCATAAAGTTGACTGATCACCACACAAGGAGAGCACGAGCCCTTGACTTTGAAAACTATGTCCATGCCATGTTCCCCACTGAACAATATTCCTTTGGAACACTGATGCATAAGGACTTTGTCAAGGAAGTGGCCAGAAAGCTGCTTCAAGCTTTTAACCAAGCAGATGGTCGGACTGTAATGCGATGGCATTCAAGCTATCTTGCCCTGCACCTACAAAGACATACCCTCCGAACAAGAGGAAGTTAATGGGCAAATGGTCACTATTCCAAGTGATCAACTGGTCTCAAGATGAAGAAGAGAAGGAGACTGATGAGAATGATTATGAAGAATCTCCTAATGACCATCACAAGGATGAGGATGGTAAGAAGGATGATGATGATGCCCTGCACTGTGATGGAGGGATTGCACAAGGAACTAATGCCTCAGTTACTGAAAAGCACACTGAGAGGACATCAAAACAATCCCCTCCTCCATCTCCTCAGAAATCTACACATCCATCTTCCCAACAAAAGGACACTACTAAGCAAGTAGTTGAGCACTCTGAGGAAACAACTCAGAAAATATTGAATGCACAAGCCAGAGTTGCTCAACTCAAACAATTGTTGGAAGAAGAACAACAACTAAATCTTCAACTGGATGAAAAGATAGCTGAATCCAGAGTCAAGCTAAATAAACTTGAAGATCAAACCATCAAGGAAATGCAAGCTTACTCTGAGATTAAAGAGCTCCAGGAAGCTGTAAATTCCATTGCTAAGGAGCTAGATACTAAGCAAGTATCTGAAGACAAGCATAATGCTAAGGCTGCATCACCAAAAGAAGTACCATCCTCCTCTCTGAAAGGAAAGAAACCCATCTCTGAGATGGTTGCTGGACTAGAAAACATTGATGAAAATGTCCAAGAGGATGAAGATCACTGGGCTGATGACTCAGATGATGAAGAAGAGAAGAAATTGGCAGAACACCGAAATGAGCACTTGGTGGTTTCTCATTTGAAAAGGAAGCTGATTGCTCCTAAAATTTTCAACAAGCTGCCAAATGTCAACTCCAATGAATACTTGAGCAGATTTCAAGTACTGGCCAAATTGAAAAAGGAGTTATCTTCTCAAGATAAAGCCGCCATTACATCCGTCCCTGAAGAAATGAAGGCATTCACTGAGCTCATCACTCAGAGAACAACTAGTCTGGTCATTGCTCAGAAAGACCTAGACATGGTTAGGGATAATGATCAAAATTTGGCTGCAAAAGCCTTTGAAGAGGCGTGCTATGCTGCTGGAAAAGCAGAATCCATACAAGGCCCATTGGCAGAGCTCACTGATAAGGAAAATGGACTTATCAAACAAAATCAGGAGCTGAAGGCTGAACTTCAGAAGTTGGTTACTGCCTACAATTACTTGCAAGGGAATTTTGAGGCTCTCTCAGAATCCTTTATGGTACTTAGTCAGTCAACAATGACTAAGGGGGAAGGATTTGGACCTCAAGGTCAAGGGGAAGGAAAGAAGAAATCTAGAGTTGGTGTTGCTCGGAAAGGAAGAGGAAACAAGAGAACTTCCCATCCACCACTCAGAATAAATGAGCCCTCATCAAGTCAAGCTGCTTTGCAAATAGTAGCCACTTTCCAGCAACCAACTGAAGAAACAACAATGGTAACAAGGGCCATGGCACAAAGACCTCCAAGGAGTACCAAGTCTCCAAAGAGAAGACAAGTTATAGGGATTCAAGAATCTTCTGAAGAAGAAGAAGAAATCAAATCCCAGGGCAATGAAGAAGGCTGCAAATCACCTAACTAGAGAAATCTGGAAGATGATGATGAAGATGAAGCTCCTCTTCACAAAAAAATAAGAAAGGTTGATAGCCTATCTGAGCCCATAGCTGCAAAGTCTTTGGCAGCTATAACACCCTCTGGAAATACCAAGTCAATCCAGAGTGGTTCTTCAAGCAATCCCCTAAGGGAAAATTCAAGGCAAAGGAGGAATAGACTAAGAGCTGAAAGAAGAAAAAATCAACTTCCACTCAGGACAGAAGAAGCCAGAATTGAGTATATGAAGACTGACAACAACTCCTCTGTCTACAGGTGCATCAATCAGAAGAATGGCTACTGGATTCTGGAACTTAAGCACTTACTGGTAAATTTAAAATTTCCAGAACCAATCCATAAACAACTCATGGCAAGGAGAAAAGACAAGCCAATCTTGATTAACACCAACCACATCAAAGCCTGGTTGGATTTTGAAGTTATCAAGAGAATAGAAGCCATGAAGAAGGACCTCTCTGATGAATGTCCTTATGGAAAGCCAGATGATGTGCACAGAATTCCCAACATCACTGGAACAGGCACAAGGCCAAGACTTGTTGTGGAACCCTTTGAGTCATTCTACATGACTGAAGAACAATACAAGGGTGCAATCAAATATCTGAGGATTATATATGACTATTTCAAGCTATCAGATTTCAGAATTGTGCATACCTGGAAGTGGGGAAAGTATATGTGGGCCAAACACTTTGCCAAGAAGAATCCTACCAAAACCTACAAGGAAGTCTGTGGATTTGCCAGAGACACAGAGATGATTGTCAGAACTCTTCTCTATGACTACTATGATAATATCAAAAGGTTTGGTGATAGAAAATTTGCAGATTGATCCATGGAACTGTTTTTGAAGGCTTGAAGACTAGTTTATTAGGATGTTTACTTGGAGCTTGGTTACTCCTGTTGTCCTAATTTACTATGTATTTTGTATCTTGCTGACTGCGCTAAATTGTGATTTATTAAAGTTATATGTGAACTTTCTCTGTAACATATCTGATGAACCTACTCTCAGATATCAATTTATAAAAAGATAACTTGTCAGCAAAGATCACACCTTGTGATTTGGTTGATGTTTACTTTCTGCACTTAATTTAAAGAATTGAACGATCTTACGAATTGTTTCCTCATCCAGATTTGTAATAGGTCAGATAGTCATCGTTGACTGATCAAAAAGGGGGAAATTTGTTAGGAATATCTGTTTAGATTTTGATCAGCAACTTAATGACTTATGTTAGCTCAGAAAGGTGGTTAGTACTCTTGGTTCACTTGAACACTGTAAAAGAGGAAAATCACTAAGTATGATAGTTTAGCAAATATTGTATGGGATGTTAGGTCTCTGAATGTAATTTTTTATTTCTCTGAAGAAGACCAAGAAGAAGGCATTCGGCAGAAGAGCTCAACATTTTTGAAGATTTGAAGATTGCGCAAGATTGCTGGAGACTAAGGTCATCAGATACCTATGTCCAGATATCTTAAAGAAACAAGTGTTTTTCAATAAACAAGTGTTGCAAAAGATATTTGAGAATACAAGGTTTCTAAATGAGGAAAAGTGCCCACAGATATCTACACTCAGATACCTTGGATAAAAACTATGTTTTTGGGAAGCAATGTTGTAACAAGTATCTCGAGATGTGCAGGTCTCTGAAAAAGGGACGTACAATGCTTCAGAAAGCATACATAGTTCCGTTGGCACTACAGGACAAAGTATAGTACAATGCATTAAATGCGCGGACAAAAATGTCTGAACAAAAACGGCAGTCTCTGAGAAGAAGACAAACGTACAACAGTACTATACACAAATATCAATAGTTTGAATTTCATTGAGCCTAACGGATACCATTCAAACGGCATAATTTTCAACTATAAATATCAACACTTAGAATGCTTGAAAAACACAGAACTAACACCAAGAACACTGAACACTATCTTTCAAACTCTCAAGCATACTACTTACCTTCAAGCATTCTGTTGCGACCAAAGCTCTTGATTCTAAGTAGCACAAAAGTTCTAAGTGTCCTGATCCTTAACAAGCATTGTTATCTGTGAAGGAGTTGAATTAAGATTTTATATCTGAGATTCATTCTCTTGAACACTTATCATAGACTTGGGTCAGTAAAGAACAAGATACCATACATTGAAAAGTGTATTAAGTATACTTGACTCATAGAGCTATCTGCATAACTGAATAAGTTATTAAAGAAGCTCACCTGACAAACTACCTTAACCAACACCTTAATCGGCGTGGAGTACAGGAAGTACTTAGTTTGGGAAACTAAGGAATATCTCCAAGGTTACTGAGCATAGGAAGTACTTAGTTTGGGATACTAAGGAATTGCTCAAAAGCTTTCTGAGTATAGGAAGTGCTTGGCTGAGAAAGCCGGGGAATAACTCAGGGGGAACACTTAGTTGAGAACCTAGTGTATTTAGGAATCGAGAGAAGATATTTGTAAGGTTAACTCAATTATCTGTCTTAGTGGATTCTAGGTCTGAGAAAGGCCGAAGTGGATTAGTTGAAGGATTACGCCACCTTCAGATACCACTATAAAGACTTGTGTTATTTACTTTCTGCATCTTATAACTTGCTTTAGTTACTTTGCTAAGTATTTACACATATCTTGCTGAGCACGTGCACTTATCACAAAAAGTCTTCCGCTCTCTGAAAATAAGTATCAGATATCTTCACAGATATCTGAGAAAGTGTGTTTATCGACAAAAGTTTGAAAAAGACTATTCACCCCCCCCCCCCTCTAGTCCTTTACTTTGCCGTTATCTGGACCAACACTTTGGAAGCTAAGGAATAGCTCAAAGGTCACTGAGTAGAGGAAGTACTTGGTTGGGAAATTCAGGGAACAACTCAGGGGGGACACTTGGTTGGGAACCTAGTGTTAAAGGGGTCAAGAGATAAGACTTGATAAGGGGAACTCAATTTCTTATCTTAGTGGATTCAAGTCCTGAGAAAGGGCAAGTGGATTAGTTGAGGGATTACGCCACCCTCAGATACCACTATAAAGCTTTGTGTTATTTACTTGCTGCACTTTACTTATTGCGTATTTATTGCTTGCTGAGTATTTACACACATTATAACTTGCTGAGCATGTGCACTTATCACAAAAGTCTTCCGCTCTCTGAATATAAGTATCAGATACCTTCATAGATATCTGAGAAACTGTTTTATCGTCAAAAATTTTAAAAACTATTCACCCCCCCCCCCTCCTTGTCTTTTACTTTGTCGTTATCTGGACCAACACAGATGAGTTCCCTTCAGATCATATTCTCTCGCAATCCTCTCCAGATAGATGCTCGAGGCATGCGGTGTAAGCCTTGGCATAACATAGTCGCGTATGGGTCTGTCGTCTTCGTCCACCAATTCCACCCTTGCGTAGTTATCCCTTCTTCGATTTTCATCTAACCTCAATCTTTCCTTGGCTATCCTTAGCCTTTCCTGTTCCAGCTCTTCTCTCTCAGCTTGGATCTCAAGTCGAATCTTAAGCAGCTGCTCAAGTTCAGAAGTTGAGACATTCCCACATGGATTGTCGTTGCTGATTCCTTCTCCACTCATGATGCTGGATGATTCCATGACGGTGGCAAACAGTCTTCGCCTTTCAAACTTATCTATGCCGTCTTTAAACGGTACTATTGGTGTTCCCGCGCTTCTCATGCCTTGCATAAAGACTGACAGACACACCTTTGCAGATACGAATAGAAAATACTAGAAAGATAATAAACAGAAATCTAAAGTTACGTGTTTTTGGATTTTTTTTTAATAAGAAAACAAACTATTACGGAAAAGTAAATATTTTTGGATTTTTTGCTGTGGAGATTGATTCCCACAAGTTATATATATATATATATATATATATATATATATATATATATATATATATATATATATATATATATATATATATATATATATATATATGGGTTTATGCTATACGAGTTAAAAGATAGTGCGTAAATTAAAAGCGAAAGAAAGATTTCAACTTATCTCGGACGATCAAAACTTGCTTGAGCGGTCAAGTGTCCCCGGTAGCGGCGCCAAATTTTGATGTGCACTCAGAGATTTTGATTTTCGTTGTAGAATCTGTAATCCCTAAATACAATCAAAGATTAAATTTATATGTCGGAAGTCCTCAAATCCACAGTTTATAGCGGAAAGCTGACTCGGGATGTCGTTCTCCACGGACACTTAGCATAGGAACAAGCAAAAATCATATGTAAATTGTATGCAGAAAGTAAATAGAATGATTGCAGATAGAATGATTGAATCACAGTAAACCCTAATTTTATTTTTTTTTTAATAAAATATGGAGTCGAACTCCTATTATTGAACCATAAACCAAACAGGTGTAAAAGCCACCTTAGTACATAGGAGGAAATCATGACATTCCAGCAATGTCTAGCAGCTGACTAAACATCTCCTAACAGTAAACCCCAATTGATGAGATGAAATCGATGGTGTGAAGGTGTAAAGGATCCTCGACCTCCCTCTACTATGCTACTCCCAACTTCCTAGTTAAAATCCTACGCGATTACCTGTAACGACAGCAGGGCATAATACTATGGTGCAGGAGGTGCAGTCGGCACGAGTACCCCTACTCAGTTCAATGAAAATACTGTGTCACTCAGCAGAACATCACACCACGAAGGATGTATAGAGTTGTATAACCACGATTTACGTCTAATAGCTATTCTATTAATATATCACGGTATATAAAGAAGTAGCAAAAGCAGAGTTACGGGGGTTCGACTTTACAAGAGAAAGTTAGCTACTCATAGTATTCTACTAGACATAAATCGAAAACAGTAAAGAAAAGAAGAAGAAGAAGCTTAGTCTCTGATGTCTTCGTGTTGTTTCTAGGGTTTCCTCCTTCTGGGTGCCTGACGGCAAGCGGTTTTTGGGTTTCACTTCCCCGATGACTGGTTCTCTCTTAGGAGAGCTGCTTTATGAGGGGTGTAGAATTATGAGACCCCAGAGGTCTTACTTATAGTTGAAATTTCGTACTCTGGCCGCCATTCTTCAATAAGGAAGGTTTAGAAAGGCGGGCTCTAGCCTGACAGTAGGGGTGAGCGCAGACAGGTATTGGCGGGTATTTACAAAAAATCAAACCAACCCTCCTATGGCGGGTGAATATTTGTCCGACCCACGGCGGATAGAATAATTTTTCAACCCGCGACGGTTCGGGTGATAACAATGGCGGATGGATTGGCGGGCGGATTGGCGGGTGAATTACTACATCAATCAATTGTTGGGTTACGGTTCTTGATTATGTTAGAATGATAGTTAATTAGTTGAGCATGGTCCAGTGGTTTTTTTTTTTTTTTTTTTTTAGTCCAAGATACCATATATATATATCATCAAAGGCAAAAGCCAGGTTCAACATCATACACGACTAGCATACTAATAGTTGTGACTATCCTTATCCTCAACAGCATGTTGGGAAAGGTCATGAGCAATACTATTTCTACTTCTAGGTACATAAAGAAAAGTTACATAATTAAATACACAACAGATGGATCTAATATCTTCAACTATTGGACCAGCAGAAGAGAAGACTGGGTCGGAATTTTGAAGAGCAAAAATTAGATTCAGGCAGCCTCCTTCAATCTGGATATCAGTAAATCGCACATCCCGTGCTAGTAAAATTTCTTGCCTTGCCGCTAGTGCCTCTACAACCTCTGGTTCTCGTATATGCATTGCTTTTCTCTGTCTCCAAGAGAGGATATCTCCAAAATGGTTACGAGCAACTACTCCAAGTCCCGCAAAGTCAGTATGCTGTCGAACTGAGGCGTCGAAATTCATCTTCACCACATTTGCAGGTGGTGGCAGCCAAGTACTTGTCCCTGTTGTTGGAATTTGGTGATGCTTGAACTGAGTGCAGGCCTCCTTGTACCTGCTAATGTAACGCAGTACGAATTGGTTAGCATCCCACGGATCATAACCCGAGCCATCATGCACCAATTTATTCCTGTTTGACCATATACTCCACATCGAGCAAACAAATATCTGGAAATTCTCCTTCGACAATTTAGAATAGGCATTAAGAACCCATTCCCAAATGTCACATGTTGCTATAGAAATAATAGAGTGTGGCAAGGATGATAAAGCCCAGAAAAGTCTAGCATAATGACACAAAGTAAATATATGCAAAGCAGTTTCACTTCGACCCCGACACATTGGACACAAAGAGTTTCGGATAATGTGGTGCCGTTGCAAATTAAACAGAACCGGGATCGCATCTTTTAAGACTCTCCAAAGGAAAACTTTTACTTTACTAGGAATTTTAAGTTTCCAAATAAAATCCCAGCAGATTTGGTTAGGAATGCTACAGGTTCCATTTTTATTTTGCAGCTCTCGTGTTCGAAGATTTCTTGCCAAGTAGTAAGCGGATTTAACCGAATAAACACCAAACTTCGTGAAGTGCCAAACTCTACGATCATTACAGTCAGAATTGCCTAAGGGAATCCGCTGTATTGCTTCAATGTCGTCCTCCCAGAACAGGATATTCAGAAGTTCCGTGTTCCAAGTCGCCGATCGAGTGCTGATCAATCAAGTTGGCTACGGAAACAGTATGCAAGTCATATAAATCCGGGGTAATCGGGCGCAGAGAACCATCCCTTGGAATCCACTGGTCACGCCATACATTGATATCTCTACCATTACCCACCCTCCATCTAACACCATTTCGAACCATATCCATCGCGCCTAAAATACTTTTCCATCAGGATCGGGAGATTTTAAAGGGTACATATCAAAGAGCGATTGTTTTACCTCTTCCGGAGTGAATTCGCGCCGCAAATCCTGATTCATCTCCTCAGTCACACGTCCAGCCATAGTACTAACCACATCATCTATCTCTACCGAACTCGGATTTATGGACTGAAAAATGCCTCCAAAATACTGATTGATAATTGCACCCATCTCAGCCCTGGTCTCGCGCAACATCCCCGAATTATCCTTTAACCCAGAAATTTGGTTCTGCCTTTTCCTTTTCGATGCTTGAGAGTGAAAGAAACGGGTGTTTCTATCCCCTTCTGCGAACCATTGGACCTTCGAACATTGATGCCACATAACCTCTTCTTTATCCATTTCATTCTCGATCAGAATTTTAGTTTCCCAAATCTGTTGTTTCATTATTTGCGTTAGAGGCTGTTTCTGCAGAGTAGATAGCTGCTTGTTGAGATCCTTAAGTTTCTCCTTGACCTGTCCAAAAGTCGTACTGTCCCAATCAGCCAAGATTACCCGACACTGATCCAAATTATTTAGCAAACCAAGATCGTCCGTCCATTCTGTTCGAACAAGTTGTTCACAATCTGCCGATTTTAACCACATCGCTTCGAATTTAACAGGTCTGTTAGGTCTGTGGTATATCTTTCGTTCTCCAAACAGTTTCAACAAAATCGGAATGTGATCATAAGCACGCGTTTCCAAATTTCTAACCTGTGCACTCGGAAATAGATTATTCCACCCAACATTGCTCACTGCCCTATCCAAACGGCACCTGATTGTCCCGGTTTCATCATGATTATTTCACCATGTAAAAGGATAACCAATGAATCCAACATCGAACATATCATTAAAAGCTAGGGCTTGTCTAAAATCTCTTATGCGCCATTCCGGTGTTCGTCGACCCCCATACTTTTCCTGATCTGATAGAATCTCGTTGAAATCCCCCATGCAAACCCATTCCCTCCCCGAGTGAGTACCCAAATCTCTAAGAAGTTTCCACATGTTCTTACGAAGGGCTGCATCCACTTCACCATAGAAGCCAGTAAATCGCCATAAGGGGCTAGTTACGTCCAATTGAACATGGGCGTCCACGTTGTCCTGCCTCCAACTGAGCCCTGCCAATCTGTACCTACATGTCCCTGATTCCCTAAATTCACCGAATTAGGCTTCTCTGGACGCTGCCTCAATATACCGGACAAATTTGGGTTAAAAGTAAAGTTCCGTGACCCAATTCCATGATTTAGAAACCTCGACGACTGAGTAGATCCATTAAAACGCAACCAATCCCCATATTTTAGATGTTCCACTCCGACTCTATCATTATCCCCTAGAAGGTTCAAACAAGCGTGACAATCCTTGACGAGATGGCCTATAATTCCACAAAAGTAGCAGAAGTTCGGCAGTTTTTCATAAGTAACCGAAACTTGAATCTTAGTGTTTCTCGGGCCTTCGATGCTAAGGATACAGATCAGTGGCTTAGAGATGTTAATCCTGGCCTGTAGCCGCATAGTGTTGCGCACAATACCCTGCTCTTCGTTCTCATTGAAATCCACGAATCCGCCCAAAGCCTGCCCTATAATACGAGCTATAGATATGTTACTAAATCCGCAAGGAAGGCCTATAACGTGGACATGGAAATCGCAAACATCCATATCAATTGCGAGAGGATCCATGCCCTGTGGATCAATCTCATGGAGTATAACCAAGTATTTATCAAAAGACCATGGTCCTCTTCGAAGAGTACGTTTCATCTCAAGTTCGTTACCGAATTGGATGATAAACCTGTCGTTCCCAATTTTCTGAAACCTAGCCCCTTTGGTAAGGTTCCATACCCCAAGCATAGTTCTCTCGAATGATTCCAGATGAATCTGTTTTCGAGAGTTCACACGTCCCACAAGGCAGTTATCATAATTAATCATACGGGATCGCCAAATCTCATCCGGAATTCTCACTGAATTTTCTACTTCCGATGTAAGAACCAACATAGACCCCATTGCCTCAAGCAATTTCGAGTCCATACTAACCGTGAAACAGAGGAGAAGAGATGATGACTAGTACTATGGTCGTTATGTGCGAGAAGATCAAATCACGCTACCTGCCAATTAACACAACAAAAAAAGAGAATCAAAACACCCCAAACACCGGAAGAGGGTGAAGGCGGAAAACGAAGAATGAACAGACGAAAAACAGACAACGTGAAATAAGCAGACGTGAAAGGAACAGTTTTATTTTCACGCAAAAGAACAAAGTTAAAAAAAAGACAGATGAACCAACTTACAACCAATTGAACAAGTTATTTTTTTATCACTATTTCTAAGGTTGATCTCACCATTTTCTAGAGATGTCAAGAGAAGACCAGGGAAGGTAAATAACGCTCAGGAAGAGAGGGATCAATCTCCAGCCAGAGGGAAAATACTCTTAGTAGAGAGAAAACTTTTAGAGAGAGAAAGTAGAGAGAGAAGCATTTTTCCTTTTGCTACAATATGTTAGCATGGTCTAGTGGTTTTGGCAACATGTATTGTTGTTTGTAATCTGGTTACTTTTGAGGCCTAAAGCTTCCCAGTTTTGCTGCCTAGTTATCAAAATAATAAAGGGTGAATTACAAACTAATACCACCCCTATATCTTTACTACGCTAGTCATACATACTTTCTTTCTTACAATTTAGTTTCTACTTGTCTAATCTTTCGAACTTGCCCTCAATTTAATATGGTATTTATCATTAAAAGCATCATCAAAATTTGATTAATTGATTCCTATAATCAATCTAATTATAGAAGAAATTCAAATCCTCTTCTCCAAATTCCACACAAATTAAATGATGCAAGCATCACATTTCAGAAAATCAAACGTCATACTTGAATTCAGTTACTAAAAATCAATCATCATATTGCAAAGCAAGCATCACATTTCAGGAAATCAAGTATCATACTTGAATTCAATTACTGAAAATCAAGCATCATATTGCAAAACAAGCATCACATTTTAGAGAACAAGCATCATTACTAAAAAATCAAGCATCTTTCTGATTTTTTGAAATCAATCACATAATTACTCATAAACAAGCATCACATTTCAAAACAAGCATCACATAACAAACCTATTGACATGAAAATTTATATACTGTAAATCAAGCATCATTAGCATCTATTTTGATTACAAAAATAAATTATTTGATTAAATATGCAATTAAGTAAGTGATTATATCAAGAATGGTAATGTTTCTTTTCAAAGTTACTAAAATTAACAAAATGACTAATTTGTAGAAATGTTTTGACTAATTTGTAGGAAGGTTTTTTTTATGTATGACTAATATGTTTGAAGTTTTTGAAACTAGCATCATTTTGTAATTATTCCAATAATAAATTTTAATTTTTTAAAGAAAAAACTAAAATATATTATAATCCATCAAATTAACAAAATATTTTGAAAGCAAGTAAAATAATGAAGTACCATTTAATTATGTAGTTTCGTAGTTTATATATGAATAACAATAGTTTTATTGCTATTAATTTATTTTATATTTATATCTATTCATTTAAGTGATAATTAATTATTTCACATATATACATTATTTGTTATATGAACAATATGGTGGGTAGGGCGGGTGGGTTTCACCAAACCAACCCACCAATTGGCGGGTTATTAAAAATTTAACCCGCGTAATTTTTTAAAAAAAAATTAATCGACGGGTGCGGGTGAAATGCGGGCGGTTTGTGCGGACGGGTCGGTCGGGCAGCTTGTTTGCACAACCCTACCTGACAGGCCAGGAAAAGGCCTAGAAATCAGAAAGTCTCTCCACTACGGTTGACTGTGGGCCGCAGAAGCCTCTTTGCGGCCCACTGTCGACTGCCAAGTGCGATTTCTGCAGGTTCTTTTCGTTCTTCTTTGTTCTTCGATTTCGGGTTTCGTAACTTCGTTTCCTCGAAAAGTGGTCTTCTACAATGTTGTTGCATCTTCAATTATCTTCGCATTGGTTGGTCGCATGACATGTTTTGACTCCTCGAACTCCATGAAACGGCCAATTCAGCGTATTTGCTTAACTTTCTCGATTTCGCACAAATATGTCGTTTTAGTGCCTGAAATCGTGCAATTCCTCAAAAACGCGATCATGACCTACAAAATACACAAGAAGTTGGTAATTGACCATAATATGATACAATTATTGAATCTAAAGCAAAAAACGAGGGTCTAAAAGCATGCAATATCGCACATTTCATTGTCACATCATTAACTAAGCAGAGTAATGTGACAGAGCAATTAATGTATAAGTTTGCAAAGTAACAGTTTGATAAATTGTTTTTGTTTAAACTAACAATAAACCAAGTAAAGCAAATAAACAGTAGATGAATATGTATCAGGAGAAATATGAACTCGGTAGGAATAATCAGAAACGCAGTATACAGGATATAGTTATAGCATTCGTACGATTGTCACGTGTTATTTGTCCAGAAACCGTTAAAGCGATCTTAACCAAGGACGTTTTCGAATATTTTATACTTGAGTAATTATCTGATTGCCAGACAGATAATCCTTGAACAAACGATTAGAATATTTTAGACTTGCGAATCGAATTAACAGGTTTTACGAAGATTTTAGACTAGCATAACTCGTACGAATAAATTCATAGCATATAACCCTAATACATGCGAATCATCATATTACTACCGCATTCACGATGAATTTAGCTACTCATGAACATGCAATTATTATAAACATTCATGTTTGAATAGATGATAGACATAAGATTGATGGAGATAAAATTATCAAGCCTAAACGATCACAAGCAAGCGAATTGCGAAAGTAATATGAATAGATTAACATATCTCTAACCTTCGAACGTAAATCGGTGAATAGTATTGATTACACGATGAATAACCAAGCTCAAATCTCCCAAAATCAAGTCTAGGATTCAAAGAGCTTTTACAATGGTTTGATATGAAAGTTGTGTGGAAAAGAATGAAGGAAAAAAATATATAAATACAAGGAATTTCGAGTAAATTAGGGAAAATCCGAGTAGGCTTCGGCAAGCCTGTCGCGACCAAGCCAAAAGCTGGTCTTGTTCTTGAGGATTTAATTGGCCTTGCAAGATCTTGTCGCGACCAGCTTCGTCGAACTGTACAGAATCTAGGACGAATTTGGCAATGCTTCTAAAACCAAAGTCGTAGCCCTTTGAATTATCTACACGTGGCAACCAAAATCAGGTAAATCGGACATTATATGAAGAAGTTATGTTCAAAATAGCTAGGTTGCTCCGTAAGTTTCACTTCATCGCACGTCTCGCTTAAATGACTCTAGAATCTTCGTCCGAACTCCGAATCCACTTCCGTTTTCGCCATTTTGCTCTACTCTCAAAGCTCTAGATTGATCTTTAAATTTTCAAAACCATCTTTTCACTCCGATTTTCACCTAAAGTATAGAAAAACCTACAAATACAACTAAAACACAAAAGCGTAAAAACGAACAATAATATAAAATACGACAAAGACTAACAAAAGTACGATTAAAAGAACGCGATGAACCTCTAAATTACGCCCGATGTATGAATAGGGTCTATATTTTTACTCCATCTCTCCTTCACACTGATTGCCGCCTCCTCCATTGATCAATATGGTAGGTATCATCAAATTTTGTGCCCTAATTATTTTTCTTTATTCATCCTCTGTATTGGAGTAGGGGTGGGCGCGGGACGGGTTCGGGATTAAACATCAGGTACCCTATATTTCGGGTTTGAATTTATTCATCCAAATCCCGACCCTATATTTTGCGGGTACCCGCAATCGGGTACCCGTAATAGATCGGATCCGGATAGGGTTACCCTATCGGGTATTAATTTAAGAATTGTTAAGTTTGATTATTGGATTGTAATGACCCAAAATAATCCGTACTAGAACCATAAGAACTCAACTGGACTAGTGGACCATGACGAAAGAGAAGAAAATCCATCTAATTCTAACAAAGAATCATATTAATAAATATGGCCAGATCATACTCGAGATCGGTCAACCCGAGTAACATCAACTCATTTTCCATCGGAGTTCGGAAGGTAGAAAGAGGAGAATGATTCGTCACGAGTTTGAAATAAAGCAAGCCATAGTTGGAATCCCCGCTCACAGTATTTTTTCTTTCTTCATTTGTTTTCCAATCCTGGGAAAAGCGAAAAGCAAACCTTTCGTTTCGTCATCACGGACCCAAATTGACTGAGGCCTTCTCTGCTTCAAATCTAAGGCTCCATCCATACATTTCTGCTTAACCGCGTACGAAATTTCCACCACGCGTCCACAAGCTTTGCTTAGTTTTCGAAATGAGAAAACCCAAAACTTAAACCCTTTGTAATTTATCCAGACCAGATCTCCTTTTTTTTCTTCTGTTTTTTTGTTTTTGTTTTCCTTGAAGCTCAGAATTTTCAATTATGGCGAGGGTTCGTGATAATTGGGAGCGGCTGGTACGCTCGGCTTTGCGCAGCCAGCAGCGCCCAGGCCACGAGCGGACAGCCAGTGGAATCGCCGGCTCAGTTCCTGATTCGCTGCAACGGACCACAAATATCAATGCCATTTTGCAGGCTGCCGATGAGATTCAACC
Source organism: Plantago major (assembly GCA_026545765.1). Taxonomy (NCBI): domain Eukaryota; kingdom Viridiplantae; phylum Streptophyta; class Magnoliopsida; order Lamiales; family Plantaginaceae; genus Plantago; species Plantago major. The sequence continues at coordinate 30,715,110 of CM048841.1, forward strand.
TCAGGACCCTAATGTTGCCAGGATATGTAAGTATATCACATATATATTGCTACTGCCTGTTGTATATCTCTCCGAATAATAATAATAGTAATTGTTATAAGGATCTGTTTGCGTTGAATTTGAATTAGCCTTGATTCAGTTTTTGAAAATATGGCCAGATGATGGAGGCTCGACTATATTAGACTTAATTAGGATATGCGTGTATCATCATATAGTTTAAGTTTTCATCTCCTATTAGAAATGTTTGCTAATGTCATAAGGATATAGTACCGAGAGACCTTTGGGTTGAATTATAGTGCTGAAGTGCTCACTGGGCTTTGTTTGCATAATTATAAGGGGATGAAAGTATGTGATGAGGAAAATGAAATACTATTATTATAATTGGGTGTATCAGTTTAAGTTTCAGCTCCGCGGAGTGATAGTCCGTGATAGTGATCCTAGAGTTTTCTCTTCTGTTGTTTTTGAAGGAGTAGGGAGGAGTGTTGTATATTCTGGTATGTTTAGCTTCCAAGTACCGAATAACTCGAGCTAGGTACTCAACCTGCAATATAAATATATACTATAAGGGTAAAATGAACACTTGCCAAACTGTATTGAAGTTACCGTATGAGTTTTTCCACGGTTTTTAAGAAACCTAGTTGACTAATGGGAGTATAGTGTAAATGGTTTTTGTTGCTGAAGTAAAGAATGAATGAAGAATGTAATTGGGGTATAAGAATGATAAAGAATGTAAGTGGGTAGCTTGTGATAAATAGTGAATAAAGAATGTAAGAAAGGCATTGTTTAAATCACTAACTACTAAATAAAATAATTGAATAAAGTGTGTAAAGTTGTAAATATGTGTGTTTGTTAATGGATTGATTGTATCCCGAAGTATGTTTCATTTTGCACGGAAAACCCTAAGAATAAAGTTGATGCGTTACAAATGGGACCGAGGGAGTATTTATTATGTACTAGTTTCTGTAAAAGTGATTTGTGTTTAATTCTCACTCACTGTCGAAATTTTCATTCCTACAAATGAAAAAGGGATGCATGGAATGAAGAATATATTCTAAATAAATAATGATGTAGGTAAATCACAAGGATCAAATGCATATAATATTTTGATACTTTATAAATATTATAGGCAGCAGGCTTGCAAAACAAAATTTCTCCCGAGGCATATGTTCCTTGCCCCTGTCAAAGTGAAAACTCTTGAATGGTGAGGTCCATACATGGGCTGTGGTGCAATTTTTTTTAGGTTTGTCAGAGTTTAAATGATCAATCATTAAGGGGGCCTTTTATTGTTACCTGTTTTGTTTAGTGATGTGGCTAGCCATCATCTAGTGGATGTTTTCAATGGTCTTATGCTCTGAGAAGAAAGAATGTTGTATAGCATGTGAGGTGTGATTGGATAAATGGCGGGTTGTTTGGAAAGGGATTAACCAAGCACCTGCTAGGTTAAGGAATTGGGATTCTGGTTAAGGAATAGTGAATCCGATTGAAGTATGTTAGTTAAGTACTTAAGTGTAAACTGTGGAGCACCTGCGACTCAGAGTTCACTAAGACTCTAACCCTTTGGCAAAGTGTATCAAGATTTTGGTGGACTAACTCTTTCTCAATCAACTTGCTGGACATAAATATGGCTTTGTGTTGTGGAAAGCAATCTGGTATCAGGTGTCTAATGGGTAAGAATGGAGAATAGAGACAAATGATGGATATATTGTACTTTAGAGGGAGGGTAGGTTATGCTGACAGGGAAAATTCACCTCTACCCTTCTGAAACTAATTCATATGTTGTTTCCTGATCTTGTATACAATGCTAAGAGGTTAGTTCAAGATGAATACCTATGGGCTGGGATAGGGTGAGGAGATGTCCCAGTTAGTTAAATTATTGTGCTTGGTTTTGTTGGTTTTTCTGCATAACAAGGTAGTGGATAGCTGGGGATTAATTTTTGGTAGGTTGCTGGTGTGTTGAGATTTACTTAGGCTCTGTTCTTTTCAACTGAAATTTACTGAACTGAACTGAATTGTAGTATAAAATATAACTAAGCAGAACTGAACTGAGCTGAACTAAACTGAATGGAACTGAGCTGAACTGAATGAGTTTTCAGTTGAAGAGAACAGAGCCTTAATAGGATGATACCCTGTTGCTGAAAAGATGCGAGTACCTTTTCGTCATCAATGTAGTTGTCTTTATACTCTAACGTGCTAGATTCATCCGTGGTTTGACATTATTATAAAGTTAGCGACACTACTTTCGTTTAATTGTTGGAAAATGTCATTGCATACTTCTTAAAACTTGAACCTGCTCTTGCATATTTCTTCTCTTTCTTTTATTGAAAAACCAATTATCAACGAGAAGGAGATACACTAGGAGTGCATTGTTAATGCGGATTACAAAGGAACTGGGAAAAATCTTACATGCACCAAGAAACCAGAGCTAATAATTTTTTATTCGCAGTTAAAGACGTTTTAATTTCCCTGCAATTCGTAGGCACCATATGATGCATTACGGGATTAATCACTTTTTAGTCTTGAAGCTCCAGATGTGACGAATGTCGTGTCGATTATGTAATTTTTGTGATTTGTTACTACATGAACTATGGAATGCAGTCTCTAAATGTTCCAGAGGGTAATATAAAATACTGCTTGTTGCTGTGGTTGATGACATTGGTGAATAATATTTCTCTGGGATGCATAATTCCCTTGGATATGATATTGATTCAAAATGAATTTGTTATCGAAGCAAATTTTCATTTTTATTAAATTTTGAGTGTCTACTGTTACTGTTTACACTTGCCTGTATATTTTATGAGCTCCTCTGGCCTCTCATTTAGTTGTTGCGATAAAATTGCAATTGTTTATCAACTCAACAATTTTGAATCTGGATTTCTTACCATGTGTTTTAAATTTGTTCTCAAGTGTGTGAGCAGGCATATAGTATGGCTCAGAATTTGGATCCAAACAGTGACGGTAGAGGTGTTCTTCAGTTTAAGACCGGTTTAATGTCTGTGATCAAGGTACAGTACTTCCCTATTGCTTTTATTACCCAACATGTGATAGCAATTTATATTATTTGCTGATTAGTCGCATGTAGCGGATACCAGTGAGAAATTAAAAAAAAAGCCTACTATACTACCTTCATTGTTTTTAAACATTCACATTTAGAATGGCAAAAAGTTTAAGATGGAAGAGTAAAAAAATGATTTGTGGTCTGTGGAGATACTTCATTGAAATAGTTGTTGGTGGATGGTAAAATGTCAGGAGAGAATAAAGTGTGAGTGGGAGTGTGGGCGATTACCTTATAAGTGGAGTTAGTGAGTTTTCTTAAAAGGAAAGTGGCTGTTTGTAAAAAAAATTGCCATATTTGGACAATGTGAATGTTTGTAAAAAAACGGAGGGAGTATTATGTACATTGTGGGTTGAAAGCCATCAATGTTAACGTTATCTTTAACACCTAGGATCTGTTTGGTTCAGCTAAATGCTCAAGTAACTAATGGCATAGTTTTTATTGTCTTTGTTTTCTGCAGCAAAAGCTTGCCAAAAAAGATGGGGGCCGCATAGATCGTAATCGTGATGTTGAGCGGCTGTGGGAATTTTATCAGCAATATAAGAGGCGACACAAAGTTGATGATATACAGAGGGAGGAACAAAAATGGCGTGAATCTGGCATTTCTGGCACTTTTAGTTCTGACATTGGAGAGTGCGTTATTCTGTGCTAGCCCTTGTTGATTTCATCTGTCTTGGTTATTGTTGTTTATGCTGCTTTTAATGATATTGGAGATATTAATGCATGTCGGTGAAATATGATGTTCCAAATGAAGGAATGGTTTGTCAGTCTCTTTGCATATAGTACACTTTTAATAGGACAAATTTGGTAACTTTCCTGTTATAAGTCGCATTGGAATATATGAATTTCGATTTCCATTTTTTTTTATCTCCTCCCATTTGAAATAGAGGGAACAATTGTAAAGCTTTTAGTGAAATAGATCATCATCATCAACATCCTCCTCCTCCTCCTCCTCCTCCTCCTCCTCCTGGTTGTTGGTGGTGGTGGTGGTGGTGTTGCTTGCTTGCTTGCTTTTTATATGCCTTATTCTGTGGCTTATATAAAGCTTAGGACTCACTGATCTAATTTTTGTGACTATACAAGTTTCCTAATCCAATCCCTTATACTTTATTTTTATTTTATTTTTCAGTTTGCAACATAGATTCTCAGAGATGAGGAGAGTATTTGCTACCTTGAAGGCGTTGGTTGAGGTCATGGAGGCACTTAGTAAAGATGCAGCGCCTGATGGAGTAGGGAGGCTGATTATGGAAGAGGTACTCTCCAGTCTCCTGCATTCTCATCTTGCCTATTTTCATATACTTAACACTCACCAGTGTGTTCACACTTTATTCTTTTTAATTGATTTTTCATTGGGACATTTTTGGTTGATATGGGTCTTATTCCAGTTGAGAAGGATAAAGAAGTCAGATACAACTATATCAGGAGAACTCATGCCTTACAACATTGTCCCTCTAGAAGCACCTTCTTTAACCAATGCGATCGGATATTTTCCAGAAGTAAGTCGAGATCATAACCATCTTAATAATTGCATCACTTGTCGTACTTCGTTTACTTTCTTGATGCTAAGTGAGGATGCTCGGTAACCATTGTTAAAGAAACTTAAGACTGCGAAGTGTCTAATGTGTCATTTACTATTTCATTTTGTTCTTTTCTGAAAACCTGTCCTTTTCTTGAAGCTGCCTTAAAAAAAATGCACGTCTTCTTGATCATCTAGTGATTTGGTTTAGCTGATAATCTGAGCAGGTCAGAGGAGCTATATCAGCAGTGAGATACACAGAACATTTTCCCCGGCTCCCAGCTGATCTTGGATTCTCTGGAAAGAGGGGTTTGGACATGTTTGACCTTTTGGAATACGTATTTGGTTTTCAGGTTCTAATTCTTACTTTTTGCCCTGTTGCCCCCCTTCCCTACTGGATGACATTAGTTTGGGCCAGTGTGGCGAACTCATCTTTTGTCTCTGCTTTTGCTTTATTTAGAAGGACAACATAAGGAATCAACGCGAGCACGTCGTTCTAACTTTGGCAAACGCTCAGTCACGGCTTGGCATTCCAATGGAGGCTGATCCAGTGAGTAGGGCGTCTAGATTTAGTATTTGTTATGGAATTATAATGCCCATGAAATGCACTTACGCGTGGGTCTCATGGCTATGTGACTGCAAGTTTATATGACATATTGTCTGTTATTTATTCATTACAGAAACTAGATGATAGAGCTATCCGTGATGTATTCCTGAAGGTCCTGGATAATTACATCAAATGGTGTAAATATCTGCGTGTACGCGTCGTATGGAATAGGTAGTCTCTGCTTCATCCTTCATTTTTTTATCAGTATATGTATGTGTACACACGCTGACTCCTACTTATCTTTTTCCTTGTAGCTTGGATGCGATTAATAAGGACAGGAAGCTTTTTCTCATATCACTCTACCTTTGCATATGGGGGGAAGCTGCAAACATTCGTTTTCTTCCCGAATGCATCTGTTATATCTTCCACAATGTATGTCTCAGTAGCTACATTTGTAGTTCTTGTTACTTATGTATGTCATATAGGCTAATTTTTTGTAAATATTGTGGGCTTTTTATATTATTTCTGGTTTTGTGCACAACGCCCACCCAGCCATATTTTTTTCATGAATTGTTTTTGTTGTCATCCTAATTGTTCACTCACTGACAAAAACTGTCATTGCTCACCAGTTTCACCAATTGATAACCTCCAATTTTCTTAGATGCTGTTAGCAAGATAAAAAGTCTACTTAAATCATATGGCTATTTATTTAGTTATATATATGAATAATATAATTGATTAAACGGAGAATATTAACCACATATTCCTCCATCTTAAGGAAGTTCACTTACTGTGGGATTCCTTATTGGGCTCTTTTAATCTTGGATGATGTCCGGGATAATGTTGGTGTGCTCAGGTCCTAAAATTGGATATTTTTATTGATAAGATAAATGATATTCAGACAAATGATAATCTTTTTCTTGGTGTATATGCTGGATTTTGAAGGCAAAATAGTATATGCTTGGGTGTAAATCTCATTTCTTTCTTTGAGTTGTTACTTACTTTATTGGATTAATGCCGCAGCTAGAAACTCTTCTCCTGGAGTCTAATGTTCTTACTCTCCTCTCCGAACTGTTAAAGTATACAGTGCATCATCTTTTGTCAAATATTGATAACTATGTCTATCATTATCTTTATCATCATGTTTGTTTGGGTGGCTTATCAAGATGGCAAGGGAACTAGACGCAATTCTGGATCACGGGGAGGCAACTCATGCTGCAAGTTGTGTCAATGGAGAGAGTGGGGCTGTCTCGTATTTGGAGGAAATAATTTGCCCCATATATGAAACTGTGGCAAGAGTGAGTGCTTTCCCTTTTTCTTCTGTTGGGATTTCATTTGATGGGCTGTGCATGAAAAATTTAACAAGTGACTATTAACCAAGTGGAATGTGCAATCATGCTTAGTTTTGAATTGACAATGATTCCTTGCTCCCCTAGTTATTCCATCATGTGATATTCTCAGATCTTTGAAAACCTTTCATGTTTAGAATAAGCAACTTGCTCCTGAAATTGACAAGCTAACATTTATTTTGAAGTTTCTTTCCTCTTTCTACTTCATTGAGTGATGGAGTTTCACACTTCTCTGAGTTGTAGGAAGCTATGAACAACAATAATGGGAAGGCAGCACACTCTAAATGGCGGAATTATGATGACTTCAATGAATACTTTTGGTCTGTTTTCTTGATCAAGTTTCTGATGATCTTATTTCCTATTTTGGGCCTGGCATTGTTTTAACACTCTTGAATGTAGGTCACCTGCTTGTTTTGAGCTGAGTTGGCCTATGAAGAAGGATTCACCATTTCTATTCAAGCCCAGAAAAGGGAAAAGGGTAAGTTTTGACCATCATCTGTACTTCCCGTTAGTAATTGAAAACAGGCACTGTTTCAATCTTTTACATGCCGTGCTCCGATTAAACTTTGGATATTCTTTGTAAATCTTGAAGAGGTTCCTTTACCTCTATATATTCATTGCATTGTTTCTATCTTAATGACAGACCGGTAAAAGTTCGTTTGTGGAACATCGTTCTTTCCTTCACTTGTATCGAAGTTTTCATCGATTGTGGATCTTTTTAGCCATTATGTTTCAGGTTAAGTTTTCGTTTTCCATGTTTTGTCATAGTTGTCATTAGACAGCTTCCGGTTTCTTTGGATAAATCTCTTAGGTGTTCCTGCAGTGTTCTTTAGCAATTGGTATGATCTAATGCTACCTGTGCAGTGTATTTCTTATTTGGCTTATTCTGTTACCACAGGCACTTGCTATCATAGCTTTTAATGATGGAAGAATTAATCTCAGTACCTTTCAAACGCTTCTTAGTGTTGGTCCAACATTTGTGGTCATGAATTTTTTTGAGAGTAAGTTATATCCTATGAATTTGACTACTGATCCCAGTGCCTTGGTTTTGTTGACTTCTTGGTTACCCTCAATGTACCTGATGTAGGCTGCTTGGATGTTATCTTGATGTTTGGGGCTTATTCTACTGCTCGCGGTATGGCAATATCTAGACTCGTTATCAGGTTCTTATGGTGTAGCTTCAGCGCTGTGTTTGTGATCTACACATATGCGTAAGTGATACCTATTTAATCACTTATTTATTTATTTATTATTAGTATTTTTTTATTTTCTTAATTTTTGGGCTGTCTAATGCATATTATAAAACTCATGCATTGCCACCATGATTTCAGGAGACTTTTGCAGGAAAGGAATAGCAATGCCTCAAATCCGTTCTATTTTCGGCTTTATCTACTCGTACTGGGTGTATATGCGGGTGTGCGTGTACTGTTTGCCCTGCTGCTCAAATTCCCTTGGTGCCACCGGCTCTCTGAAATGTCTGACCAGTCATTTTTCCAATTTTTTAAGTGGATTTATGAGGTATGTATTTTGAAAGTGTGCAGCATTTATTTTTGTGAGTGGGGTGGTAAATTTGACAATCATGTTGAAAAATGCTATATTGTTGGCTCTGGACTTGTTAATAAGAATACGGATTATCCTTTAAAAGTATGTGCATCATGTTTATTTTTTTAAATCTGACAATCATGTCCAGGAACGCTATTTTGTTGGCCGAGGACTTGTGGAAAAGACTACAGACTATTTAAGGTTTGCTTCTACTTATACTCGTAGTAACATGCCTTATCCTTGACAAATTGCTGTGATGAAGTTATTTGATGGCATTTTCTTTCTCACTCTGGGAGCTGAATTTTCAGCTTCTCATGAATTTAAGGTTGTCAAGAATTGCATTAGTCATTACACTTTGCAAGAAGCACAATCCGTAGCAACTATTGTTGTTTTAACATGATTTGCTTATCAGCAAAAATATTGCTAGCCAGAAGTCAACCATCAGCACGTGTATAGCAAAGGTTTTTTTTTTTTTGGTGGGGGGGGGGGGTCAGTTTCCTCATTTTTACGCCAAATCCATGATTTATATCTTTATTTGTTGAATCCTGAAACGAGAATTGAACTATTTCATAAAGCCAGGTATTAGAAAGCTTTATCTTTCACCTACTAAAATCCAAGTATACTGATCCGAAAGAACTGATATTTATTCATTGGATTAAGCATATGATCTACACTCTCCAATCCTTACTTTTGTTTCCTTCTGCCTTCAAATTTATTAAAGTTGGCGAACTTCCAGAGTTATTTGACGATAGCACTGGTGGAAACAAATATTTTATGATTCTTTTTTACCAACTGATAGCTCCATCGCTTTGAGGTCCTCTGATCTCACCACTCTCTACCCTGCACACATCAACTGTGGAATGTTCTGTCCTAGAATTGTGATGAGTTGTGATATGGTGCGTAGTGCTGTTGATAGGTTGTAAGACGGAATTGGAGGCTCAATGAAAGTGTAATATAACTCTGGTATCCAGCCAACTCAGTTACAAGTGGAACCAAATAAAAGACCCAACAGTAAAACTGGACTTAAGCGGTTGTCAATACAAGTCGTTGGTAGCTAATTCTCATTAATCTGGATTGGTACTGTGGTAGCATGTAAATACAAAGTTGATGCATTATGAGAGTTGGTGTGCTGCAGATGGTGATTATTGATTCTCTTCTGCCCGTTGGAAATTACCTGTGGAGTATTTGTTACATTTATCCTTGTTTACCTGTCAAGTATTATTTCCTTTATCCTTATCATAATTACGAGAGCTATTCAAGAATACATTTGTACTAAAGGAGGATTTCCAGCTCGGGGATCACCAGATTCATACTACGCCTTAGGGGCAACTGTGCTAACAGTGGCCCGTTAAACAGTTTGAAATCAGTTTGTTTCCTGTAGTGAACTTCAAGTTTGGCCTTGTCTGGAGTACATTCTTTTGAAACTGCTATCTCAGATTTTATTAATTAAAAAGATTACATGATTAGTGTCTTACATAAAGTTGAAGAGCAAAGAAGCAAGATTGTTGACACTTGACACTAGATAGAGGGTATGCAGGTTACAGTAGTGAACCAACAAAGCAACGACTGAAATTTGAATTCTATATCTTCCACCCTGCGCAACGTCCTCAAAGCATCCACGTTCCTTGTTCCTTTTTCTCCAGGCACCGACATATGTAACAATGGCTAAGATCATGTAAAAGCTGTTGTATTCATTCCTAATTTTTTTCCTCCTAGTCGTGAGCACATAAACCACTTTGCATGGCATAGTCCAGGATGTTCACGAATGTATTATGGAATCCCAATGCATTATTGCCATCTCAAAATGCCATAACAGCTGATTTCCCTGGAGATTACGTAAAAATCACCAGTCTACAATGTACAATTCTCAACACCATAAGTTGTTAACACCTTCCTTAAAGAAGAGACTGGCACTGGGTAAAGATTAAAAATGAATGTCCATGGAAAATCCACACCTGCAGGGTTCACCAAATTTAAAAATGCTTCTTACTGAGAAAACCCTATCTTTTGTTAAAGATCATCTGCTCCTGTCTATCTCCTCGTTCTATATTTTCACCTCACTGAGGCACAAAATTAAATCAATATCTTTGTAGTCCCAATCTTACAACTCTTTGAAAGTTAAATTCTAGCTAATATTTCCGTTATGATTCTCCAGCAACATGTCTACTTTGAGTTGTGATCATTTTCAATGGTGAACTTTTGGTTGGTACAGTTAATTACGAACGCATACAGAACCAGTGGGACTCAATGGTCCTTGTTATATAGGCTGTTGACTCGTACATGTCTGAATTTGAACTTGAAAGTGCCACATACTTTTTGTAACATATATATCTTACACTTATTGGAGTGCCAAACATACAAATATATTTCTCACCAGCAGTTTTTTTTGTCTTTTAGCTGCATTGACTTCATGTAGCAAACTTGAATAGACTTGGGAATTTTATTTGCTCGGAACTCTATAAAATGGTTGTGTATATAGTGCCCAGTTCTATCTTGAGGAAGTATATGCACATTTGTAGAATGCTGGCAGAAGAATATCTTGCAGTGGAGTTTGTGAATGTTTGCATATTTATGTAGAAATTCATATGATTCAAATATTGTTGGAATCTGTTGAATTTGTATGTTCGGAATTACAACAGATGCATATAATTAAAATCTAGATCGTGGTGTCTTTTTCGTAGTGCATGCTGATATATTACTACCATGTTAATGTTGTGCTCTCATCTTAAACATTTGCAGCTATGTGTTCTTTTGGGTGGTGATCTTTGCGTGCAAGTTTACATTTGCTTACTTTCTTCAGGTAAGTCATGGTATAACTCTGTTGAAAGTTTGGTTGTTATCAGGATGGTTACAGTTCTCCTGAACGGTTGAAATATTTGTAATGGCAGATCAGACCCCTAGTTCAGCCTACCAACATCATTATACAGCTACGATCTCTGCGCTATTCATGGCATGATCTGATATCCAGTAGTAAGTTTCTGTAATGGCAGTTCATAGCTTGGTGTTGACGCTTTCGTTTGATACTAAGGGGAACAGATTAAGATTTGTGTTTTTGTAGTTTCTTTTTCTTCAAAACTAGTGGTGTTGCTGTCATTACTTTTTGCTTTTATAGATTTTCCTAGAACATTCCCATGCACCGCTGCACCTCTAAGCCTTTTGGATTAAAACTCTCAAAATAGTTTAGCATTTCCACTCTTCCTTTTCATTATCACTGGTTGATGTAGTTGCCTTCACAGGTTTTCAATTTGCTTTAAGAAAAGTTTTTTGGCACAATCTTTGATTATATAATACTCCCTCCATTCTTTTAAATTCTTAACATTTGTTTATTTTGGGTGTTTTTTTATTTTTCTATTAAAGTTTAACGTGCCCCTCCACTAATTAATTCTTTATTCACTCCATCTCATACTTATCAATTCTCTCTCTTAGTTATTGTCCACTTACAACTTTTTCAATGTAAAATGCCTCCCTAAACTCATTAATCATCCACCCGAAACATTGTTCTTAACCCAAATTTTGTGGTGGAGTACAAGTTTTACAGGAATGTGTACTCCAGGGTTTGCTTTTGCTGTTTGTTCAATATATGATTTTAGCTTCGTACATAAGTCCCTGATGTTTGTATAATCTTTGCTGCAGATAATAATAATGTATTGACCATAGCTAGTTTGTGGGCTCCTATTGTGGCTGTGAGTTTCTCCTTTTCTGTTCCATATGATTAATAATGCTGAGCTATTCTTAGAATATCTTAGTAAAGATATTTACGTGCCGGTAAATGCGTCAAACCAAAAATTGGTGATGATAGTGGGGTTTTGAATCCGTCTTGTGAGAGTCCAAAAAGTCCTATATTAAATAATAAACCCATAAAATAGCTGATGTTATCTTCAAAATCATTGATTATATGTATGCACAACACAACTTATTACTCAATATGTTGATGTTCTAAAAGTGACTGATGTTTAACTTAAAATAGCCGATTTTATATTCGAAATCAATGATATATACAGAAACTTATTGTTCTATAAGTTATCTTTACAAAAAATGACTGATATTTGATAGAAAATAGCCGATGTTTAATATAAAATAGTACTCCCTCCGTCCTGCAGAACTTCATACATTTGCCATTTCTAGTTGTCCCACAGAACTTCATACATTACCAAAAAAGGAAGCTACCCCACACCCAACAAATAATAAACAATCTCAACTTTACAATTAAATTACACATTTTGCCACTAAAAATACACATTTTCGCACCTTTTCTATATTCTATCATTACTTTAACTTTACACATAAAACTGCGCGCTAACCCTAGTGTATGAAAGTTTTCCGGGACAGAGGGAGTAGATCTTATTTACAAAACTATATATAAAATTCAATAAGTATTGTGTTTGGTTAATGCCAATGCTTCACTAAACAAAGCATTTTATTGTAAATGGACGAGGTTCTACCAAAAATAGTTGATGTTTAATGAAATGTGGATTTATAATTGACATTTCAAAAAATAGCTGATGTTTTACTTAAAATGGTTTTGGTTCTATAAAAAATAGTTGATGTTTTATGAAATATATCATTTACACTCAAGTCACTGCAATATATCAAATTTCGCAAACATTTACACTCAAGCACTGAAATATATCAAATTTCTCCAATTTGTCCCCAAAAGTCGAGTTCTCCATAGCCAATATGAAAATTGAGATTTATCATAACCTAATCAACACAAAATCATATATATCCTTCACCACATATCCTTAACAATAAAGAAGTCAATTAACATCAAAAACAAAAATTAGACAACATTTAATTAAATAATCAATTTTTTAAAATAGTTTTACTCATTTAACACCTCTATTGACGGAGCTTCGTCCATGAGTGCTTGAAAGCTCCGTCCCCCAGGGGCGGGAGCAAATAAACAAAAGCTTGCTGCAAGTCAAATTGAAGTTGAGTTTTCTTTAGTTCAATGTTAGTTCCCTATTGGACGCCTGCATGCAGCATAATATCTTTTTCTCGCACAGAGTTAATTTTTTTTTAAAATTCGCGGATCAACCTGACCCAACGGGTTGACCGTCCGTGAAAATGAAAGTAATTTGGGTTTCGTTGTGTTTTTAGTTGGACTTTTTTGACTCTCTAAAGATAGCGGACTCACACAAGTCTGTGTTTAAATAGTGGGTTTCTTTGTATTTAGTGCAACTGTGATGTCATTACCTATAGTTGTATGGTTCTCTTCTATTTAAAATATTCATGGTTTCAGCACTTGGCGTTTGATCTCCTCTGTATGACTTGAGTTATTGTTCCCTCTCCTTACATCCTGTTAACTATACAGATCTATCTTATGGATATACACATATGGTATACACTCTTATCTGCAATATATGGTGCTGTGATGGGAGCTAGGGCTCGTTTAGGGGAGGTATTGAGCTGATTCTTTCCCAAGCAATCATAATTGTTTTTCAGATTGTGCATTGAGCATTTATATGCTGTTCAGCTTACATCATTTTCTGATGTATGATCATTTCAGATCCGTTCGATCGAAATGGTGCACAAGCGTTTTGAGAGTTTTCCAGAAGCCTTTGTAAAGAATCTTGTATCTTCACAAACTAAAAGGTCAGTTATTGAAACACACCTTCTCTGTATCAGATTATGAAATTAGTAAAAAATAGTTTGTCTTCATTGCACGTATCTAAGTGCGGTTTAAACTATGTTTTGCAGGATTCCTATTGTCGGAGAGTCATCACAGGCTAGTATCTTTTTGAAACCTAACTTAGTATTTTATCATTGTTAACTTGGATATTACTATTGCTTCTGTTCTTGCCACTGCACCATGTTATATTCTGTTTTCCTCGTGGTTTTTTTTATGTTGTTAGTTTGATACATCTACTCCAATGTCTTGGATGATATTCAAATGGTCAAATAATCAACATAATGAGCTCATATAAGCGATGTACTTCCTTTGTCCAGCTAATCAATATCCCTATTCCTTTTATGCACGTCACGTTAATCAGTACCCATACAAAAAATAGCAAAAGAGTAAACCCTAGTAACCACTCTTCTTTCTTTATTATATATCAGTATTAAAATGAGTAAAACTCAGTTAAAAACACCTAATTTTTTTTCGTAATTCACAGTTTTAACTCTATACCAAATGCCCCCTTAGGAATTTTGAATAAATAGTAAGTAGATGGTAAAAAGTAAGAGAGAGAGAGAGAATAGATAAGTATGAAAGAGGGTGATGAAAAATTAATAAGTGGAGATAGCGGGTTTCCAGAAAAGGAAACGTTAATGGCAAATAGTATCAAATAAACGTTAATGATACTCCCTCGGTGCATATCACAAGGATTTTTCATGTCATAGATTTTTATTATATAATATTAACGGATTGCATCGGGTCTTTTTTTTTTTCGAATTAAAATGTTAAAGTATTCTGCTGAGGCTGGAATGAGGGGGACTTTGGTCCTTTTGTGTACTTCTTTCTCCTAGATGTGCCCTTTACTCATTGTCATGATATTTACATGTTAGGGTAATCATTTACTCGAGTGCAACTCTGGATTAGTAGGTTGGCATTTGGGTAGTCTTTTACTCAAGTGCAACTCTGGATTAGTAAGTCCTGTTGAAAACCTGATTGACATGAATAGAGGGATGATTAGGCTGTATCCACATATTTATTATTCCATTCATAAACATGACACTGAATTTCTGTATCTGGATTTATTATGCCAGTTTCTATATAGTTGCGTATTTATTTTGTAAAACTTGGTACTAGTACATTGCTAAGTTTTGATGTGGGACTACAGGCTTCTCATGATAATAACAAGGCATATGCAGCTATATTTTCGCCATTTTGGAATGACATTATCAAAAGCTTGCGTGAAGAAGATTACCTAAGTAACAGGTTATTCTCACAGAGATTGGTTGCTATCCTGTTCTTATTTTTCTTCGCCTGACATACTTGACTATTACTTTGTCCCTCTCCCTCTTATTTCCATATCCAATTTCAGGGAGATGGACTTACTTTCTATGCCTAGCAATAGTGGAAGTTTGGAATTAGTGCAGTGGCCACTTTTTCTTCTCAGCAGCAAGGTGCTGCTTTTCTGAATTAAAATATCTACTGATTACTTCGATTTACAGAAATACACTCATTGCATTTATTGTTCTCTGTAGTCAATAATGCATACATGTTTTTACTGTTCCTATGTCAGATCCTATTGGCTATTGATTTAGCTTTGGACTGCAAAGACACGCAAGCAGATCTTTGGAGTAGAATATGCAAGGATGAGTATATGGCATATTCAGTTCAAGAGTGTTACTTCAGCATTGGGAAAATTTTGTATTCTCTTGTTGATGGAGAAGGACGAAGTTGGTATGAATCTTTTAATTAGTCAAGTATATCATAAAAATGTACTCCCTCGGTCTCAGCCCACATGTCACATTCGACTTTTTAGTAATTTCGAGGTCGACTTTGACCACAAATTACATAGGATTTTTTTTTTTTTTTTTGATAAAATTACAGTACGAAGGTTTATGAAAGTGTACTTTCATTATATAATTTTGTAAAATAACTTTCTCTCATGAATTGTTACTTGTGTATACCATGTCAGGGTTGAAAGAATATTGCGTGAGATTAACAACAGTATAACAGAAGAGTCACTTGTCATTACATTGTCTCTTAAAAAGCTTCCAGTGGTCCTCTCGAGAATTACTGCATTGACTGGTTTACTGGTAATTCTTATTCCTCCTGGCATTACTAATAACTAGTTTTATGCTAAAGATTTTTGTTCCAAGTGGGTCTTGCCTTATTATCTAACACCTGACCAACTTGGTCGCAGAGAAGGAATGTTTGTATAATGCGTGGGCTTACCTATCTCTAAAGATAACAAGTAAAAAATGAAATTGACCAAGGAGCGAAACATGAATATTCGTAACATCTCAAGCTCCTATTTTTGTCTGTAGAAATAGATGTTGTGTTACTCTGAAGATTTTATACGCAATACTCCCTCTAAATTAAGTACATGTACCATCCACGACACTTTAAAAAAAACATTAATAGTTTACTTTTTTTATGATAATTATTATGTGATAAGAATGAATAATCTATTTATAATTGATTTTAGTTATAAGGATTTATTTATGATTTTTTATGTTTTTTTAGAGTGCCGGTAAATAGTACATGTGTGTAATTTAGACTGCGATGGGGGGAGTATATGTTTAGTACTCCGTCTTGTGAGAATCCATGACTCATGGACAGTTCAAAAGATCCAACATGAACTTCACATTCTATTTAACTCGGTGTTGTCAATCCTGGTGAGATCTCGCTCTGCCGGAGCTATGGCTTATTCTTTTCTCAATAAAAATTTCAGTGATGTGAGTGTCTTTGGTATCTTCCTTTATTGAAGATTGAAATCCAATGATCAACAAATGGGCTTTTAAATTCTAATTGACAATGTTTGTAATCGTGCGCTAATTTTAGCAAAGGTTAAATTTCCTTGTGTTCTGTGCTGTCTCACAGTTGTGCTGGAATTGACTATCATACTTGAATTGACAAAAATACCCTTGATTCGAGTATTTCCATGCTAAAACATCCCGGAAGTTAAATGGTCTATTTGATGAAAAGTGGGGAACTGAGTTTGTACTTTATAATACCCTGAATAGGAATTTTCTATTTTAATGGAACCTTTTGGCTTTGAGATAGAAAATAGCTTGCAAACCCTTTTTTGCTTCATTTCATGAAGTGGAAGATGGTAGTCCCGTTTTCACTTATCGGTCATTTGGACACAACCTCTCTATTATTGTAGCGGAAATGCTGTGTGCATCGGACCCACCCTTGCCCCGCTTGTTGTAGGAGCCTTTCTAAAGGCAATTGGGGAACAATTATGATGAATATCATGAATAGGATCAGCACTTGTATGCAATTAACATTACACTTTTCTAACTTGGTACATGAAATTACCAACATGCTTTTTTTTTTTTACATTTGCCAGACTCGAAATGAATCTCCTGAACTTGCCAAAGGTGCAGCTAAGGCTGTGTATGATCTGTATGAAGTTGTTACTCATGAACTGCTTTGCCCAGATTTGAGGTAATCCGGTAGAGATCATTATCATAATGTTGTTACAAAATTATAATTGTAAGTGACATTTTCTTTGAATGTTTCCAGAGAACAGATTGATACATGGAATTTATTGTTGAAGGCTAGAAATGAAGGACGCCTGTTTTCAAGGATACAATGGCCAAAGGATCCTGATATTGTGAGCTTCTACATATATATTTTGGAGTTGGTGAGTTAGTTATCCTCTAACTGTTTTTTTTTTTTTTTGTTTCTGACAGAAGGAGCAAGTGAAAAGGTTGCACCTACTGTTGACTGTGAAGGATTCTGCTGATAATATTCCCAAGAATCTTGAAGCAAGGAGAAGGCTGGAATTTTTCACTAATTCATTATTTATGGACATCCCACCGGCTAAGCCTGTCTGTGAAATGATGCCATTCTGGTATATTATTTGGTTTTTTGATAGGTGATTCCAAGTTTGTACAAGGCTTTACTCTGATCTCCTTTTACTGTTCTTCATTTGCTTGTGATAGTGTCTTCACACCGTACTACAGTGAAACAGTGCTTTATAGCAATCATGAGTTGAGAGTTGAAAATGAAGATGGAATATCCATTCTCTTTTATCTCCAGAAGATATTTCCAGGTAATTTTTGCACCTGGTTAATTGGTTTAACAAGCTTGCATGTCCTGCTCCTCGTAATCGTCAATGTATGCAACACATATTTCAAGGCACTCAGTTTTTTTTTTTTTTTTTTTTTTAAATTTTGGGTGCCTCTAATGTATGAAACTGTAAATTGCTGGGAGAAAAGGTATCTGAATGTAATCTTTTTTTGAGTGCTCTGACTCTGCCGAGGAGTATATATGGCAGAGCTGGTGTCATGTAGTATCTCAAGTCGGGGGAAATTATGGCTGAAAATTTGCTATTATGTGTGTGATTTGGCATGACCCTGTCACCTGTTTTTGGCTTTTTGTAGAGGCGGGTGGGGGTGGCAGGTGGTGCACAAGCTGGGTTACAGTTTTGGGGCAGGATAGAGTGAGATAAACATACAGATCTAGATCTGCTCATGTTTTCCTACTTCAGATTATTTAATTTACTGGCTTTTGAAGTTCATTATATTTGCATGTAAAAAATTATCTATATTTTTACCAACGGTTGTTGGCTCAAGTGGTAAGGGCCTCCAGTTCACTTAAGCAAGGTCTCGAGTTGTAACCTTATGAATATAAAACACGCCGTTGGGAGAGCCGCCCCCTTTAAAAGGGTCCGACAGTGCTTGGCTAGATTAGTCACATGTAGCGGATACCAGTGAGGAATCGGAAAAAATTATCTATATTTTTCAAATATAGCAGCCAACCCACCATTATCCCTGCTATCTGACTTTTTGGTCGGCCACTATCTGGGATGGATACCACTGGTATAGACTAGGTACCAAAGCTAATTTCCTGTCTCTTTTAATGGTTTAGTTAGGGTGGCACACCCGACAAGTTCCATTATTACATTCGATGCTGCCACCTCATCTGGATGTAATATATTTTATTATAATAGGTGCATTGACCATTGCCTTGATTCACTAGTTGCATGATGCTGGTATTGCTTTTCTCAACAATGAGTGATGTATTCAACTCTCTCTTCTCTGTTTTAGCCTATGCTGTCTATGCTTATGCACCCCCTCCCCACTATATAAGGTTCCATTGATCCATTAAAGAAATGGCATGAGATGGTGATGGTTACATATGTAATCTATCATACTCCCTGTCCCTTCAAAAATCTCCTATTTGCACTCCAGCATGGGTGTTAAGATAATGTAAAGTGGGAGAAGAATTGGTAGTCGTATGTATAAATAAATCACAAAGTATTGAAAGAGACGTGTATTAGTGAGAGACCTGAGAGACGGATTGATGTTCTTAAGTATAAGTGTAATGTTTTAAACAATATCAATAATGTTTTATGAGTGAACATTTTATATCATTTTTTATGTAATATATATCACCAATGTTCTTAATAAAACTTGTAATGTTTTCAGCTATAGCTGTAATGTTTGTCCGTCTTTTTTAGTCTTTCTATAACACCGTCTCTCTAGAGACTTTCTCAAGACTGAATAGTGGCTGGTAAAGTTGTAAATATGTATTGGTTATAGAAGTGATGGTTAAATATGATGTAGAACAAATTTGCCAAGAATGGACTGAATATGTTTAATGGGACAAACAAATAAGGAAAATAGGGCATTCTTAGCGGGATAGGAGCACTAACTATATGGTTCATTTATCATTCCTTTGATTCATTTAATTCTAATGTGTGTTCCTGCGCTGACAATATAATCTATGGTTTATCAGTTTGCTTTTACTCTGTAAGACTATGGATTAACAGGGCAAAATATCACATTATCATCTGATTGCTGAATCGAAGTACCGTTTAGATACTTATGTATGGTTCCTCTTTTGTGATTTCAAGTTTAATTTACAATCATCTACTTCAATCTGTTAGATGAATGGGAGAACTTCTTGGAACGTATTGGCCACGGTGATAGTGGTGATGCTGAACTACAAGAAAGCTCAACTACTGCTCTGGAACTTCGTTTTTGGGCATCTTATAGAGGACAAACTCTATCGAGGACAGGTTTCCACTAATACACTCTTATTTATCTTACATTATAATCGACATGATGACAGTCTCTATTGTAGTACTCCTACCTCCCTTGTATACATTTACTTCTGGATCGTTTTTCAGGAGGGTTTGTAGAATGTATATGTTAATTGGTTTAATGGTAGGGCCAACTAATAAATATATTGGCTAAAGTTTGCCAAAAACAGAAACAGATACAGTTCAATGGGAAGGGTGGTAGTTTGTCTTCTCTGAGTAGGGTTCAATTTGAACCATGGTTACCTGATTCGCAACACCCCTGCAAACCATGTTTAGGACACACGTTCCTGCACGTGATCTGATAGCGTACCAATTCACTGGGGAGTGAATGAAGGTTCTCCAGATTTGCGAATCAAATCGGGCAAAGGAAGAATCGTGAATTAGAAAAGGTTTTGTAATATTCCAGCGAGCTACATAGCATGAAAGTGGCCGTTTCAATCCATTTTTCTTCAGTCTACTCTTCTAATGTGTCTGACTGACAACATGGATGCGAGATCTGGAAGAGAAATGTTATTCGATCTGGCTAAAAGCTACAAGAGAAGTGGCGTGGTGTTCTATCTGCCTAAATGAAGTGACAGTATTTATTTTAGGTGGATTTATGGTGTCTTCTCTGACTATTCAATTTGAACCCTTGTATCTTTTCTTCTTGTATGGTAAGAAGCTCAACGGTCAAGAAAGCCAAATAGCCTACTATCTAAATTTTGTAATATAAAGTGACTGATTCTCCGGAGAACTGGATTCTTCATATGGAGAGAACCAGGAATCAGGTAAACCTTATAGGATGGACTAAAAAAGATATGAGATACAGTTTGCCAGAAATAAAAAGGTATGCAATTCAATGGGACGGATGAAAATTGAAAAGGTTTAGTCCAATGGGACGGACTACTGCGGAGGGAGCAGTACTCATAACATAATTACTCTTTCTCCGAATTTGTTGTACCTCTGAGGCTCTGACTCCATTATCCCTTGACTTGTACAGTGCGTGGTATGATGTACTATAGAAGGGCACTAATGCTGCAGAGTTACTTGGAAAGTAGATCTCTTGGAGGTTTGTTTTTTCTCATTCTCAGTCTTGTTTCACTATTGATTTACAACAACAATGCTTAGCACTGTGCTTCCCCTTCTCAGCAGATGTCTCTTCTCAGCCAAGTTTTTCTGCAACTCAAGGTTTTGAGTTGTCGCCTGAAGCACGTGCCCAGGCTGATATAAAGTTCACTTATGTTGTTTCCTGTCAAATATATGGTCAACAAAAGCAGAAGAAGGCTCCTGAGGCAGCTGATATTGCTTTGCTGCTTCAGAGGTGTGCAATTTTTTCTGTTGTGTTGCTTCTGTCGTTTATTCTATATTTCTATCCCATGCTGTTTTTCCCAAGTCTATTACCCTATGGAGTTATCAAATTATTAAGTTACTCTTTGTTTTCATTTCATATGGGAACTTCGTAAACGTACAATTATGCTTCTAACATGACTTGTCTATTTTGCTTCTGGTATTTCATATCCAATGTAATTTTCTTTTTTTTTAATTGGTATTGGGATTAACTATGACCTATCAAAAGAAAAATAAAATCAGCTGGATAAACTTGGTTGTTTAAAAATATTAACTTTTTGCTCAAATGGAACATGACCTTGAATTTCTTCTTTCGGTTGAGTTCATAGCTGATGCTTGAGGTTGGACTGCTTATGGGTCCCTCCCCCCCCCCCCCCCCCCTTCCCTTTTCTCAATGTCCACTTTTCAGGAACGAGGCACTTCGTGTTGCTTTCATACATGTAGAAGAAACTGGTGCAGCTGATGGAACTATGAAGAAAGAATTCTATTCTAAGCTTGTTAAAGCTGATGAGCATGGGAAGGATCAGGTATCTAAGCTCAACAATTCACTTGAAACAGTTTTATGGTATTTTATTAACTTCATTAGTTCTATCTGTATCATAGTATTAAAGTTTCAATGGACAAATAATGGTAACCTTTACCATCCATCGCACTCATTAATATGATTCGAGAATGGGAAGGATCAGGTAGCTAATGTACACAATTGACTTGAACAGTTTTTATGCCATTTGATTTACTTAGGTAGTTCCATCACGATAATAAAATTCAAGTTTTAGTTCATCATTTCTGGTTAATCTGTTACGTGACCGTCCATTGAAGTCATGAAAGAGTAGATAGCTTTGATCATCCATTGAAGTCATGAATGAAATGATAACTCCTATCATCCAATGAAGTTGTAAACTAAATAAGTTAAAAGATAAGACTTCAGAGAATCAGTTAACTTGTGAATTATCATTTGACCCCATAATTCTAACAAGATAAAATTTGTTAGCTCTACTGTACACGAACCATGTCTATCATTCTGATACGGTATACAGCGTCTGAATTCATGGGACCCTAATAATTCTAAGAAGATAAAATTTGTTAGCTCTACTGTACATGAACCATGTCTATCATTCTGATACGGTATACAGCGTCTGAATTCATGGGACCCTAATAATTCTAAGAAGATAAAATTCGTTGGATGTTTCTTGTTGAACAATTTTCTCTGTTGCAGGAAATATTTTCTATTAAACTTCCTGGAGATCCTAAACTTGGGGAAGGCAAACCCGAAAATCAAAATCATGCTATAGTTTTCACTCGTGGGGAAGCCATTCAGACAATAGACATGAATCAGGTAACCTATGGACCCGAGACGGATTCCTCATCTTTACTGTCTTACCTGGGTGTTTGTGGTTTTTGGTCAGCATATGCTGCTTCTGTTGAGTAGCATTGTTTAAGTATTGACTTTTTGTATAGGTTATTAATCTTTATTTTATATGTGACCTGATTGGAAATATTTGTGACCTTGAACTCCTATTTCATCTGTTCCACTAGAGGCTTCCTTGTTTCCTTTTTTGCTGTACAATTACTTCACAGCCATTCCATTTTGGGATACAAAATTACATTACAAGTACAACAAACCCTATTTTACAAATTTACTATACTATATCAGTTCTTTATTCACTCTTTATTCTCTCCCGCATACTAGAACACCAACTTAGAACTTTTATACTCCCCTATCCCAAGCTCAACTTCCCTCTCATTTTTTGTATTAATTTAATTGAACCTTAAAAAATTGTACTGGTTTCATTCTGATTTGTATCTGAATTGGCTATTGGAATCAGTAGTTAGTCATCCAATGCAGGTTTCAATAAACATGCACTTTTTCTGTTTTCATACTCAGTAATTCACTTTAATCTGCTGCAGTCTAGTTTCTCTTTCTGTTTATCTTATTGGCTATGATATCTAGGATAACTACCTTGAAGAGGCAATCAAAATGAGAAATTTACTCGAGGAATTTAGAGGAAATCATGGCGTTCGACCCCCGACAATTCTTGGAGTAAGAGAACATGTCTTTACTGGAAGGTAGGTTCCCACTGCATTTTTCTTACTCACTTTGCTCACTCAACTGGCTCGGTAAATTGTTATTGCTTGGTATATATGCAGTGTTTCTTCTTTGGCCTGGTTTATGTCTAACCAAGAGACGAGTTTCGTTACCTTGGGTCAACGAGTCCTGGCGAAGCCTCTAAAGTATGTTTCATTTCATTAGTTGCCTGTACTTATTTTTTTGTTTTTAAATTTTGTTATAAATGCATTCGTAACAGGTTACCTTCTCGCACTTGTAGAGTGTGTGTTTGACTGTATCTTCGTGTATTTGTAGATCTAATGCAGTTTCTTCTGCTAATACTTTCCACGTAAGGATTCAACTTACTGTCTTGTGTATCTTCTAATTTGATAATGTTGCAGAGTCCGTATGCACTATGGCCATCCAGATGTCTTTGACCGGATTTTTCATGTCACACGAGGTGGCATTAGTAAAGCATCACGCGTAATTAATATTAGTGAAGATATTTTTGCAGGTAATTTTATTTTCTACTTGTAGGCGCTCAACTTAAAATCATTGTCCTACAAAAAAGGTGGTTTCTATAGTTTTTGTCACTAATGGTTTGCTCAAAGTGGGTCTGTTATGTCTCGTTGAATAAACTGGATATGAACAGATAACAAAAAGGAGTTGACTACTTCATTAATCTCCTGTTATTATTTCCTATACATGTTATATGATGGTTGGTTATAATTGTTTTGAAACCAAATTTTCTTTTAATGGTAAGAGGTCTTTTATTATTTCATAACCATGTTTTATGGTGGTGGTTATCAGTGTTCTAACTATTTAGAATGGCAAGAGATCTTTTGTTCCTATGATATGATTGTTAATATCCTTTTCTTATATTTTGGTTGGGGATACTATTGACAACTGAACAAACTGAAGATTAGCTTTCCCATCCTTTATCTGTTAGTAGAGGTCATTTGTGACAGTAGTTGTATCTTGTTTATGTCAGAAGTGATTCTATTCTACGTGTTGAAGCTCATCTGTATATAAGATGTAGCTTACAATTCATACTCCTGCACTTTTGATTTTAGGGTTCAATTCTACACTGAGGCAGGGAAACATAACTCACCATGAATATATTCAGGTTTGCACAATGTTACTTGAATATCAAACGTAAAGTATACATGTTCTCTCTGATCCTTACACTCATTTGCTTTCAATAGGTTGGAAAGGGAAGAGATGTTGGGTTGAACCAAATTGCATTGTTTGAAGGCAAAGTTGCTGGAGGAAATGGAGAGCAAGTGCTGAGTAGGGATGTGTATAGAATTGGACAACTTTTTGATTTCTTCAGGATGCTATCATTCTTTTTCACAACCGTTGGTTTCTATGTTTGCACAATGGTACATATATGAATTCATATTATTTGCTTGCCAGACCTAATGCTTGAACTGACTCGTAATTCGACTATTTCCGCAGATGACAGTTCTTACGGTTTATGTCTTCTTGTATGGAAGAGTCTACCTGGTAACTTCTCACTGAAAATAGACATTCATTACGGTTTATGTCTTCTTGTATGGAAGAGTCTTTTTACTCTGTTTTTTCTTATTTGTAATTATTTCCTTTTAATATTGATAATGTGTTTCTATAAAAATGTTCAACACATGTACTGTTTTACATGTTGGGTCCTGTTGACCATTTCAAGATGCATTATGTAATAAACCTTAGCTTTTGTTTGTGATTTTTTCAGGCATTCTCTGGACTTGATGAAAACATATCACAGCAAGCCAGGTTGTTGGGAAATACGGCATTAGATGCTGCTCTGAATGCACAGTTTTTGGTCCAGATTGGTGTGTTCACTGCAGTTCCAATGGTAATGGGTTTCATACTTGAGCTGGGATTGTTGAAGGTAAGGTTTGGTCCCCCTCGTGATTTTCAGACTTCTGGTGATTTGTTACAACCAATCAATTACTGGGCCGCAAGGCCTGTAGTTCAATTACATCTTCACAGTACTACAATTGCCTCATTTTGAATGCTTTAACTTGCTTAAAATAGGTTGTGTCCTTGTGTGCAATTTTACTTCTCTGAGTTTTCATGTTGTACCCTTGAGTACTATTTCCTGTGCTCTTATGAGTTGCATGACGTGGTTCATGTGTTTGCAGGCTGTTTTCAGTTTTATCACAATGCAGCTTCAGCTTTGTTCAGTCTTCTTCACATTTTCTCTAGGGACAAGAACTCACTACTTTGGGCGCACTATCCTCCATGGAGGTGCCAAGGTATCTGTATTCTTGCTGTTGAATCCACTCATCATTGGGTTGGTGTAGTTCATAACTAGTGTCTTATGAGAGTATCATCCTGCAGTATCGGGCAACTGGAAGAGGCTTTGTTGTTCGTCATATCAAGTTTGCTGAGAATTATAGGCTATATTCGAGAAGTCATTTTGTCAAGGCGTAAGCTAAAATTTGTTTAACCTGTCTTTTTTTGCAGACATGCAAAGGTGTATATAGAATATTCACCCCTAATGAATGTCTATTTTCAGGATGGAAGTAGCACTGCTACTTATCGTTTACATTGCATATGGCTATTCCAGGGGAGGTGCCGTCTCTTTTGTTTTATTGACCATAAGTAGTTGGTTTCTTGTCATCTCCTGGCTCTTTGCTCCGTATATCTTCAATCCTTCCGGGTTTGAATGGCAGAAGTAAGTTATTATCCCTAATTGTATTTATTTTGTTTGTTAACCTGCTTCTAGTAGAAGTAAGTTATATGCCCCATCTTGGCTCTCTTGTTGAAGGGTTTTTGTTTTTCTCTTATAAAGAAAACGACTTGAGGAATTACTTCCTCCGTCCCGAAACAAGGTTCCCATATGCTTTAATGGTCAACAATTTAAGGACCAAATACTTTTTGAATATAATAATGTGAGTTGGTTGGATAAATTAATTTGTCATTACCGTTTGAATATTATTGTGGAAGGAAGATTTTGACAAAAATGAAAACGGGAACCTTTGTTTGGGACATAAAAAATGGCAAAACGGAACCCTGTTCTGGGACGGAGGAAGTATAAAAGAAAAAGATCAAAGGTGTTTATAAGAACCCGCTAATACAAACGACATCCAGTAACATTATTCCCTGTCAATGTATCAACTGTTCCACCATCTTGAGTCATACAAAATGTGCCCAGAATCTATATTAGAATTTAGAGTTATGAGGCCACATAATAAGTGATAGAAAAACAGAAGTAATGTATCTATTCAAGCAAGAATTTGAATCTTCACAAGTGCCGCAAGTTTCCCCTTTAAAAAACTCACAGCTCTGAAGAAGGCTAGATCGTCCTGATCGTGGCCTGCCTTGAAGAGGAATAGCCCCAGGTCTACTCTTGAAGAATGTATGTCACGGAGGATCAAGATCTGCTCTCAACCTCTAAAAATTCTCCCGCCAGAAATTAGCTTATTGAGAGCAAAAAGGGGAGAGCTACTTGAAGTCTTGAAAGTACAAGTTACATCCCGAGTAGTTACTGTACCATATCCAAAAATCACATCTCATGTGTTTACACAATAATTCAACGCCTTAATCCTGTCAATACACAAACAATACATAGGAACAGATGACACATAAATACTTGCTCACGGGCATAGAAGCAATTACAGCTCTTAACATAACATTAAGATCATACATAGAGATGGAGGAGGTTTTCATGTTCAGTGTTAGTGTTGCTGAAAGTCCTAAAACAGATATGACTATCTATGTGCCAAGAAGGGTAGGTTCTACCAAAAATACCACCTGCACCCAAGTGCACAGAAAGAAAGCGAAAATTCTAGGACCCTATCCCCATTCTATTTGATAAATAACCCAGCCAAGAAGGCAACCAGAGGAAACCATCTGAATTATCTCAGCTTTGACGATTAATCGTTTATATTTGTCTTATTATATTTGAAAATTGTCGACATGAATAATGCAGGACCGTTGAGGATTTTGACGACTGGACAAATTGGCTTATGTATAAAGGTGGAGTTGGCATTAAAGGGGATAACAGCTGGGAGTCTTGGTGGGAGGAGGAACAGGTCTGTAGCAACGATCTTTTGTAGTTTCTATGCCTGTGATATCAATTATTACCTGTTCACATCCCATTTTTGTGCAACTTGAGTTCTGTCCTATTTCATTATAGTTATCTTTGTTTTCTTTATGTTTTACTCCTTCCATATCATTTAAAGTGTTTCAATTTGTCTTTTTTCGGTCAATGATTTTCAATTTTGACCACAAATTACTCTTAAACTACAATAGTAAATGATTTAATAAAGTCATATAATAAAAATTTAAGAAGTAATATTTCATAATATGATTTGTTAAAGATTTAATCATTGTCGTTTAAGAGTAATTTGTGGTCAAAATCGAAAATAGTGACCCAAAAAAGTCAAAGTGTAGAATGAAATGGAGGGAGTATTTGATCTTTTTCCTCCCTTTTAGTTCCTATACCTTTTTGACACCATGATTATTGTTTTTGGAGCTACATTGTTTTCTTCATGCATGTGTGAAATCTGAAGCGTTATTATGTGTTTTAAGTTTGACCTTGTTTGTAGCTTCCGAGTTCACTTTTCACAGTCTGATTCTTTACTTTGCAGATGCATATTCAAACTTTGAGAGGCCGGATACTAGAAACAATTTTGAGCTTGAGATTTATAGTGTTTCAGTACGGAATTGTATACAAACTTCATCTTACTGGGGATGATACATCAATTGCGGTAAACTCTTCCTTCATTTTGGTGGTCATGGTCTCATGTCATGTATGCAATTGTTAATACATCTCCACATATTTAGTGGATCACTCGAGGATGAAGCTGAGGGCAAACCTTGTAAATACAGTAGGTTTAATTATTGGCCCCGAATTTGAGGCATAGATACAGTTTCTTCATATTAATTCAAGTGTAATTCTTGCTTAACCCCTCGCCCTGCCCCTGTGGAGCATTCCGCCCTTGGGGTTCGCCTTTTCTAGGATGACTCTTTAAGCTAAGATAGCACTCGTAATGGGTGTCATAATTTTTACCTAATTTGATGAATAGCATACACTGTTGCCACTTATGTTGGGAAAGATGTGTTGGATACTACATGGGTATTTGAGTTATTGTGTAAACACATGAGATGTGATAAGATAGCACTCGTAATGGGTGTCATAATTTTTAGGCATCCTGTACATTGCATGTAGCTCAAGATTGCACTATTGTGCATGTATGTAGCACCTTTAAATCTGAGTCGAGTAATCTTGACATATTGTGGAGCTTTATTTATTCATATTGATTTTGCGGCAATGATTGATTCTAGCATCCTTTATTTCCTTTTTAGTTCAATTTCAGCATTTAATGCAATGCTTTTTCTTTCGCTAGGTTTATGGCTTCTCTTGGGTTGTGCTAGTTGGAATAGTTATGATATTTAAGGTTTGTCTATTTTCTTATTGATTTATATTTGGTTTAATATGTTATCAGTATTTTCTCGCTAATGCTTTGTTTTTTGCTGTATCCTATTTCAGATATTCACGTTTAGTCCAAAAAAATCCACAAACTTTCAGCTAATGCTCCGGTTCATGCAAGGCGTGACTGGTCTGGGACTTATTGTGGCAGTCTGCATGGTGGTTCTATTCACAAGGCTATCAGTTGCTGACTTGTTTGCTAGTATCCTTGCATTTATTCCAACTGGATGGTTGATTCTATCTGTAAGTTATTCTCATGAATTTACTCGTTGCCCTTTCTTGAGATTAAAGTGAGCACACTCATCCAACCCTTGCACTTCAAAATCCAATTCCAATCAATTCTTCACTGATCTATTTGGAGGTTTTTTATGTCCCATCAGTATAATTTGAGAGGTTGCAATGCGGCTGTCTATTTTTTGGAGTATATCATCTTTTGATTTTGTCTATGGCTTCTTCCTAATTCTTGTTTACTTGCTTAGTTGGCAATAACATGGAAAAAGATTGTCAGAACTCTGGGGCTTTGGGAGTCTGTGAAGGAGTTTGCTCGAATGTATGATGCTGGGATGGGTATAATAATTTTTGCTCCAATAGCTATCCTCTCTTGGTTCCCGTTTGTGTCCACTTTCCAGTCGCGTCTGCTGTTTAACCAAGCATTCAGTCGTGGTTTGGAGATCTCGCTCATTCTTGCTGGAAACAAGGCTAATGTTGAGGCGTCCTCTTTTTAACAGAGGATTGAACTTGGTGGCTTCACTTCTATTTTCATCTCTAGCACTTCAGGTCTTGATAGAGGACACGGTGGTTATACCAATTTTTGCAAGCATCAGATGTATGTATACATGTATATTAACTCATATAACTATGTTTGTAATGTTACTAAAAAGAGGTCTTAGGTGTTGGTTTTATTTGTAGACACTTGGGCGTTAATCGTCTTACTGTTAGAGCGGATGTACTTGCTTTAAGGTTTGGCCCCAGTGATATAAGCTATTGTTAAACGCAGGACATTTTTTGGAAAATTACAAACTAGTTCAAAGTTTAATAATTCACATACAAGTCCCAAAAAAATTTAAAAATCTGAAAAAACAAAACTCATCATCCGGATCATCAAAATCACCATCTGAAACATGAGTATACTATTTAAACAATAAATTATACAATTTAGAAAAATAAGATAATAATGCTACTACAATAATTAAAAATATATATATCATAATTAACTAAACCATTTAAAAAAAGTAAACAATATATCTATATAGTTTTATAAATTTAACTGATCGTTTCGTTTTCGGCCGGAATACGTGGCCAAGGTTTTGTAGGCCACACAATGGTTGTGGCCTACAAAACTCCACAACCATGTTGTGGTCTACATTGTTGTAGACCACAAGTATTTCGGCCGGAAACACTCGTTTTCGGCCGGTTAAATTTTTCAAAAAAATACATATATGTTGTTAACTTACATTTTTTACAGTAAATTACACCTGCTCCCCCTGATAAACACCCTAATAACATCGCGGACACTGACATTTCAACAATAACAGATTGGTCCTTAAACAATTACATATTGGTCTTAAAAATGGATTTCTAAGTACCAATATGTAATTGTTTAGGGACAAATTTGTTAGTTTAGGGACCAATTTGTTATTGTTGAAATGTCAGGGCCCCTAATGTTATTATGATGATATTTATTAGGGGGAGCAAATGTAATTTGCCCCATTTTTTAATAGTTTGGTTAATTATGATATTTTTTTCAATTATTGTCATAACATTATTATTTTATTTTTCTAAATTGTATAATTTGCTGTTGAAATAGCATGATCATGTTTCAGATGGTGATCATGATGAGTCGGATGATGACTGAGTTTTGTTTTTGAAAATTTTGAAGTAAACAATATATATATATATATGTATATTTTTTTAAATTTAACCGGCAAGGAAACAAGTGTTTCCCACCGGAATACTTATGGCCTACAACAATGTACTTACATTTCTGTAGACCACAAGTATTCCGGCCGAAAACACTCGTTTCCAGCCGGTTAAATTTAAAAAACTATACACATATATTGTTTACTTATTTTTTTAATAGTTTAGTTAATTATGATATATTTTTTTAATTATTGTGGTAACATTATTATATTATATTTCTAAATTATATGATTTGTTGTTGTAATAATATTATCATGATCGTGTTGTTTCATATGGTGATCATGATGATCGGGTTTTGTTTTTGTAATTTGAAGTCTTTCGGGAGTTATTTGTAAATTATTGAACTTTAGACTATTTTTATAATTTTCCAGAAAGTGTCATGCGTTTAGTAAAATGAGCCCCGATATATATTTGAATCAGAACATATTGAAAAGAGTTTGTTGGTACTTTAAATTACAGGTACTCTTTTGTGCTACTCTTGAATCCCCCATAAAAATAAATATAAAAATTTATATTATACTACAAAATATTCTCTCAATTATGTAGAACTTGATACATAATTGATATTTTTACTTGTCTCATAAAACTTCAAAAATTACGAAAAAAAATAAAAAGGAAAGAGAGTCGTGTGGAGGAAGTAAATTTTATGTGGGTCCAAAATACATACTCCTTTCTCCCACCTCACTTGTTTACTTTACTCTTTTGATACGTAAAATAAAGAGAATATTATTATATCCATGTACATATTGGAGGAAGTAAATTTTTTGTGGGTCCAAAATAGAAGTAAAGTTAGTTGATTGGACTTTTAGTTGACAACCGAGTTAGGACGGAGTGAGTGCATTCCATTTGCAATTGTTCCAATACAATTGGTACATTTCCTTTTTTGGCACAATTTACTCTGTATGTGGACTTACTCCCACTATGATTACACCACACCTTAATCTTCATGTCCAAGAGCATATGAATCATTTTTCTGGTACGAAGGTAAATAATAATCAATCTTATTTGGGCTCTTCTACCAGCATGCAGGCTTCGCCCTGCCTGACAACAGGCAATTTAATATACACCATTAGATATTTATTCTAACAGTTCGTATCAAATCGCCAAAGGCAGCAAGACGATCGCCTTAACGCCTAGTGATCGCCCTTTTCGCTCTATGAATAATTACACTAAAATAATAATAATAATAATCAAATTAATCAAATTTACCCTTTAATTTATTTTAAAAAATAACAAAAATATTGTTTATGAATTACAAATCTTTTTAATTTCAGCATTTTATACATTTAATGTAAATAAACGTCTCAAGTTGGATTCTCAAAAAAAAAAAAAAAAAAAAAAGTCTCAAGTTGTGATTGGCTGCTTGTTGTCAGTCAGGACGGAAGCCTGCCTGACCGTAGAAAAGTCCATCTTACTTTTACACAGATACACATTTTGCAACTAAAAGTACACGTTTACCAACTTTTTCCTTTATCATTTACACAAGGTTGATGTTCGACTATTGTTGAGAAAGAACTACAATATTGGAAAAATACTCCCTCCGTCCCGGATAACTTCATACATAAAGGTTGGCGCTTAGTTTTAGTTGAAAATTTAAAATGATGATAAAATATTAAAAATGTGTGAAAAAGTGTACTTTTAATGGCAAAAAGTGCAAAATTGTGTATAAAGTTGAAATTGTTTATTATTTATTGGGTGTGGGTAACTTCCTTTTTTAGTAATATATGAAGTTTTGTGTGACGGCTAAAAAGGCAATTGTACGAAGTTATTCGTGACGGAGGGAGTAGTGTGTTTTAAAAGTGATAAACAAAAGGGAGAGAATCACACTAATGAGATTCGAAAATCGCAATATATTTAAGAGTAAAAGAAATTTTGCAGTAAAATCTTTTGCACGTTTTTGAGTTTACACCACAAACTTTTTTTTTCGCATTCGACACCACAAACTTTCAAAATTTTCCGGCGTCACACAAAGGTTGGACGGAGTTAAAACTTCCGTCAGTGAGGGCAAAAAAGACAAATTGCATGACCTTATTCCCTCCCTTTCTTCTCTGATATCCCTCCATACTCAGTTTCCCACCAATTTTCCCTCCATATAATCCTCACAAACCCTAATTCACTCTCACTCTCCAATAATTCTGTTGGTCCAGATAACGGCAAAGTAAAAGACTAGAGGGGGGGGGGGTGAATAGTCTTTTAAAACTTTTGTCGATAAACACGGTTTCTCACATATCTGTGAAGATTTCTGATACTTAATTTCAGAGAGCGGAAGACTTTTCTGTGATAAGTGCACGTGCTCAGCAAGATAGGTGTAAATACTTTGCAAGGTAAATAAAGCAAGTAATAAAATGCAGAAAGTAAATAACACGTCTTTTTATAGTGGTATCTGAAGGTGGAGTAATCCTTCAACTAATCCACTTCGGCCTTTCTCAGACCTAGAATCCACTAAGACAGATAATTGATGTAACCTTACTAATATCTTCTCTTGATTCCTAATTACACTAGGTTCCCAACCAAGTGTCCCCCCTGAGTTATTCCCCGGCTTTCACAGCCAAGTACTTCCTGTACTCAGAAACCTTTTGAGCTATTCCTTAGTTTCCCAAACTATGTACTTCCTATGCTCAGTATCCTTGGAGTTATTCCTTAGTTTCCCAAACTAAGTACTTCATGTACTCCACGCCGATTAAGGTGTTGGTTAAGGTAGTTTGTCAGGTGAGCTTCTTTAATAACTTGTTCAGTTATGCAGATAGCTCTAAGAATCAAGTATACTTAATACACTTTGCAATGTATGGTATCTTGTTCTTTACTGACTCAAGTCTATGATAAATGTTCAAGAGAATGAATCTCATATATCAAATCTTAATTCAATTCATTCACAAATAGCAATGCTTGTTAAGGATCAGGACACTTAGAACTTTTGTGCTACTTAGAATCAAGAGCTTTGGTCGCAACAGAAAGCTTGAAGGTAAGTAGTGTGCTTGAGAGAGCTTGTGAGAGTATTCAATGTAAGTTCAGTGTTGTAAGGTATAAGTTCTGTGTGTATTCTCACGCAGTCTAAGTGTTGATATTTATAGATGAATTTGAGTGCCGTTTGAATAGTATCCGTTAGGCGTAAATCAAATTCAAACTATTGATATCTGAGTATAGTACTGTAGTACGTTTTTCTTCTTCTTCAGAAGCTACCATTTTTGTTCAGACATCTCTGTCCGCGCACTTAATGCATTGTACTATACTTTGTCCTGTAGTGCCAACGGAACTATGCATTGTATCAGAGATCTTTTACTATCAGAGTTCTCTGAAGCTTTGCACGTCCTTTTCAGAAATTATCACAACTTCAGATACCACTTGTTGAAACAACTTGTTATAATATATTTATTTTCAGAAACATAGTTTATGTTCAAGGTATCAGAGTGTAGATATCTGTGGGCACTTGTTTCAGAAACCTTTTATTTCTCAGATATCTTTTTGCAATTGTTTATTTAAAAACGCTTGTTTTCAAGATATCTGGTCATAGGTATCTGAAAACCCTTGTCTTCAGCAATCTTGTGCAGTCTTCAAATCTTCAAATCCGTTGAACTTTTCCTGCTGGATGCCTTCTTCTTGGTCTTCTTTAGAGGAATAAAAAAATTACATTCAGAGACCTAACATTCTATACAAGATTTGCTAGACTATCAGACTTAGTGAGTTTCCTCTTTTACAGCGTTCAAGTGAACTAAGAGTACTAACCACCTTTCTGAGCTAAGATAAGTCATTAGGTTGCTGATCAAAATCTAAACAGATATTCCTAACAAATTTCCCCCATTTTGATCAGTCAACGATGACTATCTGACCTATTACAAATCTGGATGAAGAAACAATCCACCACTTAATCATTTCTTATGATCTTTTAATTCATATAATTAAGTGCAGAAAGTAAACATCAACCAAATCACAAGGTGTGATCTTTGCTGACAAGTTATCTTTTATAGATTGATATCTGAGAGTAGGTTCATCAGATATGTTACAATGAAAGTTCAGATAACTTTTACACGATAAAACAGCAATAAGGTACAGTCAACAAGATACAAAAATTACATAGTAAATTAGGACAACAGGAGTAACCAAGCTCCAAGTGAACATCCTAACAAACTAGTCTTCAAGTCTTCAAAATCTTCAAGTCTTCAAAACAGCTCCATGGATCAATCTGCAAATTTCCTATCACCAAACCTTTTGATATCATCAGAGTAGTCATAGAGAAGAGTTCCGATAATCATCTCTGTGTCTCTGGCAAATCCACAGACTTCCTTGTAGGTTTTGGTGGGATTCTTCTTGGCAAATTGTTTGATCCACAGATACTTTCCCCATTTCCAGGCATGCTCGATTCTGATATCTGATAGTTTGAAGTATTCATAAATGATCTTTAGATATTTGATGTCACCCTTGTATTGATCTTCAGTTAAGTAGAAGGACTCATAGGGTTCCACAGCAAGTCTTGCTCTTGTGCCTGTTCCAGTGATGTTGGGAATTCTGTGCACATCATCTGGCTTTCCATAAGGACATTCATCAAAGAGGTCCTTCTTCATGGCTTCTATTCTCTTGATTACTTCAAAATCCAACCAGGCTTTGATGTGGTTGGTATTAATCAAGATTGGCTTGTCTTTTCACCATGCCACGAGCTGTTTATGGATTGGTTCTGGAAATCTTTTATTTACCAGTAAGTGCTTGAGTTCCAGAATCCAGTAGCCATTTCTCTGATTTATGCATCTGTAGACAGAGGAGTCATTGTTGGTCTTCACATACTCAATCTTGGCTTCTTCAGGCCTGAGTGGTAGTTGAAGTTTTCTTTGTTCAGCTCTCAGCCTGTTCCTCCTTTGTCTTGAGTTTTCCCTTGGAGGATTGCTTGAAGAACCACCCTGGATTGACTTGGTATTTCCAGAGGGTGCTTATGCTGCCAAAGGCTTTGCAGCTATGGGCTCAGTTAGGCTATCAATTTTTCTTTTTCTCTGAAGAGGAGCTTCATCTTCATCAGTCTCTTCATCATCATTAAGATTAATTCTTGTGAGAATTTTGCAGCCTTCTTCATTGCCCAGGGATTTGATTTGGCCTTCTTCTTCTTCTTTAGAAGACTCTTCAATCCCTTTTACTTGTCTTCTCCTTGGAGCCTTGGTATTCCTTGGAGGTCTTTTTGCCATGGCCCTTGTTACCATTGTTGTTTCTTTAGTTGGTTGCTGGGAAGTAGCTACTATTTGCAAAGCAGCTTGACTTGATGAGGGCTCATTTATTCTGAGTGGTGGCTGGGAAGTTTTCTTGTTTCCTCTTCCTTTCTGAGCAGCACCAACTCTAGATTTCTTCTTTCCTTCCCCTTCTTCCCATTCCCCCTGACTTTGAGGTCCAGATTTGTACAATCCTTCCCCCTTAGTCATTGTTGGCTGACTAAGTCTCATAAAGGATTCTGAGAGAGACTCAAAATGTCCTTGTAGGTAGTTATAGGCAGTGACCAACTTCTGAAGTTCATCTTTGAGCTCCTGATTTTATTTGATAAGTCCATTTTCCTTATCAGTGAGCTCTGCCAATGGGCCTAGTATGGCATCTGCTTTTCCAACAGTGTAACTTGCCTCATGAAAAGCTTTTTCAGCTAATGACACATCATCGTCCCTTACCATTCCCAGATCCTTTTGAGCAATAACCATACTGGTTGTTCTCTGAGTGATGAGCTCAGTGAATTTCTTCATATCTGAGGGGACGGAGGCAATTACGTCTTTGTTTTGTGAAGACAACTCCTTTTTAAGATGTGCCAAAACTTGGTATCTATTCATGTATTCTTGGGAGTGGACATTTGGAAGTTTGTTGAAAACTTCAGGAGCAATTAGCTTCCTTTTCAGATGAGAAACCGCTAAGTGTTCATTGCGGTGTTCTGCCAAAGTCTTGTCTTCTTCATCATCTGAGTCATCAGCCCAGTGATCTTCATCCTTTTGCACTTCTTCATCAAGGTTTCTGAAGGCGGCAACCATCTCAGATATGGGTTTCTTGCCTTTGGAGGATGGTTTCTGTGGTGAAGATGCAGCTTTAGCATCATGCTTTGCTTCAGATGCTTGTTCAGCATCTAGCTCCTTAGTAATATAGGCAACAGCGTCTCGGAGCTCTTTAATCTCAGAGTAAGCTTGTGTTTCTTTGCGTGTTTGTTCTTCAAGTTTATCTAGCTTGACTCTGGATTCAGCTATCTTTTCTTCCAGTTGAAGATGTAGCTGTTGTTCTTCCTCCAACAGTTGTTTGAGTTGAGCAACTCTGGCTTGTGCATCCACTATTTTCTGAGTGTTTTCCTCAGAGTGCTCAACTACTTTTTCAGCAGTGTCTTTTTTTTGAGGAGATGGATGTGTAGACTTCTGAGGAGATGGAAGAGGAGAATTTTGTGAAGTCCTCTCAGTGTGCTTTTCAGCAACTGAGGCATTGTTTCCTTGTGCAATCCCTCATGTCCCTGGTGCAGGGGCATCATCATCATCATCCTTTTTGTCATCCTCATCCTTGTGATGGTCAGAATGAGGTTCTTCATAATCATTTTCATCAGTCTCCTTCTCTTCTTCATCTTCAGAGACCAGATTGATCACTTCTGGAATAGTGACCATTTGCCCATTTACTTCCTCTTGTTCAGAGGGTATGAACTGTAGAGTCTGGCGCAAAATAGGCTTGAATGCCATATGTATTCTGGTCTGACCATCTACCTTTTCAAAGGTTTCAATAAGCTTGTGTGCTACTTCCTTTATGAAGTTCTTATTCATCAACGTGGCAAATGCATATTGCTCAGTTGGAAACAATGCATGCACATAATTCTCCAAGTCAAATGCTCTTGCTCTTCTGGTAGGGTGATCTGTGACCCTTGTGATTTCAAACAGATCAGAGCATCTGAGTTTCTGCCATTTCTTGAAACACTTTAGATGTTTTGGCAGAGTATGAGCTTTGAAGAATGGAAGTAGGTCCTTGTTCAAATCTTCAGGGACCACTAAGGCACTAGCTTGAGCCTGAAAGAGAGAGTTTTGATTTAGTTTCAAAACTTTTAGTTGATATCTGGGTTTTAGAGTAGTCATACGTATTTTTGTGCAGCAATGTGCTCGAAGGTTACGCTAAAGAGGTTTCAAGCGCCTCGGATATCTTGGTGTGAGAAGGAGACTTGGTAGTCGATTCTCAAGATCCTCTTTCTTTTTGAACCTGAGATTAAAAAACATAACACTTAGAAATTTGTCAGGAGAGAAACATTTAGACAACTTGATATCTGAGAGGTCATTTACCTCCACAGTAGGAGGCTCAGATACTTGTCTCTCAGAAACTTGTACAGTTTTTGGTATTCTCTCTGGTGATGAAGGTTTGGTTGCCTCATCAATTTCCATTGGTTGAGGGGATTGAGTGGGCAATTCCCCAGCAACTTCTACTTCTGTTTAAGCCTATGAGTAGAAAGTGTTATGTATTTAGAAAAATGATCAGAGTATTATTATGAAGAATATGGATATCTGAGATAAATACCTTCTCTATAGAAGGCTCAGATACTTATTCCTCAGAGACTTTGTAAGTCTCTGGTTGATTCTCTGACGAGTTAGGCTTTTCAACCTCATCATTTTCCTTCTCAATTGGAGCCTATTAGAAACAAACACTTTAATATTATTCATAAGTATAAAGCATATATCTGAGATGTTATATCTTAAGGAACTTTCTTCTACCTGCGAGACAGGCTCCTGTTCCTTAAGTGGTGAGGCTATGGAAGCCTCCTTCTCAGATTCTGAGGCAAGCTTTCCAGCTTCCTCTTGTTCTTGTGTTTCTAATTCAGCCTGTAACAAAGAAATTTTATTAAATAACAAGATCAACAGACACAAAAATATCACAAGTAAAGAGTTAAACCATTCAGCTACCTGAGCAATGTCAGGCTGATTGGTCTCTGGAACTTGTGACCCTTCTATGCCTTGGTCTTGTTATTCCATTTCAGCTTCTTTGTTTGAAGTTTCAGATACTTCAGACCTTTCCTGAGTGTGCAACTCAGTTGCCTCCCCTGGTTGATCAATCTGAGCAGGTGTCTCAGTTTGATCCCTCTCTAGGAGTTGGGGAACCTGCTCATTTGCAGGATTTTCTTCAGCATATTGCATTGCTGGTATGTCGAAATGGAGTTCATTGACCATTTCATCAACCACTTGTGGCTGTTGTGGTTGTAGTTGTTGTGGTTGTCTGGAAGTAGAAGTTTGAGCATTTGAGAGCTCTTCCAGATTTTTAAGTGTGGTGTTGACATCAGCGTCTACCAACACTAGGTCACCACTTATCAGGGCTTCTTGAAGTTGTTTATACGTGACTTTCCCTGATGGTGTGTTGGCACCAACAACCTTTGCTATAGGTGCTTGCTCAGCAACCTTTGAGCTAGTTGCTTTCTCAGCAACCTTGGACCTTTTGTTCCTCTTTCCCTTTGCCTTGGTTACTTTTTCAGCAACCTTGGAGGCTGGGATCTTCTCCTCGTCCGATTCGTCATCGAAATCTAGAACAGAGTTATCAACAATCCCTGCTGCTTCTGCAGAGAGAGTTTGAAGTTTCTCACTGCTTTTATCAGCATTGATAAGCTCATCATCAGTGGTCTTAGCAGCATTGATGAGTTCATCTGCATTTATGAATTTGTCAGTAGTGGCGGCAGATATCTGAGATTCAGCAGACTTTTTCGTGAAGTTCTGCACTTTTTGGTTGCAACGGAACCCTCAGATATCTCGTCAGTCTTTCGTTTCTTGGAATCTTTCTGAGATGCAGTAATCTTTTTCATCATGTTTGTATACTCATATTTGTAGAGTAGGTTACTATTGGCAATGTCTGCCGTCTCTCTGAGCTCAATGCCAAGGCATTCTAGTAAGTAGCATATTTTTAGTCCATAGCTTACTGTGGCTTTTGGCTCAGCAAGGCCTTTAACGATTTTAGGCTCAAAGCCTTGTATCTTCTTCACAAATTTCATGAAGGCGTACTTCCCCCAATTAAAAGGGTTTTCCAGCCTTTTGTCTTGTTGACTCAACAAGAACATCATCATCCAGCGTTCTTGGCTTATCTGGTGAGCACCACCTTGTAGACCATCAAAGCATCTGTGAAGGATACATGCCAACACATCCCAGTGAACCAAAATATGTCTGGTCCTTATGTCAGCAAGCTTAAAGTCGATGGGTGTGTCTGGTTTGTCAAGATCACACACATCACTGTATAGTTGCTTCACACCTTCAAGGAGATCTTCATCCTTGGTGTCAATTTCAAAATCCTTTCCAAGATTTTGTAGTTCAAACAGCTCACAGAAAGCTGTTTCGTCCAACAGGATTTCTTGTCCTTGGACTTTGGTCTTGATAGATACTGTCTTAGTGCCTTCAGAGACTTTGGAAATAATTGTGGAGCTGTTGTAAAACTCCAGGACGTCCAGTGAAGAAACTCCACGGGAAGAGCAGATAGAAAGCCCTTGATTTGTGCATTTTCAAGCATATCAAGTACCAACTTCCTGTCAGTTTGGTTTTCTATTGCAGCCGTGAGGTACTCCTCAATCATGGCACCACCCCAAATCATCATGTGATTTGAAGTCCAATGATCGGGATTGAACTCTCCAATCAATCGATTGTTTGTTATAACTAACACTGGTGCTTGCTTTTCAGCAGTACCAGATGTAGTAGCTTGGGATTTCTGAGTAGAAGCACGTTTGGGAGCCATCTCTTTAAATAGTGAAGTTTTTGAAAAACGAGAAGAGATTAAGGTAAGAAATTAGTGATTCTTT
The DNA here is from genome assembly GCA_026545765.1 of Plantago major. NCBI lineage: Eukaryota > Viridiplantae > Streptophyta > Magnoliopsida > Lamiales > Plantaginaceae > Plantago > Plantago major. Next base: position 30,755,257 of record CM048841.1, read on the forward strand.
GCAGAAAAACTAAGAGGGAATTTGCAGAGGTTGAAGAATGGTTTTTGCTATTCTTGTGCAAGTCTGAATGTTGGATTAGGCGAAAGTAATTTCTTTTGCCAAAATCCTATATATATAGCAACGTAATTCTAACAAACATATACATACAAATTGGTTTTGTATGTACGTATCTGTGAATTGCAGTAGAGCGTGGGTAAAAGTTTGTTCGGCATTAAATGCATAGTGGGCCGCGACTGAATTTCTACAGTTCACTATTTATAGAGAATTAATCTCCGCCGTTAAGATCAATCGCCCATTTCATCAAGGGTCACCATTGCTTCTTCAGCAATGATCACAATCAACAATTGTAATTGTGCCCATTTAATAAATTTTGGCTATTAGCTATCTGAATCACGTTTCTGTGTGAATGAGAACACTGTTTGTATCTGAGTCTATCTTATACTTGTTGTCTTTTCAAAGTTTTACACAAAGATAGAAATAATACAAATTTCAAGAGAGTAGTTGACTGCAGACATTTGTACTATTCTCTTTTGTGTTCCCCCTCACTGAGTGATCTAGATATCTGAGTACCCGTCTCAGAAATCTTCAAATAGCCATTTTACCCTTTAGCCTTTGGTTTCTGGATACCCGTTCCAGATTCCTCTTCTCTGGATACCCGTTCCAGATTCCTTTTCTCCTCCTTTGATATCTTCTTCAGATATCTGAACTTTCTCAGTTCTTTGGTAGCTCCATTAGTCCAAGACTATGTCTTAAGGCTAAGAATCTACTTTCTTGTAGTGGCTTAGTGAAGATATCTGCAAGTTGGTCTTCAGTGCCAATCTTGAGTATCTCTATATTGTCTTTTTCAACATGGTCTCTGATGAAGTGGTGTCTAACATCAATGTGCTTTGTTCTTGCATGAAACTTAGGATTCTGAGTTATGGCAATAGCACTTGTGTTGTCACAGAAAATGGGAGTTTTCTCTTCATTGAGTCCATAGTCTCTGAGTTGTTGTTGTATCCACAAAATCTGTGAAGCACAACACCCAGCAGCAATATATTCAGCCTCTGTGGTAGATGTGGCAATTGAATTTTGTTTCTTGCTGAACCAAGATATCAATCTAGTACCAAGAAATTGACAAGTTCCTGAGGTGATTTTTCTATCAAGCAATGATCCAACATAGTTGGCATCTGAATAGCCAACCAAACTCAATCCACTAACTTTTGGATACCACAATCCAACTTCTACAGTACATTTTACATACCTCAATATTTTCATAGCAATGTTGTAGTGTGATTGCATTGGATTTGTCTGAAATCTAGCACACACTCCAATTGCATATTGAATATCAGGTCTACTTGTAGTGAGGTATAGTAGAGACCCAATCAATTTCCTATACTTGTGTTCTTCAACACTCTTGTCAGATTCAGTATAAGTCATTTTGGTTCCAATGCTCATAGGTATCTTAGCATTCTTTTCAGAAGGCTTTAGATTAAACTTGTTGAGCATGTCCTTTGCATACTTTGTTTGACTAATGAATATTCCATCATTGAGTTGCTTGACTTGCAGCCCTAGGAAGTAATTCAATTCTTCCATCATGCTCATCTCAAATTTACATTTCATGAGTTCAGCAAAGTCTTCACAAAGTTGCTTGTCTTTAGATCCAAATATAATATCATCAACATATACTTGAACTAAAAGTAGTTTCCCATCATGGTTCAATGTGAAGAGTGTTTTATCAATATCTCCTTTCTTGAAACCACTTTCTAGTAGGTATCTGGCCAATGTATCATACCATGCTCTTGGAGCTTGTTTTAGTCCATCCAGAGCTTTCTGAAGCTTATAGACCATCCTACTTTCTGAGGAAACTTCAAAACCTGGTGGTTGTTCAACATAGACTTCCTCAGCAAGTTCACCATTTAGGAATGCACTCTTGACATCCATTTGATAAACTGTAAAGTCATTATGAGCTGCAAAGGCTAGAAAGAGTCTTATTGCATCCAATCTTGCAACTAGTGCATAAGATTCATCAAAATCTAGTCCTTCAGTCTGGGTGAATCCCTTGGCAACCAACCTAGCTTTGTTTCTGGTTATTTCACCAGATTCATTCATTTTGTTTCTGAAAACCCACTTGGTTCCGATTACAGATATTCCGTCAACAACTGGAACTAGTTTCCAGACTTTGTTTCTCTCAAATTGATCCAACTCTTCTTGCATTGCAGAGATCCAATCTTGATCCTTTAATGCTTCTTCTATAGTTTTAGGTTCAATATTTGATATGAAACATCCATAGAGACAATTTGCATTTTCAGCGATTGCTCTTCTAGTTCTAACTCCTTGATCAATGGGACCAATCACATCCTTTGCAGGATGATTTCTTATCCATTTCATAATGGGTTTTGAACTAGTAGGATCAATATCATTTTGATTTGAATGCGAATCAATATGATCTTGATGGGATACTTGTGCAGTATCTGAGATATCTTACACATGAGAAATGCCATGGATATCTAACACTCTTTCAGTGTTAGAGATATCTGGAACTTGAATTTCAGCAATCTCATTTTCAGATACCTTTTCATGATGAAGGTTCTCAGTAACCTGTTCCATTTCTGGAATTCTCATAGGAAATTCTTCATCATGTCTTAGAGTCATCTGGTTGTTACTAAGCATAGGTTGCTTTTCATCGCCAGACTCATCCTCTATTTGAATGATAGAATTGTTTCCTTTTGAGGATCCTTTTTCAGAATCTTTAATCATCAGTTCTTTGAACCTATCTGAGAGATCATCATTCAAGAGTACTTTCTTGTTTCCTTCATAGAATACTACATGAACAAATTCCTCAATCTTTTGCATTCTTTTGTTGTAGATTCTATAGGCTTTGCTATTCAGAGAATAACCAAGAAATACTCCTTCATCTGCTTTTGGTTGAAATGTTCTCAAGTATTCTTTTCCATTGTTAAGAACGAAACATCTGCAACCAAACACCCTTAGATGTTTGATACTAGGGGGTCTACCAATGAAAAGCTCGTAATAAGTTTTGTCATGGTGTTTATCAATCAAACATCTATTTTGAGTGTAGCAGGCTGTGTTTACAGCTTCAACCCAATAGATTTCACTTATTTCACTGTCAGCGAGCATTGTTCTTGCCGCTTCTTTTAGGGTCCTATTCTTCCTTTCAGCAACACCATTTTGTTGTGGTGTTCTTACGGAAGATAGTTGATGCTGTATACCTTTGCAGGTACAGAACTCTTTTATGTACTGGTTCACAAACTCAGTACCATGGTGCTACGATTACATGATACCTTGTCATTTTTATGACTTGAGCTTATTCAAAGAAGTTGGGTATCTCAACCCTTGTATCAGATTTGTGTTTGAGAAAGACAACCCAAGTGAATCTTGAGTAATCATCAACAACAACTAGACCATACTTCTTTCCTGCATAACTAGTTACAGAGGATTCAAAAAGATCCATATGTAACATCTGCAATGGCCTTTCACTGGAGTGTCTAGTTTTAGACTTGAAATATGTTTTAGATTGTTTTCCCATTTGGCAAGCTGAGCACATACCATCTTTTCTATATCCCATTTGGCTTTTATTCATGCACATGCTGATTATCTTCGGCGACGGGAACTTTGGCGTGATATTCTTAATATTCCTGCTGGTCCATTGATTCTTGTTGGTGATTTTAATTCGGTCCTGGGGGCTCATGAGAGATCGGATGGAAGGCCTCCGGCACGGCATGAGGTTCTTGATTTCTCCTATTTCATTAACAATGGTAACTTTATTGAACCTCCTAGCACGAGCTCCTTTTGTTTGCGATAGACAGAGTTTTTAGTCCCCAGATCCTTTCCCTTTGGCGACTTACTATTATTACTGTTATTTGGGTGCTCTGGCACACCAGGAACAAGTGGATTTTTTATGGTGTTGATTTCTCCCACCGTTCGATCTTGACTACTATTTGGGGTCTTGTTGGGGAGGCCAATTCACTTCCTCTAGGCACTATGTTTAATTCTCGGATAGATTTGTAGATTTTGTACTCTTTTAGAATCCGTGGTTGTCCTCGGAAGTCTCCGCAGATTATAGAGGTTCATTGGCAACCTCCCCTACCAGGTTGGACGAAATGCAACACGGATGGCAGTTCAAAAGGAGCTGCAGGTGATTCTACGGCTGCCGGCATTTTTCGCAATTGCAGGGGCTTTGTTCAAGGATGCTTTGTCTCTCAGCTAGGTTGCTTGTATGCCTTTGAAGCAGAATTGATTGCAGCTATGACTGGCATCGAAATTGCTCATGCTAAAGGCTGGAGGATGCTTTGGTTGGAAACGGATTCAACCTATGTGGCAGAACTTCTCCAATTCAGAGCGAGAACTGTCCCTTAGAGATATCGGAATCGCTGGTTGTTGGTTCTTTCTCTCTTGGAGGACATGGATTTTCGGGTCTCGCATATTTTTCATGAGGGGAATGCTGTTGCAGATGCTCTATCTAATCAAAATATCGACGGGTTTTGGTCCTCATCACCGGATTTCATTCGTTCTCATATTTGTAGAGATATGTCTTGTCGGCCTTTTTACAGGTTTACGCAACATTAATGCTTGGGCACTCTTTTTCCCTGCCATAGGTTTTTTCCCACTGGGTTTTTCTATGGTAGGGTTTTAACGAGGCCTGTGGTTGCAACCGTGGGAATTTCTCGCCAACGGGTTATTGTGAAGTTTTGTTTACTGTGCTTTCACTTTGGTTTCTCTCTTGCTGCCCGCATGTGGGATCAGCTTGAGAGTCTACCTGACTTTTTTCGTTGTTCTTCTTTTCTTTTCTTTTTTAATACAAGCTCGATTCATTCAAAAAAAACCACCAACTCTTTCTTGGCTAGCTTGTTCAGAGTTTTGAAATTCAAGTGACTCATTCTTTTATGCCATAGCAAATTTTCTTCAGTGTGGCCAGATTGACTCACCATGAGACATTCTTCAGTTGTGGCGGATGCCCAATCAGCAACATAGAGATTTCCTTTACGCCTTACAATCAAGACTGTCTGCTTTGACTCAATGTCAATCACTTTGCATAGTTTTGACTTGATCTTGACAGTGTACCCTTTGTCTACCAGTTGACTCATGCTTAGGAGATTATATTTCAATCCCTTTACATGTAGTACTTTAGAGATTGTAAGGGCTCCAAACTTCAGATTGCCAAATCCTATGGTTGGATTTTCATCTCCTCCAGCAAACCTGATAATTGGTCCATCATTGCATTTTCTGTAGTCAGTCAGATTTTCTTTGTCTCCTGTCATGTGCTTCCCACATCCACTATCAAAATGCCACTTTGGGTTAGTCCTTAGAGTGTTCTGCACAAAACAGGAAACAGGAGATTAGGTTCTCATACCAATAATGGAACCATCTGGACTAAAGAATCTTCCAGTAGGAATCCATTTTTGAATGAATTTCTTAGGAACATTCTTTTGTCTAACAGGAACATAAGGAGGAATTCTAGTTAAATGATTAGTATCATAGTCATTAATAACTATTTTCTTCCTTGGTGTGTTTCTTGGTGCTCCATTTGGTGCTTTCAGATGCATGTCAGGTTTCTGAGTCTGCTTCTCATCAAACTTAGCTTTCCTAGCCAGATTTCTTCTAGCCCTGGCATTCAGATTTTCAGTGGCTTGATTCATCTTCCACTTCTGATAATTGCTGTGAGCAATTCTAGCCTTTAACCATCGTTCTTGCTCTTGTTTGTACTCACGAGCAAGTTGTTTCCCGATGGTTTTATAGCCAATACCATTCCGAGCACCTGGTGCTATCTGAGATCTTTTCTCAGCAGCTTTGCTAGTCTCTGGGTAATCTATTTTCTTTCAGAAAACGTGACATAGGAGAATTTGTCAGCTCCTGCAATTTTTTCTTTCTGAGAGACATAGCACTGTGGGTGATTACACTTTTCAGTGTTATGTTTCTTTTCAGAAATATTCCCAACAGATTTCTTTTGGACTTGTTTTTCCCAAAAAGGTTTGGTCGCAACTGCCTTTCCTTTGTCAATAACCTTAGCTTTAATCGACATCTGTAGGTTGTTTGGGAACCACCTTGCTGAGCACTGACAAATGTTCTTCTTTTATCACTCTTATTCAGAGTGGTAGAACTATATGTCTGTGTGTTCAGCCCAAGTCCTCTCTTTTCTGGAGGATCTCTTAAATAAGATTGTACTTCAGTAAGAGTGTCACTAGCTTTGGCATAAGATTGAAAAGATAGTTCTTTCTTTTTGAGTTCTTCATTCTCAGAAAGAAGATCTTCACATTTCTTTTGAAGAATGGCCAATGCTTCTTCATGTGACTTTTCAGTCTCAGATATCTGAGCTTTGAGAAATGCAATTTCGGCATCCTTTTTCTCAGATATCTTGAGTAATTTTGAATTTTCCTTTTCAAGAGAATTCTTTTCTTCTTCAAAGATTTCTGCTCTAGCTCGGACCATTAGAAACTCTCTTTCGTAGAGATCAAGCTCTCTTCTGAGATGTTCCAGATCTTTGATTCCTTCCTCATCACTTTCATATGTATAACAAGAAGTATGTGTTACCTCATCAGCCATTAGACAAGGTTCAATGTTGGAGCTATCTAGAAAGATTTCTTCAGCCACTCCACACACTTCTTTCTTCTTTTGACCAAAGTCGATCACTTCATGAGAAACACCGCACATTTCTGGAGAAGGCAGTGTGGAATCATCTGAGTCTTCATCCTCAGAATCAGACTCAATGTCTAGAGCATCCAATTGGAGTTGAATCTTTTTCCGTTCTTCAGTGAGCATAGCTCTCTGACTTCTTTTGAAGTTTCTTCTATCTTTCTTGTCACCTGTCTTTAGTTTGTTGAAGGCAGGGCAATCCTTCTTGAAGTGACCAGGTTTCTGACAATAGAAATAGATATCGTTTTCGATTTCTGCTTCCTCAGTACCTGATGCTTTCTGAGCCGGCTTGTTCAGCGAGCTTCGCATATTTTTGTACTGGTGATAGTTTGAGCCTAGATGCTTTTTCAGCTTCTCTTTGGCTTTCCTTCTCTCAATTTCTCGACTGACATATTTTCTCATTTGCTTTACAGCAAGAGCTTCCTCAGTCATCTCATTGCCTTCCTTCTTTTCAGAAGTTCCTTGAGCAACTAGAGCAACATTCTGCAACTTTTCAGTTGTTTGTTCTCTTTGAGTTGTCAAATAGTCAACAGTGGCAAGGTGAGAGAAAAGTTCCACTGGAGTGATATCTGGCATTCCTTGGTTAAAGTAGAAAAACTTTGTGTGCTCCCAGTTATGATTTAGACTTCTCACAATAGTCTTAATCTTTTCTGACTGGGTATATCTATTACTTTCACCAAGTGCAGCCATGTCACTCATAAGTGTTGTAAACCGGAAATCTAGTTCTTCAAGAGTCTCTGTGGGACCTTGTTTAATGTTTTGGAATTTGAGCTTCAAAACTTCGAACTTATTTTCCTTTGTTTTCTCAGTGCCGGCACAGATTTCTTCAATCAGTTGCCAGGCCACTTTCGCCGTTTTTGCACCCCACAGTTTACACTGTATGTGCTCTGGAGTAGAACGTATGATGATATTACGAGCCTGACCATCTAGTCGATTTCTCTTGGCATCTTTCGATGTCCAGAGCTCTCTGGGCTTTGGTTCGTAAATAACTTGACTGGCAGGTCTACCACTGGTTGACGCATCTGTTTGTGAAGACCCATCGCTTTGTTCTCTGTATCTACCATTAGAAACCTCCATGACCTGCTTGAGTTGTTGAATGACTATTGGGCCATTCTTTATCACATCAATCATTTCGTCACTGATGGCTTCTAGGTGGAGCATCATGTTGTTCTTCCATTTCTCATAATTCTCTGGCTTGAGAATTGGGGCGTCACTTAAAGACATCCTGCAGCAAACACACTAAACAAACAAATCGAGTGAAGGTGAAAGGCAATTAGTGGGCACTTATCTGGGATCTAGGTTCAGTGCAGAAGGCTTGGGAACCTCCTGCTCTGATACCACTTGTTGGTCCAGATAACGGCAAAGTAAAAGACTAAGAGGGGGGTGAATAGTCTTTTAAAACTTTTGTCGATAAACACGGTTTCTCAGATATCTGTGAAGATTTCTGATACTTAATTTCAGAGAGCGGAAGACTTTTCTGTGATAAGTGCACGTGCTCAGCAAGATAGGTGTAAATACTTTGCAAGGTAAATAAAGCAAGTAATAAAATGCAGAAAGTAAATAACACATCTTTTTATAGTGGTATCTGAAGGTGGAGTAATCCTTCAACTAATCCACTTCGGCCTTTCTCAGACCTAGAATCCACTAAGACAGATAATTGATGTAACCTTACTAATATCTTCTCTTGATTCCTAATTACACTAGGCTCCCAACCAAGTGTTCCCCCTGAGTTATTCCCCGGCTTTCACAGCCAAGTACTTCCTGTACTCAGAAACCTTTTGAGCTATTCCTTAGTTTCCCAAACTAAGTACTTCCTATGCTCAGTATCCTTGGAGTTATTCCTTAGTTTCCCAAACTAAGTACTTCCTGTACTCCACGCCGATTAAGGTGTTGGTTAAGGTAGTTTGTCAGGTGAGCTTCTTTAATAACTTGTTCAGTTATGCCGATAGCTCTAAGAATCAAGTATACTTAATACACTTTGCAATGTATGGTATCTTGTTCTTTACTGACCCAAGTCTATGATAAATGTTCAAGAGAATGAATCTCAGATATCAAATCTTAATTCAATTCTTTCACAAATAGCAATGCTTGTTAAGGATCAGGACACTTAGAACTTTTGTACTACTTAGAATCAAGAGCTTTGGTCACAACAGAAAGCTTGAAGGTAAGTAGTGTGCTTGAGAGAGCTTGTGAGAGTATTCAATGTAAGTTCAGTGTTGTAAGGTATAAGTTCTATGTGTATTCTCAAGCAGTCTAAGTGTTGATATTTATAGATGAATTTGAGTGCCGTTTGAATAGTATTCGTTAGGCGTAAATCAAATTCAAACTATTGATATCTGAGTATAGTACTGTAGTACGTTTGTCTTCTTCTTCAGAAGCTACCGTTTTTGTTCAGACATCTCTGTCTGCGCATTTAATGCATTGTACTATACTTTGTCCTGTAGTGCCAACGGAACTATGCATTGTATCAGAGATCTTTTACTATCAGAGTTCTCTGAAGCTTTGCACGTCCTTTTCAGAAATTATCACAACTTCATATACCACTTGTTGAAACAATTTTTTATAATATACTTATTTTCAGAAACATAGTTTATGTTCAAGGTATCTGAGTGTAGATATCTGTGGGCACTTGTTTCAGAAACCTTTTATTTCTCAGATATCTTTTTGCAACTGTTTATTTAAAAACGCTTGTCTTCAAGATATCTGGTCATAGGTATCTGAAAACCCTTGTCTTCAGCAATCTTGTGCAGTCTTCAAATCTTCAAATCCGTTGAACTTTTCCTGCTGGATGCCTTCTTCTTGGTCTTCTTTAGAGGAATAAAAAAATTACATTCAGAGACCTAACATCCTATACAAGATTTGCTAGACTATCATACTTAGTGAGTTTCCTCTTTTACAGTGTTCAAGTGAACCAAGAGTACTAACCACCTTTCTGAGCTAAGATAAGTCATTCAGTTGCTGATCAAAATCTAAACATATATTCCTAACAAATTCACTAAGCAGTCAATTGGTACATCAAAATTGAAGTCGAAGTCACTCAATTCCAAGTGAATCGAAGATGGATAATGAGCCAGAACCTACAATCTGCCGGTGTGGGGTGATGAGTGCTTGATTCACCTCTTGGACGGATGAGCATCCCGGTACAAGATTCGAGAGATGTGCTTACTTGGGGGTATGTGACAGTGTGAATTTTTCGTATGTGTTTGCTTAATTTTGTAGTTGGGCGTGTTGAATTTGCTTTGTTTTGATGTATGTTGTTTGTTAATTGTAGACTAATAGGAGAGCTTGCAAACATTGGACATGGATTGATCCGAAGATGTGCAAGAGATCGACAAAAATCATCCCAGGTTTACTGCGTAGGATTAACGGGTATGAGGCAAGAGTCAGAGATTTGGAGGAAGAAAATGCTCGACTTAGAGCTGAAAACAATCATCTTCAACAATCATCTCATTTTCAGTCCCCTGTTCATCATCTGCCACCTTCTGTTCACCTGCCTCATGCTCCCCACTCTCCTCATCACTCTCCTCATCATTCTCTTCATCTACCTCATTCTCCCCACTCTCCTCATCATTCTCTTCATCTGCCTCACTCTCCCCACTCTGCTCTTCTTCACCATCCAAGTGTTCTATAAATACACCAACATAGTCACTCTTATCTGTAGTAAATCCCAAACTACATGCATCAATATCAGTCTCCAGCTTCCTCAATTCTCTACAACAATTTATCCCAGACTTTGACATGTAACAATTCATCACTGCCTTTGGATCAATACCACACATCCTAAGCATTGCAGCAATTTCAATCATACTCATCTCATCAACATGACACCAGTCAAAATATTCTACTATCCCTCCATCATAAAATGACTTCTCCTTTATGAACTTCCCATGATGATGCATTACAATTGTGAAGTTAAAAGTACATGGAACTGCAAAAAAGGAAGAGTATGAGAAAGTCTCAAAATTAAACTAACTCCCAAAAGCTATTACATATCTCTTAGTATTACATGACAAACCTATACTCCCAAGATACAGACAACCCTAACTGATTTTGTCCCATTCTTTTAAGAGCAACTAAACACTTCAACAAAGATAACAACACATAATACGCCAACTTTAGCATAATAAACACCAAAAAGAACAATTTTTTTACTGAAATTCGAGTTTGATAAAAGTAGAAAAACACTAATAAACAATTCAACACGAACAACAACACATAATACGTGAAGTTTAGCATACAAAACACCTAAGAACAATCTTCTTTTACTGTAATTCGACTTTGCAGGAAGAACAAAAAACACTAACCATATTGAGGAGCTGTACGCCCATGTGGAATCCTTGTAGCTGGACTCCTTTTCTTCCAAGACATTGCAATTATCTCGGATTCGATCAATCGTTAGGTTTCTCAGTTTTCGAATTTCAGAGCATTTACAAAAGGAATGATGAGAGTTAGGGTTAATTTGTGTTCTTTGGGAAGGTTAACAATCTATTTTTCACTTTAAGCGCGTGGGTTTCACGTCTTCTAATGGAACACTTAACGCCATAGATGTTTGGTGTGACACCGGAAAATTTTGAAAGTTTGTGGTGTCGAATGCGAAAAAAAAAAGTTTGTGGTGTAAACTCAAAAACGTGCAAAAGATTTTAGTGCCAAAAAAAAATCTCTATATTTAAACAGTAACACATGTTCACTCGGATTGAAACTGAATAAGTAAGATGAATGGAAGAGATTTAAAATGAATTGAAAGTTCTGTCAGACTATTCGCTTATTATATTACTACTTTATCGATTTAAATTACTGGTTACAAGTAAATTATTTAACTTAATCAACCTAAGACATAACTAAACTTGTGAGTATGTAATGCCCTAGAGAAACCATCTGCATGATTTTCTTCTGTCCTTATCTTCAAGATTTCCACTTCAACTATCAACCACATCTCTTATGAAGAGATATTGATGTTAATATGTTTTGACCAGTCATGGTATGAATGATGCTTAGATACATGTATTGCAATTTGACTATCACAGTATATCTTAACATTCTTTTGCTCCAATCCAAATTGTCATAGCTATAAATTCTGACTTTGTGGTTGATAGAGCAAGCACTAGTTGATGAGTTGATCTCTAGCAAATTGCAGTTTCAAATAGAATAAACACATAGCATGTACGTTACTTCCTTTTTATTTATTTATTGAAGAGTCGGGACTCTACGGTTTTTCATATCATAGAATCATGTCGGTTTGTGAGAACCAGGGGCGAAGCCAAGATTTTTTCTAAACCCATGCCAACTTTAACTTATAGAAATTTTGATTTATAATAAGTGTATAAAGTATCTAACATTCTCTAATTTACGAATAGATTAGCAAAATCACTCCAAACACACTCGAGGAAAATTTGTGTGGGCGGTAATATTGTATTTTTTAGTATTTTATTATTAAAAAATAGACCGTGTTAAATGTAAAAAAGTTGAATGTAATGCATATAAAATGGTATTTTTCCCTCGTGTCGGGCACGGGCTATGCATATGCATAGCACCCCTGGTGAGAACCCGCAAACACCAAGTACATCATAAGTTTTACATGCCAACCAAAATTAAAGATAAGCTATACCTATTCCAATTCCATCTAAGGTTTACAAAAGTCTTAACACTACTATGCTTTCAACCTTGTATGAGAGATCCCAAGTCTTCCCATAAATAATCCACCAAGTGAAATATGCAATGAAGAAGTCTTGTACTCATAAAGCTGCTACTTCCTCTCCAAATTAGGATGGCCATGGAGCTAACATAGAGTAGGCCAAGGAGTAAAGTGAGAGTAACAAAAGAGCAAACTAGCTGATTGCACTTCAGTGACTTCCTTGTATCCAAGTTAGCTGCAAAGTCTGAATCAACATACCCTACAAGTGCATCTTCAGTAGTTTGTTGTTTTTATATGCAAGACTATAATCTAGAGCCCGTCCAATATATCCCACATGAGCCACTTAATTGATTCCCAGTGAGCATTACCAGGTTATCCATAAACCTGCTAACACAATTCATAGCATGGGTCAAATATGGTTTACAATAGACCATTGAGTATATTATGCTACCTACTGCACCAGCATATGTTGCTCTAGCCATATACTCCACCTCCTTCTGAGTAATTGCACACTTCTGAGTAGCTTCACACTGAGATTGAGATAACTTCTTTTGTTGTCCAATAGGAGTCGTCACAACCTTAGCCCGATTCATGTTGAACCTCTCTAAAACTTTCAATAGGTACATCTTTTGAGACAACTTTACTTGATTATTATTTGTTATCTCAATATCCATTCCAAGAATCCTCTGAGCTTAACTTAAATCCTTCATTTCAAACTATGTACTCAATAGATGTTCTATTTCTTTTATCCTAGCTTCCTCTTTGCATGCAATCAACGTATCTACATACAATAGTAGATATATCATGTTCTTTGTACCTTCTCCTCTAAGATAAAAACATGCATCTAGTGACTCATGAGCTTGTCATAAATTTTTCAAACCTTTTATACCACTGTCTTGGACTTTGCTTCAGTCCATACAGTGATCTCTTCAATAGACAAGCTTTTTCTTCAGGACAATTGACATGTAAACCCTCAAGTATCTTCATATAAACCTCCTATTCTATCTTCCATGTAGAAAGGCAGTATTAACATCCATTTGATGTAACAACATGTCAAATTGAGCAACAAAAGCTAGTATGATTCTTATAGAGTTATGCTTCACTACCGGAGAATAGATTTCATTGTAATATATACATTCTCTTTGAGTGAATCCTCTAGCTACTTAGTCTAGCTTTAAACCCGGCATGATCATTTCTAGTTCCCACCTTTTTCTTAAAGATCCACTTGCATCCAATTAATCTCATATTAGGTGACTTTTCCACTATATCTCAGATATCATTCTTGTCAGAAATGCCAATTCATCATTTATTGTAGAAATCCACTTATCTTTCTCTTTGCAATTGATAGCATGTTGATAGCTATGTGGTTCATATCACTTGATTTGTTCTGCCAATAACAAGGCATAGTATATCATGTTGGTGAATCCATGCATGTTGATGAATCCCTTTTCCTGGGTATTCTATTTCTGGTTAACTGATAGTTGACAACCTCTTCAGGATTACTTGTAGCCACTGGATCCCTCCTTTTCCTTCTTACTGGTTGTTGAGCTTGTGAACTCAGGATTTTCCTTTCATTTTCTAATTGTTCGGGAGAAATTGCATTTTCAACAGTAGATACTAATTCAGACCTTTCATGTTCACAAAGTTCACTCTCTTCAAGCTCCACCTCCAATTGTGCATTATCTATCTCTCTCAGAGACGGGTCACATAGAGGTAATTGTGTCTGATTTGAGTGGCATGTAATCTTCTCTGAATACACATCCATGTTAATAATACATTTCTTATTCCCAGATTCATAACACCACAACTTATAGCCCTTGACTCCATGGATATCCTAGATACTTTTTCCGTCCCGAGAATAGTTTCCCACTTTGACTTTTCTCAGTCAAAAATTTTCAACTGACTATGGATTAATCTTAAACTTCAAATGTAAAATGTTCTATTAAAAAGTATCATTATATAATTTAATTGACCATTTTACATTTGCGGTTTAAAATTAATTCGTATTCAAAGTTGAAAAAGTTTGACTGAGAAAAGTCAAACTGGGAAGCTATTTTCGGGACGGAGGAAGTACACTTTAATACTTTAATGCTCTGGGAGCTAATTTGTCTTGCTTTATATGCACACATACCATGCATCCAAATGGTTTCAAATGAATGTAACTTGGAGTTCTACCTCTCATAATTCTTCAGGTATCTTAAAGTCCAATGCAAATGAAGGGCTAAGATTAATCAAATAAGAAGTTGTGGTTACAGCTTCACCCCAAAAACACTTGGATAGACTTGAACCAATGAGTAAACATCTTACCCTTTCAAGCAGTGTCATGTTCATTATTTTTGTAGTTTCATTTTGTTGTGGTGTACCTGGCACAGTCTTGTGTCTCTATATATATACCTTTACATTTGCAAAAAACATTGAATTCCATTGAGAGATATTGTAAGAATCCGTACCGTTTTTAATTGTTATCATTTTGATATTAAATATTAATTATATTTTTAGTGGGTCGGACCTGATAATATTTTCGTTTTCAAATTATCAGGCCAAGTTATTGTTAATTACAAACCCTTTTGTTTTATTGTTAATTGGGCCTTGCCTATTCTCAAATCAAGTATCAGCTTTGATAAGTCCAGGTAGTTGAATTGTAGTGCTTCCATCCCATCATCTACACAAACCTTAAAATTAAACCACCGCCCGCTATTTCTCTGTCGAACATGGCAATACCATTGATCTATCCTCGAGGGTTCCAACCCCATAAACACCATCTCTCTCAGCCTATGATTGTCTCTCTCAATTATATCCTTCTGTCACCACAATGAACAAGTCCATGCTATTTTGGTCGAAAGGCAAGTCAAGTGAAAGCCCGTTTCGCCTCGTAACTTCATCAAACCTCTACCAAATCTGACCATGTTCGTCCCGTTAGGATCCCCATGAGGTGTAGATCATGACTATGCAAGCTTCGGTTTATGGAAATCTCTGGTCTTCTTCATTGGCTACGCAATTCTACTTTGTAAGCCTTCGTGCCTCTTCAGGGGCGGACCTAGGATTCGAACCTTGGGGACGAAATTATACATATATATACATACATACATACATACATATATATATATATATATATATATATATATATATATATATATATATATATATATATATATATCTGTGTGTGTGTGTGGGGGGGGGGGGGCAAAATCCTAAATTAACGAAAATATTACATATAAATTTTTTCATTTTAAAATTAGGGGGGCGAACGCCCCTTTATACCCCCTCCTGGTTCCGTCAGTGACTCTTGTCCCTGTTTTAGTCAAACTCAACTCTTCAATTTTGTAAGTAAAATTTGCATGTAAACATGCAAATTGTGTCTTCATCATCATCACGTATTTGTCCTGGCCAGCCTTGTTGATCCAAGTTAGTTTACTTTGGTTGTTTGTTTGTTTGCACCTTATTTAGTTTTTCAATTTAACTTCTTTTTAGGTAGAGTTTAGACCCGGTCAGTGTCGAGCAATCGAGCTAAGTCGTTTGAGATAAGAGGAACTCTTGACACTTTTGCTTCTATTTTATATATATGTAGTGTTTTACGTTTTGACAAATAACTTATGGTTATTATATCAATATATGGGACTTGATATAATAGTCTATTAAAAAAGGATCAAGTATGTGTACCCATAAAATTTATTTGTTGTGTATGCCATGTGTGAAAAGTGATTTCATGAAAGCATGAATTATGTGTACGTTTAAGCTCATCGATATGCCTATGAAGTGTGTGCCCTTTCAGAGGATTGTCGTGCTTTGGAGTACTCACAGTGTTATGTGTATGTGACCCCTATGGTAGGGGATATGTTATATAAAAAGCCGGCATGTGTGCCACCACGATTTGTGTGGCCATAGTACATACTTGATCGAGCTAAAAGTGTGAATTGCTATTGTTGTGACATGTGTTCCATGCAATTGATTTTCGACTATGTTTGAAATATAATGGAGTGTATAAGTATGTATATTTTCAACTGTACTTGATCCGAGTAAAAGTGCCAAGAGCTCACCCTTACACCCCATTTTCAGATGTTTAGTAAAGTTGCGTTGGATGAAGTACCCTGGAGTCAAGGCGGGTAGACTTTTGGAGTGGTCTGAGTTTTGTAGTGTAGTGAGTTCTTTGTATTTTGAGTAGTAGTATGTATTGGAAGTTTGTTTAGTAGTTTTCATTTGTTGTGAATGGGTTGCTAGAAGCTCTGATGTACTGCTACTTACTTTTGTACCACTCTTTTCAAAATGATTTATAAAAGTTGAGGCTTCGTCTTGGCATGAGCCCATCTCACGATAGACGGCCGGTCGCGCCAAATTGTTTTGGTTTTGAGGCATGACAGATATTCAATCCCATTATTTGTTCTAAGACACTTAGATGTTCTCCTAGTTTGATTTTCAACCTCTGCAATCCATTCCTTAAATTTGGTAAGGTTTCATCTTTAGATTCCAACACATAAACCCACACTTTCCTGGTATAATCATCAATAATTGATAAAAAAAAATACCTTACTCCATTTCTCGTTAAAGTGCGTGCGGGTCCCCAAAAATCTGAACGCACATAGTATGACTTATTCTTAGTACTATGTTTACCAGTTCCACATGCATTTTTCTTTGCTTTACCAAGTATGCATTGGTCAAACAAGCCAATAGTACCAGTGATTTCTTCACCTAATATGCCCTGTTTAGATAATTCCTTGAGCCCTTTCTCACCAATGTGACCTAGCCTGGTGCACCACAGCTGAGCTTTGATGTCATTAGTAACTATAGAAGCTTCTGCAATGACTGGTTTGCCTTGTTAGAAATACAGTGCCCTTCCTACAATCAACCTTAGATCCTTTTCGTACCCTCAGTACTCCATTCTTGGATTCATAAGAGTAACCTTTTGTATCCAGTAAACCAAGTGATATGAGGTTTCTTCGTAAACCAGGGACATATCTTACATTCACCAGTTCCCTTATAACACCAACATATGGTTCCATTCTTAATGGCCCAATGCCCTTGACTGCACTTTTCATCATTTCCCAACAATACAAAACCACAATGTTTGGATTCAAAAGAATGAAACACATGTCTATAGGGAGTGTTAGGAATATCTGTTTAGATTTTGATCAGCAACCAAATGACTTATCTTAGCTCATAAATGTGGTTAGTACTCTTGGTTCACTTGAACACTGTAAAAGAGGAAAATCACTAAGTATGTTAGTATAGCAAATCTTGTATAGAATGTTAGGTCTCTGAATGTAATTTTTATATCTTTGAAGAAGACCAAGAAGAAGGCATTCGGCAGAAGTGTTCAACAAATTTGAAGATTTGAAAACTGCACAAGATTGCTAAAGATGAAGGTCATCAGATACTAATGTCCAGATATCTTGAAGAAACAAGTGTTTTTCAATAAACAGGTTTCACAAAAGATATCTAATAACACAAGGTTTCTGAACGAGGAAAAGTGCCCACAGATACCTACACTCAGATACCTTGGACAAAACTTTATTTCTGGGAAACAATGTTTCAACATGTATCTGGAGATGAGAAGGTCTCTGGAAAGGGACATGCAATGCTTCAGAAAGCGTGCATAGTTCCGTTGGCACTACATGAGAAAAATAGTACAATGCAATAAATGCGCAGACAGAGACATCTCAACAAAAGAGGAAATCTCTGAAAAGAGACAAAGTCTTCTGCAGTACTATTTACAGATATCAGTAGTTTGAATTTCATTAAGCCTAACGGATACTATTCAAATGGCATGATTTTCAACTATAAATATCACCACTTAGAATGCCTGAAATACACACCAAGAACTTACACCTTGAAGTTACACACAGAACAAACTTATTCATTCAACCATACAAGCCTTCAACCTACTTACTCTTCAGCTTACATTTGCGATTAAGCTCTTGAATTCTAAGTAGCACGAAAGTTCTAAGTGTCCTTATCCTTAACAAGCATTGCTATCTATGAAGGAGTTGAATCAAAAGATCAAGTATATGAGTTTCATTCTCCAGAACAGTTAACATAGACTTGGATCAGTATAGAACATATCACCATACATTGTGAAGTGTGTTAAGTGATTCTTGTTCTATAGAGTATTCTTAAATAACTAAAAAGTTAGTAAGACTACTCACCTGACAAACCTTCATAACCAACACCTTAAAACGGCGTGGAGTACAGGAAGTACCACTACAAAAAAACAGGGAAAATCCGACGGAAAGGGACGACGGATTTTATCCGTCGCCCCAATAGCGATGAATTGCTAAGGGTAGCAACGGATTTAATCCGTCGCTACACATAGCGACGGATAAAAGTTATCCGTCGCTACAGAGCGACGGATAAAATTATCCGTCGCTCTGTTAGCGACGGATAATTTTATCCGTCGCTAATTTGTTGACTTTTAATTTTATTTTTAAAAAAAAATCAAAAATTTACGACGGATAGATTATCCGTCACTAAATTATTTAAAATTTAATTTAAAAATAAAAAAATAGCGACGGATAAATTATCCGTCGCTAATTTTTAAAAAATAAAAAATAAAAAAGAAATTGTGACCGATTATCCGTCGGTCCTAGCGACGGATCGCTATCCGTCGCTACAAAATAGTAAAAAACGGGGGCAGATTCCCCATTTCCACCATTTTTGCTTCTGCTTCATTTCTTCTCCCTTTCCGTTCCAATTTCGTTTTCTCCACTTTCCGGCCAAAACTCCACCATTCCGGCCAATCTTGGTATCAATTCGAAGCTCGTGGGACAAGGAGCTTGGGTGGTCGATCAATTTCATCCTTCTTCGGCTATTTTTACCGCAATTTGAGATATTAGGCTAAACCCTAACTATTCTAAATTTGGAATTTTTGATAATTTGGATCAATTGTATGTTTATAAACAATTATGATAGCTAGTATATGTTATATGAAGTAGTGGGTTAAGCTTGGGGTTGTCAATTGATTGATTTTGTTGTGAAATTGATTTATTGTTTGATGTTTGATTGATTAAGCTTGATTTTCATGTTTGATGTTTTTGTATATGTATTACGATTAGTGTTTTGAAACCCTAATTTTTTGACAAATTTGGAAATTTTGTTAATTTCGACTAGTTTAATGTTAAGTATATATATCAAATTAGTATTACTAGTTAATTGGTATAATGTTAAGATTTAGTAAATTAACTTTGAGATTGCTATCACTTAGATTGTTAATTAGTATAATGTTAAGTAGTTTTGATTTGATAAATTCGTATATGTACTAGATAACGAGGATTTAGTTAAGTGTTTTGAGACCATTTGTTGATTATATTAACGTGTAATTTATAATTTATAACTCG
This sequence comes from Plantago major, assembly GCA_026545765.1. Lineage (NCBI taxonomy): Eukaryota > Viridiplantae > Streptophyta > Magnoliopsida > Lamiales > Plantaginaceae > Plantago > Plantago major. The sequence goes on from CM048841.1 coordinate 30,774,850, forward strand.
TACTAAGTGGTTGAAATGGTTAAAATACATGGAAAATTTTGTAACATATCGAACACTTAATAATTAATCATGAAATTATAAGGAACGTATAATAATTAACAATTAATCTCTACAATCTCGGTAGAATTGGAATTGATCTAATAAATTAAATACGATCTAATAAATTGGAACGTGTCAGGTTACAAAAGTATCTAATGAATTCCAACCGTTCATGGATGTACGATCGTACGGCGGTAAATGGCAGAGTTTGTAAGAGTTTTGTGAAAGGGGATAAAGGTTTCATCGCGTTTGCCATGGGACGTCCGGCTTGTGCAAACGGGGCTTGATAAAGTGTCCTTGCACATTGAAAACCTGCAGAAACAAGCATTTTATGACTCCTACAGCGGTATTCGAGCACTTGAGACGTAATAGATTCATGCCTGAGTATCATGTATGGATTCATCATGGTGAGGAAGCATCGTCCATGGCATACCTCCAATGGAGGGAGAGGCGGGGTTTGGGGCCACCTATTGAGTACGTTTTTTGTTGTCGGAACATGTGCATGGTGTATTGGGAGGAGGATGTAGATCTGCTGGAATGCAAGTTCTGTGGTAGGGAGCGTCACAAGTGGTGAGGAGGGGGCTGCAAGAGAATGATGAGTTTTATCCGTTTTGTCTTTAGGCTTGTATAACTAGTATTCATTAGTTGATATATGAAACCAAACATTATGGTAAAATTGAAGCTAATGTAACTTATATTATGTAATGACGTAACAATCGATTGAAGCTAATATAACTTATATTATGTAGTAATTGATTGAATTATTGTGAAATTGATTTATTATCGTAAATGATAGACCTCGATCTAATGAATTCAAATGTGTCAGGTTATTATCTAATTATTCAATGAATACCGATCATTCATGGATGTATAGTCGTACTCTAAATGGCAGAGTTCAATCGAGTTTTCTGTTAGAGGACGGCGATAACGGTATATTATGTGTATTATAACTAGTTAGTAGTTGATAACACTTGAGTATTTCTGTTCTGCATGAAAAATGGTTACATGTGTTATTTATAATTTGTTCTATATTATAACTCATACTAACACATTTTATTGTATTTGTTACATATTTTTGCAGATGCCGCGACAGAGACCACGAACCGGTCATAGCCGCATGATGGTGCTGGGTCGGGGACAGGGTCAAAGGGGGTGAGGGCTCTGGTAGTCAGGGCAGTAGGTCTCAGGTTCCTGAGACCCCACCAGCCGGTCATAGCAGCAGGGGCTCTACCAGTCAGCCCGGACACAGACTGGAGGAGGAGGACGATTGTCCCTACCTCGAGTGGGATGCACAGAATCCCAACGTTACGTGGGACGGGTTGCCTGTGATTTTTCCTCTTGGTCCTGCCAAGTAAGTATTATACACTCTTCTTAAATATGTAAAACATAACTTATGATAGTTGACAAATATAAATTGTTGTACTAAAGTAATAAATATTTGTTTCTTGTATCTTATACATTGACAACAGTTTATGGCCTCGGGAGGTCCACAACAAACTAGGTGACATCTTTCGGAGCAGGAGAGAGCCACCGGGGCAGGGTGGTGAGTGTTGGTCTCACATCTCGGACCGCATGAGGGCCGAGTACTTTGATGAGCTGCGGGTAAGTTAAAATATGACATTCCTTTATTTGTTATTATAATCGTTTTAATATGAGTGGTATGTTAGCCACTGTATGTGAGTGGTATGTTAGCCACTTTATTTGGGTGATATGTTAGTCACCATTGTGTTAGTAAAATTTAGGACAATGTGAGTGATATGTTAGCCACTATATGTGAGTGGTATGTTAGTCACTTTGTTTGGGTGATATGTTAGTCACCATATATGTTATGTTGTTGTATCTTATTAAATTGATGTAACATGGTGACATTATATATATTGATTTTGGATGTTGTATGAAATTGGGAATGTAGAAGGAGTACTTCATTCCCAGCAGATTGATCCCCCAGATCTGGCGTGTTTACGAGACTGTGGGATCTAAACTGTACAGGGATATGGTCCATACTTGAAAAGCCATTCGGGATCGGAATGGCCCAATGCCTCCACAGGTTGATGCAGAGGAGTGGGCCCTTTGGGATGCCTACTGGTCTCGAACTGATGTCGAGAATAATGCCTACATCAACAAATGTAACTGGCGTCTCACCGATGCAATAGGAGGGTCATTCACCACCTTGGGAGGCGATCTACTCTCACTGATTATTACCAATCGGTAAGTATATATATGTTTTTTTTTCAATCTAGCATTACGTGTATGTATTGTGTCTCTGCTCTATTACTCGTGAGATGATAAATTGTTGACTATATATGTTGTTCAGATGTCATGGGGGGAGGTGAATCCAAGTATGACATCTTCAAGAAGGCCAAGCATAAGGGCGGGGTATGGACTGACTCCCGGGCCGAGTCTATTGCGGTATGTTTATGTTGCTTAAAGTTCATATTTGTACACTATTACAAGTTATTTTTGAAAAACAGTAACTGATCATGATATCTGCTATTTACGATTTCAGGCTGAGGTTGATGCTCAGGTAGCGAGGCAGGAGGAAGAGCGGGTGATGTGCTGTCAACTGAACAAATTGACAACATCTTCTTAGAGGTCAACAAACCGGACAGCAAATGACGAACATATGGACTCGGGAGCCTCGGTTTGAGCTTGGCTAGTCCGGGGTGCTCCTCATCATCATCCCAGCAGTCTAGACGTCCGGTTTTCACACTGTGCCTGTCTCGGATATGATATGGTGCAGTCGCAGGTCGCAGAACATGTTACACGGCTAACTCAAGAGATGGAGCGGCGCGACAGAGAACAAAGGGAGGAGATGGAGTGGCGCGACAGAGAACTAAGGGAGGAGAACGAGCGCCTTCGGTTACAGATGGAGGCTTTCATGTCCCAGTTCGGCCAGCACCCACCCCCGTCTGGTAGCTAGTTATGTATATGTACTATGTACGTTCGGATATATTATATTTAGACTTGTTCGGATAATTTAGACTTATTCGGATATTACATTTTTGATTTATCATTTATTGAAACATTTTCCGTATAATTGATTTATTATCGAGCATTATATTGATTAAATAGGTGAAATACGAAAAACAGGGATTAATATTTAAAAAAAAACAAGATTTAAAAAAAAAAATTATTTTGTGACGGAATTAGTGACGGAATTTGAGATTATGTCACTAATTCCAATAATACATTCTATCTGTCGTCCAGTTTAGCGACGGATAGAATCTATCCATCGCCAATAATCGATTTTTTAAAAAATTTAAAAAAAGGTCAAACAAGATAATCCGTCGTCCAATCCGTCGCGAATTGGGCGACGGATTATCTATCCGTCGCCACAGCTCCAGTGGGGCGACGACACTATTATCCGTCGCCAGAGCTGGGGCGACGGATCGTTGGTTCTGTAGCGACGGATAGATCCGTCGCTACAGACCAGTATTTTTGTAGTGTGCTTAGTTTGGGAAACTAAGAAATAACTCCAAGGTTACTGAGCATAGGAAGTACTTAGTTTGGGAAACTAAGGAACAGCTCAAAGGTTTCTGAGTATAGGAAGTACTTGGCTGGGAGCCGAGGAATAACTCAGGGGGAACACTTGTTGGGAACCTAGTGTATTTTAGGAATTGAGAGAAGATATTTGTAAGGTGAACTCAATTATCTGTCTTAGTGGATTCCATGTCTGAGAAAGACCGAAGTGGATTAGTTGAAGGATTACGCCACCTTCAGATACCACTATAAAAGACGTGTTATTTACTTTCAGCAATTTACTTATCGTTCTCTTTATCCTGCTAAGTATTTAAACACATTATATTTTGCTGAGCACGTGCACTTATCACATAAAAGTCTTCCGCTCTCTGAAATTAAGTATCAGATATCTTCACATATATCTGAGAAATTGTGTTTATCGACAAAAGTTGTAAAAGACTATTCACCCCCCCCCCCCCTCTAGTCTTTTCCTTTGCCGTTATCTAGACCAACAAGTGGTATCAGAGTGGGAGGTTCCCAAGCCTTCTGCACTGAACCTAGATCCCATATAAGTGCCCATTGACTGCTTTTCACCTACACTTGATTTGTCTATTTAGTGTGTTTGTTGTAGGATGTCTTTAAGTGACGCTCCAATTCTCAAGCCAGAGAACTATGAGAAATGGAAGAATAACATGATGCTCCACCTAGAAGCCATCAGTGACGAAATGATCGAAGTGATAAAGAATGGCCCCATAGTCATTCAACAACTCAAGCAGGTCATGGAGGTTTCTAATGGTACAAACAGAGCTCCCACTGATGAAGAACCAAGTGGTGGTTCCTCACAAACAGGTGCGTCAACCAGTGGAAGACCTACTGGTCAAGTTGTTTATGAGCCAAAGCCCAGAGAGCTCTGGACATCGAAAGATGCCAAGAGAAATCGACTGGATGGTCAGGCTCGCAATATCATCATATGTTCCACTCCAGAGCACATACAGTGTAAACTGTGGGGTGCAAAAGCAAAAGTGGCTCGCAACTGATTGAAGAAATGCAGGCCTTTGAGAAAACAAAGGAAAATAAGTTCGAAGTTTTAAAGCTCAAATTCCAATACTTTAAACAAGGTCCCACAGAGACTCTTGAAGAACTTGATTTCCGGTTCACAACATTAATGAGTGAAATGGCTGCACTTGGTGAAAGTGAGAGATACTCTAACTCTGAAAACGTTAAGACTATCGTGAGAAGCTTGAATCAAAACTGGGAACACACTCAGTATTTTTATTTCAACCAAGGAATGCCAAATATCACTCCAGTAGAACTCTTTTCCCACTTAGCTATTGTCAACTATGAAACTACTCAGAGAGAACAAACAATTGCTGAGAAAGTTCACAATGTTGCTTTAGTAACACAAGGTACTTCTGAAAAGAAGGATACCAAAGAAATGACTGAGGAAGATGCTCTTGCTGTAAAGCAAATGAGAAAATATGTCAGTCGGGAGATTGAGAGAAGAAAAGCCATAGAGAAGTTGAAAAGGCATCTAGGCTCAAACTATCACCAGTACAAAAATTTGCAGCTGTCAAGCTCGCTGAACAAGCAAAGAAGCATCTAGTAATCGAGGAAGCGAAATCGAAACGATATCTGCTTCTATCGTAAACCCGTCATTTTAAAAGAGACTACCCTGTTTTCAATAAGCTAAAGACATGTGACAAGAAAGATAGAAGAAACTTCAAGAGAGGTCAGAGAGCTATGCTCACTGAAGAAAGGAAAAAGATTCAAATCCAACTGGATGCTCTTGATATTGGGTCAGAATCTGAGGAAGAAGACTCAGATGACTCCAAACTACCTTCTCCAGAATTATATGTCATCACTCATGAATTGGTTGACTTTCGTCAAAAGAAAAGGGAATTATGTGGGGTTGCTGAGGAGATCTATCCAGATTGCTCCAACATTGAGCCTTGCCTAATGGCTGACGAGGTAACCAACATTTCTCAATTCATAAATTATGAGAGTGATGAGGAAGAAATCAGAGATTTAGAATATCTCAGAAGTGAACTTGATCTCTACAAAAGAGAATTTCAAATGGTCTGAGCTAGAGCCGACATTTTTGAAGAAGAAAAGAATTCTCTTGAGAAGGAAAATTCACAATTATTCAAGATATCTGAGAAAAAGGATGCTGAAAATGCATTTCTCAAAGCACAGATATCTGAGACGGAGAAGTCACACAGAAAGGCAATGGATATACTCCAAAAGGAAAATAAAGATCTTCTTTTTGAAAATGAGGAACTCAAAAAGAAAGAACTATCATTTCAATCCTATGCCAAAGCTAGTGACACTCTTACTGAAGTACACTCTTATTTAAGAGATCCTTCAGAAAACGGAGGACTTGGGCTGAACACACAAACAAATAGTTCTACTACTCTGAATAAGAGTGACAAAAGAATAACATTTGTTAGTGCTCAGCAAGATGGTTCTCAAATAACCTACAGCATTGGTCAGAAAGCTAAGGTTGTTGACAAAGGAAAGGCAGTCGCGACCAAACCCTTGTGGGAAAAACAAATCCAAAAGAAAACTGTTGGGAACGTTTCTGTAAAGAAACATAACACTGAAAAGTGTAATCACCCACAGTGCTATGTCTCTCAGAAAGGAAAAATTGCTGGAGCAGGCAAATTTTCCAACATCACATTTTCTGGAAAGAAAGACGTTCCAGAGACTAGCAAAGTTGCTGAGAAGAGAACTCAGATAGCACCAGGTGCTCGAAATGGCATTGGCTATAAAGCCATCGGGAAACAACTCGCTCGTGAGTATAAACAAGAGCAAGAGCGATGGATGAAAGCCAGGATTGCGCATAGCAATCATCAGAAGTGGAAGAAAGAACAGGTTGCGACCACTCTGAATGCCAGGGCTAGAAGAAATCTGGCAAGGAAAGCTAAGTTTGCTGAAAAGCAGACTCAGCAATCTGACAGGTATCCGAAAGCACCACGAGGAGCACCAAGGAACACACCAAGAAGAAAAATAGCTTTAAATGATAATGACACTAATCATTTACCTAAAATTCCTCCTTATGTTCCAACAAGACAAAAGAACACCCCAAGGAAGTTCATTCAGAAATGAATTCCTACAGGGAGATTCTTTAGTCCAGAAGGTTCCATTGTTGGAATGAGATCCTAACTCCATGTTTCATGTTTTGTGCAGACACTCTGGGGAAGAACCTGAAGTGGCATTTTGATAGTGGATGTGGGAAGCACATGACAGGAGACAAAGCAAATCTGGTTAACTACATGAAATGCAATAAAGGACCAATTATTAAATTTGTTGGAGGAGATGAAAATCCAACCATAGGTTTTGACAATCTGAAGCTTGGAGCCCTTACAATCTCTGAAGTACTGCATGTAAAGGGATTGAAATATAATCTCCTAAGCATGAGTCAATTGGTAGACAAAGGGTACACTGTCAAGATCAAGTCAAAACTATGCAAATGAATTGACAATGAGTCAAAGCAGACAGTCTTGGTTGCTAGGCGGAAAGGAAATCTTTATGTTGCTGACTGGGCATCTGCCACAACTGAAGAATGTCTCATGGTGAGTCAATCTGGCCACACTGAAGAAAACTGGCTATGGCATAAAAGTATGAGTCACTTGAACTTCAAAACTCTGAACAAGCTAGCCGAGAAAGAATTTGTGGTTGGTTTACGCAAAATGGCATATAGAAAAGATGGTATATGCTCAGCTTGCCAAATGGAAAAAAAAAATTCAAAACATCTTTCAAGTCTAAAACTAGACACTCCAGTGAAAGGCCACTGCAAATGTTACATATGGATCTTTTTGAATCTTCTGTAACTAGCTATGCAGGAAAGAAGTATGGTCTGGTTGTTGTTGATGATTACTCAAGATTCACTTGGGTCGTATTTCTCAAACAAAAATATGATGCAAGGGTTGAAATACCCAACTTGCTTAATAAGCTTGAAGTCATGAAAAATGACAAGGTATCTGTAATCAGAACAGACCATGGTACTGAGTTTGTGAACCAGTACATAAAAGAGTTTTGTACCTGCAAAGGTATACAACATCAACTATCTTCAGTAAGGACACCACAACAAAATGGTGTTGCTGAAAGGAAGAATAGGACCCTAAAAGAAGCAGCAAGAACAATGCTTGTTGACACTGAAATAAATGAAATCTATTGGGTTGAACCTGTTAACACAGCCTGCTACACTCAAAATAGATGTTTGATTAACAAACACCATGACAAAACTCCTTATGAACTTTTGATTGGTAGAACCCCTAGTATCAAACATCTAAGGGTGTTTGGTTGCAGATGTTTTGTTCTTAACAATGGCAAAGAATACTTAAGAACATTTCATCCAAAAGCAGATGAAGGAGTATTTATTGGTTATTCTCTGAATAGCAAAGCCTACAGAATCTACAACAAAAGAACGCAAAAGATTGAAGAATCTGTTCATGTAGTTTTCTACGAAGGAAACAAGAAAATACCCTTGAATGAAGAACTCTCAGATAGGTTCAAAGAACTAATGATTAAAGATTCTGAAGAAGAATCCTCAAAAGGAAACAACTCTGTCATTCACTTAGAGGATGACTCTGACGATGAAAAGCAACCATTGCTTAGTAACAACCAGATGACTCTAAGACATGATGAAGAATTTCCTATGAGAATTCCAGAAATGGAACAGGTTACTGAGAACCTTCATCATGAAGAGATTTCTGAGAATGAGATTGCTGAAAATTCTATCCCAGATATCTCTAACACTGAAAAAGTGTCAGATATCAATGGCATTTCCCGTGTGCCAGATATCTCAGATACTGAACATGTATCCTATCAAGATCATATTGATTCACATTCAGATCAAAATGATATTAGTCCTACTTGTTCAAAACCCATTATAAAATGGATAAGAAATCATCCTGCCAAGGATGTGATTGGTCCTTTAGACCAAGGGGTTAGAACTAGGAGAGCAATTGCTGGAAATGCAGACTCTCTTTATGGATGTTTCATCTCAAACATTGAACCTAAAACTATAGAAGAAGCATTGAAGGATCAAGATTGGATCTCTGCAATGCAAGAAGAGTTGGATCAATTTGAGAGAACCAAAATCTGGAAACTGGTTCCATTTGTGGACGGAATATCTGTAATTGGAACCAAGTGGGTTTTCAGAAATAAAATGAATGAGTCTGGTGAAATAACCAGAAACAAAGCAAGGTTGGTTGCCAAGGGATTCACCCAGACAGAAGGACTAGATTTTGATGAGTTATGTGCTCCAGTTGCAAGATTGGATGCAATAAGACTATTTCTAGCATTTGCAGCTCATAATGATTTTAAAGTTTATCAAATGGATGTCAAAAGTGCATTCCCAAACGGTGAACTTGATGAGGAAGTCTATGTTGAACAACCACCAGGCTTTGAGGTTTCCACAGAAAGTAGAATGGTTTATAAGCTTCAGAAAGCTCTGTATGGACTGAAACAGGCTCCAAGAGCATGGTATGATACTTTAGCCAAATACTTGCTGGAAAGTGGCTTCAAGAAAGGAGATGTTGATAAAACACTCTTTACTTTGAACCATGAAGAGAAACTACTTTTAGTTCAAGTATATGTTGATGACATTATATTTAGATCTAAAGACAAGCAACTTTGTGAAGACTTTGCTGAGCTCATGAAAAGTAAATTTGAGATGAGCATGATGGGAGAATTAAACTACTTCCTGGGATTGCAAGTCAAGCAACTTAATGATGGAATATTCATTAGTCAAACAAAGTATGCAAAAGATATGCTCAACAAGTTTAATCTAAAGCCTTCTGAAAAGAATGCTAAGATCCTTATGAGCATTGGAACCAAAATGACCTATATTGAATCTGACAAGAGTGTTGAAGAACACAAGTATAGGAAATTGATTGGGTCTCTATTGTACCTCACTGTAAGTAGACCTGACATTCAATATGCAGTTGGAGTGTGTGCTAGATTTCAGACAAATCCAATGCAATCACACTACAACATTGCTATGAAAATATTAAGGTATGTAAAGGGTACTGTAGAAGTTGGATTGTGGTATCCAAAAGACAGTGGATTGAGTTTAGTTGGTTATTCTGATGCTGACTATGCTGGATCATTGCTTGATAGAAAAAGCACCTCAGGAACTTGTCAATTTCTTGGTACCAGATGAATATCATGGTTCAGCAAGAAATAAAACTCAATTGCCACATCTACCACAGAGGCTGAATATATTGCTGTTGTGTTTTGTGCTTCACAGATATTGTGGATACAAAAACAACTTAGAGACTATGAGATCAATGAAGAGAAAACTCTGATTTTCCGTGACAACACAAGTGCTATTGCCATAACTCAGAATCCTAAGTTTCTTATGTGCTCAAATTACTACTTAGAAAACAAGTAGAAAGCAGTTGTTGTAAACAGACAATGCTAACCACAGAATCGTTCGCTAAGGAACCAATTAAGCTACCAAGCAGTTGAAAGCAAATAGTCACTTGTGAAAACAATTTGATTGGTTTGTTTGAATACTTCTAATAACTAGAAACAAATAAAGTAAATAGACGGTTGATGACAATGAGAGAAGATGAACACAGTAGTAATGATCAAGTAATGCTAATTCGTTCTAGGGCAATCATTCATATTTGTCACGCGGTCGGTGTACAGAAATCAATCAATCCAATCCAACCAATCGTACTTTGAATATTTCAAACTAGAGTAATCGTGGGTTGTCAATCCACGATCCTTCACCGAAAAAGATTTTGAAGATTTAAAACTAGCTTATTGAATTGAAGGTTTTACGAATATTTCAAACTAGACAAACCTATATGAATGAATCCAAAACCCTATAAACGAATATACAATACTATCACATAACTACAATGTTCGGAGTGATTTAGCTACTCATGATGGAAGCAAAGATGAAAGACGTCAAGGTACTGATTACGCTAAGCATATGATCGCATGCAAAATCATTCAATTCGATAAACACAAGAAAAGTACGAATTGAAGATAAACAATAGAGAATTATCAATAAATTACCAAGAATTCGATCCCAATGGTTCTTACAAGAGGTAAACCAAGCTCCAAAGATCAATCAATCAATGTCAAAACCTAGTTCTAAAAGCTTTTTCTATGAAAAAATCGAGTATATGAAGTTATGGCAAAGGAAGACCTAATTCTAACCTAAAAAGGAAAAAATGTGCTGAATCTGGGCCTTCTCGCCGAATCTCGCCGTGGCGAGGAAAATAGCTCGCCGCGGCAAGAACCCCGTGTAGCTCCTCTTTTTGCCTCGTAAAATCTCGCCGCGGCGCAAAATATCCATTCACCGCGGCGATCTTAAAACCTCCGTAACTTTTTCCACATACAGAATTTTTCGATGCTTCCGAACGAAAATTGTAGCCCTTTGAATTATATATCCGTGGCCACTGAGCTCAGGTCAATCGGGCATCATATGAGAGAGTTATGGCCAAAATGGCTAGACTGCTCCGTAAAACTTCACTTTTGCAAGCTTCGCTAAAATGGCTCTCAAATCTTCGTCCGAACTCCGAATCCACTTCCGTTTTCGCCCAGTTACTCTACATTCAAAGATTTAGAACCAAAGTTTTCACTCCGATTTTCACCTTCGGGACACAAAAAATCCTACAAAACACAAACAAAGCACCAAAGCATAAAAACGCACAAAGACACTATAAAACCATAAACAAAGACTAACAAAGACCGCTAAAAAGGACTAAATGAGACTCTAAATTATAGTCTCATCAAACTCCCCAAACCGAACCTTTGCTCGTCCTCAAGCAAACAAACAATCCTAGACACAACTAGACTCGAAACCACGAAAACAAACAAATAGTCAAGGTCCCAAGTGACCGAATCTACCATTGTAAAGAGTAAGTCCACGAGATGCAAAACTTTTGTCATCAAACCAACTTTGGCAAAACAGTGTACAGAAAATCAAACACAGTCGTTTCCCAAACAAATAGCACTTAAGTGTAGCTCGCTAGTCCATCACAGATGAATGCAGTGTATCTCTCACTCTCTTCGAAGTATCCAAATGGGGTATAAGCTCAAAAATAAACTGGGAAGGTGACTTGCGTCACAAAGGTTCCTAGAATATCTTATGCTTTTGCACTCGTCTCATTAGATCGAAAGGGACTTAACTGGCGACTCAATTTTTCAGAAAACAAAAGCTGAAACTGCTCCCCCTAATCACGTCAACCGATTCCAATCTCAATCAAATTCTTCATTGTATATTCAATGCTTGGCCTCATTGGGCTCTTTTAATCTCAACTTTTTGCAGGTGTCTATTTTACCGAAAGTCCGCACTTTTGTGCGTGTCAGTTTGGTGTATGTGCCATCAACCCTCACGGACATATGGCTTTTTAGGACCACGCCGGTATATAGGTAGTATTTGAAACACGCCTAACACGACTAACGGTGATCAATGAAGACCATAGATCCACCCCGAGATTCAAATATCAATAAGCTTTTAGGGAGCAGTAAACAAACTTTTCAGCAATAATGCAAAACAGCACATAAAAGTCGCAAGATAACAGTTCTATCTCCAAACCTGTTCCTTGGAACAAGGGGAAGAGCTTAAAAAGAGCATGTCGTTCGTCATCCCTAACAAGACTGAGTACACATAAGTATGAAAAGGCGCAAGTAATACGTAAAAACTTGCACAACCCAGGAAATCACACAATACATTTGCCGGTACAAAAGTTTTTCATTGGCTCTCAGGCTTCTCACATGTTTTTTGGACCAAGGAGCTAAATAAACTTGCTATTTAAAAGAGAAACGACCTTCCAAGATTAAAAATACACTGTCCTACTTCGAGCTAATCGTCAAACAAAACCTAAGCAACAAGTGGATTTAACACCTACAATGGACGTTCGACTTGGTCAAAGACTCAGACTCACCACGAAAATTTAAAAATAGGCCAAAAACGTAGGCCAAAAGACTCTATCTAAAAATCTAAGACACAAACATAAACTAAAAACAAAAGAATCACATAAAAGTGGCTAACATACCACCCCACGTAGACAAATAAGGCACACAGGCCGCAAAAAGATATGCAATCCTATGTGGCTCACCGACCACCACTATGAAAGCGATAAATACGAACACAAAACACATGAAATCCCTCCCCAAACCTAAACTTTAGCTCGTCCTCGAGTTTCAAGTTTAAGTAAGCGAAGGACAACAGAAAAGAAAAAAATAACAAACTTATAATAAAGAAAAACTTACCCCCGGGTTGCCTCCCGGGAAGCGCCTTTTATTATAGTCGTTGGCTCGACTTTTGGGAAATGCTGCTATCCATTATCAAACGGGAACGAATCTGCCAGATCCGTCCCAGATCCTCAAAGATTTTGTGAGCCATCCTTAGCTCCTCTCCTCAGGTTCTCTAACAGTTCCATGACTCCCTGCAAACTAAAATTAAACAAATCAGAAAATTCAAAAACTAAAAAATAACTATGGGAATCAGAGGGAAAATAAAAACGAAAAAGTGGGTCGAAACTCCCTGGGCAGTCCAATGTGTATGATGGGACTATGACGTGCGAATCATGGGTTTCTTCTTGTACCGTAGGGGCAGATTCAAGAGTCAGCTCAGCAGGTAAGCAAGTAGAATGTGTTTCTTCTTGTATCGTAGGGGCAGGTTCAGAAGTCAGCTCAGTAGGTAAGCAAGTAGAATGTGTTTCTTCTTGTATCGTAGGGGCAGGTTCAGGAGTCAGCTCAGCAGGTAAGGGAGTAGAATGAGTTTCTTCTTGTACATAAGGGGCAGATCCAGAAGTCAGTTCAGCAGGATGGTTTATCTTCTCACGCTGGATGTCCTCAATCAGCAACATCGACAAACTCAAAGAATTGGCTAACTCAAAGAATTGTTTGAGTTTAAACTCATCTATGGATTGTCTCGCAGCTTCTTCTAATATTGTTTGATCATCCTTGGTCAATCCAAAATAGAAACATCCTATCACATCCCTACCGCTCAATCTAGCATTTATGCACCCTTTTTCAAGCTCTCTAAACCGAATTTGATGTGCTCAAATTACTACTTAGAAAATAAGTAGAAACCAGTTGTTGTAAACAGACAATGCTAACCACAGAATCGTTCGCTAAGGAACCAATTAAGCTATCAAGCAGTTGAAAGCAAATAGTCACTTGTGAAAACAATTTGATTGGTTTGTTTGAATACTTCTAATAACTAGAAAACAGATAAAGTAAATAGACGGTTGATGACAATGAGAGAAGATGAACACAGTAGTAATGATCAAGTAATGTTAATTCGTTCTAGGGCAAACATTCATATTTTTCACGCAGTCGGTGTACAGAAATCAATCAATCCAATTCAACCAATCGTACTTTGAATATTTCAAACTAGAGTAATCGTGGGTTGTCAATCCACGATCCTTAACCGAAAACGATTTTGAAGATTTAAAACTAGCTTATTGGATTGAAGGTTTTACGAATATTTCAAACTAGACAAACCTATATGAATGAATCCAAAACCCTAGAAACGAATATACAATACTATCACCTAACTACAGTGTTCGGAGTGATTTAGCTACTCATGATGGAAGCAAAGATGAAAGACGTCAAGGTACTGATTACGCTAAGTATAAACATGGCGATAATCGCATGCAAAATCATTCAATTCGATAAACACAAGAAAAGTACGAATTGAAGATAAACAATAGAGAATTATCAATAGATTAACAAGAATTCGATTCTGATGGTTCTTACAAGAGGTTTAATCAATCAATGTCAAAACCTAGTTCTAGAAGCTTTTTCTATGAAAAAATCGAGTATATGAAGTTATGGCAAAGGAAGACCTAATTCTAACCTAAAAAGGAAAAAATATGCTGAATCTGGGCCTTCTAGCCGAATCTCGCCGTGGCGAGGAAAATAGCTCGCCGCGGCGAGAAACCCCGTGTAGCTCCTCTTTTTGCCTCATAAAATCTCACCGCGGCGCAAAATATCCATTCGCCGCGGCGATCTTAAAACCTCCGTACCTTTTTTCACATACAGAATTTTCCGATACTTCCAAAATGAAAATTGTAGCCCTTTAAATTATATTTCCGTGGCCACTGAGATCAGGTTAATCGGGCATCATATGAGAGAGTTATGGCCAAAATGGCTAGACTGCTCCGTAAAACTTCACTTTTGCAAGCTTCGCTAAAACGGCTCTCAATCTTCGTCCGAACTCCGAATCCACTTACGTTTTCGCCCAGTTACTCTACATTCAAAGATCTAGAACCAAAGTTTTCACTCCGATTTTCTCCTTCGGGACACAAAAATCCTACAAAACACAAACAAAGCACAAAAGCATAAAAACGCACAAAGACACTATAAAACCATAAACAAAGACTAACAAAGACTGCTAAAAAGGACTAAATGAGACTCTAAATTATAGTCTCATCAGTTTCATGCAAGAACAAAGCACATTGATGTTAGACACCACTTCATTAGAGACCATGTTGAAAAAGGCAATATAGAGATACTCAAGATTGGTACTAAGACCAAATTGCAGATATCTTTACAAAGCCTTTGCAAGAAAGCAGGTTCTTAACCTTGAGACATAGTCTTGGGTTTAAGGAACTGAAAAGTTCTAATCTCTGAGACGAAAACTCAGAAAGGAGAAAAATATCTGGAACAGGCATCTAGATATCTAAGGCAAAAAGGTATCTGAGACGAGAACTCATATACTAAAAGGATAGATAAATATGTCTTTCAAAGATTTCTGCGACGGGTACTCAGATATATATGAGATCACAAAGTGAGGGGGAACACAAAAGAGAAATGTAGTACAACTGTATTTAGTCAACTACATCTCTGGTGTTTTGTACCTTTCCATTTATATGTTAAGTTACACACAGTCTCTGAACTGACTACATAAGTCCAAAGATTGTCCCCTAGTCACAGAAAAGAGATGTGATTCAGAAAGCTATTCGCCAAATTTCATTAATTGGGCACAATTACAATTACTGATTGTGATCATTGCTGAAGAAGCAGACGTGACCCTTGATGAAATGGGCGTTTGATCTTAACGGGCAAGATCAATTCTCGGTAAATTAGTGGACTGTAAAAACTCAGACGTGGCCCACTAAGCATTTAATGCAAAACGATTTTTTACCCACGCCTACCTGCATTTGCATAGATACATATGTAGAAAATCAATTTGTATGTATATGTCTGCTGAGAGTACAATGCTATATATATAGGATTTTGGCAAAAGAATTCACTTTCGCCTAATCCAACATTTTATCTTGCACAAAAACAGAAATTTCTCTCTAAGTTTTTCTGCAAATCTACTGCATCTCTCTTAGCTTTTCTGAAAAGAACAACTAATCTGTCCTGATAATCTCTTCTCTTATTTTTAAAAACCTTCTATTTAAAGAGATGGCTCCAAAACGTGTTGCTGCTAAGGATACCAGTGTTACTACCTCTATTGCTGCTGAAAAGCAAGCACCAGTGCTAGTAATAGCAAACAATCATCTCATAGGAGATTTTAATTCTGAGAACTGGACTTCAAACCACAGGATGATTTGGGTGGTGCTATGGTTCCTGTAATCGTAAAACAAGCAGATAGGAGGACTATCCTTGGTATGCTTGAAAAGGCACAAATCAAGGGTTTTCTCTCAGCTCTTCCCAGTGGATGTTCTTCACTGGATGTACTTGAGTTTTATAATAACTCGCGTGTCATCACCAGCATTACAAATGGCATTGAAGAAATGTCCATTAAAACCAAAGTTCAAGGAAAAGAAATTTTCCTTAACTGCCAAGGATTCTGTGATATCTTTGGTCACCGAAATCAAGGAATTGATTTCGAGATTAACACCAAGGATGAAACTCTCCTTGAAGGTGTTAAGACCCTGTACAGTGATGTTTGCAACATGGACAAGCCAGATACTCCTCCTGAGTTCAAACTTGTTGATATAAGGACCAGACATCTATACATTCATTGGGATGTCTTGGCTCGCCTTCTTCACAGATGCTTTGATGGTCTACAAGGTGGAGCTGACCAAATAAGCTTGGAACGGTGGATGATGATGTTCCTTATGAAGGAAGAAATAACTAGGTCGGAAAACCTTTTTAACTGGGGAAAGTACGCCTATGTGAAGTTTGTGAAGAAGCTACAAAGCTTTGAGCCAAAGATCGTCAAAGGCCTTGCTGAGCCAAAAGCCACAGTGAGCTTTGGACTAAAGATATGCTTCTTGCTGGAGAAGCTTGGCATTGAGCTCAGAGAGACGGCTGACATAGCCAACAGTAACCTGCTGTACAAATATGAGTATACAAACATGATGAAAAAGGTTACTGCGTCTCAGAAAGGTTCTAAGAAACGAAAAACTAACGAAGTATCTGAGGGATCAGTTGCAACCAAAAAGCCCAGAACTTCACGAAAGAAGACTACTGGCAAATCAGAAGGCATACCCGTTGTGAATGTCGACTCTCAGATATCTGCCGCCACTGCTGATGAACTCATCAATGCTGCTAAGCTCACAGCAGATGAACTCATCAATGCTGCTAAGTTCACAGCAAATGAACTCATCAATGCTGCAAAAGATACAACTGTTGATGAACTCATCAATGCTACCAAGGAAAGCCTTGCTGATGAACTCATTGGTAAAAATGAGAGTAGTGGCAGGTATTAAGCCCTATCTGCAGAAACCGCAGGGATTATGGATCAATCAATTCTAATGCTGATGAGAGCTCTGATGATGAATTGGTCATCTCTCAAGTCCTATAGAAATCAAAAAGGGCTAAGGTTGCTGAAAAAGCAACAAGTTCAAAGGATGTTGAAAGAATATAGGTATCTGAAGAAGAACCTACACCACAGGTTGCTGAACAAGCACCTATTTCAAAGGTTGCTGAGAAAGAACCCATTACTAAGGTTGCTGGAGAAGCACTTAGTACAAAGGTTGCTGAGATAGAACCTAAGTCCAAGGAATCTGGACAAGACACTCAAGCTGGTAGAAGAAGCATTGAGAAGTGGTGATATAGTGATGGAGGATTCTGACATTGCCTCCACACTATACAAACTGTCACAAAAGGATCAGGATGAGCCACATTTAATTCTCCTTCCAGATCCAATTCACATGATTCACCAGATGATAATGAAGCCATGGTGAATGAATTGCAGTTTGACATACAAGCACTTCTGATTGCTGAAGAAAATCCTGCAAATGAGCAGGTTCCCCAACTCATTGAGAGAGATCAAACTGAGGCATCTGCTCAGAATGATCAACCAGGGGAGGCAACTGAGTTGCACACTCAGGAAAGGTCTGAAGTACCTGAAACTTCAAACAAAGAAGCTGAAATGGAACAACAAGACCAAAGCATAGAAGGGTCACAAGTTCCAGAGACCAATCAGCCTGACACTGCTCAGGTAGATGAATGGTTTAACTCTCTACTTGTGATATTTTATGTTTATAAATCTTGTTACTTATAAAATTTCTTTGTTACAGGCTGAATCAGAAACAAAAGAACAAGATGAAGCTGCAAAGCTTGCCTCAGAGACTGAGAAGGAGGCTCCCATAGCCTCACCACTTAAGGAACCTGAGCCTGTATTACAGGTGGAAAATAGTTTCTTAAGACATAACTTTTCAAATATCTATTGTATACACTTGACTAACTAAGTGTTTGTTTCTAATAGGCCCCAACTGAGAAGAAAAATGATGAGGCTGAGAAGCCTAACTCATCAGAGAATCAACCAGAGACTCACAAAGTCTCTGAGGAACAAGTATCTGAGCCTTCTATTGAGAAGGTATATATCTCAGATATCTATATTCTTCACAATGTTACTCTGATCATTTTTCTAAATACTTAACACTTTCTACTCATAGGCTCAAACAGAAGTAGAAGTTGCTAGGGAATTGCCCATTCAATCCCCTCAACCAATGGAAATTGATGAGGCCACAAAGCCTGCATCACCAGAGAGAATACCAGAAACTGCACAAGTTTCTGAGAGATAAGTGTTTGAGCCTCCTATTGTGGAGGTAATTGACATCTCAGATATCAAATTGTCTTAGTGTTTCTCTCCTGATAAATTTCTAAGTGTTATGTTATATTTTATTCTCAGGTTCAAAAAGAAAGAGAGGATGCTGAGGATCAGACTTCCAAGTCTCCTCCTCACACCAAGATATCTGAGGCACCTGGAACCTCAGTAGTCCAACCTTCTGAGTCTGTTGTTGTTGCACAGGTAACACAGATACTTGACTACTCTAAAACTCAGATATCTACTAAAGTTTTGAAACTAACTCAAAACTCTCTCTTTCAGGCTCAAGCTAGTGCCTTAGTGGTCCCTGAAGATTTGAACAAGGACCTACTTCCATTCTTCAAGGCTCATACTCTGCCAAAGCATCTAAAGTGTTTCAAGAAATGGCAGAGACTCAGATGCTCTGATCTGTTTGAGATCACAAGGGTCACTGATCACCCTACCAGAAGAGCAAGAGCATTTGACTTGGAGAATTATGTGCATGCAATGTTTCCAACTAAGCAATACGCATTTGCCACGTTGATGAATAAGAACTTCATGAAGGAAGTAGCACACAAGCTTATTGAAGCCTTTGAAAAGGCAGATGGTCAGACCAGAATGGAGATGGCATTCAAGCCAATCTTGCCCAAGTCCCTACAGTGCATACCCTCTGAACAAGAGGAAGTAAATGGGCAATTGTTCACACTTCCTGAAGTGATCAATCTGGTTTCTGAAGATGAGGAGGAAACAGATGAGAATAATTTTGAAGAACCTCCTTCTGACCATCACAAGGATGATGATGATGACAAAAAGGATGATGATGATGCCCCTGCACCAGGGACAGGAGGGATTGCACAAGGTAATAATACCTCAGTTGATGAAAAGCACACTGAGAGGACTTCACAAAATTCCCCTCCTCCATCTCCTCAAGAGTCTACACATCCATCTCCCCCAACAAAAAGACTCTACTGAACAAGTAGTTGAGCACTCTGAGGACAACACTCAGAAAATATTGGATGCACAAGCCAGAGTTGCTTGCTCAACTCAAACAATTATTGGAGGAAGAACAACTTCTAAATCTTTAACTAGAAGAAAAGATAGTTGAATCTAAAGCAAAGCTCCAAAAGATTGAAGATCAAACAATCAAGGAAATGGAAGCTTATGCTGAGATGAAAGAACTCCAGCTTGTTGTTCAAGCAATTGCTGAAGAATTAGATACTGAGCAAGTATCTGAAGACAAGCATGATGCTAAGGCTGCATCACCAAAAGAAGTATCATCCTCCTCACTGAAAGGAAAGAAGCCCATCTCTGAGATGGTTGCTGGGCTAGAAAATATTGATGAAAATGCCCAAGAGGATGAAGATCACTGGGATGAAGACTCAGATGATAAAGAAGACAGAACCTTGGCTGAACATGCAAATGTTCACTTGGGAGTTTCTCACTTAAAGAGAAAACTGATAGCTCCTCAAAGCTTCAGTAAGACACCAAATCTCAACTCCCATGATTACATGGCCAGATACCAGGTTCTGGCAACTCTAAGAAAGGAGTTGTCTCACCAAAATGAAGAAGTAATTGCATCAGTCCCTGTTGAAATGAAGAAGTTCACTGAGTTAATCACTCATAGAACAACAAGCTTGGTCATTGCTCAGAGAGACCTAGACATGGTGAGGGATGGTGACAATAATCTTGCTGAAAAAGCCCTCAATGAGGCTAGCTATGCTGCTGGAAAAGCAGATGCTACTCAAGGTCCACTGGCAGAGCTCACTGATAAGGAAACTGGACTTATTAAACAGAATCAGGAGCTCAAGGCTGAACTTCAGAAGTTGGTTGCTGCTTACAATTATCTACAAGGAAACTTTGTCTCTCTCAGAATCCTTTGTGACACTTAGTCAGTCAACAATGACTAAGGGGGGAAAGTATCCAAGACAAGGGGAAGGTTTTGGTGCTCAGAAAGGAAGAGGAAACAAGAAGAAATATTCCCAACCACCACTCAGAATCAATAAGCCCTCCTCAAGTCAAGCTGCTTTACAAGTAGTAGTTACTTCCCAACAACCTTCTGAACAAACAATAACAACAAGGGCCAGAACACAGAGACCTCCAAGGAGTACCAAGACTCCAAGGAGAAGACAAGTGAAAGGGGTTGATGAGTCTTCTGAAGAAGAAGAAGAAGAAGAAGAAGAAGAAGAAGAAGAAGAAGACCTCCAAGGAGTACCAAGACTCCAAGGAGAAGACAAGTGAAAGGGGTTGATGAAGAAGAAGAAGAAGAAGAAGAAGGAAGAAGAAGAAGGAGGAGGAGGAAGAAGAAGAAGAAGAAGAAGAAGAAGAAGAAGAAGAAGAAGAAGAAGGCTGCAAAATTCCCACAAGAATTGATCTTGATGATGATGATGAAGAGACTAATGAAGATGAAGCTCTTCTTCACTGAAAAAGAAAAAGGGTCGATAGACTATCTGAGCCCATAGCTGCAAAGCCTTTAGCAGCTAAAACACCCTCTGGAAATACCAAGTCTATCTAGGGTGGTTCTTCAAGCAATCCCCCAAGGGAGAATTCAAGACAAAGGAGGAACAGATTGAGAGCTGAACAAAGAAAACTACAACTTCCACTCGGGCCAGAGGATGCCAGAATTGAATATGTGAAGACTGATGAACATTCCTCCTACAGGTGCATTCACCAGAAAAATGGTCATTGGATTCTGGAACTAAAGTACCTGCTAGTAAATGAAAAATTCTCAGTTCCTATATGTGAACAACTTATGGCATGGAGAAAAGACAAGCCAGTACTGATAAATCCAAAGCATGTCAAAGCATGGCTGGATTTTGAAGTCTCCAAAAGAACTGAAGCCATGGAAAAGGACCACTCCTTTGAATATCCTTATGGAAACCAGATGATGTGCACAGAATTTCCAAGATGACTGGAACAGGCACAAGGCCAAGACTTGTTGTGGAACCCTTTGAGTCATTCTACATGACTGAAGATCAATACAAGGGTGACATCAGATATCTGAGGATCATATATGAATACTTCAAGCTATCAGATATCAAAATTGAGCATGCCTGGAAATGGGGAAAGTATTTATGGGTCAAACACTTTGCCAAGAAGAATCCCACCAAATCATACACAAAAGTTTGTGGTTATGCCAGAGAAACTGAGATGTTAATCAGAACTTTGCTCTATGACTACTCAGATGATATCAAAAGGTTTTGGGATAGCGAATTTGCTAATTGATCCATAGATCTGCTGATTGAAGACTTGAAGATTTTGAAGACTTGAAGACTAGTTTATTAGAATGTCTACTTGGAGCCTAGTTACTCCTGTTGTCCTAGTTTACTATGTAATTTTGTATCTTGCTGACTGAGCTGTAATGTGTTTTATTTATTAAGTTATCTATGAACTTTCCATGTAACATATTTGATGAACCTACTCTCAGATATCAATCTATAAAAAGATAACTTGTCAGCAAAGATCACACCTTGTGATTTGGTTTATGTTTACTTTCTGCACTTAATTAAATGAATTGAAAAGATCATAAGAAATGATTAAGTGTTGGATTGTTCCCTCTTCCAAGTTGTAATAGGTTTTAAAGATAGTCATCGTTGACTGATCAAAAAGGGGGAAATTTTTTAGGAATATCTGTTTAGATTTTGATCAGCAACCTAATGACTTATCTTAGCTCAGAAAGGTGGTTAGTACTCTTGGTTCATTTGAACACTGTAAAATAGGAAAATCACTAATTATGTTAGTCTAGCAAATCTTGTATAGGATGTTAGGTCTCTGAATATAATTTTTATATCTTTGAAGAAGACCAAGAAGAAGGCATCCGGCAGAAGTGTTCAACAAATTTGAAGATTTGAAGACTGCACAAGATTGCTGAAGATGAAGGTCATCAGATACCTATGTCCAGATATCTTGAAGAAACAAGTGTTTTTCAATAAACAGGTTTCACAAAAGATATCTGATAACACAAGGTTTCTGAACGAGGAAAAGTGCCCACAGATACCTACACTCAGATACCTTGGACAAAACATTGTTTCTGGGAAACAATGTTTCAACAGGTATCTGGAGATGAGAAGGTCTCTGGAAAGGGACATGCAATGCTTCAGAAAGCATGCATAGTTCCATTGGCACTACAGGACAAAAATAGTACAATGCAATAAAAGCGCAGACAGAGACATCTGAACAAAAGAGGAAATCTCTGAAAAGAGACAACGTCTTCTCAAGATTATTCTGAGATATCGATGGTTTGAATTTCATTAAACCCAACGGATACTATTCAAACGGCATGATTTTCAACTATAAATATCATCACTTAGAATGCTTGAAATACACACTAAGAACTTACACCTTGAACTTACACACAGAACGAACTTATTCATTCAAGCATACAAGCCTTCAACCTACTTACTCTTCAGCTTACAGTTGCGACTAAGCTCTTGAATTCTAAGTAGCACGAAAGTTCTAAGTGTCCTGATCCTTAACAAGCATTGCTATATGTGAAGGAGTTGAATCAAAAGATCAAGTATCTGAGTTTCATTCTCCAGAACAGTTAACATAGACTTGGGTCAGTAAAGAACATATCACCACACATTGTGAAGTGTGTTAAGTGATTCTTGTTCTATAGAGTATTCTTAAATAACTGAAAAGTTAGTAAGACTACTCACCTGACAAACCTTCATAACCAACACCTTAAAAGCGGTGGAGTATGTGAAGTACTTAGTTTGGGAAACTAAGGAATAACTCCAAGGTTACTGAGCATAGGAAGTACTTAGTTTGGGAAACTAAGGAACAGCTTAAAGGTTTCTGAGTATAGGAAGTACTTAGTTGGGAGCCGAGGAATAACTCAGGGGGGACACTTGTTGGGAACCTAGTGTATTTTAGGAATTGAGAGAAGATATTTGTAAGGTGAACTCAATTATCTGTCTTAGTGGATTCCAGGTCTGAGAAAGGCCGAAGTGGATTACTTGAAGGATTATGCCACCTTCAGATATCACTATAAAAGACGTGTTATTTACTTTCAGAAATTTACTTATCGTTCTCTTTATCCTGCTAAGTATTTAAACACATTATATCTTGCTGAGCACGTGCACTTATCACAGAAAAGTCTTCAGCTCTCTGAAATTAAGTATCAGATATCTTCACAGATATCTAAGAAATTGTGTTTATCGACAAAAGTTGTAAAATACTATTCACCCCCCCCCCCCCCCCCCCCCCCAATATTTTCCTTTGCCTATCTGGACCAACAGGGAGTCATATGAAATGAACAACCACTATTCAGTACCCAATCATTTGCAGTTGAAAACTCAGTAATGCATAATAACTCTTGAATGTGTATATGCTTCAGAAGTACTTGGCATATCAATGACTCTATTTGCTTGGATAGCTACTTTCCCCTTCTGTAGTTTCGTGTAATTGGGAAAATTCTTCTTCAGGTGTCCAACTTTCTTGCAGAAGTCTCCTTTCTCTCAGCTTCATTTACATCTCTTCTTGGTTGAGCTTTCCTTTGATCCTGATTGAACTTTGGCTTGTTTGTTTGCTTCTTCTGAGATCCTTGTTGATGTACAGTATCTCAGCTCCACCTTCATTGTTAAGCTCTGCATTCTTCTGTAATTCCTTCAACTTAATTACTGCAACTACATATGAAAAAGTGTAGTTTTCCCACCAAAAAATAAAGTATCCTTCACATGTTCAAAACTCTTAGGCATTGCAGTTAAAAATAGGAGTGTTTGATCCTCATCTGTCACAACAACCGTCATATTCTCAAGATCATCAAGAATCTTGTTGAATTCTTCAACCTTCTCCATAATTGGTTTTTCATCAGAGATCCTATATGAATAGTTTTTGCTTCAAGTACAGTCAATTTGCTATGTTTTAGCATTGTACAGCATCTCCACCTTATCCCATAATGCCTTTGGAGTTGATTCTTTCCGTACTTCTATCAATACCTTATCACCAAGACTCAATATCAATGTACTCATACCTCGGTTCATGATTGAAGTCTTTTCTTCAATCATCATGGAAGCAGGCATCTTATCCACCCCTTCAAGTGAGCCGATTAAACCTTATTGAGTCAATAATGCTTTAATCTTAATCTTCCATAGCTAGAAATCATCATTTATGGTGAATTTCTCAATATCAAAACGCGCAGCTGCCATGATTTCCCACATACGGCACCAATTGTTGAACAATAGAGCAAAACTACAATGTTTCAATCCGCAAAATCCCCAAATTCAATGCTAGAACCCGAATTGCAATTGAGCACACAAAAAACACCAATCAAACAAATCATGCAACAATAGACAATCATTTTAACATGCTTCCGCTCGCCATCATCGGCTTACTGCACCGAGGAACAAGGATTTCTTATTGCTTCAGAGAATCTTGAACAAATTACAAGCTTTTCCGATCAACAACAATTATAAGCTCTATGTTCTACCGAAACTCTATCTATGGAACAATTTGATGAATGTAGAGATATGAATGAGTGAATTACACCATGAATTACAGTTACTACTGCTTATATACCAGAATTAAAGAAGGAACTGTCGATCTTTCTTCAGTAGCTCTCCATTGCTCTGTTTTTGCATTAGTAACTGAGTTAATCATACAAGTCAATTTCATCCATCCAAATTACCTGAATAAATCTCAGCCCTTGATCCAACTGACTTGGCTTGACCAATTTACTCTCTCCAGTAATTCAAATTACATGAACAAACACTTGTACTTTTTCTTGGAAAGGCATTGTATTACTACTCCTCAGAGTTCCTTAGAATCCAACACTTCGGTCAAGCTCATCTCTACACTAGTTTACTTGTGTTTTGATTAGATTATATTTAAAAATATAAATTCAAATCTCAACCTAGTGATGCATGAGATTGAACTCGGAGGGTTTGACAACCGTCCATCAGGCCCATCTCCAACATGTACTGTTTTAGCCACATCCAACTAGGCCTGGAAATGGTTGGTTAATAACCATAACCATTATTTCAATTTCGGTTCTAACTATAACCATAACCATTTAAATAATAACCATAACCATAACCATAACCGAAAAAATTACTGACTGGTTCCGGTTCGATCATGTAACCGCAAAAAACCGTGGTTTTAGGTTATTGATAGGTTTTTCTTAAAATTCATCTTTTTACATTTCACAGCCGTCATTTCAATTTTCACATTTTCACTCAGTCGCTTTCTTCTCTTCAGTCCACGGCTTCACAGACTCATTCAATTTCACTCCTTCAAAGTTCGAATCGCCATGAAAGTTTGATGGAACTCGTTATTGGTAGACACTAGTTGCTGGAACTTGCCAGTCGCCATGAAAAGTTTGCAATTTCGAAGTTCGATCCCAACTCACGTGTCACGTGACTTTAATTCGAGTTCAAGACGCCCATTTTCCTTGTTTTGGTTCTTTCTCTCCTGCTTCTCTTTTTCGGTGAGAGTACTGGATTTATGTTCAATTCCCAGTTCGTCTCCATTTCGATTTCTTCTTGCTTCTTCAAGGTTTGATTTTTGTTCAATTCCCTGTTCGTCTCCATTTCGATTTCGGAAAATGTTGTAGTATGTTGAAGTCTTGAAGATAAGCTCAGGGTGATAAAGCTTGTTGTTAAGTTGATTTCATTCTTGATTTCGTAGTAGGCTGTTAAGCTCAAATACTTGTTTTTTCTTTAATTTTGTGATGGATTATTTAGGAAGATACGGTTTATGAGCTGGTTTATGAGCTGCTAGGTACTTGCCAAATTCATTTATGGAGCATGGTTGTGGTATTTTAAGGTTTAACTTGCTATCAGTTATAGTTTGGTTTTGAAGCAGTAGAGAAGTGCAAGTGTTATTGAGATGCAATAATTTATTAGCTTAAATTTTTGTAGGTATTGTGGTGTTTAATTGAATATGGGTTGGAGACACAATAAGTAGTAGTTTAGATGTTTCCATGATCATTTTGTTAGTCCTAATGCTCTTCTTTTTTACTTGGTAATTGGTATTCTATTTAATGCTATATATGTTGTTTTAGTTTGTTTAGGAGTAACACTACATGTCTACCTATCAAAGTGCTACAGAACAAACTGCGGAACAACCTCCTAATGTTCCACCGCCAACAACAGTGCCAAGACCTAGGATTAAACGCTTGAGGTCAATTGTGTGGGATCATTTTGTGAAGGTAACGGATGGTAGTGGGGTTATAACAAATGCACAGTGCAATCATTGCAAGAAATTGTTTGCTTGGGACAATAGCTGTGGAACTAGCACGCTAAGGAACCATATTAGTGGTCCTTGTTCAGGATTTACACTCTCGGGTGCTTCCAACACTCCTTATAGGAGCCCTAGAGCAGAGTTCAGATTTGACCAATTGACGAGTAGAACAGATTTGGCAATTGCAGTGATCAAGCATAATTATCCTTTTAATATTGGAGAGCATGAGTTCTTTGAGCAGTTTTGCATGGGGCTTAATCCAAACTTCAAGTTACCATCAAAAAATACCATCAAAGCGGATGTATTGTGTGTTTTCATGGAGGAAAAAGAGAAGGTCTTTCGTACATTGGATAATCTACATTCCAAGATTGCTTTGACTACTGATATCTGGACATCATATCATTCCAATAAGGCATATTGTTGTCTCACAGCCCATTTCATAGATGGTGATTGGGTATTGCAGAAGATCCTTGCATTCAAGTTGCTCGACTACCCTCACGATGGTCAGATAATCTTCAGTTTCATTAGAGATCAGATGCTAGAGTGGAACATCGATGGGAAGATTAACTCGGTTGTTGTGGACAATGCAAGTGCTAATTACTCTATGATGACCAAGCTGAAAGAATGGTATCTGGAGCATTCCACCCTTCCAATTGAAGGGGATCTCATGCATGTACGTTGTAGTGCCCATATCTTGAACCTGGTTGTGCAGGATGGTTTAGTTGTGCTAAGGGAGCTGATTGATGATATACGTCAGAGTGTCAGATACTTGGATCGATCTCCTTTGGCTATGAGTAAATTTGGCTTGGCAAAGGCTCACTGTGGGCTCGAGAACTTGAGGTCGGTGGCCATGGATGTGCCCACACGATGGAATTCGACATTTGAGTTGTTGGAGACGGCTATACCTCTGAGGGCTGCATTTGTTCATTTGCACCGGTTGGATACTAGTTATCGTTGGCTACCATCACCAGAATCATGGAATCTTGCTACACTCGTTGTTGAATATCTGAGAACATTTGCTCATGCCACGAAGCACTTTAGTGGAAGCAAATATCCAACTACTAACATTTTCTTCCCGGGTATGAGTGACATTAAGCTCAAACTGATTGAGTGGGTAAGAAGTGGCAATGATGATATATCTCAGATGGCGTTTAGGATGAAGGAGAAGTTCGACAAATACTGGGATGAGTGTAACTTTGTTTTGGCAATTGCAGTCGTGTTCGATCCTAGGTACAAGATGTTTATTGTGAGGTATTTCTACTCGGAGATTTATAGTGTTGATTCAGACTCTTACATAGTTAGAGTTCAAGAGATGATCGAGAAATTATACTTGCAATATGGTGGGCAAGTTGACTCATCGAGCACTAACACTGTTGCTCCAGGTCCTGGTGAAGAATCAAACAATATTCTTAGGTTTAGCCAATGGTATGTAGCTTCCCACACTTCTTCAGCTTCAAGGTCAGAATTGGATATATACTTGAATGAGCCTTTACATCCGACTGGTGAACTTGATGTATTAAACTGGTGGGAGGTAAACAACGCCCGATTTCCTATCTTGGCAAAGCTTGCACGTGATATATTGGCTATTCCAGCAACTACTGTTGCATCAGAATCTGCATTTAGTGTTGGTGGTCGTGTCATTGACGAGCGACGTTCTAGATTGGGTGCGACATATGTGGAAGCGTTGATATGTGCCAACGATTGGATTCCCCCAATTAAGCAAACTTGTAATTATCAACAAAATTATTTGATATGTTTGTGTCTAATTATATACTATTTACATTTTTTTTTTTTTTTGTAGAGCATCGAGAGTGCGTGGAGCATGTGTTGCCCGTATTACCGGATGAGGAAGTGTTTGAAGGGCTTGGACTTGGAGAAGATGTGATTGGAAATATAGGCAGTTAGATGCTCTTAATGGTAATTTTACCGACCTTAAGACTAACTTATGTAATTTAATATAGTAGAAGTAACACTTGTGTTTTACTCAAGAGTAAGTATACTATGTCAAAATTTTCCTATACTATAGGAAAATCTGGTTTTTATATAAAGAACCGAAACCGGAACCATCGGTCAGAAAGCCAGAAATCGGTCATCAAGATTTGCTATAAATATCGAAAAACAACCCAGATCCTAAACCCACCCAAAAACACATACCAATGGTGTGGTGTGTTTCTCACGGTTTCTTCTCCATTCGGCCAGATCTGGCCAGATCCAATCGCTTCATCTTCTGGCCTACTCCACCGAAGCTCCGCAATTCGCCACTGCAATTACAAGCTCCGAGAGCAGGAACCAAAATTCTGAGCTCATTCACTGAAGAATTTGAGATCGGCTCACGGAAGTTTATTTTGGAGACCGGAAAAATTGCCAGATCGCTAACGGTGTTGTTTTGGGGATAGAAGAGACTAAAGTGCTCTCTAATGTTTGTTCAGCTAAGAGCAATGATGACAATCGTGATTTCTTACTCCTTTTGGTAATATATTTGATGTTTATTATTTGTGATGATGTTGATGTTGACTTCGAGTTTTAAGCATAACAGTGACTACCATTTGATTCCAGTGACTCGAGTTTTAAGCATAACAGTGCCTCGAAGTCAACATCAACAGCTGCATTTCATATTGATGTTCCTGCTTTGTTGTTGTTTTAAGCACGAATGTGATAGTTTTATTGGGTGTTGTTATGTTTTTAACCCAGTTAGTGAATGTTTTAAGTAGGTGTTGATGTTGACTTCGAGTTTGATGATATGACTCAAGGTGTCACTGCAGTATTGAAACAACAGGCACTCAATTGAAAATACCGAATTTCAAGCAACAAACCAGTCTCAACTTATTTTGAATCCAGTCCGTGCCAATACAAAAGGCAGGAAGCTGAAGTACACCAACATGTTTAATTGGAAAAAAAAAAAAAAAAATCTATTTCGACATTGTAACGACCATTCAAGTAGATTATTATAAGCTTGTTCATTGATGTTTTAATGGCATCCCTGAAACTTTTAAACTTGTTTAATGATATTTGTGAATGATTTTAGATTGTCACTTAAAACTATAACAAACCATCCTAAAATTATCATGCAGCTCCTTAAAATTATTTCTTAAAAATTTAACAAAATAAATTAAAACTATAATTGAAACATACAATACCGACGCATTAAAACCATCACATCATCTCTTAAAACATTAACAAAATACGTTAAAACTGTAACTGAAACTTTTAATGCTAACAATTTAAAACCATAACATAATCTATTAAAAGTATAACGAAAAATGTGTCTCAACAATTTTTTAAGAAACTCAGCCGGTCAGACCGCTAAACCCAAAAACCGTGAAAAACAACAAAAAAACCTTGATTTTTCTATCTTTTAGGAAAATCTTACCTTTTCCAAAAATTTGACTTTATTCAATTATGCAATCTGTGTACATTAAGGTTTAATGGCAAGACTAACATTTTGCTTGTTTTCTCTTTTGCTTAATTTCAGAATGAAGAATGAAAGTGGAGTGATAAATGGATAACAAGCATCATTTTAATTTAGGCCAACCACTTGTGTTTGGTTGTGTTTTGCTTAGAATTTATGAATGTTAACTCGTTATGAGGATTGAATGATGTAATTACATGACATCTACTATTGTTCCGTTTGATGCGATTTACATCTACCATAGATGGTTTGTTTCCATTTTGATTTAATATTAGTTGTATAATGCATCTCCGGTTGAATGCATCTATTCTCTTCTTCAATCGATATCCAACCACGTTAGCTATAACGTTTTTTTTTTTAATCTAGAATTATGAGTACAATCAATTTTGTTAATTACAAACTTATAATAGTACTCTAGTTGAGTGCTTGTTTATTATGGACTTCCGAATTCCAATTCAATTTTTTTTGTAATAATTTGAAAATTTTGTGCTCCGAAAAACTGAATAGTTAAGTTTAAAAAAAAATGAAAAAAAAAAAAGATTATGATTTTTAACTGTAACCGGACTGATTATGGTTGCAGACGGTCGGTTGCTGAACGGTTGCGGTTGCGGTTAAAAACCGTTCAGAAAAAGCTAATGGTTATTGGCAGGTTATGGTTATTAACCAACCATTTCCAGGCCTAAGTGATCCAACTTAGATTTTTGCCTCTTAAACTACTATTTTAACTTCATCCAATATCAATTTTACCTCTTGGACTACTCTTTCAGCATCATTTAGACTTTGCCTCTTCTAGTGGCTCACCGAAGATCAATTGCACCACTCAAACTCTTACGGAGTTCATAATCAGCTTTGGGCCTTTAGCCAATTGCCTATTCAAATTCAGCACGCTCAAGTAATTTGTTGTTCTTGTCCATGAATCCCAGGAGAGAAGCACCAAATGGAGTAAGAAATGAAACCTGAAGTCCATGTAGAAAAGAAATGAGGAATCACTATATTACCCAGGACGAAATAAATGAAACTGTGCATTGAATAAGGGCAAGAAAGGAAGATCAGGCCGAAGTGTGACCAGTACATTTGCAACACTTTACCAGTGAGGTCAAAATCGCGCATGCGTTTCAAAACACAATATATTACTATGTACAAATACTAAGAGCAAAATATGAACATGATTTACACCTCTCGTCGCGGGTCACAAGAATTCTCATAAGCAAACTTCACTTCTCATTATAATCTGATTTATGCTGGACATGGCAATTACACTGCATATTATACTTCCCATTTACCCCAGAATCAGCCACATTTAAGTTGAATGAAGTCTCAATAATCCCATCTTTTCCATCAATGGACGATTTGATATCGGAGTTACTTCCACTGCAATGTGTGTTGTGACGTTCAATGTTCTCATTTTCTTCTGCTGTAATGGATTCCCACAGGCCACCAGGGCAGCAGATTCCGTTTCCTTGATACTCCACATGACTTATGTATTGCAGGTTATCACTGGTCTTCTGTGTCGAATCGGTGTCACCGTGAACTTCCTCCTCTGGTAAACATATCATTCTTCTCCTAGGTTTCCTTCGATATCTTTTATTCTCCAGACGATCAGTTTCTCCATTCAGACCATCAGAAAACTCGTAGTTTTGGAGGGCATCTATAAAGCTATCTCTGCCAGTATGAGATGAGACTTCATATTTTCTACCTTCAGTGGTACAAAGGCTCCCTTCATCATATATATCGTCAGTATTTTCTTGAGAAGATGCAGGGAGGAAGCTGTTGGTACTCTTTCCACACAAATTGCCAATAAGAGCTTGATCAATCAGATTCATGTAAGGGCCACATTCTGCAGAATCATCTTCACCACAACTTGTACTGCTCTCAGTGGATGCCACTGACAATGATTCAACAGAAAGCTGTAGAAATTCTTCTTCCAAGTCTTGGCGTCTATGTAAAATGTCCTCTTGGTAGTGAGGGGGGGATCCTGGGCAAGCTAACGAAGTGTGCGAACCAGTAATATTACTAATCATGGATGAAGGGGATATTGCATTCTTTGTATTCGGATTATGCCCAGTAAAGAGTGCGCATGAAGTATACTCTGTGCCTTGGGTATCAGGACATACATGCCCTTCACTGTTTAAGAACCTTGGTTCTTCCTCAGGAACGGTCAAATTTTTTACAACTGACCGAAACCCTCCTGCATGTCCCCAGGAAAAGTTTGAAGCTGCTTCTGTAATTTGATCAAAGTGTCGGTGGGCACTGATAACCGTTGATGTATCGGCAAAGGAGGTTTCAGACTCCAGCATTATTGTGCTGCTCTCATCCCCAGAATGCTGAACAGAGTCTGAAATATATCTTGAACTCTCACCAAGATCCTCGTAATGTTTCCCACTTGCTTGAATATCTTTACTGTTATTTAAAATACTGTTTCTATGTTTACTACAACCAGCAACATCTTCAGACGTTTGTTCCATCCATTCTTTAAATTCTCGTAACCATTGGGCAGAGCGTTCTCTTTTCATAGATTCAATTCTTTTCATCAAATCCTCTACTTCTGCTTCCTCGCCTGTAACACAATTCTCCTCTTTGCTTTGCAACTCATTATCACAGGTTATAGAATCTTGGTCTGAATTTGTACGAGCATTCTGCTCTTCACTCTCGATACTGACAAGACGTGATATCCTCTTCTAAAATCAAAACAACCAGAGATGCTAAGTATATAAACAAAATTCGAAACTACTAAAGAACGAAAGAAAGTAACTTTTGTCTGCATAAGGTTTTATAACTATGAATTAAAGCTTAGTAACAATGAAACCTACCTTTTTTCTGTTCATCATGCCTTCCAAATCAGCATCATCTTTAACAGGCGAATAAAATCCAAAGCTAGCAGGCTGCTTCTGCCTGCTTGCAACTATAACTTGCCGCTTCCAGAACTCACTTGCAGAAATTCTCTCATCGTCCAGTGTAACCTATAGCATATGCAAACATGAAAGTTCAGTGTTAGTTACCAGTAACAAGTGACGCACATATTCTGATATCTCGATTTGCCTCCTTTCTGACGTTTCCTTTTATTTTTTTTGGAGTTTCAGGTGATACAATCTAACCGCTTCCAACTAGCCAGGGCCTAAACACAGATTAGTGCAAGCAAACCAATAACTTACTTCCTCAGGATTTGAAAAGAAGCTAAACACTTGGGCTCGAAACCATCTGGCACAACAAAGAGGATTTCCATCCAACCATAAATTCTGAAGAGATGGAAGGCCAGCAAGGATCTCTAACTCGGAAAAATTTGAAATAATGTTGTAGGAGACATCAAGCCCCTCAAGAGACTTCAATTTTTCAATCCCATGCAATGTTGTTAAAGCGTTGTTCCTCAGCACAAGTTTAACAATTTGACAAGACACCTGCATAAATAAAAATAAATAAAATGAGGTGGTTTCATAACCTACTACATATAAGCATTTAAATTTCATATGAAACCCCTGATAAACTACCAATTACATCTAGGTCCCTGCGATTTGAAAGACAGCATGTACGTCAAAAAAGCGCTAAAGAAACAATTACATAAAAATCCATTATGACAATTTTTGGATTTAGATGTAATTAATTATCTTTACACGTTTTGGACTCGGATATAATCATAGGAACCCAGATGAGAAGTTGGTGTTCAGTAGGGGTGTCATTTATAATTAATCCTTGTAAATAATAATAATAACTATACTAATAATAATTAAAAACAATATGACTGCCAAAAAAGAAAGGAAGAAAAAAAATTTGTAATTCAATCATTTATGACATGATTAAGTTTCGCTTATATTGTTTCTGATGGTCATGAACATACTATTTCATATTTGCAGTGCTAAGTTTGTGGGGAGCATATGTAGAATTTTCGCAATTTCAATTCTAAGCACATCAAGCATGCAACTGAGTCAGCTCAAATTTTTTTGCACTGCTGAATGCAGGATTTGAAATATAAAAAGCTAAGTCCCTTCAGCCACCATTACATACTTGTTTGGGATTTGTTTAACAAAGAACTAGACACACATACAAATGACCTCAAGTTTATATTAAAAGAGTTAAAACAAAATAAATTAGCCCAAGACCAGTAAGAATTTAGATCGAAGTCGGGAGATTGATCTTATTGAAACAAAAGCTGTTGTCACCGCTTTTCAGGAAGAAAACACATGAGAAAAGGTGGGGTGAAGAGGGGAGAAGAAGAAATAAGATTAAAGCTAGCCATTCTCCACCCTTTCTTTGTTTGTTCCATTATTAGGCAAGTGGAAACTTTAGGAATTTCATTTTATGCTTGAAATCACATTTTAGGGTTTAAAAGTTATGATTTGTGTTGTGAATTCAGTTTATCCTTCACAGTTTGTAAAGTTGATGCTAAATATGTTATCTACTGCTAAGAATGTCTCACGAAAGTAAATGATTACGAAAAATGTGTGTTAATGCACTCAATATAGCCAGCATTACTGAGTAATGTGGAAATTGTCAGTAGCCAGCATTACTGAGTAATGTGGAAATTGTCAGTAGCAGGAGTGTTGCTTCATACTTGATTGTGCATATTTAAAGTTTGTCATAGAGATATATACTACTCCCTCTGTTATATTAAAACTTTATAACTTTCCGTTTTTGGCTTTCCATTAGAAACTTACTAACCAGTAGTAAAAGGAAAGTTTTTATCCCAAATAACAATTTGCTATTATTTCTCTTTCCTACTTTATCACTACTTTATCCCATCTCTCATACTTTATCACTCACTTACCAATGACAATGTATCAAAAGATATATAGTATAATATACCCCACAAAACAATTTTTTTATTAATATTACTAGATTAAAGTATCGACTTAGGAAGATATTAATGGAACAGACGGAGTATGTCCATATCATGGTTACCAGGTACGTGGGTACGCGGTACGGGAACGCCAGTACGCAATTCGCAATTCTCCATTTTTGGAGAATCAATACTCCAAAGAATCATAAGAGTACTGGTTCTTTGATTTTTAGAGTACGGTTCGCTATATTTTTGGTTGTGATTCGTTAAATTGTTGAGTTTAATTCGTTAAATTCAAACAAGTATAAAAAACACAATCAAGTACAATTAACAAATATAAAGAATAAGAATAAAAAAAATATAATGTTGAAAACAAAAAGTAAATAAAGAAAATAAAAGAAGCTCAGGGCTGGAAAGAAGGAGAAATAGACAGATGTCCACCAAAACATTTAAAGCTGCTCCTCAATCAATTCAAGCTTTTATCTTCATTCTTCCCCAAAAATTACTACTCCATCTTCTTTACTTCTGCTCCTCAATCAACTCAAGCTTATTTTCTTCGTTCTTCCCCAAATTTAGTACTCCATCAGTCCTTGACTCCTTCCATTTCCCATGCTTCCTTTTAAGTTTAAACTCCCAAATCCTGTTCCGTCTTCTTCCCAAGGACCAAAGCAACAAATCTTCATCTCAAATTGACACCGCTGCTCAAAGATGACCGACACGGCGGCACCGATCTATAGCTGAAGGGTTAGTTTCTCACTTTTTCTTTCCGATTCTCTTTCTGGAGTGTTGGAACGCTATATTTTCGGTGTACCGGAACGCGAATCTATGCGCAATTCGGAACGCGAATCGATGCTTCTCCGATTCGCTGAAAATAGCGTTCCGGAACGCGAATCATAGCGTGCCGGAGCGCGCACGTATTGTGTTTTGGAACGCGCGAACTCGTACGTGATTCTCCATAGGGTGGAGCGAATTAGGTAACCCGGGTCCATATGTTAATTATCCAGAGAGGAATGTATTACTCATTCTGCAAGTATACATTAGCTCTGGCATAAGATACTAACGTAGCCAATCATATTACCATCTTTAAAACATTTTCTTCTCGATTTTTCTTGATTGATTCACACTTTCATACAAGTCATGTAGCTTCTATGGGTAATAGTTCACATTAAGCACCTAACAAGACTAATTTTATATTTAGATTTTACAGAACTCATTCGTTTTCTTTTCATGATCAAGGCATTACAAAATAATTACATTTCTTAATTAATTACAGCTGCTTAACATTTTTAAACTTGTTTGAGGAAATAAAATTGCCACACGTCCCCCTTTCTCTATTTTATTAGAGCACTTGTAATAGTTTGTTCAGAACTTTCGAATACTTAAATTTATGCAAAAAAATATAAAACAGTTGCTAGAAACATCATAAAACCAAATCCCTATACTGTACTTGGCCGACCAAAAGTTAAGAAAAATGTTTAGGGGATCATTATATATGCACACACAAAAATAAGCCCTGAACTAATTTTACTATTATTTCTATCACCATAGTGATTCACATTTCTAATGATGTGCACCAAAACCTTTAATATTTCATTAACTAAATTAAATATGAGATGGTGGATTTAATTTGTAAAATAGGACAATTTAACTTGTCTATAAGATAGAGGGTGTAAAAATTATAGAGGAGTTATACACTAATTTGGGGGAGATTTTTTATGAGGTCCGCTACAGATGCTCTGATACTATACCATGTATCATTGGGTAGCAGAAGGCTCATGACAAAACAAGTATGTGCTAACATAGGTAATATAAAGAATTCGGATGATGAGCACACAACAATATTTGAATAACCACGATTAAACTATGGATACTTGCTAGTAACGGTTCTGGAAAAATTGCAACAGATAATTTTGGTACTTAGTATGGCTGGCATCATTGATCACTGTAACACAAGTTGCTTATATTTTGTTTTCATGTGACAATCTTAACAACAAATAAGGGTTTAGCATTAACTTATAGATCGTCGAGGATAACCTAACTTTATTACATAAGTTATACAAACTTAGACCCTAGAGAATGATTTTAAGCATACAAAGTAATTCCTAAAGCTTCACTCGCCTGATTATGGAAGAAACAAAGAAAGGGGTGGAGATGGCCATCTTTAATTTTCTTCCTTCTTCTTTTCCTTCATTTCTCCTGTGTTTTCTTCTTGGTAACTATGGACTTTGTTAGAGTTGGAAGATTAGTCTTAAATCTAGTTCTTACTCAACCTGGCCCAATTAATCCAAGTTTTAACTCTCATAAAATTTAAGGTATTATGCTATCTATGGTAAGCGTTACTTGATTTAATTATTCTCCTGAAAACTGCAATTACTACGAATGACTCGGCACGAAAAGTTTCAGAGAGTTTCTCCAATATCCAAAAAATGAGTAACAGTAATGGAATTTCCTGAAATGAAACATAGATATTGTCGGAAATCAAAATTGCATTTGAAACGCAGAAGTTTGCATATGGAGACAATTAAGAATCTATCAAGACAATTCTTATGACATGACAAACCATATACCGTTCTATAAAATTGAAAACAACCCAACTTACTCTACACACACACACACACACACATTGTCCACTTTACTTTTGGACACGCAAAATAAGGAGTATTATTATCATTAAATATATTGTGTATGGGAGTAATTAAGTGGATTAGTTATCCCAAATTAAAACTAATTTAGTCCAACGTCCTGACCTAATCCTAATTAATTTCATATCAAACTACAAACTAATTTCATATCTACCTATTAATATCTAACTCCAGCCTAAAAATTTCTCTTGTTCTTAACTCCCAGATATGGACAAACCTTTCTTCTTTCTTCCATAGTTCCAGAAAACGAATCTAAATCCACGGATCAAAACGAAAGTAATTCTCAATTTCTTGCTTTGGCGTTGAGTTTGCAGGGCGCTGAGCTTGAAGCCTTCATCAATCCCTTTCTCCTAGCTTCAGATTTCATGACTGATCGGAGTTCGAGTTTCAGATCTGAGATCGGAGATCGAAGTTTGAGTTCGAGTTTCAGATCTGAGATCGGAGCTAACAAAGTGAGATCTTAGTGTTTCATTGTTTTCCGGAAGTGCTAGATCGTAAACGAAGACGACAGTGGGTTGGTTCGGTGTGTTTCATTGTTTTCTCGGAGTAATTATCATCGGAGAAGATGAACATTGGATTGCGGAGAAGGAAGAAGATGATGGTTTTTTTAGAGATTCATTGATTGGGTTTGTTAAGATTGGATTTGTTTGTCTGCCTGTTAAGATTGTCATTGGGCTTTGTTTGTTAAGAGTTAAGATTGTAATTTCATTGATTAGGAGTTAATTAAGTGAATATAAAATTAATATAAACTTTCCCAAAATGGCAAAAAAGTGAAACCAGACAACTGGAACGGGACACCCAAAAAGGGAAAACTGGACAACTGGCGTGGGACGGAGGGAGTATATATGTTTCGTTGACGAATTGAAACGGCGAGGTGCAAAAATGAGATCTGTGAAACTGAAACAGAATGTAAAGAACAAAAATTGCTGATCGAGGTTTAAACGTGTGTCTTCACGTGCTTGTGAATGGGGATAGATACAATTTAAATTCTATAAGAGAAATTTGAGTTTGTTGCCTGTTATTGATACAAGGCAAATCTGGATGACACTTCTCAGCAACAACAGCAGCAATGAATAAAATACATATATAAAATAAGAAAAAAAGAAGAAAGAAAGATTCTAAATTGCACTTGAATTCCATGGATGGACATATTTTTGTAAAAAAGTTCAGAAATTTTTAATCAAATGGATGATCTTGCAATACTTTCATGAAAAATTGGCAAATTTTCGAGTTTTATTTATCTGGAATTAACCAAAGGATACCGTATTTAGATTTCTCTCCAATGTAATTTTGTATTTTGCAAAGTGACGTGCCGTTTAATTATGATGCCGCGTATCATAGCCCATAGGGTACCTATCTTGGACAAGTCATCAAAAAGTACCAAACTTGGGGTTACACCAGCTAAGCTGTTAAATCTTTGTTTTAGTGCAGAGGATGTTAAATAGGTGCAGGCAGCACTAAGGTGATCGGATGGCTGGCAAGCCATATTGACAAAAAATCATGTGGGCCGTGTACAACTAGCTTGGGCATTGGGGTGGCCAGGTAGTGGTCATCTAAGTAGACAGCGGCACGATTCACTGAACAAATCAAATCTTAAACTCTGAAGTACCATAGAACCCGACATTTCATTATTTTTCTCATGATGCAAAACAAGTATTATCCAGTAGCATGTGGATCACTGTCTGCAGAGCAACCGTATCATTCTTCGATGTACTTCAATTTAGTATCGACAAAATTCAAGCTATTTTATTCACTTTTGAGGTCACATTGGGTAATAATAGTTGCTTTGCAGCCTTGCTCGCTCCTTAAGGCAAGGCTACCGGAGAAGATGAGAATAGTGTAAAGGAAAACCTAAATAGAAAATTATGGCAGCCAACGATTCCATTTGGTCTGCACACTTGAATGCTTGCAGAACACAAGTGCTATCAATCTCTCGTCAATGTCTTACTTCTGCTTTCCCTATCTAACAAGATTAACTAGGGACTCTTCTATAACTCACAGACTAGCAAAACAATTTATAAGCTAACATGAACTCAAAGATCTTAGCACATAAACCAAGTATATGGACCTAACCAAAGCTTGTCAGCAAATTAGAAATTAATAATATATATCAACTATCCAAAACAAGCCGTCAGTTACAGATTTTTAAGATGTCCAAAATTTGATATGGATAGAATGAAATTTTTTGTTACTCATAATGGAGCCTCTAAGGTTTAAGAAACATATTTTTACTTGACTACCATTAAACATCTCTACTTTGAGTTGACATCGCGATAATTTAATGGACGTATCTATAAAACCAACCAAACCAACTAAGCCTTTTATACCAATAAAAATGGGGTAGACTACATGAACCAATAAGAGTCATGCCGTATCATGTGCAGCAATCAGACTTCCCCAAGTATATCTCTCTCTTGCTAAATCCTCGTTTATTTCCTTTGTTTCCATATCTATACGTGTAACTTCTAACCAAGTCTTCTTCGGCTGCCCATGTGCTCTTCTAAGAGGCCCTAACCCTAACAACTCTACTCTCCGAACTTAATGATGGTATCTATAACCTTACAAATTAGACTGTCAGATCCCCATAAAATACAACAGTATTCCCAACGGGTGCAAATGATACAGAAACACGAATCACTTGTAGAGCTCAGTAATATTTCTAACCTCTTATAGATAAAATATTCTTATGTTGCAATATTTAAAAGGGTTACCTGACTTAATGACGCAATATTTCGCAAGCTATTAAATCCCAGATCAAGGTGCTTCAGCTTGATACATTTGCGGAGATTATCGACCTTTGCAAACTTGTTCCTACTAAGATCAAGGGTTTCAACAACCGGAAGTAACTGCAAGGACTCGTCCATGAGAACCAGTCCATTCAATGCGCATGAAACAAAGGACAACCGGTTCCACTGCGGTGAGTCCTTTATTTCAGCAATTCTACTAACAAAAACATGCCGCAGTGCATCCTACACAGATCGAGAAGGAGAAGAATGAAAATGTTAATTGTCAATAAACAAGCATAAGAGCTGAAAATCAACAGTAAATCACCATTGCTAGCTTCCCATACATGAATTTAGAAAGGAGGAAGTAAGATCAGAAGAATGAGAATGAGTCATAAGTCGTATCATCAATACATGAAAAATCCTCAACTGGACAGGTAGACATTTCTTACCATACCATATCCAAACTCACATGTATGAATTTTGCATTTTGCAATGATGGGAAAGGGGAAAGTGAAAGCAGAAAAATGAGAACAAATCATAATTTAGGAACATCAATCGACCAATATCCCCTCCTAGAAATCAAACATTTCATACTATATTATCATATCTAAATTCCTCCATTTCCTACAACAACTGGACCAAACTGAAAACAAAAATACTCATCACTTTGGAAAGAAATTTATTCCTCTTCAACACGACAAACGACATAAGTTGAAGGATAAACAGAATTCAACACGACAAACAACATTTGTTAATACGACAACCAATAAGGG
This sequence comes from Plantago major, assembly GCA_026545765.1. Classification (NCBI taxonomy): domain Eukaryota; kingdom Viridiplantae; phylum Streptophyta; class Magnoliopsida; order Lamiales; family Plantaginaceae; genus Plantago; species Plantago major. The sequence continues at coordinate 30,815,809 of CM048841.1, forward strand.
ACTAGTGACTTGGAGTGCTGACATATCAGCTTCCCCAGCGAGATATGATATGTGGATATTGGAATGATGAGAAAGGGGAAAGTAAGAGCAGAATGAATGAATCAATCAATATTCTTCAACTAGATAAGACATTTCTTACTATAACATATATCTAAATTCCTCCATTTTACCTACAACAATTACACCAAATGGAAAACGAACAGAGTCATGATTTCCAAACAAGGTAAATTAACTAACTACTCACAGTAGAGTTATGACAGATCAACTTCTCAAGCGTAAAGCTGAGCTCCAACAACCCTTTCGCTTGCGAAGAGGACAAATCACAGCCTCTGAGCTCCAAAACCTTCAACTTCCCAAACGGCAAGAGAAACAAAGGCGTGGGATCCCTCGCCGGAGAAGGCAGCACCGAAACCAGCTTCAAGGTAGGAATGAGCCTGAGAATCCTCCTGAGCTGCTCAAGCGCGCGGTGATCGCCCAAATCGGAGACGTAAGCACGCAAATAATCAACCGGAGCTCCGGCAAGTAAGCTCTCGAGCTCGGCCAGAGCCTCGAGTCTGGACTGCACGTATCGGAGGCCAACAGGGTTGAGTTTGAGAACCGAAGTCCCTTCGATGAGTTTTTCCGCTTGAGTTTCAACGAATTTGACGAGTGATTCGAGGTACTGGTCGCCGGTTACGATCGCCATGGGAAGGGAGGAATTAGGGTTAGGGTTGGGTGAGTTAATTGGGGTTTGAGAAAGGGGGTTTGGGAGGAATCGAAGGAGAAAGTGCCATGGCTATGTGTGAATTTGATCCGAGATGCAGGGTGGCAATGATTGATTGGGGTTGTGTTTGTGCTGTGTAGTCTAATGATGGAAGCCATGGATACGTGGCCACTGGCCCACTGCTGGTTGCAATGTGTAGGATTCATTCATTCATTCCTCAACCAATACTTCACTAATTACATCATTACAAACTTCACATATTTTATAACTTCAAATTAAATTATATGTATTACCGTGTGTATATATTTATATATATATATATATATATATATATATATATATATATAAATAGACAACTATTGAAATTGTGCAATTAAATACTTAATTTGAGTTAAATTGAATTCATTTGTAATATGTATGTAAATTAGACTTTAATTATAAAAAACAATCTGTTTATTCAATCAAATTACAAACTCTAATTCAATCTCAACAAAATTAACGCATCCTAACAAAAATCAATCTTCCTTCTCCATTTAAATTTTAAACACTAATTCAACCCAACAAAATCAAATCATCCTTAAAAAAAAATCAATCTATCTTCTCAAATTAAATTTTAAACCCTAATTCAACCCAACAGAATCAAAATCAATTCATCATTAAAAAACAACGATAACCAATCTTTATGCTCCATCTTCTCCAATCAAATCAAAACAGATCAACTCAAACACTAATTCAATTTGAAAAAAAATAAATTCATTATCAGAAACAACAATATTACTTGCCTTCGTATACGTCTTCCATAACTGTAACTATGTGCCACAATAACACGCGTAGCGTGTTCTCACATTCTAGTTTTTAAACAAGTTATTAACTTTGAATACTGTTTACGTTTTCTTCCTCGGACTCTTTCTTCGGGTTTTCAAATTTTCAGATTCCTTTCCCTTTTCAATGTACAGACTACATACTCCCTCTCCCTCTTGGTGAATATCTAGATCTATCATCTAATCAATAGTCGGATACTTTCCTCTGGTTACAATCAACTGTCATTTGGTTTGAGGAATTCTGATTTTAGGGTGTACAATAGTGTCAAATCTCGGAAACATGCACACTCTTGACTGGAGTTTATGATGGGAATGAATAATTCTCTGGTTAATTTCGGAGCTTCAAAGATGAAAGAGTAGAATATATGGATCCTAGGTGATCTCCGACGAGATTTGACGGACTGTTGGCTAGGCAACTTTTAATCCAAGTGAAAAAGAAGACTAAGAGGTTGACATAAATTACAAACTAAGGCGCTATTTGGTGAACACGACTACTGAATCTTAAGTTTGTCTATAATGAACAGTTCATATGTGACAATAGTATAGACCTGAATCATAACAAGATCTGATTAACCTTTTGCAAAACAAAAGACGAAATGAGAGTAGTAATTTTTACAAACAATTGGTGAGCAAAATAAATAGCGTGACAAAAAATCAAATTCGTACATAATCGAATCCAGAAGAAAGAACAATCTAAATTGCGTCTATGCATTGACCAATAGTCTCTAAAAACCGATCTAATTTGATCAACGCAATACTTAAGTTACTGTAATAGCAAGCTTTAGTTGGATCAATGACAATTGATTTGTTATACAGTTCTAATGCCTCCTCAGGTTGTACTTCTCGTTCCCGAGTGATAACCTCAGGATTTGATTATGTGTCATATAGTAGTTAGCATAAACATAAACAGTGTTCATAATTTCATCAGAAATCTACCAAAACCTGTGGAAATTGCTCAAGAGAAACAAGAGGTTTCTTGAGAAGGTTGTTTTTGGATATTAAATCAAGATAATGTAAGAATAGAGGACAAAGAGATGCATAAAAGAGGTATAATAAATTTGATGTGTGTTATTCATTGGTTGAACTATGAACTGTTTGTCACATTTTTGTATCAGATAAAGACCTCAAAGGAGGCGGTAGACGTGGTCTTTTGAAAAGGATACTCGGAAGATAGTTTGTTAACCACACGCCAAGTGGAACTGCAAAAGCAAATTTTGTAATCCACCTTTTTTGTATTTTCAGTAGATACAGGTTGTGAGAAAATATAATTTTTTTCCTTTAATGTCTTTTTGTTTTTTACCTGAGCCAGCATGCAAATCTCGAAAACCTGAAAACCCTTGACTAAGTTTGTGATGGGAACGAATAACTCTCAGGTTAATTTTGTAGCTTCGAAGATGAAGAGTAGAATATTATGGATCCGAGGTGATCTCCGATAAGATTTGATGGAGGCCGACGAAAGTGCAAGGTTTAGAAATTTTGTTCAGTTTCCACTCTAGCTCAGAGCTCAGGTGTTTTTCTTTCTTTTAGATTATGTTATGTGTAAACGAATGTGATTTTCAATTACGCTATTTATTTTGCTCACCAATTGTTTGTAAAAATTATTTACTCTCGTTTCGTCTTTGGTTTTGCAAAAGGTTAATGAGCTCTCGTTATTATTCAGGTCTTTATTGTTCTCACACCTTAACGATTCATCATAGATAAACTTAAAATTCTGTAGGCGTATACACCGAATGGCGCCTCAGCTTCGTAATTTTTGTCAACCTATTAGTCTTCTTTTTCACATGACGTAAAAGTTGCCTAGCCGACTGTGGGTGTTTTAATACGAAGAATCAATCCGAATTGCCTCCCTGCATTGACCAACATCCTCTAAAACCCGGCTTAATTTGATCTACGTACGCAATACATACTCCCTCCGTCTCAAAAAACTTAATACATTTGTAATTTTTATCTGTCCCACGGAATTTCATACATTACTAAACAGTAAAGCTACCCACACCAATAAATAATAAAAAAATTCTTACTTTTACATTCAAATTACACGTTTCCCACTAAAAGTTCAACTTTTTACTACCTTTTGTTTCTCAATAATTTTATTTGTTCACCTAAAACTACGCGTCAACTTTAATATTAAGTTCTCCGGGACGGATGGAGTGTATTTCATGTGGGTCAAAGATAAAAGTAAAGTTAGTAAATTAGTAGTTGATTGGATTGATTGGGAAGAATATAAAATTATTATAAGCTTTCCTAAAATGTTGAATAAATGAAATGTGACAACATATTTATAATATTGGAAAAATTTAAGTTGATTTATAATATTTTCTAAAACGGTGAATGAAGTAATTGAACGTGACTTTCATTTTTTGGCATTTTGTTAGAAACTTTCTAACCCATAAATGGAAAGTTTTCATCCCACTAATTAATACTTTATTATTTCTCTTTCCAACTTTATCATCAATTTATTCAATTTCTTTCTTACTTTATCATCCACTCACAACTTTATCAATATACTACCACTCACAAATCAATATTTTATTAATTTTCATTAAACCTAGAGAAAACCCCTTGGGAAGTTCTTAATGGAACAGAGGTAGTACTACATTATTCCATAATAATTTTTTATATATTAAAAAGGAAGGAAAACTCAAAATTATTACTTGATTAATCAACCATACAATTATCTATGAACTCCGATCCAAACATTGGTCAAACAAATTTATAAAGTTTGATTGGCACAAGTCTACTAAAATGTTTTTTTACAATCAAATGTTTACGATCTAGAAACGTAAAATTTGGATACTACTAATAAACATAACAACTACCCATTTACAATATTAACCTACCTATATACAAATCATTCATCATTTATCTCCATCTTCATGCCCGATATTGATTATCTGTTTGTATTAATAAACAAAATTCAGTTTGCTTTTATTTCTAAATTATTTTTTTACGTTTCAATTAGTGTTTCTCCAAATATGGAGGATGGTCAAGCATACAAGAAATACTAATTAACATACTTATTTAAGTCATAATTATCATGAGAATAAATTTGAGTATACATCGCCTACAAAATTAAAACATTTCGATACAATATATAGATATTGATGAAGTAAATTATATACTCTAAGGACAAAACTAAGCTAATCCAAGCTTACAAGAATGAAACTCATACAACCTTAGTTTAAAGTTGTGTTAATTTGTATTCTATTGGTGAAGTTTGATTTAAGGGATTTGCACTTTGATACATCTTCGTGTACCATCAAACCTTAGTTAGAACAATTTCCTTCATGATCCTATCTCCCCACTCCTATTCGTGATCATGATGGAATACCTCCATAGGTTTTGCTACAAGTAAAGAATGTCCCAGATTTTAACTTCCACCCGAAGTGTGAACGGCTGGATATTGTGAACCTTTGCTTTGCGGATGATCTGCTTTTGTTTGTTAGAGGAGACCCTCACTCGGTCGATCCTTATGAGCCAATTTAATAAATTCTCGAGAGCCACGGGGCTTGTAGTAAATCCGCATAAGTGCCATATATTATGTGGAGGAGTGAGCCGTAACACTTTTGAGCAGATTCTCGGGGTCACGGGTTTTGTAGAAGGCAAACTACCGGTAAAATATCTTGGGGCCCCGTTTACTACCCGAAAATTGACGGTCAGGTTATGCCAACCCCTTATCGACAGGATCGCCGCTCGGATAAAGCACTGGAGTTCGAAATTATTAAGTTATGCGGGTAAGATGCAACTAATTCGGAGTGTTCTGCAGGCTATGACTAATTACTGGATGCAGGTTTTTCCTATGCCAAAACAGGTGATCAGACATGTTGAAGCTCTCTGCCGATCCTTCTTATGGAGTGGTACCGCGGAAGCCACCAATCGAGCTCCTATTGCATGGGACAAGATCTGTGATACGAAGAATGCTGGAGGCCTGAACCTCACATCGCTGATTGAGTGGAATGCATGTACTGTCACAAAGCTGCTTTGGAACCTATGCAGTAAAGCGGATAAATTATGGGTCAAGTGGGTGCATAGCTATTATATCAAAGAGCGGGAGGTGATGGATATGGAACTCCCAACAGATGCCTCATGGATTTTAAAGGCCATTATGAAGAGCAGAAATCTAGTACACCATTCGGCAGCTTGGATGAACATGCGGATAAAGGGGAGGTTCGACACTAGAGCATTATATGAGGAACTTCGTGGCACAAAAGTCGATGTGCATTGGAAAAAGTGGTGGTTTGATAACAAGGCGCAACCCCGGGCTCAATTCTGCACCTGGATGGGTCTACATGCGCGACTTGCTACGAAGGATAAGGTGATACGATGGAACCCGAGTATCACTCCAACCTGTGCATTCTGCCTGGATGACGAGTCAATGCGTCACCTCTTCTTCGACTGCCCATACTCACAACAGATTTGGGGTCGAGTGTTGGCATGGGTCGGTATACATCGTGCCCCACGACCCTGGGAGGAGGAGGTCGACTGGTTTTGCTTGCAGCTACGGGGAACTAGATGGCGTAAGAAGATTCTCCGATGTGCCTTCACGGAGACTGTTTATGCAATTTGGATTGAAAGAAACCAAGTGATCTTCAAGCATAAACCCATTAATGTTAGACTTGATGAATCGATTGTCAATCATGTTATCAATAGATGTTGGCAGGACAGAAAATTGCGAAAGTATTGTACTTTACTTATGCTGAATTAGAATATGTTGGTTATTTTGCTTATGTTTGCTTACCTGGATCCACGGATCGGTTGTGTACTTAACTGTTGGAATGGAATAAGGTATTTTCGGTTCCAAAAAAATATAGAGTATATATTTACTTACACAACAAAATGTAACAGCTGCCTTGGGACGGAGGGAGTATGCTATAGTATGTACCTCGTAGAAATATTACTACGTGCTTAGACGTTGACATCGGACCCAGAAAGCAGTACCTCCACTTCTTCCCCGAGCAACAGCTATTTCTTCGTCTACATAGAACCATATGAAGAAGGGATCCTTGTTGCTCGGTTCTCTTTCATCTTCTGAACCTAAACTAATCTCAAATGGGTCAAGAGGACCAACTTTAACCCGGATCCGCTCAAATATGAATGCAAGTATTCTTTTCTTCCATGATAACCTCCCTTCAAAGGTCAAGGAACCAAGAGGGCCTAGATAAACTCCATTCTCAATCCTCTTTCCCTGAAATTGCATTATCATACAAAGAATTATGCATTTATCCATTGAGGTGGATGGCAAGGAAAGAACAATGAGAGAGGCTTACAGCTGCATCGAACCTCTGAACAGCAGTAATTGGGAAATATTTACCCCCTTTCAACCCTTTCTGCACATCCAACATACTTCAATAAGCAAAAATGCAAGCTTATGAATTTACCAGAGGAGCTTTAGGCTTACCATCACAACTTTTTCCACCTTTTCATATCTTATCATTCTTTTTATTTTAATTTTTCACCCCAAAACTACCTGTGATTAAGCAGCTAATGAGAAACAAAGATAAAGAAAAGCATGATAACAAAGTGGAATTTACTAGCCTCTGCAGTAAATACAAGCATCCAAGTTCGCCCAGGAGATTGAGTTCCTCCGAGGGTTTGGAAAAAGGCGGATGGATCAATCTTTGCCTTGTCAAGCACTGAAAACGCAGAAACAATTTCTCCTGCTGGGACTTTTCTCGTCTTAGCCGCATTCTTTAGAACTCTCACACACTCTTCAACTTCCTGATCGATCCATCGATCCACCACAAATTACAAATACAGTTCATTCATTATTACACAAATTCAAATTCACCAGTGTAAAATTAAATTATACTCCAGTAATTGAATAACTCCTAGTACGTACCTACCTGATTGGGTTTATCTTCTTCCTGAGCGAGTGGTGTAGAAGAAGTGGAGATTTGGGGATTATCATCCATGGCATTGGTAGCTCTGCTCTTTAATGTAAACAATCTCAGGTTTTTGCTGTTTCCAAAGCGTTTGGGATCGATGGGATAGTGGAGAGTAATGGGTGGTGAATGAGTGGAGATTTGAGAAATGAAGGCGCCATAGGAGGAGGAAAGATAAGATGAACGAAAACAACAAAGAGAAGCCATTTTAGTTGTGCAGAGCAGACAGATATTAATTGAATCCAGATTCTAGCCACTCGTACAACAGAATATCATGTCTTTCCTTTCAACAGAATATTAACGTAACTTACACTAATCTTTTAGAGTAATTATTAAAGTATCATGAGAGTCGGTCTCTAAATAACGACATATGTTATCAATAAAATCATTCATGTTATAAATTAAAACGTCTATGTTGTTAACTAAATAAGTCTTGTTGTAATATAAAAAAAAGGCAACATCAATGTTTAAAACATAGGTGTTCTGATTAATAATATTGATTATTTTCTTGGCAATATAGGTCCGTATCCAGATAAATTATATGGAGACCGTTTCTTAGGAGACTTACTCATCTCATAGACCGTCTATAAATAAATTTATTTAGAGTCGGACCTATATTGTCAAAAAATCACGATGTTATTAATTAAAACATACTGTATGTTCTCAATATTGATATTTTTTTTATATTACAACAAGACTTATTTTGTGAACAACATAGACGTTTTGATTAATAACATGAATGGTTTTATTAATAACATTCTAAATATCTCGTGAGACTTTTTGAATCTTTTAAGGAAATAATAAGTCAAGTACTAAAATATTCGGATTGAATCCTGGACAATAAAATATCATCGTCTTTTCTTTCAACAAAATATTAACATAACTTACACAAAAAAATTAAAGGAAGTAATAAGTCGAGTACTAAAATATTCGGATTGAATTATGGACTAGACATGTGTGACCAATTTCCTTAGGCTTCATTTGGTTTGAGGAAAATGGAGGAAAATAAAAAAAAGAGAAAATAAGATTTTCCTAAAAAATGTGAGGGAAAAACAAATTTCCTTATTTTGTGGAGAGATGTATTTTGTATAGATTTTGATGAATTTTCCAGGATTTCCTGAAAACTACCAAATTGTGGAAAACAATATTTTCCCCTATTTTTTTTCTTTTCCCCTATTTTCCCTCAAACCAAATGAAGCCTTAAGCACAATTTAACCGCCTTTTTATAATTCAGGCCAACTTGAGTAACATGCTAGTGTTAAAACTATCTAGATGTCCAAATATATGTCTACCGTACAAATCTTTATCTAATGAAATGAGAAAGATGATGCTAATGGCTGGGAGGGGAGGGGAAGATTGTGTCCTTCAAAGTAGTGGAGAAACCAACTTCTATAGCGAAGAAAAGCTATCTCAAATGTTACGATTTAATAAATTCACTAAAGTCATCATAAAGCTTCATTAGAGATGCAAAATCATAAGTTACAATTCTAACTCTGAAAACATGGGAGAAGTGCAGAAGCCTTCTAGAATATTCACGTGTATATTCCCAGTTTGTACCTCACTACTTCGAGACACTTTTATTCACATCGAGAATTGACTTTCGCTCATGTATAATATCATCACGTAGCTTGTGCAACCCACTACGTAATGAGATATAAAACATGCCAAAACAAGTGGTGGAACACCTATAAAATTTGCTCAAAAATGTCCTTTTGACATTTCAACTTTCCAGTAAAGTTGCATATTTTATGACTTTAGTAAGTATAAATGATTGTTCAATCAACCAATTCTCTAACAATTTCCCATGTGAATGAAAACACGTTTCCACCAAAATAAGTGTGTTTTAGTTGAGTGTCCTTAATTAAGTTATTTTCCATAGATTCTAATGTGATTTTTTCTATCGTATTAGAAAAATCTTGCATTTTACTATACATTCTCACACCATTTTTTTCATAAAAAATTATGTAGGTTTTTCTTTTCCATATTTGGTTAGATAAGTAGAAAAAGAAATTAAGCAATTTCAGTACAAAGTCTCTAGAAAGATGATCTCTAAATAATTTATCTAGTCTACCATCTATTATCAATTACATCATTCATGTTATAAATTAAAATGTACATATTATTAACATGTATTTTTTGTACATGAAAAAGCATTAATCTTGACATTGTTTAATGTCGATGAATTACTTAAAAACAAAATCAATAGTCGGTATCTCATAAGACTCCTCAAAATTTACCATAATTAACAAAATCAATTAATTCATATACATAAATTTCACTAATTTATACGAATTATTTCATGCAGTATCACAATAAGCAATAAGTTTTTTAAACCATCACTAAAATGTAATGTTTCAAAAAAAGATGTACTAATGCACGGAATATGAAAATAGCGTATGAAACTAAAATTTTGCCCATTTTATATGTGATTCATATGCAAAATGCATATGAAAATTGTTTTACTTCTAAAATGCAAACACCAACCCTTCCAGGCTAGGCAAAACTTTCCGAGTAAGGTACAACGTACCTACAAACAAGCCAAAAATTTAACAAAAATGTAGACTCAAAGCCATTAGCAGACCACAGATCCCAGATATCCTTGAAAATAATTTTAGGTGTAAATCTACTAGTAAAGTCAGAATAAAACATAACAAGGTTTAGCTATGCTGTTACATGCGCTCCTAGTAACGTCCAATGCCCCAAACTCTGATAACTCCATCTGTATATCCGCTGTACAGAGTGCTTCCATCAGAGCTCCAGCTGAGACAGGTACAATGTAGGATCTACAACAAAAACAAAAAAGTATATCATCTCAGTCATTCTACGGGTATGTAATTTGCCATGTATGTTATCGAATTTCACACTATAAATTAGCAAGCATGATTTTACAGCCCCATGATTGACAGGATTTCAACTTGATGGATTCTTTCTGGCTATTAGCAGCATACACATGCTTTCAAGCCTTTTGGCACACTACAGATAAGATTAGATGATAATTTGAAATATAGGAAGCAAATAATTGAAGAGAGAAGGAAAATGTTGAAGCTAAAAATAAACTAGTGGGAGGTACATATAGCAACAATTTAATCTGCTAAACTTCATCCACACGCAAATATTAAATTGTGTACAACAAATAAGAGCTGACATTTACAATGGACAGATGATAGTAACTTCATCACCTTCAAGCAAGATACTTCATAACGCCTCCTTTAAAAACAAACTGTAATACTAACACTGAAAACATATTCGTAGTGTTGGCAGGTGGAACGTCTTAATGAGAATGCTGGTACTATTAAGAAGGCATAAGCAAAATAACAAAATAGAAGATCACAAATTCATAGAATTGAACAAGAATACACACTGTAGACTCTAATGCACATAAAGCTCAGAGCTTATTTACATTTACAATACATAATGAGATTAAAGATGATAGAACCTCATGTCGAGGATACCAAAAGCCCATCCGGTAAAGCAAAGTTAGTGTGATATTCCTATTACGGAGTCAAACAACAAGCAGCAGCATACTGAATATGGACAATGAGAACAGATTGAAGAAAGGGTAGTAACACAATACCTTGTTCTTGTTGGCAGCACCAGTCTGATCAATCCCATCAACAGCCATCTCACTCTCCTGCTTCAAATCAACCTTAAGATCGACAACGACAGTCTTGCTCTCCAAATCCCAGATCTTAATGCTCGACTCAGTAGCAGCACAGAGCCAGTACCTATTCGGACTGAAACACAGAGCATGAATAATGGATCCGGACTCCAAAGAATAAAGCTTCTTCCCCTCAGCCAAATCCCACAACAATATCACACCATCCTTTCCGCCACTAGCACAAAGTGATCCGTCGGGAGAAACTGCTACAGTGTTAACATACCCCTTGTGTCCTCTCAGAGTGGACATCAACTTACAGTTGCTAAGATTCCAAATCTTCACTGTATTATCCCATGATCCAGACACAACAGTCGGTTGCTGATTGTTCGGGGAGAATCGAACACAGGATATCCAGTCAGTGTGCGAATCCTGTTCCTGTAAAAGGGAATGAACATGAAACAGAAATAAATATAAGAAAATGTCTACTAGTTTTTTGCATTGTTAAGCTTTTAAACGGGTAGGGTTCATCCAGACCAATTTAAGACACGGCAGGTTTATACCTATTAAACTTTTAATAGGTACTCTACCCGTAGAGTACGCCAACCCGTTTAAATTTTTTTTTTTAAACTGTTTTTTCTGTGTCATATTATTTTCGTGCCCATGGGGAGTCTCAAACAAAGACTGATCAAGATCCAATGGCCTCATCAGCTAGGAGCTTGATTAATACTGGAAAAGGAATGAATACTCGTGACATCTTTTGTTTTGTACTCTGAAGGAAAAGAGGTGGCAGAGTGACACTTCAAAGAGTTGATGTCTATCAGAGGAGCAAAAAGTACTTCCAATTAAGCGGGAGAAATTTACAAATTTCTCGTAACATCGAGCCTGACATATGACAAAATCTCAATAATTACTGCAGCAATGGATCACATAATATTTCTCTCATATTTCTAAACTTTGAATTTGTTGCTTGTTTGTCAACAAATCAGTCTGCCATAGCAGAAACTATTAAATCCCCTAAAAGAACCCCATTTCCTTGTATATTGATAGACAAGTATCGTTTTTGCATATTTATACTCGTACAATATAAAAAGTACTACATCATGATAACTCTTTACTCCATGGACGATGGACACATTCCACTCATCCACAACAGCAGCAACCACTTATCCAACCAAACTTCCCAGCAAATTATTCATTTGCAAAACACTCGACACATAAGCTAAATTCACTAATATGTTTTCGAAATCTGCAACAAACACTAGCTAATTGCACAATTGTCTAAATCTTAAAATGAATAGAAACGAAACTCAGATCAATGCGCATAGAATCAAATAATCAGAAAGAAATGAACATTATAGAATACTGAATCTAACAGTTAGGTTAATTCGCTTGATTTAATTGAACATATACCTGAATAGTGTACTTGCACTCTCCAAGAGTGTTCCAGAGCTTAATCGTCTTATCCCTAGAAGCGGAGACAATCTGGCGATTATCGACAGAGAAAGCAACAGAGAGAACATCCTTGGTATGACCAACAAAGCGACGAGCAGTAACACCAGTGTTGAGATCCCAGAGCCTGAGCTCAGAGTCCCAGGATCCAGAGAGAGCAAACTGGCCGTCGGATGAGAGAACAACATCCTGGACGAAGTGAGAGTGACCGGTCAAACGGCGGCGAGCGACGCCATAGGCGGAGGCCTTGTTGTCGGAGTTGGAGAGTGACCAGACGATTAGGGATTTGTCACGGGATGAGGAGACGATCATGTCGGAGTTGTCGATCGGGGTGGCGATTGCGGTGACCCAGTCGGTGTGGGCGCGCATTGTGCCGCGGAGGATGAGCTGTTCGGCCGCCATTGTTGCAGAGAGCTAGGGTTTGCGAGTGTCAGACAAATGTGGTTCTGCGCCGTGGAGATGATGATGAGGGGAGACTTGTGTTGGGTTTTATATGTAGGGTTTGGTTTTGCTTCTTTCAATTGGGCCAACTATTTCATTTCTAATACTAGTGCCCAGTCCAATTTTATTTCATTCTTTGGTCATTTTCATAAACACCCAATATTGTTTGCTCCAATTACAGATTAATACCCACTGTTTTAAGTATTACAAATGCATCCAAAATTCACATCCGGCATTGACTCTGGTGTCTATGTGTCAATGCTAGCTTAGTTGGCTGCTTTTGTGGCATGGCATGGACTCCCATGTCATTAAATGTTTCTGATTAATTATATTCAGAGGGAGCTATTTGTAATTGATTTGATAACGCATTGGTTCATTTGTAATTGAATTATAACTAAGTTGGATGAAGTAATTGTTGAGAATATTTATAAATTTGTAATTTATTTATGTTTTCATGCCTACTAGACTATAATTACATTTTTTTTTACCTGCACACTATTTCTGCCTTGATTAAACATGCATATCGAAATGACTATATTATTCAATTTGATACTTTAAATAAATTAGTTTAATTCAACTTAATTACATTAATTTATAATTGAACTCAATTAAAAAAGCTCTAATAGTTGTGTGTGCATGTGTGTTTGTGTGTGTGTATCATACCCCCTCAGTTTTTTTTAAATGTTTTTTTTGCCATTTCAGGAGTTTTTTTAAAAGTTTAACGTTTCTTTTTTTTTTTTTGGAAACATCCACTTATTAATTTGTTATCACTCTCTTTTCTACTTTATATATTCTCTATCTTATTTTTCTATTATCTTTCTTACTTTTTACCTTCTACTTACTATTTTATTCTATATTCCTTAAAATTCACACAAAATCAAATGATAAAGCCTGTAAAAGGACGGAGGGATTACTCTCTAGTTTCACTTAAAGTTTTAAAATTTATCATTTTTGGGCCTCTTTTTTTTAAGATTTACTTTTCTGTAAATGGAAATCCACTAACTACACTTATTAATTTTTCATTTTCTCTTTCGTAATTTATCTATTATCTCTCTTACTTTTTACGATCTACTTACACTAGCTATTTTATCAATTAAACCATCTTTTACTCATTTTTCTTAAAATTTGTGCAAAACTCAATTGTCACTCTTTTACATAAATGAAGGGAGTAATATATTGTAAAAACTAGGCTTCACTATATTATAACGCAATAGTTTAGAACTGTTTTTAGGGGGGGGGGGGGGAATTATGAACTCCACATTGAATTTGATGTAACTGAAATTGATATATGAACTTAAAAATAGATTGCCTACAGATAATGACATGTGTCAGTAGTACGATCTTAATAATTATATTGAATTAGTTATAAAATATTGTATACTTGTACCAATAGTACAATTTTATCCTCATTAGGATTTAATACTAATGACGATATCAAAGTAAAAAATCAAACAAATTTATAATGGTATCAGAGTAAAACTTAATAAAAAAAAATTATTAACAAATCAATCACATAAAGAGATGTACTTGTCTAGAAGAATGAATTATAATGGCAATCTTACTTATAATAAAATCATTAATTATGGAGGCATATCGAATCGATCCTCACTATGGCATATTTTATGTAATAAAATAATTAATTATAGTGTAAGTAATACCTTTAATAATACTAAAACACTTTGAACAAAAAAGGTATGGATATATCATACTAAATTTACTATTGGTCTAGAAGAATGAAGAAAGAGGTGAATAATTTATCAAGAAAATGGAATATGAAGCCTAATTTAAAGGCCAAATTTTAAAAAAAAAATTGTATTAATCAATTACATATACGCCCACAATAGTTATAATCCAGTTGCAGATACGCCCCACACATGCATGTCATCTGTTGGTCAACACATGTGCTAATAAGTTGCAAAATCAATTACATATAAACCCATAAGCAATCAATAAAACATAAAATAATTAATGACATGGCATGCCAAATCAGCAAAGGTGTGTGTCTCCGGCGTGAGTTGTACTCCGGCATTGACTTTTGGGTTCATTTGTAACTAGTTAATGCCCCTCGATACTCGACGGGCATGCAGACCAAAATCAAAATAAGAAATGAATATATCGTATAATAAAATATCAAAGTTAATGAACAGGTCGTGTCATATGTTTTACCATCTTCGTCGTATATAAATACACTGAATCTCTTCGTCCTGGTAACCGTAGAGAGAGAACATGTAATTGATCACGTTTGAATATGGTTGAGGGGTAGAGGCCGACGTGTAGGGGGGGGGGGGGAATTATGAACTCCACATTGAATTTGATGTAACTGAAATTGATATATGAACTTAAAAATAGATTGCCTACAGATAATGACATGTGTCAGTAGTACGATCTTAATAATTATATTGAATTAGTTATAAAATATTGTATACTTGTACCAATAGTACAATTTTATCCTCACTAGGATTTAATACTAATGACGATATCAAAGTAAAAAATCAAACAAATTTATAATGGTATCAGAGTAAAACTTAATAAAAAAAATTATTAACAAATCAATCACATAAAGAGATGTACTTGTCTAGAAGAATGAATTATAACGGCAATCTTACTTATAATAAAATCATTAATTATGGAGGCATATCGAATCGATCCTCACTATGGCATATTTTATGTAATAAAATAATTAATTATAGTGTAAGTAATACCTTTAATAATACTAAAACACTTTGAACAAAAAAGGTATGGATATATCATACTAAATTTACTATTGGTCCAGAAGAATGAAGAAAGAGGTGAATAGTTTATCAAGAAAATGGAAGATGAAGCCTAATTTAAAGGCCAAATTTTTAAAAAAAATTGTATTAATCAATTACATATACGCCCACAATAGTTATAATCCAGTTGCAGATACGCCCCACACATGCATGTCATCTGTTGGTCAACACATGTGCTAATAAGTTGCAAAATCAATTACATATAAACCCATAAGCAATCAATAAAACATAAAATAATTAATGACATGGCATGCCAAATCAGCAAAGGTGTGTGTCTCCGGCGTGAGTTGTACTCCGGCATTGACTTTTGGGTTCATTTGTAACTAGTTAATGCCCCGTCGATACTCGACGGGGCATGCAGACCAAACTCAAAATAAAAATGAATATATCGTATAATAAAATATCAAAGTTAATGAACAGGTCGTGTCATATGTTTTACCATCTTCGTCGTATATAAATACACTGAATCTCTTCGTCCTGGTAACCGTAGAGAGAGAACATGTAATTGATCACGTTTGAATACGGTTGAGGGGTAGAGGCCGACGTGTGAGAGAGATTGCCCAGGACTCTTGTTTATGTTAATATAAAAATAGATGATATGGGGAACTATCTTCTATCAAAATTGATAGGGAACTTCGTCTTGTCGAATGGGTTCACTATCACAATTGAAATGAAAACCTTTTGGGTTGCGAATATTACAAATATTATATTTGCCTCAATAATATGTTTTCTAACATTAGTAACTATGACACTTGCTCCATTTTACAACTCTGTGGTTTGATCAATATATCTCATAAGCATTATCATAATCTGTAACTGGAGGACGATCTTATGCTTAGGGAATCCATAGCAATTAACTTTGTTGAAGAATCCTATAGAGAAAATTAGTGTATTTAAGGTGGGTAAAAAAAATCTATAATATGAGGATCCAAGTTTGTAAGAATAACAAATTTGAAAGTACAATAATAATAGTTTTGCAATAAGTAAAATCTAGTAAATTACTGGTGAGGCTTGACTTCATATGAAAACATTCGTACATGTAAAAGTATAAGGATATACCATTAGTTACATAATAAATTGAGAAAATATAAAACATAAATGAAAATATATATGTTAACTAATGTATATGATAAAATAAATTTATCTCATAATTTATCGAAAACTTCTTTGTAAACCACGTTGGTTGTCGCGCCGTACGTCTTACCTTCACTATCACATATGAGTACTTTCAATCCCTTTCTACTTGTAACTTTAGAGAGAACAACATACAGTTGTCCGTGGTTGAATACTGGAGAAGGTAGGTGGACGGATATAGGAAACTGTCTTCTATCAAAACTTAGAGGAAATTTAGTCTCATCAGATGGGCTCATCGTCATCGTAGGGATGAAAACCTTTTGACCGGCATTCATTCCAGATATCATTCTTACTTCTATGATATGTTTCCCCAGTTTAGTTACTATAAGCCTTGTTCCATTGCACAACTCAGAAGCCTGATCAATATTTCTCAAAAGCATGATCATGCATCCAACCTTAAGCACTATTCTATGATTACGTAGCCACGAGCAATTAATAGTGTTCAAGAATTCTATTGAGAATAATTATGCCAGTTCACTGTCTACTACCTCGGTCATGCTTATGCTATCAGCACTCAAGTACTCCACAGAATCACCAGGCATTTTGGACATGACATAGTCATTGATCTCATTGACCATGTCATTAGTCGGTGCAAGAACAACACGGTGATGGAAGTATTCGGGATCGAGAGTTGGATCGGCTAAGTGATCCAAAAGGGAAGGATATGTGCAATCTACAATGGTGAAAATAGGATGACATACTTCACGAATGAGTATGTCATCAGATAACTTGATGTCTACCTCGCCATCATTGGGTTCGCCCGAAATGCAATCAACGACTTGTAGTATTCACTCGGCAAAATCTTTAGTTTCACTAATCTCAGCAGCTAATGATCCGGACTTAATAGAAAAAAAAGTGTCAATTAAAAAGAACAATATAACTGAACAATTATATGATAGTAACGGGAATTTTACAGTTTACCTGCAATCACATGTTTTTTGTGAGCTTAAGAACCTCACATGAATCCCACAATATCGAAGAGCATAGAGAGGCATTTACAATATCATATCTGCTACCACCAGAAACAATTGGCAAAATTTGCTTGAAATCTCCACCGAAGACAACTACTAAGCCACTGAAAGGATCATCTGGAAGTTTCATAACATCTCTTAGACTCCTGTCAAGTGCCTCGGAGTAATGTTTATTGGTCATCAGTGCCTCATCCCAAATTAGAAGTTTGGTTTGCATGAGTAAGCCGGTGACATCAAAATCCGGTTTCAACTTGTTGCATGTTGATTCCTCGTGACACTTAATAGGAATACCAAACCTAGAATGAGCAGTACTACCTCTAGGCAGCAAGAGTGATGCAATACCACTTGATGCTACTGGAAGTACTATATCTGCTCTAATCATAACACAACAACGTCCTCCAAATAAAAGTCTTGTGTACCACCGTAGCCGTATAAAATATAACACACCACCTCCCCCCCATCAATCTGATATAATCTTATAAATTTTATTTTGTTCATCATTCATACATACAGTACATTCATGAATTCTGATCTCATGGCATCTTTGTCGTATGGCATCTCATCAACTATAAACTGATTCTTGGCGTTGTCAGTTATAGACTCATTTGGCATTAGCATAGACTCGAAAAAGCAAGACTGATGCAGTTTACTTTCAATAACTTCTCGATTTCATGCAACGCTAGGTTATGGATTTGTTCATATGTAAGCATCAAGCCTGAATCGCAAAATGAATCGAAATAAGTAATAAGTGAATGTATATCATTGTAGTATTTCGACACAATACAAAATTAACTAACTAATTACCTGGATTATGAGATTTTTTTCGCTGGTTGTATAGAATGTTGTCAAATAAGAAATTACATGTCTTCCTCCATACCTCCCCTGGTCTCGCCATGCTTCGTGAAATAAGAAGCATCGTAAAAAGATGACGCAAGAAACGTGCCGATCCCCAAAGACTTGCATCAGTAATTCCACCGACATACTCTCCATCATCTGCCAGTAGACCTAAAGCCCCACATAAGTCCTTGTAGGTCTCGTAAACAACAACATTCACTGTTATGATATCCTGAAAACATGTTGCGCCTCTAACATGATTCAACATAAGTCGCATATAGTACATGTTTTCAAATGCCATCGGCACATTATACATCCTTCCAACAGCTTGTGCCTTCGTTTTCCTACGGGACCACTTCTTTCTGCCATCCTTTCAGCAATACTCACGGGGTAACTCAGGATACGTCAATTTCCTAGCTTCAGGGTCAACCTTGTTCAGCTCAAACCATTCAAGAAACTTCGACTGCCTCACTAAAGGCTTATCAAGCAGATCCGGCATAAAATCTCCATCTTCGAACGGTACCCCCTGCTCATCCTCTAGATGAAATGTCAAACGCTCAACGGCAGGTATCCTATAATGTATCTAGAATTCAAAAATTCTCCATATTGCCTCACATGCTGAAACGTATTGACAATCATTGGGTTCGCATGCAACCCCATCACCGACTTGTAGTATCCTCTCAGATAAATTTTTAGTCTCACTAATCTCAGTAGCTAATGATCCGGACTGAATAGGAAAAAAAGGTTTTTATGAAAAAAAAAAAAACATAACAGAGGAATCCATATGATATTAACGGGGAATTTAACAGTGTACCTGCAATCGCATGTTTTTTGTGAGCTGAAGAACCTCACATGAATCCTACAGTCTCAAAGAGCATAGAGTGGCATTAACAATATCATATCTGCTGCCACCAGGAACAACTTGCAAAATTTGCTTGAAATCTGTGGAGATGTCACGACATAATTTACTTTTAATAATATATAGAAGGGGAAAATTAAATAAATCGAGATAATCAGAGTACTCAAAATAATAGGAGACAAATTCATAGTCCCGGTAGAGTTTCATCGACTGTAAAACAAAAAAGGAATAATTACAAAATGATACTAATTTCAAAAACTTCAAACACATTAGTTATACATAAAAAAAACTTCCTACAAATTAATCAAAACATTTCTACATATTAGTCATCTTCTTAATTTTAGTAACTTTGAAAAAAACATTACCATTCTTGATGAAATCACTTCCCTAATTACATATCAAATTAAATGATTTATTTTTGCAATCAAAATAGATGATTATGATGCATGATTTACAGTATATAAATTTTCATGTCAATAGGTTTGTTATCTGACGCTTGTTTTGATATGTGATGCTTGTTTATCAGTAATTATGATGCTTGATTTCAAAAAATCAGAAATAAGATGCTTGATTTTTAGTATTGATGCTTGTTTTCCATAAATGTGATGCTTGATTTCAAATATTCAGTAATTGAATTCAAGTATGATACTTGATTTCCTGAAACGTGATGCTTGCATCATTCGATTTGTATGGAATTTGAAGAAGAGCAATATTGATTGGAATTTCTTCTATAATTAGATTGATTATAAAAATCAATTAGTCAAATTTGATGATGATTTTAATGACAAATACCATATTAAATTGAGGGGGGATTTGAAAGATTAGACAAGTAGATACTAAATTGTAGGAAATAAAGTATGCATGACTAATAGATAGTAAAGATTTGGTGGTGGTATCAATTTGTAATTCACCTAACAAAAAAAGGTTACATGTATTAATTGTAATTCAAACTCATAACAAAACAAAAGACCTTAAGTTAGGATCATAATGATGTTTATACCTTAAAAGGTAGCTAAAAACTTCCTCATAAACAATGTTTGTTATGGTCTTTTGTAAGTTTGTATAATATATTGAAAATGCCCAATTAAATTAAATAAGTACGTGGAGTTCTTTGATTGACATTGATTTAAAACGAATGCTTATCTACCGTGCAACTAATGGGATCACATAATATTATCCTTGATTGAATTACTCCTTTATCTCTCTGGGCTTTACCTTTTAAATCGGTAGGGTCCAACTGTATCGAACCCGTTCATAGTCAAACGGTTGATATTTGTTATGTTTCTTATGGGTCGTCTACATGTGTACGATCCAAACTTGTTAATTATTAATGTGTACATGTCGAGTACGATTTTAGTAAATACAACCCGTTTGAAAGTAAGGAAATAAACTCGCTTTTAGATTTTTTTTAGTTCCAAATTTATTTATGTAAGTCTGGTATATATGTTTTCAAACAGGTCAGGAACAGCCCGACCTAAACTCGTTCTGGATCCAACTGGTTGATACCCATGTATTTTTTATCGGGCCTTGTACTCGTACCTGGCAAGTTAATACTAACGGGTACGACTATAGATCTAATAATGAATTCGTCCAATCTGAAACCCCCGAAACCCTCTCCCCCATATAAAGTTGTTATTTCACTAATTTAATCATAAACTATGGTGCGGGTCGGGTTGAGTTTTATCGGATTGTCGTATTCGGGTTTTGTTACACGAGTATGGGTTCGGATATATACCAGACCCAAACCCAAACACCATTATTTTGAACAGGTATTGTTTGGGTTGATGAAATTTATTTCTATCGTTGGAAATTGGATAAATAATGTTCGCGGGTTTACTTTTGAGTATATTTAATGTTAAAGTTGGATAAATGTTTGTCACAAAAGGAAATGAGAAGTTTTGTTTGGGACATCCAAAATGGCAAAATATGAAGCTATTCCTGGAACGAAGGAAGTACATTATTTGAGAATTTATAAATGTATATTATAAAGAGTTCTCATTAAGTGATACCATTCATGTATGTTAAAGAAAAGTGTTGTTGTAAGATGAAAGAAAGATGAGTTGAACAAATGTTAAAAGTACCCATGTATTGTGCATATAGTTAAGGGGCAATTACATAATCTGCTTTCATTGTTTGGCCTAATTGCAAATTAGTACTCATTACATCCACATAAAAAATCGTTCATCAGCCGTTAAGATTCTTTTTAAATAAATAGTAGTAACACATAAACTATTGATAAAATAAAATGTGTAGTTTGTTTTACAATACACCCCTCTCAGTTTTAAACCAACTCCCCGTTAATCAAATAGTAACACATAAATTATTGATAAATTAAAATGTTTAGTTTGTTTTACAATATACCCTCTCATAGTTTTAAACCAACCCCCCCCCCCCCCAAAAAAAAATCAAATACTCCCTCCACCCCGCTAAAAAATGCATCTTTTCCTTTTGAAACGTACCACTAATTTAGGTCATTTTCTAAAATAGTAAAAAATAAACCCCATATCTCATACTTTTTTCATTATTTATCCCCCCCCCCCTCTCTCTCTCTCTCTCTCTCTCTCTCATAATTTCTCTATTATTTATCATTTCTTTCTCCACCAACAAACAATAAACTATTTGATTTCATAAAAGACAGCGCCGAAAAAGATTGTGGCTTAACGAACCGGGACGGAGGGAGTATTTAATTATCAAAAAAACTTGAAAAGAATTTGACTGGAGCTTCAGTGGTCACTTGGATCAGAGCTTCTCGAACGGAGCTTCTATTTTCATTTTTTTTAAACATGAAAATGGAGCTCCGATACGGAGCTCCGGTGAGCTCCATTCGAGCTTCCAATGGAAGTTCAGTGCATAGCTTCCTGGAAGCTCCGTTCCAACTTTCGTTTCCATCCATGGAAGCTTGGTCTCGAGCTTCCATGGTGGTTCATGGTGATGGAGTTGTTGTTGGTGGTGAGTTGTCGGTGGTGTTGCAACTGTTGGTGGTGGATGGGTAGCGGTGGAAGATGGAGTAAGTGGTGGTCGAGTGTTTTGGGGAAGATGGATGAATTTAGAGTTTGAAATGTAAATTTGAGAAGAAATTAAAGATGAAGATTAAAAAAAAGTTAAAATAGAGAAAAAAATGATAATGTTAAATTGAAATTGAAATAGGGAATCTTTCGTGCTGTTTGGCACGGAACTTTAATTGAGGTAAATTTAATCGATGTATAACTGATGGATAGTAATTAAATTTTAATTGAGTTGTGAAAATTTGGGTTTGGTATAGAATTAAAATTTTATAGGTGTAAAGTAGGTTTGTTGTGTAGGTTTTGACTTTTGAGTTAATTGGGTTGGGTCTCAATTATAAGATAGCAATGTTATCTCAATTATAATGGGATGATCAAATACGGAAGCAAGGTCCGACTCAATTAAAATGGGACGTTAATTCTATCCCAATTTGGCGTGTATGTAATAGATGTTTAGCGTTTTGACGTAGGTGTAATTGTTCAAACAATTGGTACTAATTTGCAAAGTGAATATAATTTAGCAGAGGTGGTTTATGTAATTTCATGATATAGTCAGATAATATTTTAGGGAGAATTGCATATACCAACCCTTAAATGTGGCTATTGTCACTTTAGTCCCCTATGTTCAAACAATTACAGACGTACCCATTTCTTGCACATGGAAAAAATATATATAAATACAAATGAGCGCAAAAGTCAACTTTTTCGCCTATTTTAATTTTTATTTATAATTGTAAAATTCATTAATTGTCACTTATCACAAAATAAATCCCAAAAAATCTAACTCTTACAAACAAACCCCATAAATTTTACTTCTTCAAACAGTACCCACAATCTTCCACCACCTCTACCACCCACCTTCTTGCACAACCGTCCACCGCCTAAATTTTACCCTCCCCAAATATTTTAAATCGGGCTCCAAATCGGACTTTAATCGGAGTCGTTTGTGCATGACCCGGACACTAATGGATCCTAGACATAAGACCCCAGTCTGACCCTACCATTCCTGTAAGACAATCGGGATAATATAATAATAGTTTCATTCAATTTCTCAATAATTGTTTTTTGTGAAGCAGTTACATCAAAGATCAAAACGTTTACAAATCAAAATTGTCTTCATGAGAACCATATGAGAACTATTACAACATCTATGCAAAGCATCCTTCATGTACACCTCATAAGTTGTAGCCTTCATAAGATTATATTCCCAGTAGCATACAATTAACATATTCCTGACAATAAACCTCACTAAAGAAGCTATATTATAATAAAAACCACAAGATAATAACTTATTAAGCTCTCATTCAGCCTGACAGATACCACCAGAAAAATTAATTAGCATCTTATTGGGTTGTCTCTGTAGCAAGTAAAGTTGCTCAAATAATATTTTGTTGATCTTGATAAAAGCGGGTACAATTCTCTAGTCTAGTCATCTGATTCTAGTCTTCTAAAGTGGCGAACTTGGATCTTCAAATTCTTCATTCTAGGAATTTTGACATGAAAGTCGAGGAAAACGCTGACACTACAAGAAAACCAGGAAAAAACGACGTTAATCCGTCGTCCCATAACGACGGATCGATGGCGGCGGAATCTATCCGCCCGGTTCATGACGGATAATAGTTATCCGTCGCTTATTAGCGACGGATAACTTATCCGTCGCTAACATGGGCGACGGATAAATATTTATCCGTCGCCCAAGTTTGACTTTTATTTAAAAAAAAAAAATTATTTTTTTTTGAAAACGGATCAATATTTTTTTCAATAAACTGATCAAAATTATTAACAAGTAAGTATTATACATTCTTCTTAAATATGTAAAACATAACTGATAATGATAGTTGACAAGTATAAATTGTTGTACTAAAGTAATGCATATTCGTTTCTTGTATCTTATACATTGACAACAGCTTATGGCCTCGGGAGGTGCACAACAAACTAGGTGACATCTTAGGAGGGAGAAACCCAAGGCGGGGTGGTGAGTGTTGGAGCCACATCTCGGGGCGCATGAGGCCGAGTACTTGATGGTGAGGTAAGTTAAAATATGACATTCATTTGTTTGTAATTATAATCGTTTTAATATGAGTGGTATGTTAGCTTTGTATGTGAGTGGTATGTTAGCCACTTTATTTGGGTGATATGTTAGTCACCATTGTGTTAGTAAATTTTAGGACAATGTGAGTGGTATGTTAGCCTTTGTATGTGAGTGGTATGTTAGCCACTATATGTGAGTGGTATGTTAGCCACTTTATTTGGGTGATATGTTAGTCACCATATACATTATGTTGTTAGGACATGTATTGACTTTGGATGTTGTATGAAATTGGGAATGTAGAAGGAGTACTTCATTCCCGGTTGATCCCACAGATCTGGCGTTTACGACTGTGGGATCCAAATCTGAGGATATGGTCATGCGTGGAAGGCCATTCGGGATCGGTGGCCAATCCTCCACGAGTTGATCTGTGAGTGGGCCCTTTGGGATGCCTCTGGCGCGAATCGATGTCGGGCGTTGCTTGGACCAACAGTGCAGGGCATCCCGATCGTCTGGCGGAAGGCCGTTCACCACCTTGGGAGGCGATCTCCATGCGATTATTATCAATCGGTGCGTATATATGTGTTTTGCAATCTAGCATTACGTGTATGTATGAAGTCTCTGCTCTATTACTTGTAGATGATAAATTGTTGACTAGATCTGGTTTGATTCGGTGTACGGGGAGGTGACATCCAGTATGCCATCTTCAAGAAGGCCAAGCGAAGGCGGGTATGGACCATTGCCGGGCCTCGTCTATGCTTGGTATGTTTATGTTGCTTAAAGTTCATATTTGTACACTATTACAAGTTACTTTTTAAAACGATGGCGATCATTATATCTGCTATTTACGATTTGGTGAGGTTGATGCTCGGTGGCGAGGAAGGGAGGACGGGGTGATGTGTTGTCAATGAACAAGTTGACAACATCTTCCTGAGGTCAACAAACCCGGACAAGAAAGCGAATATATGGACTCGGAGCCTCGGTTTGCATCGGCTAGTCCGGCGTGCTCCTCATCATCATCCCGGATCCAGACGTCCGGTTTACAGGACTGTGTCTCGGAAATGGTGCGATGCAGTCCTAAAGCAGGTTGCTCGGCTAACTTCGAAGATGGAGCGACAAAGGGCGAGATGGAGCGCTGACGAAGAACGAAGGAGAACGGCGCCTTGATTCTGAGATGGGCGATTCATGTCCCGATTCGCCATCACCCACCCCACCCCGTCGATAGCTAGTTATGTATCGTATGTTCGGATTTTTTCATATTTACACTTGTTTGGATAATTTCTCCACTCAAGAATATTACTTTTTTATTCATTGAAACATTTTCCGTATTATTGATTTATTATCGAACATTATATTGATTAAATAGGTGAACTACGAAAAATAGGGATTAATATGAAATAAATAGTTACGGAAGTAGTGACGGAATTAGTGACGGAATTAGTGACGGAATTTCAAATTCCGTCACTAGTCCAATTAAAATATTTAGCGACGGATAGGATCTATCCGTCGCTAAATTTCGGAATTAAAAAAAAAAAAATTGGTCAATCCGTCGTCCAATCCGTCGAATCGACGGATTGTTATCCGTCGCCACGGCTCGGTAGGCGGATTTTCTATCCGCCGTGAGGCGACGGATAGGCGCTTTATGACGGATCTATCCGTCTGAGCGATTTTATAGTGTGATGCGAGGGCTTCTTGGCTTATTCTCGGATCGAATCACGAACTTTGAAGTGTTTAAGGCGAGCGATGACGAACTTCCTGGAAACTTGATGAACTCCACGAAGAAATCGTTCCAGACTTTCGGCCTTTGATCTTCTTTTGAGGAAGTTTGGCCTTCGGGAAACGTTTCTTCAAGGGCTTCTCAGCTTAATCTTGAATCAAACGATGGTCTTGGCTTAAATTTGGTGATGAACTTCAAGAACGTTTGCTCGAGTTTCGTGAGGATTCTCGGATTTGATCTTCCTTTTGGCATAGTTGATCTTCCAATAACGTTTCTCCAAGTGCGTTGAGGCTTCTACTTGGATCAAACGGTGACTACTCCTGGATTTGTTGATGAACTTCTTGAATACTTGCTAGAACTTTGATGCTGATCTTGAGAAGACTTGTGATTCTTGCTCTTGATCTTGCTTGTTGCTTTTGCTCTTGTTCTTGCTTGCTCTTGCTTGTTGCTTGCTCTTGCTTGCTCTTCTTTTTGCTCCTCTTCTCTTGCTCCTCTTCTTCTTATGCTCCTCTTGATGTGTTGCTTGGTGTGTAGAAATGAATGAAGAGTACTCTATTTATAACACTTTGGAATGGCGTAAGAAGGCGTATTTCCTAGAATATAGGGCTACCAACTCTTCTAGCCAATTTTCATTACATGGTTCAATCATTAATTACGCCAATTTCACCACATGGAGCCGATTCTGTAATTACGCATGTCGTCCCATACGACATAATTCGATTTAAATTTATTTAATTTTTATATATATTAGAAAATAATCCAGCAATTTTAATTTTAGAACTTAATTTAGTAAAATTCTAAAAATGCTAGAAAATTGTATTTTTTGTCTTCTAATATATAGTTTTAAATGTTATTTTAGAGTAGACGAATTTCGTTCGTCTACAAATGCCCCCTCGCGACTTGTGCATGAGTAGCGTCTTTTGAGATGCGTTTGAAATGTACAATGTTGCGATACTTGACTCGAGTGTGTCAATGACTTGGATTTGTATACCTAAGCCCATTACAGACTACACGTTGATGGTCTAATTAGGACATAGTTATTCCATAATCAAATTACTTTTCGGCAGAGCAACTTGGGCCCAATTTAAAGGATAATCCCAATCTTCATATTAATCCATCTTCAATCTTCAATCGTGCTTGCAAGTTGCAACAGCGTTTTGAACTTCTAAAAACACAGAGTGCAACCGTCTCCTTCTTCGGATCGAATTCCTCATTAACAATCATCCTAATAATCTGACTTTCTGGAATCTGTATCTATCCAAACATTCAGAAAATTTGAACGCAACACTTAATTCTGATCGGATAAGAAATATGTTAGGAGAATCTATAAACTTGCTCCTTTCACAAACCGATTAGAATTCAAATTCTATCAAATCTTTGGGCTTGATCAGTACTGGACTCTATTTTCACCACTGTATAAAGGCTTGCACCCATTCATTCAATTCACTCATCTGAAATCGAGAAAGAGCAAGAACGAGCAAGAAGTTTTGAGAGCAGCGCAAATCAGCAACCAGAGAAAGACTACTTTTTTTTACTCAAATCCGGTGAGTGCCAGTCACAGATTGTTCTTCACTTATTCTGCCCCGTTGTCAATTATGCTTCCGGTCTGATGTGGAGGAGCCAGAGAGCGGCGAGCTGTGGCGGAGTATGGCGCGGCGAGGAGCTCGATTTGGGTGGAGCATAAAGGAGTGGCGGAGCGGATGGTTTGATGAGTGGCGCGGCGAGGAGGCTCCGATATGGGGAAGGTGGTGGAGTAAACTGGAGTGGCACGGCGCGACGAAGAGAGGCGGCTCGATTTGGGTGGAGCAGACGGCGTGATGGAGAGTGAGTGGCGGCTCGATTTGGGGTGGAGTAGTGGATGAGAAGAAGGTGATGAAGAAGGAGATGGAGATGTGAATTGGGAATGAAGGGAGATAATTTGGGATTTATCTCTTCTTTTCTCCCTTTATCGTTTATTGCACTTTAACCCCTTTATTTCGCCTCCTTTCGTTTTATCCTCCATACTTCTTGTTTTCTATTATTTGCCCCTCGCCTTTTTATTCTACTCTACACTCTTCTTGTTTTCTTGATCTAACTTGCTTCTTCGTGTCACTTTGCAGGAACGCAACGATGGTGTATTTCAGAAAATCGACTGCAGGCTCTACTCATGGTGAATTCCTCGCCATATCAAAAGATGAAAACGAATTTGTTGGGGAAGCAACGATGGTACCAGTTGCAAGGCCTCTAATCGGGCGTTACGCAAGACGATGGCCGTCTTTGTCGAATTCCTTGCGGATGAGCAATTGGGCGCGGGATTATGTCGATGCATCGGGAAAACACACCAAGGCACAATTACTTTTGAACAAGCACCATAAGAGGACCGCTAAGCAACTCCGAACTCTAGGTCGCAATATTCTGGAGGGGCAGGCAACTTGGAGCAGTGAGGCATTTTCCTTCAATGGGGGCTTCCATTACTTTAAAGGCTATTGGGAGTGGACAGAAGACATTTTGAGTCGTTGCCAACCCATGTTACGTAGTGCACGGATTTATGAAGCGGTCACCGCGTCACTTTTCACCTATGATTTTGAGGCGAACGTTATGAAGGCGTTCTGCGAGGCTTGGTTTTCGGCGACAAATACACTTCACACATCGGCCGGGGAAGTTTCTATCTCCTTATGGGATTTGTCACGACTTGCTGGGTTACCTATATTGGGCAATTTGTATGATGAAGTAAATCCCGACGTGGTGGAGATCACTGGCTTTGCACTACAAAAAATCTGGCCTGTAGCGACGGATAGATCCGTCTTCTGAATCTATCCGTCGCCCAGCTCGGCGGCGGATCGGGCGACGGATAGAAAATCGTCGCCCCGAAAGCATGGCGACGGATAACAATCCGTCGTCCAATTCATGACAGTTGACGACGGATTGACCAATTTTTTTAAATTGATAATGGGCGGATAGATTCTATCCGTCGCTTCCACGGATAGATCTATCCGTCGCCCCATTTCTATTTTTTTTTAAAAAAATAAAATCCGTATTCGAATTTTTATATTCGTATACGGATTAATTCGTATCCAATTTGTATTCGTATACGAGATATTGATTTGTATTCGTATACGGATTAATTTGTATTCGAATTTTTATATTAGTATCAATTTGTATTAAATGCAGTGCGGTGGTGGTGGGAGGAGAAAGGTGGTGCGGTGGTGGCAGGGTGGTGGTGGTGCGGTGGTGGTGGCAGGGTGGTGGTGGTGGTGGAGGAGATGGTGGTGGTGGCAGGGTGGTGGTGCGGTCGTGGTGGGAGGAGAGAGGTGGTGGTGGTGGAGATGGTGGTGGTGCGGTGGTGGTGGGAGGAGAGAGGTGGTGGTGGTGGTGGTGGAGATGGTGGTGGAGGAGGTGGTGGTGGAGGATGGTGGTGGATGGTGGTGGTGGAGGAGAAAGGTGGTGGAAGGAGAAAGGTGGTGGTGGGAGGAGGAGGAGAGGAGAAATGGAGGAGAAGTGGTGGAGGAGATATATGGTTTTTTTTTTTGCTTTTAGCGACGGATAGATCTAGATCTATCCGTCGCTAACTTTTTTTTTTTTTTTTCGGCTATAGCGACCGATAGATCTATCCGTCGCTATTTTTAGCGACGGATAGATCTATCCGTCGCTAAAATTTTTATTTTTATTTTTTTTAAATCTTGGTCAACGCTCTGTAGCGACGGATAAACTTATCCGTCTACCAGAGCTTGATAAAGATTTTATCCGTGCATGGTCGACGAATAGAATCCGTCGCCCCGTTTGGCGATCCGTCGCTACAGGGGCGACGGATAAAATCTGTCGCCCCTTTCCGTCCCGTTACAGCAGAATTCTTGTAGTGTTGATGAGAAGAATGATTTGTATCTTCCGCGATCTTGCAAATATTTATACTATGCCTTTCACATATTGACGGCGGATGTTGAAGATGGGTGTGACACTTCTATTAGTCTTGGACAGTGGATCCGCTTTTGGTGTAGCAAAGAGGTGAAGTACTCTAAACCACCCGTGCGCAAGGCAAAGAGTAGAATCCCGCCTAAAGACACTCATAACCCAACTGGAGATTTTGGAGCTCATAGTAAATGGAACTCTACAGAGGAAGCACTTTTCGAGAAGCTTGGGGTCAAAAGAGGGTTAAATATGGAGGTTTATTTAGCTGCATACCTTTCTTGTTGGTTGTGCGCCTTTGCACTGTCAGTGAAGAATGTCGGCATGATACGCCCGAGTACTTTCAAGATGGCTTGCCATATGGCAAGTGGAAAATCCGTGTCTTTGGCAATCCCGGTGCTAGCCTCGATTTTTAGAGGTCTTAGTCATATTGCAGATTCTCCTCATCCGTCACGTTCGACTCACCTGTTTCCAGCTCACTTCGTTTATAGTTGGGTGGCCCATTATTTTCAAACACACCATTTAGTGGCTCGGCCTTCTCGAAGTCCTGACATGGCGTCATTTTCCGGCGAGAATTTTGCGAAACCATTTTCTCCTAGGGATGCGCGCTCAAGAATCCACAGAGGTGTTTCTGTTAGTTGAAATTGCTTTATTGGTTTGAGACAGAACTACAGGTTTGTTGACAACGCTCTTGCTTCGGATTCTGAGCGTGAGTACTTTGCCAGCATTCGATCTTCTTATCTTACGTTGCGGGATGGCGATCGTTTCATCGTCGAGGCTTATTCTCCACATCGATTCAGTCGTCAGTTCGGTTATTATCAAGACGTCCCAGGTGAACTTGAACGAGTGATTCATAGTGTTGACTCAGATGAGGGTCTATCACTTTGGAGGATGAGTACATATTCCAGGTCTTTTGACAACGCGTGGTTCCCTGGAGCTTCCATTTCAGTGAAGCAGGATCATACCGACGAGTATTTGCGGTGGTGGATAAAGTTTGATGGGGACTTTCTTGAAAGGAATATCGATCGTTTGGCGCCTAAGAGGAGTGCTGAGCCTGCCCGCATAGATGTTGCGCCTATTCATGTTCCCGAAGCTTCTGGAGGTACATCTCTTATTCCTGTTTATTGCATCTTTCTCTTCTTATTCTTCCTTTGCTAATCGCCACTCTTCTTTAAAAAGAAGAAAATGGAGCACCTAACAACGCATCTTCATACTCTTTCTGACATAGATGAGAGTGCTAGTTGCGGTAATTCTGACCGTCATTGGAAGAGACAAAAGGGAGAAGGGGCCTCTAAGCCAATAGATGTGGAAACGTGTGTGGATGCTTCAAGTAATCCAACATCGTTGGTAGGATTTGTTGGAGAGGTAATGACTTCAAGTGGTCTTACTTTCCGCTTCTTCTGCAACAATG
The DNA here is from genome assembly GCA_026545765.1 of Plantago major. Lineage (NCBI taxonomy): Eukaryota > Viridiplantae > Streptophyta > Magnoliopsida > Lamiales > Plantaginaceae > Plantago > Plantago major. Next base: position 30,847,313 of record CM048841.1, read on the forward strand.
TTCTTTTAATTTATTAATTTGGTGTTTTTCTTTGTAACAGTTGGAGAATGATATCATACTGAACTCTGTCAATGTTGATCATGAGCCCGAAGCTGTGTTAGATCCTGAGATAACCATTCCTCCACAACTTGCTTCTTCTGTCGAGGTCACACCGATTGCGGTAGAGAGTCAAGGGGAATCTTCTCGTTCAACAACTCCTTTACCTATTGTCCCTTGTCGTCCTGCTACCTCTCTTTTTCATGGAGAAAGATTTGTGGACAAATGGGAGAGACAATGCCTTCAAATGCTGTGGTCCGGACTTAGCACCAAGATCACTAATACTCCTTTGGACATGATGTCAAGCCTTAAGGACAAGATTCCTGTTGTTTTGAAGAGGTTAGAGGACTTCAAGTGCGATGATATTCCTCCATTGAAAGCTTTGCTTGAAGCTTTCTTTGAGAAAGTTGAGAGGTTCGACTCTGCGAGGTCTGCTATTGCTGACATGCCTTCTGATGAATCACTTGCCCAACGTATCACGGAGTCTGGAACCCGTCTTGAGGAAGCTAAGGCGAATATGGCCAATGGGTCTAAAGAAGTTAAAGCCATGAGGAAGAAGCTTAAGTCTTTGAAAAAGGAGGTAACAGATCTGGAACAGGAGGTCAAGGTTAAGGCAGCATCCCTTAAGGCCATGAAAACAAGTATTACTGAGATGGAAGGAGAAATTGCTGAGTTGAATAACACCTCTGCCGTGTAATGCCCAAAAGAATTTGGACACTCTAAGGGCTGAGTTGGAGACTGCTCACGAAGAATTGAAGAACTTGAAGCCTTTATAGAGATAGATATTTGCCTTTTTGTTACTTTTCTTAGAGATAGATGTTTGTCCTTTATTTCCTTTCTAGAGATAGATGTTCGTCTTTTGTTGCTTTTCGCTTTCATTCTTGTAGCAAACATTAGTATCTCTTGAGATTAATAATAAAGACTGCATTTTCCTTCTTTTCATATGACTTTCACATGCTTTTGTATAAAGTATTATGTTGCTTTGGATAAACAAACATATAACATTAACACTTATGACTGGACTTAGAATATACTAAGTTGCCTACGTACCTCCATAGGGAGGATCAAGTCAAAACGTAGTTCAAAGAAGACTTTATGATTGGAATGGGGGGGGGAGGGTGCCGTGCACAGTTTATACTCATGCGGGCTAGGAGTATCTATTACTTAGCCACCTTAGACGAGGTGAGGCGAGTTAACAGTTTAGCCACGTGTCATGCCATTGGTGGTCACCGTTCGCAGTTTATGCTCATGCGGGTCAAGAGCTTTCTAATCTAAGCACCCCTGCTTTTTTTTTTTTTTTTTTAACTAGTCTAAGCACCCCGGATTTGTTTCGAGGGCTCCTGCGATTTTTTTTTTTTTTTTTTAGCTATATACATTACGGGTAGTATCGCTTCAAGAATTTTCCATTGATGGGGCCAATTCTCAATCCATCATCAGCTCTAAGTTTGTACGAACCGTTGGTATAAACTTCTTTGACAACATATGGCCCGTCCCACTTTGAAGTGAACTTGTTTCCCGTTTTCTGAGTCACAATGATTGGTCTTCTCACGGCAAGCACGAGATCTCCTACTTGAAAGGAACGAATGCGAACTCTTTTGTTGAAGGCTCTAGAGATGCGTGCTTGATAGCATTCGAGCCTTTGTTGGGCTTCCAACCTCTTCTCATCCACGATTCCAACTCTTCCAGCCTGATGCGAGCATTTTCTTCATCAGTGAGCCCTTCTTGAATTGCGATCCTTAGAGATGGAATTTGACGTTCTAGGGGACGAACAGCCTCTACACCATAGACTAGTGCGTAAGGGGTGGATTGAGTTGGAGTTCGATGTGTCGTCCTATAAGCCCACAAGGCCTCTTCGATTCTTTCATGCCAGTCTCTCTTCGACTTTGCCACTACCTTCTTCAGCAAATTGCACAATGTCTTGTTGAAAGCTTCCGCGAGGCCATTTGTTGCTGCGTAGTACATTGATGACTTCCTTTGCTTGATTTCAAACAGTTGGCACAGCTTGTCGATTGTATTGTTACAGAATGGCTTTCCATTGTCAGTGATTATGCATCGAGGAACTCCATAACGATAGATGATGTTCGAGAGAATAAAGTTGGCGACATTCTCTTTCTTTACTTCTTTCAAAGGCACAGCCTCTACCCATTTGGAGAAGTAATCCATTGCTGCTAGTATGTATAGATGTCCACCAGAGGACTTCGTCATTGGTCCCACAATATCCATCCCCCATGCATCAAAGGGCCAGGAGGCAACAGTCGGATGTAATGGCTTTGGCGGTTGGTGAATGAAGTTAGCATGAAACTGGCAAGCTTGGCATCTTTTAGCATAATCCATGCAATCCTTGACCATAGTAGGCCAATAATAACCCATCCTCTTGATTCAAAAATGTAATTTCGGGCCAGATTGATGTGCACCACAGATTCCAGAATGTGCTTCATCCATTGCTTGTGTAGCTTCCTCCTCACCTAGACAACGCAAGAAGACTTCATTGAAGGAGCGTCGATAAAGTGTCCCATTGTAGTATATGAAGCGAGTTGCCCTACGCCTGATTTCTAATCTTCGTCGTGTTTCATTGGGCAACGTATCATACTTCAAGTAATCCACAATGCACTGACGCCAGTCTTCTTTCTCGATTTCATACATCTCTATGACATGGTTGTCTTCTTTGCTGATTATATCATCATCTTCGAAGATCGGAGGGACAACCCAATTTTGACAGACCGGGACATTGAAACTTTTCCCTGGTATTGCAAGAGTGGAGGCGAGTTTAGCTAGAGCATCGGCTTGGCCATTTTGCCCGCTTGAAATATGTTTGATTGTCACACCTCCAAGCCATGGAATCATTCTTCTAGCATAGTTGACATATGGCAACAGCTCTATCTTCTTGGCATCATATTCACCAGATAGTTGGTTGACTACCAACTTGGAGTCGCCGTGCACATTGAGCTCTAGCCGTTTTGTATCTACTGCCAATTCTAACCCAATTATCAAGGCTTGGTATTCTGCAACGTTATTTGAGCAATTTTGAGTTAGAGTGAAGGAATAAGGTAACACATCGTCTTCCGGTGAGATAAACACTACTCCTGCCCCCGCACCATTTTTATGAGAAGCACCATCAAAGTACATCTTCCATGGTGGAATAACTTCGACGATCATGACATCCTCATCGGGAAGGTCATCCACTAGCTCCCATTCAGCATGAATTGGGTGATCAGCAAGGAAATCAGCTAAGGCTTGTCCCTTGATGGCTTTTTGTGGTACATATATGATTTCAAACTGTTGAAGTTGCAAGTACCATCTAGCAATCCTATCGGAAAGCACTGGTTTTGACATGACATACTTCAATGGATTAGCTCTTGAGACAAGATGAATCGTATGTGCTTGGAAGTAGTGCTTCAGTTTTTGGATTACAAAGACCAGAGTTAAACAGAATTTCTCAATAGGGGAGTATTTGACTTCATTTGGTGTCATCATTCTATACAGATAGTAGAGTGCGTTTTCCTTTCCGTCATCATTTTCTTGGGCCAATAATGCCCCACGTAGCGTTCTGGCGTGATGTATAGATTAGCGGACGACTTGGTATTGGAGCTGCCAGCACTGGAGGTTTCATTAAGTAAGACTTTATGCATTGGAAAGCATTCTTACAGGCTTCATCCCAATCAAATGGAACATCATTTTTCATGAGACGGCTAAACGGCTGACATCTTCCTGCCAGGTTAGATATGAATCTTCGGAGATAGGCTACCTTTCCTTGTAAGCTTTTAAGCTCATGTATATTCTTGGGTTCAGGCATCTTCATGATTGAATCAATTTTAGATTGCTCGATCTCAATACCTCGCTGCCGGACAATGAAGCCTAAGAACTTTTCGGAGCTGACTCCAAATGCACACTTCAAGGGGTTCATCCTCAATTGATACATTCGTAGTCGTTCAAATACTCCCCTTAGATCTTGCCAGTGGTCTTTTCTTTTTCTTGACTTTACCACTAGATCATCCACATAGCATTCCACATTCTTGTGGAGCATATCATCAAATATCTTTTGCATGGTTCTTTGGTAAGTAGCACCGGCATTCTTAAGACCAAATGGCATCACCTTGTAGCAGTATATTCCTTTTGGAGTGCGGAAAGCTGTCAGTTCTTCGTCTTTGGTGCCATGCGGATTTGGTTGTATCCTGAAGATCCATCCATGAATGACAGTGCTTTGTGACCAGTAGTGGCATCGATCATAATCTTTGTTATGGGCAACGGGAAGTCATCTTTGGGACATGTTGAATTCAGATCTCTAAAGTCCACACAAACTCGAATCCGTTTATTCTTCTTCCCCACCGGAACTATGCTGGAGATCCAAGTGGGATATCTGACTTCGCGGATAAACCCCGCTTCAATTAGCTTATTCACTTCACCTTCAATGGGAGAAATCAATTCAGGGCGAAATCTCCTTTGGGCTTTTTTTATAGGTCGGGCTCCACATTTCACCGAGAGTTGATGAACAACTATCTTGGGATCAAGTCCAGGCATCTCCTTGTATGTCCATGCAAATACATCTATGAATTCTCGAAGCAAGGCCACACAAGTTGCTTCCTCCTCAGGACCTAAGGATGCGCTTATATAAGTCGGTCGAGGATTATTAGTGTCACCAAGATTGACTTCTTTCAATTCAACGATGGTTGATTTAATTCCTTCCTCAAGCTCGGGTGGTGCTTCTTCGGCATCTTCGGCTTCAGTGTCAGCACAATCTTTTCAGGGTGATGTGATGTGATGATTCTATGTTGCCGTCTTCTTCATTGCTAATAACATTCGGCTTTGTATGAATCGTCGTGACCCATTTAGCCTTGAGTGCTTCTCCACATGTGACTTTAACGTCTTCCTCGCACACCATTCGGGACGGGATTAAGCTTCGTAATTTTTCAGGATCACACAACTTGTTAGCTTCTTTCTCCATTTCAGATTTTACTGGTCCCAGCCTTTGGTGTACAGATCTAGATGGCTTTAATCTTTGGTGCACAGATCTCCTAACTGGTCCTAGTCTTTGGTATACGGATTTCTTGATTGTTCCTAATCTTTCATGCACAGTTCCTTTAGTTGTTCCCAACCTATCAAAGACGGGCTTGCGAGTGGAAATGGTATTAGTATTGTTGGAAGTGCTTTCTGCTAGAGGCTTCTCACTCCCTTCTATATAGTTGCTTGAGGCTCGCTTAATGGTGATGTGTATGGGGTCAGGTCGTGTAAATCCCAAACCTTCTCGACTCTTTCCATTCCTTGAGCTCGTGGATCTTAACGTATCATCTTTTATAGGAGAGCCTCTCTTCGGGTTGTATCCTGCTTTTACCAAAAGTTTAAAAGATTTTGGTCCAAAATGGTCGTCCTTTTCTCTCGGAAGAGCCGTTTCATGTTCCGCCAAGCCTCCTTGAATCGGACGGACAAACCCTTTGAGTGGTGCTTTGGCAGGAGTGGTAATACTGAGCTTTGTCAAAGGTAGAGTAAGACCTTTCAAACAACTATCTTCGGTGTGCGAGACTTTAGAAGGGCGACTTTGGGGTAATGACTTCCCCTTGTTTAGCACATTGGCTTGATATTTTGATTCTTCACTAGAGCTTGACTCTTCATCTGGATTCTTGGTGTATTCCATGTAGTACTTTGCATCCGCGAAGTAAGATTCGGCTTCTGTAAATGGCTTATTGTCTGCAAGAACCTTCTTAACCACTCCATCTTGGCAGTATTGAAAGCATTGATGAAGAGTCGATGGAACTACACCATTCTCGTGTACCCATGGTCTCCCTAAAAGTATGTTGTAGGATGTTTTAGCATCGATAACATGGAAAAGCGTGACTGATGACAGATCGTCAATTGTCAACCTTAATATATAATGCCCATCGCTCTTTGACCTCCTTGATTGAACCATTGGATCATCAGTCGACTGTTACCAAGTTCTTCAGTTGGGATTCTTATGTCTCTCATGGTACGTAATGGCAGGATGTTGACTGCAGACCCTCCATCAACAAGTATCCTTTTCACCTTATGCTCGTGTATAAAACCGGTTACAAACAACGGTCTATTATGGGGTTTAGAACCAAGTAAGAGGTCCTCATCAGTAAAGGATATGATGTTCATGCAGTTGGTAGGTTTTGATTCTTCAACCGAGGAAGACGCATTATCTGAAGGAGGGGCCTCATCGACTTCGGAGAATGAAATAGTATTAACATCAGCACTCTCCTCATCTAGAGAAATCTTCCCTTCCCTTACGAGCTTCATCACCTTTTCCTTGAAGACAAAGCAATCCTGGATGGGATGGCTTATGAGACGATGGTACTTGCAGTACTTGGGATCATCTGAGCGTCCCTCTTCATTTGGCCTTTTCATTTCTGGTAGTTCGATCAAGTGATTCTTCAGTAGCTCATCGAATATCCAAGGGACATCAGAGTTGTGGAACGTATATTGCTTTGCCATCATGTCTTTCAAAGTAGACCTTCTTTGTTCTTCCTTTTGTGCACTATTTGTTGGCATGTAGGCTACTTTATCTTTGTCCTTCGTCCCTCTTGGTATTGTGATCTTTGTAGCATTTGAGGCCATCGCATCTTTGCCTTTGAAGGGAAGTTTGCCCCCTCTCTTGATGTCATGCTTGCGTGATTCTTGCATGGGAGGTCCATCGACATTACTGGTAGTCATGTTTAGCTCCATATCATGTGCGCGTGTGGCTAGCTCCTCAAAGGACCTTGGTTGGATTGCTTGAAGGATGTATCGAAGTCCCCAGTGCATCCCTTGAACACACATCTCGATTGTTGATGCTTCAGATAACCTATCTTTACAGTTGAGGTTCAGGTTCCTCCAACGATTAATGTAATCGATGACCGGCTCTTCCTTCCATTGTCGTGCACTGGTAAGTTCGACCATGCTGACAGCCCTTCGGGTGCTATAGAAACGGTTGAGGAATTCTTGTTCTAGTTGATCCCAACTATCTATGGATTCAGCCTCTAAGTTAGTATACCAGTCGAAGGCATTATTCTTCAGTGATCGAACAAATTGCTTCACAAGGTGATCACTATAGGTCCTAACATTGTTGCATGTCTCAATGAAATGTGCGATGTGCTATTCCAGACTTCCTTTGCCATCAAATTGTTGAAAGTCAGGGGGTTGATATCCGGCTGGCATCCTCATATTATCAATCCTTCGTGTGTATGGCTTGCTATAAGTGAAGGATGATTTGGAACCTTCATCAAGACTCTCTTTCAAAGCTCCCTTGATGAATTCTTTCAACTGATCGGCTGGGATCATTCCGCTGGAGTTGATTGACACATCTCCTTGTTGAAATATTGGCTTAGCGTATGATGGTTCCTCATACATAGGGCGCTTTCCTCCCGCCTTGCTAGCTTCAGCTGTTTCCTTGCTCAAAATCTTCTCGGGTGTGGTTTTTTGTCCCATAAGCTTTGTAATCTTGAGGTCTTGTTCCTGAGTATGCTTCATGGGGAATTCCATGGATTTTGACAAAGCTAACACCATTTCATTGAATGAAGGATTATTCATTTGAGGAGGATTTCCTCTAGGAGATGGTGGCAAAGACCCGTCGTCATCAGATGTTTCTTCTCCATCTCTTTTGGTGGCTTTCGCACGTGGAGTTTCAAGGCCTTTGTTAGGCAAGTTTTGCGGGTCTTCAACACCCTTGGATTGCCCCTCTTCCGAGGCTTGGGAAGAGTTGATTGTCTTCCTAGAAGGCATGATGCTTCACTAGAGATGAGAGGTAGAGATGTCCCACTGGGCGTGCCAAAAATCTGTAGCAAGTAAAGTTGCTAAAATAATATTTTGTTGATCTTGATAAAAGCGGGTACAATTCTCTAGTCTAGTCCTCTGATTCTAGTCTTCTAAAGCGGCGAACTTGGATCTTCAAATTCTTCGTTCTAGGAATTTTGACGTGAAAGTCGAGGAAAACGCTGATGTGAGGGCTTCTTGGCTTATTCTCGGATCGAATCACGAACTTTGAAGTGTTTAAGGTGAGCGATGACGAACTTCTTGGAAACTTGATGAACTCCACGAAGAACTCTTCTAGATCGTTGCAGACTTTCGGCCTTTGATCTTCTTTTGAGGAAGTTTGGCCTTCGGGAAACGTTTCTTCAAGGGCTTCTCAGCTTAATCTTGAATCAAACGATGGTCTTGGCTTAAATTTGGTGATGAACTTCAAGAACATTTGCTCGAGTTTCGTCAGGATTCTCGGATTTGATCTTCCTTTTGGCATAGTTGATCTTCCAATAACGTTTCTCCAAGTGCGTTGAGGCTTCTCCTTGGATCAAACGGTGACTACTCCTGGATTTGTTGATGAACTTTTTGAATACTTGCTAGAACTTTGATGCTGATCTTGAGAAGACTTGTGGTTCTTGATCTTGCTTGTTGCTTTTGCTCTTGTTCTTGCTTGCTCTTGCTTGTTGCTTGCCTTTGCTTGCTCTTGCTTTCTCTTCTTTTTGCTCCTCTTCTTCTTATGCTCCTCTTGATGTGTTGCTTGGTGTGTAGAAATGAATGAAGGGGGCCCTCTATTTATAACAATTTGGAAGGGCATAAGAAGAGCATATTCCCCTAGAATATAGGAGCCCATGGCCCAACTCTTCAACTCTAGTCCATTTTCATTACATCGAGCCCTAGTCCATTAATTCTGGCCCAATTTCACCACATGGAGCCCGATTTACGCAATTACGTGCAGGTCGTCCCATACGACATAATTCGATTTAAATTTATTTAATTTTTATATATATTAGAAAATAATCCAGCAATTTTAATTTTAGAACTTAATTTAGTAAAATTCTAAAAATGCTAGAAAATTGTATTTTTTGTCTTCTAATATATAGTTTTAAATGTTATTTTAGAGTAGACGGATTTCGTTCGTCTACAGTAGAGAGCCAGAATTTAAGTGCAATCTTTTTTTTTTTTTGTTCTTTGAATCGGCTAAAAATTTATTAAAGATAAAAAAAAGTTTACACGAGCATTTGTAATGAGTATAATAAGAATTTGCCGTGTAATTCAATGTAAAGTTTTTATCTACAGACTACAACAAGATGTCACCTGTGGATGAACTAAGTTCATACTCCAAAATGAACAAAATAATATAAACATGAAAGAATCATGAAAGAAGAGGAGAAAAAGAGTGTAACCAAATCTAGCTATGATTAAGAGAGCCAAATACGTATTAATTGAAAGTAGAATTTAAAATTCCTATACACACAATAAGAATGCATCAAAAATACATGAAAGAACTATATAGAAATCCAATTGTAACTTTTAGTTACACAAACAGGTACAATCTCATTTATATCTTGAATCGGCGCAAGTGACAAATGAGCCACTGTTGTGCCATGGTTACGAAAGTAAAAGAGGGCAAAGGGGAGAGGTTACATGCATAACTGTATGCACTAACTTGGTATTGCAACAAACTTTAATCACATTGTAGGCTAGGCTAAAGCACCATTCATATATTAGAATAAATCTCAATATTTCACTAAGTTGGAAAAAAAAGGAATTAGATGATAGATTTTTACCCAGTTGAACATGCATGGTATAACTAATACTCCCTCCGTTCCAAAGAAATCTTTTCATTTTAACTTTGACCGGTCAACTGTCTTCGACTTTGACTGTGAATTACACTTAAACTAATAGTAAATAATTTAATAAAATTATATAATGAAAATTTAATTATTAAATGGAAAGATTTCTTTGGAACTGAGGGAGGGAGTAACAATCAAGAATTTGATCCTTTTTATCCTTTAAATTTAAGTAACACTTGAGAAACCCAAATTGGAGATTATTATTATTAATTTGTCAGAGGCTATATTATGTTTTGCAAACAGAATACTAAATGATTCTATCCCATAAAGCTACAATCAGTTCATGATGATCATTTGCAAACAGGTACCAAGTATGAGCCCCAAAGCCAACTAACATAAAATCTCTTCTACTGCGCTAAAAAATCTTAGTAAAATCCAAACAAATTGGGCAATGTCAACATCACAAATACAAACCATGCTATACTATTGCATAAATTTTCGAAAATCAATACCAGCAGCAAAACCTCAGTAATATGAATCGAGATAAATTAATCTAAATCATATATGAACATCAAATCAAGAATTTAAAATTCCAACGTTTCTCATGAATACGAATTCCTGAATCTGTAACCGATCAAGATTCAAATGAAGTGTTTAGTTAAAAACATTAAAGTTCTATTAAAAAATGCATTTTGTTAATAACATGAACGTTTTATCTAAAAACACAGTTATTCTTTTAAGTAACATATGTCGTTTTTTTTTTTTTTTTTTTTAAATTATTTAGAGATGGTTTAATGTTAAACTTTGTATAAAAGGATTTGACCTTAATGATGTTCGCAATATAACAAATTAATATACCAATGCTTGAAGAGGCGGCTTAAGAGGACAATCAGTCAATCACTATTTTCGATTCAAATGAAGCAGACATGCTGAAGCGGTTTTGGTAAAGGAACGAAGGGAAAGTAATTAGTTGTTATTGTATTTGTGTGATATTGTCACTAATTAGTAGATTAACGATTTGCAAATATCCCAAAAATAGAGTAATGTAAAAATCTAGATAAAAAATGGATACGTTAATTGATGTGGAACTAAATTCTAACAAATTGGTAATATTATGCAGTGTATATGTGTGTAATCATCAATATAAATTTTTTGAGGCAATGAAAATATCTCCATATACCAAGTAGTATAAATTTCAGCCAATGGGAATGCTCATCAATTCCACATAATTGATGACTTGTCACTCTTTAAGAATGTTTTAATGGTTTTTCTTTAATATATAGATAGATTAGTTTTCGAATTCAGTTCATTTTTTGGAACTGTCTGTAAATCCTCAAACAGCGGGTACTAATATGTGACGAGGCTATATTGAAGGGGTGGATTTTGTAAATATCTCTTGGGTTAATTTTTGCCAAGGCTTCCTCCCCCGTAATTACCAATCAAGACCTCATGATACAAAATCAAACAAAAAAAAGACCTATTACCTTTACACTCCACTTGAATGTACAATTATGCCCCTGAGTTGTTCCAAAATGACACAATTTAATTTTTTTTTTTGTCTTCAATATTGTTTTGCCCTTAAAATTTACTAAAGTTTATTCCAATTTTCAGTATTTTAAGTGTATGGATATATCTTAGTTTATCAGATTTTGATCGTTTTATTATCGTAAGCTTACCATTCTACAATAATACAGTCGAAATGTATATTTATATTTTAATAATACATCGGTACTGTATATTTACATTTCAATGATACAAGGGATAGTTACATAGGGATACCCATTTAGAACGACGTTTCTCATATTCGTACTACTTAGTCGAACAATTACAATTTAGTCCAAATCCGTTGACCAGCTTAATTTGGTTGTTTCATTTGAAACAACCAAACATGGCCTTATGGAATTTTAAATTTAAAAAAAAAAATTCATCTTCCTTCATCTTCTCCAACAGTCCAACATACTTCTTCCATCTTCTTCTTCCTCCATCTTCTCCAACATACTTCTTCCTCCATCTTCTCTTCTTCTTCTCCGGTAAATTTCTTCCTCTTTCTTATTCTTTCTCCTTCTTCCAATTTGTAGCTCCGATTCTGAGTCGTATGTACTCCAAATCGAAGTTGTTACATCTCCGATTCCAATCTCTGATTTCGATTAACTATTACGAACTTTCGATTGTGTTTTCGGATTGAAGTTGGAGATAATTTAAAAATTGAAATAGAAGTTTGAGGATTTATTTGAGCTTCTTCGAAATCTTATGGTGACACATATAAAAAATTAGATATTCAGGACTTGAATTACAATTTGTCAAAATGAATTATTGTTTGGTAACTTGTAAAATTCAATAATCTGAGAGAAAATCGATTTTCCGCGCTTTACCAAAAGTCAAATTCGAATTTAAAGTGTAATTGTTTACATCTAATTGTACCAAATCATAATAGTTCGACTAAGTGATACTCCCTCTGTTTTTTATAAAACTTTCCATTTTACTATTCTGCGATCATTGCTCCGATTGATCACATCATTTCAACTATAATAGTAAATAATTTAATAAAATCATATAATGAAAATTTAATAATTAAATTTTCATTATATGATTTTATTAAATTATTTAATATTATTGTTTAAGAGTAATTACAAAAGTCAAGATAATGACGTCAATCAAAATGGAAAGTTTTATAAAAAACGGAGGTAGTACTAATCTGTAATTACATCTAAATGGGGTCTGGATGTAATTTCCCATGATACAATGGTACTGTATATTTAGAGAGTTCTAAAAAAACCCTAGCAGTCTTCTTACTCTCTATCAGGATGATAACAGATCTGAAATTCTGAACTAGATCGGGCGAGGGAGATCGATTCATACGAGATTTGAACGGGGGAGAACAGATCTGAACAAATCAGACAAGATGAGAACGGATCTATACAGATCAGACGAGACGAGAACGGATCTTGTGGTGGGCACAGGCGTGGCTGTGATGGGAGGTGATAAACGGTGGAGGTCGGAGGCAGGACGGTGGGAGGTGGTGGTGGTGGTGAGCAGAGGCGGGGCTGTGGAAGGTGGTTGGACAGTGGTGGATGTTGGTGGATCTCGAGGCAGGGACGGTGGTGGTGTGACGGTGGTGGGGCGGTGGAGGCAGTACAGTGGATGGGAGGTGGAGTTGGGGGGGAAGGGCCGGTAGTGGTAGTGCGGTGGAGGCCGGTGGTGGAGGAAGTCGGAGACGGCAGGAGGTAAGGTGAGAGAGAGAGAGAGGGGTTAATGATGAAAGGGGAGATGAATGAGTGATATAAGCAGGGGATAAAATGTACATTTCACAGCCCTTTTTTGGGTGTAAATGAAGCAGGTCTTTTTTTATTCATTTTTTCCAGGCCGGTAGGTTTCCACCAGGGGTGTAAATGAATGAGCCTGCTTAACGTCAAAAAGTTTCGGTCAACGTTTCGCTCGTTAATAATCAACTCGAACGTGTCATGAACGTTTTCGAAAGAATTCAACAAACGTTGTTCATATGTCATTTGTAACATAGGTGTATAATTATTATTTTTATAATTATATTTTATATAAAGTAAAAACTAAACAATTATACTAACTAACCCTAACCCCTTAACATTCAAATCAAACCCATTTCTCACTAGCCGTCCTCTTCAGTCTTCACTCTTCACCAAGCCACCAAACGCCATGCCTCTTCCTCCACCCGCCGCGCCACCACCCGCCGTGCCTCTTCCTCTGCGCGCCTCTTCCTCTGCTGCTCCAATTTTGCGCTCCTCTTCTCTGCGTCTTCCTTCCGATCTGCTGCTCCAATTCTGCCGCCACTCCCCTCCGACTTACTCCTTTGGGCTCCTTCTTTGAGTCTCTGCAGGTTAATTCTCAACCTCTACTTTATAAACAAATTTAGGTTATTGTGTAATGAAATTATAGATTCTATTTAGGTTGTTGTGGATTGAATTCTTGTACTCTAGAAGCTTTTGGGCAAGAGTATTCATTGCATTTTGTTATAGGATTAGAAATCTGTGTTTAGGAATATACAGTAAGTAATGAGGGCGTAACGAGGATTCATAGGGAAACAACTTCTAAATTATGAATGGTCGCTAAAAGATATAAAAGTTGGTTTGGAAGTAGTAGCATTGTTTGTTTGGATTAATTCATTTTTCATGATAAGGTTTAATTCTTTATTTAAGTTAAGTACTTATAAGTTACTATCCTCCTAGAAGTTCCTTTACTTGCCTAAAAGTATATAGAGTTCGATTTTTTATCAATTTATAAGAGTCTAATCTATGAACTAATAAAAGAGAAAAGAGAGTGAGGTAAAGGAAATCGTAGCTATCTATTTTAACCCCATGTTATTCTCTGATGGTAAATATGCTGATTAGTTTGGGCAAGAGTATTCATTGCATGCTGATTCGAAAGTCTCTTTTTGATGTGCTGCATAGCATATGGCCCTGGCTGCACCTGTCTTTGGTGTTGTGGTTGTTTGTATCTCTTGAGTTATTTTCGAATTGTGAATTATCTGAATTTAATTCTTTTGTTATTTGAATCTCGCAATCAACGCATGCCTAGCTCCTCTGTATTCCGTTGAAGGGATGCATGTAATTACAGTTAAGGGTGTTGGTAATCATAGGAATGGTTTGCATCAAATCTAGGTATAACCATTTAATTTTCTTTCGCCAAGAACTACTTTCTGGAATAGTGCAGTTAAATTTTGGATAGTTATAATGATGCTAAACACTTTCTGCTTATTTTATTGTCTTCTTTTCAAGGGTAATACTCCCAGTACCTGTAGTTTTTTTATGTACATTTTAAGCTCACATTTTAGAGTAAAAAAGCTTGAATTTTGTTGTAACATAGATATCTGTTTCTAACTTTTGGGCCTTTGCAGTTGGCTAAAGTTTTCTTCCAAGTTTTACTCCTTTCTTTCACTATCACGTAGTATCACCAGATCGATATAATTTTGCCGGTTGAAACATTGTGAGAAATTAAGAGGGGAAGAATGTTTTGGATTTGCATACTCTTTCCAGTTTCCATTTGTATAAACCTTTATCCATTTTGTCCATAATATTGCAGTAAACCTTTAGTTTCTATTCTGAAGATGGGATTGTACTACTCATTTTACTAGCATTATGAAATAATCATACACCGTCTAATTCTTTACTCTTCATATTTCCTGCATGCCATGTATACATGATGTTCTTGAGGTGTCATGTTTCACTTTGTTTAGTCAGATTTTGCTAAATTTATCTCATATTGAGGCCATATTTTTGCTGTTATGTAACATGCTCACAATATTTCTCAGGAATCGCTAGCAAAAGCACATGGCTCACAATGTGGTTTCTGCACCCCTGGTTTTGTGATGTCCATGTATGCCTTACTAGATCATCTCACAAGCCACCTAGTGAAGAGGACATTGAGGAAAGCCTTGCTGGAAATTTATGTCATTGCCAAAAGTTATAGCCCATAATTGATGCGTTTCGTGTGTTTGCTGGAACAAATGATGCTTTGTACACGAAAGAATCCACAGGCACTCAGAACAATGATTTTGTTTGCCCATCAACTGGTAAACCATGTTCATGCCGGCCAAATATTAAGAATGGGGAAGACACAGTGAAGAGTAGTGCATGCAGTGGTGATATTTTGAAGCCGGTCTCTTACAGTGATATTGATGGAAGTTCATACACTAACAAATAGAAGTATTTTATGCATCTTGTGTATGTTAGATTTGAAAATTGATATATATTTGACCTTGTTCGAGCTAAACGAGCAAATTTCGAGCACTAACGAGCTTTTTCGAACATAAACGATCATAATTGTCGAACACAAACGAACAGAACACAAACGAACGAACTGTTCACGAACATATCCGATCATAATTAGAAGTGGACCGAACACGAGCCGAGCTCGATCTTGAAAAGATCGTCGATCTCGAACACTAACACGAACATATGTGCATTGTTCACGAACAAGGCTCGTTTAGTGTAAAGCTCGGCTCGTTCAGTTCGTATACAGGCCTAGTTTCCACCCTATTTTATTGAGTTCGGGTTTTGAGTGATACACTGACAGTTTGGCTAAAGTTAAAAAAGTGAGTTAAGTAAAATGTTCACCAAAATATGAAGTGGTATGGAATTGAAATATCCCAAAAGCAAGAAGAAGGCGTTGTGTTGCACTGAAGGCCATATGATAGTGGTTTGGGCTATTTGAAATGAAGAAGCCGGCCTCAGTGTGTGGATATTCTTTTAATGGCAAAGGTTTAGAAAGCACTTGTGGTAAACCTAGGTTGGGATATTGTAAATGACAGTTTCTTATTGGATCATTCCTTATGCTCGTATAAACAGTTTTAAGTATAATAAATTTTGCCGATTAAAAAAAAAAATGAAACGAATAAAGGAGCAAAAAAATAGTATGTTAAAAGAAAAGGAAAAAAAAAAAGGGAGCAAGTAGTCTCTGTGTGAAGCAACCGATGAAGTAGTTACGATGATAAAAGAGAAGTTGAAGATTTGTCATTGAGAAAGGACAAAGTCGAATGTCCGAGAGGATAAGACCCCAAAATACCCTTTGTTCTACCTTGCTATCTTTTAATGATGTTTAGCCATACACTCCTCTATATTATCATACCTATTTCACTTACCAAGCCAACCTGAGTACTACTTTGATTTATGCTTTGACTTTTGAGAGCAGGATTGCATAACGTTACCACGAGGTAATGATTTTGAAGTACACCTAGAAGGACATTGTGTTACACTTATAACCGCTGGATGTAGTGAGTGATGCTTACTTGTTATTTGTTTGCTGTGGAGTCATAAGTTGGAGTTGAAACTAAGCGAGTCAGTAGAGTTTGAAACCCTAGAGAGTGGCTGCTTGTCTATGTAGTGGTTTATGCTTGTTGCTCATTTCATGGTCACTCCTTGATTATCGGTGTTGCCGTGCTCAAGGATGAGCAAGAAACTGGTTTGGGGGTGTGATGTGACAATGAAATGTGCGATATAGAATGCTGTTAGACCCTCGTTTTTTGCCTTAGATTCAATATTTGTATCGTTTTATGGTCAATTACCAACTTCGTGTGTATTTTGTAGGCCATGATCGCGTTTTTGAGGAATTGCACGATTTCAGGCGCCAAAACGACATAATTGTGCGAAATCGAGAAAGTTAAGCAAATTCGCCGGATTGGCCGTTGCACGAAGTTCGAGGAGTCAAAACATGTCATACGACCAACCAACGCAAGGGTAATTGAAGATGCTACAACTTTGTAGAAAACATGTTCAAAAGTGCAAAACCGAGGAAAGTAAGGGAGCATGACAATTCTACTTGGAGCTAGAGAAGTCCGATGAGGTTCTGCGACCTACCGTTGCGAAGATTTCGAATCCACATGAAATGCTGAAGAAGGAAACTTTTCAATATAACAAGGTTACGAGGCTCGAAATCGAAAAACGAAGAAAACCTGTATATATAATATGGGAGAAATCAACCAAGGTGCACTGTTTTGGCTATACACGGAGTTCTAGAAGTCAGATTCAGGCTCATCAGCTATCGATGGAAAGCTTATTGAAAATGCTAAAACTTTGCTGCCTATCACTTTCGAAAACGAAGTTTAGAGGTCCGAAATCAGCCCGTAAGACGAAGCAACTTACACTTGGGCCATACAGGCTTTTTTCCGGTCCGTCAGGCCTCAGCCCGCCTTTTAACCTTTCTTGCTGGCCAAGGACGTCCAGAACCTTCCCCTTACAGTATAAATAAGACCCTTGGGGGTCTCAAAATCCATCATCTCATGCGAAAACAGCTGGCCGTCAGGCAACCAGTCCTTGGGGAAGTGAAACCCCAAAAGCAGCTCTCTTGAGAGAGAATCAGACCTCGGGAAAGTGAAATCCCAAGCTTACAGCAACACAAGATCGACATCATCAAGGCACAATAGTCGAAGGACAGCTTCAGAATGATGAAACCCTAGCAACTGCACGAAAACATTAAAGACTAAGCCTTTTCTTTTCCTTTTCTTCTCAGATTTCAATTTCTTCTTCTTCTATTGGGGATTTCGATTTCTTCTTTTTCTGTTATAGGGATTTTCGATTCCAGCATATTGTAGAATACGATGAGTATCTAACTTTCTTTCGTAAAGGCGAATCGCCAAAACTTTGTTGTGCTACTTTTTTATATACCGTGTTATATTAATGGAATAGTTTTTAGTCGTAAATCGTGGTTATACAACTCTATACATCATTCGTGGTGTGCTGTTCTGCTGGGTGACACAATAGTTTCATTGAACTGAGTAGGGGTACTGGTATTGACTGCGTCTCGGTATTTAGTATTATGCCCTGCTATTGTTAGAGGCAATCGCCTAGGATATTAATTAGGAAGTTGGGAGTAGCATAGCTAAAGGGAGGTCGTGGATCCTTTACTTCAATCACCATCATCGATTTCATCTGTCTGCATACAATCTGTTTACTTTAATCTCCTGTTTACATACAATCTGTTTACTTTGATTTGTTTGATGTCTGCACGCGTAATCAGATTGTTACTTGTTTGTTCCTATGCTAAGTGTCCATGGAGAATTACATACCGAGCTAACTTACCACTATTGTTGTGTGTTAGTGAGCTTCCGGTAAATATAAATTTAATCTTTGATTGTATTTAGGGATTATAGGTTCTACAACGAAATCAAAATCTCTGAGTGCACATCAAACATCAATATCACTGTTTTAGCTTGTGTTGCATGTTCCTTCTTTGTTTTTAAGGACAAATGCGATAGTTTTTATGAGAGTTGTTATGGTTTTAACCGATGGGTTATTATTTTAAGCAGGTGCTGATGATGACATCGAGTTTAATGATAGGTCTCTCAAAGGTGTCACTGGAGTATTGAAGCAACAAAAGGCAGGAAGCTGAAGTTCATCAACAAGTTTAATCGGAAAAAACCCATTTATCAATTAAGTTTGTATTTGCATAAAAAAACACCGAATGAACGTTTATTGTAATTTTTTACTATGAGAATAGATGTTTTAAAACTTTTGGATGATTGATGTTTCAATATTGTAATGACTGAACGTACCAAATAGCTTATTTTAATCTTGTTTATTGATGTTTTAATGGCATCCCTAAAACTTTTAGACTTGTTTAATGGTGGTTTAATAATATTAGATTGTCACTTAAACTATAATAAGCCATCGTAAAACTATCATATAGGCCCTTAAAACCATTACACCATATCTTAAAAAATTAACAAAAGATGTTAAAACTATAATTGAAACATCCAGTACTGACGCATTAAAACAATCACATCATCTCTTAAAACATTAACAAAATACGTTAAAATTGTAACTGAAACTTTCAATGCTAACAATTTAAAACCATAACATAATCTATTAAAAGCATAACAAAAAATATGTGTTTCAACGGTTTGTTAAGAAACTCGGACGGTCAGACCGCTAAAATAAAAAACCTTGACTTTCCTGTCTTTATTCCTTACAAATTACCCCCATTTTATGTCATTTGTCAATTATACTTTTTGTCTCTCTTTACTTTTTCAATCATACTAACAATTTTAAATCAATCAAATAACTAAAAAAGCCCAAACACATCACTTCATCCTTACATCACTTCATCTTTACATTTTTCAAGACTTTGGCTAAAGTGTTATAGAGTTTATAGGGTTGTCATATAGGTCGTGTAAGAAAGAAGTGATGTAAGGACGAAATGATGTGTTCAGGCTTTTTTGGTTATTTGATTCGTTTAAAATTGTTAGTATGATTGAAAAAGTAAAGAGAGACAAAAAGTAGGGTGTAAATAGAAAGTTAATTGTTAAGTGGAGAAAAAAATGATTTAAAATATTTTTAAACTTGATGCCAAACACTTAAAAAAAAATTTTTTAACTTAGTTTTGGCTCGCTTAGTGCTATGCCAAACGGTCCGCTAGAGACCGTTTTTCTAGAAACTTTGTCATGTTTATATGACAAATTATTTTTCTCTTCTTTACTTTTGGCAATTTCGGTCCAAAATCGGTCCTAACCCGGACCGAACCTTTGGGTCAGGACCGACCATCATTCAGTTTGGTTTGTAAAAGAATGGGTTCGGTTTTTTTGATTTATATTTATATGGACCGGTGTTGAATTGTCAAACAAGATGTGGAACTGGAATACCTTTTAGTGTATCAGTCACCTTTCCAAACCTAGCAGCTGCGCGGATACCTACCATTGGTAAAATATATCGCGGGAAATGTAAAGCTTCAAAATCATTTCGCGGGTTAAAAAAAACCCAATTTCATCAGTAACAGCTCTACAAATTCTCTCCTGCATCTTTGTTCCTTACAAATTACCCCTCATTTTCTATCATTTGTCAAAATTTTTTACCTTTTTTCCTTTCTTTTTTGTTCAAGCAAAAAAAAGAAAAAGAGCCAGATATCTCAAAATAGCTATTACAAAGATACACAAATCAGTGATTCTGAGAAATGGGGATAAATAATCTTCTGAGATTCATGAAGCCCTATATTCAACCAGTTCACATCAAGAAATTTGCAGGGAAACGTGTAAGCTTGTTTCATCACTGCATTGTCTTCTGGGTTTATCAATTTCATTTCTTTATGCTCAGTTATTGATTTATTGTGGTTTCAAATGTAGGTGGGCATTGATGCATATTCATGGCTTTATAAAGGAGGTAACTTTTTTTTTCTTGTTTTGTGATAGACGTAATTAACCATTTTGCTATTTTCCTGTTTGCTTTTGTGATATCGAATATTGATATCGGAGTTATTTACACCGTATTCCCTGTAGTATGGAGCTGTATTTTTGATATGGAAGGAGAAAAAAGGTTGCATTTTTTTCCTCCCTTTCTTGTGTGTGAAATCTAGTTTACCCATTCTGCTTTTCTTCCTGTTTACTTTCGGGACATTGGGTATCGAAATTGGAGATATTTACAGCGTATTCTGTAATGTGTAGTATGGTGGAGCTGTATTGGATATTGAAGGAGACAAAAAGTTCTTTTTTTTTTTCCCTTCCCTTTCTTGTGTGTGAAATCTAGTTTACCCATTCTGCTTTTCTTCCTGTGTACTTTTGGATATTGGGTATTGAAATTGGAGATATTTACAGCATATTCTGTAATCTGTAGTATGGAGCTGTATTGGATATTGAAGTAGATAAAAAGTTCTTTATTTTTCTGTGAAATATATGTAGTTTACCATTTTGCTATACTTCCTGTTTACTTTTGTAATGTTGGGGATTGAGATTGGTGTTATTTACAGCATATTCATGTAGTATGGAGCTGTATTTGGATAAAGAAGGAGATAAAAAGTTTCAATATATTAAATATTTTATGCATCGAATTGAAATGCTTCGACACCACAAAGTCACTCCGGTGGTTGTTTTTGATGGAGGGAATATCCCATGTAAAGCCGCCACTCAGGATGACAGGAACAGGCATGTTAATTGCATTCATTCTATGATTCATTCTAGTTGGAATATGGTTTCTGATTTCAATCTTATTCTTTTTTCTTTTGTTCGATGTTGTTTAGAAGGAGAAATGATAACTGTGATAAAGCAATGGAGATGCTTAAGGCAGGCAATGTTGATGCAGCCTCAGAGATTTTCCAGGTACTGATGAATAGGTTGCTGGTTTTCTTTCTTTCCGCAATCAGAGTTGTTTTCTTGATATTATGTATTTGTTACTGTTGAATCAAAATGGTTTAGTTATGTTCCAGATTCTATATTCCAGTTGCTGCAAATGATGTGAATCGCTTTTCTATTATTTCTTCAGTTTAATTTATAGTGAAGTCTTTGTCTTTCTTTATTCTCTCTAGATTCTGAAACACAATAACCAAAGAAAAGACTAATAGAGAAGTAATCCAGTGTGCGCAAGAAGACTAAAAAAATACGGAAATGTAGAGAAATGTTGTTGCGGTAGTAGCTTAACATTTAATTTATGAGGGTGAAATGCTGAAAGTGAAGTACATTCTCTCTTCAAACTCCGAAACTTGACCTTGTGTCAAATCTTATAGATATTTGCAAACCAACACTTGATTTTGTTGTTGTTCAGGAATGTGAAAACCAGGAGGCAACAATACCCTACGTTTACAAATAAAGACACTGGTCACCTCATGCTCGATATATCCATCAGATCCTCTAGTGTGCCTTAATGTGCCTAGAAAATTTTATTAGTTTAGTTGAAAATCTAAATTCAGACTTATTTTTTCAACTCCGTCATTGTTCAATTAACGCACTCCCAATTTTCATTTGACATGCCATTCCAACATCTTCTTCTGGATATTCTCATATTGGAGTTTTAAGTTTTAACTTTGCTTTGAAATTTCCACATGAAATGTTTCTTTTAGTATTTGCTGCGATATGAAATATTTCTTTTTCATGCATCTAATATTTATACCAGACTTGACATTTATTCTGTTTTTTAGTATCATATCGCGCCTTATATATCTATGCCATGACAGTATGCCTTCGACACTCACTCTGATATATTCATTTGTAGACAGCTGTGAGTATCACTCCATTGATGGCACGTGAACTCATCAAGGTACTTGTGTTTTTTTTTTCCTTTTTCTTTCATTATATAAACACTGCAGTGATGTACATCCATAGGATTTAACCAGTAAATCTGGACTCATGTACCTGTCTACAAATATCTACTGTTTTACGATATATCTTCATCGTCTGGTTTAGTTATTTGTTTAACAGTATTTCCATATACTCTTTGGCTAGGTTTTGAGATCAGAGAGTATTGAATTTGTGGTGGCTCCATACGAGGCAGATGCACAATTAGCTTATTTGTCAGGTCTTGAAGCTGTTAAGGGTGGAGTAGTAGCAGTCATTTCTGAAGACAGTGATTTAATAGCATATGGGTGCCCAGCTGTAAGAAGCTTTACTAAATTCTGCTATAAAATTCAAATTCAGCTCTTTTGTATTGCACTCTGCAATTTTAATTATGTTGTTCCCACCACAGATAATCTTCAAAATGGACCGTTACGGCCTTGGTGAAGAGATAGTCCTAGACAAGGTCTTTGAGAGCGAAGGCACTGTGCCTTCCTTCAAAAACTTTGACAGAGAATTGTTAACAGGTTAAGCATTGCTAACCCTACAGAACTCACCAATTCCCTTCCCCATGCCCCCCCCCCCCCGCGGTGTGGCAGCCATGAATTTTGCCATTCAAATAAAGTCCAATTGCATACAATTTTCTTTACCTTGCTTATGTCTGAATCTAACTATTCCACTGCTAAATTACAGTTGAAAATTTTGAAACTTGTAGGTATGTGTGTCTTGGCAGGCTGTGATTTCCTTCCATCTGTTCATGGAATTGGACCTGCAAAAGCTTACAATTTGGTTAATAAGTACCAGAATTTAGACCGGGTACAATCTTTTATTGAGCTTTTTGGTTATGTCTATGTTAATGATTTCTCATTAGCGGTGATGGTAAAATCAGACCAGTTCTTGAGTACTTGGATGACCCTTATGTAAGCTCCACATTTTCAATGATCGTAATATTTCTGCTATTTTAATTTAGTTTATAGAAAGAATAGAGAGATAATGTAGGTGGTAGTCTAACAGTTTCTGCGTGAAGTATAGATAAATTACAATAGGCCATGTTTCTGAGCCTTTAAAAGGCCTGTGATTATCCAGTTTAATGTCATGTTTCAAAACATCTAGAAAAAACCCTCTTGTTCTCTGGAAATTAACACCATCAGCCACTCAAATCCTCAGCAGCAGCTGAAAGACTTCTTGATATATGCAGGTCATATCTGTTTTGAAGAATGGAAAGGGAAAACAAATGCCTGAAGGCTACCCCGAAGCTTTCAAAGAAGCACTTGCAGTGTTCCAGCATGCTCGAGTGTATGTATATTAGTACACTACAGTCTTGAGCACATACAATACAACTGTGCACTTTCTTAATTTCATTATATGTAATTATTATGTCATACATTCATAGGTATGATGCAGTTTCAAAGCAACTCAGACACCTTAAACCTCTTCCATTGGAGCTGTCACAGAGTCAAGATGAACAACTCGATTACTTGGGACCGTATCCTTTGTCTCTTGCTGCTGAACTTGTTTCAATCTTATATTGCATATGATGGTAGATCACAAACACAAAAAGCCTGCAAATTCACTAACTTTACTTTAATGCTGACTTATGCGGTACACCGTACATGTTCAATCCCGAACTCACTTTCTTGACAGTGCATATAGTTCATGAAAGCGTTAAAGTAACATTTATTTGTTCATTCAACATTATATTTGCTGAAGAGTATCTTGTGGCCTTTATTTTTCCTTCACAGCAACTAGAAACTTGTCCCCTTCACTAGCGATTGCAATTGCTGAAGGAAATCTGGATCCTTGTACGATGAAGGCTTTCGACCAGTTCCCTAACTCAAGATATCACAAACATAGTCATCATCGTATATCTGCAGATTCTGATCTACCATTGCAACAGGATAAAATCACAGAATCAACACGGCAAGGTGCATTTTCTGTTGTTTCTCACCACAGAATTGCCAAGAAGGTCACTAGTAGAGGTTAGTTGTTCCCTAGTGCTTCATGTAACTTTTTCTGAATGTCCTTGCTATTTTTATTTATGAAACTCCATACCAGAATCAAATTACATCTAGAATTTGGAAGAGAGAATTTGAAATTTGAAAAGAAAAAGGGTTTTTGTTGCATGATTTTATGCACGAATTGTTTAAGATGGGACAAGTTGTATGTAAATATGTAATGCTGGAATTTCATATGAACTGGCATTTGTTTGAGATCAACTCTTCATTTTATCAATTACTTCAAGATTAAATTTTTATTAAAGGTGTGGCCTGATTTACATTTAAAATATGTTTTAGGGTCCGGGGAATTGCTGAAACCAGCAGAAGATATAGCGCTGCAAAAGTTGGCCTTGTCGTTCAAAACAGAAGCATCCAAAGAAAACAGCGAAGTTTCTGTTGAGTTTACTCCATGCATTCCTAACAACAACCCTTTCAAGAGACGAAAAATAGACGAAATGCTTGTAGATCGTGATGCTGTTGCGGTTGATGATGATCTGCCTTCTGAAGTAATGGTGATTGAGAAATCAGATATCTTATGCAAATCACAAGAGAGTGTAAATTCTACACATGTTAACATTTTCTCAAATATTAGGAGAAAAAGTGTTAAACTGTCAACACAAGGCAGCAACAGCTTGGCGCCCAAGAGAAGTAGTAGTACTAGTATCTTAAATTTCTTCTCTCCATTGTAGTGATATTTCTACTTTCGTTTGCTGTTAAATTTAAACTGAATTTTACTTTGATGTGGGGTAAAACTGGATTAGTCGTGAGTTAAAGTCAAGATCGTAGGGAGTCCGTTAGAGCGTAGGTCTGGTACTTCTTAAATCGTCTAGCCTTAGTTCGAAGTCCGGCCACAGGATAGGGTCCGGCAGGGAATGTGAGATTGTCAGTGCGATCCTTTAATAGTGGTGGGTCCACCAGATTAGTAAGACCGTCCCTGAGTGATGGTCCGTCAGATTGACATGAATGCTTGTCCTATAAAGAAGAATAGAAGAGGTTAGATCTTTTTGGGCCGGTTTGCTTTAGATAGTCCGGGCTAAGATTCAACTAGTTAGGAGGCGGATCAAGCTAGGGCTCGGACCTCAAAACTTAGAGAGTGGATTATTGAGAAGTAGTTACTTACCTTATGAGGAGTAAATGAACTCCTATTTATAGTGTTGGGTTCTGGGGACAAACTCTTTGACATCCCGGAGCTTGGTCGGTTTGGTGGTAGGTTGACACGTGGTCCCGGAGAGAGGTGGCACTTTGTAGTCATGCGGATATTTTAGGATAAGACCAGAAGCAGTTCGTCTGTGCACTCCAGACGGACGTACTTAATGGACGGACTCACTTTAAGTTTGTCTTGATCCAGAAGTTTTCCCCTGGAGAATGGAAACGTTTGTGGTGAGGAATGTGGGAGGTCGGACCGCCCCGTCATTTAGTGCCGGACCCAAGCTCTAGTGGACGGACTCCTAGTGATGCACCTGTATAGATCGTATTAAGTCGTCTTGGTTCGGCGAGAGTCACGGGCGGACTCATATGTATATATCATAAGTCCCCCCAGTTTTCAAGTATCTCAGTGGGAGATGGTTGTGAAACTATAGGTGGTTGTCCGTCCAGAATTTTCGTAAGTCCGCTCGTGCGTATTTTGGGCCTGAAAGTTGATCCATTAAGGGTTTCCAAGTTTCGGCCCAAGCCCAGGCCCAATTGTATCGGTGCCCACATGCACACGTTGCAGATCTTGATTGGACCTGAAAATCTATATATACTCCCTTAGCTCGATGTATTTTTTAGTTCAATTGCATTTTTCTTCCATGATGTAGTCGTAGGGCCGGTCCTCTTCTTTGAGGTGTTTGCGTCCTTCCATGATAGTTAGCTGGCGGGGTGAGCTAAGCTCAAGGCTGACCGTTTCCAGTTTCGTTGTCTTTGAAGATACGCAAGCATGCCAAAGGGGAGTGGCATTAAGATCGTCAGCTGGTGGGGAGAGCCTTACTTGGTGGCTGTTCGTCTTTCTGGCTTTGGTTTTCCGTCGGGTCTAGGTTGCCGGCTTTGCTGTGATGAGGATCCGATCCGCTGCCTTTTGTTCTCAAGAAGTTCTATTTCGGACTCTTTTGAGATGAAGGGCAGTTGGCCGGATCCCTATTCCGCCTAGCCATTAATCTGTCCGGCTAATCAATATATCATCCGTCAAATTGGTACCATAAGTCCCCACAGTTCCGGGCTTGGTATGCCAGGCAACAAATAGCAAGGCCGGAACTTTAACGTTGATGTCCGGTGGTCAGCTTGCCCGTTGGTAGGAGCCTTGGGTATTTATGACTTGTTTTTGGAGTCAATTCCGCTGGTTTAGACGGTTTACCACGGTTTTAAGATGGTCCAGACCGGTCTAATTCGTAATAATTACGGTTTGCACGTGGATCGATGTGTTGGTTCGGACCTTGGCCCATGGGCCTGGTTGGACCAGCCCAATATGCCTATAAATAGGCCTGTAACCTGTCATTTTCAACACTTTACGAAAATTTCGAATCTTTAGAGAGAGAAAGTTGAGACCGAGCAAAGGCTAGAGAGAGGATTTTCAGCAGGCGGACATTCCCTTAACTTTCAAGGAGTTTCGAAGAGCAGGCTTCCTTTTCCAACAAGTAAGTTTGCTTCCTTTGAACTTTTTGCTTTAGATGCATGTGAAGTTTTTATCAACGGTCTTAGTTTGGTAGGCTTGACCTGTTCGAGCTTGGGGCTTTAAGATTTTTTCGTTATCTTTTCGTTTTGTAGATTCCCCAGCTCGGACAGCTAGGAATGTCAGTAGGAGACGATCATTTAGGAGACTTGTACGAGTGTGAGGGTGAGGAAGTGCAACAGCCGAACCAGATCATTAATTTGACTAACTCTGATCAGGGTTCGGATCTGGATGAAGTTTTGGCGTCTCCTTCCGACATTGAAATTGTTGGTGTCCGTCAAAGACCTTCCCCTCGTTACAATATTGTTAACCTTCCCCACTCTAACATCCAAACTGTGGGGACCTCTCAACCTTCCGAGGCCACTTCCAACCCCCCGGTCCGATACAACTTGATTGACATTGCTTCTCACCCTCAGAACCCCTATCCGCTAAATTCTTTTGCCAGTCTAGGTTACAACTGTAGGGTTCCTATTTTCGAACCTTCACCAGTATCCTCCTCCCCCATGGCCGGTACGAATGAAGCTGGTCCGTCCAGGACTCTGCCTTTTACAGGAGTTCCTGGGATTGGAATTGAGGAGACGGATTCCGGTAGGGATGGGCATGAGTCGTCTCCTCTTTCCTTTGATGACAACCCTCCAATAAGGCAGATGAGTCAGTGGACATGGAGATAGACAGACCCATCAATGTAGACACTTCTTCTTCAAGTTCCGGGGAGTCGGACTCAGATAGGTTGTCATCAGAAAAGGAGTCATCCGATGAGGAAGTAGACATTGGGTCCGTGCAGGACAACAGGGATGTTATGAGGGCTCCTGCGGATGAAGGGACTAGTAATCCGTCTGTTGGTGTCGAAAATCCAGAGACGGCACTTATTCTCGTGTCCGAGGTGGGGCAAAGTTCGGGGATTCAGAAGGATAGGGCTTCCAAGAAGTCGGACTCCAAAAATGTCACAAAGACCGCCCAGCAGTATAAAACGGATAGGTCCGGACGCCGAGTAGAATGATGACGGGATAATCCTTATTTGTTCATCGAGTCTGAAGGAATCGGACATTGAAGATTTGTACTATTTGTACGAGATCATGTGGGAGTACGAGATCATTATCCCTGGGCCATCCGAGACGCTGTACAATCCGCCGGAAGGGTGCCTTACCTTCCATGTGCAAGCTTTCAAGTGTGGGTGGCGGATACCCATGCTTCCCGAGATAGCGGACTTTTTCCGTCACACCATGCTGTGTCCGTCGCAGGTCCTCCCCAATGCCTTGGGGACGATAATGTGCTTCGCGGTCATCCTCAAACTAAAGGGCGAGGAATTCTCTTACAAGAAATTTCTGTCCGCCTTCACCATCTCCTCAAGCCCAAACTCGGCGTTCTATTTTTTCACCCACCGCCGGGGCTTGAGGTTCCTAGATGGGTTTGAAACGTCTCATTCTTCCAAGTGGTGGCCGAAGTACTTTTATATCAAACATCCGTCCGGGGATTGGGGACTTCCTAAATTTTTCAGGCATGACAAGTTCCAAAGCGTAAGGGTGAAGAATCCGCCGGAATGGTTGGAGTCGTTGAAACCAATGTAGGTCTTGTTGCCAAAGTCCGATGCTGATGAGGACGGATCTGATGAAGAGGAAGTGCTGGTTGATGCTATCGGAACCAGGGCAACCATTACTCTGGATTACGATCCTGATCCGGGGCTAGAGTTGGAGAGGATGGCCGTGTTAGGCGTAGATGGGGGGGGGGGGATCCGACGCTATTTTATCCCTACGCTCTAGCGGTCCAACCCCAACTCTGGCTGGCCGATCTCACAAATATTCCTGTTTATTGTAATAATAAGGAGGATTTGAGTGAGTCTTTATTTTATGAGCGCCGGTCTTTCATATTTCACCGGTCTATTTTATCTGAGCCTTTTTTTTTTTTTTTTTTTTTTTTTTTTTTGTTTGTGTGTGCAGGATATTGGATAATGGAGGCCTCCAAGAGTATGTTGGAGCAGAGGGTCGCGGACAAGATCCGTGATATGCAAAAGCTGAAGGAGGGCAAGAGTAAAGCCAAAAAATTTACTCCGGGGGCCGCCAAGATCCACACTGAAGGTTTGACCAATGTGGCCTGATTCTGCATGGCCATTTGATAAGTCCGGGCTTGAAAGGTAGTTCATGAATGTAATGGTGGTCAAACCCCCCCACATAGAATTTGCGAGGCATGGATACTCGACCACCATTGAGGGTTCGAGGGTTCATGTATCCTCCCCTACTCAACTAACCAGGAGTCACGTCCGAGGCAGTAGTGCGGCGATGCCTCAAGGGTGGTGAGGCCGGATGCCGCCAAGAGGAAGGACAAGGGCCCGGTGGATAGGCCCCTTGCTAAGAGGAGCCGGGGTGCCGAGACGAGTAGGGTGGCGGATCCTTCCGTCCTACGGTCCCTCTCTCCGGAGGACACAGCTATGACAGAGGTATTTGTCCGATACCATGCGGGTTCACCTGGATGCCATAAGTTTTTCTACAAATTCTCATCTTTGTATATGTCGGTCTTGTTTATTTGGGGTTTCAACTTGGTTAATCTTATTTTGTAGGTGAGTGCTCATGCTGAGGCCTTCAGCGATTTATCCAGGAGCGATAAGGTCCGCCTGACTAAGGAACTAGAGTTGGCGGATGCAAAAATCTTCGAGCAGCGGGCCGAACTGGATAAGCTCCGGGCCTTTAAGGCAGAGGTGACCAAGAAGTTGGAGGACAAGGAGGCGGCCTCTGCCTGGTCGGACCGAGGGCTTAAGTTGACGGCCTCGGCCCGGGCTCGTCTTGGAAAGGCCATTATAGATGCGGCCCGGACTAGCCGGCTGGACTCCTTCCCTGATTTCCTGAGGTCCGACTCCTTCTACTATCTTAAGAAGATGGAGGAGGTTGACATTAGGACGGAGGCCTTTTTTGCTTGTATTGGCCAGCTACAGGGGCTCGGACTCTTGGAGCCCTCATTCAGCATATCGGACCCTCGGATTAACATTGCGGCTGACCATGATGGCGATCCACTGGAGGATGATAAGCTGAAGTCTTTTGAAGAGCTGGCCGAAGATGAGTTCTGGCCGTTGGTGGCTCCGCCTGATAGGAGGCCCCTGAAAGTCCGCCACATCTTCCCTTCCTGGTTTCCTGGGGTTATGCATGCCGGTACCTTGGAGAGCTGGAACTGTTCCCAATCAAACAATGATTGGATGAATCTTCCGGGGCCCATTCATGGCTATGAGTCGGAGTGAGTGGAGGAGGAGGTGGACGTGAAGAAGATCGTTCGCTTGGTTTGGAAGAAGAAGGATCCCCTTATCGTTCCGTCGGTCTCTTCTCAACCCGAGGGATCAAGCCATGGTGGGGAAGCAGAGGGCGAAGGCGGGCCCGGTCCTCAAGCGGCCTAGAGTAGCTCGGGGGTATGTCCCTGTGATTTTTTTGTGAAAGAAAGTGCCAAGTGTAATTTTGTCGTCACTTCTTTTCTGTCGGTCAGCTCAGGTTCTTTTTAACGGATAGGAAAATGTATTTTTGTAGATCCTTGGCTGACCGTCCATTAATATATCTGACGACTTTCTCTTTTATACTGCGTACCATCCTGTCTTTTGCATTTAACTATTGTTTCGGGCTCCTTAGTTCCGTGGCGCCATCTTTAATAATTCTGACTGAGTGTCGGACTTTGTAAGTCCAAGACACTTTGAGCATAGCTGGTGGGTCGGACTCTGTGGGTCCAAGACACTGCTTTCAATAGTTTCTTCAATGAAAGTTGAAGTGACGGAGTGTCGGACTTTGTAAGTCCAAGACACTTTGAGCATAGCTGGTGGGTCGGACTCTGTGGGTCCGAGACACTGCTCTCAATAGTTTCTTCAATAAAAGTTGAAGTGAGGTGTCGGACTTTGTAAGTCCAAGACACTTTGAGCATAGGCAGTGGGTCGGACTCGTAGTGCGAGACACTGCTCTCAATAGTTTCTTCAATAAAAGTTGAAGTGACGGAGTGTCGGACTTTGTAAGGCCAAGACACTTTGAGCATAGCTGGTGGGTCGGACTCTGTGGGTCCGAGACACTGCTCTCCATAGTTTCTTCAATAGAAGTTGAAGTGACGGAGTGTCGGACTTTGTAAGTCCAAGACACTTTGAGCATAGCTGGTGGGTCGGACTCTGTGGGTCCGAGACACTGCTCTCAATAGTTTCTTCAATAAAAGTTGAAGTGACGGAGTGTCGGACTTTGTAAGTCCAAGACACTTTGGGCATAGCTGGTGGCTCGGACTCTGTGGGTCCGAGACACTGCTCTCAATAGTTTCTTCAATAGAAGTTGAAGTGACGGATTGTCGGACTTTGTAAGTTCAAGACACTTTGAGCATAGCTGGTGGGTCGGACTCTGTGGGTCGGAGACACTACTTTGAATAGTTTTTTTCAATAAAAGTTGAAGTGACAGAGTGTCGGACTTTGTAAGTCCAAGACACTTTGAGCATAGCTGGTGGGTCGGACTCTGTGGGTCCGAGACATTGCTCTCAATAGTTTCTTCAATAAAAGTTGAAGTGACGGAGTGTCGGACTTTGTAAGTCCAAGACACTTTGAGCATAGCTGGTGGGTCAGACTCTGTGGGTCCGAGACACTGCTCTCAATAGTTTCTTCAATAAAAGTTGAAGTGACGGAGTGTCGGACTTTGTAAGTCCAAGACACTTTGAGCATAGCTGGTGGATCGGACTATGTGGGTCCGAGACACTGCTCTCAATAGTTTCTTCAATAAAAGTTGAAGTGATGGACTGTCAGACTTTGTATGTCCAAGACACTTTGAGCATAGCTGGTGGGTCGGACTCTATGGGTCCGAGACACTGCTCTCAATAGTTTCTTCAATAAAAGTTGAAGTGACGGAGTGTCGGACTTTGTAAGTCCAAGACACTTTGGGCATAGCTGGTGGGTCGGACTCTGTGGGTCCGAGACACTGCCCTCAATATTTGAAAGTGGGCTCGGATACACGGGGTCCGAGGCACTTTTTATTTTGGCATGGTCTGTGATTATACCTGGACCTGCATTCATAAGTTTAATGTAAACTGAACATTTTACAAAAGATATCCATATATTCGATCTCGTTACAATCCCTTTTTTAAGGGTAATATTTCTGGAGATTCCTAGCATTCCAGGTAGGCTTAGTGGCTTCCCGTTCATGTCTTCCAGGCCGTAACTTTCGTTGATGCTAGAACTGGTTATCTTGTAAGGTCCTTCCCAGTTTGGCTCGAGTTTCCCGGTAGGTTTTAGAATCTCGGCCTTGCGTAACACGAGGTCTCCTACTTGGATATCTCTCCCTTTTACGTGTTTGTTGTATGCTCTGGCCATGGTAGCTTGATATCCCAAGGTTCTTGCTAAAGCCGTGCTCCTCTTGGTCTCTAACATGTTTAAGTCGTAGACTCTCTTGGTGTGATTATCAGATGGTTTATATCCTTGAATGTGGAAAGTGTTAACCACTATTTCCGCTGGAATGACGGCTTCCGAACCATAGACCATCTGAGAAAGTCTCTTGTGTTCTTATTACGGTGGTGGTGCGGTATGCCCAGAGCACTCCTTCTAATTCATCTACCCAATCTCCCTTTGCATCCCCAAGTCTTTTCTGGAGGTTATCTACTATAGTTCGATTGGTTACTTCAGTTTGTCCATTGGCTTGTGGGTATTCGACAGAAGTGAATCTTTGCTTGATCTTCATCTCATCACACCAATCCTTGAGTTTGTAACCTGAAAATTGACGTCCATTGTCTGCTATCAAAATCCTTGGTAGTCTGAATCGGCAGGATAGTCGCCATAAGAAGTCCATGACTTTCTTTTTTGAGATCGAGGCCGTGGCCTCGGCTTCTACCCATTTGGAAAAATATTCCACTGCTACAATCAGGAACTTTTTGCCACCTGGTCCCAAAGGAAAGGGTCCCACGATGTCGATACCCCATTGGTCAAATGGGCAGGGAATCGTGGACGGGATCATAGGAATAGTTGGTTGGTGCGGGATTCGTTCGAATTTTTGACATTCTGGACAGGACCTGGAAAATTTGCTGGCTTCCTTTTGCATTTTTGGCCTATAGTACCCATTTCTTTGGATTTTCTAAGCCAGAGCTCTCCCTCCTGAATGATTCTCACAACTTCCTAAATGGATTTCTTTCATTACTGTGCTAGCCTCGGTCGGGTCCAGGCATCGTAAGTGAGTTCCATCGTAGGATTTTTGATAGAGGTCGGTTCCGGAAAGGAAGTAACATGGTGCTCTTCGTTGTACCCTTCTTGATTCAGTTCGTCCTGAGGGTAGAACCCCATCCTGCAGATACCGTACGATATCGTTCGTCCAGTTGTTGGATCTGTTTATGGTACCTATATTATCCATCTCTTTCATAGTGGTGATGGCTGGTTCATTGGCTGTCATCAGGACTACCGTTCTGGTATCGATGGCTCCAGAGGCCGTGGCCCATTTAGACAGACTATCTGCTATGATGTTGCTGGTCTACCCGATTTTGACCAAAGAGAACAAGTCAAATGTCTTTTCCAAGTCTTTCACCACCTTTAGATATTTTATCATTGAGGCACTTTTAGTTGTGAATTTTCCCGAATATTGTTCTGTGACCAGCTGGGAGTCTGAATAGGCGCGGAGTTTTCTAGCCATTACTGATTTAGCCATTCTCATCTCTGCTATCAATGCTTCATATTCGGCTTCATTATTCGTGACATGGAATGTCAGGCATATGGCATATTCCATCTGTGCTTTCTCTGGACTGATGAGCAAGAGTCCCGTTCCTCCAGCATGAGCGACCGATGAACCGTCCACATAAAGTTCCCAAATTTCCTTCTCGTTTGGACCAAGTTCCTTTGGGGGTAAAGGCCACTTGTTGGGTCGGTTTATATTTTTGGGCCATTACGGGTGGTTCTCCCTTGGGGGGTGGTGGCAAGTTGAGGCTTTGCTTCTTTGCTAGAATCCATTCTGCCACAGGGTCGGTCTCGAGGTTCGTTCCGGACCCTGTGTCTGTTATGGTTGTTGCTAATGCCAAAATTTTATCGTGTGTTAGGAATTTTGTTAGATATTTTGTTAGAAATATATGTTTAGATTTTGATCAGCAACATGATGACTTATCTTAGTCTCAGAAAGGTGATTAGTACTCTTGGTTCACTTGAACATTGTAAAAGAGGAAACCCACTAAGTATGATAGTCTAGCTAATCTTGTATAGGATGTTAGGTCTCAAAATGTAATTTTTATTTTATGAAGAGAAGACCAAGAAGAAGACATCCAAGCAGAACAAGTTCAACGTCATTGAAGATTTGAAAGCGCACAAGATTACTGAAATAGTTTTGCAGATACCTTGGCCAGATTTCTTGAAGACGCGAATGATTGCTAAACAAATCATGTCACAAGAGATATCTGAGAAGTCAAGAGGTCCATCTGGAAAACAAGGAAAGTGTCCACAGATATCTACACTCAGATACCTTGAGCTTTAAACTACATTTCTGATAAAGAAATATATATTGCAAACAAAGTTGTTTTAATAAAAGTGGTATCTGAAGTTAAAGGTAAGGACGTGCTAAAACTCAGAGAAAACTGATAAAGTTAAGTCTCTGATACAAAGCATAGTTCCGTTGGCACTACAGGACAAAAAGTATAGTACAATGCATTTAATGCACGGACAGAGATGTCTGAACAAAAGCAACGGTAGCTTCTGAAGAAGAAGACAAACCTGCTACTATACACATATATCGATAGTTTGAATTTGATTTAAGCCTAACGGTAACTGTTCAAACGGCACTCAAATTCATCTATAAATATCAACACTTAGACAGCTTGAGAAGACACACAACCTGAAGAACTTACACTGAACACATATCTCGCTATCTCAAGCAAATTACTTATCCTCAAAGCTTTCTGTTGCGACCAAAGCTCTTGATATTGAGTAACACTGAAGTTCTAAGTGTCCTGATCCTAAACAAGCACAACTATCTGTGAAAGAGTTGAATTGAAAGATCAAGTATCTGAGATTCATTCTCTAGAACATTTATCTAAGACTTGGGTCAGTAAAAAGAACAAGATACCATACATTGAAAAGTGTATTAAGTATACTTGATTCACAGAGCTATCTGATTAACTGAAAAGTTAACAAAGAAGCTCATCTGACAACTCAAACCAAAACCAACACCATCACTGGCGTGGAGTACATGAAGTACTTAGTTTGAGAAACTAAGGAATAACTCCAAGGTTATTGAGCACAGGAAGTACTTATAATTAGCTTGGGAAGCTAGGAAATAGCTCAAAAAGGTTTCTGAGTACATGAAGTACTTGGCTGTGAAAGCCGGGGAACAACTCAGGGGGAACATTTGGTTGGAATCCATTTGTTTAAGGAATCTTAGAATAGGATTTTTGTAAGGTGACCTCAATTATCTATTCTAGTGAATTCTAGGTCTTTGGAAGACCGAAGTGGATTAGTTGGAGGATTACGCCACCTCCAGATACCACTATACTTGCTGTGTTATTTACTTTTCTGTACTTACATTTCAGCAACACACACACACACACACTTTAACTGTTTCTGCACTTATCTATCTTAAGTCTTCCGCGCTCTGAATCTAAGTATCAGATATCTACACAGATATCTGAGAAATAGTTTTTATCGACAAAAGTTTTAAAAGACTATTCACCCCCCCTCTAGTCTTTTACCTTGCCGTTATCTGGACCAACATCGTGGACGTACCATCTGCGAAGGTTGGAGTTTGGTTATCTCCTGGTGTTGGTGCCTCCGTGCTTGCGGGCATTCGACTAGGGAATCGGCCAGGACTTGTGCCTTCTTGGCGGATGGAGCCAGATACTCGATTGTGTGATCTCCTAGTTCTATTGTCCACTTGGCTAACCTTCCCGACTTGGGTGCATCCCCCAAGACCTGCTTCAGTGGCTGATTAGTGAGGACTATTATTTTATGTGATCGAAAGTACGGCTTGCGTTTTCTCGAAGCTTCCATTAGGCAATAGGCATATTTCTCAATTTCCGTGTAATTCTTTTCGGCTGTTCCCAGTACTTTGCTTAGGTAGTATACTGGTAGGTGCTCGTTTTTTTGTATTCGTACTAGGACAGAACTTACCACCTCTGGAGTAATGGCGAGGTAAACGTACAATGGTTCTCCTTCTTCAGGTTTGGAAAGGAGGGGCGGGGAGGATAGGTAGTGCTTTAGGTTTTCGAAAGCCTTCCTGCACTCGTAGCTCCACTCAAAATGGTCGGATTTTCTCAGGATCTTGAAGAATGACAGATTCTTCTCAGCAGACCTAGAAATAAAGCGACTAAGGGATATCACTTTTCCTATAAGTCTTTGGACGTCTCTGAGTTTTTCCGGATGAGGGAGTTCGAGTATGGCTCTTATCTTTTCTGGGTTGGCCTCGATTCCTCTTTGTGTGACCAAATATCCTAGGAATTTTCCTCCTGTAACACCGAACATGCATTTAGCCGGATTGAGCTTCATGCCATATTTTCGTACTATGGCGAAACATTTCTCCAGGTGTCGGATATGATCGGTGGATTTCTTGCTTTTTACCAAAATGTCGTCCACGTAAACCTCTATTGACTTGCCCAGCTCTTCTCTGAACATGTGATTCATTAGTCGCTGATATGTTGCTCCTGCGTTGTGTAGTCCGAATGGCATGACTCTGAAACAATAAACTCCGCCTGCTGTAATGAAAGCGGTTTTTTCTATGTCTTGTTCAGCCATTTTGATCTGGTAGAATCCTTGGAAGGCATCCATAAAGCTCATCAATGCACATCCTGCGGTGGAGTCTACTAGTTGATCGATCCTTGGGAGAGGATACAGATCTTTTGGGCAAAAGCGGTTGAGGCTGGTAAAGTCGTTGCACATTCTCCACTTCCCCGGACTTTTTTCAACTAGGACCACGTTGCATATCCAGTCTGAGTAGTGAACTTCCTGAATATGTCCTGCTTTGAGAAGCCGTTCAACCTCTTTTGCGATGATTTTGTTGTGGATGGGACCGTGGTCTCTTTTATTTTGACGGATGGGCCTAACATTGGGGTCCACATTGAGTTCGTGAACCATGACACGGGGATCAATTCCGGTTAAGTCTTCCGTGCTCCATGCGAAGACATCGGCATTCTTTGTGAGAAACACCACCATTTTGATGGTTGTCTCAGCATCCATCTCTGAGCCGATTTTTGCGGTCTTCTCTGGACTTCCTTCTACGATAGGGATTTCCAGGACCTCCTCGTGAGGAGCCATTCGGTTTTCATGAAAGAAGCTCTTGGTCGGGGTTTCTCTTGGAGGTTCTGGTGGGATGACTTTGTATTTCTCGATCTGGTCCTCGCCTTCTTTTATGATGGTAGTACCTTTCTTTTTCTCTACACCCATTTTCAGCCAATTTATCCCTTTTCCCAAGGGTTTCTCCTTTCTTGGATTACGGACCTTCTCTTGTATAAAGAGACATTGTCTTTTCGCCCTTATGTCGGATTCCTCCTTCCTGATATCTTGTTCCTTTCGGTAGGGTCGGGAAGCTCTTCGGGTGGAGAGCGTGTAACATTCCCATCCTTGTCTCTGATCTCCACTAATGGTTCCAATTCCTGCTTCGGTTGGGAATTTCATCTTTAGATGGAAGGTTGACACCACTACTTTGAATTGATTTAGTGCTGGTCTTCCTAGGATGATGTTATAGTCACAGTCTGCTTCTGTGATGATGAATGGCACCTGCTTGGTGATTCGGAATGGTGCCTTCCCAATGGAAAGAGAAAGGTATAGGATTCCTCTTGGTCTAACTCTTGACCCACCGAAGCCTACCAGGTCTGTTGTTACATGTATCATTCCTCTCAAGCTCATCTCCATTTTTCTTACTGTGCTCATAAAGAGGATATTGGAGGAAGCTCCTGTGTCGATGAGTACTTTGGTCATCTCATATCCTGCAATATCTACCTCTATTACCAATGGGACATCGGGATCGTGGGTTAATCCTTCACTTCGGCACGGGGGTGGGGCTTCTGATTCGTCGAAGGTGATGATATTGGTGCCAGGTTTGACCAGGTTTACAGATTTTTCATCTGATTTTTTGAGTGATCGAGCCGTTGCTTCACGAGCGTTCCGGCTATCCCCTCATGTCGGTCCTCCTGCGATACTAAGTATTCTCCCATAGATGACATGGTTTTCTTCTACATAAGCGGGTTGCGTTCCTATGTAGGCCACCCTCCTTGTTTCTTGGTTCAAACTGGGAGATCTCCAGTTCTCTTGTTGTCTTCCGGGGCTGAGGGATCTCCTAGCTTCGTTTGGTCTCCTTGGACTTGGTGGTCCAGGCAAAGCTGAGATCCTTCTAGGGCTCAGTGATCGGCGTCTGTCTGGGCGTCGTTGATTGTTCCTATGCTGATGTGGACCAGATCTGTGGGGAGAGGTATTCCTATGCTCTCTTATGTTTTGATGAGTTTTGGATGTGTTCCCCTGTTCCAGATTTCGTCGGTCACCCCCATTGGCTCGCTTTATGCGTATTCTTGTAGGTAGCCCATTTCGATTAGTCGCTGGATTTCCTGTCTGAGATGTGTGCATTTCCCAGTTGAGTGTCCCACTTGCCTATGAAAGTGGCAATATATACTCATTTGAGTTTCTGGTAAACCTTGTTTCTCTGTGTTTGGCCGACCATTCGAAAGTGACTCCTTTACTTTGCATGATGAGGATTTGTTCCTTGGGAGCTTTCAGGTCTGCGTAGTTTATGTAAAGCTTCCGTGGGGATCTTCTTCTTTCCTCAATACGTCCTCTCCTGTCTCCCTTTCTTTTCTGCTCAAAGTGCTGATTTCCTAACCTAGAATTGTCTTGTATAGGTTTGGCTTTCTTGGCCTCGGCTTTTATCACCATTTTTTCAAGAGTCTCATTTGTGCTTAGGAATTTTTTGACCATGTCGGTGAGTTCCCGTTCGTTGGTTATGCCTGCATCAATAAGCTTGTAATGGAACGAAGCATTATTGGTATTTTCGGCCATGTGGATGACTCGTTCTTTAATGGGGTGTTATTCTACCATGGTTGAGGCTTGTTCAAATCTTTTCACGAAGGATCTCAAACTTTCGTGTTCTTTTTGTATGATTTTTGCTAGATAGCTAACAGGTCGTGCTGTTTCTAGGAAATTTTCGAATTTCAGGGTGAATTTCGTTAGCAAGTGATCCCATGACATGATGGAATCCGGTCGGAGTTGTTTCCACCAAGTCATTGTTGGTCCAAAGAAGGTATTAGGGAATAATTGGGCCTTCACATTGTTTGGGACGCCCATACCTCCTAGGGAGGCTTCAAAACGAATTCTGTGATCGATGGGACAAGAATTCCCATCGAACGTTTCTTTAGATGCGGGTGGGTTTCGTCCCAGAGGTAGCTCCGTTCTTCTTATTGCTAAACACAGGGGGTTCACATTCCGCCCATATTTGATAATGTCTCTGGCTTGAGTGAGTGATTCTAATTTTGATCGTTCTAGGTCCAAGGCCGTCTCATGGATTCTGACTCATTCTTTGACTTGTTCTATTTCGTTTATGGGTGATTCCCGTCGGGGACCTCTTTCAGACCTGGACCTGGTTCTTTCTCTACGTCTCTCCTGACTTCTCCCTCTTCCCCTATTGCGTTCTTCTTCCTCTCTTCTTTCGTCCGGAGTAAGTGATATGTTATCCCTGTGGTTTCGCCTATAGGTGCGTGGCGGTGTGTCCCTTTGGTATCCACTGAGGGTTTCCCGATCAGTCAGCTCATTATGATATTGATCTCTTCTGTTGTAGTTTCGCGGGCGTCGACGAAGGAGTGGGGTCATGAGGGTTCCTACCCTCGACTCCCCTGTTTTCCCCCTACTCCCCTGATTAATGCGGGGCCGGTTATCTAGTAGATTCCTAAGATCCTCCGGAGCTCTCCTGCTTGGTGCTTAGACGTTCTCAGACCGATCAGTATTTCGTGAATATGGAGGTCCTCTGGATTCAACCACGTGGTCTGCCACTACTTGTCCTTGTGGTCTATTCTGGATGGGGTATACTGGGGCCTCGGTTATGGGCATGCCCATATGATTGGGTGGTTGGGTTCTCAGTTGCAGAGCTGCATGCAAGAGTTAGATTTGTGCTTCATTGAACCCGGCTAATATTCCGTCTGCGGTCACATGAGCCACATTTGCTATGATTGGTATGATCGTTGCCTGAGGTGGATCTAGTGGTGGAAGTGGGGTTTGTTCCGCCATTCTTCCGGAGTTGGAGAGTGAGGCCTCGTTCCCGTCTCTCTCGTCGTGTTCATAAATGACCCTGTTCTCCTCGGAATGTATGTTACCACCAGTGGCTTGTTCTTGGTGTTGGGAAGAGGGTCCGGCGGTAGAGGACATAGATCGGGGTCGGGCAGAGGTAGCCTTTTTTGTCAGTCTCTTGGATGGTGCCATGACTTTTTATACTTAGGGATTCCCACAGACGGCGCCAATATGATGTGGGGTAAAACTGGATTAGTCGTGAGTTAAAGTCAAGATCGTAGGGAGTCCGTTAGAGCGTAGGTCTGGTACTTCTTAAATCGTCTAGCCTTAGTTCGAAGTCCGGCCACAGGATAGGGTCCGGCAGGGAATGTGAGATTGTCAGTGCGATCCTTTAATAGTGGTGGGTCCACCAGATTAGTAAGACCGTCCCTGAGTGATGGTCCGTCAGATTGACATGAATGCTTGTCCTATAAAGAAGAATAGAAGAGGTTAGATCGTTTTGGGCCGGTCTGCTTTAGATAGTCCGGGCTAAGATTCAACTAGTTAGGAGGCGGATCAAGCTAGGGCTCGGACCTCAAAACTTAGAGAGTGGATTATTGAGAAGTAGTTACTTACCTTATGAGGAGTAAATGAACTCCTATTTATAGTGTTGGGTTCTGGGGACAAACTCTCTGACAACCCGGAGCTTGGTCGGTTTGGTGGTAGGTTGACACGTGGTCCCGGAGAGAGGTGGCACTTTGTAGTCATGCGGATATTTTATGATAAGACCAGAAGCAGTTCGTCCGTGCACTGTGCAACTGTTAGTATTTGTTAGTATTTGTTTCGTAAAGCATGCTTCTCCACATTCCTAATTTATGAATTTTAGGCTGAGCAACTGTGCAAGTATTTGAGGAGACCGTCTATACTAATGATTAAAAAAAATTATCCGTACTTCCGTCCATCCATACATTATGTAAAATACAAGGGGTTAAACCTCACTAAATTCATTCAGTCCTAAGTGGAATTTTGTAAAATTAGTTACATTTTAGCCAGTATATATTTCATTGTTATTTTTGGTATGTTGACTATATATATAGTTTTTATTAAATCTAATATAACTTTATCTACAAAAATCCGAAAAATATTTTGAACATATATTTGAATTCGCCACGACACAATGAATCATAAGACACCAATCTTGCATACTATTATTAATTAAATAAATCATTTTATTCATTAAAGTAATATATAAATTTATTAGATAAGAAAAAAATGAAATAATGAAATTTTAAAAATAGAGTATTTATTAAATTAATTCAATCCTACGTGGAATTTGTGAAATTAGTTGCATTTTCAATCAATATATCTTTCACTGTTTATTTTTTGTAAGATGACTGTATATATAGTTTTTATTAAATCTCATATAAACTTATTTACAAAACCCTGAAAAATATTTTGAACATATATTTGAATTCACCGTGACAAGACGAATCCATAGACACCAATCTAGATTATTATTATTATTAACTAAATATTTTTTTCGCTAAAATAAAATATAAATTTTATTAAATAAGATAAAATAAAATAATGGAATTTTAAAAATAAAGCAGAGTCCGAATAGGGGACGAGAACTTTGTTCCATGAAGTTTTGTCAGGTTAAACGTGAGGCTAATGTTTTAGCACTTAGATTATCAGTTGGGTGTTCTTATATCATAAAATCATAACTTCCTCCGTCCCGCCCGATGTTTCCCACTTTGACTTTTTGCGGTCAAACTTTTCCAACTTTGACTACGAATTAATCTTAAACCGCAAATGTAAAATGTTTAATTTTTTTATATAATGAAACTTTGAGGGCGGAAGTATCTCAGTGGTTCTGTTATATACGTTTGGTCTTAAAGTAATGGTGGCGTCCGAGATTCTCTCGTACGGTCCGTTAGGCATCTCTGTACTAACATGGTCAGGTTTGGAAGTTCTTTCCTTAGCCAGCTCGGACTAGCTGTGGAGATATAGTGACTTCAGCGTACTGGTCGATTCACTTTGGTCGGACCATGTGAGGTCGGACCAGTACTGAATTGGCTAGTTAAGCCGTGATGCACTTTAGGACACGCTCTATGGCGCCCTTAACGGATTGGACACATTTCCGTATCAACATATGTCCCCCCAGTTTCCAAGTATCTTAGTAGAAGATAGTTGGTAACTATGAGGGATCGGTGGGTAATACGTGGAGCGTGTCCGAATCGTTAGTTAAAAGCAGAAAAAGTCCTTTCTGTCGGGATCCGTCGTCCGTGTCCTCAAGGATTCAATCTCTCTCTTTCCCCCTTTTAGTCTGATCAGTTATCACTGGCCGGGACTGTAGAGGGAAAAGGTATTTGTATCCGAGATATATATGTCCGAGTACGGTTAGGATCTGACGTAGCCCTCCGGAAGCTGTCCGTTGGACCGATTGTTGAATTGGTCCTCCCGTAAGCCCAAGAGGCCCAATAGGTTGTCCGTTCGGCCCACGGGGGAAAGATCCCGAGTCAAGGGATGTGACCGTTGGATCAGGACGACATCAACGGTTGGGGTTCCAAGTCCGATTGATGTGACGCGTCTGTCAAGCATTAAATGCGACGTACTGACAGCCATCCACTCGCGAAGCGGCCCAACCCTTGGATTGGAGAGGACCAACGGCTGGGATTCAAATCCAAGCGATGCGACTCCTCGGTTAGGCACCAGACGTAATGCGCTGTTGGCCATCTATTCGTGAATCGTCATGACCGTTGGATTTGAAGAGATCAACGGTCATGATTTAATCCTAAGTGATGTGACGCTTGGCCTTCCCACTTTGCCCCTATAAATAGTTAGGCGATTGGTCACTTTCATACTTTGGCCAAATCGAAACGCTGAGCAATCTTTAAGCAATTCAAACAACGCAAGATCGATCCGAGCAACTGGGACTTGTAAGACTTTGGGCCATCAAGCTGAGATCCGTAACCTCGGGACATTATCCAAGTTCGATCGTCCGCGACAAACTTCCCTGCTTGAATATTAGCAAGTAAGTACCCCTCATTCTTTGGCTTTGTTAAAGTTGCCTGTATTCGCTATACGCCCATTGCATGTCTAGTGTAGCTTCCCTTGCTGCTTCCGTAATTGTGCTTGTCTTTAGTAATTGGCTCTTGCGATAACTTTGGTTTAGATGATAGTTGATGTGTTTCTGCTGCATGCTTATAATATGCCAATTTTCCTCATTGATGTCTTGTACTCTTATTTAGTAAGTCCCGTCAAACCTGACCCGTCTTGACAATGCATGCTTACTTGTAAATCGGTACTGGTTGTGGTGTTCGCCCATAAATTGTTTCTTTTACTGTCGTGCCATAAGGGGCATATCGTGGTGCCAGTGGCACAGCTTCGTGTGCCAGGGTCTTGGGGTCCCTGTCCTTCTATGTATAGAAAATCTTAGGGTTTAAACTTTTCCGCGGACCTCTGGACTTAATAAGACATATAAATGAACTCTCGGACAATAACAATCATCGTTTCTGATCCGTTTCCTTCTGCCCTAGGATGTCCGGGAGCGATAGTCAAAACGTTCACGAGGTGCGGGATTACCAGGATGGAGTAGGTTCGGGCGGTGAATCCGTGGACGTGAACGTGTCCGTAGAAGACTATCTCGTGGATGTCCTTTCTTCCAGAGATTCCGACGCTAGGCACGGAACCCATGAAACAGTTAATCCTCCAACGGACGGGCCAGTGGTCGAAGAAGGTATTGATGAGGCGAGAACGTTGGTCCAATCTCGGACTGTAGGCGGTGTGGGAGGGCCTATAGATCCGAATGAGCTTCAACTTGAACGGGAAGGCGATAGCGAGCATGAGGCT
Organism: Plantago major; assembly: GCA_026545765.1. Taxonomy (NCBI): domain Eukaryota; kingdom Viridiplantae; phylum Streptophyta; class Magnoliopsida; order Lamiales; family Plantaginaceae; genus Plantago; species Plantago major. The sequence goes on from CM048841.1 coordinate 30,891,006, forward strand.
GATGACGTGGAGATGTTCGAGGCTGGAGTGGAGGACCGTGTTCTAGTAGAGACGGGTCCGTCCAGGCCAAGCACATCCGGGAGACCCGAAGGTATCCTCGAGGACGAAGAAGGTGAGGAAGAGGAAGATGAGGGCGAGGAGGAAGAAGGAGAAGGATCTCCTGCCACTCGTCCCTCTAGACGATCCATCGGTGATTGCATTACACCTGCCGCCTGCTCGATCCGGTCGTCCATTAATTGAGGGTCGTGGTGCCAAGGCGGCAAGGATCAAATTTCCTCGTCCCGCATCCGCAGATGGTGATAGCGAGTTCGGAGAGCTAAACGCGGACGGGATTCTTCCTACCTGTCCATCGAGGGTCAAACCTGAGGAGATTCCGGAATGGAGGCGAAAATGGGAGATCCCTGACTCCGTAGAAATCATGGTTCGAGCCCGCATGCATTCTATAACCCTCCCTGGATATATGTGCGTGCATGAGGTGGCCTTCTCTGCGGATGGAAGATCCCCATTGCCACAGTGAAAAACATTACGAACCATATTGGTATAGGTCCAGTCGGTTATCCCCAAGTCCTGGGTAACCTTATTTGCTTTGTAGTTTTTGCAAGAAGAAAGGCAATGGTGAATTTTGAGAACTTCAGCACTCTTCCATGTCTCGTTCGATCAAGAATCCACTATTCTATACTTTCATGAATAGGAAACCTTACAACTTTATCTCGGACTCCATTTCATCGTTGGGATCGAAGTGGTGGGATAGGTACGTTTTTGTCCGGATGGCTTTGAAGCCAGGGATGTCCGAGAGACGGAGGGAACAATGGGAGCTGCCCACAAAATTCCTTAATGAGAGTATTCCGGATTGGCGTCCCTTAGAAGAACGTGGCTCAAGTGGGTGGCAATCCATAAAAAGTATGACCCACCTACTTATCCGTTTCACGGATTAATCTGTCAGCCACTTCCCTACCTTTGCGGACTAACAGGTGAAGTAGATGTAGGAGGGAAGACGGACTTCAGTAAGGATTCGTTGACTTGAGACTTGGCATCTTTTCTTTTTCAATATACTCTATTTTGATTACGTATTTCCGCAATTCTGATAATTCTTCTTTATTCCAACTGTATCTAACGCCTCTGGTTTATTGTGTAGCTTATTGGTTCGACTATATCATGTCGACACTCCACGAGAAGAAGAAGTTGCAGAGAGAGCAGCAAGCCTTGGAGGTAGACGCTGGTCAAAGGACCAAGATCATTAACACTTCCGCGGGTCTTCCCATGCCCGATCCGAAGAATGCCGCGGTTTTTGCTGCGGAGGAAGAAAGGCGGAACAAGGCCGGAGAGGATTCTCAGGCCTTGGCGGTGCCCGACAAGGGTAAAGCCCCCCTCACTCGGAGCGCCACTGCTTCGAAGTCCCAGGCCTCCGCTGCTGCTGCACCACAACGGGAGGTGTTGATGCGGGACGCCATTACCTCGGGGCGCAAGAGAGGAGCAACCTCGGAGGCTCCTCCCACAGCAAAGAGACAACAATTGTCCGCTGTTCTTCCTGTTGATCAAGCTGCTCTTGACAAGGAGTATGAGCTGGCTTGCGGGCTCCCTGAGGTTGAGCGGGTCGGAGGGCTGGATGGGCTATACCAACGGGTAAGTAATCTTTGGATGCTCTCCTTGGTTTGTTCTTAGTATGATAAAAGTGCAACTTATATTCTTACGGACTTCTCGCAGCTCGGCTGTTTCGTCAGGGCCATGCAATGGAAGGCCGCTGAACGCGCTACCATTGAGGAGGATCTCCACAAGGCTGTGGCCACTTCCGCGGATGAGGCTGAGAAGGCAAAACAATTGGAGATGCGGCTGAAGGAACAAGAAGTGAAGTTCCATAAGCTGAAGGCCAGCTGGGAAGAAATCAAGGCGGACCTCGATTGGCAGGAGAACTTTGTTCACAAGTCGATGAAGTCTTTTCTGGATTCCAAGGATATACTGCTCGGAGGCCTCCAATATGCCCGCCTTCAAGCTGGTCGTGACTTCATGGAGTCCGACTCCTTCAAGTTCTTGATGGCGGACAAATCCGATGCTTCTCGCCTGAATGGGTTCGTGTCCGCTATCGGACAACTGCAGTCCAAGGGACTACTTCCTCCGGACTTTAACTGGAAGACGGAAGGGTTAATCCCTTCTGCGGATGCTAATGGCGTGGAAGTCCCCGTTGACAGTGTCTCGGATGAACAGTTGGCCGCGTGCGAGTTTGCAGAACTCGTCACTGAGGAAGGTGAGATCGAGATCCGAAATGGCGGGCCCTTCCTCCCAAGATGGGTCCCGGATGCTCTCCGGAAGGTATGCTTTGTACCCTTTGACAATTACCGTGCTTTCTGAAGAAGTGGTTCGCCCTTCATTGCCGGGTTGTTGGCTATCCCGCGGATTTCAACTTGTTCAATGTTGTTGAGTCCATTGCTGCACAAGCTACCTCCAATATGCCCCCAGTCGATCCGCCTCAAACTGGTGAAGCTGGTCCGAGCCAAGCTGGGCCTCAGTGAGAAGTCCGAGGTATGCCCCGTTGAAATTCTGTATTTGCTGAATTTTTCTGTTGTAATTGCATCTTTTGATAACTCGGAATGTCCTTACATACTATAACAATGTTTCGTATTTTATCCGAGGAGTTGAACCTCCTATGCTTCCAAACTATTACTTGCTCTCTTCTTCGTTCCCTTTTTATCATTGCTCATCTGAAGTTTTTATAAATTGTCCATCTCTTAAGAGCACGGACCGCCGTAGACGGCATCTGATGTAGAAATCAGACCATCATCTTTTCGATACTTGGGCCATTCGCCCTTTGGGATGTCTAATCCTTCTAGAAGGAGGAAGGTGAAACAGTGAAATAGCCATTATGACTACGTCTTTTCATCTTCTTAGTCGTCGGATGATCGACAGATGGCGAGATCTGAAAGACTCGTTGCCACTATAAATAAGGGTGTGGTAATTCTCCCTTTTTCACTGTTGTACTTTCCCTCACTCTTTCTTGTGTTTTATCCACTTTATTATCCCATGAGTCGGTGTGCTTTAGAATGTCGAATCGGCGATGAAGAGTATAGTCCTTTGGGTGAATCTACCATGAACATGCATCCGCCCATTTACCCGGGTAGAGGCACCGCAGAAGACCCGATTGTCCTGGATTTTGAAGGCGATCCCCCTCAATGTCCAGGAATAGCTAGGAGATTGGCTGAGGAGGAGAGAGAGCGGACGCTGAGGTTGATCCGTACGAGGATCCGTGCGCAACAGCAAGCTCGTCAGGGCCGAGGTGGAGGCTCGGAGTCCCAAGGCTCGACTTTCGGAGTCTGGTGAAGGAATAAGGCGGGGTATGCCCCGTGGATGCATGTACTTATTCTTGGATCCTTCCAGATTGTACTTCTGTTATGTAAATGTTCGGATAATTTTGTTTATAAAATTCGAACTATTTTCCCTCGGATGGGATTTCCATCTTTTTTGTGAGACTTGCTCGGATGATATTGACGCATATATTTTGTAAAATGGCTAAGAAACTTCGAACGTAGTTGATGGGCTTGTTTAGGCTTGATTGGATAAAGCTGTCTTGCCAATCTCGCCCAAATGAATAGTTTAGCCCATTGTCGACGCCGAGTTCGACGGTTTGACGCCTATTGGTTCGTCACTTCCATAAATCTGGATCCCTCTTAGCCTTAGTCGTGCAGATCCAACTTCCACTTTCCAAATCTACTCAATAGCAAGAGGACGATCTCTTGAATAGTTTCCCCCTCTTGACTCCCATCCACTCTCAAGTCGGCGTCCATCCTGAGTTTGAGAGTGGCGTGGGTCTAGAGGGGAAAATTGTTGAAGATCAGACACCGAAAGGCATAGATCTCGGTTTTAAATGTATGTCCGTCTCCTTTGCTTTCTGCCAACCCCACTTTAATGGCTCAAATCTCTCTTATATTGGAAACGGTCTCCTAATTTCAAGAGAGTTTGAGTCTTTAAAGCCGGTGAGGCGGAAATCTCTCCTTGTCTGCACCTTGTTTTCCCCGGACACAGGATTTGCATCGCCACGTTTTGGCGGTATCTCGAAGGATTCCAAAGACGCTTTAACCGCTTTCGTGGTGCGTAGATCGAGTTCGACCTCCGTGGAAATCAAACCGCCGACACGAAGAAGTTTTTCTCGGGAACGATCTTATTGGGAGATGGCGTATCTCCGAGACGCTTTTTACGCATTTTTCGTGGTTATGTCCGTAAGTTCGGATAATCGATCCGGGATTGTAAACTGTACAGACAAGATTATGTATAATTCGTCTTTGTATGAATGAAATCTCTTGCTTTTCTTGTCATTAATCGAACATTAAATCTCAGATGCGTAAATCGAAAAATCACAAATCGAAAGATAGAGGTTGTATTGATTTGCGGAAATTCAATTACAACTTGCGGGCTCTATGGCCAATGACAAAAGGATAAAAAGAGCAGAATCGGCGGAGTTACGTGTAATAAATAGTTGAAATTGAGATGATCAATCGACATGATGGAGCTCCGCGCAATTATCTTTATGCATAGAACTTCTGAAGGTTTCTAGCATTCCACGGATGCTTGAGGGGATGTCCGTTCTCATCTTCTAATTCATAACTCCCATTTACTTTTGCCCCAACAATCTTGTAGGGACCTTCCCACTTGGGTTTGAGTTTCCCAATATTGCTCAAAAATCGGCTCGTTGAGCACTAGGTCCCCGACTTGCAAGTTCGCCGCATGAACGTTCTGTTGTAGGCGGGCAGCGGTTGCCTGATACCTAAGGATATTCGCCAGTGCATCAGACCTTTTCTGTTCAAGCATGTCCAGCTCGAATATCCGAGTTTCTTGGTTTGCCTTGTCTTCGAACTCTTGGATTCTCAAAGTCTCTACAGCAATCTCGGATGGTATGACTGCCTCTGAACCATACACCAAGGAGAAAGGAGTTTCTTTGGTCGCAGTCTGTGCAGTGGTGCGATGCGCCCATAGCACGCCTTCTAGGTCGTCCGCCCAGCTTTCTTGCGAAGTTCTTAACCGTTTCTCGAGGATCTTGATTATTGTTTTGTTTATGGACTCAGCCTGTCCATTGGCTTGCGGGTATCCAACAGATGTAAATCGTTGCTCGATTTTGAAGGACGCCAGCCATTCCTTGAGCCTATGTCCTGAGAACTGGGCACCATTGTCCGAGACGAGAATCCTGGGCAGGCCAAAGCGATAGATGATATTCTTCCAGATAAAGGTCCGCACTCGACTCTCTGTAATGGTTGCAACAGCCTCGGCTTCTACCCATTTGGTAAAGTACTCCACAGCCACAATGAGAAACTTTTTCTCATGGTACCCTCGGAAATGGTCCGACAATGTCGATACCCCATCGATCGAATCGACACGCTATGATTGGCGGAATCATAGGGTTCGCGGACGATGGGATGTTTGCGTAATATTGGCAATCGACATCTCCGGGCGTGGTCGGAATCTTACCGATGGTGGGCCAATAATAGCCTTGTCAGAATTTTCGGGCGAGGGTCCTCCCGGAATGACTTCCGAGCTTCCGTTGTGTATCTCTTCCAAAGACGGTCCGTGCTTCTTGTGGTTCAAGCATCTCGGTGGGTCCCGTAAAAGATCTTTTATGAGATCATCACCCATTATAAAATATCTATTCGGCATTGCACACTCTTGATTCTTTCGGATCGGCTGGCAAAGATCCGTCCTTGAGATAGTTAAAATTGTCAGTCATCCAGTTTCTTCCTGTGTCAAGTATCATGACCGCCGAACTGGGACCCATGAAGGATGAGTCAGTAATGGTGAGTAGAATTACTCTCCTTGTGTCCAAAGTCATCAGAGATCGTATTTTGCCAAGGCATCGCCTCTTTCGTTCCAAGCTCACAAACTTTTCCAAGGTGAATTCCTGGCTGGCCTCATTCTTGAGTAGCTCAAGATACTTGATCATCGAAGGACCTTCGTGGCAAAACTTCACGAAAATTGGGCCTCGACGATTTGTGAGTCTGTGAGCTTTGACCTTCCGGGCTTGAGTGACTTGGCTAGCCCCACTAAAAGTGCCTCATACTCTGCCTCATTATTGGTAACTTTGAAATCCAAGGAAATTGCATAGTCGAGTTCCGCGCCATCTGGGCTCTTAAGGTAGATTCCAATTCCTCCCACTTTTCCAGTGGAAGAACCATCGACTTCCAATGTCCAGATATCGGAAGGATGTTTTTTGATTTGGAGATCTCCTGCGAGCTCCTGAGGTTCCGCTCTTGGTTCATCCCCTCCAGTGATTTTCGTTCTGATGTTGTCCGAACTGGGGTTTCTGGGAACATCACCAAGTAGAAACATTTGGTTGACCCGAGTTTCCCCCTCTGACAAAGGGAGGGGACGATTGATGAACTGGGCTTCCTCGAGGTTTTCTTGGTTGAATATTGGCAGGACTGGATTTCGGATTATATGCTTGGTGATTAAGCACTCGAACACTTGCTTGTCAGGGACTTTCTCCGAATCCTTCTATGGATAGTCCGCTAAAAAGTCGGTGAGGACCTGAGCCTTTTTGGCTGACGGAGCCTGGTAGCAAATGTCGTATTTGCTTAGCTCGATAGCCCACTTAGAGAGTCGTCCTGATTGCTCGGGCTTTCCTAGGACCTGTTTCAAAGGTTCCGCAGTTAGTACCACTATTTTGTGAGACTTAAAGTAAGGTTTTAACCGTCTGGCGGTGTAAACCAAAGCGTATGTGAGTTTCTCGATCTTCACGTATCTTGTCTCCGCCCCAGCAAGGGCTTTGCTAAGATAGTAGATCGGCAAATGCTCGTTAGCTTGAATCCGTACTAACACGGAGCTCATTGCCTCTTCCGTGATTGCTAGGTAGAGGTAGAGCGGTTCTCCTTTGACGGGTTTGGAGAGCAGTGGAGGGGAATGGAGGTACTCTTTCAGTTTCTCGAAAGCCTCAGAACATTCCGCGGTCCACACAAAGTTCTCTCCTTTCCGGAGGATTTTGAAGAACGGAAGATTCTTTTCCGCTGATCGAGAAATGAAACGACTTAAGGACATCAGACGTCCAATAAGCTGTTGTACCTCGTTGAGATTCTTCGGATGGGGCAGATCCAGGATTGCTTTGATCTTCTCGGGGTTTGCACTTATCCCTCTTTCTGTGACCATGTATCCCAGAAACTTTCCTCCCTTCACCCCGAACGTACACTTTTCGGGATTCAACTTCATCCCATACTTCCGCAGAATGGAAAAGCAATTTTTGAGATGCTCAATATGCTCTTCTCCAGTCTTACTTTTAACAAGCATGTCGTCTACGTAGACTTCCATAGTCTTGCCCAACTCCTCCTTGAACATTTTATTCACCAATCGCTGGTATGTAGCTCCTGCGATCTTCAATCCGAATGGCATCACCTTGAAACAGTATACTCCCCGCCTGAAGAAGTTTTCTTGATGTCTTCCTTGGCCATCCGGATTTGATAGAAGCCCTGGTATGCGTCCATGAAGCTTAGGAGCGCACATCCGGCGGTAGAATCTACCAACTGGTCTATGCGAGGTAGGGGATAAGGATCCTTTGGGAAAAACTTGTTGAGTCTTGTGAAGTCATTGCACATCCTCCACTTTCCTGGGGCCTTCTCGACGAGTACCACATTACAGACCCAGTTCGAGTATCTAACTTCTTCAATGTGCCCGGCTTTCAAGAGTCGGTCAACTTCCGCAGATATAATTGCATCCTTGACCGGGCCAAAGTCTTTCCTCTTCTGTCGAATATACCTGTTCGAGGGATCCATGTTCAGACGGTGAACAGTGATTCTCGGATCTATTCCCTTCAAATCATCAGTACTCCAAGCAAATACATCCCTGTTGTCTCGGAGACAAGTAATAAGTTTCATCTCCACTTCTGTGCTCATCTCTGTTCCGATTCTTGTCCTCTTATCCGGGCTTCCAACAACAATCTCGATTTCCTTGAGAGTTTCATGAGGCTCGATCCGTGCAGTCCTGGGGAATTTCTCCTTCGGGCTTCCTACCCCTATCTGCGGATTCTCCTGTTTGGGCGGGAGAACAACTCTCGGATCGGAGGTCATCGTCATTGCCAAAACGGGGGCAGATGCCCTTCTCGTGGACATAATGTAACACTCCCAAGCTTCTCGGATATTTCCTACCTCTTCTCCTACTCCGAAGGGAGTTGGAAATTTCATTCTGTTGTGTAAGGTGGATGAAATAGCCCGGAATTGATTGAGTCCTGGGCGTCCAAAGATGGCGTTATAGTCGAAGGTCCGATCAACCACGCATCGGACCGATTGCATTCTGGCGGGAAGGTTCCGAGTGAAACGTGTAACGTAACACTTCCTAGTGGTCGCACAGTTCCCCCTCCAAACCCCAGTATTGAGGTGTGAACTCTGTCGTAGCGGATTCTTCCCAACTCCATCTGATCTAGCGTCTTCTTAGAGATGATATTCGAAGAACTCCCGGTATCCACCAGAATTTTGTTCACTCGATAAGTCGCGATGGTCAATGAAACCACAAGAGGAACGTCCGGGTCGTCAATCTCCTCGCCTCCTGCCGTAGGAGGGGGGATTTCGCTATCATCGAAAGATATTGCATTTGTTCCTCGAATTGCGGGGGCACCGTACGCCCTGTCATTGTTCCGGAGGTTTTGGGCGGTCCGCCTCAGATTCCTCGCTATCACCTCCGGAGGGTCCACTGCGATAGTATTGATCACTCCATTTGGAAGGTTCTCCATTTCCGCCTCATCGCCATATCCGTACGGATGTCCTCCCCTGCGCGGCGGATAGCCTACTGGCGGAGGTGGCAAAGATAGTGGGCGAGGCGGTGGGTCAGCAGCGTTATCCTCCCTTCTTCGCTCCGTCCTATCGTGCCTGGAGGGCTCGTCCGCATATATGTGCTCCTTCAACTTGCCTTTTCTCACCAGGTGCTCGACCTCTGTTTTTAACTGGACACAGTCGTCAGTCTCATGGCCTCTGCTCTTGTGAAATTTGCAATATCCCTTCGCGTTTCTATTTCTCCGATTATGGGATGGCTTTGGCCATTGGACGTCCAACTTCTTCTCAACAATAGTGGCCAAGATGTCGGATCTCGGCTTATTGAGGCGTGTAGTCCGCGAATCTCCTGGGTGGACTCCTCTCCCTGTAAATGCCTTTGTCTCTGTGATCTTTCTTCGGATCAAACTTCCCCTGGCGTTGCTCTTGTTTCTGCGGTTCCTTTCCTTTCCTCGATCCTGCTCGGACTGGTACATTCCTTCGGTATTCTTCTCCGTACATCACCTCCTCACAGATGTCATCCAAGTGCTTTTCGCTCCTCACTTCCTGACTGGAGAGCTTCCTCCGCAGCTCGGAGTTGTAAGTATTAGCATACAGGTGACGGACCCGTTCCTTAATACTATGGGGCTCAACCCGGAGTACTTCCGTATTGAAGCGATCTAGGAAAGTTCGAAGATCTTCCTGCTCCCTTTGGATGACTTCAGCCAGGTGCTCGACAGTACGTTTTCTTCTTTTTGATTTTCCGAATCGTGCCAAGAACTTTGAAGACAGATCTGCATACGACCTTATTGACTTGTTTGGCAAAGCGGTGTACCAATCTATAGCTGTGCCGAAGAGGGTGGAGGAGAACGTAAGGGCTTTAGTATTGTCACTCAGCCCCTTGTAATCCATCTTGCTGTTGTACCTTGTCAGGTGACCCACGGGACAAGTATCCCCGTAGTAGTATTCCAAGTTCGGAATCACTTGATCCGAGTTCCTATTTCTTTCCTTCTCCCTCATGATATCATCACATAGAGGATTCGGCGCACTTGTAGTGATCTGCTCATGGTCCTTTACCAGGCATCCGAGGTTCAGGATTTGGGTTTCTAAAGCTTTTTGCTGGGCGTATATTTCATCCCTGTCATGACCTCTCCTGTTCGTGGATGGACTGCGACATCCATGGGAGTTCGTCTAGCCGGACGATCGGAATGGTTTCGCTACATGATCTCTCCCTCATGGGAGCTTGTCGCGAACTCTGGATGCTGTTACCTTCTTGGTATTCTCTTCCTCACCGGACTTATAAGCGAGGTCGGTCTAGAAGGTTTCGCAAATCCTCCTGGGGCAGCTGATCTCCTAATCTCTGTTGGATCGGATGATGTCTGTTTCTTGACAAGGCGGGCTCCGCTTGAACCGCAGTAACCACTGGCGGAGTGGCTTGCTGAGGGTGGGCATTGTTAGACCCTAGGCATCCTTGGATAATCGTGAGCAACCTATCAAACTGAGTTTCGCTTAGTCCGAGGTCGCCAGGCGACAATATGACCATCGGTCATCGTAAACTGTTGACCTGTGGTTGGGCCTTGAGCTTCTGCCGGAGAAGCTCGTGCTACCCCTTCTCCATGGTCCGTAGGCACGATATTCACAGGGACGCTTTGGCCTCTTCTAAGCGGGGCGTCTCTTTCCTCATCCGAGGACAGGCTGGCAGTCCGCCCGTCACTCGGATATCTCCTTCCAGCGTTCCTCGGCCTCTGCGCCCTTCGTCCCCGGGTGGGCGGACGTCCTCGTGGGCGTGGTGGTGGTGTTCCTACGCCCGCAGCAGTAGTTCGGACTGTTCGTCTTGTTCTAGCCATCAGCACAACACAAAGATCCTTTTTTGTAAAGACTTCCCACAGACGGCGCCAAAATGTTGAGGGGTAAACCTCGAACACCAACACTACTACTGCAAGTAACCTAATCTAAGCTCCACCTCCAACTTGAAGTCCGAGAAAAGGCTTGTCCGAGAAAGAGCACCTGAAAGGACTAAGTGGGGGGGGTTAGAACGGGTTACCCGGATTGCCAAGGTCAATCCAGAAGGAGGCTTTACTCAAAGGAGAGATGATAGCTCTCAATGCAATAGTAATGGGAAAGGTATTATGGATATCACTTATCACTTATCACTTGAATCTCCCTTTGAATGTCACTTACCTTAAGGTCTTGGACCTTGTGCTATATTTATAGTTATCATGTACTTATGAAGAGGTTCATAAGATGATGCCAAGTGTATGATTCAGATATGGACACCAATGCTACCTTTGGCCCATGGCCCATTAGTGAATAGTAATCCAATACTAATTAATGGGCCGGGAGGGTAGTTTGGTCCTTTCCCTCTGAGAGTACTGTTCCGCATGTTGGGTCCGTGTTAGTCCCTCGGACGCACTGCCTTGGTTGATCCGCCTTGGTGACTCTGGATGTCCGAGCCAGAGTCTCACGGAAGTGTCTCGATGGTTACATTATATACGTTTGGTCTTAAAGTAATGGTGGCGTCGAGATTCTCTGCGGTCCGTTAAACATCTCTGTCGACATGGTCAGGTTTGGAAGTTCTTTCCTTAGCCAGCTCGGACTAGCTGTGGAGATATAGTGACTTCAGCGTACTGGTCGATTCACTTTGGTCGGACCATGTGAGGTTGGACCAGTACTGAATTGGCTAGTTAAGCCGTGATGCGCTTTAGGACACGCTCTATGACGCCCTTAACGGATTGGACACATTTCCGTATCAACAATATTACCTTCAACACACTCACAGTGAGTAAAAATTTATGAACATAGTAGTAGTATTTAATGAAAAGAAATTCAGAACATTTCTTAGACCATCTCCAAGAGAGTGTGCTGAGCGCCATTTTCTCTTCTTTTTTTTTTTAATTTTTTTTTGTTTTTCTTTTCTCTTTTTACTTTATTTTTTGGAGAGTTGTTTTTTCTTTTTTTTTTTTTTCTATTTCTTTCCCACTTTTGTCTCTTTTATTGTTTTCTATTTTTCTTGTATTGTAATTTTTATTTCAAGTAATGTATTTTTTTTCAATTTCAAATATTATTGAATATTTTCATATGATAATAATATTTATAACAATATAAACATACTTATATACATATAAAACATTACTTATAATTTAAAATATATATTATTTGAATTTAAAATCATACTTGTAAAAATTAAAAAAAATATAGATACTAAAAACGTACCTGAAAAATGTAAACTAGATTATAATGACCCATTCTTACGATTTGGCCATGGGTGCTCGATCAGGTCTTTCTGCAATAACTTCACTCTAGCAGGATATATCAGTGTTTCGCGCTCTCGGATCCGTGTGAGTTTCTCGGTCTGATAACTAGGATTTACATATAGTAGCTTAATTGTTCTAATTTTCAATTTCAATTATTGTAATTTTCAATTTCAAGTATTTTAATTTTTTAAGTAATGTATTTTTAAACAATTAATGTGATTTTGTTATAATTAATTAATGACATTTAAAATAAATTCAAGAATAAAGTTTAAAAGAAATGAGAAAAGAAAATGAAATGAAAAATTAAGTTTGAAAGAAATTTGAAAAGAAATAAATTTGGACTTCAAATATTGGAGTAGAGAATTACATAGAGTTGTAAAAATGGTTGCAGTGAATGGAATGCTGACGTGAATGCTAGATAGAGTGAGTCACAACAGATGATCTAAGTAGCGTGGTCTATCACTTATGGTAGTCTAATATGACAAAATTATCTACTCTTGTGATGCTGTCTTAGAAATTTCTGAGCTATAGAGACCTGTGCAAAATTTAAACGTAAGATCAAGATAAATAATATTAAAAATAGAATAAAATTTCGTTATTTGAATATTTATTATCATCAGAACTATTATTTATTTTATAAAACAAATAAATACGAAAATATCTAATGTATATTTTGTTTTTAATAATGAGTAAAACAGTCTCTAGATAATTTATCTAGAAACTGATCTATATTATCAATAAAATCATCGATGTTATTAATCAAAACACCTATGTTTTCAATATTGATGTTTTTCATATGACAACAATACTAATTTCGTTAATAATATAGACGTTTTGACAAATAATATAAATGGTTTTATTGATAATATAAGTCGTTTTTAAATCGAAATGGAAAAAAAAAGGGAAAAATAAAATTTTATTATACGCCCACGATAATTCTGAGGGCCAGGACAGACACCTAATTGTTTGTTGGCTGGAGCCGCTGGACCATTGAATTGAATGTCAATCTCCTCAACCCATATGGCTCGGCCAGGACGTTACATAAGGAGTCACAGTCATCGCAAATACTATTGTTATTGTTTCCATCTTTAAATTGGACCTTTGGTTTCGTGCACACACTACCTAGTCTAGACTTTGATGCAGAAAATCAGAGAAAAAACAGACATGCTCATTTGTTTTTTTGTCATTGTTTATTGGTTTTGGTCATAAAAAAAGGCATGGACATGCATAATTAATTGGAGTCTTGGAGAAACAAAAGACAAATTTCTCTACGATCTATAGAGTCTGCTGGTGACTGGTTTTGTGGAGCGGAGTGAGGCTAGAGAATAACAACCCAAAAAAATGGCAGACGATATCAAGAAAGCACTCATTCTTCCAAACCCAGAACATATCAATAGAAAAGAAGCGATTTTTGAGGAACTGAGGAAGCAATTATGGCTGGCAGGTCCTCTGATCTTGGTCAGTTTGTTGCAGTTCTGTTTACAGCTGATATCTGTAATGTTTGTTGGTCATTTGGGAGAATTGGCTCTTGCTGGTGCCTCACTAGCCACCTCGTTCGCCTCCGTAACCGGTTTCTCATTGTTGGTGAGGATGATAAACGACCCTTCTTCTTTATATATCTGTTCTAATCTAATGTCATTCTTATTATTAATAGTACCTTGAGGTTTCTGTAAGAATGCATGTATGCTTGTTACCTGTGTCATGGTATGAATTCCTTCTTTGAAGTTTCTCATTTTAATCTGTTTATGATTTAAAGATATATGTTTAACAAAAATAGGTGATACTGTATCTCATAAGGTATGAGTGAAGAGTTAATTGATTTTTATGGAGGTGTTTAATCATTTTATTAACAGATAATCTAGCTGATCTGTTCAATATGGTTTTGTTGTCACTGGTAGCTTATAAGGACATTAGCTGATTACTAAGCATATTATTGAAAGATCAATGTAAAGTAGGTTTTCAAATAAGGTACCTTGTCATTCATATTCACCAATAGACTCATTCAAGTATGTATAAAAAAATCAACGTATTTTGGTTAAATAAGCTGGAATGGTCACCGCACACACTGTAGTATGTATAAAAAAATCGTGTAGCATACTAAAATGATTAGATTATCATATCAGCTAGCTTATAAACAATCAGATAACATTCTCGTAACAAGTTTTTTCCGAAAATAAGTTTATAAGCTAGTTGATTTCGTGTCTCACTCCATTTTCACTTCTGGTATGCTTTCTTTGCACCAAATTTTTTTATCTTCACATTCACATGATCTTACAAGGAGAAAGCAGTTTATAATCCACAAGTCAGTGTGTTATTCCAGAAGCTTGATGAGTCCAAAATTGACACTTGATAAGCCAACTCTCTGATCTTTTCATTACAATTTACAACATAGTATACAGGAAGTTAAGAACTTGTTGCTCAAAAAGATACTTGATAAGAGTGGCACACTCCCAGTGAAAGCAAACAATTTCGAAACCTGTAGTCATTGGTCTCAAGTCTCAAGAAATCTGAAACAGATTGTACAAGGCTTAGGATGGAGTCTATGTAAACTACATCCGGTAAGTACAAACTGAGATTTCAGCAGCAGAAGAACAAAACAAAAATTACTTTTACGAGCAGGACTGCACGGTTGAATCTTGAAATCACCATCAGTAACAAACCTTCGTGATGTGCCACCAAACCGGGAAGCTGCACCTATGTTGAGTTAGTTTCCATTTCGTCCAGTACATGTACTTATGTAAGCTGCAGACGGTCAGTCGTGCTTAAAATAAAAGCAATTCATAGACATGATATAGCAGTCCCTAGAACATAAATATGAGGGGTAGCACAGGAAATAGCTGCTCTCAGATTATTCGAACACTCTTTTTTATGTTAACTGTACCACTACCAGACCACAACATACGTTCTTGCTCTACTGATTATTTGTTTCTTGAAATGGATTAAGACTTTGTGTGTGCAATTTTATGTTGAAATATTGTTGGGCTCTCTGAGAATGAAATAAATTTGTTTATAGAAAACTGTAATGAATCTTGAGCTCCATTAGTATATCTTAATGCATATATTTCTAATTTTTCATCCCTTTTTGTGATCGAGTAGATGGGCATGGCTAGTGCATTGGAGACGTTGTGTGGTCAAGCATATGGAGCAAAGCAGTATCACATGCTTGGCATACATATGCAGAGGGCAATATTAGTCTTGTTACTCGTTTGCATACCCCTCGCTGTTATTTGGGCAAACACCGGTCCAATTCTAACTGCTCTAGGACAAGATCCACATATAGCCATACAGGCCGGACTTTACGCGCGTTTTATGATTCCAAGCATTTTTGGTTATGGCCTACTACAATGCTTAGTCAGATTCCTGCAAACACAAAATATTATTTTCCCCATGTTGATAAGTTCTGGAATCAGTACTTTGTCCCATATTTTGTTATGCTGGTTGCTTGTTTTCAAATCTGGCCTCGGTTTCAGAGGAGCTGCTGTAGCTAATTCCATATCATACTGGTTGAACGCTTTGATATTAGCCCTTTACATCAAATTTTCCCCGTCGTGTAAAAGAAGTTGGACAGGAGTTTCAAGAGAAGCTTTACACAATGTTTTCACCTTTGTTAGGCTTGCCATCCCTTCAGCACTCATGGTCTGGTAAGTAATCTACTACTATTTCCTTCAAATTGGCTCCTGTTTATATGATGACTCTATGTTGATGAATTTAGTTCTGTTTCTGATGAAAATGTAACAGCTTGGAAAACTGGTCATTTGAAATGATGGTTTTACTTTCTGGTCTGCTACCGCATCCGGAGCTAGAAACCTCAGTTCTTTCAATCTGGTGAGAGTTTTTCCTGATCTTTTACTTGGAATGTTCCTATCTACGTAGCTAACTGAAGTTTTCTCTCAGCCTTAATACAGCCGCAACGGTTTGGATGATACCCTTCGGACTCAGTTGTGCTGTAAGGTTAGTTCATGCTGCAAGCCTATTATAAGTAAACATTAGCCAACAGAAACTCTAAAATAGTACTCACCTAATTGTCTTTACATCTATATAAATAGTACGAGGGTCTCAAATGAACTGGGAGCTGGCAATCCACAAGCTGCACGTCTGGCAGTTGTGGTGGTGTTATTCATGGCGCTAAGTGAGGGTGTTCTAATAGGATTGCTTCTGATCTTAATACGGAATGTATGGGGATACGCTTACAGCAACGAGGTTGAAGTCGTTCAGTATGTAGCAACAATGCTGCCAATTCTTGCTTCATCCCACTTCTTGGATGGCATTCAGAGTGTTCTTTCTGGTACATGTACTTGATATTCAGAAACTGTACCATTACACTAGTTGACGTCGTGTATGCTTATTCATGCCTAACAATACCTCGTCTCTGTGAATTTTTAGGTGCCGTCAGAGGATGTGGGAGGCAGAAAATTGGAGCCTTCATCAATCTTGGATCGTACTATCTTGTGGGCATTCCGGTAGCTATATTGCTAGCTTTCATTTTACACATAGGAGGAAAGGTAAAATGGATGCAATGTATCTCGTTTTTACGTGAAGTATCATATATCATAGATCAACATGTGTGCGTCTGGTCTAACATGTAACAGGGTCTCTGGTTGGGAATCCTGTGCGCGCTGCTGATGCAAGTGGTGTGCCTTTCGGTTCTAATAATACGAAACGACTGGGATCAGGAAGTAAGTTCTTGATCTTGAGTTAATCAGATGAATGTTAAAATCATACTCAGACTGATAAACTGTTTGGAAATTGTTCCTTTATTAGGCAAAGAAGGCAAGAGAAAGAGTGTATGAGTCCACAATTCCTGTTGATGGACTGTCATGAAGATCTCCATATTGTATTGAATCTGGCGGGTGGATTGCTGATTATTCTGGATTTCGGTTTTCCAGAATCAATTTTGAATGATTCCTGTGTAACAGGGAATTACAAAATCAGATTAGGAGTCTTCAAAACATTTATTATTTTCAATCTAATTTTACCATTTACCCTAGTAAAAAACATAAATTTAAATGTGTTTAGTGGGAATTTTGAGTATTTCGTTGAAGACATTCTACTGAGTAGCAAAGTAATCCCCAGAATTGCATCCAATATGGATATTCAATATATAATTTAATGAGAATTACTTTTTACTCTAATAACTTTTGATAGACTTTGAATTTATCCTCCACAAGGACTTTAAATTCACTTAGATAGAAATTTAAGTTCCTTAAATCATATCCTTAGCTAAATCCCTTTAACCCTAAGTTCCCAACTTAGTATCTTCAATCGTCTTTCTTTGACTTCCCAAGTCAAATACTCCCGTTCCTCAAAGGGTTTCATTTAACTTTACAAGTTAAGTAGTTTCTCCATTAACCTTGTTTCAAGGAGTTTTCTTTAGTAATCCAACTAAGTAGTTTCTCCATTCTTCTTAACACGCCTGTTGAGTGGTTGAAATGTGGTTGGCTTGGTCAAGACCGTGTATACCTTAATTACAATGTTTCAGTGACTTTGGTACACAAAAAACTCCACTTAAGTTCCTATATTACAAGGACTAAGTAGGATGTTTCTGGGAAACAAGACTTCTTATTTAGAGGAAAGAACATTTTATAGTCGCAACTTAAAGCTTGTTCTACCTCTTTACAAGTAGCTTCACAAAGCTTGAGCCTTGTAGGAGTTTTTGAGACTTAGAGTGATGGAGAAAGTTTGATTGGAATGAATGCTTGTGTGTTATGGTGGTGTTCGATATACTTTCTCGGCTACTAAGTGTCTATATTATAGTGCAAATAGATCCGTTTGATACAAATTCAAACAAGTTGTTGAAATGTACCTGACTTTTGTCATTACCTTCAACAGGTGTGCTTTATTGCAGGATAAAAGTTTTGTTGGTTCCGGTTAGCACTTTTGCTGCAAGAAAAATCAAAACGGCCATAACCACAACACACACTTGTAAACATGAGTATACACAAGCATATCTTTATACTACTCTTTCCTTCCATTTATTTCCAATGTGGGACAAATACAATAGTAAGTCCCAACTAGCACACTTTAAGCCAATTTATCATTTACACATAGAATTGGTTACCTCCCGTATCTTATACCTCCCGTATCTTATATCCATTTAGAATTGCGCATCCCACTTCGTAACGAGCTAAAGAACACGTAAAACTGAGCTGTGGAACTTAGATAAATAATCACTTAAAGTTACCCACTTAACACTTTAAAACTTATAACAATTTGGCTCTCTCATGGTTGCCTCTTGCAACCACACTTAGTTGCCTATTGCAACCAATTCCCCAACAAGTTTGTCCTTTAGTTTTACCAAAATACATTTTCAAACCTATTTTGTAACGAATTTATTACTTAGTTGTCTTTGAAAGACTAAGTAGTTGTTTCTGTCTTTTGAGAGACTACATTCAACAGGTAACGATCTTCAGTAGCTAGTTTGGTCAACCTACTCTATCTTACAAATTTTCACTTGACCAAGTAACTGCTGATGTATCACTTGCCGAAATATGTCATCTATATCTTAGATAACTTATTCAGTTATACTGAGTCTTCAGTGACTTGTATTCACAGCATCTTTTGCCGCAACATAAAAGTTGTAGGTCTTCAGCAGGTTGATCAAAAATAAAATTACATGCTCTTGAAAAACCTAACACTTATACAAGTCACTAACTAATAGTCAAGTAGGTTCCTCTTTTACAATGTCCAAACTAAAAAGTATCCTAAGGACTAAGAGTACTACTAACTTGCTGAGACTAAAGATGTCATGTGTTTGATCATCAAAATCTAAATTTGAACTAATAATTTTTTCCATTTTCTGATAGAGCAACGCATGGCTATCTTTTCTAAACATCCTAGTGCTGGGTGAGGAAACAATCCACAAATTTTAAGTTTCAGAAGATATTCTATCAAAATATTAAAGCGCAAAAATTAAACATCAACCAAATCACAATGAGTGATATTTGCTGAAAAGTTATATTTTCATTCATCCGCAACATTACAAGTAAAGGAATGGAAAGATAATTAGTACAAAAAGTTTCATCAGTTACAAAATAAAAGAAAGTACAATCAACATGCAGGCATACACATTAATTAAATTCTAAGTAACTCTGCATATCCTTCTGAGGTCTTCAAACTCCTGCAAATCTTTTAGTGTCATTCATAGAGTTGAGCATCAATTTCCTGATTTTGACTTCCATTTCCCTTGAGCTTTTGTTGGTCCAGATGGGAGAATAGTTTCATCCACAAATGTCTTCCCCATATCCACCAATGATGAAGTTGAAGTTCAGAGGGATATTTCTTCTTGTAAATCTTCTTCAGATAATCAAGATCCCATTCATATTCCTTTTTGGTTAGGTGGATGTACTCAAAGCTTTATACTTGAAGTCTTGACTTTTGTTTTGTTTCAGCAGTTAGTGCAACTTCAAGAGGTTTGTAGAAGGGACATTCTTCTTTCATATCCTTTGATTGAGCTTCCCTTCTGACCGAGGTACTTCAAAATCGAGCCAAAGTTATGCTTGATCTTTTGACAAGTTGGCTGAGTCTTCAGTGTATTCTTCTCTCCAGATGTACATTTGGTCTAGAATAGGGTATGGGAACTTTGTATACACATAAATTTTCCAGCTTTAGGACCAAAAACCCATTCTTTTGATGTACTACATTTGGAAGGATTGGTCATCACTTGTCTTTCCCCCAAGGAATCTGAGCAGATTCCCTAGCTAGTCTTTGGACCAATCATCTTTCCCTCATGTTTCTTTTGGAGTTGCCTAACTTCTTCTTTGCTCCAGGAGTGTCTTCCTCAGAGAGACTCGTACTATACCCATAAGGAGTCTTAGCCTTCAGAGGCTTTGTAGGGATAGGTTGTCTTGATGAGGGAACAATTCTCCGGAGGAGGATGATGTCCTTGATCTTTTGTAATTTGATTCTGCAAGAGTGATCATTTTCCTTGTCATCATAATCCCTTCTTCTAACAACTTGTCCCTTACATCCTTCAAGAACATCTTCAGTAGTTCTTCTCCTCTTGCTTGACCTTGGGTAAGGAGGTAGCGTGGGAACTACTTTCATCAATAACACTCTCCTTTGTGCTTGTTTCTTGGACATGAGGAGAAGACACTTCTGATGAGACAGTCTTCTTTTAAGATGAATTAGAATGTCTGATTTCAAGATCTACAACAACATACGCGAATTTCAAGATTCGATCAATTTTCCGACCAAAATGATGACGTGGCAACCGGAGTGTCAATTTTCCCTCCAAAAAACATATATTGACCGTATATATGCCTATTTTGACACAAAAATAAAAGAGAAAAATTATATTTCAGGACACGTGTCACTCTCTCGTTATTTCTGGATGTATTTTCATAAAAAAATCAAAAATAAATTTGAAAATTCAAAATAAATTATAAAAATAATAATTAATAATTCTAAAAAATAAAAAATTCAAAAAATATAAAAGTTAAAGGAAAAAATAATTTCCAATTGTGAAGAAATTATCCACATAATTATTATTTTCAATTTAATTTTTTTTTTGTTTTTAATTACTTCCATGGAAGAGCTTCTGGGTGCTTCTGGCCATGGAAGAATGTAATGGCGGAGGGAAGCAGGTGGATTGGAGTGGAGCTAGCGCACAGAGAGAGATGGGCGGCGTGGGTGTGATGGAGCAGGAAGCGACTTGTGAAGATGAGGCCCGTGGCGGTGGTGTCGGACTGGCGATAGAGGAGGCGCACAGAGCAGTGAGTGGGGTGGAGGCGAACTGGTGATGAAGAAGCAGGTGGCGGAAGGCGGCCGGATGAGGGGAGAAGAAGATTGATTGGCGATTTAGGGATTTTGCCCTTTTAAATTGATCTTTCCCTTTAACTCCAAATCTGGGAGCTTCCATGAAGAAGGACGAAGGTAGTAGTGTTCCAATCTTCCATTGCCATGGAAGCTCAGGCTCCAAGCTCCTTCAATGGAGTTCCAATGGAAGAAAATGAAATAAAGTGAAAATTATATAACTTATATTAGAAAATATGGATATTGTTTTTCAAATTTGTTTATAAAATTTAGCTTTGCAAATGTTTTTATTTTATAGGTTTGGTAAAAAAAATTGTGTTTTTCTATTTTCGTTTTATTTTTTTATTATTTTTTCTTTTTTATTAAATGGAAATAAGTGAAAATTAAATTTTTATAATTTATTTTGATTTTTAAAATTTATTTTATGATTTTTTGTATCAGATTTAATGAGAGAGTGACACGTGTCCTTAAATATAATTTTTTTCTTTTTTTTTGGGTCAAAATAGGCATATATACGGTCAAGATACGTTTTTGGACGGAAAATTGACACTCCAGTTGCCACGTTATCAATTTGGTCGGAAAATTGATCGGAGTACTAAAATTCCATATATGTCATCAGAACAGATCGAATGACAGCCATTCTAGTGTCTTAAAAGTAAGACCGCCTCATCAGAGGCATCAAAAAAAAAAAAAAAAATTCCCGACAGGAGGAGGAAGTGGAAGTGCATCAATACTTGTTCCAACATTGGGATGTTGATCACTTTCCCCATTAACCTTGTGTTGCTCAGAAGAGCTGTTAGGAATATCTGTTAGTATTTTGATCACTCATCACATGTTCTTATCTTAGCCAGAAAGGTGATTAAGTACTCTTTGTTCACTTGAACATTGTAAAAGAGGAAATCACTGAGTATGATTAGTCTAGTAAATCTTGTATTAGGATTATAGGTCTCTGAGTGTAATTTTTTATTTCCAGAAGACCATGAAGATCAATCTGAATGGAGCTTTTACGAAGATTAGAAGATGAATATTACAAGATTTATGAAGATATCAAGGTTTAGTCTAACTTCGGAAAGACTATGTCCTTAATCCTTTCTTAAGTGTATTTACTTTTGAAATATGATTCGACGATATACGACATCACGAGTATGGAGCATCAAGCCATCGAAAGGCTCATGTATCCGATTGAAGACTACAAGAAATAGTACAAGTGCATTAATTGCATCGGAAGAAAAGCCATTGACGCGGTCCTCTACGAGACATGAGACAAGGACTTCGAGTACTCATTTCAAGATAAGTATGATGAATTTGAATTGTGTCTAACGGATATCATTCCAACAACTCTCAAATTCAATATCACACACTTAGATCTTTGAAATACATACCTTAGAACGCTTCTATCTTGCAAACTTACCATCAAACAAAGTATTCTCTCAAGACTCTACTACCCTTCTCGAAAGCTTTACATTCGTCGAAGAATCACTAGTAGTTCTAAGTTGTCTGAACCTTAACAAGAGATTGTTATTCGTGAAAGAGTTGAACTATCGGACATCCTTTCGAAGCTCAATCTCCGAGCGGACATCAATTACTGGGTCAAGAAAGAAGCATCGCCATCCACGAACAAGTGTATTAAGTAGTCTTGTTCTATTAGGCTCTCGAAAACAAAATCGAAAAGTTATACGAAGCCTCTCTCGACAAACCTTATAACCAACACCAAGGCGTGGAGTAGAGGAAGTACTTGATTTGGGAAATCAGGAATAACTCCAAAGTTATCTGAGTAGAGAAAGTACTTAGCTCTAGGTGAGGAATAACTTCGAGAACATTTGGTTGGGAACCATTTGTTTATGAATCTTAGAATAGGATTATTGTAAGGTGAACTCAATTATCTGTTCTAGTGAATTCTAGGTCTCAGAAAGACCGAAGTGGATTAGTTGGAGGATTACGCCACCTCCAGATACCACTATACTTGCTGTATCATTTACCTTTCTGTATTTACATTTCAGCAAAGCACACACACATACTTATTGTTTCTGCACTTACCTATCTTAAAGTCTCCCGCGCTCTGAATTTAAGTATCAGAAACCTGAAACCCCCAGGTTTCTGAGAAACTGTGTTTATCGACAAAAGTTTTAAAAGACTATTCACCCCCCCTCTAGTCTTTTACTTTGCCGTTATCTGGACCAACAAGAGCGGTGTACGAATTGTACCAGGGCTTTGTTCAATTTATGAGTGAGTACACCTAGGTTGTTGAGGACTGTTTGTTGCTCTCTTTTCAGATCTGAGCAAAGAGCTTTGTAGCCAGTTTCTTTGTCACCAGTGATTTCATTTAGTATCTTATTAATGCTTTCAACAGTCTCCATTGATTTCTCAACAGCTATCTGTGCTCTTTTTGCATTATTAATTGATGTGCTCTTACTTTTCTTTCTTGAACATATTTTCCCGCCCTTTTTTTGTTTTTGCTCTTTTTCAGTCTTTTCTTCCCCTGCAACACTCACTGACTTTCCATTGCTCTTTCTCTTAATGACTTAACACTGGCTCTCGTTTTCTATCATCCTCATCTACCTCATCAGTCCTATATATGGCTTCCACAACTCTACGTTTTTCCATCCTATCCACTAAACACACTTTCTTATATTGTGGCTTGAAATGTCCTATTCTCTCACATTGGAAGCATAATTCTTCATACACAAGCTCATGTTCTAGCCCATCAACCCTTATTATTTTTGGTAAGGGTCTATTTGTTTGAATCTCTATACACAACTGTGCAAATCTCCCCTTATTTTGCCTGGGTGGTCTACCAGTCCACCTTGAACGGGTTTCCTAAGGGTGATCCAATTTTGAATAAAGCGTATAGATCAAAGTACTCAATTGGTAAGTTCGACAGTTGCACCCAGATCGCCATCCTATCGATGGTACATGTAGATGTCCATTGTTGGATGGCTAAATAGTTCTTGAAAAGAAACCAAGGCCCTCTAGTTTGGACCGCTAAGTGTTCTTCTTGTGTTTTCATCCTTACTAGATAGAAGCCCTTTGTAAGATCTGTGACCTCTGGCGTGTTTGGGCTTCTCCAAAGTCCTTTTAAGTGTTTTTCAATGTTTTGTCTCGATCTTTTATGTCCAACTGTTTGCACAATCATCAAAGCCTTAGTCCATGGCTTCTTCAGTTTCTATAATTCGAGAGTAGAAAACAACTTCCAATTGGTCTAAATTTCCCTCTGCTTGTTGCACTTGAGCCTTCTTATGTTGTACAGATCTGATATGATCTTGCAGATCGGAGGGTAGTGATCTAAACCAATATGTGAAAAGCGTGGGTGGAGTGGATTGTTGGACTAGTAACCTAAATAATTTACTTTTTCCTAACTTAACTAGATTCGACTCTGGAATACGACGAGAAGCTATGTAATCAGAATTAAGTTCTAAAAGCTCTATACTAGGGTTTTCAGTGCGCAAATTTGGTGCCGGTGGTGGTGGTGTGGTTGGAGTTGGGGGAACTGAGAGAAGACATTGCCTGATCTTTAAAAAAACTTTTTGTTGACAACATAGTAAACTCTCCTTTAGGTTGATTATATGTGGAATGATGTTTTTATCCAGTTTGTATGTTAAATAGTACTCGCCCCGTCCCGCAAATCTAGTTCCACTTTGATATTCTGCGGTCAACAAATTTATAACTTTGACTACAAATTAATATTAAACCGTAAATGTGAAATGTTCAATTAAATTATATAATGAAACTTTAGTTTAAGTATCATTATACTCCCTCCGTTCCAATTAAATAGATCAACTGATTTGTTCAGGTTTTATTTTTATTTTATTTTTTACTTTAACAATTTACTTTTCATTTCTTATTCTCATTTCCTTTATATTTATTTTAATATTATAAATAACAACTGAGTTCACTTATTCTATTTTATCATTAATTTGTTATTTTAGTAATTATTTGATCTTCTTTCTTAAAAGAAAAATCCATTTTGGAGGTGGTCCACCCTTTTGGGTGTCACATTGATGGTTTGAATTACCAATTACAATTTATTTCGGAACACGTTACAAACTTCAAAGCTCCAATGTTTCATAAAGTTATAAGGAGAACGCTAGCCACATCAATTAAGTACACATATTATCCATTAGTAAAAACTCTAAACTTAAGAAGCAATCTTATGAGGTGTGACTTACTAAAAAGTCTGTTGATGCCCGATATGAGTAATCACAAAGTGCGCGTGAAAAAACACATGTTAGTTTCTTGGGCCATCTCATACAACCTGAAGGCTAGTTTAGGTGTAACCACGCCAGAGTTAGTCCTCAACTCATAAAGATGTTGGGCCTACACTTACTGATACTATAATTTAGGGAAATTTGGAAAATAAAAAAAAGTGGTAAAATATACACGTAGGTACAAATTGAATAATGCAGGGAATCTTAGGTGGGTTCACGTGGAAATGGGGCATTAGTGCAATCAAGATTCAATCAGTCCCACCACTCACCAATCTTTGTCTACCCTTTTCTGCCCCTTCATCGCCTCACCAGTCACCGCATCCCCACCTCCATTAACAAACAGAGCGAGCAGTACTATTCTATACTATGCACTACCTATCTTCTTCATTGCTATATACTGTAGTGTCCTACTCACCACTCACAAGTCACAACCATTATTATTGTTACAAAGCGCCCCCACCCTATTATCACTAGTACCACCTTTCTTAGGTACTAATTTTTTCAGAAATACAGATTCAACTTTTAGCAGGTCTGAACATAAATTTTAAGAGAATATTGAATAAGGTACGAGAGATGGTGATAAAATAGAAAATAAAGCGAATAAGGTATTTGAGATATTGAATAAAGTAGGATATAGATTTTCCATTTAAGTGATGAAAACTTAAAATTAGTAATGCAGGAAGTTAAAATCGGGACGCATCGAGTATTTATGTCATTTCATTATAGAATGAATCTCTTGGAGCTCGCCTTTACAGATGTATTAAATAATTCACAAACGCTACAGTTTTAATTATAAGCATTATCGGTTTTACTAAGAAATTACATAAAAGTAAAAATGACATAAATTTTTTACTAAGTACTCTCTCCATTTCAGAAAAAGTGTTACATTTGAGCTTTTGGGTCATTTCTTGAGTTTATTAATAATTACTCATAAGCGATAATAGTAAATAATTTAATAAAATCATATAATAAAATTTAATTACTAAATTTTTATTATATAATTTAATAATTTATTTATTAATATCGTTTAAAGAGTAAATTAATAGTGAACGAATAATAAGAAATGTAACTTTTTCTGAAATGGATGGAGTATACATTATCAATATTTTTTAAAAAATAATTCTTATATTTCAGAGCTCCAATTTGCCCCTCAAGTCAAGTTTGTAGCCAAACAAGCGGATATGTTTAGTCAGAAACGTATATAAATGCATTGTGACATTTGGGTAATACTATATATTAAATGTTCAATCAAAAATATTAGACATATTAACATGATATTTCAGACTAAACATGTGATATTCATTCGCATCGGATTGAATTGAAAGTATGTTGCAAACTTTGAGACTTTGTATATGATTACTAGCTTAGGGAAATTTAAAGCAGCCAAGCCTAATTCCTTTTCCATTATTTCCTCTAGTGACTCCAGTCCACAATAATTCATCAATGGAGATTTTTTAATGCTGCATTTCCGCTTATAAATATTGTCCCTCTCTTCCATTGATAACCCACACCCAATGCATCCAAAGGGCAAGTGGAACAATAGACGATCGAGGTCTTTTTCCAGATCCCGCAGTGCTGTTGAGGGTTCATAATTAGTTTGTTCATTCTCCTCTGTTTTCACACCCAAACCAAAAACCTCTCTTCTTACCATGGCAGCTGCAATCCAAGGTATAATATATTTATAGTACTACATATTTAAATATTTTATAAAACAAGACCTAACTGGCTTGGTTCACGCTTAAATGACTAGTTGACCTCTTACGTGACCAATAGGATATTAGTTTTAAACAAGTCAAGTGTATAATCAATTTTTCGCAAGACTTTATAATTACGGAACTTGCTTCTTTTGGAAATGCAGTAAAACCTCAATAAATTTTGTCGGAACCTAAGATAATAACCTATCAGTGACCGTGTTTTTGATGATGATGTTGTTGGAATGGATGCAGAGCAAGAGCGTAAGGTTCAAAAGAGTTACTGGATGGAGCATTCTGTTGACCTCTCTGTTGAGGCTATGATGCTGGACTCCCAAGCATCTTATCTTGATAAAGAAGAGAGGCCTGAGGTATGTACATATGCCAATTTTCTTTTCTAAATTCAATCTTTTCTCGATACTAACGAATAAGTATAAACTAACTGTCGTTCAAGGTTTCGGGTTCGAGCCTTGTAAATGTAAAAAACACCGTTGGGATACCAGAGAGAAATCAAAAAAAATTGATGAATTACAAAGTTATCTTAATTAGTGTAAAAAATTCAAAACATCCTGTTTTAAAAGTATAAGGGAGTAGCACATACACACCTCTAATAGGTTCAAACTTACACTTTTAAAATTTAAATTGGGTGTTTTGGTAGCTAATGTTAGTATATTCAAATTCCATGTTGTAACATATACTCCTCCATTTCGTTCCAAAAAAGTTGTGCAGTTTTAACTTTTTACAATTAACATATCTCAATTTTTTACTACGAATTAATCTTAAATTATAATAGAAAAATATTCAATTATCTTATTTGTAGTGAAAGTCGAAGTTTGTTAATAGTAAAAAGTTAAAATTAAATGGCTTCTCCGGAAGAGATGGAGTATATACGCAGTGGTTGTACCATCTTTTCTTAAATGGATGGGTTACGAACTTACAATACAAAGGAGTCTGACATGTTTTTACTGTGTGTAATACAAACTTGCACCTAAAATGGAAGTAAACATAGAAAAGTTAGGCTCTCTTTTCTTCGTTTGAACAGAACTGAACTGATCTGATTTGAACTGAACTGAACTGTAGTACAAAAAATAACTAAGCAGAGCTGAGCTGAATTGAACTGAACTGAATGAATTTGAACTAAACTAAACTGAACCGAACTGAATGGAAATTAATAAATTTTCATATGAAAAGTTCTGAGCCTTTAGTGAATTCTTAGCCCTCAAAAATTCTAAAATGAATTCGGTGAACAGTATATTATATAGTATTTCGTCAAAACATTCAAGGTGTAACTACCGTTATTATTAGCTCTCATGTAAAATCAGTTATACATTTTAGACTCTGTTTAAGCAAAAGTAGACAATTTTACTGGTCAGGTGATGCAAGTTAGTTCATTTTTAGAGAGGCGTTTACTAATTTTATTAACTCATTTTATAAAAACAAATATGCTACTTCCTCCGTCCCGACACAAGTTTCCCACTTTAAATTTTTGTAGTCAAACTTTTTCAACTTTGACTACGAATTAATCTTAAACCGCAAATGTAAAATGTTAAATTAAATTATATAATGAAAATTTAGTCCCTAAAGTTTTATTATATAAAAAAATTGAACATTTTACATTTGCGGTTTAAAATTAATTCGTAGTCAAAGTTGGAAAAGTTTAACCGCAAAAAATCAAAGTAAGAAACTTGTACCGTGACGGAGTAACTAGTTTATTAAAAATTTAGCTACCTAAGTTTATAAACCTAACTGGTAGCTTATTATAGAATCTACCAACTAGATTTTCAGATAACATACTTCTTATTTCGCAAATAAGTTAATCGATAGCTTATAAAAGAGTTATAAGTTTTCACCTTTACTATTCTTCAGTCAATCATAGTTAAAATTTGGATCACAAATACTCTTAAAGTATACTCCCAATATTCCGAAGAAATCTCTCTCCAAAATTTAGAAAGGTTGACAATTTTATCCAAAAAAAAAAAAAAAAAAAAAGCGGCAGTAACAAGTGCGAATTTTGTTTTATGGTGAAAAATTCGGTTGTTGGATAAAGTGTTGGTGAAAGGTTGACAATTTTATCCATATTGAAAACTTTAGGAGTGATATTATATTTGTAATTGCTATGCGTAGATTCTTTCTCTGCTACCACCATATGAAGGAAAGTCAGTTCTAGAGCTTGGAGCTGGTATTGGACGTTTCACAGGTGATTTGGCCCGTAAGGCTGGCCATCTTGTATCTTTGGACTTCATTGAAACTGTAATAAAAAAGGTCCGTACGTTCTTGTATAAATTATTATCATCTTCTCATATATATCGCATAAAAACATACATTTTGATCCCCTGTTCTGCAGAATGAAGCCATTAACGGTCATCATAGAAACGTCGACTTCATGTGTGCCGATGTCACATCTCCGGATCTCAAATTTCCTCAAGGATCTTTCGACTTGATTTTCTCAAACTGGCTGCTCATGTATCTCTCAGATAATGAGGTCTTATAATACACTCCATATGTTTTTGCGATTTTATCATTTGGACTAGATGATTATTTCGTCGTTTGAACTTTGATTATCTTGTCAAAAAATTAATATAAATAGATAAGTTCGGATGTACTACGTAGTATTATGTTGATTCTGCTATGGTATTAGAGAGTTTTGCTCACACTCATGATCTTGCTTTTTTGCTTTGCAGGTAGAGATCTTTCTTGCGAGAATGGTGAAATGGTTGAAAGTAGGTGGCTACGTGTTCTTCAGAGAATCGTGTTTCCATCAATCTGGAGATCACAAACGCAAGAACAACCCAACTCATTACCGTGAGCCAAGATTGTATACAAAGGTTGATTTGTTATCAACTCTTTGCTTAGAGGCTTAGGGTGTGTTTGCAAATGCTTTGCATGATGACATTTTCCTTACTATTGTTGAAAGTCGGTTAAAGTACATTTCAAGCAAAAGTTAGTAGTATTTGATATATTGCTTAAAAATCAATCTAATCAGTTGATTTTAATTGAGAAACTACCGTTAAAGTAGTTAAAAACAAGCATTACGTTGATTATCTGCTTCCGGCTATTACATGCTTTCTTGTATAGAATTTGTAGCAGATGTTATAATATAAGACACCAAAAAAGCTAGTTTTCCGATTCAAAATCAGAAATCAGCTTGCTTAAGAAACGCGAGTGGATAAATATTGGTACTGCATCAAGTGAAGCCATATACTGTTATTGCAGTTTGTGTGCTCTTGAGAATCACATTATGCCCTACTGTGCATCGATCTTTTCAATGTCCGATCAGACTTGAGATTGAGTATGGTTTATAATCCATGAATGTGAATGTGCAGATGTTCAAAGAATGTCACGAGTATGATAATGCTGGGAATTCGTACGAACTTGCTCTTATAGGTTGCAAATGCGTTGGGGCTTATGTAAGGAACAAAAAAAATCAGAACCAGGTAACATGAGTTACTCTGATACAGTATTAATTATGATACAGTATTGCTAGAATCCAATTTTGGATACCTTTGTCTAAGACTCTTAAGCCATTATAGAAATATATGTAATATGTACTACTCCATGGTATGTGCAGATTTGCTGGCTCTGGCAAAAGGTCACCTCAGACCATGACAGAGGATTCCAGAAGTTCTTGGATACTGTCCAATACAAGTCCAGTGGAATACTGCGCTACGAGCGTGTCTTTGGATGGGGATACGTTAGCACCGGGGGAATTGGTATGGCTGATATGAAATATGACAAACACATGTATGAGATTATAAATTTTCAAACTCACAGCCAAATGTTTTGAGAATTCAAAATTGATTTACATGAAATGAACAGAAACGACTAGAGAGTTCGTGACTAAATTGGATCTCCAGCCGGGCCAGAAAGTCCTAGATGTGGGGTGTGGGATTGGAGGAGGTGATTTCTACATGGCTGAAATGTACGACGTTCATGTGGTGGGTATTGATCTCTCCATCAATATGATCTCCTTTGCGCTCGAACGTGCCATAGGTCTCAGCTGTGCTGTTGAATTTGAGGTTGCTGATTGTACCAAGAAAGAGTACGCTGATGGTTCGTTTGATGTCATTTATAGTCGTGACACCATACTTCATATTCAAGTAACTTCGATCTCCTTCTATGTTTTTTCAATGCTTATACTCCTACTTTCCATTTCATCTTCTTATTTATGCATCTGTTTTCAGGATAAACCTGCACTGTTCAGATCATTCTACAAGTGGCTGAAGCCAGGTGGTAAGGTTCTCATAACAGATTACTGCAGAAATGCTGGAAATTCATCTCCTGAATTCGCAGAATATATTAAGCAAAGGGGATATGATTTGCACAGCGTCAAGGCTTACGGCCAGGTCCATTTCATTATCAACATGTTCAATTTCTCTCCACGCATAAAATGTCATACTATTTCCTTGGTTCGGAGAAGCAAATAAATATCCTCATTGAAATGTTTTGAATGATTTTGGGTTGTACAGATGCTTCGTGATGCTGGATTTACTGAGGTCATTTCTGAGGATCGTACTGATCAGGTAACTTTTGGATTCAGTTCCTTTATTTCGGAATCCTGAAACCACAAGTGTACAGATTAACTAAGGTGTTGGTGGTTTCTTGTTCTTGCTCGCCAGTTTATAAGCGTTCTTCAGAGGGAATTGGATGCAGTCGAGAAAGACAAAGAAGAATTCATAATGGACTTCTCGGAGGTGTGTTCCTAGTCCCCGTTTGCGGTTACAAATTCTTTTAATCAGGTTTTCTTGGTTTTAGTAGTAAACCGAATACTCTATTGAAATCTCCCTAAAACGTTTCTATTGATGGTGTACTTGATGCAGGAAGACTACAACGATATCGTTGGTGGTTGGAAGGCGAAACTTTCACGGAGTTCATCTGGCGAGCAGAGGTGGGGGCTGTTCATAGCCAAGAAAACCTAAAGAATCTTGCATGTTCCTCAGAACTTGTGAATTGGTGTGTTTTTAATGAACAATAATATGTTTGTATTTTGTGTGTATAATAATTTTAAGATGGATATTGGCATTTGGCACTTGGCCGAGAGATCATTATGAATCATGCTCCTCTCGGTGAAGGTTGGGTTTTATGTATTATTGTAAGATGTTTATGTTTTAATTATTGGGGAATTAGTTGATTGAGCAATCATTTATACTTTTAGAAGTATAATAAAATTATGATTACTTAATGTTAGTAATTAGAAGTATAATTGAAATATGATTCCTTATTGATATCTAGCTATATATACTTGTATATATATGCGATTGATGAATGAGAATAGGCAGGGAAAATAATTTTTCAGACAGGTATTAGTAATATAAGTCCAAAAAGACGTAGACGCTCTCCTCTTTTCTTTCTTCCGCCTAAAATTTCTCGATTTTTTCCTCAATGCAATCAACTGATTGCCTTGCCATTCTCTCTTTCTTCTCTTTTCTCCCTTTTCCTTATCTCTCCAGCCTCCGTGCTCCTTTCCTTCTCCGCTTTTGCTGGGACCCTAGCGCCGCCGCCTCTTCTCCGGCCTCCTACTTCGTTCACCTCCCAAGCCGCATCAACGGCTTCCACCGTTCCGGCTGCCTCTCTCAAGCGCTCTTGCGCATCTCTTCTCCGGTGGTCAATTCCTCCGGCCAGGTCTTCCTCATTTGATTACGCAGCGGATTTCTCTTCTTCTTATGCGGTTGAGCCTCTTTCTTCTCCCGCAGCTCTACTGCTGCGTTTTCTCCACACGCTGTCGCCTTCCTCGAGCAATTTGCTTTTTCTTCTTCTTTCTTCCCAGAACAGCAGCTGACTTCGACAACACGTTTGGAAAGGTTCATATACTTGGAATCCGATCTTCACCGTCCACAATGTAGATTCGTGTGTTAGCTACCTGTGGTCAAATTCTCAGGACGATCCAACGGCTGAGCTGGTGGAAAACGTCGTTTTCCTACGACTGCGCTGTGCAGTTTACTACATACGAGAACTGTTTCCTTTCTTCTTTATTGGCTACAACAATGGCACCCATAGTTGTCTCTATGCCGCCTCCATGATTCCGCCCAGCCTCTCTGGTCATCAACCTCTTCTGCTCAAGTTATTGTTGGATGTGGTCATATATCCTCTCTACCTATTCTGGGTGTCTCTCTATATGTCTGCTCTGGGTGCTTAAGTTCTTTCTTCTTCCGTTGTCATCTCGTCTTCTTTGTCCCATCTCGTTCTTCTCCTCTCCTAACTTTCCCGTCTCGTGTGGCGCCTCTCCCAGATTATGTCGCCATGATACGACCTCCTTCCACCTGACTTTTGCAGACTCGAGCACTTCGGTGGGGTTGGGTACCAAATTTGGATCCTCCTTGTCCATACCCGACTGCCCCTTGGTATCGCCCACCGTCCAGTCCATCTCATCAAGCTGGTCTTATTGGATCTCACCCACAGCAAGCCCATACATTTTGCCTCGCTCGCTCATACAACATCAACGTAGCACGTCATGGATGAAATCTGCCGAGTCTTAACTATGAGTCGACGTTTCACCAAAGGACTTTCACAAGTATTGTTTGACGTTTTTCGGAACAGTCTCAACGTTCATCAACCTCCCGTTTCAACTGAGGGGGAGTGTTAGAAGTATAATAGGATTATGATTTCTTAATGTTGGTAATTAGAAGTATAATTGTAATAGGATTCCTTATGGATATCTAGCTATACATACTTGTATATATATGCGATTGATGAATGAGAAGAGGCAGGGAAAATAATTCTTTCATATACTACTAAAACTGTAAAGCCGTAAAATGTGTAACTTAAGTGTTGAAATGTCAAACGAATCTTTGAGTGAATTTTATATGCGTTGCACATTTTATTTTGGCATGTTTTATAATTAATTTACGTAATGGATTGTGTAAGCTACATGATAATATAATACATGATCGAAACCAATTCTAAAATCCTAGGCTATATGAAATTAATGAAATTAGTAGCAGGAATGTTAAACGCATAACACTTTTTACTAAACGCAGAACAAATTTTTACATATTACATATAATACCACTATTATTATAATTTACAAAATTGTTCAATAATTTGAAAAAATTACTATTTTACCTCAAAAACATAAAACAAGTTTATTCGAATTAATTTTATCATCCGAATGAATAAATCGAAAAAACTTAAAAAGAAAACACGAAGATCCATGAAGTATC
Source organism: Plantago major (assembly GCA_026545765.1). Taxonomy (NCBI): domain Eukaryota; kingdom Viridiplantae; phylum Streptophyta; class Magnoliopsida; order Lamiales; family Plantaginaceae; genus Plantago; species Plantago major. The sequence continues at coordinate 30,924,772 of CM048841.1, forward strand.
GTCGCCGGTGACCGGAGCATCTCCGATTTGGAGTTTGCCGGAGCAAACTTGACCAGATCGGAGAAGCTCCGTCTGAGCAGCTCCGATCCGATCTGGAGCAGCCAAGCTCCAGATTTGAGCTTGCTCGATATGGAGCTAATGCTGCCCGATCGGAGCATGGCCGAGCAACCATTCGATTTGGTCGACTTTGAAGTGACAGACGGGTCACTTTGAAGTGACGAAAATGGTTCGACTTCAAAGTCGACGAGAACATGGTTCGTCACTAAAGTCGACGAGAACATGGTTCTCGTCGATTTCAAACCCGATGAGACGACTCGTGTGGTCGGTTTTTGTCATTTTTAACCGTTTTTGCGTTTCTTTTTATTATTTTTTGGATTTTTGTTTTTTTTAAAATCAATTTAAATATACTAATATAATTGAGTAATAATTAACAACTACAACTACCAAATTAAAATAATAAAAATATTTTTATATTTGTCATTATCGATATAATATGGCTAATGATTGTACGATATTGATTTTTGTTGTGTTATGATACCGTAATGTATATATGTTTATATATTTTCGAAGATGTAATAATTTGAGAATTTTTTCGGAAAATGAGACTAATTCAATATTTTTATCAGTTGAAGGGCCTTTTGCAATATATAAAAAAGTGTTCTGCGTTTAACGTGCCATAACACAACAAAAATTAAACGTGCCAATTTCATTATATTAAACGCAGAACAGTTTCATTATACTCCCTCCGTCCCAATTTCATTTACCCGTTTGACTTTTTCTGGTCAACGCTTACAAACTTCGTCTGTGAATTACTCATAGATAATATTGGTAAAAAAATTTAAAAATTCATATTATTACATATTACATTTTAAATTTTCATTATATATTTTTGAAAAATAGATTAGAAGTATCATATGTGAGTAAATCAAGCTCAAACTTAAAACGATGTTGACCAGAAAAAGTCAAATAGATAAATGAAATTGGGACGAAGGGAGTATAATGAAACTTCATGTAACATTTATTTTGAGACGGAGGGAGTATTAAATTGGTAATTTAAATTTAGTTAATGATTTCAATCAATGTGGGTAGTTAAAACTTTATTTTGTTTCGAATCTGGACTTACTAGAACTATGCTCCTCGAATCAGCTTCAGGTCGGTTATTTTCAGATAAATTATCATTAATTGAACGTGGAAATGTAACATACACCTGTAGATAGATCCTGAGGCGGCGTGTAACACTCTCATTCACTGACACGCTTGTAGGCCGTATTTATTTATTCTCTATAAAAAGTAAGGCTCACACTCCATTAATATTCCTTCCAATCCATCCATCTATTTATTGATTGATATTTATAGTATAGAGAACCCTATCATAAAGGAATACCCAAGCACACATCTCCAAATTGAGAAAAGAAAATAAAAAATGTCAACAAATTCAAAATCCTCAATGTTCCTCCAGAGCAAGGACGAGATCCAGAAGGTGTTCAACCGGTTCGACACAAACCAGGACGGCAAAATCTCCGCCGATGAGCTCGGCGGCGTGCTCAAAGCGCTGGGATCGGACACCTCCGCCGAAGAAGTGAGCCGTATGATGGACGAGATCGACACCGATCACGACGGAGCAATCAATTTGGACGAATTCGCGTCGTTTTGCGCACGCGAAGATGCCTACAGCTCAGGCGAGAAGGAGCTGCACGAGGCGTTTGAAATGTACGATCAGGATCACGACGGTAAGATCTCCGCGAGTGAGCTGCATCAGATACTCACGCGTATTGGAGAGCGCTGTTCGATTGAGGATTGCGGTGGGATGATCAAGACCGTTGATTCCGATGGGGATGGGTACGTGTCGTTTGAAGAGTTTAAGATGATGATGACGAATAAGACTTCTAGTGCTGCTGCTACTCATGTTAAGGATGAGTGACGGCGTCGTTTTCGATTTCTTCTTCTTCTGATTAAATATTGTAGAGAACGATTGTATTGTGCTTCAGCTTTTGTTATCGACAGTCAGACAATAATATATTACTACTTCTCTTCTGTTGTTGTCATTTCTCTGCCTAGTGTTTTTCGATTTTCATCAGACTTTCTCTTTCCCATTTTTCTAAATAGATGTAGATGGAATAATAATAGACCGTCGCTGACTTTGTTTAAAGATCAAAATATAAGTAACGGAATACAGTACAGTGATAATGAGGGGACATAAAAAAATATATTTCTATACCGAGTTTATTCTTAACTACACTTTTGTGTTAAATATATTTTTTCTAAATAAAAACCCCATGTATCACTTAAATATTACTCCCTCCATTTCAGAGAAAGTGTTACATTTTGACTTTGACCGTCAACTGTCCTCGAGTTTGACCACAAATTACTCATAAACGATAATAGTAAACAATTTAACAAAATCATATAATAAAAATTTAATTACTAAATTTTCATTATATAATTTTAATAATTTATTTATGTTATTAATATCGTTTAAGAGTAAATTGTGATCAAACGCGGAGACAGTTGACTGCAGAATAGTAAAATGTAACAATTTTTCTGAAATTGAGGGAGTACTTTATTCCGTCCCTGAAATAGATTGTCATTTTGGCTGTCGCAATCAAAATTTATCATTTCCTTTTTTGGCAACAACTCATCTAACTAAAACATTAATTTTATATACTCAAAAGTAAACACACTAACATTATTTTATCCCACTTTAAAAATCAAATTGAGGAACCCACTATTACTATTTTATCCAAAAGTAAGTATATATATTATTTCCCACCCAAAATGTGAACGAAAAGCTATTCCTGGGACGGAGGAAGTACTATATTTCTTGTATGAACTTTACTACTCCCTCCCTCCCGCAAAACTTCATACATTTACCATTTTTAGCCGTCCCACAGAACTTCATACATTACTATAAAAGGAAGCTATCCCACACCCAACAAATAATAAACAATCTCAACTTTACACCCAAATTACACATTTTGCCATTCAAAGTACACTTTTGTCCACTTTTTTCATACTTTAACTTTTCACATAAAACTGCACGCCAAACCTAATGTATGAAGTTCTCCGGGACGGAGGGAGTAACTAACTTGTATGATATATATATATATATATATATATATATATATATATATATATAGGGGCAATAAATTGTAGATGTTTTAACTGAAGACGAAATCATGACATCTATTAGACAAGAAGTGGAGGTGGATAATTCGGAAAACGATAGCACATAAGTAGCAAAAGTTTCATGTGAAAAAGTTTCGAACCTACTTGACAAGTTAGAGATTTTTTGGGTGTATATGTATTTTTTTTTTTTTTATTGAATCGGATTAATCCGAAAATCCACGGGCTCAATTCGAACCGATAAAAACTTGTGATTTGAAATTTGATCCGAACCTACCGGATCGATTCAGAGCGGGATCAGATTTTCGAATTCGGATTTTTTTGTGTACCCCTAAAATCATTTGTAATAACTTCAATGTTAAACGTTCTTGCTCTGGAGCAACTTATAAAGGGTGGCCTACTAAATTTTCCCGTATAGTGAGACCAACATATCAATCGATTAATGGTCAAGTCATTATATTTTGAGTCAAAGATGTAAAAAAGTATTTTATTTTTAAAGAAGGTAAGAATTCACTTTTTAGAAATTTCAACATTTACATGTAATACTGGACTTCCACATAAATTTTCAATCCTTAGAAACCCAAAAGAAAAGTCACCATCTGAAGTAGCCAAATGTAAAAATGACTATTTACATTTTATGTGCGCATTGATTTTGTTGTATTTTTGTATTTTCATCGCTTGTGGAAACACAATTGTTATTGTCACGATTACTATTAGGATGTTTGAATAACGATTAAAAAAAAGAAGTTAAAATCGGTGTTTTAACAAGGTTTTATTGATTTTAACCGCTTAACAAACAAGCACAAAATCAAGCTAGAGTGCACAGTTACGGATACAACATTCTTTACAGAAATGCAGCATCAAGTAGCGATCATACATTTAGGATATGTATAGCATGGATATGTCAGATGGCGTATCTGCAAATAAAATCGAAAGAAAAATATGGGTACACATCGTACCCGATTGGAATTCATGACTTCTGAATAAGGATACGATATGGAGTTACGTATGACAAGCTGACAAAATGAAGCAGCAATCCGAAAATCTTTGGCGAGAGTTGAGTTGTAAGTGTAGTAGGGGAGCTGAACCACTTACAGTATGTTTAACCAATTCAGAAGCTCTAGCATCAAAGAAATTGTAGTGATATCCATATTTACATTGTTAAAAGATCAAAATATAAGTAACGGAAGATAATTAAAGAAACAAGTAGTACCCTATTGAATCAAAGATCTTCAGTGCAAACCTATGAACATAAGCATAGTCTTGAATCTCTGGCCTCTCTGTTGTTGATTCATGCTATTAAGAAGCATCAACTGATCAACAGTAGTTAAATTTACAGTCGCAAAACTTGCTCAAGTTTCAAAGTTGACAAATAGTGTAATATGTTTTTGAAACAAGCACTATTTTATAATTATTCCTTCCAACCAATAACTTACCTTTAAGTGAAAAAGTTGACTTTGCTCCGGCAGGATTAGAATTGGCATCAATGAGAATGTCAACTTTTTATCATCTCACTTTGTCCGGACGAGTTCTAATGGCACACTTTCCATCGCCAGCTGATTTACAAAGTAGGACAAAAAAGTTTATTCACATGTATTGATGCATACAAGTAGCTGAGCACAAAGTGGCTACTGATGCAATTCTACACAGTAGGTGCATGCATACCCATGGTTTAGGAGCTTTTGGGTCAGATTTGGAGTGCTTCTTGGCCGGATCTGACAGAAATGTAATCACAATGCTAACCTTGAACTCTATAGAGAACGGGCTGAAAGAAGATGTATTTGGTTAGGAATAAAGCTAAAGTAGTACGAAATGAATATGTGCGTCATAGTGGGTGAAAAGATCTTAACACAAGCAAAACTCAAGAATTGTAATAAAGTAGAGAGCTGAAAAAAAGTAATCCAGGTAAAACAAACACAGAAGGGCAGCAATTTTCTGTTAAGCTGGATAATGATAGGATAGAACTCTACATAGTTTGTGATTAAACTTTAAAAAAAGTTGTATCAACACATATAGATGGATAATGGATAATATATCAACACAAAAAAAGTTGAGATCGATCAAATCAGCTAATAACAGATAAGAAAAAGTATGATCCTGAAACTACAAGTCGTGTACTTTATAATATAATTTTATTGATTTTTGATGTAATCTTAGATTATATTTGCAGTCAATCTCAAAAAGTCAAATGCACATTCTTGGGAAGGAATACATATTTACAACTTTACCACACAGTCCACATATTATTACTTATTAAAGCTCATATTCATTCTTTATCACAACAACCTAACCCACTTGTACTATATCTATATAAACTACCACATTCCTTAATTAACATGCCAAAATTAAAATGTCAAAAATTAAAAGATGCAGCTTCTTGGGGATGGAGAGAGTATGCAAAGAGCCTGCTTAGCACCCTTTTATCTCAATTCCCAATTATAGTCATAAAAGCTTCAAGAAAACTTACAGATAAACAATTATAGTATAAATTTGATTTATTCCTAAATCCTAAGAGCATAAAGTATTCCTAATTCATGAAGAAAGCTGTTCGTTCTTACAGTTTAAAAACATCGCAACACACCAACGCATTCCAAATATGAACGTCTCTTTCTTCAATTCAGGGCCACGTAAGGCTAATCAATATTTTTTAGTTTCACAGTAAATATCTGAAACTCCTACCCTGCACTTTCACCTCATAGACTTTATCTTTACTTATCTTAAAGGAAATTACCCAAGGTAGTTGTTACACCAATGAATCTAATTTTGACCAATTGAATTAATTTTGACTCCAAATTTTATTGGTAGAGAAAAAAAATGCTAAAAATATTTTTTTCTAAAAACCAAAAAAACAAAAAGGGAAAAAAGGGGAAGTTGTATGTCATCCATACCCGCAATTTCTTTGTTTAACTCCCATCACTCCTAAAAATAGAAAATAAAAAAAGAACTCCCACTACTTCCTCAAATAATCACCAAAATTAAATTTTTATTCATAACTCAGTAAAATTTATAACCCATTATAAGTTTAACCACATATAATGTTTATGTACAGCATAAACATTAAATGGTTAGAAATATATTGTCAACATATATTTGCGCTGCAACAAAATTCAAATCATTCAACAACAGTAAATGGTTAGAAATCATATAAAATGCAGAACGGAGGCACATCCCCACACCTACCCAGCAAAAATGGTCGGACAAGTCAAGAGGCGTGGAAGAATGACATATATTGGCAGAGTCACACAGCGACAAACATCACCATCTGCTATCTAGCAAAAGAAAAGGGCTTCAAGAAAAATACTTGAAAAAGAAAAAATCAACAATAACAAAATATAGAAGTTAGAATGAATGCCTGAGTAGTTTGAATCACACAGGTTTCTGTTGCTATTTTTTCGCCAACCAGAATTGACTCCACTCTGAGCAAGTGGATGTCAATCGATTGAATAGGAACGGCTGAAGATTCCACAGTTAAGTCGCCACTGATGGGATCCAACAACGAACATTGTGTACATATCTTACCAATAACACGAAAACCACCTAGATTACATGTAACATTATCAAATATACTTCGATTATTAATAAAACTTTCATATTACAAAAAAGAAAAAAGAAACTGACACCAGGTGAAACTAACACTGGTGGAACTAAATCGAGCGAAACTGACACAATTCAAACTAATTTTATACCAGAATTTTATGGTGAAACTGAAACTGTAAATATGATGAAATTCATCATGGTTCAAAATTTGTTCAAGAAACTAAGTATATACCAAACTTTAATATAAAACTAATCATGCTCCAGAATCTTATAATGAAAATAAGTATATATCAGAATTTTTACAAATTCTTTGGAAAGATGGTCTTTCGTCAAGTTACAAAAAAAGAATCCAATGCACTCATTTATATTAAATATATTTTCCAGGATTCTATCTTCACCTGGATGAGTGATTACCACGTGTTCCTATCTTCTTCAGCGAAATCAATTATATTTTCTATTATTCTTCCATCAAGAGCTGACATATTAAGGGTTGTAGAGGACTATGTTACTCATCTATCAATGAATTTAATTTTACTGCCACTGCTTATTGCGGGTTGAGTTGTCTAATTTTCTAGTGTAACAAAATGTTAGTTTCACCAAAATAGCATTGACTTCACCTGATCATGGTATTGGTTTCACCCTGTTATGGTTTTACTTCGCTTCCCAGCTAAGGTGTTTCTATAGAGGGTGGAGCGTAGAGATGTTATGCGAGCCGAGCCTTATCGAGGACTCGGCTCGGTTCGGCTCGGCTCGTTCGATAAGGTGTTCGAGCCAAGCTCAAGCCTAACTTGTTGCCGTTTTGTTATCGAGCTGAATAGCTGCTCGACTAGGCTCAGTTACTTATTTTCTATTTATATGTATTTTTATAAGACGAGCTCAGCTCAAGCTCGACCAAACTTGACCAAAGTTCGAACCAAATGAACCGAGCTCCAGCTTAACTCGAGCTTGAAAAATAAGCTCCTCTTGTTAACGAGACGAGTTTGAGGAATGAGATGCTCGGCTCGGCTCGTTAAACAACAATATTGGCGGGGTCAAGGAAATCCTATGCAAAAAGATGTAGTATAGTTAAATTGAAGATTGGTATATAACAGGCGGCCAAATAGAAATATGCATTGGATTCAATGATGATGATTACATAGCAATTAATGAACAGTGCCAGGCCCGTGAGCAGGTGGAAACCAACCCAGCCATCTAATATTGGGCCCAAAATCTGGAACCAAACCACAAGATGTAAAACTGCAACCGGAACCGAAAACTTTGTCCTGATCCGGGTGCCCGCTCAAATGTTTCAAAACCCATGGATTTTATATTAGGCTTTTATCCCAATTCTTTCTCTTCCAATATGAGAATTGAAAGCTCTGTCCGTTTTACAACATAGATAAACTCCAAGAACTCCATTAACTTGAAGATTTACAACATAGATGAAAATCTTCGAGTCCATTTAAGTCATCCGTTGGAGTCATTTACAGTGTTGGATTGAAACTAACCTCTGAAGCTACCAATGCCATCGGATTCTGGAGCAGCAGTGGCATCACTTGGGATCTTTGTCTTCTCCTGTCGAATCTTGTAGTAAAAGTCACAATAGAAGAGGGATGCTTTGAGTGTTTGAGTCAAGGTTCGTAGAGGGAATTGAGCTTTGGAATCATGTTGAAGAAGGATTTCTTGGTAATATGAAGTTTGTTTAAGTCAATTGGTTTCCCATTCTCTCTTCCCTTTGGTTTTGAAATTTTCTTTGTATTTTTTTAGTAAAATGATTATTAAGTGGACATTCACTGGGGAAAAAAGGAAAAAAATATTTTAAAACCGGCCATGAACAAAACCAGGTTACCCGGTCAGTCCGGTTCAGGGTCTGACATGGCCGGTTGCTTGCCGTTCTCGGGTGTAGAAACCGGACTGGAACTGGTCAGCTGATATAAAATGGATTTTTAATGGTTTTATCATAATCTGGGTTGGTTTCCACCCATTGACAGGCCTAACCAGTACCAGACTGCAATGTTTTTTTAGAGCCAAGCAAAATGAGGGACCAATTAAAGAACTACTAGTAGCAGGAACGCTATGATAATTACAACAGAACCTTGTAACAAACAAGTCTGCTGAAATGTCTTTGACCCAACAGTCACACCAAGTTAACTTTCATGGTAACAGCAAGGTAAGACATGTGATGTGAAAATGAAGTGAAACCAAAGGACAGAAATTAACTAAAAGCAACCTGATTTTAGTTCACCGAGTAACGAATGCCTCTGTGTGTCCTGCGTGATATAGAAGATAACCATTTCAGGAGAAATTGGTTTCTCCAGGTGATTCTCTGAAATGAGAGACACAATACTGTTAGGAATGCCACCATTTTTACAAGCAATCAGATATATGTTCTCACAATAGGGGATGGAATACCTCTTTCACTTTCAATTATAAATTCCAGGGTAGCTGATAAGGGTTTGTGTAGATATCCTCTCACTACCTCCACTTTTACCAGATACTATTACATTGGAAAGGTGATGATATTCAAGCATATTAGTGCATGTTTGAAATAGGAGGATGTACCAAAACTGAATCAGCAAAGGTGTGCTAAAAGCTCGTGGTCACCTGGATGCTTATATTGCCTCCATGGAAGGTTTCATAAAAAGTTTCAAGATTCTCTTCTTTCTGTTCTTTCAGCAGCACAGAGAAAGGTATCTAGAATGACAAAATCAGACAATTAAAAAAACTACTAGTTCTAAATTAAAATTACCATAATTGTACTGCTAATAGAAGCTCAAACATGAATACACATATGATGGCAGTTTTGTTGGGCATGAAGATAAGATATCCAAAAGAGGGCCAGAATAGACACAGATTCGAAACAAACACAATAGAGTTGCAGAACAAATTTTGCAATTTGCTAGTGTTTTGCCTCTAATGATTATCATCACTAGGAGATTATAAAGACTAAGACAGCTTGATTCTCTGAAACACTCTGATGTGGTGGCTGCCAGAGCTCAATATATATAAGACACCAGAAAATAGGGAATGTAAAAGTGATGGCTGTAAGATGGACCTTCAGAGGTAGAGATAACTAGGATTATCAATTCCATGTGGTATCATTATGTTTCTCATTGACACTGTTAGCTGTCTAGTTCTTTATTATCTCGTTTATAATTACAGCTTATTCAACTGATCCTTGAATACAAAATAGAACTTTGAAGATTTGAAAGTGATCATTTAGTGCAAATCCATGATCTGGCCCTGACAAGAGATTATCTCTGTAATAGCACTAAGCAGTTCATCTGGTTAATTTTTCATGCAGCAACAAAATCGCTGAGCTCATGGTTCACCCTATAGCAAAACCTTGTTTCTAATTTTGTCTCCCAATTAGGGTATAGAGATGGAGATTGTACATACTTTACTCATACACACTGGCAGTGCACTGCTATTAATGTTGTGGGTGAAGTTTCCTTCCCTATTTAGCGACACAATTGAATGTCGAGACATCAGTCACGCACATATAGTTTAATCCACATGACTAAAACTATCAAGGCTTGATCAGAGAAAAATCTGAACTATAAGGACCACCAAAATAAGAAAACGGGGAGTGAAGAATCATACCTCGGATATACCTGAACTAATTTTCCCAGATGATTGGATAAGAATGACCTTTTTCCTGCATGTATATTATCATGTCAGTAACATAAGCATAACAAGGTAAACGGCACAATCAAAAGTTCACTACATGAGCAACTTTTGCGAGAGACCAGATCAAACATCACATTTTTAATTACAAATATCGCATAGAAATGCACGTATTGTAATTATAATGCAGATTTATCACACACACGATGGTTGATTTTAAACATATGATGTTTATAGTTATATATGTGATGTTGATCGCAAAAGTTCGTAACTTTCAAAACAATAACTTTTTAAAAATAGCCGTATTTGGCATTTGACCTCTACATCAAATGGCTGCAGGATAGTAAACGAATGAACAATACATCAAATTTTAGATATGTTGATGACAGTAGAAATGAAAGTGAAATTTGATACATAATCCTCCACTAAACTTAAACCATCTAACAATGAAAATAATCCGAATATGCAAACTCACAAAATCGGAATTGGTTTAACGACACCGTAAAGGGATTCGATTACTCCAGCAGAACCCCCACGAACCTAAATCGGCGAAAAGTAAATTAATTGAAAGTTGAAGGAAAAATAAAATGAAGGAGAACTGGAAACAGAAGGCGGAACCTGCAAATTGACGGCTCCACTAACAGTAAGGCGAATGGCTTGGTGAGAAATTGCAGAATCCAACTTGGCGATGATTTTTCCATCTAGATGTTCCTAAAAAGCATCAAGGAGCACACCAAAATTAGTATCAACCAACTCTGTAAATTGGTATTTTCTTGACATGATAAGATAGTTAGAGTTAAACATACATTGGGTCGATAAACTTTATTGAATCGGGAGAGTTTGATCTCGATTGCCATTGACGATGCCCGGTAATACAACTGGACGCTCAGGCCTCCAATTTCAATTTCATTTCAGTGCATTCCTTTTGCATTTTCAGCTGGACTCTAAAACAATGGAAATAAACCGTGTACGCTCTGCTTAGCAAAATTTTCACTTTTTCAGCTAGCTTATCGGTTGGTTAATTGATTTACCAACAATTGTAGCTAATTTGTTAAATATTGTATATATGAAAAAAAAACAAATCGGTTTTTATTTTTTTCAAAAGCTTTGACAAACTTATTACATTAAATTTGGTTTATGAAATTTCTGAAATTTGGCGTTCACGTAGAACTTTTTTAAAATAAATTCATCGAATGATAAAGTCTATATCAGTCTATTAGTATTAAAAATTCACCATCTCAATTTGACAATTTGTGTATCAAGAAATTTTATTTAGATATAAAAAAATTTATAAGAATATTTTTTACCGGTGCCAATGATATTACCATATGGAGTTTCTACTTTAGTACTCCGTCTGTTCCATTAGTAACTTCCTAAGACCACTTGCATTGGTGACGGCGCGATGACGCGGCTGATGACGGGATCCGTGACGAGATTCTGCTGCATTGGTGACGCGTCGTCACGCCGTCATGGAATTAATTTTTTTTAATAAGAAATGTTCTTGTTAATAATTTAGATAAGTGAAACTTCATTCAAACCACGAATATATTACAACAAATTATAGGGAATTCAAATTGACTAAACACACAAATAGAAATGCAACAAACATACAACACACAAATGGAAATGCAACAAACACACAATATACGATTGGGCAAGCTCCACAGCATCCTCCAAATATGTTCCATCAAGTCTGCAGTGAGTTCGTCATGCTTGACCAAACTATGCATTCGCCGTGAATTGTTCATGTAATCCTTGATAGAATTTATTGTAGATTGCTCCCGTCGGATACGAACTCCGTTAATCACATGGGGTACATGCTCACGGGTATCTTCTTCAAACTCTTCAATTTGGCTTTAGATTTCTCTTTCATAGTTTATATGTGGCGCTCATCCTCAACTATCATGTTGTGGATTGTGATGCAGCAATTCATAATCTTGCGGAATATGGCTCTGTCATATGCAAGGGCCGGATTCCGTATTATTGCAAACTGTGCTTACAGAACTCCAAAAGCAAGTTCCACATCTTTCTAGCAAGACTCCTGATGCTTAGTGAACTTGGCTTCTTTGAAAGTTACCGGATTCAGAATGGCACTCACAAATGTAGCCCAAGCTGGGTAGATGCCATCGGTTATGTAGGAAGGCATGTCGTACTCATGGCCAACCTGAGGTGCCGTGCCGTTCAGGAGATCGTCGAACACCAGTGAACGCTGCACGATTGAAAAGTCATTAAATTTTCCGAAAATCCCAAAGAATGAATGACATATCCAAGTATCTTGGGATGCTACTACTTCTAAAACAAGGGTAGGCTTTTTACTTCTGCCTTGGAATTGACCGTGCTACACCTTGGGACAGTTCTTCCATGTCCAGTGCATACAGTCAATACTCCCAAGCATGCCCGGAAAGCCTCTTGCACCGTTGATTGAAAGAAGCCTTCGTATATCGGCTTCATTGGCCCTCCGCATGTATGTTGGACCAAACTCAACAACCACGGTGTCACAAAAACACGAAAGCACTTTGAGAGCCATACTTCCACCAAGCCGGCAGTGCTCATCAACCGAGTCGGCAGAAGCCCCATAAGCTAGCATGCGAATGGCTGCGGTACATTTTTGGAGTGTGGTTAACCCCGGCCAACCAAGAGCATCTGGTTTGCACACAAAGTAATCATCTTGATGCACCACACCTTCAACCACTCATTCGAACAACGGCCTTGTCATTCTAAATCTCCGTTGAAATTTATATGCATATGGTGGGTTATCCCCGAAGTAGTCTTCCTCCAATTGTTTGGCATGCTTTTCTCTTTTTCTGTTAATGTAAGAACGCTTCTTCTTAGGTCTTCGTGGTTCGTCTTGTTGTTGTTGGAGGTGTTGGATCATATTTGGTACATTTTGTATTATAATGTTTTGCATTTGTACGAAAGGATTGGATGAAGAAGCACCACCCAAACTTTCATCAGATGATGAATTGGCCTCTGAAGAAGTATCGTGCATTGGTAGTATGTTGGACATGATTATCTTTGGAAACTTGAAGGGGAGAGAGTGTTTTCTGTTTAGTTAAGATAATGGAAGAAGGGATGAATGCAAGTAGGTTGGTGTATCTGAAAATGAGTTCTATGGTTGGATTAAATAGAGAAGTTATGAGAGATGGGTGACTCATTTCTTAGTCATACCTGAGTCATAATGCATTGGATGCCTGACAAAGTGAAGATGAGATACCTGACAAGATGCCTGACAATACTTACTTTCGGTAATTCCAAGAATTCAAATTCAAATTCAAATTCAAAGCACACTGATTTTATTACAACGGACACTTGGGAAAGTAAAAACAAACAAGCCACATTTCGGAAAGTAAAAACAAACAAGTCACACTTCAGATAATTTGAAATACAAACAAACTAAAACAAGCTCCAAACTTCACCCATTATCCCCCAACGGAAACAATTCTTTCTGCAGTGCATCAACTATTGCACGATGTTCAGGGGCCAAGTTGGCGTAGTTCCCCATAAGCTGCATCAAGGATTGCATCCTTTGCGTCTTCACCTTACTTTCCTCCTTTTGCCGAGCAAACTCGAGCTTCTGTCTTTCCAATTCAAGATGTTGGGGATAACTTTTATTAAAGTGAACCCATCCCCCGCTCATTGCATCCATTGAGGAGTTACCAGAACTAGCACCTTTAGCAATCTTCTTTGCCTTGTCACGACCCATATGTCATTTGATACTCGTGACACTGTTGTCACTCATCATGTACCGCTTTCCCCACTACTGCTAATTCCATTGGTTCATCACCCCCATCAGCATCAACACCCGGAACCTCAACCCCCGCAGCTTTTGCATCATTCAACTTCTTCAAATGATCCTCCCAGTTCATGTGAAGTTCCCACTCTGGGTACTTCTGCATAGCTTCCCACTGTTTGAACATGTTGAACCCGAAGTGGTACTTTGATTTATGTTTGAAGATGTCCTGGGCTACTTTAGTTACATCGCCTTCATTGTAGTCACTCCAGTCGCCGACAACCTTAGTAGCACGTTCCACTGCCATCATCCCATTAATTTTCTCCTTGATCCGGCCAAATCTTCCACGGAGTGAATCATGAGTCCGATATTGTTCCAGCCCGGACATCCTCCCATCCCTCTGGGCATCATCGTACTTCTCCTCAACTTTACGGAACAAAGTTTCGTACTTTTGGTTTGTTCCAACGTTCGGATCTTGGCTAATAGACATGAAGCAAGAGATGAGAACCAAATCCTCATTCTCGGAGTAGAGTACGTTCTGTGCAGGTGCTTTGTTGGTTGTCGCTCCTTCCGTGCCTTTCGCTTTCCCTTTCCCACGCCTCCGGTTCGGTTGAATTTCCGGCTGCATCTCAGGAACAACCTCAACTTCCGATTAGGAAAACAGTGGTGTTTGGGAGGTTGGAGAATGATAATTTTGAGTGTAGGGGTCTTGGTAGGATCATTGGAACAAAGGGCGAACGAGGCTCAGTTGGGGTTGGTGAGAAGTGTTTTCGGAGAGCTTTTGCATTAACTTTTCGTAAGCTTCGGGTGTGTGTTGTTGCATCCACTGGAGAGTCTCCGGAATAAACAAGTTTCCGTCCATGTTGTCGGAAAATTGAAGTGGAGAGGGTGTTTTGAAGTAAAGAGAGTTTTCTAAGTTTAATTAAGAGAGAAAGAGGAGTTGGGGATGGGATGATCTAAACATAGTTAAGAGTGGTGTCTATTTATAGATCTCGAAAAAATAAAGCCGGTGGTGATTTTTATTTATTTTTTGCATTTTTATATTTCAAGTTATGGCCGTTTGAAAAAGACGAAATTCGAAATTAAAAAAAAAAACAATCGCCCATAGGGCGACAAGTGGCAGATTGCTGCTGCCAGTAAGAATCACGCGTCGTATTATGACGCGTAATTCTAATGGCGCGCCGAGGTCACCATGACAACCTGCGTTGCAGGCCGTCTAAGTAGTTACTTTATTTAGAATTTAGGAAAATTAATAAAGAAATGGTTTGTGTGGGGTATTATGTTGATAAAGTGGTAAGTGGGTGATGAAGTAGGAGTGAGATGAATAAAGTATTGATAAAGTCAGAATGAGAAATAATAAAGAATTGTTAAGTGGAATGAAAACTTTCCTTTTATAGCTTAGGAAGTTTCTAATAGAACGCCAAGTAAGGAAAGTTAGGAAGATTTTAATGGAAGGAGGAAGTATTACTTTAGTGTACTAGTTTAGATCAAATCATTCCAAAACAGGACGAGATCGACAATTCAATAATTTGAAAAATACATTAGATCTTGATTTGAAGCTTTCACGGACCGGTATTATCCTCAATAAATAAACCACTTTCAAGATGCTCCAAGCCAAGTATCCTGACCATCATCTAAGCTGCAGATCTTACGCAATATTTCTATGACGGGTTGCATGAGACTCAACAATCCCATGTTGGCTTTTCCAATGGTGGAGGTATCATAGACATCACGCCGGAAGAGCTAAATGACATGTTCATTTAAGTGTGCGAAGAATTCGCGGCACAAGAGTGATTGGGGGAAGAGTAGATGGCTGAGAATGGAGACAATCAAATGCGGTTTAAGATGATTCTATTAGCCACATTAATGATCTAAAAAGGCAGTTGAGGCAGGTGAAATTGTTTACAGCGTGTTGAGGGTATAACTCCCCAACTACTTAGATTTATTTAACTCTTCTAATGGGTGCCAAGGTAAGAGGCTCCTTGCTAGGTGCGGACCAAGGCGTAAGAACCAGAGACCAACTACTCCGGTAAGGACCTGCACGCTTGAGCTGGTTAGTGCCCGGTTTGCTAAGTGTCAAACCGGGATGAGACTTTACTCGAGAATGACTGAGGATCGACTCTGTATAGTACTTGGGATTGGGGTCGTGATGTGACTAGCGAGATGACTTGTTCGAAGTCAAAAGTGACTTACTTGTTGGGATGTGTGCCTTATTTATAGGCTATCATCAAAATGGAAGGCCTTGCTAGGATTGCGCCATGTGTACGGCCAGGATAGAGCCACCAATGCTAACATGAGGCCCATAGCCCAACAATGAAGCTTTAGCCCATGCCATCTTGGGCTTTAGGGGTAGTTTGGTCATTATTGGGAGAGTTCTTGAGGCTGTGACTAGTTCTGCCGAGTTCCTAGGTTCGGAGAGGTTGGTCCGGATGCCTGAACCAGACCGTACCTGGTTGTCAGATGAGGAAGTTCTCCTGCCTGTCCAACTCTTCCGATTCGGAGCTCCTGGGTTCGGACACCTCACTCTTTGGTGCCCATTTGCTTGGTTGCTTTAAGAGATGTTCATGCTGGATCCGAGTCGACATCCGTATCGGAGTCCTTGGGTCGGAGAGGGTACTGACTTAGCACTATGCTCCTTTCCCAGAGAGGCTCGGACCAAGGTGGGTCGGACCCGTGGTCCCGGGTCGGGCCTTGTAGGTCCAAATCCTTCGTCCCTTTCTTTCTATGTGGGTCGGACCATGGTTGGTCTGCCCGGATCGGACCGTTGGCTCGGACTAAAGTGTCTCGGATCCATTGGATGACTTGGGATGCCTTAGGACTCGCTCCTAGGTCCTTTATGACGGATTGGACATATTTCCGTATCAACATATGTCCCCCTAGTTTCCAAGTATCTTAGTAGAAGATAGTTGTGGAACTATTGGTTTGGGAAGCTGTTTTGAGGAAAAAATCCGTTCTTTGGTCCAATCCGTTTCGATTTTGTTGAAAAAAAAGATGTACTCCGTACTTCGTGTGACCATTGACTTAGTCTCTCCCCCCCCCCCCTTTTCTTTTTCTAAAACA
This sequence comes from Plantago major, assembly GCA_026545765.1. NCBI lineage: Eukaryota > Viridiplantae > Streptophyta > Magnoliopsida > Lamiales > Plantaginaceae > Plantago > Plantago major. Next base: position 30,941,828 of record CM048841.1, read on the forward strand.
TCGTCGCCATCCAAGGGACTGGGTCCGAAGGGCAACGAAGTGAAGAAAAAAGAAAAAAGGGTATTTGTAATGGAGACTAAGTTTAGGCTCCGAACATCGGTAGTGTACCTTTGATGAGCTACGGTGGCGGACCGTAGGTGCGTGTCCCGTCCGAACCACCCTCTGTGGTCGCGGGAAGGTCCGAAGGATAATCTCTCGAGAATACGAGGTTCCTTGTGTGGACCAGTTATCTTGGACTGATAAGCCGCTAGGCGTCCGAGAAGATGATAATCCGGAGCTCTCGTGCTGTCTGCTATCCGAGAGTGGGATAGTTGTTGTATTCGTCTATCCGTGAGATAAATTCGTTGTACCAATTCGTCATTTCACTTGGTATAATTGTACTATGCCGTTGGATGATTTCTGATCTACGATTGAGATTTAATCCAGAAAAATCGCGACGGTTGGAGTTCCCAATATGGCCCTCTATAAATAGAGGGGTTGGCCGGTTCATTTCTCACCGTTTAGAGAGAGAATTTTTGCATTCTAAGTATATCCGAAGCAACTACCAGCAATCCGAAGCGAGCAACGAGCGGTTCGAAGCGCGTGATCCTGTGCAAAGTCAAATCACTTCTATCTAATCATCCGAGTCCAAGTAAGTTTACTTGTCTCGTCTTATGATTAAATTATCTCTGTTGTTTTTCATCTTCAAGTTACTCGGATGCATGCTCATGATGTGTAGTATAGTTGTTAACCATTACGTACTTTGATGTTGACTAACCCCGAATAAGCGTAGTATTGACTCGGGACTAACTTCGTCGAGTAAAGCCGCTAGTTTTGGCTTTGAACTGACCACTTTAATATACATAAACGACCTCTCGGACTGCCATCTTAAAGCTTATGAAATTGCTTTCTCCTTTCCCTAGGATGTCCGAGAGTGATAGCCAAAATCGATCCGAGGCTGAGGGATATGACTCCGAGGCGATATCCTTAACCGATAGCTCCGAGGAGATTGAGATCGTGGATGACGACGAAGTACTGGAGGTGGAACAAGCGTCCCATCCGAGTCGGGAAGAGCCCGAGGTAAGTTCCTTACTTCGGTTAGTTGTTCCGGATCCAGGTCCGCCGAGGCGTCAGGATTACCTGCGAGTGTCCCATGTGCAGGTTGTTGTAGCGGCCCAAGAAACAAGTTCGCGAGTTGTAGGAACTCGTCGCCCGGGTCGGGCTGGCCAAGAATCCGAACTTCCGGTAGAGATCCGATCTTTAATTCGCAACCTTGGTTATAATTTTAGGAGTAATCCTAATCGAGTCCCGTTCGTTCCGGATCAGCAGGCGCCAATCATCGAGGAAGTTCATGATACCTCGGAAGCACCTCCCAATTTGAGCATCTTCGAAGAGGGTGAGGAGGATCGTGTGCATATCACTGCGCCTCTTCGGACTGTCGTAGAGTTAGCGTCCTCATCCGAGGAAGATGAGGCAGAAGAAGGTGTGCGGGGCCAAGATTCTGGTTCCGAGGAGGAAGAAGGTGCAGAGCCATCCGCTAATGTGCTCCGTGTGGAAACTTCTGGGCAAGCAGGGCCGAGTCGGCAGGTGGCTGAGGAAGAGCGTCCGGAGAGGCTGAGAAAGGGTGAGGACGTATTCCAAGTGAAGTTCCCTCGGTCTAGAGACGAGGTCACTCACCCCGATCCGGAGGGCGAGTTGAATGAAGACGGTACTCTGCCTACTTGTGCCTCAACCATCCGAGCCGATGAAGTGGATGAGCTCCGGAGAAGATATGAGATCCCGGAGTGTGTGGAGATTCTCATCCCAGACGAATCTCATGCTTTTTATAATCCGCCTCCGGGCTACATATGCATCTATGAGATAAGTCTCCATTGCGGGTGGCGGCTACCCGTATCGTCCGAGTTTCTGGAGATTTTGAACAGCATGGGTTTGAGTCCGCACTAGATCATCCCCAACTCCCTCGGAAATCTGATGTGCTTCGGAGTCTTATGTAAATATAAAGGTATTCCGCTCACCTTCGATAATTTCCGCAAATTATTTAACATAAGTGTAAGTAGTGGGAACACATGGTTCTATACGTTCGTATGTCGCCAGGCGTACACGTTTTTTGTTGATCCCTTGTCCTCGTTGGGAATCCAATGGTTCAAGAGGTACATTTTTGTCCGTCCGGCTCTGAAGCCCGGGCAATCCGAAGCGGAGAGGCCCACGTGGCATTTCGAGAAAAAGTTCTTCCGAGGCAAGCTGCCGGATTGGAAGCCACCGGCACGGAACATCCCTTTGTGGATGCAAGCATTCCATCGGAGTCAAGAGCCGGAAAAGTATTTCTTCCGAGGGCTGATATGTCAGCCTCTGCCTTTCTTGGCCGGTTTGTCCGAGCCAAGTTTTTGTGACAATATAGAGGATTTGAGTAAGTGGTTTCTCTCTACCTCTGGTTGGTTGTCCGAGTCGGTTGTCTGTTTGTCGACTATATGATTACTATTTGTAGATTCTTTTGTATCTTGTAACTCATTGTGATTCGGATGTGCAGCTTTTTGGTTCGAGTATACGATGTCGACCATGCGGGAGTTGAAGCGTCAGCAAAACGCTGCGCAGCGGAAGGAATTGGCAGAGGGTTCCCGGACCCAGATTATCAAGACTTCCACCGTACTCCCGATGAACAAGCCAAGAAATGCTACTGTGTTCTGAGTGGAGGAGACTCGGAGAGCTGCTGGGGGCGAAGAGGCCCAAACTATCCCTACTCCGGACAAGGGTAAGGTGGTCGGCTCTAAGGGCTCGAAAAAGCCTCCAAGATCCGTGTCCCGAGATCCTCCTGCAAGCGGATCGAGCGCTTGGCGAAAAAGCGCTCCTCCGAAGGTCCGAATCCTCCCGCCAAGAAAGGCAAGGGAAAGGTGAGCGAGACGCCCGAGCTGGATTCGGATGCTAAAGTTGCTCGGTTGGTTGCTGCCTCGGAGTTGGAGCGGATTTCGGAGTTAACTGCCGCTCAGCGCAAAGTGAGTTTAAGTTTTCCGTTGGTTTTACATCTTCTTGTGGTTTGGAGGTATCTAACACTTCCGATGTTTCATTTTTGTTTTTAGCTTCTTCTTTGTTGAAGCATGCTCCTTGGTAGCCGCCGAGGGCTACCTCGAAGAGGATTTAGCTGAGGCCGAGGCGATTGAAGCGTCGGTTGAACAAAGACTTTGAGCGCTCAAGAAGGCCATAGCTGCTAAACAAGAGGCCGAGTCGGAGACGGCCAAGATGAAAAGTGCCATTCGATCTTTGAGGTGACTTGAAAGTGCACCAAGATAGTTTGGACGATTTCGTGGCCGTCTCTAGGACTTTCAAGGATAAGATGCTGAAGGAGCTTCGGGGAGTCCGGACAAGGGCTGTTCAAGATTTCCTTGATTCGGACTCCTGCAAGTTTTTGCTCGAGTCGAAGTATGATGAGGCCCGTCAAGATGGGTTTGATGCAGCTGTGGAGCAGTGCCGGAGGAAGGGTTGGATACCGAATGACTGCAACTTGGAGGCTGAGGGGGTTTCCGCCTTTAAGAATGGAGATGGCTCGGATTTTGCTCCAGAGGGTGTCTTGGACGAAGACCTGCTCAAATGTGAATTTGTGGAGCTGGTCTGCGACGAGTCGGAGGGCAAGAAGTACAACCATGGCGGTCCGTATCTCCCATCCTTCGTCCCTCGGGTGCTTATGTCCAGTGTTTTCGTTCCTTTGGAGGATCACTTGGAGCACAACCGAGACTGGCTGACTCTGCCCGGGCCTGTCCAAGGCTTTGATCGCAACCTTGACCTGATGGAGGAGTGTCCGGCCTTCCTGAAAGAGGTTGAGGCTCGGAGAGAACGGAGGATAGCCCAACAGCAAGGTCAAGCGCCTCCGGAGAAGGATACGGGCGGCCCCTCTCGGTCTCAACCTAGTTCGTCCGAGCGGCGAAGGCAGTGAAGACGGGGTATGCCCCGGGTTTTTTGTAATAGGGTGCCTTCGGGCCTAAAAACAATGTTGTTTTTTCTTTTGCTCTTCATCTTTTGTTGGATAAATGTATACTTGGTTTTGATGAACGTTTGTTGGTTCGGGCCCCTTGGTGGCTCGGAACTATTTTTGTCACAAGAATGCTAATGTTGCTGTGTTCATCCTTGCGCGTTTTAATTTCGTATTTGCGTAGTAACTCATCAACTCTCGCAGACTCGGATAGTGGGTTCGGACCCTTGTGATTCATACCGCCAGGACATTAATTTGCCTGGTGCAAATTCTCCTTTGCGGGTCTTGGGGGACGATCAACCATTGTTCCCATCCGAATCGGAATCTTTAATAGAAATAAACCGGATCACGAACGGTTCGGAGCCACGTCTTAGAGTGATCAGACTTGCGGGAAAGAGAATCTCCTCAGACGTGATCAGTAGTGGCAATTCGGACGTTGACTTGGTGTGTTATCCCGAGTCATGCAGACTTGTGAGATAGTGAAGAGATGATCAACATTAAGTACAGGGTGACTCTATACGAATCACCGTTGCTTCGGATGTTGTTATGTCAGCCCCGAGCTTGACACGTCCGAATGAGTAGCTTAGTCGATATGCTCGACCGTATGGATGGATTGTTGGGTTGGGCCAATGGAAGCTGAAGAGCCAGGCCCATGTTCGGCCCAAGCCCATTTCCGGTAAATATGGGACACGTGTCCGCTTCTAATTGGTCTTCTCTTTCTATATATACTCCTGCCTTGTACGGCTTTCCATTAGGACATCTCGCCCTTTTATAGTAATCAAAGGTCCGGAGCTCGAGTCCGAACGGCTGGGGAGCATGTTTATACCATCACTCTTGTCCGTGATCTCATCCCAAGGGTTTCTCCGATGCTTCGGAAGTCTACCCGGGTTGGTTCTCGGCGAGAGTTTTGGAAATTAGATTGCTCGAAAAGCCAGCCTCGGATCTTCGAGGATACGGTCCGTGCCGAGTGAGGCCTGAAATTTTTGCCAATCGATTCCTCTGATCGTCAGGCTAATCTTCTTTCTCTGGGGCTGTGGTCTATATTCGTGACTTTTAGCCCCGGAGAGGTAGATTAGCTAGATGGTTCGGGGATCTTCAAATAGTTGTTTTTGAACCTCCATGCATCCGAGGCAATCCGCTTCTGGGTATGTGCCCGGGGGGCGACAAGTTGGCATAATTGGTTTGGTAGAATCCCTTCCAGTATTTTGTGGTTCGGTCGTAAAAAACCGCCCGAGATGTTGGAAGGCTTTCTACCAATCCTGTTGTGTCTAGTTGTTCGTTCCTCGGATGGAGGGAGATGTATCCCTTTTAGTAGGTCTTTTAGCTCGTCCTTGAAGATATGTATCCGAGTAGTTTGGTTCTGTCGGTGACTTTGTCTCCAGGATTGAAGGCTCGAGGGAGCTACTTTGCAATTTTGGAAAGGAGTCCCCAACAGTGCTGAGCTTGTTTGGAGTCGGATCATTGGGGACTTCCGGAAGTAACCTTTCTGGTGACTCGTTTGTCTTGCACCTAAGGTCTTTCGTCCGGCGGCATTTCGGTTTTGTTGGTGGCTGCGTTCCAGAATTGAAGGCTCGAGGGAGCGACTTACAATTCTGGAACGGAGTCCCTGACAATGCCGGTCTTATTGGGACTCGGACCAACGGGAGCCTCCGGAGTGACTTGGGTTGATCCGACTATCCGGGTTGGTCGCTTTCCAAATATTCTGAATCTGGGGTGTATTTATAGTATTTGGTATGAGGCGATCCGGATTGTCAGTGTGCTTCTTGCTTGCTTCGGAGCTTTTTTTCGTTCAGAAGTGATGAAGTATCCTTTCTGGAAGCATTGAATGGCCTTAGTTATATCGTCCGACTGCTGTTAGACTTTGGATCGTCCGAAGGGGCTTCGAAACCTTTGTCAATAAGCAATCAAAGTTGGGATGGTGGAGTTCCTTCTTCCTTCGGCGCTTCTGAGATGCACTAACGGTGTTCGGACGGGGTTTGGAAACCAAACCAGGGTTAATTAGGAAGCTTCGCTGTAGAAGTAGAAAAGAGATAGAGTAGGAGCTTGTTTTTGTAAGCTTGATTAGGGCTCTTCGGACTCTGACTTTGTAAATCTGTACTCCTGTTTTAATGGAAGCATATTTGCCTTTGTGAAGGTCGGACACTATTTGATTGTGGTAGTCCGATCCGGATCAATGTATGATCTAGATTCGGATCGAGTAGTTACATATCTTCGAGGACATGATTATCAACAATGTTTATGAAATCACAGTTGTATTGATTTGACGGAAATCGGATTACAACTTGAGGGCTTCGAGGCCTTTTTGAAAAAACAGACACAAAAAACAGGTCGACATGATAGAGGAAGGTGACAGTCGTTGCCATACTTCTCTAAGTGTAAAACTTTTGGAGATTCTTGGCATTCCAAGTTCTCTTCAAGGCCCGCCCTTGTTCATCTTCTAGTTCAAAGCTTCCATTAACTCTTCAAAGCCGGTAACCTTGTACGGTCCTTCCCACTTGGGCTTAAGTTTCCCCACATGACTTAGTATATCGGCTCTTCTGAGGACTAAGTCTCCAACTTGTATGTCCTTGGGAAGGACACGTTTATTGTAGGCTCGAGCGGTCATGGCTTGGTACCGAAGGATGTTGGCCAATGCCTTATCGCGCTTGTCTTCAAGGAGCTCGAGGTCATAGATCCTTGCGAGCTCATTATCAACTGGGTTGTATTGCTGGATTCTCTGGGTTGCCACCACCGTCTCCGAAGGGATGACCGCCTCGGATCCATAGACCAAGGAGAAAGGTGTTTCTTGTGTGGCGGTTCGGGCTGTCGTTCGATGGGCCCAAAGGACTGCGTCGAGATCATCCGCCCAACTGTCTTGGGAAGTTCTTAACCTTTTCTCCAAAATTTTGACTATGGTCTTGTTGGTGGCTTCCACCTGACCATTGGCTTAAATAGCGGAAGTAAAGCGTTGTTCTATTTTGAAGGACTGAAGCCACTCCTTCAGTCTTGACCCCGAAAATTGTGCTCCATTGTCTGAAACTAGCACTCGTGGGAGTCCAAACCTGCAGATGATGTTCTTCCAGATGAATGTCCTAACCCTGCTTTCTGTGATGATTGACACTGCTTCAGCTTCGACCCACTTAGTGAAGTACTCCACTTCCACTATCAAGAACTTCTTTTGATGTGTTCCTCGCGTAAAGGGACCAACTATGTCTATGCCCCATTGATCAAATGGGCAAGCTATGATTGACGGAATCATAGGGTTGGTCGGGCGGTGTGGTATGTTGGCATAGTATTGGCAGTCTTCACAGGCGCGGGCGATGTTGGCAGCATCCATGTCAATAGTTGGCCAATAGTATCCTTGCCTTATGATCTTTTGCGCCAAAGTTCTTCCTCCAGAATGACTTCCACAACTTCCGGCGTGGATTTCTTTCATCACAGTTTTCGCCTCCTGAGGATCTAGGCACCTCAGGTGAGTTCCGCTGTAGGATCTTTTGTAGAGATCTTCTTCCAGAATAAAGTATCTGTTAGCTCGACATTGAATCTTCCTGGCCTCTCTAGGATCCATAGGTAAAGTGCCATCCTTGAGGTAACGGAATATATCAGTCATCCAATTCCTTTCTGTGCTCAAAAGGAACATCTTTCCGTTGGGTTTTGCTAGGGAGGATTCCGCGCGGGTCATTAGGATGACACTTCTCGTGTCCAAAGCTCCTAAGGCTGAGGTGTACTTGGAGAGGGCGTCGGCCTTTTCGTTCCATTCTCTGTGAAATTGGTCAAGAGTAAATTCTTCAAATTGCTCAACCTCTTTCTTGAGGAGCTCCAAGTATTTGATCATGTTAGGTCCTTTGGTGGTGAAAGACCCGGAGAACTGGGATTGTACGAGCTGGGAGTCTGTGTAGGCTTTGATCCTTTTTACTTGAAGGGCTTTCGCCATTCTTAGGCCGGTGATAAGTGCTTCATATTCGGCCTCGTTGTTTGTCACTTTGAAATTGAGAGTGATGGCGTACTCTAGCTTGGCTCCTTCAGGACTTTCAAGGGAAATTTCTATTCCTCCCAACCGTCCGGTTGATGATCCGTCCACTTGTAATGTCCAACATTCTTTGTTTCTTTCCTTACCTCCCGAAGTGAGAGTGAGTGCTTTCTCAACCTCCTGCTTCTTGTCGGAAGATGCAGTTGTCGAGGTATTGAGTTCTTCGTCCAAGAGAAACATGTGCCTCACTCTCAGTGAGTCATCCATAGGTTGGTAATATTCAGTCAAAGGCTGGATGCTACCTCTTTGTATCTAATCTGCTTCTTTCTCTTCCCTTGATTCCTTGATTTGGGCTATCGCCACATGACTAGCCTTTTCCTGGGAGTTTTTGTTCCCTTCTTCTGCTTTCTCTGGATAGTCTACCAGGAAGTCGGCCAAGACTTGCGCTTTCTTGGAAGATGGGGCTTGATACCCAATATAAAAGTCACTTAGCTCAATAGCCCATTTGGACAGGCGTCCTGACTGATCCGGTTTGTCCAAGACATGTTTGAGTGGCTCATTTGTAAGAACTACAATCCGATGCGTCTTGAAGTAAGGCTTCAGTCGCCGTGCAGTGTAAACTAGTGCAAAGGCGAGCTTCTCAACCTTGACATATCTGGCCTCAGAGCCTACAAGAGCTTTGCTCAAGTAGTAAATTGGTAAATGCTCGTTGTCTTGTAGCCGTACCAGTACAGAACTCATTGCTTCATCAGTGGTGGCCAAATAGAGGTAAAGAGTTTCATCCTCCATGGGTTTAGACAGAAGGGGCGGCGAGAGGAGATACTTTTTCAAGTCTTCCAGGGCCTCTTCGCACTCCTTTGTCCACTCGAACTTATTTCCTTTTCGTAAGATCTTAAAGAAGGGAAGGTTCTTCTCGGCGGATCTTGAGATAAAACGGCTCAACGCCATCACCTTTCCTAGAAGCTTCTGAACTTCATTGACAGTCTCGGGCTGTGGTAGGTCCATGATTGCCTTTATTTTCTCTGGGTTAGCACTGATGCCTCTTTCTGTGACCATGTAGCCAAGGAATTTTCCTCCTTTCACCCCGAAAGTGCACTTTTCAGGGTTCAGCTTCATTCCGTATTTCCGGAGAATAGAAAAACAATTGTTGAGGTGTTCGATGTGCTCCTCTTCAGTCTTGCTTTTCACAAGCATGTCATCCACATAGACTTCCATGGTTTTTCCCAATTCTTCCTTGAACATCTTATTTACCAGCCGTTGGTAAGTAGCTCCTGCGTTCTTGAGGCCAAAGGGCATGACCTTGAAGCAATAGACCCCTCCGGCCGCAAAGAATGCCATTTTCTTGATGTCTTCTTGAGCCATCCTAATTTGGTAGAAGCCTTGGTATGCATCCATGAAGCTTAGAAGTGCACATCCTGTAATGGAATCAACCAGCTGGTCTATGCGTGGCAATGGATAGGGATCCTTTGGACAAAACTTGTTGAGTCTAGTAAAGTCATTGCACATTCTCCACTTTCCTGGAGCTTTTTCGACGAGGACCACGTTGCAGACCCAATCGAGATGTCGACTTCTTCGATATGACCTGCTTTCATCAGCTTGTCAACCTCCCCTGCTATGATAGCATCCTCAACTGGTCCGAAGTCTTTCCTCTTTTGCCGGATGTGCTTGACTGTAGGATCCATATTCAGACGGTGAACTGCAATCCTTGGGTCTATCCCCTTGAGATCATCTGTGCTCCAAGCAAAGATGTCGCGATTGTCCCGAAGACAGGCGATGAGCTTCCGCTCTACTTCTGTACTCATCTCTGTTCCAATCCGAGTTGTTCTTTCCAGATTTCCTTCGACCAGTTGGACCTCTTTCAAGGCTTCATGGGATTCTATTCTAGCTGTCTTGGGGAACTTTTCTCTGAGCGATCCAATACCGATCTCTTCCTTTGGTGGCGTTAGAGTAATGGAAGAATGGCTAAGAGGGCCCTTAGTGACCGACAGGACAGGTTCTGTGGCCCCTCTGGTTGACATGATGTAGCACTCCCAGGCTTCTCTAACGTTGCCCATTTCTTCCCCTACGCCGTTCGGGGTTGGAAACTTCACCCTGTTGTGTAGGGGAGAAGCAATTGCTCTGAATTGGTTAAGTCCCGGGCGGCCCAAAATCACGTTATAGTCAAAGGTGCTATCTACTACCACAAAGAGGATAGTCCGGGTCACTCTTGTCGGAAAAGTGCCCATGGAGACTTGCAGTGGTATACTTCCATGGGCGTACTCGGACCCTCCAAAACCTACCAACGAAGTGTATACTCGTCCATATTGTATTTGCCCAGTGCATTTGCTCCACGGTCCTTTTGGATATGACATTGGAGGAGCTTCACGTCGATTAGTACCTTGTTGACCTTGTAAGTGGCAATCACTAGAGAAACAACCAAAGGGACATCGGGTCCTTGAGATCTCCTCCGGGGCGTTGGTGTGGGGATCTCGCTATCGTCAAAGGTAATTGCATTTGTGCCTTTCAAGGCTGGTGGACCGTAAGCCCTGTCGTTGTTTCTTAAGTGTTACGCGGTCCTTTCCCTTGCATTTCTGCTATCTCCCCCTGTTGGTCCTCCTGCAATGGTGTTGATAACTCCACTGTAAGGGAGGTTCTCCATTTCTGTCTCTTCGTGGTACCCTTGATATCTTTGGGCCTGCCGAGGTGGGATTTCCGCTGGAGGTGGTGGTAAAGATCCTGTCGGAGGTTCGGGACCACGCTCCTCTCTTCTTTGCTCATTCCTTCTATGCCTGGAGGGCTCTTCTTCGCCTGTTGGTTCTTTCAACTTCCCACTTCTCACTAGTCTTTCAATTTCTGTCTTTAATTGGATGCAATCCTCAGTCGGATGACCTTTACGCTTGTGGAACCTATGAGTCTTTAGAGAATTTACTCTTCTTCTTTGCTCTTGTGAGTTTAGGCCATTGTATATCTAAGTCCTTCTCAACAATAGAAGCCAAGATGTCGGACCTTGGTGCATTGAGTAGTATACTCCGTATCTCCGGTGGAGTTCTTTCTCCGTGGAATTATTTTACTCTCGAGATCTCTTTTTTCGAACTTCCCTTGACGAGGAGGAGTTCTGTCGTACTTGTTCTTTTCCTTCTTGATCCTGCTCTTATCGGGACATTCCTTCGGTAATCTTCTCCATACAAGACTCCTTCGCAGATATCTTCCAAGTACTTTTCAGTGGTGATTTCTTCGTTGGAAAGCTTCCTTCTAAGCTCATCATTATAAGTGTTGGCATATAGGTGTCGGACCCGCTCTTTGATGCTATGAGGCTCTACTGTCAGACTTGACGTTGAAGCGGTCAAGGAAGGTTCTGAGGTCCTCATGCTCTTTCTGGATTATGCCTTCCAGGTGCTCAACTGACCTCTTCCTTCTTTTTGCTTTCTCAAACCTTTTCAAGAAAAGGGAGGCAACGTCCGCATAGGATTTGATGGAACCATTAGGTAGTGAGGTCCACCAATCCATTGATTCTCCAAAGAGTGTGGTGAAAAAGTTGAGAGCTTTCATGTTATCGTTGAGTCCATTGCTTTCCATCTTACTTTCGTATCTAGTAAGATGCCCTACATGGCAAGTATCTCCATAGTAATGCTCAAGGTTTGGGATAACACAGTCGGGGCGCTTTCTTTCTCTTCTGATCTCATCGCACAGAGGGTTGGGAGTTTTAACTACCACCTTCTCATGTGCTTTGACCATCCTGCTCAAGGTGGCAATTTGTGTTTCCAAGGCCTTCAGAGGAGATAGATACATTGTCGGTCTTTCACGATTACGGGGTTGATAGCTACATCTGGAGGAAGATCACCGATTGGAACAATCGGAGTGCTTTCCGCCATTCGATCTCTGGGCACTTGTTGTTGAGCTTCTCGCCGACTGGTTCCCACTTCGTCTACTCGTGGCACTTCTGGACTTCTCCCTCGTTGTTCATGAGAAGCAGCGGCTCTTCTATTGAGAAGATGTCTCAGATCTTCTGGTTGGGCTTGTTCCCCCAGCCTTTGTTGGATTGGACGGTGCTCATTTCTTGGTGGCGGGTTCAGCTTGCCTTGGGATCGGCGTAGGCGGGGTGGGCTGAGGAGGCTAGAGGTTGTTTGATCCAAAGCACCCTTGAATAGTGGTGAGTAAGAGGCCAAACTGATTCTCATTCATCCCGAACTCACTAGGACGGATGATCTGTCCATTTGGGAGGGTAAAGTTTCTTCCTGGGGGAGGACCATGTGTTCCTGACGGAGGAACCTGTCCTTCATCCCCAAGTGTCTGGATCCTTACTGGTGGATTAGTGGCTCTTCCCTCACCAGAAGAAAGACTAGCGGTATGGCCATCACTTGGATCATCTACTACTTCTCTTGTTGAGACTCTTGTTACTCCACCTCTTCTAGTGGGAGGTCTCCCCCTTTGTCTTGGAGCAGGCGTACCAATGGCAGTGGCGTTGGTTCTTGCGGACCTTCTTGTTCTTGCCATTACTGAAGAGAACGGGACTTTTTGTAAAGATTCCCACAGACGGCGCCAAAATGTTGAGGTATAACTCAACTACTTAGATTTATTTAACTCTTCTAATGGGTGCCATGGTAAGAGGCTCCTGGCCCGGTGCGGACCACGGCGTAAGAACCAAATGACTACTCCGTGAAGGACACGCACACTTGAGCGGGGTTAGTGCCGGTTTGCTAAGTGTCAAACCGGGATGAGACTTTACTCGAGAGTGACTGAGGATCGACTCTGTATAGTACTTGGGATTGGGGTCGTGATGTGACTAGCGAGATGACTTGTTCGAAGTCAAAAGTGACTTACTTGTTGGGATGTGTGCCTTATTTATAGGCTATCATCAAAATGGAAGGCCTTGCTAGGATTGCGCCATGTGTACGGCCAGGATAGAGCCACCAATGCTAACATGAGGCCCATAGCCCAACAATGAAGCTTTAGCCCATGCCATCTTGGGCTTTAGGGGTAGTTTGGTCATTATTGGGAGAGTTCTTGAGGCTGTGACTAGTTCTGCCGAGTTCCTAGGTTCGGAGAGGTTGGTCCGGATGCCTGATCCAGACCGTACCTGGTTGTCAGATGAGGAAGTTCTCCTGCCTGTCCAACTCTTCCGATTCGGAGCTCCTGCGTTCGGACACCTCACTCTTTGGTGCCCATTTGCTTGGTTGCGTTAAGAGATGGTCATGCTGGATCCGAGTCGACATCCGTATCGGAGTCCTTGGGTCGGAGAGGGTACTGACTTAGCACTATGCTCCTTTCCCAGAGAGGCTCGGACCAAGGTGGGTCGGACCTGTGGTCCCGGGTCGGGCCTTGTAGGTCCAAATCCTTCGTCCCTTTCTTTCCATGTGGGTCGGACCATGGTTGGTCTGCCCGGATCGGACCGTTGGCTCGGACTAAAGTGTCTCGGATCCATTGGATGACTTGGGATGCCTTAGGACTCGCTCCTAGGTCCTTTATGATGGATTGGACATATTTCCGTATCAACACAGCGGGTGGTCAGAATCTGTAAGCCCAAGAGAATTCGGGATTTGCAACAATTATGGACACGGGGCTAATCAATGTAGGCTCACTTCTCGACAAATGAGGTATCAGAAATCACCACTTCGGAAGAAGGCGATGAGGTGTATTGGGTGCAGGGACGAAATGGGGATATTTCCCAAATTATAGGCCTAGGGATGTAGGATTAGGAAGTGGAAGGGGAACAGTGCAAAGATTCTCCCCTAACCAAGTCTACCTTATTGTCGATCGCTTGAAGTTGAGTTATGCGAATGATAAAGGGGGGGTCTTCTTCCTCGGGTACATCCAAGAGGATTGAAGCGTTTATGGAGAGGTCTGAAATTGTATGGATCGGAACTTAGTACCAAATACAGATATTGTAAACACGTATTGTAGCAATACTAAAAACCAATATCTATAAACTATCTTAGAGTCTAAACAGCGGAATGTAAAGAACACAAGACACAAATAATTTCTAGCAGATTATAAATAATCTGCCGAGCCACAGGCGAAATACCACTATAAAATATAACGGATTTACAAAAAGATATCTAGACAATATTCCTATGATCTAGAATATCAAACAACTAAGCACTTTGAATCGGGCCACCAATTCGACGCTAGATCTCTCACAAACAAAGAGAGAGATGACTAACTAAAAGCTTAGTAAAAGAGATGCAAAACAAGATGCTAGAGAATATCTATCTTACGCGTAAAAGCTTGTTATGAATCTATGAACTAATCGACTAGTATATATAGTTGTGAATATGAATCCAACTAGTACAATAGTTCTATCTTGATTGAAAGTCTTGATCAGGTTGAATCACCATGTTCTTCTCCTAATTCTTCTCAGTCTTCCATGCATCGAGAATCCTTGTAGGAATACAAGTAGAATATTTCTTCGATTAGGATTCTTATTCCTATCCTTATTCAATATCTTCTAGTATCCAAACTCCAAGAGTTCTTCTCCATAAGATATCTGAACCAGTTAAACCTGCTAAGACTAAACTAAAATCGTGGAACTATATCAAAGTGAAGTAATGCAAAATCCATAAATAGAAAGTCCAGTGTACAAACAACTAGTATTGTGACAATACTAAGCCAAGTTAGTATTGCACCAATACTTAGCTAAAGTCTGCACTTTCAAGGTCGCATAAGTTCATCGACCGGACACAAAGGCACCAAAGAGAAGACGGATAGTAGGTTTTCTCTGTTTTGGAGGAAGACAACAAGGATATCAAGAAGCAGGTTCAAGAATTGCTTGATAGGAGTCGAGACTGGGAGCAGGGTAGGTTGCCCGGAGCAACCGAGAATGCTATGGCTATCACGATCATCACCGAGGTACCAATGGAGATTACGGTGTCCAAGAATGGAGCCCAAGTTGGGGGAATGTGGTACATGTAGTCACCACAATGTTTCACCCAATGAGATTAAGGTACGTTCAACTCCTAGTGCTTTACTTCCTAGAGATGTAGTACCGGTGGAACCGGTGAATAAGGATGTTGTTGTTGACCTTATTGTGGTTTGCTTGGTTGAGCTATACTCTAGGGTGATGAGAATCTGATAAAACTTGAAAGACCATCCATAAAACAATAGAAATCTCGCCCAGCGAGGCGATTAAGCATTTCATCAATAAAAGAGAGTGGGAAGTGAACCGGAACTAGCTCCTCTTTTTGGTTCTCTTCAACAGTTATACCAGATTTTTTAGGGGCCACATGGACCACCCACCTGCTACATGACATATCATGTCACTATCAAGTATATAGTTTAATAACTTTCTTTTTCACCACATCTTGCAAGACTGGGTTAAGTTTGCGTTGTGGTTACCTCACAGCTTTTGTCCTTTCTTTTATAGCTATCATACGCATGCAACGGGAGGGATCTATCCCATTGATATCTTTGATGCCATCCAATGGCTTGAGAATGGTTGCGCAAGACATCGACTAAATTCTCTTCTTCCTCATTAGACGCACTTAAGGATTTGAAAGCATTGTAGTACCTGTAATCATCAACTACAATCAAAGATTAAATTTATATTAGTCGGAAGTTCTCAAACTATAGCAATAGCAGTAAGTTACCTCGGGATGTCGTTCTCCACGGACACTTAGCATAGGAATAAGCAAATAACGTTTGTAAATTGTGTGCCGAAAAGTAAACAGATTGATAGCAGACAGAATGATTAATTCGCAGTAAACTCTAATTGCTTTTGTTGTAAATCAATGAAGGAAAGGCATAAAGGTTCCCCGACCTCCCTATGCTAAGATGCTCTCAACTTCCTAGTTAAAATCCTACGCGATTACCTTTAACGACAGCAAGGCATAATACTACTATGCCAAGGCGCAGTCAGCACGAGTACCCCTACTCAGTTCAATGAAACTACTCTGTCACTCATCAGAACATCACACCACAAAGGATGTATAGAGTTGTATAATCACGATTTACGTCTAATAACTATTCCATTAATATATCACGGTATCTAAAGAAGTAGCAAGCAGAGTTACGGCGGTTCGCCTTTACAAGAGAAATTTAGCTACTCATAGTAATACTAAGACAGAAACCGAAAACTAAGAAGAAAAGAAAGAAGAAGAAGCTTAGTCTCTGATGTCTTCGTGCTGCTTCTAGGGTTTCCTCCTTCTGGGTGCCTGACGTCCAGCGGTTTTGGGGTTTCACTTCCCCGATGACTGGTTCTCTCTTAGGAGAGCTGCTTTGTGAGAGATGTAGAATTATGAGACCCCTAAGGTCTTATTTATACTGAAAAATCCGAGCTCTGGCCGCCATTGATCATTATGGAAGGTTTAGGAAGGCGGGCTCTACCGACAGACCAGGAAAAAGCCTGGAAGAAATCAGGAGCATGACTGTGGTTGCCTGGTGGCCTCAGAGAGCCCTTCTGCGGTACCCTGGTGGCCGCCATCTTCGATCTCTGCAGATTCGAATCTGTTTTCTTCGTTCTTCAATTTCGGGCTTCGTAACTTCGTTTTCTCGAAAAGTGGCCTTCTACAAAGTTGTTGCATCTTCAATTATCTTCGCATTGGTTGGTCGCATGACATGTTTTGACTCCTCGAACTCCGTGCAACGGTCAATCCGGCGTATTCGCTTAACTTTCTTGATTTCACACAATTATGTCGTTTTCGCGCCTGAAATCGTGCAATTCCTCAAAAACGCGATCATGACCTACAAAATACACACGAAGTTGGTAATTGACCATAAAATGATACAAATATTGAATCTAAGTCAAAAACGAGGGTCTAAAAGCATGCTATATCGCACATTTCATTGTATAACACCTTAAAGATAACAAACACAAACTAAGATTGAATTGGCACCCTATACAGTTTACAAAATAGCTAAAGAATTAATTCTAGGTCACGACCTATAATACCCATTTTGCAATTCTTTTTGTCACTCAGCAGAACATCACACCACGAAGGATGTATAGAGTTGTATAACCACGATTTACGTCTAATAACTATTTCATTAATATATCACGGTATATAAAGAAGTAGCAAAAGTAGAGTTACGGCGGTTCGCCTTTACAAAAGAAAGTTAGCTACTCATATCTAACACAGAAATCGAAATAAGCAAGAAAAGGAAGAAGAAGCTTAGTCTCTAATGTCTTTGTGTTGCTGCTTCTAGGGTTTCCTCGTTCTGGGTGCCTGACGGCCAGCGGTTTTGGGGTTTTACTTTCCCGATGACTGGTTCTTTCTTAGGAGAGCTGCTTTGTGAGCGGTATCGAATTATGAGACCCCTGAGATTTTATTTATACTAAAAAATCCGAGCTCTGGCCGCCATTGATCAATAAGGAAGGTTTAGGAAGGCAGGCTCTAGCCTGACAGGCCAAGAAAACAGCCCAGAAGCATTCAGAACCTTCACTGCGGTCGCCTGGTGACCGCAAAGAGGACTTCTGCGGTCCCCTGGTGGCCGCCGTCTTCGACTTCTGCAACTTCAAGTCTGTTTTCTTCGTTCTTCGATTTCGGGCTTCGTAACTTCGTTTCCTTGAAAAGTGGTCTTCTACAAAGTTGTTGCATCTTCAATTATCTTCGCATTGGTTGGTCGCATGACATTTTTTGACTCCTCGAACTCCATGAAATGGCCAATTCGGTGTATTAGCTTAACTTTCTCGATTTTGCATTATGCCGTTTTCGTGCCTGAAATCGTGCAATTCCTCAATAACGCGATCATGACCTACAGAAAACACGCGAAGTTGGTAATTGATCATAAAACGATACAAATATTGCATCTAAGGCAAAAAATAAGGGTCTAATAGCATGCTATATCACACATTTCATTGTCACATCACACCCCCAAACCAGTTTCTTGCTCATCCTTGAGCAAGGCAATAACGATAATCAAGAAGTGACCATGAAATGAGCAGCAAGAATAAACCACCACATAGACAAGCAGTCAGTTTCTAGGGTTTCAAAACTTAACCGACTCGCTTAGTTTCAACTCCAACTTATGGCTCCACGGCAAACAAGTAACAAGTAAGCATCACTCACTACAGCCAGCGGTTACAAGTGTAACCCAATGTCCTTATAGGTGTACTTCAAAATCATTACCTCGCGGTAACATTATGTAATCCTGCTCCCAAAAATCAAGGAACAAATCAAAGTAATACTCAGGTTGGGTTGGTAAGTAAAATAGGTAGGATAATATAGAGGAGTGTTTGGCCCAGCTTCATTAAAAGATGACAAGGTAGAATAAAGGGTATTTCAGGGGAACTTATCCTTTCGACACTAAGTTCCTCCTTCGACTTCGTCCTCTCTCAACGACAAATTCTTCAACACCTCCTTTATCATCGTAACTACTCCATCGGTTGCTTCACACATAGACTACTTGCTCCTTTATTTTTTTCCTTTTTTCTTTTTCTTTTGAAATACTATTTTTTGCAGTCGTTTTACTAACTCATATGCTTTTTGGTTGGCCATCATTGGGCTCTTTTTGAGTCTCTACATTTTTTGGTAGTGCTGTTTTACCGAATTCTGCACTTTTGTGTGTGTTGGTTTGGTATACATGCCATCAACCCTCACGGACATGTAGCTTTTTAGGGCTACGCCGGTATGTGGGTAGTATCTATAACATGCCCAACACGAAAACAATGATCACAAGGACCACAGATCCACTCCGAGACTTTTGTACCTTTGCTTTCTTTGGTACTTTTTTTTCTATTTTTTCTGGAGCAAGAGCTAGTGATTTTTAGCAACAGTAATAAACAGTAGGGCCAACAAGGTTACCTTTCGATGACGGTCATTTTCCACTTCTCCCCCAAACCAATTTCTCGAACTAGGGTTGGGGTTTTCTTCTTTACTTTCCCCCAAACCAATTCTCGATCATGATCAAAACATGATTCTCCTCCATTCTTTGGAACTCGTTGCTTTGTTTCTTCATTCAAGCTCGGCGGTAGGTTGCTGTCACCGCTTAAGTAAAGCATGTATAGGATATATGGTGGAGTTTCATAAGGGCTTAAAAAAGCTTTCAGCGGGGTTAGTGAAAGGTATAGAAAAGGATTTAGAAAGGTGAGTACTATTAATCATATTCATGTTGTTGACAAATAAAGACTTAAGGGTAGCAGTGTTCACACGGTTGCACATAAGATTTTAATTAGAGTAGCAAGTAAACTCACTCATCAAAGTAGCATGGGTCTGATTCAGTCAGAGCCTATATTCAGCAAACAGCGAAGCAAGAAAATAAATCCACAACCCCTCATCTTAGTTATGGTTCACACTCGGTACTGTTCCATAGATCAAAACTTTTTTCAACAAGTAAAAGACCTTAGACGTAACAGCTAAAAATGAAACTAATACTTAAACAGAAATTAAATTACAAACTACTAAGTGCGAGCATTTAAAAGTTATTACAAACCGAGTAATTCAACAAGTAGCAATCAGATTTGTCCCCCAAACCTAGCTAAGAGCAGATAGGAAAACTAGGAAAGTAGAAAGAAAAGAGAAAAGATACTCCCCTCTCGATGCCATGCTTCCATGGAGTAATGCATCTAGGACGGACATTACAAAAAAACTAGTCTGTAGCGACGGATAGATCCGTCGCTCTATCCGTCGCTACAGACCAGCGATCCGTCGCCCCAGCTCTGGCGACGGATCGGGCGACGGATAGATATTCCGTCACCCCACTGGAGCTGTGGCGACGGATAAATAATCCGTCGTCCAATTCGCGGCGGATTGGACGACGGATTATCATTTTTTACTTTTTTTATTTTTTTTTTAAATCGATTATTGGCGACGGATAGAATCTATCCGTCGCCAATGTAACGACGGATAGATTCTATCCGTCGTTACATTGCTATTTTAAAAAAAAAAAAATCCGTATTCGAATTTTTATATTCGTATACGGATTAATTCGTATCCAATTTGTATTCGTATACGAGATATTGATTTATCGAAACTACAATATTCAAATCGGACAATAATTCGGTTGATATTCAAATCGAAACTACAATATTCAATACGATTATACAATAAATCAAAAATTGTATACAATGACAATAATACAAATTCATTATACAATAATACAATATAAACTAAAATACCGAAAATGTACAAAAAGATAAAAGATAAATACCTAAAATACCTAAAATGTACAAACTAAAATACCTAAAATAACGAAAATGTATAAAAAGATAAATCGAAGATCCGGAGGTGGACGGTGGAGATCCGGTGGCGGTGGTGGCGATGAGATCCGAAGGTAGTGGTGGCGTGGAGAGACGGGTGGTGGTGGTGAGAGGCGGATGGTGGTGGTGGCAGTGTGGTGGTGCGGTGGTGGTGGCAGTGTGGTGGGAGGAGAAAGGTGGTGGTGGCAGTGGTGCGGTGGTGGTGGGAGGAAGAGGAGGTGGTGGAGGAGGAAAGGAGGTGGTGGAGGAGATGGTGGTGGTGGAGGAAGAGAGGTGGTGGTGGTGGAGATGGTGGTGGAGGAGGAGGAGAGGAGAAATGGAGGAGAGGTGGTGGTGGAGATATATTATGTTTTTTAGCTATCCGTCGCTAGCTTTTCTATTTTTTTTTATTTTCCGGTCATTTGGCGACGGATAGATCTATCCGTCGCTACATATCGACGGATAGATCTATCCGTCGCTAATTTTTTTTTATTTTTTTCTTTTTATTATGGTCAACAAAATTAGCGACGGATAAAAGTTATCCGTCGCTACAGAGCGACGGATAATTTTATCCGTCGCTCTGTTAGCGACGGATAAAGTTATCCATCGCTCTGTAGCGACGGATAACTTTTATCCGTCGCTACCCTTAGCGATTCGTCGCTACAGGGGTAACGGATAAAATCCGTCGCCCATTTCCATCGTTATTTCCCTGATTTCTTGTAGTGGGAGGATCGTCTGCTGGTGGAGTAAAGAAATCATCCTGGCTTCCATAGTAATGGCTCGGTCCTGTGCCAGGTGGCGGATGGAACGGTGGCTGAGGGTAGCAAGGTGGGTAATTATGCTGAGGGTAGTTCGGATAACTTACTTCCAAGAAGGCAGTTTCTTGTTGCGCTTGAAGACAACTCAGGTACGAATTCTATTCTCTTCTTTGGCAGTTAGCGTACATCTCCTCTTGCTGCCTTATCTCTTCTTGCCGATTAGCTTGGCACTGGTCTAGGAAAGCTTGCACTTGGCTCAGATCAAAGGCTCCTTGCTGCTCGTTCCTCCTATCCCTTGCTTCCCGAACCACTTCATGGTGTCTGGTAAACATCTGCTCGACCCTTCTTATAGTGAATGGTTCGGTCAAAGCCACGTTCCCTGCCTCTTTCATCTCCACTCCCTGCTCCTTACATATCCATGTTATCAATCCTGGGAATGGGAGATTCCTCTTTTGATTTCCTTTAAGCGAGAGCATTTCTTCCTTGATGATCCGCCCAATGTCAATGTAATGTCTCGCCATTATTGAGTAGACCAGCAGTGTCTCCTCTGCATCGATTCCCAATTCACGTTTTCTGGGTCTGAGGTTTGTGCGCACAAATTGCACCCAAAACCTGGCATGGTCGTTGAGGGCGGTCTTTGGTATCTCCCTTTGTATGTCATCCTCCTAATCACTCCTCAAAAGTAGGTGGTGGATCTCATCTTTCATTTCCTTGTAGCTCAAGTCAGAGTGTGGGGGCTCCACAAGATTTGGTTTCTTGTCATTCTCTGGTATCTCATAGAACTTGTTGATAGTCTGAATTCCGAACGTGAACTCGACTCCCCCTTATAGTGATAGGAGGCAGCTCGCTCTCATCATTCAGGCCGTCTACTTCAAGTTGGAAGAACTCCGCATAGAATTCCCTGACTATGTCGAAGTTGTAGCCATCAAGACAATTGGTAAAAGGTCCCCACCCTTGTGAGTCCAATGGCGTGAGCATCCAAGTGAAATTCTGTCTCGAGGGGAAGTTGATTTGGATATTCCTTTCGGGGGCTACTCCTCGGTTTCTGTTTACCTTTAACCACGCTTAAGCTTCCTTCGAGAGTGAAGGACGAGTAGCACTATTCCCTGGCCTTCTGCTTTTCTTGCTTGATTCTCCCATTTGTGTCTTCCTCATGGTACCTAGGTTCAAGAAAGTGTGTGAGATAGCATGTTTGGAGCTAAATCAATTCTAAGGCTAGCATGCAAATCACATGGGGTTTCTTCTCCCCCAAACTTGGTGTTTGGCACATCATGCATATCAAGTCTTAGCTTGTAACAAGATCAAAAGCTCTTCTAAAATGATACGAGAACTAGTCACATAAACTTACTCTCAAAAGGTGTCAAGTATCAAGTTAGAAAGCATAATGCATATGAAGAATCATCCTAAGAGCATATGACTTAGCAAGTATGTTTCCTAATCATAAATCATCAAGTAAAAACCATACGAGTATGTAATCGAAAGAGAAAGAAGTCATTATGAGAATTTGTTTCCTTGAGGCATTTCATCGAACACTTGGTGAGCAAGAACAAAAACTCTCAATTTCTCTATCAAATTGTCAAATCTCTACCAAGACAAGTGATAAGATGTTATATTCTACTTGTAAGCATGTATTCTCATCAACAATTAACGCCCATATCAATCAAATTGAGCATATAATTGCAAAGAACCAAAGAAGCATGAAGAAAGCGCAAGCAAAGAGTTTAAGGATTTAAACTTGATAATGAGGATGAAATTGAGATATACAAGAGTAGAGATCACTTGATGTTCTTGATGGATGTACAAGCTAAGAATGCAATGGGTAAGTGCAAAATGTGAAGATTATGAAGAGTTTGGAAGAAAATGAAGTGAGGGGGGAAAGAATTTGAAGTGGGGTTTAAAAGGGAAGGGAGAAGGCTGGAAGCAGCCTATTGCGGTCGCCAGTCGACCGCATAAGGCTTATGCCAAGCCTTTTCTCATCGTGCGGTTTTTTTTTTTTTGTGTTTTTTTGATTTTTTGAAATTCAAATAAGATTTTAAACAAATAAATGAAGAAAATGAAAAAGTTTTTTTTTTGTTTTTGAAAAGTTTTTCGAAAAGAATTTTGGTGCGGAAAACGAGAAAAACAAAAAACGAAATTAAACGTGAATGCAAGTGAGTAAATTAAACATGACATTGGGTTGCCTCCCAAGAAGCGCTTGTTTTAGGTCTTATAGCTCGACCCCTGTTTTTATAATGACTTCTTTGTCGAGGGTTAGACCCTCGATCCCGTTGAAGCACTTGTCCATCCATTCTTTTGTTGCATAGCTCGAATCTTCAATCCAACGTTTCATTTCTTCTTCCTCGATCTCATCTACCTCCGGATCCTCGTTGACATGAAAGGTGAACTCTAA
The DNA here is from genome assembly GCA_026545765.1 of Plantago major. Lineage (NCBI taxonomy): Eukaryota > Viridiplantae > Streptophyta > Magnoliopsida > Lamiales > Plantaginaceae > Plantago > Plantago major. The sequence continues at coordinate 30,964,952 of CM048841.1, forward strand.
GTAGTCGTTGGTTTCCTTTGGACTATTCCATTCACCATTACTCTTGGCAGATCTGCATTTTCAACTATCGTCCTCCGACCCAAAGTACTCGTCGGGGATCAATGGAAGAGTATTTTCATTCAATTCTTATCCCGTCTCCCAGTATGTCTTGAACAGATTCATCGGTGCTAGCAAATCTTCAAAAGGAACCAATTCTTCTTCAGTGTCTATCCACCAGTCTCCTGTGTCGAAATTGATCCTTGCTGCCTTTGCTTCCTTCGAAATCTCCCTTCTTGCCACGTTGATGATGGTGTTGGTGGTGGCCATAAACGGTCTTCCTAGAAGCATGGTATCATTGTCGGGGTCGTCGCAGTCCACGATCAGATAATCCACAAGAATATCGAGCCCCTCTAGCTGAGTAATCACATTATATATCTTGCCACATGCAGTTGTAGTAGAGCCATCGGCGACCAGTATACCGGTTCTTGCTTCCACCATTCCTACTAAGTTGAGTTTCTTGTAGACGGCGAGTGACATCATATTAATGCTGGCTCCTAGATCCAGGGTTCCTGTGGTTGTTTTTCCCTTGATGACAACATTTATGTTGAAAGCTCCAGGGTTGGGTTTCTTTGGTTCAACTGGTTTGGCCCTTTCTTCTACGGCACGAGGGTCTATTTCACATCCGAATGTTGTAGGAGAAGGTTTGAGGCAATTACCTTGCGTCCCTTCAGGGTTCCTTCGTTCAGATTCAGTACAGTTTTCTCTCCCGATTCATGTTACCTTGGCAGCTTCAACAATCATCATAGCTTTCTCGGTGTGACCCGACCGCTTATCTTTGTTCTGTTGCAGTTCCCCTACTTCCTTGGCGATTTGACTGATCTTCAGTTCCATTCCTCTCAAGGTGTTGTTGGTTCTCCTGAAGTTATCCCCAGCCTTGGCGATAAATGAATTGGTCCTCGCGGTAAATTTACCCTGCTGCTTCACAAATTTCCCGATATCTCCCATCTCCTTCATTATAGTATCTATCTTTTCTTCCATGGATGATGGTTTGATCAGGTTTTGTTATGGCTTCCGTGGTGGTGTGGGAACATGTGCCATAGTGGGTGGTCTAGGTGGTAATTCGGGTGGGTTTAAGCTAGGTCTAGTACGGTATGATAAGAGAGGGTGTTGGGGGATAAAGCTGTTAACCGGTTAGTTTCTCAGTCTCCATTTCCTCGATTCTTGCACGTAGTGTGCCTCTTCCAGTTGTGGCGGTTCCTCCGGTTCTTCATTCACAGCATCCTTCCTTCCCATCCTTATCTCTATGGTTTCAATCCTCCTGTTGATCTGTTTCCAAGGAGTTTCCTCGATGGCTCTGACTTCCTTTGTAACCACCCTTCTTCCTCGTCCTTTATGCATAGAGTTCTCACTAAGGTTCTCGCACACTTTCCAAATCCTTCTTGGGGGTGCGTCAAGCAGATTTCCTTGACATGCTCCATGGATGAGTGCTTGGCTGATAGAGTCAATTCCCTTGTAAAAGTTGTTGACCTTGTCAAACAGCGCATAAGAGTGCATTGGGCATTTTTCAAGTAAATCCTTATATCTTTCCCACGCTTTGTGAAAGGTTTCTCCGTCAAACTGATTGAAGTTTTGGATCTGGCTCTTCAGGTCAGATGTCTTCTTCAATGGAAAGTATCTGAGCATAAACTTGTTGAAAACCTCATCCCATGTAGTCAAGCTGCCCGGCTGTAGTGAGATAAGACAGTTATTTGCCTTGTCCTTAAGGCAGCTAGGGAAAACCCTTCTCCTAAGTTGACATTCCGTGAGCCAATTCAATGGTATACCTCCAACTATTGCGTAGAATTCCCTCATAAAGTGCATCGGGTCCTCAGTTGGGTTCCCGTAGAAGTGTGGTAGTTGGTTCAGATGAGTTCCTTTCAGATCATATTCTCTCGCAATCCTCTCCAGATAGATGCTTGAGGCATGCGGTGTAAGCCTTGGCATAACATAGTCGCGCATGGGTCTATCGTCTTCGTCTATCAGTTCCATCCTTGTGTAGTTATCCCTTCTTCAGTTCTCATCTAACCTTAATCTTTCCTCGGCTATCCTTAGCCTTTCCTGTTCCAGTTCTTCTCTCTCAGCTTGAATCTCAAGTCGAATCTTAAGCAGTTGCTCAAGTTTAGAAGCTGCGACATTCCTAGATGGATTGTCGTTGCTGTTTCCTTCTCCACTCATGTTGCTAGATGACTCCATGATGGTAGTAGGTAATTTCCGCCTGTCGAGCTTATCTATGTCATCTTTAAATGGTACTACTGGTGTTCCCGCACTTCTCCTGCCTTGCATAAAGACTAACAGACAAACCTTTGCAGATATGGATAGATAATACTAAAAGGATAATAAACAGAAATCTAAAATTATGTGTTTTTAATTTTTTAATAAGAAAACAAACTAATACAGAAAAGAAAATATCTTTGGGTTTTTTGCTGTGGAGATAGATTCCCACAGGTTTTATGATTTTTTTGGGTTTATGCTATACAAATTAAATGACAGTACATACATTAAAAAGAGAAAGAAAGATTTCAACTTATCTCGGATGATCGAAACTTGCTTGAGCGGTCAAGTGTCCCCGGCAGCGGCACCAAATTTTGATGTGCACTTAAGGATTTGAAAGTGTTGTAGTACCTGTAATCCTCAACTACAATCAAAGATTAAATTTATATTAGTCGGAAGTTCTCAAACTACAGCAATAGCAGTAAGTTAACTCGGGATGTCGTTCTCCACAGGACACTTAGCATAGGAACAAGCAAATAATGTAAAATCCCGGAAATTTATTTTTGGTTCGTCTATTAATTTTATGGAGTTGAATTAATTATATAGACGTGAGTTGCACGGGATTTCATTAGTCGCTTTTATGGATCGATAATTTGAGACGGGCCATATTTGAAGTGTGTAGGGTTCGTAAGCCCAACTATTGAGAAGCCCAAGTTCAATTTGTGTAAAAGCTATTTAGGTTTTTTCCTTTCTCTTTATCTTTCCTCCTGCATCTTCTTATCTCTGCCCCCTCCTTCATCGTCATCACTAAAGCCGCCACCATCGCTCACCGATAACATCTCGGCCTCACCCCTAATCCCTAAGCTCCTCTGATCGACCTTGGTAGGATGAGTTCAGATTGAAATCAATGTATTATGGAGCTTTGAAATCGCAAAACAGAAGCAAGAGGGGAGACCGATTTCGCGAGATTCTTCGACTGATTTGTGATGTTTTTGGACTGTTCTTGATCGTTTTGATTGGAGGAGATGATGTGTATTTAATTTTTGTAGCCCTTGATTAGATTTGGAGGAGTTTAGTTCGAATTTAGGAAGTTTGGCATGTTGCAAGGATTGATTTGAGGTGTTTGGAAAGTATAAACCCTTGCTTTTGGGAATTTGAAGATGCCAGGGATCTGTCGAGCAATTTGACATGTTTAAGATATCTCAGTTTGGCCCAGACCCGTAAAATACTTATTTTACCCCTGAACTCGCACCTAATCTACAGAAGTTGCCATCAGACTCTTATAGATTGTTGTCTGCGGATTTGTTAACAAGTTTGTGCCCAGCTCAATTGGTCATTTAGCTGGCTATAAACCTGGAGGTCACATGCTGTTTATACTTTAGCCCCGTTTGTGCCCAGAAAATTACCATTTTACCCCTGAACGCTGCGGAATCATAGATATGCCTTTCTACAATTTAAACCTGCTTTTCCTAGCTCCAGAAATTACCGTTTTACCTTTGTGAACCAATTTCCCCTTTTTGACCTATTGAAACCGGAGTAGTGGCTTTTTGGGAGTTAGCAAGTGGTGATATTGGATGATTAAGGTTCTAGGTGGCTTTGGAGAATTCAAGTTGCAAGTAGGAGCTTTCGTGGTTGGAAATGTTAAGCTTGCTTTCGTTTCGCCTTCGAGGTAAGGGGGTTGCTTTGACACTTTTGCTTCTATTTTATTGTTATAGTATATATATTGTTTTATGATTTGACAAACAACTTATGGTTAGTATATCAAGGAATGGAACTTGGTATAATAGTCTATTCGAAAAGGATCAAGTATGTGCACTCATAAATGTTTTATTGTAAATGTGGTGTGTGAAAATCGTTTTGTTCAAAAGCATGGATTGAAAATTATGTTTATGCTCATCGACATGCCTATGAATTGTTTGGTCCTTTCGAGGGAATGTCGTGCTTTTGGAGATCTCCCATTGTTATGTTATGTTATCCCTTTGGTAGGGCATTGTTATTGTTATGTAAAAGCCGACCTGTGTGCCACCACGGTTCGTGTGGCCGTAGTGTATGTTTGATTGAGCTAAAAATATGTACATTGATATTGTTTGAAAAGTGTCCATGCAAATTATTTTGGATATGTGGTCTATATGTATACTTTGAAGTACTCTGCTTGATCCGGTAGAAGTGTCAATGAGGCTCACCCTTACCCACCCCTTTTAGATATTTAGTAAGTGATTGGACGAAGATACTTTGGAGTGGAGACGGTAGACGGATGGTGGATTTTGAGAAGATTGTTTAGTAGTTGTTGTGTACTCTTGGATTTGTATTGTGTAAGATGACTTGTGATACTGGATTTGTTGTTATGTATTGAAGATTTGTAATTATTGTTCTATATGGAATTTTAGATGCTCTATTTGTACCACTCTGAGATATTTTAATTGATTTGAGGATTAAATGAAGGTTTCGTCTTGGCGTGAGCCCATCTCACAATAGACGACCGGTCGCGCCAAAGTATTTTGGTTTTGGGGCGTGATAAATAACGTCTGTAAATTGTGTCCATAAAAGTAAACAGATTGATCGCAGACATAATGATTAATTCCCAGTAAACTCTAATTGCTTTTGTTGTAAATCAATGAAGGAAAGGCGTAAAAGTTCCCCGACCTCCCTCTGCTAAGCTACTCCCAACTTCCTAGTTAAAATCCTATGTGATTACCTCTAACAACATCAGGGCATAATACTACTATGCCAAGGCACAGTCAGCACGAGTACCCCTACTCAGTTCAATGAAACTACTATGTCACTCAGCAGAACATCACACCACGAAGGATGTATAGAGTTGTATAACCACGATTTACGTCTAATAACTATTCCATTAATATACCACGGTATATAAAGAAGTAGCAAAAGTAGAGTTACGGCGGTTCGCCTTTACAAAAGAAAGTTAGCTACTCATATCTAACATAGAAATCGAAATAAGCAAGAAAAGGAAGAAGAAGCTTAGTCTCTAATGTCATTGTGCTGCTGCTTCTAGGGTTTCCTCCTTCTGGGTGCATGACGGCCAGCGGTTTTGGGGTTTCACTTCCCCGATGACTGGTTCTCTCTCTGGAGAGCTGCTTTGTGAGCGGTGTCGAATTATGAGACCCCTGAGGTTTTATTTATACTGAAAAATCCAAGCTCTGGCCGCCATTGATCAATAAGGAAGGTTTAAGAAGGCGGGCTCTAGCCTGACAGGCCAGGAAAACAGCCCAGAAGCATTCAGAACCTTCACTGCGGTCGCCTGGTGATCGTAGACAGGCCTTCTGCGGTCCCCTGGTGGCCGCCGTCTTCGACTTCTGTAGCTTCGAATCTGTTTTCTTCGTTCTTCGATTTCGAGCTTCGTAATTTCATTTCCTCGAAAAGTGGTCTTCTACAAAGTTGTTCCATCTTCAATTATCTTCGCATTGGTTGGTCGCATGCCATGTTTTGACTCCTCGAACTTTGTACAACGGCCAATTCGTCGTATTATCTTAACTTTCTCGATTTCGCACAATTATACCGTTTTCGTGCCTGAAATCGTGCAATTCCTCAATAATGCGATCATGACATATAAAAAACACATGAAGTTGGTAATTTACCATAAAACAATACAAATATTGCATCTAAGGCAAAAAAACGAAGGTCTAAAGGCATGTTATATCACACATTTCATTGTCACATCAGACTGTCACATGTTTAGATTTTTTCACCCCAAGTTAACCATGCTTAAGTTGACAAGGTATGTCCTTAAGCTCTAAGGGTGGTTCTACTGGCTCTCGCTCTCCTCTACTTCTAAGCTCTCTTGTACCTCCTCTCCAAGGGGTACAATTTCAGCACTCTTTAGGTACTCGACATACTTAATCACTTCATCATCCCACGAATCTTCCCTAGTGTCCAACGTAAGGGCAGGTTCTAATTTATCAATATGTAGGCAAGACCGTTGACCTTGTTTTGTTGATCTCTTTAGCCATGAATACCATTGGTTCTATATAAAGAGTCCAATTTCCTTTTAAGGAAACTTGAGCTTGGTACTTTGACTTGCAATTCCAAACCAACTTAGCATGTGATTCTAAATTTTATCCTTGTTTTACCGAGTAGTGAATCCAGTATTTTCACATACGTTCCCCTCTACGTGAAACTAAGTAACCCAACTAACTAAGACCGTCTTCACAAGCTGGTGAACACTCCCAAGAAACTCAAAGTTAAATAGCAACATGCATTCAATCGTCCATGTGAAAACTAGTTAGATCCAACGAATCTGATCAGCATTGACGATAGTAATATTGAGCCAATCACTAAACCTTGTTCAATGGTATTGGTCAATGAATACCGCCTCTCATCGTGTCCAGTCATATACTTCCTCCGTTCCTGAAATAGTTTCCCACTTTGACTTTTTGCAGTCAAACTTTCCAACCTTGACTGCGAATTAATATTAGACGATATATATAAAACGGTCAATGTTTTCCATAGATTATTTACTTTCGTGCACTTTTCTTTTATGCATATATGTATGTTTGATTACATGTGCATAGCGTGTAGCCACTAGGATTGGCATCGTACAAATTCGTGTTTTTTTGTTCGGTAAAAACGTTTTATTTTCCCATCAAATGGTTCTAACAAAATTTAGAGTTAGTATTGAAACTCGTGTTTTTTTAATTTACCAACAAAGAGCTTCTAGTTATGAGTCTAGAAATGTTTTTTCTTTTCATTGGCAAATGATTAAGACTTAGTAGTAAGAATCCTTTTGAAAAGTTGGAAAAACTAATAAACACTTTTTAACAAAAGGTGAGTGGGGTGGGTCATTGTTCCTAAGAGTCTCCATTAAAGGGTATTACATGGTGTTTAAGGAATTGGCGCTCACGTTATTTATGATCCAACTGTCATTACGAGAAGTGTTCGATTTGTTATCACAAGGTTTTACACTCTAGTCTTGGGTAGTTGTGGTTTTGATTCGATGTGCAAGAGTTTTCATTCACGAACAGTTCTGTACATAAAGGCACTACTATTTTGATTGTGTTGCACTCACTATGATGTATGATTCCTAACCCAAAACCAAAATTCGATAATTGAGAAAGTTTAAGTTGGCCATAAGTACATTAGACAAGTTTTCAATTGGTTTTCTCAGAGATTTGAAACTCATTCACAACTACAAATTTTTTGATACATGTTAGTCAAGTTACATAGTAAAGCATGTGCATCATCTTTATCTGTTTATGTGATCTATTTTCTTACTATGTGCTTAGATATGATGTGCTTGGAATTTATACTTTTCCGTTTATTATATCAATATTTATTAAAATGTCAATTTTATTGCTACAAACTGTGATTGCAGAATTACTTTTGGTAAACTCTATGTGGAAACTTAACAAACACATTTATAGTAGTCATGTACTATGTTGGGGGTCTAACTCCACAATCACTTAGATTTATTTAACTCTTCCAAATGGTGCCAAGATGAGAGGCTCCTTGCTAGGTGAGGATCGAAGCGTAAGAACCAGCTGCCAACTACCCCTGATAAGACCTGCACACTTGAGTGGGGGGTGGGGATTAGTACCCGGTTTGCTAAGTGTCAAACCGGGATGAGACTTTACTCGAGAGTGACTGCGGATCGACTCTGTATAGTGCTCGTGATGTGACTAGTGAGAAGACTTGTTCGAAGTGACTTACTTGAAGTGCCTTGCTTATTGGGATATGTGCCCTATTTATAGGCTACCATTGAGATGGAAGGCCTTGCTAGGATCGCGCCATGTGTACGGCTAGGATTGAGCCACCAATGCTAAGATGAGGCCCATAGCCCAATAATGAAGCTTTAGCCCATGCCATCTTGGGCTTTAGGGGTAATTTGGTCATTATTGGGAGAGTTCTTGAGGATGTGACAGAGTCTGCCGAGATCTCCGGTTGGAGGGTCGGTCGGATGTCGATCCGATTACAGTTGTCGGATGAGGAAGTTCCTCTGTCATCCAACTCTTCCGATTCGAGCTCATGGGTTCGGACATCTCACTCTTTGGTGCCCACTTGCTTGGTAGCCTTTGAGATGGTCACATTTGGATCCGAGTTAACATCCGTGTCAGTCTTTGGGTCGGAGGGTCTTGACTTAGCACTATGCTCCTTTCCCAGGGAGGCTCGGACCATGGTGGGTCGGACCTATGGTTCCGGGTCGGGCCTTGCAGGTCCTAATCCTTTGTCCCTTTCTTTCAGGGTGGGTCGGACCATAGGTGGTCTGCCCGGATCGGACCATTGGCTCGGACATAAGTGCCTCGGATCCATTGGATGACTTGGGATGCCTTAGGATTCGCTCTTAGGTCCTTTATGACGGATTGGACATATGTCCGTATCAACATATGTCCCCCTAGTTTCCAAGTATCTTAGTAGAAGATAGTTGTGGAACTATTGTTTTGGGAAGCTGTTTTGAGGAAAAGAATCCGTTCTCCAGTCCAATCCGTTTCGATCCTGTTGAAAAAAAAAGGTGTACTCCGTACTTCGTGTGGCCATTTGACTTAGTCTCTCTCCCTCCCCCCCCCCCCTTTTTCTTTTTCTAAAACATCGTTGCCCTCCGAGGGAGTAGGTCCGAAGAGCAACGAAGTGAAAAAAAAAAGAAAAAAGGGTATTTGTAATGGAGACTAAGTTTAGGCTCCGAACATCGGTAGTGTACCTTTGATGAGCTACGGTGGCGGACCGTAGGTGTGTGTCCCGTCCGAACCAGGCTTTGTGGTTGCGGGAAGGTCCGAAGGGTAATCGCTCGAGTATACAAGGTCCCTTGTGTGGACAAGTTATGCTGGGCTGATAATCCGCTGGGAGTCCGAAAAGATGATACTCCGGAGCTCTCGTGTTGTCTGACGCCCGAGAGAGGGAGAGTTGTTGTATTCATCTATCCAAGAGGTAAATTTGTTGTACCAATTCGTCATTTCACTTGGTATAATTGTACTATACCGTTGGATGGTTCTTGATCGACGGTGGAGATTAAATCCGAAAAATTGCGACGGTTGGAGTTCCCGATATGGCCCTCTATAAATAGAGGGGTTGGCCGCTTCATTTCTCAACGTTTAGAGAGAGAATTTTTGCATTCCAAGTACATCCGAAGCAACTACCAGCAATCCGAAGCGAGCAAAGAGCGGTTCGAAGCGCGTGATCTTGTGAAGAGTCAAGTCACTTCTCTCCAATCATCCGAGTCCAAGTAAGTTCACTTGTCTCGTCTTATGATTAAATCATCTCTGTTGTCTTTCATCTTCAAGTTACTCGGATGTATGCTTATGATGTGTAGTATAGTTGATAACCAATACGTACTTGATATTGACTAACACCGAATAAGTGTAGTATTGACTCCGAACTAAGCGTATGAGAGTCGCTAGTTTTGGTTTTAAGTTGGCCACTTTAATATACATAAACGACCTCTCGGACTGCCATCTTAGAGCTTACGATATTGCTTTCTCCTTTCCCTAGGATGTCCGAGAGTGATAGCCAAAACCGATCCGAGGCTGAGGGATATGTCTCCGAGGCGACATCCTTAACCGATAGCTCCGAGGAGATTGAGATCGTGGATGATGATGTTCTGGAGGTGGGGCAAGCGCCACATCCGAGTCGGGAAGAGCCCGAGGTAAGTTCCTTACTTCGGTTAGTTGTTCCAGATTCTGGTCCTCCGAGGCATCCGGATTACCTGCGAGTGTCGCATGCGAGTTATTATGGCGGCTCAAGAGACAAGCTCGCGAGTTATAGGAACTCGTCGCCCGGGTCGAGCTGGGCAGGAATCCGAACTTCCGGTAGAGATCCGTACTTTAATTCGCACCCTAGGTTATAACTTTAGGAGTAATCCTAATCGAGTCCCGTTCGTTCCGGATCATGACGCCAACTATCGAGGAAGTGCATGATACTTGAGCGCCTCAACTTGAGCATCTTGAAGAGGGTGAGGAGGATCGTGTGCAAATTCTTGCTCCTATCCGATGTTGTAGAGTTAGCGTCCTCATCCGGGGAAGATGAGGCGGAGGAAGATGTGCGGGGCCAGGATTCTGGTTCCGAAGAGGAAGAAGGTGCGGAGCCTTCCGCTAATGTGCTCCGGGTAGAAAGCTGTTGGCAAGCGAGTCGGAGGGGTGGTGAGGAAGAGCGTCCGGAGACTAAGGAAGGGTGAGGACGTTTTCAAGTGAAGTTCCCTCGGTCTAGAGATCGGTCACTCACCCGATCCGAGGGCGAGTTAAATGAAGATGGTACTGCCTACTTGTGCCTCAACCATCCGAGCCGAAGTGGATGAGCTCCGGAGAAGATATGAGATCCCTGAGTGTGTGGAGATTCTCATCCCGGACGAATCTCATGCTTTTTACAATCCGCCTCCGGGCTACATGTCGGTCTATGAGATAAGTCTTCATTGCGGGTGGCGGCTACCCGTATCGTCCGAGTTTCTGGAGATTTTGAACAGCATGGGTTTGAGTCCGCATCAGATCATCCCCAACTCCCTCGGAAACTTGATGTGCTTCGGAGTGCTATGTAAATATAAAGGCATTCCGCTTAACTTCGACAATTTCCGTAAATTGTTCAATATTAGTGTTAGTAGTAGGAACACTTGGTTCTATACATTCGTATGTCGCCAGGCATACACATTTTTCGTTGATCCCTTGTCCTCGTTGGGAATCCAATGGTTCAAGAGGTACATTTTTGTCCGTCCGGCTCTGAAGCCCGGGCAATCCGAAGCGGAGAGGCCCACGTGGCATTTTGAGAAGAAGTTCTTCCGGGGTAATTTGCCAGATTGGAAGCCACCGGCTCGGAACATCCCCTTGTGGATGCAAGCGTTCCATCGTAGTCAGGAGCCGGAGAAGTACTTCTTCCGAGGTTTAATATGTCAGCCTCTGCCTTTCTTGGCCGGTTTGTCCGAGCCAAGTTTTTGTGGCGACATGGAGGATTTGAGTAAGTGGTTTCTCTCTACCTCTGATTGGTTGTCCCGGTCGGTTGTCTGTTTGTCGACTGTATGATTGTTATTTGTAGATTCTTTTGTATCTTTGGCTGATTGTGACTCGGATGTGACTTTACGGTTCGAGTATACGATGTCGACCATGCGGAGCTGAAGCGTCAACAAACGTCATAGCGGAAGGAGTTGGCGAGAGGGTTCTCGGACCCAGTTATCAAGACGTCCACCGTGCTCCGATGAGCCAAGGAATCTTTGTGTTCGGCGGAGGAGTCTCGGAGAGCTGCATGGCGAAGAGGCCCAAACCATCCCTACTCGGACAAGGTAAGGTGGTCGCAACTAAGGGCTCAAGAAGCCTCCGAGATCCGTGTCGCGAGATCCTCCATAAGCGGATCGAGCGCGGCTCAAAAAGCGCTCTTAGAAGGTCCGAATCCTCCCGCCAAGAAGGGCAAGGAAAGGTGTGAAGCCGGGCTGAGCCGGATCTTTGAAGTGGCTCGGTTGGTTCTTTGCCGGAGCTAGAGCGAATGCGGAGTTAATCGCTCGTAAAGTGAGTTTTAAGCTTTCCGTGGTTCCGCATCTTTACGTGATTCGGTGTCTAATGCTTCCGATATTCCGTTTTGTTTTCGACTTACTCTTGTTGAAGCATGCTCCTTGGTGGCGCTCGGAGGGCTACCAGAAGAAGATCTAGCAGTGAAATTTGCTCAGGCGATTGAAGCGTCTCGGTTGCCTGACTTCTCGGGCGCTTTGAAGAAGGCCGTAGGCTGCGAAACAAGAGGCCGAGTCGGAGGCCAAGATGAAAAGTGCCATTCGGTCTTTGGAGGTGATTTGAAAGTGCACCAAGATAGTTTGGACGATTTCGTGGCCGTCTCGGACTTTCAAGGATAAGATCTTTGAAAGAGCTTGAAGTCCGGACAAAGGCATCGAAGATTTCCTTGATTCGGACTCCTACAAGTTTTGCTCGAGTCAAAGTATGATGAGGCCGTCAAGATGGGTTTGATCTTTGTGGAGCGGTCTTGGGAGGAAAGGTTAGGTCAGACGATTGTAACTTGGAGGTGAGGGGTATCCGCCTTTAAAACGGAGATGGCTCGGACTTCGCTCGGGAGGGTGTCTTGGATGCTGATTTGCTTAAGTGTGAATTTTTGAGTTTGGTTTTGCGAGGGAGAAGCGAAATACGACCATGGCGGTCCGTATCTCCCATCCTTCGTCCCTCGGGTGCTCATGTCCACTGTTTTCGTTCCGTTGGAGGACCACTTGGAGCACAACCGAGATTGGCTGACTTTGCCCGGGCCTGTCCAAGGCTTTGATTGCGACCTCGACCTGATGGAGGAGTGTCCGGCCTTTCTGAAAGAGGTTGAGGCTCGGAGAGAACGGAGGATAGCCCAACAGCAAGGTCAAGCACCTCCGGAGAAGGATACGGGCGGCCCTTCTCGGTCTCAACCTAGTTCGTCCGAGCGGCGGAGGTAGTGAAGACGGGGTATGCCCCGGATTTCTTGTAATAGGGTGCCTCCGGGCCAAAAGGAAATGTTTGTCGTTTTTGCCCCTCATCTTTTGTTTGTACAACCATACTCTTTTTTTTTTTTTGATGAATGTTGTTGGTTCGGGCCCTTAATGGCTCGGAACTGTTTTTGTGGCCAATATACTATTGCTGCTGTTTCCATCCTTGCACGTTTAATTTCGTATTTGCATAGTAACTCATCAACTCTTGTAGACTCGGATAGTGGACTCGGACTTTTGAGATCCGTACCGTCAGGACATTAGTTTGCCTGATTCAAATTCGCCTGTGCGGGTCTTGGGGACGATCAATCGTTGTTCCCATCCGAATCGGAAGCTAGAATAAAAATAAACTAGATTACGAACGGTCCGGAGCCACGTCTTAGAGTGGTCAGGCTTTCGAGAACAAGGACCACCTTGTATCGTGACAAGTTAAGACGATTCGGACGCTGACTTGGTGTGTCTTTCCGAGTCATGCAGACTTGTGAGATAGTGAAAAGATCATCATCATCAAATGTGGTGTTTACAGACGCATCACGATTGCCGGACGTTGTCATGTCAGCCCCGAGCTTGGTACGTCCGAGAGAGTAGCATAGTCGGTATGCTCAACCGTGTGGATGGATTGTTGGGTTGGGCCAGTGGAAGCTGAAGAGCTAGGCCCATGTGCGGCCCAAGCCCATCTCCTGTGAATATAGGACACGTGTCCGTTTCCAATTGGTCTTCTCTTTCTATATATACTCCAACTTTGTACGGCTTTTGATTAAGACATCGCGCCCTTTTATAGTAATCAAAGGTTCGGAGCTCGAGTCCGAGCGGCTGGTGAGCATATTTATGCCATTACTTTCGCCCGTGACCTCGTCCCAAGGGTTTCTCCGATGATTCGGAAGTCTACCCGGGCTGGTTCTTTTGGTGAGAGTCGTGGAAATTAGTTTGCTCGGCAAGCCAGCTTCGGATCTTCGGGGATACGGTCCGTATCGAGTTGGCCTCAAAGAATTTTTCGCTCAACAATTCCTCCGATCGTCAGGCTAATCTTCTTTCTCCGGGGCTATGGTCTTTATTCATGACTTTTAGCCCCGGAGAGGTAGATTAGCTGGATGGTTCGGGGATCTTCAAATAGTTGGTTTTTGAATCTCAATGCATCCGGGGCAATCCGCTCTGGTTATGCGCCCGGGGGGCGACAAGTCGGCGATTGGTTTGATAGAATCCTTCCGATTATCGTGGTTCGGTCGTAAGAAACCGCCCGAAATGTTGGAAGGCTTTCTACCAAATCTGTTGTGTCTAGTTGCTCGTTTCGCGGATGGAGGGAGACTTGTCACCTTGAATAGGTCTCTTAGCTCGTCCTTGAGGATGTGTATCCGAGCGGTTTGATTTTGTTGATGACTGCATTTCCATGATTGAATGCTCGAGGGAGCTGTTTGCAATTTTGGAATTGCGTCCCCAACAATGCTGAGCTTGTTCGGAGTCGGATCATTGAGGACCTTTGGAAGTAACCTTTTTGGTGACTCGTTTGTCTTGCACCTAAGGTCTTTCGTCCGAACAACTTGGTTTTGTTGGTGGCTTTGTTCGAATTGAAGGTTCAAGGAGTGCCTTACAATGCAGGCGAATCTGACAATGCTTGGTCTTGTTGGGACTCGGACCAATGGGAGCCTCCGGAGTGACTTGTGTTGATCCGACGATCCGGGCTGATCGCTCTCCAAATACGCTGAATCCGGGGTGCGGTCATGGTATTTGGTATGATGTGATCCGGATGGTCATTGTGCTCCGGAGCTTTCTGTCGTTCAGGAGTGATGAGATATCTTTTCCAGAATCGATGAATGGCCTAGGTTACATAGTCTGGTTGCTGTTAAACCTTGGACCGTCCGAAGGGGCTTTGAAACTTCTACCAGTGAGTAATCAAGGTTTGGATGGTATAGTTCCTTCTTCTTTAGGCGCTATAGATCGTGAGCGGTTGTTCGGATGGGGTTTGATTTGGTAGCTTAGGGTTAATTGGGAAGCTTCGTTGTAATAGTAGAAAAGAGAGAGTAGGGGCTTGTGTTTGTGAGCTCGATTTGGGCTCTTCGGACCCTGACTTTGTAACTCTGTACTGTTGTAATGAAAGCGTTTTTGACTTTGTCAAGGTTTTGACACTGTTTGATTGTGCTAGTCCGATCCGGATCAATGTATGAACAAGGTCCGGATCAAGCAGTTAAATATCCCCGAGGACATGATTATCGACAATGCTTATGAAATCCCAGTTGTATTGATTTGTGAATCGTATTACAACTTGAGGGCTTGAGGCCTTTTTCAAAAAAACCAAACACAAAAGCATTGACGAGATAGAGGAACGTGACAGTCGTTGCCATACTTCTCTAAGTGTAAAACTTCTAGAGATTCTTGGCATTCCAAGTTCTCTTCAAGGCCCTGCCTTGTTCATCTTCTAGTTCGAAGCTTCCATTAACTCTTGCCCCAGTAACCTTGTATGGCCCTTCCCACTTGGGTTTAAGTTTTCCCACATGACTTAGTATATCAGCTCTTCTAAGGACTAAGTCTCCAACTTGTATGTCCTTGGGAAAGACACGCTTATTGTAGGCTCGAGCAGTCATGGCTTGGTGTAGAAGGATGTTGCCAATGCCTTATCGCTTGTCTTCAAGGAGCTCAAGGTCGTAGATCCTTGCGAGCTCATTACCAACTGGGTTGTATTGCTGGATTCTCTGGGTTGCTACCACCGTCTCTGAAGGGATGACCGCCTCAGATCCATAGACCAAGGAGAAAGGTGTTTCTTGTGTAGCAGTTCGGGCTGTCGTTCGATGCGCCCAAAGGGCCGCGTCAAGATCATCCGCCCAACTGTCTTGTGAAGTTCTTAACCTTTTCTCCAAAATCTTGACTATGGTCTTGTTGGTGGCTTCCACCTGACCATTGGCTTGGGGTAAACGAAGTAAAGCGTTGTTCTATTTTGAAGGAGTGGAGCCACTCCTTCAGCCTTGACCCAGAAAATTGTGCTCCATTGTCTGAAACTAACACTCTTGGGAGTCCAAACCGGCAGATGATGTTCTTCCATATGAATGTCCGAACTCTGCTCTCGGTGATGGTTGACACTGCTTCAGCTTCGACCCACTTAGTGAAGTATTCTACTACCACTATCAAGAACTTCTTCTGAGGCGTTCCTTGTGGAAAGGGACCAACTATGTCTATACCCCATTGATCAAATGGGCAAGCTATGATTGACGGAATCATAGGGTTGGTCGGACGGTGTGGTATGTTGGCATAGTATTGGCAGTCTTTGCAGGTGCGGGCGATGTTGGCAGCGTCCATATCGATAGTTGGCCAATAGTATCCTTGCCTTATGATTTTTTGCGCCAAGGTTCTTCCCCCAGAGTGACTTCCACAACTTCCGGCGTGGATCTCTTCCATCGCAGTTTTCGCCTCCTGAGGATCTAGGCATCTCAAGTGAGTTCCGCTGAAGGATCTCTTGTAGAGGTCTTCTCCTAGAATAAAGTATCTGTTGGCTCGACATTGAATCTTCCTGGCCTCTCCAGGATCCACAGGTAAAGCACCATCCTTGAGGTAACGGAATATATCGGTCATCCAGTTTCTTTCTGTGCTCAAGAGAAACATCTCTCCGTTGGGGTTCGCTAGGGAGGATTCTGTGCGGGTCATCAGGATGACACTTCTCGTGTCCAAAGCTCCTAAGGCTGAGGCATACTTGGAGAGGGCATCGGCTTTTTCATTCCACTCTGTGGCGGTGAGAGTAAATTCTTCAAAGTGCTCAACCTCTTTTTGAGGAGCTCCAAGTATTTGATCATGTTAGGTCTTTTGGTGGTAAAGGATCCGAGGCGGGATTGCACGAGCTGCGAGTCTGTGTAGGCTTTGATTCTTTTCACCTGAAGGGCTTTCGCCATCCTTAGGCCTGTGATAAGTGCTTCATACTCGGCCTCGTTGTTCGTCACCTTAAAGTTGAGGGTGATGGCGTACTCGAGCTTGGCTCCTTCAGGACTTTCAAGGAAAATTCCTATTCCTCCCAACCGTCCGGTTGATGATCCATCCACTTGTAATGTCCAACATTCTCTGTTTCCTTCCTTTTCTCCTAGAGTGGGGGTGGGTGCTTTCTCAACCTTCTGCTTCTTGTCGGAAGATGCAGTTGTCGAGATATTGAGTTCTTCATCCAGAAGAAACATGTGCCTCACTCTTAGTGAATCCTCCATAGGTTGGCGATACTGAGTCATAGGCTGGATGCTAGCCTTTTGTGTCTCTTCAGCTTCTTTCCCTCCACTTGATTCCTTGATCTGGGCTATCGCTACATGACTGGCCTTTTCCTAGGAGTCTTCGTTCTCTTTTTCTACTTTCTCTGGATAGTCTACAAGGAAGTCGGCCAGGACTTGTGCTTTCTTGGCAGATGGGGCTTGGTAGCCAATATCATATTCACTTAGCTCAATAGCCCATTTGGATAGGCGTCCTGACTGATCTGGTTTCTCCAAGACATGTTTGAGTGGCTCATTTGTAAGGACCACAATCCGATGCGACTTGAAGTAAGGCTTCAGTCGCCGCGCGGTATAAACCAGTGCGAAGGCGAGCTTCTCCACCTTGACATATCTGGCTTCGGATCCTACAAGCGCTTTGCTCAAATAGTAAATTGGTAAATGCTCGTTGTCTTGTAATCGTACCAGTACAGAACTCATTGCTTCATCGATGGTAGCCAAATAGAGATAAAGAGTTTCATTCTCCGTGGGTTTAGACAGAAGGGGCAGCGAGAGGAGATACTTTTTCAAGTTTTCCAGGGCCTCTTCGCACTCCTTTGTCCATTCGAACTTGTTTCCTTTCCGTAAGGTTTTGAAGAAGGGAAGGTTCTTCTCGGCGGACCTTGAGATAAAACGGCTCAACGCCATCACCTTTCCTAGAAGCTTCTGAACTTCATTGATGGTCTTGGGCTGTGGCAGATCTATGATTGCCTTTATCTTCTCGGGTTAGCTGATGCCTCTTTACGTGACCATGTAGCCAAGGAATTTTCCTCCTTTTACCCGAAAGTGCACTTTTCGAGGTTGACTTCATTCCATACTTCCGGAGAATGGAAAAGCAATTGTTGAGGTGTTCGATGTGCTCCTCTTCAGTCTTGCTTTTCACGAGCATGTCATCCACATAGACTTCCATGGTTTTTCCCAATTCTTCCTTGAACATCTTATTTACCAGCCGTTGGTAAGTAGCTCCTGCATTCTTGAGGCCAAAGGGCATGACCTTGAAGCAATAGACTCCTCCGGCCGCAAAGAATGCCGTTTTCTTGATGTCTTCTTGAGCCATCCTAATTTGGTAAAAGCCTTGGTAAGCATCCATGAAGCTTAGAAGTGCGCATCCTGTAGTGGAATGAACCAGCTGCTCTATGCGTGGCAATGGATAGGGATCTTTTGGACAAAACTTGTTGAGTCTGGTGAAGTCATTGCACATTCTCCACTTTCCTGGAGCTTTTTCGACGAGGACTACGTTGCAGACCCAATCAGAGTATCTGACTTCTTCGATATGACCTGCTTTTATCAATTTGTCAACCTCCTGCTATGATAGCATCCTCGGTCGCCCAAAAATTTTCCTCTTTTGGCGGATGTGCTTGACCGTAGGATCCATGTTCAGGCGGTGAACTGTGATCCTTGGGTCTATCCCCTTGAGGTCATCTGTGCTCCAAGCAAAGATGTCACGATTGTCCCGGAGGCAGGTGATGAGCTTTCGCTCTATTTCCGTGCTTATCTCTGTTCCAATCCGAGTTGTTCTCTCGGGATTTCCTTCGACCAGTTGAACCTCTTTCAAGGCTTCATGGGATTCTATCCTAGCTGTCTTGGGGAACTTTTCTCTGAGCGATCCAATACCAATTTCTTCTTTTGGTGGTGTCAGTGTTGGAAGAATGGTTAAGAGGGCCCTTGGTGACCGAGGGCAGTTCTGTGGCTCCTCTGGTTGACATGATGTAACACTCGAGCTTCTCGATGTTGCCCATTTCTTCCCTACGCCATTCGGGTTGGAAACTTTACCCTATTGTGTAGGGTGAGGCAATTGCTCTGATCTGGTTAAGTCCAAGGCCCAAGATCACATTATAGTCGGCTTTGTCGACTACTACGAAGAGAATAGTCTGGTCACCCTTGTCGGAAAGGTGCCCATAGAGACTTGCGTGGTATGCTTCGATGGGCGCACTATAGACCCTCCAACACCTACCAGCGAGGTGTATACTCGTCCATATTGTATCTGCCCCAGGTGCATTTGCTCGACAGCCCTTTTGGATATGACATTGGAGGAGCTTCCTGTGTCGATCAGTACCTTATTGACTTTGTAAGTGGCAATCACTAGAGAAACAACCAAAGGGACATCAGGGTCCTTGAGATCTCCTCCATGGGGCGTTGGTGGGGGGATCTCACTATCGTCAAAGGTGATTGCATTTGTGCCTTTCAAAGCTGGTGGGCCGTAAGCCCTGTCGTTGTTTCTTAAGTGTTGCGCGGTCCTTTCTCTTGCATTTCTGCTATCGCCCCCTGTTGGTCCTCCCGCAATGGCATTGATAACTCCACTGTAGGGGAGATTCTCCATTTCTGTCTCTTCGCGGTAACCTTGATATCTTTGGGCCTGCGGATGTGGGTTCTCGGCGGGAGGTGGCGGTAAGAGCACTGTCGGAGGTTGAACCGCTCCTCTCTTCTTTGCTCATTCCTTGATGCTGGAGGCTCGTCTTCAACTGGCGGTTCTTTCAACTTCCCACTTCTTACTAACCTTTCAATTTCTGTCTTCAACTGGATGCAATCCTCAGTTGGGTGACCTTTCTGTTTGTGGAACCTACAGTAGTCTTTAGAAAATTTACTCCTCTTGCTGTTCTTGGTCGGTTTAGGCCATTGTATATCCAAGTCCTTCTCAACGATAGAAGCCAAGATGTCGGATCTTGAGTGCATTGAGCGAGTATACTCGGCAAACCTTACAGGTGGAGTTCTTTCTCTGAAGTTCTTTTACATCTCGAGATCTCTTTTTGCTCAAACTTTCCTTGACGAGAAGGGAATTCACGTACTTGTTCTTTTCCCTCTTGATCCCTGCTCTTATCGGGACATTTCTTCGGTAATCTTCTCCATACAAGACTCCTTCGCAGATTTCTTCCAAGTACTTTTCAGTGGTGATTTCTTCGTTGGAAAGCTTCCTTCTAAGCTCATCATTATAAGTGTTGGCGTAGAGGTGTCGGACTCGCTCTTTGATACTATGAGGTTCTACCTGTCGCACTTCAGCGTTGAAGCGGTCGAGGAAGGTTCTGAGGTCCTCATGCTCTCTCTGGATTACGCCAGCCAGGTGCTCAACTGATCTCTTCCTTCTTTTCGCCTTCTCAAACCTTTTCAGGAAAAGGGCGGCGTCATATATGACTTGATGGAACCATTGGGTAGTGAGGTCCACCAATCCATTGCTTCTCCAAAGAGTGTGGTGGAAAAGTTGAGAGCTTTCATGTTGTCGTTGAGTCCATTGCTTTCCATCTTACTCTCGTACCTAGTGAGATGCCCTACGGGGCAAGTATCTCCATAGTAGTGCTCAAGGTTTGGGATAACACAATCGGGGCGCTTTCTTTCTTTTCTGATCTCATCGCACAGAGGATTGGGAGTTTTAACTACCACCTTCTCATGTGCTTTGACCATTCTGCTCAAGGTGGCAATTTGTGTTTCCAAGGCCTTTTGTTGGAGGTAGATCTGCTCAGCTGTCAGTCTTTCACCAGTCCTGGGATTGATGGCTACATCTGGAGGGAGATCATTGACTGGAACAATCGGGGTACTTTCTGCCATTTGATCTCTAGGCACTTGTTGTTGAGCTCCTCATGGCCGGCTTCCACTTCGTCTACTCGCGGCACTTCTGGACTTCTCCCTCGTTGCTCATGAGAAGCAACTGCTCTCCTATTGAGAAGATGTCTCAGATCTTCTGGTTGAGCTTGTTCTCCCAGCCTTTGTTGGATTGGACGGTGCTCGTTTCTGGATTGAGCAGGTTCAGCTTGTCTTGGGATTGCCAAAGGCGGAGTGGGTTGAGGAGGCTGGAGGTTGTTTGATCCAAGGCACCCTTGAATAGTGGTGAGTAAAAGGCCGAATTGGTTTTCATTCAATCCAAACTTCTGGGGACGGATGATCATCCATTTGGGAGGTAAAGTTTCTACAGGGGAGGACCATGTGTTCTGACGGAGGAACATCCTTCGTCCCCAGTGTTTGGACCACTTCTTGGTGGATTAGTGGCTCTCTCCTCGTCGGAAGAAAGACTAGCGGTATGGCCATCACTGGATCGTCTGCCACTTCTCTTGTCAAGACCCTTGTTACTCCTCCTCTTCTGGTGGGAGGTCTCCCCCTTTGTCTAGGAGCTGGCGTACCAACTGTAGTGGCGTTGGTTCTTGCGGACCTTCTTGTTCTTGCCATTACTGAAGAGAACGGGACTTTTTGTAAAGATTCCCACAGACGGCGCCAAAATGTTGGGGGTCTAACTCCACAATCACTTAGATTTATTTAACTCTTCCAAATGGTGCCAAGATGAGAGGCTCCTTGCTAGGTGAGGATCGAAGCGTAAGAACCAGCTGCCAACTACCCCTGATAAGGCCTGCACACTTGAGTGGGGGGGGGGGGATTAGTACCCGGTTTGCTAAGTGTCAAACCGGGATGAGACTTTACTCGAGGTATGCGGATCGACTCAGTATAGTGCTCGTGATGTGACTAGTGAGAAGACTTGTTCAGTGACTTACTTGAAGTGCCTTGCTTATTGGGATATGTGCCTATTTATAGGCTACCATTGAGATGGAAGGCCTTGCTAGGATCGCGCCATGTGTACGGCTAGGATTGAGCCACCAATGCTAAGATGAGGCCCATAGCCCAATAATGAAGCTTTAGCCCATGCCATCTTGGGCTTTAGGGGTAATTTGGTCATTATTGGGAGAGTTCTTGAGGATGTGACAGAGTCTGCCGAGATTTCCGGTTCGGAGGGGTCGGTCCGGATGTCTGATCCGGACAGTACCTGGTTGTCAGATGAGGAAGTTCCTCTGTCTGTCCAACTCTTCCGATTCGGAGCTCATGGGTTCGGACATCTCACTCTTTGGTGCCCACTTGCTTGGTAGCCTTTGAGATGGTCACGCTGGATCCGAGTTAACATCCGTATCGGAGTCTTTGGGTCGGAGGGGGTGCTGACTTAGCACTATGCTCCTTTCCCAGGGAGGCTCGGACCATGGTGGGTCGGACCTATGGTTCCGGGTCGGGCCTTGCAGGTCCTAATCCTTTGTCCCTTTCTTTCAGGGTGGGTCGGACCATAGGTGGTCTGCCCGGATCGGACCATTGGCTCGGACATAAGTGCCTCGGATCCATTGGATGACTTGGGATGCCTTAGGATTCGCTCCTAGGTCCTTTATGACGGATTGGACATATGTCCGTATCAACATACTATTACTATACATGGATTGATAAAACCATGACCTTATCTCTAGAAATGTTTATTCTTCATTGGAGGATAATATTGAGTTAATAAGCAAGATAAAAATCCTTCAAATGCAAGTGAATCGACATAGTGTAAATCAGTCCTTTACCACTTTTAGTGGAGTTTCCGCCCTGCGGTGGTAAAACTTGGATAACTAATACTCCCTCCATCCCGAATTCAACTTCTCGCATGTCATTTTGAAACGTCTCAATTTCAACTTCTCATTTCTTAAATGGAAAATCTTTCTCCTACTTTATTATCTCTCTCTCTCTCTCTCTCTCTCTCTCTCTCTCTCTCTCTCACACACACACACACACACTTTATTCAATAATTATCTTACTTTATTCATGACTATTTCTCCTACTTTATTCAATCTCTTTCTTACTTTATTACCACCTATCCTACTTTTTTCTTTTTTCTTTTAAAACTTGTGTCCGAGCCCATGGGTAATTGAAATCGGGGCGGAGAGAGTATATATACATAGTTGATCGATGTTGATATCAAGTTTTGAGACTCTTATTGTTGAAATGCCATGGTTTAGCAACTTATCATCCTTGCAATTCGGAGATAGAAATCTTCGAAAGGTTCAAGAGAACTAGCCGGTGGGTATAAAACCCATATATCCAAGGAAGGGGATTAAGAGAACTCGATTCTCAAAGTAGCTAGAGGAATATAATTTGAATGGATGAACGATGTTCATTGGTTTTCAATATATACTTTCCTAAACTATTAAGCTTATGCATTAAATGTTTCATTCATTATGCAAAACATCATTGGGTTGTTCTTACTGGATGCTTGGAGAGTATCGGTACCTTGAAGAAATGAATTTTTGGTTCACAAGTACAAGCTTCAACAGTGGCAATAGTTAAAATTATGCTAGCAATCAAAATTAATCCTAAGACACATTGTGATATTTGAATAATTGTTGAACTTATAATCTAATGAGTAAGTCTTCTGAGAGACGGTCTCTAGATAATTTATCTAGAGACGAACCTATATTATCAAGAAAATCATCGATGTTATTAATCAAAATACCTATGTTCTCAACATTGGTGTTTTTTCACATTAAAATAATACTTATTTCATTAACAACATAGACGTTTTGATTAATAACATGGAAGATTTTATTGATAACAAGACCGCCTCTAGATAAGCTATCTAGAGACCGTCTCTTATAAGACTTTGTGTAATCTAATAGCTCATGAATTTTGAGAGGACTATTACTTCTAATGTAACACCAAGTTCTATACATCATCAACATTATTATACTAATTTTAATTAAATCCATACAAATTATTTATTAACGAATTAGTATTGTAATCAACAAATAGTTTTTCCAAGCTGTGTGTCTATACTTAATTCTACATTTTATAAGAGAATCCATAGTAACATTTATATGCAAGTAGTAAATATGCCATTGAAACACATTCGGTTGGAATTAGGAAATCTAATAATTTTTTTTATTGTAAACTAAAGTTAAAATTGTATGATCGAATCCATCCCAACTAGTTATTGTCAATAAAATAAAAGTAAACATTGAGTGCATATGTCGATCTAAAGAAATCAAATTTGAAAAATATGTTTGAGTTTATAGGCATATGATTTCTGACAGCTATAAAAGAACAATTAACAAAAAATTTCCACTACTTTAAGAAGGATCATCCTAAACAATTTCAAATCAAGAGTCACGTCTTGCTTGAAATACATTTTAGCATAACGCCATCCTTTATTTGTAAATGGAGAAGGGTCTTTATAGATTTCACTTTCTTGTGGATATTTTCCAAATAGCTAGCTTTCATTGAGTTGCACCATGTAATTTAAGTATGTAACATTCATACCTCTTGCAGGCTCTTCAAAGAACATACCCGATGGCTCATTCAAACCAAACGGAACAATTTGAATCACAATACTATTTTCAGGAAGAAACACCATGTTCCTAAGCCCAGATCCGTGTACTCCCACCAACACATCAACATAATTCACAGACTTAGCAACTGCTGGCAAATTCTCCCCAATCTCCTCAACATGAACCTCGAATCCTACCCTCTTAGCCAACTTGGCCACCTCTTCTACATTTAAAATGCGTCGAGTTTTTCTCCTAGAAATGATAAACATGCGGGGGTTCCTACGTTCACAGTAATCCACAAAATCTCTTTCTAGTGAATATATGCTTTGAAGAAACTTTCTAAAGTCCATGCTATTATAATACGGCGGCCCGTTTATGTCAAGGTCAACCTCGTTACGTTTTAAACCAACAATAATTGTCGGAAAGCAAAACACTTCTTTCAAGTTATCGACATCAATCACATTGTATTTCGAGAGCTTATCAAGAATTACTTTGAACTTCGTTACCCATTGTGCACTGTAGTTAGTTATCAAAATGACTACTGAACGGTTGAATTGTAGACTCGTCGTGTAGAGGGGCATAATAACGTCACTAAATGAGTGATAATAGTTAGGTAAGAAGGCTCCTGCACGAACACAAATTCCTTCAAATCTTTAAATGTGTGAACATGAGGTACGATTATTTGGACAAAATGCAAATCCTATTTCAATCGTAGATGATATTAATTAAACTTTAACCATAAGAACCTAATATATAGCTCTTTGAATTGGTAGATCGCACATTGTAAGAAGTTATGCATCCTCATAAAAATAAAACAAATCAAAACTATGAGGGATTTTAAAGGGAACTTGCCTGCAGAAAAGTGGATAGCAGGGGCATCAATGTGGCGGTTGCACTTCGGCATATGTTTGACATCAGGGACAAGAACCGTCCATTCTCGAATAGGCCAAAACGTTAGATTATCAAATTTTCGGGCATAAGGTCTTGTGATCCAGCTAGTGGTAATGTTGCCTATTGCAGTGCTTATTGAAGCAAAAATAGTGGATGAATTGCTATGAATACGTATATCTCCGTAGATATAGAACATATCCGAAAAATTACAACTGAGATTGTAAATTCCTGCAGGATCTTTTAAAGAATGTAAAATGAAAAGATCAGTAAATAATAACCTATTTGCATTTCATTAACATGTTATTTCATATGTGAGGAATATATCACACATATTTGTCGCGCTTTGTCCGATTGACTGATTCTCATTAGCATCGCAAGAGGATGCTCTACGTTCACTGCGTGTGGAAGATAAATTTGCAAGTTTAGATATTGGGATGCCATTCATACTATTAGTGAGATATAATACTTCAACTATGTGAGAATGTAAAGTATAACCGATTGAGTGTTCATAATATCTTGCATCATATTAATATGAGATAAGAAAAATTTCTCCTAAATTAAAAGGAAGAAATTAACTTACAATTGAGTTGTGTGAAAAAAAATGTACATGGATAACTCCACAATCAAGAAAACAAGTAGAGCCCAAAACACCAATTTGTTAACCTCATGAGAACAAAAACTTCTAGTGAACATGGCTTGATCATCTGTTATCTTTTTCATGAAATGCACTAAACTTAAATTTCAACAACGAAAACAAAACGAGAACAAAAATAGATCTATGTGATTAGTATATATTGTGTAGAGTGAAGAAGCTTTATAAACCATTTGACATATACATTTGACGGATCATGATTGTTTTGTTTTTATATTTATTTAAGGTTGGGTACCACGGGGACCGTTTCTAAAGCGTTACAGAATTGTGTGGTGAAATATTTTCACCAATTGTTCAAAATAAATATTTATTAAGTTCCACATATTGAACTTGACAGTCCATTAATGGTGTTAGAAGGAATAACTATTTTTTGTATTATAATTGAAAACGTGTTGGTAATACATTTTCCTTTTCAAAATCTAGGACATGTAAAAGATTATTTCCACTAATAAATTTTTTGGGGAATAAAGTCTCGAAACATGTGATTTTGGTGTTACAAAGATAAAACATGTTCTACTTAAATTGGTAAGTACTAAGTACATCAATTTGTTGCTAAATGCGACTTTGCTTTTCTTGGATACAATTAAGAAAGATTCTTTGCAAGTTGATGAGTCGTTATTTTAACGACGTATTTAGACTTTTTTACCGTATTTTGTTAAGTCATTTAGCCTTTTTATTAGTGTTTTAGTGTTTTTTTTTACGCTTTGGGTATTTTGTGTGTTTTTGTCTTTTTTAGGTATTTTTAGGTAAAAAGGCAAGGAAATGGAGGAAAGTACGCGAATCGAAGCTCGTTCGAAACTTCTAGAAGCATACCAAGGTGTTAGTGGACCAACTACTCCAAAGGGGTGACTAGGAAGTGGGCTAAAGGGGAGTCAAAGGAGAGAGTGGGAAAAAACTGATCCTTTCCCGGAGAAGCAGCTCACCGCGGTGAGCCATATTGGAAATGGGCTCACCGCGGTCTACCTAAAATAGAAACATTGGAATTTTGAGATGACGCGGTGAGCACACCCTTCACCACGGCGAGACATGTTCAAACCCACGATTTCTGGCAGTTTCCTTAATTCCTTAGACCTACTTTCATACTTTCTTAGTTTGTATTTATAGGTCATTTGTAATATGGTCATTTGTAAGAATTATTTACTATTTTGAATTTAAACTTCCTTAGTTTGTATATATAGGTCATTTGTAACTCGTATTTTATATATCTTCAAACATTCTTAGACCTACTTTCATACTTTCAAGTATTGTAAATACTTTAGTGATTCAATTCATCAATCAATTGAAGTCTTTATTCCTTTCAGACGATCCCTTGTCATTGAAGAGTCGGGGTAATCAATTGTACAACTACTATTTAGCTTTTACGTGACAAATTGTTACTTCCGTACGTTTTCATCTATGTATCGGTTGTGATTTGTGACTATCTATCATCCATTATAGATAATATCCGTGTGATTGCATGTTGTTTGTGAGCTGCACATAGTGCATCCTTAACTGGTTCGTATCGTATAAGCAAACTTTGTAGTGATTACGTACTTATTATCCGTATTTGGTTATACTCACAATAGCAAGAGTGAAGCACATTAGAAGACCCTATTATTGATGTAGCAGAAACAAGAAGCACATTGGAAGATCCCAAGTGATGTTTTAATCTTTTTAAGGTTATTTGATTGGTTTCAAAGTTATTTGATTAGTTTAAAGTTGTTAGTTTAATTGTAAAAATAAAGATAGAGAAAGAGGGTTTTTTCTATCCTACAACATGTTGTACTAACTCATGATGCTTTAATGTGGTGTATAGTACAACATTTGATGCATATGGTACAACCATGGTACAACCTTTAAAACGGGTAGTGCAGCATGTAGTAGAGGAGTAAATCGAGAAAGAGTAGGGTAGAAAGAGAAAGATAATTGTTTAGTGGAGTTGAAAGTTATTTAAAGTAGTACGGAGTGTCTGTCTACAAACTCAAATTGATTTTTCTCAATTCGGAAAATCAATTCCAGATTATATACAAACGTGTTTAAATTGCATGTCAAATAGTTTCTTATAACTCTATGCCAAACTGAGTCATGTCTATTAATTAAATCTAGCCCCACATAGATAGTTAACGTTGCCATAAGGGAACATCACCTCTAGGACAAGGGTAAAACCGAGTCCTAGAGGTATCTCCTCCCCTATGGTCTTGGTTTAGGAAATCGCTCTGCGACCCCTCACTCTCAGCTAGGCTTGCCTAGACATACTAGACGATGGGGTGACCAAGATTACAACTTTAACGTGACATTGGGTAGGCCTTTACCAAAAAAAAAAAAAAAAAAAAAAAAAAAAAAAAAAAAACTCTATGCTAAACCGCCGGTAGGTTTTTCCGTGGAAAAGGAAGACTAGAAGAATATGATTAGGAGCAGCCTTAATTAGGATGAATTCTATAAAAGGGCCTCACTTTCCATTACAATAGGAAAGGCCGGTTTTTTAAGTTGCTCGCGGTCAGCGATCAGACAAGCGCGCGATCAGCAATCAGACCGAACTTTTCCCCTAGTTATAAAAACTCACAGACACAAAATTAATTCCCCCAGTTATAAAAACTCACAGACACAACATAAATTTCCAGTTTTAAAAACTCACAGACACCAGATAAATCTCACAGATGAAAAAACTCACAGATGCAAAAACAAAACTCACAGATGCAAAAACCCACGGACAGATGCAAAAACTCACAGACATAAGAGAAATCTTACAGATGCAAAAACTAACAGACAGAAGATAAATCCCCTAGTTTTAAAATCTCACAGACACAAGATATATATCACAGACATAAAATAAATATCCCAGATACAAGATAAATCTCACAGATGCAAAAATCCAAAGACACCAGATAAATCTCACAGATGTAAAAACCCACAGACACATGCTTAAAACTCACAGACATAAGATAAATCACATGCAAAAACTAACAGACAAAAGATAAATCCATCAGTTTTAAAATCTCACAGACACAAGATATATATCACAGACATAAAATAAATATCCCAGATACAAGATAAATATCACAGATGCAAAAATCCCATATAAACAAAAAAGAAATAGAAAAAAAAGGAGCTTAATAGGCGTGGAGTGATGGCAGCTTTTATATAGACCTACTTTCACGAATTAGAGCCGAAGTAGTGGATCTAGAACTACAAAGAGTTCTCAAATTAGACCCGAAGTAGTGGATCTAGAACTACAAAGAGTTCTCGAATTAGACCCGAAGTAGTGGAAGTAGCAGCAAGCCGAGCTTCCTGAGGAATATTCTCGTACGGTTGTTCATCTCATGTGTATTGGTACTGGCTCCCCGATTCGCTTATGTCGTCACTATTCGCGGTGAATCCTGTGCCGTTGCGGATTTTTGCTTCTTATCCTTGCCGGAGAGTCTTCGGCTGGCGAATTGGTGGTTGCGATTCCGATTGGGAGATTGGTAGGCCGGGAGAAGGCGGATCGGTCGAGGAGTTCCAGCCATGGGCGGCGGTTGGAAAACCTCTGCCGGGCTGTGGAGGTGAGGCAGGAGAGGAATGAGCGGAATGCGGCGGTGGTTGCGATTCCGGCCATGGGGTGGTGGTTGCGATTCCGATTGGGAGATTGGTTGTGATTTCTCTTCTGTGTGATTTACGTTGATTTGGTTTTGGATCTGATTTAGGGATTTTTATAGTGTGACCGAGATTTTTCGGGCAACTGGAGAAACTGACCGCGAGCGGTTTAATGTAAAAAAACCGGCCTTTTTATATCTAATGGAAAATCAGGCCATATACTATACTCACTCCTTAATTAGTTTGTTTAGTTCTGTGGGCATTAGGGCTGAGCATCGGTCCAGAACCGGCCCGGCCCAGACCGAACCCGAAAAAGACCGACCCAAAATTTTGGGTTTTTGGTGAACCGAAAATCGAACCGAACTATAATCTGTTTTGGCCCGGACCGAAATTTTCGGTTTGGTCCGGGTTAGAACCGACTTAAACCGAGTTTAATAAAATATAAAAAAAAACAAATAGCTACTGCTTCTTCTTCCAGCAAATGAAGAACCCTAAAAAACCAAAATCCCTCTCCATTTCCCCCTTTTCTTCTTCTTCTTCTTCTTCTTCTTCTTCTTCTTCTTCTTCTTCTTCTTCTTCTTCTTCCTGCAAATGAATAACCGAAATCAACTACTGCTTCTTCTTCCTGCCACCACCCTTTGCAACCCCCTTCTCCTCTGTCTCTCCAAACCCAAATCCCTCAAGTAGGCCTGTAAATGAGTCGAGCCGAGTCGAGCTTTTATAAGGCTCGGCTCGTTTAGCATTAAAACACATGAGCTCGAGCTCGACCGAGCTTCACTTATTGGACTCGAGTTCGAGCTCGACATATATTTTCCCAATTCTAGCTCGGCTCGTGAGCTCTAAAATTACCAAGCTCGAATTTAACTCGACTCGTTAGCTTGAAAACTGCTATGGAAATATGGTTTACAATTCTTGAAAACTCGAGTTCCAGGTCGAATTTCTAGTTCAAATTCCAGCTCGAATTTCACCAATTTCATACACAAGTTACACAACACAATGTAAAAGTCATCCAACACACTGTCAATTCAAATTGGAAAAGAAACCATGACGCTCGGCAATTAAGTTATCCATATTATCTTCTTACAAACCAACAAACTAGCAAAATAAGTCATGAATTACACAAGCATAAAAATAAAATCCTTTAATGCTTCAAGTGCAACTCCTCTCGGCAAAACTCCAATCTTGATTCAAGCTCTATTCTCATCAAACTCCACACTCTTGAATCTTGATATCCAGCAAAATGCAACTCCAACCTAGAATCTGAAGTAGAGAGGTAAAAAGAAAAGAAAATGAGTAAAGAAGCGAATCAGATAATATTTCCATCTAAACACCCTGAAATCAATCAAAGTCCGACTCTTTTTAACGACAATAGGTACCAAAATCAACCCACTAATTTTAATATGCCAAACTATCAACTATGGATTTGAAGTTATATAATAGAAGGACCATTTAATCGACATATAATATAGAAAGAAGAAAGAAAGAAAGAAACCGTGATATAATCCTTGCTTGATGAGCACTCTAAAGTCTAAACAGGATGTGGAATAGGAATCTCCACAGCTTCTTCTCCAATCTGCTGAAACAAATAAATAAAACATGAACATGTAAAGTTTAAATAACAGTATATAATAATTAAAAGACACAAAATAATGAAATTTTTTACTTACATTTCTTGTTCGTCCCTTGACTCCATGTAGACACCGAACCCAATCCCCGCCACACATTAGCATCTCCACGGTGTCAGGGGCTAATGATGCACGGTAAGGGTCTATGACCCTACTTCCAGCACTAAAAGTAGCCTCTGATGCTACAGTAGTTGACGGTATAGCCAAAATATCACATGCCATTTTTGACAGAATCTTGTACTTGCCGTTATTGTCCTTCCACCAACCCAAAACATCAAAATCTGATGATCTATTGTTACTTGCACATCTATGCACACCGTCTTCCAGATATACTTGCAATTCAGACTTTTCAGGGGGCTCATTTTCAACAGATTTCACATAACTATCAAATCGTGACCAACCAGAGGACTCCGGCACATCAACACTTGAGATTGGCAAATCAGTTTCATTTGACCGGTTAGATTGGGTATTTGAGGAACTCTTTTGGTTTACATTATATTCATCATAAAGAGAAGACAACATGTTCTTAACTTTGAAGATATTATCTTTGGCTAAACCTTCTGGGTAAATGATGTTGAAAGAGAATTCAACTAGCCTCATTTTGCACCTTGGATCTAAAACAGAAGCTATAGACATCAGCATATTACACTCACCCCAATACTTGTCAAACTTTAGTTTCATCTTTTTAACCATGTCCCTCACAAACTCATTGGTATATTTCTCTGCCTCATTTAGCACCTCTTTGATCACTACAAGAATTCTGAGGTAAAACGATGGAAAGGGACGACGGATTTTATCCGTCGCCCCTGTAGCGACGGATCGCTACTTGGGGCGACGGATTCTATCCGTCGCCCCGTTTGGCGACGGATAAAGGTTATCCGTAAGCTGCTGACGGATAAAATTATCCGTCGCTACAGGCGTTGACAAAAAAAAAAAAAATTTTTAGCGACGGATAGATTTATCCGTCGCTAAAAATAGCGACGGATAAATCTATCCGTCGCTATGTAGCGACGGATAGATTTAGCCCGTGAAAACTGAAAAATTAAAAAAAAAAAATAGCGACGGATAGATCTAGATCCGTCGCTAAAAACTAAAAAAAAATATAATATATCTCCTCCACCACCTCCTTTTCTCCACTACTTCTCCTCTCCTCCTCCTCCCTCCACCACCTTTCTCCTCCCACCACCACCTCTCTACTCCCACCACCACCGCACCACCACCCTGCCACCACCACCATCTCCTCCACCACCTTTCTCCTCCACCACCACTTTCTCCTCCACCACCTCCACCACCACCTTCTCCTCCCACCACCACCTCCCACCTCCTCCACCACCTCCTTTCCTCCACCATCCTCCTCCACCACCACCACCACCACCACCACTCCCACCACCATCTCCACCATCACCACCACCACCACCACCACCACCACCACCACCACCACCACCACCACCACCCACCTCCCACCACCACCACCTCCCACCACCACCGCACCACCACCACCGCACTCGCCGGATTAACTAAGATTAATAATATAAAATAAAATTATATGGATTTTATCCGTAAAAAAATTTTTGCAATGGTTGCATTGAGCTTTTTTAATACCTTCTGGTAAAGTAATTTCCTGAAAATCTTCCCAGGCTGGAGATACTTTCTTTCTTTTTTTCTTCTGAAATGGAGCCCCATCTCCAGCATTAGCATTGGATTCTTTCTCACCATCTTCATTTTCAGCTTCGTTTTCACCTTTCTTTGAACTTTCACCTTCATTTTCAGTATCACCATCCACGTTTATCACCACATTGTCTGCATTTACCTCATCCAAATTTACATCACCCATCAGAAACTCATCATCCATATTATCTTCACCATCCTCAATGGCTGTGTCAATGGGGTCATCCAATATATTTTCATCCATCATCTACAATTATACTACACATCAATAGAAAAAAAAGTTAGAAGTAGAAAAGTAAGTTAAAAAAAGTCAGACTTCAAAGCATCATGCTTCCACTTGTGATAGTGAAATGTGAATTCAGACACCAACACATTCTCCCTAAAGAGAAATTCCTCTGCAGTCAATTTTTCTCTAAATGTATGTTCATAGCGGAGAATTAGACAAAACTCAATTCTAAACAATGGCAATAGCATATTCATACTTAGACATTTCAGGATCCAATCTCAACCTAATCGAGCAATTTCAATCCAAAATCCAGAAATTGGAAGAGGAATTAACTACGAATCAGAAAAATGAAGAACAATGGAAATCCACTTACCTCCAGAGAATCCACCGATTGATAACCCAATAGACACTCTGTTACTGTTGGATGTGAATTGGGGGATTTCAAAAACCCGAAATCGCGAACCCTTTCTGATTTCCGAAGAAGAGAAGAATTTGTTGTGATAGAGAAGAAGAGAGGGGAAAGAGAAGAAGACAGTAGGGAGTAGGGACTATGACGGCATTGGAAGAGAAGTGATCGGCCATTTGGAAGAAGGAATCATGACGAAGAAGAAGAAAGAAGGACTACTTTGTTGTGAAATGTGAAATGTAGATAGTGAATTGGGTAGGGTTAGGTTGGGTAAAAATTATAAAAATTATAATATCGAGCCGCTCGTCGAGCTTTCGAGCCGAGTATATATATATTCGAACTCGACTCGATTAATGTATCGATCCATAATACAAACTCGAATTCGAGCTCGAGCTCGATTATTCGAGTATCGAGTCGAGCTTTTTTCGAGTCGAGCCTTTCATTTCGAAAAAAGCTGTGCCCACCTCAAGATTACCGATCCTCACAACCCCACCCAATGAGGAGAGCTGAGAGGAGGATGAGTGAGAAGGGATTGGTGATGAGAGAGATGGCAAGGCGGAGAGGATGAGGAGAGGTAGTTGATCCGAAGTAGTAGTTTTTTGAGCGGAGGGTGGCGTCGGAGAGGAGGAGGAAGGTTTGGAGAAGTGAGGCGAGGAGCTGGGCGAGGCGAGGGCGATGTCGAAGAGAGAGGTGAGGAGTGTGCGGAGAGGGGGGGTGGTGGAGGGTTGGACATTGGAAGGAGATGCTGCCATTTTTGGTGGAGAATGGAGAATTGACAATTTTGGGAATGGAGGCTAAGTTTTGAGTTTTTATGTAAAAATCGGTTTTGTTGGTCCAGCCCAATTTTTTTTCGATTTTGGACCGGCCCGGACCGAAAACCGAAATTTTCAATTTGTTCAACCCGAGAACCGGACCGAATAGGTTTAGGTTCGGCCCGAAAACTAATTTTTCAAGCCGATTCGGTCCGGTTTTTCGGTTCAGGGCATTTTATGGTCAGCCCTAGTGGGCGCAGTAGGTAGCAGTGAGCCAATTGGCAGGATGCCTGAAAGCACTGCGTTGATTTAGGTGGTTAATCATGACTTTGAATAATCAACTAATCAATGTAAAACTAAAACTGTCGGTGCTCACTCACTCACATACTATCATACATACTCACTCAACTTCAGCATTTGCTCTCTTCTCTCTTCACTCCATCTCTGTATCTCAAAATTGTGGAGAGAGAAACAGAAAAGGAAGATAGATAGAGAGAGAGATATACACATACAGATCTGAATCTCATCAACAACAATGGTAGATCCAAGGCAAATACTCGCTGGAGTTTTGACAATCACCATGTTCGTTATGCTTGGGAACATGATCAAGCGCGACCACTTCGAGGCTACACATGTATGTCATTCATTATTTTTTTTTAAAAACTAAAAAATGATGTGATTTCTTCTTATCTTCATTTTCTCTTTCAATCTGTCGATTCGTGTATTTATTTCTTTCTTTCTGATATGATAGATCTATTATACCTACTTACTTATTATGTGGAGATGGATTATCAATTATGGATAACAATGACATAAATAAATGCTCAACGTTTTTGCTTTCAGTACATTATTATATAATACCTGATTTGCCCGATTGTGTTCTGTTTATTTATTTTGATTTGATGTGGTGAATTTATTGTTGTTGGCAAATAAAGCCTGCAGTTCGCAACATCAATAAGGCTTCAGAACATGGCCTTGCCAATGTAGCGAAAGGTGCTGATGGGCCCTGGAAGGGCGATGGCTTGACTTTGAAGCCTTGCTGGGATAAACCAGTTTTGGGTATGTGGACTTCAATGTTCTTTAATATATAGATTCTACTCATAACTGTGAGATCCAGATTTTAGATGAGATCGAAATCGAATTGAATGTAACCCAAGCTGTAATGTAAATGGATCAATTCAACATCTATCTATAATCTATAAGCAGATGAGATGAGATGAGATGAGATGGGATTCCTTCACTTTTCCACCGGATTTATGTATTACTTTCAGTTTTCTGATTGATTGTTTTGGTTTTCACTTGCCAATGTTTGTTAACAGAGGAGGTGGATGAATCTCAAGGTTATGTTACTTTCTCTTTGACCAATGGCCCTGAGTACCACGTCTCTCAGGTGATTTTGCATTGATTGTGCTATTATGCTTTAAACATTGATATATGAAATACAGTTACTAATTAAAGACAGATGCTTTCGGAGTAAATTCGTGACTGGAAGCATAGTTCTGAATCTCACCGAAACGGAATGATAAATACTGAAATGTGTCAGTTTTTAACCTCAACCAGATGAAATGGATTTGGAATCCGAAACTATTTTAAGCAATTTGTACTTTATAAAATTTTCATTTTATTTACAACATATTAGGACAAATTCTGAAATTTTTCTTTTTTTTTTTTTAAGAATCCAAACATGTTTCAAAATCGAGATATTAATCCATGAGTGGAAGTAAAGAATGTTGTCACACAAGTAGCGAGAAATTGCAGTTTCAAATTAGGTCGTTTATATGTTTTCCTGCATTTTGGATCTGGTTGTTTTTTCAAAACAAACAGTCCACTCGTAGTCAGCCCACCTGTTCTTATTGGAAGTTGCTCATTTAATTCTCCACCGGCTGATCAACCAGTGAAGACAGAGCATTACTGTTATTTATTTTTTCCTGATTGGTGTAATTCTCAATAGTATTGATCATTCTGTGGTAACTATTTTATTCAGATTGCTGATGCAGTGGTGGTGGCAAAATATCTGCGAGCAACTCTTGTAGTCCCGGACATTAGAGGAAACAAACCTGGTGACAAGAGGTTAATACTACTCTGTTTTTCCGTCCTATGTCGTAAGTGTGATAATTCATGTGTGCTTGCTGCTTGTGATTGAACACAAGTTAAAGCTTGAAGCCGTTGGGCAGTAGATTTTCGTTCTTGTTTCGGTCAATTTTAGTTGCTATCAGATATATGCTGAAATATAAAATTGATAGAGAAAAGAAGCTGTATTCTATTTCTAGAATTCGTCCCATATTATGCTTTTGTTGCCCCCAAAGAGTTAAGGTCACTTTTATGAGAAACTTGACCATCACTTGGTGTTAAGCTTTTTTTCCTTTGTCAATTGCAGGAACTTTGAAGATGTGTATGATGTTGAAAAGTTCATTGGAAGCCTGGATGGTGTGGTAAAGGTTGTTAAATCCCAGCCTGCTGAATTATCACTTCGTCGTTTTTCTGTAGTGAAGGTCCCTAATCGGGTCACAGAAGAACATATAGCAGAACATATAGAACCAGTGTTCCGAACCAAGAAAAACATAAGGCTTGTTACTTATTTCCCGTCAGTGAACATGAAAAAGAGTAATGAAAAGAATAAAGCAGACTCGCTTGCATGTTTGGCCATGTTTGATGTCCTAGAGCCGCAGACAGAAGTAAATGAAGTTGTCGACTCCATGCTTGATCGCCTAAGGACCGTCAGTCGGAAATCTAGTGGACAGTTTGTGGCAGTTGACTTGAGAGTCGATATTTTGGAGAAAAAGGGTTGTCAGAAAAATAGTGATGGGTCCAAAAGTTGTTTTAGTCCGCAAGAAATAGCTCTCTTTTTGAGGAAGCTTGGCTTTGAAAAGGACACTACAGTGTATGTGACCCAAACAAAATGGGATAGCAGCCTCGACTCTTTGAAGGACTTCTTCCCAAAAACATACACAAAGGTAAACAAATTCTCATAGTCACAATAAACAAGTACAGCTATACTATGCTTTTCTCAAGATTTTGTGCAAGTTTGAAGTTCAATGGCATGTATATTTTCTTGGCATTTCATACCTTAATTTGGGAGCGTACAGATTCTGCACACACCATTGTGGTCTTGCAGTTTGAATACTATTTTTCTTCTTTGAACCGTTAAAACAGTTTCTTAGTTACACTATCATTTTATGTTCTCTGTGGCTGATACAAGAGTGTCAATTGAAATCCTCCTTGCTTTGTGAACCCATGCAGGAGTCCATAATGCCTATGGATCAAAAGGATAGATTTCTTAGCTCGGAAACATCTGAATTCGAAAAGGTAATCGACTTCTATATCTGTTCCCAGAGTGACGTTTTTGTTCCTGCAATATCAGGGCTGTTTTATGCTAATGTTGCTGGGAAGAGGATAGCATCTGGCAGGACTCAGATTCTTGTCCCTGCAACAATTTCTGCTTCTTCTGCTTCTCCTGAAGAATACATATCGCATTATGTTTCAAAGAAGAACCATTTTGCTTATTCTTGTTATTGCTAGTCATTCAAATAAATAGAACAATATACATTCATACGAGTCGTTTGCTGTTTGTTGGTAGTGGAGTTGCTCCGATATAATGTCGTTTGATTTTATGAAATGCAGAATTGGCTGACAGGGTCTTGGATGTAGTATTATGTGTTATAGTATATGTATAATTACATATTGTATAAAATCATTCTAGGGGCGACTGTTATTGTGAGTGACTAGCCATTCAATTTATACCTCTTGGATACTTTGCCAATCATGCAACGTTCTCATTCCAGGTTTGGAAATTGTTGGTTAATAATCTGTAACTATTTAATGGTTACGGTTAAGGTTTTTAACAAAGAGTGATAGAATCCTATATTGAGAAAAAAAAATACTACCTATAACATCGTATCACATGGAAGTTGAAAAATATTGGAATCAAAATCAAATCATAACCAAGAAAGAACAATTAATGAAGTACAACATATATATGCTGGCAACTGAGTAACGAACTCCTGGGAGATTGAACACTACAACATCATATTTCATCTAAAAATCGACTACTATTTATGAGCTATTTAATCAGCTAGTTTTTCTAAATAGTGTTACATTCATTTTTTCTAACAAAAAATGAAGGGTTGCAACCAAGACCCATATGGAGATAACCAATATTCTAGAATATTAATTAAAAAGTTTTCTTGTTCGGTCTTCATACTTTTTTGATAATAAGGACCCAAAAGTAATAGATGTGGCAATCGGGCAGGCTAGAAAAGCTTGGAGCATTTGCGTTTCAAAAGGTTCGGGGACCATTTTAAATGAGTTTGGCCAGGGTTTTTAAGTGGTACTTGGGGCCGCCCCGACCCATTATAATAAGGGCCGAGTCCAAGCCTATAAGCAGCACGGGCCGAATAGGTATGAAGTTTTGTTTTCTAAACTTTTTATATTAAAAATGAAACGAAGTAAAATTTATACTGAAAATGTTAACCACAAATCACCTCGAGCAATACACACACCTGGCTGCACACATTATATTACATGATGTACCGTAGATTCACATCCCCTAGCATCTCAAAAATTTCTTTGTTCGCCAAGTTATACTGAAGACTAACATTTCCTATCATATATATATATATATTAACTCTGAATACAACTGAACAAATATGCACATTTTTGAACTACCAAATATTTCCTTAAGGAACATTTTTCATTCAAACTATCCCTTCATTTGGTACTCTTAATCTTAACTTTCAAGGTGGGATACAGATGGAAGAGAACTAGAAAATTATCCTAAAATATGGTCCTATATATTGAATTCAGCAGGTGTCACATAACAGTCGATCACACCTATGCAAGCGCAAGGCTGGACTTCTTCACACTTCCAATGAATGACATGATCTATTATCTGTAAACATGTCCTTCACCCCGACCAAGCAATATATACCCCAACAATTGCAAGCACCTCCTTTATGTGGTGTACGCAGAACTTGCATGCATAATATACCCCCAGCAAGATCATCCATTTTTCTACCAATGTAATTTTCAAAACTCCCGACTGTGGTGTAGTGATAACTCAGGGAAGGTAGGTAGATGTATTTTTCTCCGAGAAAACAAGCGGGGTCATGTTCGAAGCAAAGGCAAGCACTTGCATCCATTAGAAAAATCAATAAATATCTATCATGGAGGCACCTGTCCTTGGGTGAGACATGTGGATGAAGGTTTATCTGAAATGATTACCTCCTCCTTGAGACATAAGCTTGCTCATCCTTCCTATTTTTCTTCATAATCGTAGACATGTTGCTAAGAGTCACAGTGGAGGATTGGCCTTCACCAGTCAACCAACTCAGAGCCTCCGCAGCTGCATCCTTTTCAGCCTCTTTTTTACTACCACAGGGTCGGCCAACAAAATCTAAATCACTGAATCTAACAGTGGATCTGAACTTGTTTCCCAGTTGACTTGTTTTGTAGGAAGGTGGCTCCTGCTGTCCTGCTCTAGCAAGTAAAGTCTGCAGGTCACCTTTCGGATTATCAACCCCACTATCTTGTTTTTCTTGACTACCTTTCTTGGGTTTATCGGACGATGTTAAAGCCTGCCGCCCAAACACAAATCTGCCTTCGCATCGGTCTTCTGAGATCAGTAATCTCACTGCTGTTAGAAGTTCATTATAGCACTGCATGTCCAGCTTTGGATTCAAAAGCTGGGTTCAGGAGACACATATTAGGATAGAGATGCAATAAATTAATAAATGGCACAAAGAAGAGTACCATGCAAATAACTGAAATAGTTGTTCCGGTGTGGCAATTCACCCTTGTTAAGCCAATTATAAGACTGCTTGTTGGCAAATGCTAAAACAAGTCTGTCTTCTAATTACTTGGATTACCTAGATTTAACTTGATTGCATGTACCTAATCATAACAAAAGAATGTACGTAGATATACGAAAACAATAAAATATAAAATAAAATATAAAGCGGAAAAGAAAAATACTGTGCACATATATGGCTTTTTTGTATAAAAGGATTTTCTCTCAATCAAGAATAACATTGAGGAGCAAAGAAATTACCCAGCATAACCATTATTTCAGTGGCCTCAGATATAAAATTACATACCTTCTTCTGAACAAGCTCGTCAAGCTCTCTCTTTATAGTAAGATATGTAGAGGCCAACTCAGGCTCCATGAAAAACTCTAGATATCCATCCAACATTTTCATGTGGCCATCCTATATAACATAATTCAAACTTGATTTAAATATAAGTTTGACTTCAAAAATCAAGGAAAAATACAACCATGACTTTAACAACAGTGTTATCAATCTCGGATAGCAGGGTGGAGCAGCCGACCAAATGACCCATATGGCGGAATGGTGCCTTTAGTATAATTTTATACAAATTTATCAATCTATACATGTATCTATTACTATCTAAAAGCAAACTCACTCAAGGTAGTTTTTACTTTTTACACCAAATTAGTTGAATTTTGACCAATCCAATTAATTTGGACATTAATGAAAATGGTAGCTATCCACAGCAATTAACAATTCCACCAAATTAAGGGTTGATTTCCATCTTTTCCTTCCTCCCACTTTACAACTAATACTAAAAATAGAGTAAATATTTTAGAGGCCATATTTTCAGCTTTTCTTTTTCTTTCTAATTTCAAATTATTTTGAAAAAACAGGAAATCATGCCACTACTGTATTGCTCGTTTTTTTCTGCACGTTACACATGCACAAGAAAAACTAGCGAGTTCAGAATAGAGTTGCTTTATTGGCTGAAAGTAAAGTTAAGTGAGACCAAAAGGGCATTTTTCATATTAAAAAACATGTGTACTTTTTCATGTTTATAGATATACACTGAATTGACTGGAAATAGATTTAAACATTTAGAATTTTAATATAAGCTATTAACTTGCAGCTATTTCCCACTATTCTTTACCCATAACAGCCACTTCATTGGAATTTGGAACACAATGTTGAAAGGTACAATAGCACCTTGGGGCTGCCCCGATCGACTAAGGCACTATAGCCCCAGAATTGGTAGACACTGTTTGACAACACTATTTGGGGTCCAAAAGGAAACATGAACTTACTAGGCTGCCACTGGAAATATTTCCTCCAAATAAGAGAACCACAGAATCAGACATGCCAGTAGAATCACGAAGAAACACTGAATTCACTTTCACTTTTTCATTAAAAACGATCCACGGAAAAGGAATCTTGGCTTCCTGAGCATTCACGGAATTCTGACCAAGGGAAGAAGATAACATTAGTAATCCATGTGCCAAAAACAACTAAAATGCCAACTATTAGGCTCACCAAAAATTTCTAAGAACAGAAGAATTCTCACCGAATGCAGAAGCACTGCTCCATCCTCCATTGTTTTTAATGATATTGACTTCGCCTTATTCTGTGAAATACAAGTTTGTCAAAACTTAGACCTGATACATGATAACAACTGCACTACAGTAGGCATAAGCAATTATGTCGTCCAACAAAGGACTACCACAATAAAAGTTTCATAATATACTACTACAAGAATCATAATAAACCCATAAATGATTGTAAAGCCAAGACAATTCCTCATTCCAACTTAAAGGCAATAATCACAGACAAGCATAGACCACAACCATGTCACTAATATTAATCCAGGAAAAGGAGAATCACCAAGAGGATTCAATGCGATTTAAAGAAACAAAATTTCATAATCAATGAAAAAGTTGTGGCAAATTCAAACCAAAAATTTATTTGACTCACCACAACAGAGCATATTCCAGGGAATAGACCAGCAGATATAACAGCACGAACAAGATGTTCATCATGACTCCATGTATTACAGCTGTCAACATCTTCAACAAGACCAACATCTTTGAGCAGGTAAAAGAATTGCTTCTTGAGGGAGTCCATAGCTTTTAGAGTTTGGCCAGAGAGAAAATTTCTCCAGCAATATTCATAACCAGTTTGCATCTTTTCTGCATCCTTCCATCCATCATAAGCCCGGACAACAGTGAGATGATCACTGTAATCATGGCCAGAAAACTGGGCCTTCGCAGACTCAGCAAGCTGTACGAAACGTAAACAGTGCTGAAGCTAAATTTCCCAACCTTTTATAATCATAATTGAATAAAAAAGGGTAACTGCAAAGACATACTCTGGTGCAATACTGAATAAAAAGACACAACGGTAAGGAAACACAGTAAACTACTAACAAACCAAGAAGTGTTTGAAACATTACTACATTCTCCGTCCAATACGAACGACAAAACATCATGATCGGGAAAGGGAATTTTGTGAGCACAGAAGCGACAAAATTACAATATAAAATTTGATCTCTTAAATGATCAAGTGCATTCACGAAGAATTAAGACAGCATAAAAGTACACAGACGGTCAAATTGTTGTTTAGTGATAATGATTAACCATCAGTGTCATGAACTCCAGACTTGTGATCACAATACTTAATCCAGAGAGCTTCCCAGCTAGTCGGTCAATGGCCCTTTATTGAAAAAGGATCTTAAGAAGCACAAAACGCCAACAAGCAAAACATGTGTATTTTGATTTACGTCTTTCGTGAACAATACTTGATTATTATACCCCAGCAGATGAGGGAAGGAAAAGAGGCAATATTAAACTCTACTTACATCCTTCTTATCGTATGGCATTAAA
Source organism: Plantago major (assembly GCA_026545765.1). NCBI lineage: Eukaryota > Viridiplantae > Streptophyta > Magnoliopsida > Lamiales > Plantaginaceae > Plantago > Plantago major. Next base: position 31,007,232 of record CM048841.1, read on the forward strand.
AACGGATCTCTGACACTTAGCCCAGATACAATGGTCATTATGGGATCTAAGCACTTGAAGATAGCCCCAAATACGAGCATCTTTCCAAGCTTCGGTTCAACTGGAAGCATTGACAACTTGCGTCCTGAAAACAATAAAACATAATTAGTAGTAATAATTAATTAACGTAAATCAACAACAATAGCATATCATCATTAGTCCTCTCGTTAGCAGCATAGAAATTCAGCAGGACACAAAAATTTATTAAAACTCTGACAAGTCCCAGTTCTACCTAGAACTGTAAGATTTTCATCTGCATCCAAGGCCCCGATCATCTTTAAGTATGCGATAGCATTTTGAATCTGAGAAGCAGAAGGCAAAAAAATGGAAGGTCAAAATTTATCACAATGCATCGGAGATGTGTACACATTAAATGCAGGGTGTTCATTTAGGTTACCGATAGAGGATCTGGTGATTGTAGGGCCCTTGATAAGAAATCCGAAATGCTTCCAAGTTGTAAACTTTTGATTTGTAAACACAGAGACTGCAGAGGAGTTCTCAAAAGTTCTGGCAACTGATAATCTGCAAATGCATCATGCACACATCGAGGATACAGATGATAACACTCGCCCGACTGAACACGCCCTGCTCTGCCTCTCCTCTAAAAAACAACACTAAATTGAGTAGTTCTGTTGCATAGATACTGCCCAAAAACGCACCGGAATGCTTGCAAAAACTTTCATAGAACCACTGCTTGTCATAAATAGTTTATGTTTATAGAGTCTTACTTGGCGGGCTGAAGCCTTCGAGATCCAGGAAGGAAGCAGACACGGGGTGTTATTCAGTGCATCATACGATGTCTCTTTTGATTTACCACAATCAACCACGAACACAACATCATTTATGGTTATGCTTGTTTCAGCCATGTTCGTTGCCAGGACAATCTTCCTGATTCCATCTTGAGGTTTATTGAAAATCAACTTCTGTTATACATAACATAACAAAAGGATATATAGAGAATAAGATAAATCTGATGGGCCACATAAAAAGTTAAAAACTAGTGTGAGCACACACAAATCAGTGAGCTTGATATACTATAGAGCCACCTTTTACTACCAGTGATGCGTTAAGTTCTAGTCCACTTGCCAAACCATCTAATCAATAATCATAAATCTTGAATATATCGAAGTAAAATCATCCAAGGATATTTGTCATCGTTCACTTAGGCCTGAAGAATCACATAACCACAACAAACATAATCAAAACCCTAACAATCTACTCAATGTCCAGCCACATCAGCTTTCCACTAACTCAACACCATCCCCGCCCCAAACTAGTCCAAACTCCAAACCCTAGGACATGTACACAACCAGCATCCATGATCTATTTCGGATCATTTACACCCACACTCCCCACTAGATGTTTATTTTTCAACTAGGCCCCCTAAGAACAATTACATCCAACCCCCAAAGACAAACTAACCCTATTTTTTAAAAAGAAAAAATATTTTATCTATTACTTAATCCGTCCCGTCCCAAGTTTCCCATTTTGCCATTTTTGGCGACTGGCTCAAAGCTTCCTCTTTCCATTTTTTGGCAATTGAACTCTATATTAATAACCTCACAATATACTAAGAATTACAACTTTACCAACCAAGTGACCAACTATCTCTTTTTTATTCATTCTTTATTCTTTCTTCATTTAAATAATACTCCCTCCGTCCCGGACTCAACATCCCGTTGGTCCGGGCACAAGTTTTAAGATAAAGTAAATAAAGTGGGAGAGATAGAGAATAAAGTAGGAAAGAGAGTAAATAAATTATGAAAGAGTGTGAATAAAGGAGAGATAGTGAATAAAGTAGAAGATATGCAAATAAAGTAGGAGAGAGATTTTCCATTTAAAGATGGAGAGGTTGAGTTTGGGACGGACCAAAATGGAAACTGGGTAGTCGAGTTCGGACGGAGGGAGTACTCAACTTTCCACTTTATCAACCCACCCATTCTTTATTACTTTCTCATTTAATTAATATTCAACCTTCCATTTTTCCTAATTTATTGACCAAAAGTCAAATGGGAAACATGGGACGGGACGGAGGAAGTACTTGGTATTATTTCTTATCATAATTTCAATCCCTCGTTTTACTTTCATTTCAACTTTTAAAACATCTCATTTTTACCCCATTTTTCTATTTATTTTTTCATTTTACTTCTTCCTCTTCTTCCCCCAATACACAAGCACACACTTTATAGTTTATACACACACATATGCCTCCATTAGAGCTTCTGAAATGAGATCGAGTTAGCTCATCTCAAATTTTCAGTGCTCGCAATAACGAAGCCATGAACATAGCTTGCGCGATACATTTAATGAAAATGGTATAGCACTCGTCAAATGACTCAAATCAGGTGGTCCGTATATTGAGAAACCTGAGGGCTCACCGTCATGGTAATGTAACTAATTTGAAAATGCAATAGGCAATATTCCAATTTATGCTTGTGCATAAATCATTGCAAATACAACTAAATAAAACACATTCAATCTTGACACACGAGCACCAGAATAAGATCATGTCCATAGGCATGAGCATGCACACTTTCTTTTGGGTAGGTCGAGCAGATCGACCTCCACTAATGGAGGTTGAGTCCTTTCTAGAAAAAGCATCAATTATTTTGGTTATGGCCGGAGTTTTGCCTGAGAAGGTGATCAAACTTCATCCACCATGTTATTTTTGTGAATTTGATGAATATTAGGGATTGGTCTGTACTTTAATTTGGGAATTAAAATAAAGTTAGGGTAAGAGTAATAGAATAAAATTTATGGATTGCAATCAAGTCCAGAATGTTAATTTTTTCTTTTAATAGTATACAGGTTTTTTAATTTAAATGGTCAGCACATTTTGGTTGTTAAATGTAATTGTTCAGAAAAAAAGGGGGATTGGGGGGGGGGGGGTGTGTGGCAGCAATCCCCATTAATACTGCTATCCATGTCAAGATCAAGGTATATTGTCAAGGTGGAGCCTAGAATTCTTATTTGAACACTTAAAGAAAAGATAAATAGTTTGACATTACTGGATGCTGACCATGCTAGACAACTAGCACCCATATGACATTGGCATGTAACCGTGTGTCCTTTTACAATGTATAATGATACATGTATCTGGACTTCGGACCATATCCTGTGAACTGTCCGATTAAAATCGGTTTTAGTTTTGTGTTTCTTATTACATTATGCCCGGCAATACTAGTATTTAGAGCTGGAAACCAAGACACCCGCTCTAAATCATTTTGCATTTTTTAGCATTCATAAATGTTACCATTGACCTCTATTTATACACGTTCATTAACCTGGGATAGTGTTACCGCAAAATAATCCAGTAGTATGATTAAACTCAAATCACAAAAATATTGGAACAAATTGTTGATGTTTTAACATTAACTAATAATTGCATCTAAGAAAAAGGGAAGTGGAGTGAATTAAAAGACATCCAAATTACCTGTTCTGCACTAGCCATGGAACCATGACATGCAAGCAAGAGAACTCTGCTTGGATCTCCCAACACTGGATGAGCTTGAAGCTGATCTTTCAGAGAATTTATGTCGTCCCAACCGGTCATAAACACTAACACAGCTCCAGGTCTTTCATTGTGGCAGATATGACAAAGCACATGTTCAATGAGGTTGAAACCAATAGAATCAGGATTCCAACAAGATAGTGATTCTCGAGCCCTAGGACCATAGTCCCTGAAATCAGCTGTCTCAAGTGCTTCCTGTTTCAACACTCTTTAAAATAAATAAAAAAAAATAAAAAAAGAACCAAGAACGACTTTGAAAATTGCATTCAACTCATACCTCAACAGCTGACGCTATTTGAGTTTTCCTTTTCCGGAAAATCTGCCTCTGCATCTTCCACATCTTATCTTCACCATAATTATCAATTTGATTATATGAATTCAACCTGTAGCCTGTTATTTCAAGGATATTTTCCAAAAAGTGACTCCGGACAGGATAAGTAAAGCCCTGACAATAAGAATAAAATATTAATGCTTATATATTAATCAGTTAAGAGAGGGAAAATAAAAGGAAAGGGGGGTCTGGAATTACCAATACGCAGACTTGGAACAGAAACGAGAGAACCCATAAATAAACTAGAAATAGAAGTAGACCTCTATCTGTTATTCACCTTTTAGTATATCCAAATGGCATTCCATAAGAACAGGAATGCATAAAGCATAATAACTTGAATAGCAGTAGCATATATATTTCATGTGCACGATAGAGTTAGCAACATCACGCAGTTGGATTCATTTTTACAAAAGTAACTTACAGGAATGTGGATGGTTGGAGCCCCACCAAAATAAGAAGAGAAAAGTTCAGCATTTAGTGTTGCACTCATCAAAATTAGTCTCAACTCCGGTCGGCGAGGAAGGAGATCTTTGAGAACAATCAGAAGAAAGTCTGCCATGGCATTATTATAAGATAAAGAATGTAAAGGTAGAGGAAATATGATCAATAACGACAAATAAGTACCATCATTCATTCCTCGCTCGTGAATCTCATCAACAATAACATGTGTAACACCTTTCAAGTTTCTGTCAACTAATAATCTCCTTAAGAGGATTCCGGTAGTGCAAAAAAGAAGACGAGTATCCCTCCCTTTCATTCCCTCAAGCCGCACTTTGTAACCAACCTTAAAGGATGAAGCAGAAAATTAAGATTTGTTTACGGGATTAATATTACTGAATTTACTACTTCAAGTCAGATACTTACTGATTCTCCAATTGTCTCACCACGCTCGGCAGCAACTCTTTCAGAAACTGAAATAGCAGATATCCGTCTAGGTTGGGTGCATATAATACTGCATGCTGCTCCCCGGGCAGCTTCAATTTCTGACTCTAGAATGAATTGAGGCAATTGTGTAGTTTTTCCACAGCCAGTCTCACCTGAGACAACAACTACCTAGAAAACTTGTAAGTTGAGGTAATGGTGTGAGATTCCTTACACTCGAGAGTTTCTACTTTCTACCGAAAACAGAACCACCATATGCATGACATTTTTCAGTGGCTGAAAATGGTGTAATGGGATAATGCTAAATTTATATGACATTAGTCATTTTTTAGACCCTTAAATTACAGGGCCAATTGGTTTAGATTTCAAAAGTTTACAGAAATTGAAAACAATACAAAAACAAATCACAAGAATAGATACATGTCAAGATACACATATAACGCTATAACGAATTGAAAAAATATGGTAAAATAAATCTGATATCTGTATCCCAATAGGGAAAAGAACAAGCCAAAAAATGACAGTATTACGCCACATAGACCAACGTTCATAATAAAGAATTGAAGATCCTGATAGGCACCTGATTCTGAGATATCATAGTCAACAGCGCATCTCTCTCTTTGTATGCTGGGAGAGCTCTGCGAAACTCTTGCATTTTTTGCCCTTCCACAGATTCCTGCAGGAAGATAGTCAATCAAAATACACAGTCAAATTTAACATATTGTTTCAGATATATCATCAATTGGCGACCAATTAGAACATCTTTTTCACACAAGTCCCAGAAGAAAATTATGTCATGAATGTTTTTCAGTGCCTTACAAACTTAACTAACTTCAAAGCAATTCGGCATCATCACATGTATGGATAAATATTTCTGATTCACGGAGTTCATGTTCTCCACAGTACAAAATGGTGGTAGGCTTCATAGACTTCATGCGGGGAGTATGAGACCGAGTACTTGGCCCTCCCTCAAATAGATGAATATGCAAAAGGCAAATACATAATTAAAGCATTAAGGTAGCATAAGTAGCATCTAAATATTGAAAACGTTCTATAGCATCCAAATATTGAAAATGTTCTGTTTTTGCCAGGCAAACCACAATGATAACTAAGTAGGAAATTCTAAACATCAACTATAACTTCAGAAAAATCAGTTAAACATGTAAGTTTGGATAATACTAACATGCCACGCTTCTTGTTTACTGCGCATCTGCAAACTCCTCCGCACAAGTATTCTCTCAGCTGCTACAGATCGCGTGAAGGGCTCCGCCTGTTCATGAAATCCTTCATCGGAAAATACATCCTGGCCTGCCTTCAATGTTGCATTTACATTATTATGTTCAAAGGCTTCCTTATTGTCAGACTTTCTAGAAAGATGAGCCCTGACGTGAGAATCTACCAGCCTCTGCACCCTAACTGGTAACATCACCTGTGTCAGTAAATAGAGATTTAACCACATAAATTGACATACTGATAGAATCATAAATTTCATGGAACCTAGTCAGGAAACCTGGAGTAGTTTCATCGAAACTTATTCTTTGTTGTTTTGCTTCACGACCATACACAAAACATACATAAGAAACTACAAATAAAAAGAAAACACAATGTATATAAAAATTAAATTTAAAAAAAAAACAAATAAAAACAAATAAGAACCAAGATGGGTTCTGAAGGCATTTATGGAGTTATTTATTCAGCATACAGATGAAAGTGCCTCGAAAAACTAAAACAGATGAAAGGAAGATATAATATTGGTAGTACCTCCCTCTGGGGACGTTTGTCATCCAAATCTGACCTATAATTTGGCAGCGGAACTTTACTAAACACAACAACTTTCATATATTGATGGCTGCAATTAAGAAACGGGTTATAAGTATAAGGTAAAGAAACATAGATAAGAGTAACTATAGAACAAACGGTAAACCACAGTTCCTGCACCTGTGCAATCCCATTCTAGATGCGAGTGCTGAAAGTTGCTCGAAGTCACGCCGGTCTTTTTTATCCCTGGTCACAATCTCTTGCTCATCTTTTCTACGCATGAGCATGGAAAATTTCCACCTCCACTCTTCAACATTATCCAATGTAGAAGCAGTCTAGTGTCCATAATTACAAGGAGATATTTTATGTAGAGTTGAAGCAGTTGATATAAGCTTTGAATAAAACAACTCATTGAAAAGGTTAACAGGAAGCCTGAAATACTTTTGCCATGATTCAACCATGTAAAATTCAGGACATACAAACTGAATAAGAAGTACTTCAAATTCATCCTGATACAGTCTAGCAATGAAGTGATGCTGCATTCGAACTGACAGCCAAAGTCGGGATATATGAACTATCAAAACAGTTTTGAGGTGAATCCTGATTTGAAATACAAATACAGACATGTGGGCATCATCTTACAGTGTTATAGCAGAAGTAGGCACGGTATGTTTGGTACAATATTAACTTGTCAATGGATTCACTTAGTATCATTAAGTTGCATCTTTTAACTAAAACCACTTGTAGTTTTTTAAATACATCTTCAGAGATCCACACCGCATAAAAAGACATGAACAAATCAAAAAAACCAGCACAAAAGTATAAATATCATTCATGAATAGGTAGTCATCTCTTAAAAACAATATCTAGGTTGATTCTTCTTACAGCTTTAGAGGATGGAGACATGTTTGAAGATGTAAGATTCCCGCAGGTGAGGCTACTGTATTCAGTTTTCGTTTTCTAATATAAGCTACTGTAGAATTGTATTATAAATTGAGAATTCATATGAAGCAAGCATTATGAATGTGCCTCCAATAGCTGCCAACTACAACTAGCCTGAGTTTTTCTTCCTGATTATTTACAAAGTAGGACCGGGACCTTTCGTTCATTTATTTACCCCTAAAAATGAAGTATCAGTGTATCTCAGGACCAATTGTTCATTTTCTTACACCTGAATTATAACAAAAACCATGATATCGGTTATCATCAAACTGTAACAAGCAGTAATAGCAGAAATGAAATCGCAATGTAACAGCAGAAATGAAATTGCAGAGTAATAAAAGCTAATGCAATTAAGGCAAAGTTACTTACCAATTGTTTCGAGGATGAGGGCTCGTCTACGTCAGAATCCTCGGACTCGTACTGGTCATAACCCAACCTTCCATAGCCCAGGTTCGACCGATGGAATTGAGGCAGAGAAGAGGCAGTTCTATAGAGCAAGAGAGAAGGAGATGAGGAAGAATGGCGGTTGAACGACAAGCCCTTGAAGAAAAAATTGATACTCCTCCGCCGGGACAAACTGCAACTATACAAGCGTAGGGAAGAAGGTGTGGAGGAGAATGGTAACAGAGACATCGCTCTCACTCTCAATTTCAGCTTCAAGCTGTGGGTAATCAGTGAAGATGAAGGCATGGAGAGAGAGAGAGAGAGAAACTATATCACCAACTGTAAATCATAGAGTACTTGGTCTGTAGTGTGTGTCTGAGAAATGAGAATTGTGGTTAGTTAGGGTTTAAGCATCCTTCTTTCCTGGAAAATTTTCCACCTTATAACCTTGCACAACCTTTAAAAAAAGAGTTAATTAAGATATAAAAATACACCGGTTTCACATGAATGTTAAACGCAACGCCGATTCCGCTAAATGCAACATCACTATTTGGTAATGTTATTAAAATGTAATTTCACAACAAAGACTTTACTTTTAGGAGGAAAAAAATCAGATCTGAGCAAGGGAGAGATGCCAAAGAAGAAGAAAGCGACGGCGCCGGTGGATTCGGCGTTGAAGAGGCCGGTGGGTCGTCCACGTAAAACTTTGGAAACCACCGTGTCCTCCTCCCCTCCCTCTGCTCCTTCGACGACGAGTGAGATCTTGGGAATGTCTGCTGAATCGATTAATCCAGTTTTCCTCACGCTGTCTCCACCGTCCTCGTGGGTGAGAGTCACGACCCACCCTGGATGATTCCGACTCGTTAAGCGGTGGAAGGAGGCGAATTGATCTCAAGGATCAATCGATACACAGCAACTCGAACACCAAAATCGGACCGTAACTTGGAAAAATTGATCAAGTCGAACAAGAAAAGGAGATGAATGGATTAGAATCAACACAGAATGTGGCTTCGGATCTATCATTGGGTTGACATCATACGTGGGAATAGATTTCGATCGGGGATGACTATCCCTTACAATCTACCGCTTTGTATTGGAAGGTGAGCTAGTTGTGGAGATAGAGGATGAAGACATTGAATCGGAGCTTGATTCTGGAAAAATTCACTAATTATGTATGTTCTCGACAATTCACTCTCAATGAATGCGTGAAAACTTCATGATCAAAGTTTGGACAGCCATCGCCTTACGAGCTATATTACAACGAGGATGGGTACTTCATAATTCAATTTCATTCGCAAAGGACAAAGATTCGGTTGAGAATGGGGACCTACTATATCTATGGACGAATTTATGAATTCGCCTGGACTAGGACTTTTGATCTGAAGGAGGATATGTTAAAGGTTGCACAAATTTGGGTGAAATTTCCCAACTTCCATTGTATCGTGGGGACAAAAGTTTGAGTAAGATTGCTAGTGTTGTTGGTGCTCCTTTGTTTACGATGAATGCACGAAAGAAATTGCGTGTGTCATACGCGTGAATCTTGATTGAGGTTGACATCACACAGAACTCCGGAAATTTATTATGATCAAGGACCGTCGAGGAATGCAATAAAAGCAATTTGTCGAGTGCGAATGGACACGTTGTTACGCCACAAGTGCCGACCACGGGGCACTCGTGTGACAGGGACGGGGCTGCCCGGATGGCGCAAGGGACACGTCAACTGACTGAGCCAAGGGGAAATCGACATGATCTTGGGCAACAGGTTGCTAGAGGAAGGGGAGTTGAGCGAGCATGGGTGGTTAAGGACAAACAGCCAGTGGTGGCTCCAAAAACTGTGAATATACAGTCCCCTCGTAAGTCCCACACGGTGAGTACTACTCCGGATGCTACGGGAACCCGAACTGATACGGGACGATCCCGTCAGGAGGGGGATTCACAGGGTTGGCTCCCTGCGAGGGGGCAACATGGATCCCCAAGAACACAAGCTAGCAAAGAGACTGAGGATGTTGTAGCTCTACGTAATGGTTTTACACCACTTGAGATTGGTTCTGGTTCCGGCGTGAACCAGAACCGGGACTGATGTTAGCCTGGAATGTTAGGGGGCTAAATAAGGCTGCTAAGCATAAGGAGATTGGCTCCGCCTCACGGATCTCGAATATAGCAGCCTAATAGAAACTAGAGTCAAAAAGGAAAACAAGGACAGGATTCGCAAACGATTGGGTAACAGATGGAATTACTTCGATAATTATGATGCTCATTTTCTTGGGCGTATTTGGGTGTTGTGGGACCCGAATCGTGTCCGGGTTACTTTTATTAGTTGTACGGATCAGCTCCTGCACTGTCGGTGGTATGATGCGGATGGGGTAGATAGAGGATTCATCACCTTTATATATGCCCACAACCAACTTTTGGATCGGATCCATTTGTGGCAGGATATTCGAGAACTTGCTGGGGGTATCAATGAGCCTTGGGTTTGCTTCGGAGATTATAACAATGTACTTGATTATGGGGATCGCATTGGCGGAAACCTTAGTTGAGCATGAGTTCCGGGACTTGGTGGAACTTATGGATGAGGTGGGGTTGTTTGAAGTTCACATGATAGGTGAACACTTCACTTGGTCAAACAAGCATGAACATGGTATTATATATTCTCGGATTGACAGAGCACTTGGGAATGCGGCATGGTTTCAGGCTAATCCAGCTGCTGACATTGAAGTGTTAACGCCTGGCTTATCAGACCATTCCCCCCTTATAATACGGAATTATATACTTCAGCGGAGTAGGAGGCCATGTTTCCGATTTATTAATCAGACAACACGCTGCTCAGGGCTTTTCGAAGCGGTGGATTCTGGAGGGACGACCAGAATCCATAAAAGAATCTGGGCTAAGCTTAAAAATTGCGGTTATGAGGGACTTAGTCACAACCGAGGGTGCGGATCGGATCATTGCACGTATACGGATACATTACAGAGGCACCGAGCCTCTCGAGGATCGAGTCAATCCTCGCCTTAATTCGTCAGTCCGAGAAGATACCATTGAATTAGAAAAGTGGATCAAATTGAGGAATGAGATACGACAAAAAGCAAAGATTGATTGGATCCAATTGGGTGATGGAAATTCCTCATTCTTCCATGCACAGGTGAGGGAAAAGAACAAGAGGACTGGATTGCATAAGCTAGAAACGGAGTTGAGTCAGATTGAGACAAATCTTTGAAATCGAGGCGGAAATCCTCAATTTCTACTCGAATCTGGTAGGGACTGCCGCCTCTCGGCGTGGGGGAATTGACATTGAAGCTATACGGATAGGAAGACGTATGAGTTATGAGGATAGAGCGTGGTTGATTCGACCGGTCACGCGTCCTGAGATAGATGCTGCCTTGAAGGATATTGGAGACCTAAAAGCTCCAGGAATTGATGGTTTCAATGCTTACTTCTTCAAGAAAGCATGGTCGACGGTTGGGAGGGATGTCTATGATGCTGTGCTTGATTTCTTTAGCACATCTTCGATCTTTCCAGCGTTGAACTGCACCCTGATTACTTTGATCCCGAAGACCCCTGCTGCAGTCAAAGTAAAGGATATGAGACCAATTGCATGTTGTACTACAGTCTATAAGATTATTTCAAAGATCCTGACGACTCGGTTGGGAATGGTGATTAACAGCATAGTGGATGATAGACAATCTGCTTTTTTGCCAGGAAAGGTCATCCAGGACAATATCTTACTGGCGCAGGAACTAGTGAAGGGCTATGGAAGGAAGGGCATTTCACCTAGATGTATGATTCAGATGGACTTACACAAGGCATACGATACAGTGGAATGGGGAGCTTTGGAGGCAATTATGCGAGAACTGGGATTGCCAGACCAGTTCGTGCGTTGGATAATGGTATGCGTGAGCTCGGTTTCCTACAGGTACTCGATTAATGGTGTGCCGTCGCCACTCCTGAAAGCAAAGAGGGGGCTGAGACAGGGTGATCCACTATCTCCCTACTTATTTGTGATTGTTATGGAATATTTACACCGTTGCTTACAGAAACTTACTACTATGCCAAATTTTAACTTCCACCCGAAGTGTGAGAGGCTCCGTATTACCAACCTGTGTTTCGCAGATGATCTTATGCTTTTCATGCGTGGGGATGTAAGCTCGGTACAGTTAATGATGGGACAATTTCGAGTATTCTCGGAGGCCACGGGGTTAAGGGAGAATATGATGAAGACAAATGTGTTCTATGGAGGAGTGGCGGAAGGAAAGCAGACGATTAATTCCACTTGGATTCGGGATGGCGACCTACTCATTCGCTACTTGGGGTACCTTTGTCACCGTAGTCGTCGTGACCCCCAATTCCAACCGCTACTTGAGCGGATTCTGAAAAGGATCTCACATTGGTCTACACGACTTCTGAGTTATGCAGGGCGCGAGCAACTTATCCGTAGTGTTGTGACTTCAATCACAGCGTATTGGCTACAAGTATTCCCGTTTCCGAAGATGATTCTGGAGCATATTCAACGCATTTGTCGAAGCTTCCTCTGGAGTGGCAAAGATGGTAATTACCGAAAGGCCTTGATATCTTGGGACCAGGTCTGTGCCCCTCGTAGTTGTGGAGGTTTGAACATTATCTCACTACCAGAATGGAATAAAGCGCTTATTTGCAAACTCCTTTGGAAGATCCAAACAAAGGCTGACTCGCTGTGGGTACGATGGATCCATAGCTACTACATTAAAACTCAATTGGTAGAGGAATGGACGGCCCCATTATGCAGTTCTGTAACCATCAAGGCAATGTTACAGCTACGGGAGTACATTCAAGAAAAAACGGAATGGCTGGAACAACTTGGGGCGCATCGATTCTCTGTTCGGAAGTTGTACGGCGTGTTTAGGGGTCGACAGGAAAAGGTGGCATGGTGTGATCTGATCATTAGAAACCCAGCTAGGCCGAAGGCGAGATTTATTCTATGGATGGCATTGCATAAACGGTTGGCTACAAAGGATCGACTGGCATGTTTTGGAGTAGAGACGGATGGAAAGTGTGCATTCTGTAATCAGGATGAATCCATAGAGCATTTGTTCTTTCAATGCCCTGTTACTTACGCGATCATGAGAGAAATCTTGACTTGGATGCATGCAAACCACCCCCGACTGAACACCTGGCAACAACTCGTGGGGTGGTGGAGCACTTGCGCGAAAGGGAAGGGAAGCACAGCTTACGTTTTCAGAGCAGTGATGGCAGAGCCTATTTATCACACATGGATGGCTCGGAATGATTTACTATTCAAACAAAAGCCGTGGGTACTACAAGAAGTAATCCGAGCTATTATCCAGACTGTCCGACTCAGATGCAGGAACAGAAAGGCGCGGGATTTAATTTCGACTTTCATAGATGTTTAATTTATTTTCGGAGTTTATTTGTTATTGACTAGTTTTGGGCTTGGAGTTTATCAGCCTTTAAATGTACGTACACTGTTTTTGGAGTAATAAGACAAGTTCTATCGTTCCAAAAAAAAATGTTATTAAAATGTCCCCAACTCATACACGTCTTATGAAATTAGGGAACAATTACAAGATGATGCTACTCCTAAAAACTTCAAACATATTAGTCATACATAAAAATAAAAAATAATAAAATAAAAAACATTCTACAAATTAGTCAAAACATTTCTACAAATTAGTTATCTTCTTAATTTTAGTAACTTTGGAATATAACATTACCTTTTTTTTTATAAATCACATTCTTAACAACATATCTAATCAAATCATTTATATTGGTAACCAAGATTCTTTCAAAATCAATAAACAATCTTCCAGATATCTTACAGACATTTCAAACGTTCAGCGCTCATTTTAAATCAGTTCGAATTAAACATGCATCATAGTCATTGGTGCAAGCATCATCATCATAATAATCAACATTCTTGCTTCCTAACTAATTCATTCTCTAGTTCATAGTATGTTTTCACTTATTATGAAGATGCTTTTGTTGGGTTTGTTCCAAATAATTATGCTAGTCTATATATGTTATTGGACTAAAATGATGCTTGTTTTTAGGACCTTCTATTGTTCTCAAACTCAACTAAACTTGATTTATTTGCTTTGTGTTGTCTGATGGAGTTTGTGATATGATGTTTGATTTATAGAAATGTGATTGCTTTCGAGTTCTTATGATGCTTGCTTTCAATAAAACGTGATGCATATTAAACTATAGTTGTGATGCTTGTTCTCATGAAAACTGATGCTACCTTTTGAGTGGGATTGAAGTCCAAAAAAATAATGGTTGTGTATTAGTGCTAATGATGCTTAGATTCCAACAAATGATGCTTGAATTCCATGGAAGTGATTGTTGTTTATCAATTCTGTTGATGCTCTTGAATTCAAGAAATAATATGCTTGATTTCAATTCTTGATATCCTAGGCACTTGATGCAGTAATACAAATGAGATCCTAGGCAATTGATGCTTGAATTCAACAAAGGAGATGCTTGATTTCCAGCACTAATAATACAAATGATGCTTGAATTCCAAAAAACTGATGGTTGATAATCAGTTTTCAGTGATAATGATGCTTGAAATTTCAAAAAGCCTGAACAAAAAATTTGCGGAAGCTGAAGTCTAATATGCAGATTTTCGAATTCCGACAATCGGAAGCTAAAAGATGCTTGCTTCTTTAAAGCCCGTCATTCACCGGAAACCACCATCAATAAGCATCCAACATCGATTATTACCCCTGATTGTGGTAATCGAATGGGGGAAGGGGCCGGGGAGGGATTATTACTACGAGTGAGGTAATGTGGCGATGTATGCTTGCTTCTTTCCGATTCAATCTTAGTTGGTCATGAATGCGAGGAGAAAGGGAGGGTTTTTCGGTTACTCATAGCGAGAAGAGGAATCGATAGATGCTTGAGGAATCGATTGATTCTTTGTTTTATAGAAAATATTATGGAGAGAGATTTGATTTTGTTTGTATTAAAAATAGCCTGATCGATGATATCAATCAGAAGATGCTTGATTATGCTATTACCTTGTTTAATAGAGGGTAAAGTTGAAAAATCAGTGAAATAGTGACTAAATTGTAAGACATAATACATGTATGACTAGTGGGTAACAAGTATTGGGGATAGTATCATTATGTAATTCACCCTAAACTTAATAAAACATAACGAAAAAAATAACTCGTTTATACAAACACAAAAACGTTAACATCTACGATTGAACAAAAAAAATACAACAATCAAAAAAAAATTTTGAAATTAAAAAAAACGTTTCCAAGTATATAGAATATTACTTTATAATAAAACAAAAAATAAAATAAAATGAAAAAAAATATAACTGAAGGTTCTTGAGTGCCGGGTGATTAACCCTGCATAGGTTATCGAGTGCCGGGTTTTGAACCCGGCACTCAAGAACCTCATGTTGTTTATTTTCTTTCTTAGTTAAATTATGATTATAATAAATGATTCAAATATGATTATTAATTTTAAAATATGATTATAATAAATGAAAGAAAATTATATTTCGACATTTAATTTACAACAATTATAACTTTTAATTCAAATAGTTAGAAATTAATCGGCCACACGAATAACTTCAAATATTATATGCTTACGAATAAAACATTACAGATATAACACGGATACGAACTTGAATTTACATGCATAACATAATAAAGTTAATAATACAATACAACTAAAACATCAAATAACATACCAATATGATGTCACTATAACGAAAACCATTGGCGTAGCCGAACGGAATAATATTGCGCCCAATGGCTTATTCTTACCTCTCTAAGATGTTGTCAGGGCGGCCATAGTGGTGGAAGTAGAGATTCACGAGCAACGTGCACCTTAATATAGTGATTGTTATTAACGAATCCCATTATCCACTCTTGGTCTGTCGATGGAGGGTCCGGAGATGGTGAGTCCATATTAGAACGACATGCCAAGGGAAAGTATGTAAAAGTCCCAACATTAACGTAGCAGGTCAAGACTTGTTGATACCTAGTGGTTATATGATGATAAATTGAAATATAATGTCTTACTTGTTGGTCGTGTCAGTTCCGAAGTGTAGGATGTTCTTGGTCCAAGCTGATATAAATCGATCATGGTATGGGGTCCAACCATACCCTCCATACGTACTCCATGACCCTCGGTTGATTACGCCAGGCCTCTGCCATTTCTGCAACAGCCTGCTCATAGAGTTCCACAGTCTTTGCATTCACGATCCTTTTCCATCGATCTTAGCCTCACTGAACGTTCATACTTTCTGCCATGCATCACCTTGTTTACAAATGCTAGCACATCCTTTGATATGTGCCTCCGACACAATAGGTGTGTTACTTCTGGAAATACAAACGTAATCTCATTCATCGCCGCTAACTCTCTACATGTAACAAAAACCCCGATGAGACATAACATCCGGTAAAAAACACCCTCAATTGTGTGAGCGTACACTCATAACTTGACGTCTTCTCATTCGAGATGAAAATGAATGATATGTGATAGTTTTGCCCAGTGGGTAAAATGCCGATAACTTCCACCGAAGGCATGTCGTAATCCATGAGGATAACTTGAGAGAACAAACGGAGCAATGACTTTGTATTAAGATGAACTATGAACATTCCACCCAATTTATCAGTTCCCTGCTCTTTGACCGAAAAAAATGTATAATTATGTTGTTGCAACAAATGAAAAAAATATTCCATTGGCTCCATCTCCCCGTTGATGTTTCTGGTCAGCATTATATATGTGTCGTAACGTACTACAATTGTCCGGAAATTCACCTTGTAGTTGAACAAGCGTTGCTATAGGTGTCATTCCGCTCTACAACATTTCCACTACTCGCATGAACTCTGCTCCCAACAACTTCTCCATAGACGTGTGCCAATGAGGGTTATTGTCCAATGCGTGATTGTGTCTTCCGTGACCATCTTTGACATCAACTCTCCATTCGTCCAGATTCCTCTCATACAACCTGACCTGAAATGTGCAAGATATCTTTTTAGTCCCAACTGCAGTTCTAGATTTTGTTTCGGCGTGTTTGGGTGGCGTGGCCCTATAGGAACTAACACAGTCACAACTCATGTACAAAATATTTGGTTTAGAATGTTGGATCGCAAAAAAGATATTGTGTTCTCGACCAAGAACACGAACCCAAATTTCTGCATCTTTTCGAGTAAAACTCGTATTGGTGATGAAAAACTGCGTCCAGTCTGGAAATTCAGATCCATCATTTAAGTAACTCATATTATATGTGTTCGTGATAGAAAATATGTTATGAAGTGTGAGTGGATGATTAGAGCTTTGTATAATAATAATAATGATATATATATATATATATATATATATATATGTATATATATATATATATAGACACACACACACACACACACACAACACCCCATAAATCTAGCTTTAACAACATTATATTTCTAGATGATGAGAGAATCTAGCGGATCAATCTTAGCCTTACACGTGTCATGATCCTATCAAACTTATCATTCCAGATATTTAGAAATCTTTGACTGAATTATAGCCTTACACGTGTCATGATCCTATCAACCTTATTGTTAGGAATATCTATTAGTATTTTGATCATTCATCACATGTTCTTATCTTTACCAGAAAGGTGATTAAGTACTCTTGGTTCACTTGAACATTGTAAAAGAGGAAATCACTGAGTATGATTAGTCTAGTAAATCTTGTATTAGGATTATAGGTCTCTGAATGTAATTTTTATTTCCAAGAAGACCATGAAGATCAATCCTAGCAATGGAGCTTTTCTGAAGATTACAAGATCGGAGATTGCATAAGATTTATGAAGACACCAAGGTTTAGTCTCACTCAGAAAGACTATGTCCTTAATCCTTTCTTAAGTGCATTTAGTTACTTTTGAAACATGATTCTGGAACATATGACATCATGAGTATGGAGCATGCAAGCCATCAGAAAGGCTAATGTATCCGTTGAAGACTACAGGACAAGAAATAGTACATGTGCATTAATTGCATCGTGGAAAAGCCGCTAAAAGCACGATCCTCTCTGAGATATGAGACAAGGACTTCTGAGTACTCATTTCAAGATAAGTATAGACTGAATTTGAATTGTGTCTAACGGATAACATCCCAACTACTCTCTAATTCATCTATAAATATCACACACTTAGATGCTGAGAAATACGACCGAAGAACGAACTAACTTGCAAACTTACAATCTAGCAAAGTATTCTCTCAAGCACTCTACTACCCTTTCTGAAAGCTTTACTGTGAAGAATCACTAGTAGTTCTAAGTTGTCCGAACCTTAACAAGAGATTGTTATTCGTGAAAGAGTTGAACTATCGATAACCTTTCAAGCTCATTCTCGAGCGAACATCAATTACTTGGTCAAGAAGAGCGATTGCCATACCTTGAACAAGTGTATTAAGTAGTCTTGTTCTATTAGCTCTCGAAACATAACTGAAAAGTTATACAAGAAGCCTCTCTGACAAACCTTATATCCAACACCATCAAGGCGTGGAGTAGAGGAAGTACTTGATTTGGGAAATCAAGGAATAACTCCAAGGTTATCTGAGTAGAGGAAGTACTTAGCTCTAGGAGCTGGGGAATAACTCAGGGGGAACATTTGGTTGTGAACCATTTGTTTAGGAATCTTAGAATAGGATTTTTGTAAGGTGAACTCAATTATCTGTTCTAGTGAATTCTAGGTCTCAGAAAGACCGAAGTGGATTAGTTGGAGGATTACGCCACCTCCAGATACCACTATACTTGCTGTGTTATTTACCTTTCTGTATTTATCTTTCATCAAAGCACACACACATACTTATTGTTTCTGCACTTACCTATCTTAAAGTCTTCCGCGCTCTGAATCTAAGTATCAGAAACCCCCCAGGTTTCTGAGAAACTGTGTTTATCGACAAAATTTTTAAAAGACTATTCACCCCCCCTTCTAATCTTTTACTTTGTCGTTATCTGGACCAACAAGTGGTATCAGAGCAGGAGGTTCCCAAGCCTTCTGCACTGAACCTAGATCCCCAGATAGGTGAAGGAACTTTGTCCCTTTCTGAGGACTATATAATTTGTGTGTTAAGTGTGCAGGTATGTCTCTGAGTGATGCACCCGTTCTGAAGCCAGAAAACTACGAGAAATGGAAGAACAACATGATGCTCCATCTGGAGGCCATTAGTGATGAAATGATCTATGTCATCAATGAAGGGCCTATCAAAATCAGACAACTCAAACAAGTCACTGAGATTTCTGATGGAAGAAAAGCCTCAGACAAGGAAGATGAAAGCGAGGATGCAACTGCTAGTGATAGTGGTCGTGTTGCTCGTGGATGCATTATATATGAAGACAAGATAAGAGAGATCTGGACATCTGAAGATGCCAAGAGACACAGATTGGATGGTCAAGCTCGTAATATCATCATCAGATCGACACCTGAGCACATACTGGTAAAGCGGGTGCTAAAGCAAAGTCATTTCGCAATTGATTGAAGAAATGCGTTTAACCGAGAAAACCAAAGAAAACAAGTTGAAGTTCTTAAATTGAAGTTCCAAAACTTCAAGCAAGGTCCCACCGAAACTCTGGAAGAACTTGATTTGGTTTACTACTCTTATGAGTGATATGGCTGCACTTGGTGAAAGCAAGATACTCCCACCGTAAAAGATTAAGACTATTGTCGAAGTCTCAATCACAACCTGGAGCACACTAAATTCTTTTATTTCAACCAAGAAATGCCAAATATTACTCGAAGAGAGCTCTTCTCTCATCTTGCTCAGAGATTATGAGACAACTCGGAGAGAACAAGCAATGAGAAGTTGCAAAGTGTTGCTCTAGTCTCTCAAGGTACTTCGAAAAGAAAGATACCAAAGACGATTCAAGAAAATGCTCTTGTTAAGACACATGAATGAATTTGTGAGTCAAGAGATTGAGAGAAGAAAAGCTAAAGAAAAGCTGAAAAAGCATCTTGGCCCAAACTATCATCAGTACAAGAACATTCAACTAAACAACTCTCTGAAGAACCCCATTCAGAAAGGTGTTAGTACTGAATCAGCAGATATAGGAAATGATATCTGCTTCTATTGTCAAAAGCCTGGTCACTTCAAAAGAGATTGCCCTGCTTTAAACAAGCTCAAGACAGGTGACAAGAAGGACAGAAGAAATTACAAAAGAAATCAAAGGGCCTTACTGACTGAAGAAAGGAAGAAGATTCAAATCCAACTTGATGCTCTAGATATTGAGACAGATTCTGAAGATGGAGATTCAGATAACTCAAACCTACCATCACGTAATTGTGGAATCACCCATGACGTAATCGACTTCGGCCTTAAGAAGAATGAAATGTGTGGAGTTGCTGAGATTGCTGGTCCAGACATCTCCAACATTGAAATGTGTCTTATGGCTGATGAGGTAACTAACATTTCACAATTTCTGTACTATGAGAGTGATGACGGAATTGAGGATCTGGAGTTAATCAGGAGTGAATTGGATCGTTATGAGAAAGAATTTCTGGAAGCACAATCTAAAACCAGAATTCTAGAGGAAAGCAAAGAAACTCTTGAAAAAGAGGTTTCTAAGCTAACCAGAGTATCTGAGAACAAGAACGCTGAAATAGCCCTTCTGAAATCTCAGATATCTGAAAATGAAAATTCTCACAAACTAGCCTTGGATGAACTTACTAAGAAAATGATGAAGCTGCTTTCTGAGAATGAAGAACTCAAAAAGAAAGAGCTATCCTTCCAATCTTATGCAAAGGCTAGTGACACTCTCACTGAGGTTCAATCCTATCTAAGAGATCCCTCTGAGAAAGGTGGACTTGGACTCGATGAACAATCGAGTAATTCATCTCCTCTGAAGAAGAGTGATGAAAGGTTGACCTTTGTAACAAGTCAACAGAATGGTTCTTCAACCACCTATAGCATTGGTCAGAAAGCTAGGGTAGCTGACAAAGGAAAAGGAGTAGCAACCCAACCTTTGAAAGAATAACAAGTTCACAAGAAACTTGTGGATAAGGTTTCTGAAAAGAAATACAACCCTCATACATGTAACCATCCACATTGCTATATTACTAGGAAAGGAAGAATTGCTGGAATAGGCAAATTCTCTACTGTACCATTTTATGAAAATAAAGATGGTGCAGAAACTAGTAAGGCTTCTGAAGACCGCATTCAGAAAGCCAAAGGTGTTCGAAATGGCATTGGCTATCGTGCTATTGGAAAAGTCCTTTTACAACAATATAAGGAAGGACAAGAACAATGGCGCATATTGCACGTAGTAATAAACAGAAGTGGAAGAAATCTCAAACCACTGAAAAACTGAATGCCAAAGCTAGAAGGAACACGCCGAAAGGCTAAGTTTGTCAAAAGCAATCCAAAACCTGTGGTCCGAAAGCACCAAAGGGAACACCTAGAAACACCCCAAGAAGGAAGATTGAGATCAAAATTACTGATTCTATTGTTTCTCCTTCTGATAAAGTTAGACAAAAATAAACTCCCAAGAAATTCACTAAAATGTGGATTCCTACTGGAAGAATGTTTAGTCTAAGTGGTTCTATCTCTGAGGTAAGAACCTAACTCCTGCTTTTTCTGTAACGCCTCTTGGACTAAGGCTCAATGGCTATTTGATAGTGGATGCGGAAAGCACATGACAGGAGACAAAGCAAATCTGGTCAATTACAAAGCTTGCAACAATGGACTAGACATCAGATTTGTTGGAGGAGAATTAAATCCCTCTCTGGGATTTGGCAACATCAAATTGGGATCTTTAACAATTACTGACGTATTACATGTTAAGAGTTTGAAATACAATCTATTTAGCATGAGCCAGTTTGCAGACAAGGGATTTACTGTGAAATTCAAAGCAAAGTTTTGCAAACTTATTGACAATGAGTCAAAGCAGACAGTCTTGGTTGCTCGGCGAAAGGTAGTCTTTATGTTGCCGATTGGGCATCTGCCACAACTGAAGAATGTCTCATGGTGAGTCAATCTGGTCACACAGAAGAGCACTGGTTATGGCACAAAAGAATGAGTCACTTGAACTTCAAAACTCTGAACAAACTTGCCAAGAAAGAGTTAGTGGTTGGCCTTCCCAAAACATCTTTCAGAAAGGATGGTATCTGTTCTGCCTGTCAGATGGGGAAACAATCTAAGATTTCTTTCAAGTCCAAAACCAGACACTCTAGTGTTAGACCACTGCAACTATTACACATGGATCTTTTTGAATAATCTGTAACTAGTTATGCAGGAAAGAAGTATGGTCTGGTTGTTGTAGATGACTTCTCAAGATTCACTTGGGTTGTCTTTCTGAAGCATAAATCTGATGCTAGGGTGGAGAAACCAAACTTGCAAAATAAGCATGAAGTCTTGTAATATGAAAAGGTATCTGCAATCGAATGCACCATGGTTATGAATTTGTCAACCAGTACATAAAGGAGTTTTGTACCAGCAAAGGTATACAACATCAACTTTCCTCTGTAAGAACACCACAACAAAATGGTGTTGCAGAAAGGAAAAATAGAACCCTTAAAGAAGCAGCAAGGACAATGCTGGCTGACATTGAAATAAGTGAAATTTATTGGGTTGAAGTCAAAAACAAAGATGCTACACTCGAAGTATGTTTGATAAACAAACACCATGACAAGACCCCTTATGAGCTCTTGGTTGGTAGACCCCCTAATATTAAACATCTGAAAGTGTTTGGTTGTAGTTGTTTTGTTCTTAACAATGGAAAAGAGTATCTAAGAACATTTCAACCAAAGGCAGATGAAGGAGTGTTTCTTGGTTATTCTATGAATAGCAAAGCTTACAGAGTTTACAACAAAAGAACAAAGAAGATTGAAGAATCAGTTCATGTTGTATTCTATGAAGAAAGCAAGAAATCACCCCTTGATGATGAACTCTCAGAATGGTTCAAGGAACTAATGTTAAAGGATTCTGAAGAAGAACCCTCAGAAAGGAAAAACATCATTATGGAAAGAGAGGATGACTCAGACGAAGAAAAGCATGAAATGCCTAGTAACAACAAGATGATTCTCAGACATGATGAAGAATTTCCTATGAGAATTCCAGAAATGGAAACTGAAGATGTTCATCAGAGAACTAATTCTGGAAATGACCTCTCTGACAGGCATGTCCCAGAAAGCCCTCACACTGAGCAAGTGTCAGACATTCAACGCCCTTCTGTGGTACAAAATGTCATAGATACTGAAGAAGTATCAAGTCATAATCATAGTGATTCACACTCAGATCACATAGATGTTCACCCTACTAGCCCCAAACCCATGATGAGATGGATCAAGGATCATCCTGCAAAGGATGTGATTGGACCAATCAATCAAGGTGTTAGGACTAGGAGAGCAATAGCCGAAAATGCTAATTCTCTCTTTGGATGTTTCATCTCAAACATTGAACCTAAAACTATTGAAGAAGCATTAAGAGACCAAGACTGGATCTCTGCAATGCAAGAAGAGTTGGATCAGTTTGAAAGTAACAAAGTCTGGAAACTAGTTCCATTTGTAGAAGGAATATCTGTGATTGGAACCAAGTGGGTTTTCAGAAACAAGATGAATGAATCTGGTGAAATAACCAGAAACAAAGCAAGGTTGGTTGCCAAGGGATTCACCCAGACTGAAGGTTTAGATTTTGATGAGTCATATGCACCAGTTGCTAGATTGGATGCAATAAGACTCTTTCGCCTTCAGACTCATAAAGACTTTAAAGTTTATCAGATGGATGTCAAAAGTGCATTCTTGAATGGTGAACTTGCTGAGGAAGTCTATGTTGATGAACCACCTGGTTTTGAAGTTTCCTCAGAAAGTAGAATGGTCTATAAACTACAGAAAGCTCTATATGGACTGAAACAGGCTCCAAGAGCATGGTATGACACTTTGGCCAAATACCTTCTGGAAAGTGGTTTCAAGAAAGGTGAAGTTGATAAAACTTTATTTACCTTAAATCATGATGGGAAACTGCTCTTAGTTCAAGTATATGTTGATGACATTATATTTGGATCTAAGGACAAGCAACTTTGTGATGACTTTGCAAATCTCATGAAAAATAAGTTTGAGATGAGCATGATGGGAGAATTGAACTATTTCCTAGGATTGCAAGTCAAGCAACTCAATGATGGAATATTCATTAGTCAGACAAAGTATGCAAAAGACATGCTCACAAAGTTCAATCTTAAGCCCTCTGAAAAGAATGCTAAGATACCTATGAGCATAGGAACCAAAATGACCTATACTGAATCAGATAAGAGTGTTGAAGAACACAAGTATAGGAAATTAATAGGTTCACTACTTTACCTCACTGCAAGCAGACCTGATATTCAATATGCAGTTGGAGTGTGTGCTAGATTTCAAACAAATCCAATGCAATCACACTACAACATTGCTATGAAAATATTAAGGTATGTGAAAGGTACAGTAGATGTAGGTTTGTGGTATCCTAAAGAAAGTGGATTGAGTTTGGCTGGTTACTCAGATGCTGATTATGCTGGATCAATGCTTGATAGGAAAAGTACCTCAGGAACTTGTCAGTTTCTGGGAACTAGACTTATCTCATGGTTTAGCAAGAAACAAAACTCAATTGCAACTTCTACCATAGAGGCTGAATATATTGCTATTGGTTGTTGTGCAACACAAATTCTGTGGATTCAACAACAACTCAGAGACTATGGACTCAATGAAGAGAAAACTCCTATTTTTTGTGACAACACAAGTGCTATTGCAATCACACAGAATCCCAAGTTCCATGCCAGAACAAAGCACATTGATGTTAGACACCACTTCATCAGAGACCATGTTGAAAAAGGCAATATAGAGATACTCAAGATTGGCACAGAAGACCAACTTGCAGATATCTTCACCAAGCCCCTACAAGAAAGCCGGTTCTTGACCTTAAGACATAATCTTGGGTTGATGGAGTTGCCTAAGGACTGAAAAATGTCCTGAATCTCTAAAGTCTGAGTAAGCAAGGTAGAAAAGAAGTAGGCTTCTGAGAACATGCTCTCAGAAAGCCAAGTTTTAAGTGATGCAAAGGTTTACGAGTAGCAACACTCGAAGAAAAACATTTCGAACGGTATCCAGAAAGGCAAAGGTTGGTACACACTCAATGAGTAAATAAGACTAGAACTTACTTACTAAGAGTGGGTCAAATACATTCAAACAACTGAAGTTTCTGATTCTTGAATTCAGGAAACTATTTAGTCATAAAGAGAAAAGACACATAAAGCCCGAAAAACATAAGTTCTGGGAGTCAAACATGTCCAATGTCTTGTATTTTTACCATTTTCATGATAAACAATATATAAATAAGGACTTGACACTCAGAATGATAAGCTCAAACGATTAAGTGTTCCTACTCTTTACTAAGTGACACAATGAATGTAGCATATTAAAAATCCATCAAGTCGGCACATTACCATTTGTTGATTGATATCATTACAAGATATTCAATATAAGCCCTTGATGCATAAACGTTTGATCTCAACGGTTGAGATTAAAACAAAGCAAGTAATGTCTGTTGAGAAATGCAGACATGGCCCACTACGCATTTAATGAAGTACGAAGGACGTACCACGCCTATGCAGATGCAAAATCACGCATTTATATTCAGCTATATGTATGTTGTATCTATGTACATTTTGTCTGCTATATATAGGATTTGGGCAAAAGACAAACACTTTTACCAATTCCGAAATTTTCAAACTTGCATCAAAATAGCAAAATCTCTCAAGATTTCTGCAAAACTACTTCTGCAACTCAACTTCTTGTGCTTAGTCTTCTGAAAAGATAGACTAATCTCGATTATTCTTGCAAAACACATCCATAAACACTCACTCAAAGACTCTATATAAGAGATGGCACCAAAGAAGATGACCACCAAGAACCCTAAGGCCGCATCTTTTGCTCCTGCTGAAAAGCAAGGAGGAAAAGAACTCAAGGTGTTGAATAAACGCCTTCTAGGAGAGTTTACCCCTTCTGACAGGAATCCAAGTCACAAGATGAATTGGGGAGCTTTTCTTGTGAAGAAATATGTTTCTGCAGTCATTTCTTCAAAAGCAGATAGAAAACTGATATTGGGAATGTTGAAAAGTTCCCATATCTACAAGTTTCTGTGTGCTGCACCCAGTGGACTATCCACACTGGATGTGTTGGAGTTCTACAACAACTCCAAAATCTTCACAAAAGTTGTGAATGATGTAGAAGAGAAGTACATGCAGACTGAAGTTCAAGGACAAGAAATTGTCCTAGACTGCAAGACTTTCTGCAATTTATTCCGATTGAAAAATCGAGGAACAATCGACGACATCAACATCAGGGATGCCTCCATGATTCGAAGTGTTAAGGAGCTATTTGAGGCAATCCAGATTGAAAATGCAAAGGGTTGCCAAAGAACTTTGTTCGAAAGCCATCGAACTACCATCTCCGAAACACTGAGTACTTTGGCTCTTATTCAGTCTGTTGCTTTGATGGCAACAAAGGTGGAGTAGACGGATAAGCATGGAGAGATGGATGATGATGCATCTTCCGAATAAGAAGCATGAAGGTGAAACCCACTTCAATTGGGGAAGTACGCCAACAAATTTCTTGGGCACATTGAGGAATTTGAGCCTAAAATCATCAATGGCCTTCTTGAGACAAAGGCCAATATGCATTTTGGTCTCGAATTTGCTACATTCTGAAATAATGGGAATAACTCAGAAAGAGACAAGAAATCCTACCACCAACTCTCTTTTCAGACATGCCTTTGAAGAAAAGGAGAATTGCTTCACGAGAAAGCTCGAAAGAGGCGGAAGAGCTTGAAGCTACCCAAAAGGTGAAGAGGTCTCGAGCAAGCTCCCGCCAACCTCCAGTTAAGAGAAAGAGGACTCAAGAGAGCCTCTAAGTCCCAAAGTGTACAAAAAGCACAACCTTCTGGAGACAAGATCTCAGAAGATGTTGTTCGGCCAGAAAGGCAACACCAGAAAGCCCCAAGAATTCTGAGAAAGGCTGCTCCAGAAATCTCCAGAGATGATAGAAATATCATAGATGGGTCAGCTCCCAATCTGGACAGTGACTCTGATGATGATGTAGTACTTACACAAGTATTCAAAAAGTCCAGGAGTGAGACCCATGGAGGAGCATCAAGCTCAGCCCCTCAGAAAGAAAGGAGCCCCTCTGTCCAGCAGGAAGACGAAGGCCTGGATGAGGAAGATAGAGTGATGGAAGACGTTGACATTGCTTCCACATTCACAATGCCAACACTTAATGTGGCTGAAGAAAACCATGTTCTTGAACAGGTTCCTCAACCTTCTGAGAGAGCTCAACTCTCAGAAAGGGATCAAACTGCGATGGAGACTCAGAAAGATATTATAGAGGAGACCAACAATGAGCAAAGAGAGGCTGTGGAAATTCCACTAGTCCAAGAGACCCAAACTCAGCCTGACTCTATTCAGGTAACAAAAGTAGTTTGTATCTAACTTGTCAACATTAAAATGTTAACTTGTTACTCATAAGCTTCATTTGTTACAGGCCAACTTGGAGACACAATTTCAGGGGGAAGAAAACTTGTCCACTCCCTTGAATCAAGAAGAGGTTACTCCAACCTCAGAACATCAAGAAGAACTTGTTCCACAGGTAGTAAAGTTATCTCTGAACAAGAAATAACTAACTTAAAATTGCTCTAATCTTATGTTCTGATATTCTTAAATTGTCTCTTATTAGGCTACAACTGAGAAAGTAGTGGAGGTGGAACCAACACCCCAACACCAAGAGTTTCCGGAGGCTGAAAAGCACTCTGAGGAAGTAGTTACTGAGCCTTCTGTTGAGAAGGTAAGTATGAGTAAACTTTCCTTAAGAAAATTTTGGTAAAATTCACTACTTAATCAATATGTTTGTTCTATCTTGCAGGCTCAATCAGAAGAACACTTGGACGGAGAGAATGTGATCTTATCTCCTCCAAGAGAAACTAAAACTGCTGAACAAGCAAGATTCGAAGAAAGGTTCGAAACCCCAAGGTTTCTGAGAAAGATGCCACTGAGCTTCCTCACTTGGAAGTAAGTGAAGTCTCAGAAAGCATTTTTCCACTTATCTTTTCTGATAACAAGTTTCTAAACATATTTGATTCTATTTCTCAGGTTCAATCAGAAAGAAAGGATGATGAGGATCAGACTTCTCCTCACATCAAGGTATCTGAGGCCTCTGTGCCCAAACAAGCAGAAGTCCAAGCAAATGAGCCTAGTGTTTCTACACAGGTATGCTCAGAAAGCTTACTTTTGCACAGATACTAACACAAGTAGTTTGAACAAAACTAACTTGATCCCTTTCTTTCAGGCTCAAAGTCTAGTGCCACTCAACTTACTCCAAGCCTTTAAGAAGCACGCTCTCAAGAAACATCTAAAGTGCTTCAGACAATGGCAGAAACTCAGAAAGGTCGATCTTTCTGAAATTGCAAGAGTAATTGACATCCCAGAGAAAAGGGCCATATCAATCAATCTGGAAGACCATATCCATGCTATGTTTCCCACAGAATCATATTCTTTTGCCACTCTGATGGATGATAACTTCTTAAATGAAGTAGCACAAAGACTCCTAGCAGACTTTCAAGCTGCTGATGCTCAAACCCAAGAGCAGATGGTGACCCATCCTGCCTTGCCCAGCAAGCTCACAACCTACCCTTCTGAGCAAGAAGAAGTAAATGGGAGGTTGATCACACTTCCTAATGTGATCAACCTGGTTTCTGAAGATGAGGAGGAAACTGATGAGAATGACTACCAAGAACCTCCTTCTGAGCATCCAAGTCAAGAAGACAAGAAAAAGGATGATGATGATGATGATCAGAATGATGATCCCCAACCTGGAAACGGCGGAATTCAGAAAGTTAGCAAAGGAAGTGCAGAAAAGGCTACTCCTTCCAATGCTCAGAAAGCCCCATCATCATCACCACCAAAGTCTCATCAAAATACCCAACAGGCTGAACAAGACACAATTGAAGAAATCACGACCTGAGTTCGTGGATTGAACAACTCAGATCTAAGTTGGAAGAGGAGAAGAGAATCAACTTAGAGTGTCAAGCTCTTATTGAAGAAAAGGAAGCCAAACCTGAAAATCTCAGAGAAGCTAATGCTAAGGAACTGGCACTCCTAGATGAGCAAAGGTTGTTGAAAAATGCCATCGTTGTCACTGCTGCTGAGATAGATGCCATGGATGACAATGATGATGAAGAGCATTATGCTAAGGCTGCATCAGAAAGACCTTCTACTTCTCAGAAGGCCAGCATACTCAAAGGCAAACAAAAGATTGCCACTCTGCAAACAATCCAAGAAAAGGATTATGAGAGTGATGCTGAAATAAACCCAAACTTGATCTCCCAAGCAGAAGATGAGAGGCTAATCACTAAGGAAAAGCTAGCCCTTCTGGCTCCTCAAATTTTCTCTGCTCCAGGTGCTTCAAGAAGTGATGAGCACAGGTCAAGAACAGCTGTTTTCTTGGAACTAAGAGACAGACTTGTTGCTCAAGACAACCAAGTCCTACAGTCAGTCCCAGAAGAGATGAAAGATTTGGCTGCTGCATTGCTAAATAGAGCAACCAGCATAGCTCTCTCTCAGAAAGACTTAGCTCTGATCAGGGAAGAAGACTGCAACAATGCCAATCAAGCACTAGCAGATGCTACCTTTGCTACTCAACAAGCTGAGGCTATTCTAAAGACTCTTGAAGAGCTCAACAGAAAAGAGCAAGTGTTGGTTAGGCAAAACAAGGACATGAAAGAAGAAATCCAAGAATTGGTCAGGGTGCATAACAACCTCCAGAAGAACTTTGAATCACTCTCTGAAGCTTATGCTATCATGAGTCAGTCATTCATGACTAAGGGGGGAAGGAGAGATGCCTCAGAAAGGCAGAGGAAGAAAAAGAAAACAATCAAATCTCCCCTCAAAGTCAACTAGTCATTAAGGACACCACTGGAGACACCCCTGCTGAAGAAGTTGTTCTAGATCAACCAGCCAGAAAGCTGAGAAGTATGGTCACTAGGGGTACCAAGTCCCTTAGGATCTTAGATGGGAACAACCAGAAAGCTTCTGAAGAAGAAAATCAAAAAGAAGGTGAGGTAAGAGGTCAAGAGCCGCAAGCCTCACAACCTGGAACATCAATGATGATGATGAGGATGAATCGTAGATGAGCATCCAATTCACAAAGAAGAAGGCAAGCAAGCCCTTACAACCTCCTCTGGCGAAGGCCATTAGCGCCAGAACCCTTGGAAATACCAAGTCAATTCAAGGACTTCCACCAAAGACCCCAAGGCAGGAAGAAAGAGTCACAGGATCTCCTGACAGAAGGCCACCTAACAGAAAGGCTAGAAGGGATATTCAGTTTGGCAGAGCAAACAAAGAAACTCATCAAGAAAAGCCAACTGATGCCCACATTGAGTATGTGAAGACCAGTAATGAAGAGTCTTCATATAGGTGCATTCTGAACAAGAAAGGGTATTGGATTCTGGAACAGCAACATCTACTTGTCAATGATAAGTTTCCAACTCCCATCTTCAACCAGATCCTAAATGGAGTGAAGGCAAGCCAAATTTGCTAAAACATGAGCACCTTCATGCCTGGCTAAACTTTGAGGTTGAAAAGAGAAATGATGCCAGAAAGATGGACCTTTCTTTTCCTTGTCCTTACCCCAAGCCAGAAGATGTGCACAAGACAAGAAAACTGGATGGTAGCTACAGCAAGCAGAACAAGCTAGGTGTTCATCCCTATGAGTCATTCTACATGACAAAGGATGAATATCTGGATGATATTCATTATCTGGAAGAAATATACAAGTATTTCAACCTATCTGAGCTGCAAGTAGACCATGCCTGGGTCTGGGGAAAATACTACTGGGTCAAACACTTTCTGAAGAAAAACTACAATCTTGGCAAGAGTTACCATGAAATTTGTATCTTATCCAGAAAGACAGAACTTTCTGTCAGAAGGATACTTTATGACTATGTCCAAGAATGCAGAAAAGTGGATGATTATGTCAATCGATCCGTAAAGCGTCTTTGAAGAACTTGAGGTTTCTGAACCTAAGTTATTTTTGAAGACTTGAAGACTAGTATCTTAGAATGTTTACTTGGAGCTTGGACTCTCCTGTTGTTCTAATTTACTTAGTATGTTTTGTTACTATTGTAATCTTGCTGTTTGTTTCTACACTTTATCTATCTGTAAAGGTTGCATCTTACTCTGTAAACTGTACCTATCTGAAGATCATACTCTCAGATACATTTTAATAGATGACAACTTATTAGCAAAGGTCACTTCTTGTGATTTGGTTGATGTTTACTTTCTGCACTTAATTCAACTAAAATTGAATATCATTTGAAATGATTAAGTGGTGGATTGTTTTCTCTTCCAGGATTACAACTTTGTAATAGGACTTTGAAAGATAGTCATGGATGGTGATGATCAAAAGGGGAAATTTGTTAGGAATATCTGTAGTATTTTGATCATTCATCACATGTTCTTATCTTTACCGAGAAGGTGATTAAGTACTCTTGGTTCACTTGAACATTGTAAAGAGGAAATCATGAGTATGATTAGTCTAGTAAATCTTGTATTAGGATTATAGGTCTCGAATGTAATTTTATTTCCAAGAAGACCATGAAGATCAATCCTAGCAATGGAGCTTTTCCAAGATTACAAGAGGAGATTGCACAAGATTTATGAAGACACCAAGGTTTAGTCTCACTCGAAAGACTATGTTCTTAATCCTTTCTTAAGTGCATTTAGTTACTTTTGAAACATGATTACGGAACATATGACATCATGAGTATGGAGCATGCAAGCCATCGAAAGGCTAATGTATCCGTTGAAGACTGGGACAAGAAATAGTACATGTGCATTAATTGCATCAGAAAAAGCCGCTAAAGCACGATCCTCTACGAGATATGAGACAAGGACTTCGAGTACTCATTTCAAGATAAGTATAGATGAATTTGAATTGTGTCTAACGGATAACATCCCAACGACTCTAATTCATCTATAAATATCACACACTTAGATCTTTGAGAAATACGATCAAGAACGAACTAACTTGCAAACTTACAATCTAGCAAAGTATTCTCTCAAGCACTCTACTACCCTTTCTCAAAGCTTTACATTGCTTGAAGAATCACTAGTAGTTCTAAGTTGTCTGAACCTTAACAAGAGATTGTTATTCGTGAAAGAGTTGAACTATCGGATAACCTTTCGAAGCTCATTCTCCGAGCGGACATCAATTACTTGGGTCAAGAAGAGCGATTGCCATACACGAACAAGTGTATTAAGTAGTCTTGTTCTATTAGGCTCTCTGGAAACATAATCGAAAAGTTATACAAGAAGCCTCTCGACAAACCTTATCCAACACCATCAAGGCGTGGAGTAGAGGAAGTACTTGATTTGGGAAATCAAGGAATAACTCAAGGTTATCTGAGTAGAGGAAGTACTTAATGTAGGAGGGGAATAACTCGGGGACATTTGATTGGGAACCATTTGTTTAGGAATCTTAGAATAGGATTTTGTAAGGTGAACTCAATTATCATTCTAGTGAATTCTAGGTCTCGAAGACCGAAGTGGATTAGTTGGAGGATTACGCCACCTCCGGATACCACTATACTTCTTGTGTTATTTACCTTCGTATTTATCTTTCAAAGCACACACACATAGTTATTGTTTAGCACTTACCTATCTTAAAGTCTTCCGCTCTGAATCTAAGTATCGAAACCCCAGTTTCGAGAAGCGTGTTTATCGACAAAAGTTTTAAAAGACTATTCAACCCCCCCCCCCCCCCTCTAGTCTTTTACTTTGCCGTTATCTGGACCAACACTTATCCCTCCAGATATTTAGAATCTTTGACTTAATCGTAGCCTTACACGTGTCATGATCCTATCGACCTTATCTTTCCAAATGATGAGATCAATCGTAGCCTTACACGTGTCATGATCCTATCAACCTTATCTCTCCAGATATTTAGAAATCTTTGACTTAATCGTTGAAAAATCAGTGAAATAGTGACTAAATTGTAAGAAATAATACATGTATGACTAGTGGGTAATAAGTATTGGGGATAGTATCATTATGTAATTCACCCTAAAATTAATAAAACATAACGAAAAAATAACTCGTTTATACAAACACAAAAACATTAACATCTACGATTGAACAAAAAAAATACAACAATCAAAAAAAAAATTTGAAATTAAAAAAACGTTTCCAAGTATATAGAATATTACTTTATAATAAAACAAAAAATAAAATAAAATGAAAAAAAAATATTACTGAAGGTTCTTGAGTGCCGGGTGATTAACCCTGCATAGGTTATCGAGTGCCGGGTTTTGAACCCGGCACTCAAGAACCTCATGTTGTTTATTTTCTTTCTTATTTAAATTATGATTATAATAAATGATTCAAATATGATTATTAATTTTAAAATATGATTATAATAAATGAAAGAAAATTATATTTCGACATTTAATTTACAACAATTATAACTTTTAATTCAAATAGTTAGAAATTAATCGGCCACACGAATAACTTCAAATATTATATGCTTACGAATAAAACATTACAGATATAACACGGATACGAACTTGAATTTACATGCATAACATAATAAAGTTAATAATACAATACAACTAAAACATCAAATAACATACCAATATGATGTCACTATAACGAAAACCATTGGCGTAGCCGAACGGAATAATATTGCGCCCAATGGCTTATTCTTACCTGTCTAAGATGTTATCAGGGCGGCCATAGTGGTGGAAGTAGAGATTCACGAGCAACGTGCACCTTAATATAGTGATTGTTATTAACGAATCCCATTATCCACTCTTGGTCTGTCGATGGAGGGTTCGGAGATGGTGAGTCCATATTAGAACGACATGCCAAGGGAAAGTATGTAAAAGTCCCAACATTAACGTAGCAGGTCAAGACCCGTTGATACCTAGTGGTTATATGATGATAAATTGAAATATAATGTCTTACTTGTTGGTCGTGTCAGTTCCGAAGTGTAGGATGTTCTTGGTCCAAGCTGATATAAATCGATCATGGTATGGGGTCCAACCATACCCTCCATACGTACTCCATGACCCTCGGTTGATTACGCCAGGCCTCTGCCATTTCTACAACAGCCTGCTCATAGAGTTCCACAGTCTTTGCATTCACGATCCTTTACCATCGATCTTAGCCTCACTGAACGTTCATACTTTCTGCCATGCATCACCTTGTTTACAAATGCTAGCACATCCTTTGATATGTGCCTCCGACACAATAATTGTGTTACTTCTGGAAATACAAACGTAATCGCATTCATCGCCGCTAACTCTCTACATGTAACAAAAACCCCGATGAGACATAACATCCGGTAAAAAACACCCTCAATTGTGTGAGCGTACACTCATAACTTGACGTCTTCTCATTCGAGATGAAAATGAATGATATGTGATAGTTTTGCCCAGTGGGTAAAATGCCGATAACTTCCACCGAAGGCATGTCGTAATCCATGAGGATAACTTGAGAGAACAAACGGAGCAATGACTTTGTATTAAGATGAACTATGAACATTCCACCCAATTTATCAGTTCCCTGCTCTTTGACCGAAAAAAATGTATAATTATGTTGTTGCAACAAATGAAAAAAATATTCCATTGGCTCCATCTCCCCGTTGATGTTTCTGGTCAGCATTATATATGTGTCGTAACGTACTACAATTGTCCGGAAATTCACCTTGTAGTTGAACAAGCGTTGCTATAGGTGTCATTCCGCTCTACAACATTTCCACTACTCGCATGAACTCTGCTCCCAACAACTTCTCCATAGACGTGTGCCAATGAGGGTTATTGTCCAGTGCGTGATTGTGTCTTCCGTGACCATCTTTGACATCAACTCTCCATTCGTCCAGATTCCTCTCATACAACCTGACCTGAAATGTGCAAGATATCTTTTTAGTCCCAATTGCAGTTCTGGATTTTGCTTCGGCGTGTTTGGGCGGCGTGGCCCTATAGGAACCAACACAGTCACAACTCATGTACAAAATATTTGGTTTAGAATGTTGGATCGCAAAAAAGATATTGTGTTCTCGACCAATAACGTGAACCCAAATTTCTGCATCTTTTCGAGTAAAACTCGTATTGGTGATGAAAAACTGCGTGCAGTCTGGAAATTCAGATCCATCATTTAAGTAACTCATATTATATGTGTTCGTGATAGAAAATATGTTATGAAGTGTGAGTGGATGATTAGAGCTTTGTATAATAATAATAATAATATATATATATATATATATATATATATACACACACACACACACACACACACACACACACACCCCATAAATCTAGCTTTAACAACATTATATTTCTAGATGATGAGAGAATCTAGCGGATCAATCTTAGCCTTACACGTGTCATGATCCTATCAACCTTATCATTCCAGATATTTAGAAATCTTTGACTGAATTATAGCCTTACACGTGTCATGATCCTATCAACCTTATTGTTAGGAATATTTGTTAGTATTTTGATGATTCATCACATGTTCTTATCTTTACCAGCAAGGTGATTAAGTACTCTTGGTTCACTTGAACATTGTAAAAGAGGAAATCACTGAGTATGATTAGTCTAGTAAATCTTGTATTAGCATTATAGGTCTCTGAATGTAATTTTTATTTCCAAGAAGACCATGAAGATCAATCCTAGCAATGGAGCTTTTCTGAAGATTACAAGACCGGAGATTGCACAAGATTTATGAAGACACCAAGGTTTAGTCTCCCTCAGAAAAACTATGTCCTTAATCCTTTCTTAAGTGCATTTAGTTACTTTTGAAACATGATTCTGGAACATATGACATCATGAGTATGGAGCATGCAAGCCATCAGAAAGGCTAATGTATCCGTTGAAGACTACAGGACAAGAAATAGTACATGTGCATTAATTGCATCGGCAGAAAAGCTGCTAAAGCACAGTCCTCTCTGAGATATGAGACAAGGACTTCTGAGTACTCATTTCAAGATAAGTATAGACTGAATTTGAATTGTGTCTAACGGATAACATTCCAACGAATCTCTAATTCATCTATAAATATCACACACTTAGATGCTGAGAAATACGACCGAAGAACGAACTAACTTGCAAACTTACAATCTAGCAAAGTATTCTCTCAAGCACTCTACTACCCTTTCTGAAAGCTTTCTGTTGCTTGAAGAATCACTAGTAGTTCTAAGTTGTCATGAACCTTAATAGAGATTGTTATTCGTGAAAGAGTTGAACTATCAGATAACCTTTCTGAAGCTCATTCTCCAGAACGGACATCAATTACTTGGGTCAGTAAAGAGCAGATTGCCATACACTGAACAAGTGTATTAAGTAGTCTTGTTCTATTAGGCTATCTGGAAACATAACTGAAAAGTTATACAAGAAGCCTCTCTGACAAACCTTATATCCAACACCATCAAGGCGTGGAGTAGAGGAAGTACTTGATTTGGGAAATCAAGGAATAACTCCAAGGTTATCTGAGTAGAGGAAGTACTTAGCTCTAGGAGCTGGGGAATAACTCACAGGGAACATTTGGTTGGGAACCATTTGTTTAGGAATCTTAGAATAGGATTTTTGTAAGGTGAACTCAATTATCTGTTCTAGTGAATTCTAGGTCTCAGAAAGACCGAAGTGGATTAGTTGGAGGATTACGCCACCTCCAGATACCACTATACTTGCTGTGTTATTTACCTTTCTGTATTTATCTTTCAGCAAAGCACACACACATAGTTATTGTTTCTGCACTTACCTATCTTAAAGTCTTCCGCGCTCTGAATCTAAGTATCAGAAACCCCCCAGGTTTCTGAGAAACTGTGTTTATCGACAAAAGTTTTAAAAGACTATTCACCCCCCCCCTCTAGTCTTTTACTTTGCCGTTATCTGGACCAACACTTATCGCTCCAGATATTTAGAATCTTTGACTTAATCGTAGCCTTACACGTGTCATGATCCTATCGACCTTATCTTTCCAAATGATGAGATCAATCGTAGCCTTACACGTGTCATGATCCTATCAACCTTATCTCTCCAGATATTTAGAAATCTTTGACTTAATCGTAGCCTTACATGTGTTATGATCCTATCAACCTATTATCTCCAGATATTTAGAAATCTTTGACTGAATTGTAGCCTTACACGTGTCATGATATTATCAACCTTATCTCTCCAAATATTAAGAAATATCTTGTCGGGGAGTAAATCCGCAACACCTACTAAGTGATTACCAAGTCTTCTTCCTGGCCCGGAACGCTAGCCCAAGTCCGCCTGGTGAACCTGCAATGGATCGGATCACGCTATGGACCTGCACAAGGACTAGTTTTTTTTTTTTTGGGGGGGGGGGGGGGTAGCAAGGCAGGTCCGGTTTTCTTAGGGTCAAACCAGACTAAGACTTTACTTGAGAGAGATTGAGTGTCTACTCTGTATAAGTGTGATTATGAGGAATGGTGACTTACTGTAGCATGGGAATCTGTACCTTATTTATAGATATGTGCCTTCAAATAGAGGAACTCACGAGATTGTGCCAAGTGTAGGCTTCACAATGTGCCACCAATGCCTTATTGGGCTTAAAGCCCATTAGATAGGTTTAACCCAAAGTCTCGCTGGGCCCTGTGAGGGCATAATTGGTATTTCAGTGCCGCGATCGGACCTCCTGATAGGCTTTACGGTCCGGATCGGACTAAGCTATTCGCTCTAGCTCAGTACACTTGGTCTTTTGGTGACGAGACGTCCGACCCTTTGGTCATACGATCCGAAGCTAGTCTTTCTCTCTGTTACTGATCATACAGAGAACGGTACAAGTGGTGAGGTAGGTCGGATTGGTGCATCCGGACCTATTCTTGCTTAGAACCAAAGTCCGGATACTCTTTGTGAGGGTCGGACCAGTGGTGTCGGACCAACTGGTCGAGCTTCTCAGTGAGTGTTAGACTAATTCGCCTTTAGGATTCGTCGTAGAACGTCTTAAACGGATTGGACATTGTTCCGTATCAACATATGTCCCCTTAGTTTCCAAGTATCTTTGTAGAAGATAGTTGTGGTACTATAATTTGAAGTGTGGGAGAGCTCTTGTGTTGTTGGTCCAATCCGTTTCTTGGAAAAGAAAAATTCTTGTGCTCCGTGCCCTTGATGGGAAAATACTTGATGTTTTTCCCATATCTCTCTCCCCCCCCCCCCTTTTCTTTCAGTCCGAGACAGAGGGTCTCAGACTATTGGAAAAGAGGTATTTATAAGCAAGACTGGGTTTTGGCATCAAGTTGATTTGCTGCTGATCCGATACTATCGTAGTATGATGATCCATATGCCGTATACTGTAGAAGTAGTTAGGTCCGAATGTGCATATTGTCGTAGTATGTGTATCCGAAGAGTGCGGTCCGATGGGTTGCGGGACCATTGGGCCTCCAATTGTGTGATGGGCTGGGCCATAAACAGTTTCATTGGCCCATGGAGTGTAAAAAATATCCGCGGAAGAGTTTTTTTTACTCAACAGAAATTGGGGTTAGATGTCTTTTCACCAAGTGGTGCAAATCTGACCATTGGTTTAATCGCAATGAACGACCGAGATTGAATCCTGATCGACGCGACGGTTCAGCTTCTCGATTTAGCCTCCCTATAAATAGCCACTTTTACCGTCATTTGCGCATCGCCTAGAGAGAGAATTTTCGCAATTGAATTGAATCCGAAGCATTGCAAGTGAGTCTGAGTGCTTTTTTAGTCGCTTTCAATCCGTCCGAGCTTTCTTACCAAGTAAGTTTTCTTCTCCAGATGTGTTTATTTACTGCTTTCTGTTTCTTGGCTTTTCCTTTGCTGTATTTACGTTGCATGTTGTTCTTTGCTCTTGTCTGTACTTGTGATTTCTACTCTTTGTAGTAGTAGTTGGACTCGGATAGGTATTTGAACCGTATATCGGACTGTAAAGGACATAAGTAGTTCGAACTGTAGTAAATCGAAATTTACCCTGAGTGGAACGAATCCGTAGCTTGAAAATAGATTGTGCATATGGATCCATTGGTTCGGATCATATGACCCTGTAGGTAGGGAGATGCCTCGTGT
Organism: Plantago major; assembly: GCA_026545765.1. Taxonomy (NCBI): domain Eukaryota; kingdom Viridiplantae; phylum Streptophyta; class Magnoliopsida; order Lamiales; family Plantaginaceae; genus Plantago; species Plantago major. Next base: position 31,046,143 of record CM048841.1, read on the forward strand.
TTTACGTCGCTTGCTCTAATAAAATACTTAAATTAACTCTTGGACAATCAACAATCCGAAGTCTAAGTTGCTTCCTTTTCTGTTACCCTAGGATGTCCAAGAGTGATAGTCAGAATCGCTATGTGGGTAGAGAGTATGAGTCTGAATCAAGTGTTGTGGCAGACTCGACGAGCTCTGCTCATAGCTCGTCGTCGTTAGGTCTGTTCCATACGAATTCCGTCGTAGTATACGATGTCGACGATTTCGTGGATCTATTGGACCCGTTCGTCAGGAACATGGTTGTGTCCCCAATGTCCTCTCCCTCGGAATTGGTTATTTCGGGGTCGAATTTACCTGAGCGGCAACCGCGTGTCCGTGTCCAAACGCGTGTGATCGGAGCAATCTCTTCCCCTGATACGTCGGTATTGTACTCACTTCTTCTTGACTTTTGAGACTATAGTAGCGGCAATGTTGTGGGCTAATCCACTATGTTTCGGATTCTCAGGACTCTATGTCGGAAGGCATGTCCGATACTAGCCGAGAACAAGCGGACATATCCATTTTCGAACCCGGGGTTGAGGATAGTGTAAGGACTGTCGTACCGTTCAGGTCCGGTGCTCCATCATCTGTGCGTCTGCACTCAACAACCTTGGTGACCATTGATAGTGATGATGAGGAACAACCCCTTTTGTTTTCGCGTCGTACCATCAGGTCAATAGGGGGACCAAATAGTGGCCGACCGGTCGCAACGCCAAGTGTTCCTAGTGCTGGGGATACTCAGAGAAGAGGGGACAAAGCGCTGAAGATTAAGTTTCCTCGCCCTGCGTCCACTGTCGTATGTTCGGACCCCTACGGTGAGTTAAATAGAGATGGACGGTTGCCTACTTGTGGGTCAAAGTTGGTTGCCGCGGACGTTCCGGAATTGCGGCAGAAATGGGAAATTCCGGAGTCCGTGGAGATCATGATACCGGCTCCGGAGCACGCGTTTTATAACCCTCCAGAGGGGTACATATGCGTTCATGAAGCGGCTCTCCAATGTGGTTGGCGTCTCTTGATCGCCCCAGAGCTGAAGGATAATTACCTCCGAATCGATCCTAGTCAAGTGATTCCGAATTCACTTGGCAATTTGATTTGTTTTGTCATGATATGCAAACTTCATTGTGTGGACGTAAGTATTGATAACTTTCGCCACCTGTTCCGGGTTGGATCTAGTCGCGGAAACCCGTTCTTCTATTCGCTTGTTGCAAAGCAAGTGTATAGCTTTATTGAGGATCTGATGAGCCTATATTTTAGTGTCTCATCTCTTTCTCTTTACTATTTTTTGTTAGCTTTTATTTGCGTATTTTAGCGTGTCTTGTGCATTTTTCGTGTGTTTAGAGATGTCTTGGAGGAGAAACGGTGTTTTTTGGAAGATCGTACCCGAGTAGAAGCTCAAAACTCCATTTATAGGCGAATTATGAAGAGTCTGCGCAAAAGGACGCAGGATGCGTCTCAGAAATCCAGGACGCGTCTCAGAACCTGTAGCCCGCGAGACGCGTCTCACGACGATTTCTAGGAATTGAAGAATCCAGGAGGCGCGAGACGCGTCTCACCTTTCCAGGACGCGTCTCACGCGAAATTTTTAGAAGGCTCTGTTATTTTAATCGATAACTTAGACATTTTAGAAAATACTTCTTTCTTACGTTTTTTTCACTCTCAAGCAAGATAAACTCTAGTTTAGTTCTCTTGCCTTGGGTTTTCTTCGATTTTCACTTGTAATCCCATCATTGACATTGGATTTCGATCTTGAGGTTAGATTATCAATCAAATTATGTTAGGAATATCTGTTTAGATTTTGATCAGCAAACTAATGACTTATCTTAGCTCAGAAAGGTGGTTAATACTCTTGGTTCACTTGAACATTGTAAAAGAGGAAACTCACTAAGTATGATAGTCTAGCAAATCTTGTATAGGATGTTAGGTCTCGAAATGTAATTTTTTATTTTCTGAAGAAGACCAAGAAGAAAACATCCAGCAGGAAAAGTTCAACAATTTTGAAGACTTGAAGACTGCACAAGATTGCTGAAGACAAAGGTTTTTCAGATACCTATGACCAGATATCTTGAAGACACAAGCGTTTTTAAATAAACAGTGTTACAAGAGATATCTGAGAAATAAAAGGTTTCTGAAACAAGGAAAGTGCACACAGATATCTACACTCAGATACCTTGGACATAAATTATGTTTCTGAAAAGAAATATATTATAACAAGTTGTTTCAACAAATGGTATCTGGAGATGTGAAGGTCTCTGGAAAGGGACATGCAATGCTCCAGAAAGCGTGCATAGTTCCGTTGGCACTACAGGACAAAGTATAGTATAGTGCATTAAATGCACGGACAGAAATGTCTGAACAAAAGCGGTAGCTCCTGAAGAAGAAGACAAACTTGCTACAGTACTATACTCAGATATCAATAGTTTGAATTTGATTTAAGCCTAACGGATACTATTCAAACGACACTCAAATTCATCTATAAATATCAACACTTAGACTGCTTGAGAACACACACTGAACACCAAGAACACTGAATATTCTCACAAGCTCTCTCAAGCAAACTACTTACCTTCAAGCTTTATGTTGCGACCAAAGCTCTTGATTCTAAGTAGCACAAAAGTTCTAAGTGTCCTGATCCTTAACAAGCATTGTTATTTGTGAAATAGTTGAACTAAGATTTCATATCTGAGTTTCATTCTCTTGAACACTTATCATAGACTTGGGTCAGTAGAGAACAAGATACCATACATTGGAAAGTGTATTAAGTATACTTGATTCATAGAGCTATCTGAATAACTGAACAAGTTATTAAAGAAGCTCACCTGACAATTTACCTTAACCAACACCTTAATCGGCGTGGAGTACAGGAAGTACTTAGTTTGGGAAACTAAGGAACAACTCAAAAGGTTTCTGAGTACAGGAAGTACTTGGCTGTGAAAGCCGGGGAATAACTCAGAGGCAACACTTGGTTGGGAACCTAGTGTATTTAGGAATCTAGAGAAGATACTTGTAAGGTTACCTCACTTATCTGTCTTAGTGGATTCTAGGTCTGAGAAAGGCCGAAGTGGATTAGTTGAAGGATTACGCCACCTTCAGATACCACTATAAAAAGACTTGTGTTATTTACTTTCTGCAATTTATTACTTGCTTTACTTATCTTGCAAAGTACTTACACTCATCTTGCTGAGCACGTGCACTTATCACACAAAAGTCTTCCGCTCTCTGAAATTAAGTATCAGATATTTTCACAAATATCTGAGAAACTGTGTTTATCGTCAAAAGTTTTAAAAGACTATTCACCCCCCCTCTAGTCTTTTACTTTGCTGTTATCTGGACCAACAAGTGGTATCAGGGCAGGAGGTTCCCAAGCCTTCTGCACTGAACCTAGATCCCAGATAAGTGCCCACTAACTATTTTTCACCTACACTTGATTTGTTTGTTTAGTGTGTTTGTTGCAGGATGTCTTTAAGTGACGCCCCAATTCTCAAGCTAGAGAATTATGAAAAATTGAAGAACAACATGATGCTCCACCTAGAAGCCATCAGTGGCGAAATGATCGAAGTAATAAAGAATGGCCCAATAGTCATTCAACAACTCAAGCAAGTCATAGAGGTTTCTAATGGTAGAGACAGAGAACAAAGCGATGGGTCTTCACAGACAGATGCGTCTACCAGTGGGAGACCTACTCCAGAGATGCCAAGAGAAATCGACTGGATGGTCAGGCTCGTAATATCATCATACGTTCTACTCCAGAGCACATACAGTGTAAACTGTGGGGTGCAAAAATGGCGAAAATGGCCTGGCAATTGATCGAAGAAATCTGTGCTGGCACTGAGAAAACAAAGGAAAATAAGTTCAAAGTTTTGAAGCTCAAATTCCAAAACTTTAAACAAGGTCCCACAGAGACTCTTGAAGAACTAGATTTCCGGTTTACAACACTTATGAGTGACATGGCTGCACTTGGTGAGAATAACAGATATACCCAGTCAGAAAAGATTAAGACTATTGTGAGAAGTCTAAATCATAACTGGGAACACACAACGTTTTTCTATTTTAACCAAGGAATGCCAGATATCACTCCTGTGGAACTTTTCTCTCACCTTGCCACTGTTGACTATGAGACAACTCAAAGAGAACAAACAATTGAGAAGTTGCAGAATGTTGCTCTAGTTGCTCAAGGAACTTCTGAAAAGAAGAAAGGCAAGGAGGTGACTGAGGATGCTCTTGCTGTAAAGCAAATGGGAAAATATGTCAGTCGAGAAATTGAGAGAAGAAAAGCCAAAGAGAAGCTGAAAAAGCATCTAGGCTCAAACTACCACCAGTACAAAAATATGCAAAGCTCACTGAACAAGTCGGCTCAGAAAGCATCAAATCTTGAGGAAGAAAATCGGAAACGATATCTGTTTCTATTGTCAGAAACCTGGTCATTTCAAGAAGGATTGCCCTGCCTTCAATAAACTAAAGACAGGTGACAAGAAAGACAGGAGAATCTTCAAAAGAAGTCAGAGAGCTATGCTCACTGAAGAAAGGAAAAAAGATTCAGATCCAACTGGATGCTCTAGATATTGAATCTGATTCTGAGGATGAGGATTCAGACGATTCCACACTGCCTTCCCCAGAAATGTGCGGTGTCTCTCATGAAGTAATTGACTTTGGTCAAAAGAAGAAAGAAGTGTGTTGAATGGCTGAAGAAATCTTTCCAGATATCTCCAACATTGAACCTTGTCTAATGGCTGATGAGGTAACACATACTTCCTGTTATACTTATGAAAGTGATGAAGAGGAAATCAAAGATCTGGAAAATCTCAAAAGAGAACTTGATCTCTACAAAAGAGAATTTCTAATGGTCCGGGCTAGAGCCGAAAACCTTGAAGAAGAAAAGAATTCTCCTATAAAGGAAAATTCTCAAATAATCAAGATATCTGAGAAAAAGGATGCTGGAAATGCATTTCTCAAGGCTCAGATATCTGAGACCGAAAAGTCACATAAAGAAGCAATGGCCAATCTTCAAAAGAAATGTGAAGATCTTCTTTCTGAGAATAAGGAACTCAAAAGGAAAGAACTATCTTTTAAATCTTATGCCAAAGCTAGTGACACTCTTACTGAAGTGCAATCTTATTTAAGAGATCCTTCAAAAAAGAGAGGACTTGGGCTGGACACACACACAGACAGTTCCACCACTCTGAATAAGAGTAATGAAGGACTAACATTTGTCAGTGCTCAGCAAGGTGATTCCCAAACAATCTGATGTCAGAAAGCTAAGATTGTTGACAAAGGAAAGGCAGTTGCGACCAAGCCTTTGTGGGAAAAACAAGTCCAAAGGAAAACTGTTGGGAATGTCTCTGGAAAGAAACATAACACTGAGAAGTGTAATCACCCACAGTGCTATGTCTCTCAAAAGGGAAAATTGCAGGAGCTGACAAATTCTCCTATGTCACGTTTTCTGGAAAGAAAATTAATTATCCAGAGACTAGCAAAGCTGCTGAGAAGAGATCTCAGATAGCATTAGGTGCTCGGAATGGTATTGGCTATAAAGCCATCGGGAAACAACTTGCTCGTGAGTACAAACAAGAGCAAGAATGATGGTTAAAGGCTAGAATTGCTCACAACAATTATCAGAAGTGGAAGATAAATCAAGCCACTGAAAATTTGAATGCCAGGGCTAGAAGAAATCTGGCTAGGAAAGCTAAGTTTGCTGGGGAAGTAGACTCAGAAACCTGACAGGTATCTGAAAGCACCAAATGGAGCACCAAGGAACACACCAAGGAAGAAAATAGTTCTTAACAACAATGATACTAATCATTTAACTAGAATTCCTCCTTATATTCCTGTTAGACAAAAGAATGTTCCTAAGAAATTCATTCAAAAATGGATTCCTACTGGAAGATTCTTTAGTCCAGATGGTTCCATTGTTGGTATGTGAACCTAATCTCCTGTTTCCTGTTTTGTGTAGAACACTCTAAAGACTAATTCAAAGTGGCATTTTGATAGTGGATGTGGGAAGCACATGACAGGAGACAAAGCAAATCTGATTGACTACAAAAAATGCAATGATGGACCAATTATCAGGTTTGCTGGAGGAGATGAAAATCCAACCATAGGTTTTGGCAATTTGAAGTTTGGAGACCTTACAATCTCTGAAGTACTTCATGTAAAGGGATTGAAATATAATCTCCTAAGCATGAGTCAACTAGTAGACAAAGGGTACACTATCAAGATCAAGTCAAGACTATGTAAAGTGATTGACAATGAGTCAAAGCAGACAGTCTTGGTTGCAAGGCATAAAGGAAATCTTTATGTTGCTGATTGGGCATCCGCCACAACCGAAGAATGTCTCATGGTGAGTCAATCTGGCCACACTGAAGAAAATTGGCTATGGAATAAAAGAATGAGTCACTTGAATTTCAAAACTCTGAATAAGCTAGCCAAGAAAGAGTTGGTGGTTGGTTTACCTAGAATGGCATATAGAAAAGAAGGTGTATGCTCAGCTTGCCAAATGGGAAAACAATCCAAAACATCTTTCAAGTCTAAAACTAGACATTCCAGTGAAAGGCCACTGCAAATGTTACATATGGATATGTTTGAATCCCCAGTAACTAGTTATGCAGGAAAGAAGTATGGTCTGGTTGTTGTTGATGATTACTCAAGATTCACTTGGGTTGTCTTTCTCAAACACAAATCTGATGCAAGGGTTGAGATACCTAACTTGCTGAATAAGCTCGAAGTCATGAAAAATGACAAAGTATCTGTAATCAGAACAGACCATGGTACTGAGTTTGTGAACCAGTACATCAAAGAGTTTTGTACCTGCAAAGGTATACAACATCAACTATCTTCTATAAGAACACCACAACAAAATGGTGTTGCTGAAAGAAAGAATAGGACCCTGAAAGAAGCAGCAAGAACAATGCTTGCTGACACTGAAATAAGTGAAATCTATTGGGTTGAAGCTGTAAACACAGCATGCTACACTCAAAATAGATGTCTGATTAACAAACACCATGATAAAACTCCTTATGAGCTTTTCATTGGTAGACCCCCTAGTATCAAACATCTAAGGGTGTTTGGTTGCAGATGTTTCGTTCTTAACAATGGAAAAGAATACTTGAGAACATTTCAACCAAAGGCAGATGAAGGAGTATTTCTTGGTTATTCTCTGAATAGCAAAGCCTACAGAATCTACAACAAAAGAACGCAAAAGATCGAAGAATTTGTTCATGTAGTGTTCTATGAAGGAAACAAGAAAGTACTCTTGAATGATGATCTCTCAGATAGGTTCAAAGAACTAATGATTAAAGATTCTGAAAAAGGATCCTCAGAAGGAAACAATTCTATCATTCAAATAGAGGATGAGTCTGACGATGAAAAGCAACCTATGCATAGTAACAACCAGATGACTCTAAGACATGATGAAGAATTTCCTATGAGAATTCCAGAAATGGAACAGGTTATAGAGAACCTTCATCATGAAAAGGTATCTGAAAATGAGATTGCTGAAATGCAAGATTCAGATATCTCTAACACTGAAAAAGTGTCAGATATCCATGGCATTTCCCATGTGTCAGATATCTCAGATACTGCACAAGTATCTCATCAAGATCATATTGATTCACATTCAAATCAAAATGATATTGATCATACTAGTTCAAAACCCATTATGAAATGGATAAGAAATCATCCTGCAAAGGATGTGATTGGTCCCATAGACCAAGGAGTTAGAACTAGAAGAGCAATCGGTGAAAATGCAAGTTGTCTCTATGGATATTTCATCTCAAACATTGAACCAAAGACTATAGAAGAAGCATTAAAAGATCAGGATTGGATCTCTGCAATGCAAGAAGAGCTAGATCAATTTGAGAGAAACAAAGTCTGGAAACTGGTTCCATTTGTTAACGGAATATTTGTAATCGGAACCAAGTGGGTTTTCAGAAACAAAATGAATGAATCTGGTGAAATAACCAGAAACAAAGCTAAGTTGGTTGCCAAGGGATTCACCCAGACTAAAGGACTAGATTTTGATGAATCTTATGCACCAGTTGCAAGATTGGATGCAATAAGACTCTTTCTAGCCTTTGCACCTCATAATGACTTTACAGTTTATCAAATGGATGTCAAGAGTGCATTCCTAAATGGTGAACTTGCTGAAGAAGTCTATGTTGAGCAACCACCAGGTTTTGAAGTTTCCTCGGAAAGTAGGATGATCTATAAGCTTCAGAAAGCTCTGTTTGGACTGAAACAAGCTCCAAGAGCATGGTATGATACATTGGCCAAATACCTACTAAAAAGTGGTTTCAAGAAACGAGATGTTGATAAAACTCTCTTCACATTGAACCATGATGGGAAACTACTTTTAGTTCAAGTATATGTTGATGACATTATATTTGGATCGAAGGACAAGCAACTTTGTGAAGAATTTGCTGAACTCATGAAATGTAAATTCGAGATGAGCATGATGGGAGAATTGAATTACTTCCTAGGGCTGCAAGTCAAGCAACTCAATGATGGAATATTCATTAGTCAAACAAAATATGCAAAAGACATGCTCAACAAGTTCAATCTAAAGCCTTCTGAAATGACCTATACTGAATCTGACAAGAGTGTTGAAGAACACAAGTATAGGAAATTGATTGGGTCTCTACTGTACCTCACTGCAAGTAGACCTGATATTCAATATGCAGTTGGAGTGTGTGCTAGATTTCAGACAAATCCAATGCAATCACACTACAACATTGCTATGAAAATATTGAGGTATGTAAAAGGTACTGTAGAAGTTGGATTGTGGTATCCAAAAGATAGTGGATTGAGTTTGGTTGGCTATTCAGATGCCGACTATGCTGGATCACTGATTGATAGAAAAAGCACCTCAGCAACATGTCAATTTCTTGGTGCTAGATTGATATCATGGTTTGGCAAGAAACAAATTCAATTGCCACATCTACCACAAAGGCTGAATATATTGATGCAGGGTGTTGCGCTTCACAGATATTGTGGATACAACAACAACTCAGAGACTATGGACTCAATGAAGAGAAAACTCCCATTTTCTGTGACAACACAAGTGCTATTGCCATAACTCAGAATCCTAAGTTTCATGCTAGAACAAAGCACATTGATGTTAGACAACACTTCATCAGAGACCATGTTGAAAAAGGCAATATAGAGATACTCAAAATTGGCACTGAAGACCAACTTGCAGATATCTTCACTAAGCCACTACAAGAAAGTAGATTCTTAGCCTTAAGACACAGTCTTGAACTAATGGAGCTACCTAAGAACTGAAAAAGTTCAGATATCTGAAGAAGATATCAAAGGACAGAAAAGAGGAATCTGGAACGGGTATCCAGAAACCAAAGGCTAAAGGGTAAAATAGCTATTTAAAGATCTCTGGGACGGGTACTCAGATATCTAGATCACTCAGTGAGGGGGAACACAAAAGAGAATAGTACAACTGTCTACAGTTAACTACTATCTTGAAATTTGAATTATTTCTATCTTTGTGAAAAACTTTGAAAAGACAACAAGTATAAGATAGAATCAGATACAACAGTGTTCTCATTCACACATATACATGATTAAGATAGCTAATAGCCAAAATTCATTAAATGGGCACAATTACAATTGTTGATTGTGATCATTGCTGAAGAAGCAATGGTGACCCTTGATGAAATGGGCGATTGATCTTTACGACAGAGATTAACTCTCAGTAAATAGTGGACTGTTGAAATTCCGACAGGGGCCACTATGCATTTAATGCCGAACAAGCCTTTACCCACGCCTGTCTGCAATACACAGATAACTACACACAAAATTAATTTGTATGTATGTGACTGTTGAGATTACATTGCTATATATATATATATATATATATATATATATATATATATATATATATATATAGGATGTTGGCAAAAGAATTCATTTTCGCCTAATCCAACATTCAGACTTGCACAAGAATAGCAAATTTCTCTCTTCTATTTTTCTGCAAATCTCTGCTCCCAAATTAGTTTTTCTGCAAAGAATCACTAATCTCTCACCTTAATCTCTTTTAGACCTTCGAAAAACTCACGCTATATAAAGAGATGGCTCCAAAACGTGCCTATACCCAGAAATCCCAATCTTCTACCACTGGTACTGCTGAAAAGCAAGCACCAGAGTTGGTTATAGTGAATAATCGATTGGTAGGAGACTTTAATCCCGATCATTGAACTTCAAATCACAAGATGATTTGGGGTGGTGCCATGATTGAGGAATACCTCACGGCTGCTGTTGAAAATCAAGCCGACAGAAAGCTGATACTTGACATGCTTGAAAAGGCAAAAATCAAGGGTTTTCTATCAACTCTACCCAGTAGAATCTCTTCACTAGATGTGTTAGAATTCCACAATAACTCCAGGATTATATCCTGTGTTTCTGAAGGCATTGCAATAGTGTCTATAAAAACAAAGGTCCAAGGAAAGGAAATCCTTCTGGACTTAACAACTTTCTGCAAGTTGTTTGATCTTCAAAATCTTGGAAAGGATTTTGAAATAGATACCAAGGGTGATGATCTCCTTGAAGGTGTAAAACAACTATACAGTGATGTGTCTGATCTTGAAAAATCAGATACACCCACTGATTTCAAGCTTGCTGACATCAGAACCAGACATCTACTGGTTCACTGGGATGTGTTGGCATGCATTCTTCACAGATGCTTTGATGGTCTACAAGGAGGTGCTGACCAGATAAGCCAAGAACGCTGGATGATGATGTTCTTGTTGCAACAACAAGACAAAAGGCTGGAAAACCCTTTCAATTGGGGAAAGTATGCCTTTATGAAGTTGGTGAAGAAGATTCAAGGCTTTGAGCCTAAGATCACTAAGGGACTTGCTGAGCCAAAGACCACAATAAGCTATGGTCTAAAGATATGCTACTTGCTGGAAAATCTTGGCATTGAGCTCAGAGAGAAGGCAGACATAGCCAACAGTAACCTACTCTACAAATATGAGTATACAAACATGATGAAAAAGGTTACTGGATCTCAGAAAGGTTCCAAGAAGCGAAAGACTGAAGAGGTATCTGAGGGAAAGTTTGCGACCAAGAAGCCCAGAACTTCACGAAAGAAGTCTGCTGGCAAATCAGAAGGCACACCCATTGAGGTTGTCGATTCCCAGATACCTGCCGTCGCTGCAGATGAACTCATCAATGCTGCAAATGAGGTATCGGCTACTGAGCAAGTAGACTCAGCAAGAGAAAGTGCTTTCAGAAATGTTGAGACTATTGTCGAAAGCCTTGCTGATGAACTCATAAATGCTGCTAAAGCAATTAGTGATAGATACCAAGCCCTATCTACAGAAACCGCAGTGATTATGAACCAATCAGTTCCTAATGCTGATGAGAGCTCTGACGATGAAGATGATGAATTAGTCATCTCTCAAGTCCTAGAAAAATAAAAAAGGGCTAAGGTTACTGAAAAAGTAACTGGTGTAGAGGTATCTGAAGAAGAACCTACACCACAGGTTGCTGAACAAGCACCTGTTTCAAAGGTTGTTGAAGAAGCAACAGTGTCCAAAGTAACTGGGCAAATTACACCATCAGAGCAAGAAAGACTGAAGCATATTGAAGATGCTCTGATGAGTGATAGCTTAGTGTTGGAGGATATTGCCATTGCCTCAACACTCAACAGTCTGTCTCAAGCACAACAACCACAACTCAATGAAGATACTGCCGAAATGGTACTTGAGTTGCAGATACCAGCATCTTTCATTGCTGAAGAAAATCCGGCAAAAGAGCAGGTTCCCCAACTCAATGAGAGGGATCAAACTGAGACATCTACTCAGAATGATCAACCAGGGGAGGCAACTGAGTTGCATACTCAGGAAAGGTTTGAAGTACCTGAAACTTCAAACAAAGAAGCTGAAATGGAACAACAAGACCAAAACATTGAAGGATCACAAGTTCCAGAGACCAGTCAGCCTGACACTGCTCAGGTAGCTGAATGGTTTAACTCTCTACTTGTGATAATCTGTGTTTATTAATCTTGTGAGTTAATAAAATATCTTTGTTACAGGCTGATTTAGAAACACAAGAACAAGAGGAAGCTGGAAAGCTTGCCTCAGAGACTGAGAAAGAGGCCACCACAACCTCACCTCTTGGGGAATCTGAGCATGTACCACAAGTGATAAAGAATTCCTTAAGATGTTACTTTTCAGTTATATGTTAAAATACTTAATTAATTAAGTGGATGTTTCTAATAGGCTCCAACTGAGAAAGAAGAAGAAAAGGCAGAAATGCCAGAAAAGGACCCAGAGACCGTCAAGGTTTCTGAAGAAAATATCATTGAGCCTTCTAGTGAGAAGGTATATAAAACTCAGTGATAAACATTCTTCTTCATGGGGTGATATAAATTCTTCTCTAATTACTCAATACTTTCTACTTACAGGCTCATTCAGAAGTAGAAGTGCAAAGGGAAAAAGTTGCGACATCCCCTGCACCCATGGAAATTGATGAAGCCCCCAAGGCAACATCACCAGAAAGAACACCAGAAACTGAGAAAGTTTCTGCGAAAAATGTTTCTGAGCCTCTTGTTGAGGAAGTAAGTGGAAAACTCAGAAATCATTGAAGCTTAATTGCATAAATTCTTTCATAACAATTTCCTAAGTATTGTGATAATTTTAATTCTCAGGATCAAGCAAAAAGAAAGGTTGATGAGGACCAGACTTCCAAGTCTCCACCTCACAACAAGAAATCTGAGGCACCCCTGCCTCAGTAGTACAAGTCTCTGAGCCTGATGTACTCATTCAGGTAACTCAGAAACCTAACTACACTCGTATTCAGATATCTACACAAGTTTTGAACCTAACTCAAAACTCTTTCTTTCAGGCTCAAACAAGTTCCACTAAGGTCCCTGATGATGAGAAAAAGGACCTGCTTCCTTTCTTCAAGGAACACACTTTGCCAAAGCATCTGACATGCTTTAAGAAATGGCAAAAGCTCCGATGCTCCGATCTATCTGAAATCTTAAAGGTGACTGATCACCACACAAGGAGAGCATGAGCCCTTGATTTGGAAAACTACGTCCATGCAATGTTCCCCACTGAACATTACTCTTTCGAAACATTGATGGATAAGGAGTTTGTCAAGGAAGTGGCCAGAAAACTAATCCAAGCTTTCAATCAAGCTGATGGTTAGACCAGACTACAGATGGCATTCAAGCCTACTTTGCCCCAGACTCTACAACATATACCCTCTGAACAAGAGGAAGTTAATGGGAAAACGGTCACTATTCCAGAAGTGATCAACCTGGTCTCTGAAGATGAGGAAGAAAAGGAAACTGATGAAAACAATTATGAAGATCCTCCTTCTGACCATCACAAGGATGAAGATGATGCCCCTGCACCAGGGAAGGGAGGGATTCCACAAGGAAACATTGCCTCAGCTGCTGAAAAGCACACTGAGAGGACATCACAACAATCCCCTCCTCCATCTCCTCAGAAATCTACTCATCCAACTCCCCAACACAAAGATACTACTGAACAAGTAGTTGAGCACTCTGAAGGAACAACTCAGAAAATATCAGATGCACAAGCCAGAGTTGCTCAACTCAAACAACTGTTGGAGGAAGAACAACAGCTACATCTTCAACTGGAAGAAAAGATAGCTGAATCCAGAGCAAAGCTCCAAAAGATTGAAGATCAAACAATCAAGGAAATGGAAGCTTATGCTGAAATGAAAGAACTCCAGCTTGTTGTTCAGGCAATTGCTGAGGAATTAGATACTGAGCAAGTATCTAGTGACAAGCATGATGCTAAGGCTGCATTCCAAAAAGATGTACCATCCTCCTCTCTGAAAGGAAAGAAGCCCATCTCCGAGATGGTTGCTGGACTAGAAAATCTTGAAAACGTCCAAGAGGATGAAGATCACTGGGCTAATGACTCAGATGATGAAGAAGACAAGGCATTGGCAGAACACCGCAATGAACATTTAGAGGTTTCTCATTTGAAAGGAAGCTGATTGCTCCTGAAATATTCAGCAAGCTGCCAAATGTCAACTCCAATGAATACTTGAACATATATCAAGTACTGGCTAAATTGAAAAAGGAGTTGTCTTCTCAAGATAAAGCCGCCATTGCATCAGTCCCTGCAGAAATGAAGCCATTCACTGAGCTCATCACTCAGAGAACAACCAGTCTGGTCGTTGCTCAGAAAGACCTAGGCATGGTTAGGGATGATGACCAAAACTTGGCTGCAAAAGCCTTTGAAGAGGCTAGCTATGCTGCTGGAAAAACAGATGCTATTCAAGGCCCACTGGCAGAGCTCACTGATAAGGATACTGGTCTTATCAAACAAAATTAGGAGCTCAAGGCCACTCTGGAACAGTTGGTTGCTGCTTACAACTATCTGCAAGGCAACTTTAACTCCCTTTCAGAATCATTTGTGATTCTTAGTCAGTCGACAATGACTAAGGGGGAAGAATATCAAGATGCTCAGAGAGGAAGAGGAAACAAAAAAAAATCTGAACACACCTCTCAGAATAAATGAGCCCTCCTCCAGTCAGACTGCTCTACAGATAGTGGCCACCACTCAACTTCCTGAACAAGGAATGACAACAAGGGCCAGAGCACAGAAACCTCCAAGGAGTACCAAGGCTCCAAGGAGAAGACAAGTAAGAGGGATTGATGAATCTTCTGAAGAAGAAGTAGGCCAAATCAAATCCCTGGGCAATGAAGAAGGCTGCAAAAGTCTCACAAGCATTGATCTTGATGATGATGATGAAGAGACTGATGAAGATGAAGCTCCTCTTCATAGAAAAAGGAAAATTGATAGCCTAACTGAGCTCATAGCTGCAAAGCCTTTGGCAGCTAAAACACCCTCTGGAAATACCAAGTCTATCCAGGGTGGTTCTTCAAGCAATACCCCAAGGGAGAATTCAAGACAAAGGAGGAACAGACTGAGAGCTGAACAAAGACAACTTCAACTACCACTCAGGCCTGAAGAAGCCAAGATTGAGTATGTGAAGACCAACAGTGACTCCTCTGTCTATAGGTGCATTAATCAGAAGAATGGCTACTGGATTCTGGAACTTAAGCATCTACTGGTAAACTCAAAATTTCCAGAACCAATCCATAAACAGCTCATGGCATGGACAAAAGACAAACCAATCTTGATTAACACCAACCACATCAAAGCCTGGTTGGATTTTGAAGTAATCAAGAGAATAGAAGCCATGAAGAAGGACCTCTCTGATGTATGTCCTTATGGAAAGCCAGATGATGTGCACAGAATTCCCAACATTCTTTGGAGCGAACACAAGAGCAAGACTTGCTGTGGAACCCTATGAGTCCTTCTACTTAACTGAAGATCAATACAAGGGTGACATCAGATATCTGAAGATTATTTATGAATACTTCAAGCTATCAGATATCAGAATCGAGCATGATTGGAAATGGGGAAAGTATCTGTGGGTCAAGCACTTTGTCAAGAAAAATCCTACCAAAACCTACAAGGAAGTCTGTGGATTTGCCAGAGACACAGAGATGATTGTCAGAACACTTCTCTATGACTACTCTGATGATATCAAAAGGTTTGGTGATAGGAAATTTGCAGATTGATCCATTGAGCTGTTTTTGAAAACTTGATGTGTTGAAGACTTGAAGACTAGTTTATTAGGATGTCTACTTGGAGCTTGGCTACTCCTGTTGTCCTAATTTACTATGTATTTTTTTTGTATCTTACTGACTGAGCTGAATTGTATTATGTACTAAATTTATCTGTAAACTTTCTTTGTAACATATCTGATGAACTTACTCTCAGATATCTTTTTCTATAAAAGATAACTTGTCAGCAAAGATCACACCTTGTGATTTGGTTGATGCTTACTTTCTGCACTTAATTATATGAATTGAAAAATCATTAGAAATGATTAAGTAGTGGATTGTTTCCTCATCCAGATTTGTAATAGGTCAGATAGTCATCGATTACTGATCAAAATGGGGGAAATTTGTTAGGAATATCTGTTTAGATTTTGATCAGCAAACTAATGACTTATCTTAGCTCAGAAAGGTGGTTAGTACTCTTGGTTCACTTGAACACTGTAAAAGAGGAAACTCACTAAGTATGATAGTCTAGCAAATCTTGTATAGGATGTTAGGTCTCGAAATGTAATTTTTTATTTTCTGAAGAAGACCAAGAAGAAAACATCCAGCAGGAAAAGTTCAACAATTTTGAAGACTTGAAGACTGCACAAGATTGCTGAAGACAAAGGTTTTTCAGATACCTATGACCAGATATCTTGAAGACACAAGCGTTTTTAAATAAACAGTGTTACAAGAGATATCTGAGAAATAAAAGGTTTCTGAAACAAGGAAAGTGCACACAGATATCTACACTCAGATACCTTGGACATAAATTATGTTTTTGAAAAGAAATATATTATAACAAGTTGTTTCAACAAATGGTATTTGGAGATGTGAAGGTCTCTGGAAAGGGACATGCAATGCTCCAGAAAGCGTGCATAGTTCCGTTGGCACTACAGGACAAAGTATAGTACAATGCATTAAATGCACAGACAGAAATGTCTGAACAAAAGCGGTAGCTTCTGAAGAAGAAGACAAACTTGCTACAGTACTATACTCAGATATCAATAGTTTGAATTTGATTTAAGCCTAACGGATACTATTCAAACGGCACTCAAATTCA
Organism: Plantago major; assembly: GCA_026545765.1. NCBI lineage: Eukaryota > Viridiplantae > Streptophyta > Magnoliopsida > Lamiales > Plantaginaceae > Plantago > Plantago major. Next base: position 31,062,828 of record CM048841.1, read on the forward strand.
TCTATAAATATCAACACTTAGACTGCTTGAGAACACACACTGAACACCAAGAACACTAAATACTCTCACAAGCTCTCTCAAGCAAACTACTTACCTTCAAGCTTTTTGTTGCGACCAAAGCTCTTGATTCTAAGTAGCACAAAAGTTCTAAGTGTCCTGATCCTTAACAAGCATTGTTATTTGTGAAAGAGTTGAACTAAGATTTCATATATGAGTTTCATTCTCTTGAACACTTATCATAGACTTGGGTCAGTAGAGAACAAGATACCATACATTGGAAAGTGTATTAAGTATACTTGATTCATAGAGCTATCTGAATAACTGAACAAGTTATTAAAGAAGCTCACCTGACAATTTACCTTAACCAACACCTTAATCGGCGTGGAGTACAGGAAGTACTTAGTTTGGGAAACTTAGGAACAACTCAAAAGGTTTCTGAGTACAGGAAGTACTTGGCTGTGAAAGCCGGGGAATAACTCAGAGGCAACACTTGGTTGGGAACCTAGTGTATTTAGGAATCTAGAGAAGATACTTGTAAGGTTACCTCACTTATCTGTCTTAGTGGATTCTAGGTCTGAGAAAGGCCGAAGTGGATTAGTTGAAGGATTACGCCACCTTCAGATACCACTATAAAAAGACTTGTGTTATTTACTTTCTGCAATTTATTACTTGCTTTACTTATCTTGCAAAGTACTTACACTCATCTTGCTGAGCACGTGCACTTATCACACAAAACTCTTCCGCTCTCTAAAATTAAGTATCAGATATTTTCACAGATATCTGAGAAACTGTGTTTATCGTCAAAAGTTTTAAAAGACTATTCTCCCCCCCCCCCCCAGTCTTTTACTTTGCCGTTATCTGGACCAACAAATTATTCTTTCTTTCGCAATTCCTTCTCTTTTGTGCTTGATTGATCAATTTATACTTGTAATCTCTCGTATCATGCTTCATTCAATCGTGACTGTCATTATCCATGCTATTGTCCGTGTTATGAGTAGCTGAACCTTTCGATAGATGCGGTAGCAATGTAGGATTAATCGAATTAGGATCTTGACCTAGGGTTTGTTCATATGTGTTAAGCTTTTTCTCAAACTTCGTAAAAACCCCAATTTCAGTATTCTTTTCTCGAATCTTCAAAACCATTCAGGTTAAGAATCAATCGTCTGACAATCGATTGATTTCCTACTTTACATCTTCAAAGAATGTCTTGGTTAAAACTGAAATTGGTGATTTATCTGGACAAATAACTGTGACAACATATGAACACTTGGTCTGATCCGTATTTGATTTCTCTGAAATGCTACCGTGTCTATTTCCTCTCTCTTGATTCAAAACTCGTTTTAGTTTACTAGTTTACTTAGTTTATTCTTCAAATAAAACTCAATTTTACAAACCGTTAGTGCAAACTCTTACGCTTGATACTTGGAAACGTCATAGTTGCCTAGTTAGCTCCTTGAGAACGATCTCGTAGTTAAAGTCTGTTTACAACAACTGCTTTAGTTACTTTATTTTATCAAATACTAATTTGAGCACATCAAATTTGGCGCCGCTGCCGGGGGAGTTAACTCCTACTGTGGTGTTTTTGAGTTGATAATTGTTTTTGTTTGTTTGCACTGCTTTGTGTTTTAGATTTTCTGGGACTAACAGAAACTAAACTTCGGTTGAGATTTTCTGCTAGTAGAGTTTCAGAAATGGCAAAATACGGAGATTATTATCAACCGGGAGAGGTTAAGGTTGGTGGACCCGCGGTAGTTCTGTCCAATGATGCCAGGAACATGGAAATCAAGGCCTATCACTTCCATAATATGCCAAGGTACCACGGGATGCAAAACGAGGATGTGGTCAAGTTCCTGAAGGAGTTCGAAGGTCTGGTTGGGCAGATACCGACCAATGACAAGGTTTCGGATGAAGACATTAGGAAGAAGGTGTTCCCAATCTGCATGCAGGACCATGCAAAGACTTGGCTTCTTAATCTGCCTGAGGGGTCACTGAACTCATGGGATGACATATACAGAGCTTTCATGGGCAGATATTTTCCCCATGCCAAGACCACAGATATACGTAACAAAATTCGCCAGTTTGAGCAGAGGTACGACGAATCCTTCTATGAGTGCAGGGAACAGTTTAAGCAGCTTCTGGGGCAATGCCCACATCACAAGTTTGACAACGTCTCCCTGTGTCACATTTTCTACGATGGGCTCGCCAGGGAGGATCAACAATTGGTGGATGTAAGCGCAGGGGGTCAATTCTGGAAGCCACTACCGCAGATCTCGAGGCAGTTTTGAAGTGGTCAGAATTCCAAGACTGGTGTGCGGGGTAAAGAGCTAATAGGAGCGAGAGAAAGCTTGTTGAGGAGCTTGAAGAATCAGTGCAACAAGTGAGGAGCAATATGGGCTATGGGAACAACTTCTATGAAAATGTCCCGCAGACTCCACAGGTACCAGCTAAACCCCGTGAGAACAGAAACACTTGGAGCAGTCGAGGCGATTTATGGACCACTCTGACCAGTACTATTATAACTCCACCAAGCGTGCGGAAAGGATGGAGCAGTCCGTAAAGAGATTGAAAGACGCAATGGGACAACTTCTGGCAAGAGTTTAGCAGAGGGAAGACTCCCTAGTACCGTGGAAAAAAGTTTCATGGTTAAAGTTACTGTCAGCGAGGATTTGACACCATCGGAACAGGTAACTCAAGGAGGCACCACCTGTTCTTCCTGTATAGGAAAAGGGGTGATTCCACAAGTTGAAGAGACTGGTAAGCTTGGTCTGGCTCAAATTCTGGAGTCAGCGATTCTGGAACCCACGGCTCCCTTGGTTTCAAAAGATCCAGTTGAGAAGGCAATTGAGAAACCCAATGATGCAGTGCAACAAATAATCCCAAAAAAAACTAAGAGTATAAGTGATTCTACCAGTTTCGATCTACTAGTGGGGATAGGAGCGAATCCTGATGTAGTCGGAGTTGTCGACACAGGATCCAGCTGTAATCTGATGACATTTGGCACCTACGAAGATCTTGGTCTTAAGGGGATGAAACCAATGAAGTGCATGATGCTGCTCGCAGATGGGTCCCGTAGCCAACCTATGGGTTTAATTGAGGGTGTCAAAGTGGATTTGGATGGAGTTGTTGTGCCTACTGATTTTGTGATAATTGTGTCACCGCCACAAGCCCTCGTTGTAAACGGAAAGGATACTATGCTGCTTGGGCGACCTTTTATCAAAGCAACTCGTATGGTTATCGACATCTACTCCCGTACCTGCACATATGAGGAGGTACAAGGCAAGCAACGAAAGTTGCTAGCCTACTCTGATCCTACATTATCAACTGCATAGGATAGGAGGAAGGATTACATGGGGGCTTATACTGGTCCCCTATATATTTACTCACATTTGCAGGGTAGGAAGGGAACCAGGAAAGCTGGGAGGCCCCTAGGCGCAAAGTAATCAAGAGTGCTGAAGAAGTCGAGCTGACGACTATAACCATACGCAGCACCCGCCGACTGATGCGGAAGAGTCCTGTACTTGACTAAAAACGAGTACAAAATTTTGTAAAATGTTTCTTTCTCCTTTCTCTTGCTTGAGGACAAGCTTCTCTTTGTTGGGGGAGGGTGGATACTTCATCTTGTGTTTCTTTTCTTTTGTCTCTTGTTTGTGTTTCTGATGTTTTTCTTTTTTATCGTTAGTTCTTTTCCTTTGAGTTGGAGTTAACTGCTAAGTCGAGCCCCTTTTCCTAGTTCTAAACCCACTCGATGCTTATGTCTTGAGTCTTTGCTAATCAGTAGTGCGGGCAGGAATTTTTTTTTTATAAGTTTGTTTCCTCTGTAAAAAGGAAGTCTAGTTAGTTCTTTAGTCCGAAAAGCCTGTGAGAAGCCTTCCCTGCTGATGAAAATTTTTTGTGCCAGCATTGTTTTGTGTGATTTTTGGGTAGGGCAATGTCCTCTTTTTGAGTTATTGCGCCACTTCATGCTTATGAGCACTCTTAGTAATCGGGGATGACGAACAACACACTTTCTTTTGATAATTCCCACCTTGCGACTATTGTTGGAACTGTAGCTTTGTTTATTATTAGAGTCTGTTTGCTGCTCCCAAAAGCTGTTGATGTTTGAGTCTCGGGGTGGACCTATGGTCTTAATTGATCACCGTTGGTTGTGTTGGGCGTGTTGCAAATACTACCACATACCGGCGTGGCCTAAAAGCTACATGTCTGTGAGGTTGATGGCACGTACACCAAACCGACACGCACAAAAGTGCGGACCTTCGGTAAAACAGACACCTGCAAAACATTGAGACAAAAAGAGCCCTATTAGGCCATGAGATGATCATGTAATGCAGTCCTGTTTGACTTTTTAGATGAATAATTTTGAATATGGGGAGCAGCTTCAGTCTTTAACTCTTGAATATTAAGTCGCCTGCCAAAGTCCTTTTCGACCCGATTATTTGAGCAAACTTATCATAAGGTATTAGTGGCACCTTGTAACGAAATTACCGCCCAACTTTACTTTTGAGCGTTTTAACCTGCTGGTTGTGAGAGAGTGGCTTAGTTGATTACCTATGAGGGACTATCGAACTAGCTCTAAGTTCTTTTTACCTAAGAAACAAACTTGTTTGATTTTTCTTTGTTCTCTACCAACGTTGGTGAAAATTCAAAATGTTTGCATCCTTTGGGTTTGGTATTAGCACTGTTGGCTCGGTGGCTTGGTCGTTTAACTCCTTTGTGTTTGTGTGTTTAGAGTCTAGTCGAGTCTAGTTAGTTTGTTTGCTCGAGGACGATCAAAGGTTCGGTTTGGGGGGTTTGATGAGCCTATATTTTAGTGACTCATCTCTTTCTCTTTACTGATTTTTGTTAGCTTTTATTTGCGTATTTTAGCGTGTCTTTTGTGTTTTTATGTGTTTTGTGTTTTAGTTGTGTTTTACAGGTTTTCGTGTGTTTAGAGATGTTTTGGAGGAGAAACGATGCTTTTTGGAAGATCGTATCCGAGTAGAAGCTCAAAACTCCATTTATAGGCGAATTATGAAGAGTCTGTGCAAAAGGACGCAAGACGCGTCTCAGATTCACCAAGACGCGTCTCCAGCGCCCGCAAATCGCGTCTCAGAACCTGTAGCCCGCGAGACGCGTCACAGAATTCCAGGACGCGTCTCACGACGATTTCTAGGAATTGAAGAATCCAGGAGGCGCGAGACGCGTCTCACCTTTCTAGGACGCGTCTCCCGTGAAATTTTCAGAAGGCTCTGTTCTTTTAATTGATAACTTAGACATTTTAGAAAACACTTCTTCTTACGTTTTTTTCACTCTCAAGCAAGATAAACCCTAGTTTGGTTCTCTTGCCTTGGTTTTTCTTCGATTTTCACTTGTAATCGCATCATTGACATTGGATTTCGATCTTGAGGTTATATTATCAATCGAATTATTCTTTCTTTCGCAATTCCTCCTCTTTTGTGCTTGATTGATCAATTTATGCTTGTAATCTCTCGTATCATCCTTCATTCAATCGTGATTGTCATTAAGCATGCTATTGTTCGTGTTATGAGTAGTTAAACCTTTCGATAGATGCGGTAGCAATGAAGGATTAATCGAATTAGGATCTTGACCTAAGGTTTGTTCATATGTGTTAAGCTTTTTCTCAAACTTCGTAAAAACCCCAATTTCAGTATTCTTTTCTCGAATCTTCAAAACCATTCAGGTTAAGAATCAATCGTCTGACAATCGATTGATTTTCTACTTTACATCTTCAAAGAATGTCTTGGTTAAAACTGAAATTGGTGATTTATCTGGACAAATAGCTGTGACAACATATGAACACTTGGTCTGATCCGTATTTGATTTCTCTGAAATGCTACCGTGTCTATTTCCTCTCTCTTGATTCAAAACTCATTTTAGTTTACTAGTTTACTTAGTTTATTCTTCAAATCAAACTCAATTTTACAAACCGTTACTGCAAACTCTTACGTTTGATACTTGGAAACGTCATAGTTGCCTAGTTAGCTCCTTGAGAACGATCTCGTAGTTAAAGTCTGTTTACAACAACTGCTTTAGTTACTTTATTTTATCAAGTACTAATTTGAGCACATTAGGATCCGATATCCTCTTTTGGGATAAAGTGGTGGGAGAAATTTTTCTTCGTTCGGATGGCCTTGAGCCCTGGTCAGTCCGAAGATGAGCGGGAGGAATGAGATCTGCCTGTGAGATTTCGTCGTGATAAGATTCCGACTCTGACTCCTCCACCTGGGCCCGTGCCGACTTGGATAGATGCCATGCATCGGAAAAATGATCCTCCCCGTTATCCTTTTAATGGCTTGATTTGCCAGCCTTTACCTTACTTGGCCGGGCTTACTAGTGAGGTTCCGTATGGGGACCAGCACGATTTTTGTAAGCTTAACAATTTCATAGGATATGTAACCTATAACCTCCGTTTCCGTGTTGACGATTATGAGTCTCTTTGTTTGGTCCGGACTGCATTGTATATTGATGATCTTTTTTTGTTTTGTTTGCAGCTTTTTGGTTTAAGTACATAATGTTGACTCTCCGCCTGAAAAGGCAGCGGGAGGAACAAGAATCGCATCGGATAGCTGGACTGCGTGATAAAATCATGAACACACCTGCGGTTCTCCCTATGGATGATCCGAAGAACGCGACTATGTTCAAGGCCGATGAGGAGCGAAGGACCGCGGCTAGTCAGACGCTTCCGAAGATCGCTGTGCCAAATAAGGGTATGGCTGCCGGTGTTTCCCCGACTGGGACAAGGAGCTCTTCTTCCCTGGATGGGGATATCCCGGAAAGTGATGTCCGAAGGAAAATTCGCCTGGGAAAGAGGCCACCTGTCTCGGATCCCAGTCATGAGGCCAAGAGACCAAGGGAGGATGATCCGATTCTTGATCAATCTGTGGTGGCTGCTGAAGTCAGAAGGTATGCGGACCTTCCTGAAATTGAGCGGGTGGGCGCTCTGTCCGAGCTTCATCAAAAGGTGAGTATCTGAGTTGTAATTGACCTTGCATTATTCCGTCTCGATTCGTATCTTGGACCTCTCTAATATAATCCCTTTCCTTAATGTGGCAGCTCGGATATGTGGTCCAGTCCATGAAGGAGAAATCCATGGAAAGGCGACCATGGATACGGATTTGTACCTTGCTGAGGTAGGGCGTGCGGAGGAGGCCGAGCAAGTTAAAGAGCTGGAGGCGAAGCTGAAGGCTTCGGAGGAGGAAAAGGACAAGCTGGTTAGGGCACTTGCCGAGTCGAAGGCGAACTACAAAGACCAAAATGACTTTGTGAATGACATGTTTGAAATGTTCGTGAATTTCAAAAACAAGTTGTTGTCCGATCTCCAGAAAACCCGACTCGAGGCAGCGGAAGCTTATGCCGATTCCGTTTCCAACCAGTTCTCCAAGGAGTGCTTCTTCGATGCCATCCGATCCGATGGATTTGCTTATGGGCAATTGATGGTGAAAAAACTCCTACCTGCGAACTTCGACCCGAAAGCAGCCACTCTGTCCTCTAGATGTGACACGGATGGGACTCCCTTGCCGAATGCCGGAGTGACTGATTTGGAACTTGGAGGTTGTGAGTTCGCCTCCATTGTGGTTAGAGGGGAGAAGGTAGCCATCAACAATGGTGGTTCGTATCTTCCAGCGTTTATTCCGGATGCAATGGCAGAGGTCTGTCTGAAGCCATTTGATGACTTTCCGGAGTTTCATCGCCACTGGTTTAGCTTGCCTGGACGTCCTGCAAACTTCAACCTTCATCAACACATGCGAGAAACGAGGCTGAGAGTTGAATCTTTGGAAGCAGCGGAGGCGCGGGGGTCTGCCTTGGGCGGAAGCGCAGAGGTGTCCGGAAGTCGGAGCCGCAGTGAGCAAGCTTAGGTTCAAATGCTTGTTTAGAGTCCGGGGTATGCCCCGTTGAGATATGTACTACTAAGACACTGATTTTTTCTTCATTTGCTTGTGATTGTTTGAACAATTTCCTTTGCTGCAATTTGATGATTCTGTCGTGTTTGCTTTGTATTGTTGATGCGTAACTCGTTGTTTTATTTGTCTGAAAAATGAACAAGTGTAGCTGTAGAAGCAATCCGTCAATAGTGTGTATCTGACGTAGGATCGGATCATTCACAATATAGATAGTAGTGTCAGACTACCGTAATAATATATTGGTTTAATCACAAACTCAAGCTTTCGTTCGGACTAATAGGGTAAACATTTGAGTGTTATGCAGGGAAGTTGATAGTGTCGGACTAATCAACAAAAAGTAATCCGTCTGCTACTTAGAAAGTTTTGCTTGGTTGTGATAGATCACTTAGATCCGAAGTAAGTTTTCAAAAAGTGGTTTTCACTTCATACCTTAGACTCGCCGGGAGAAAAGGTTTTTCATAATCACGTCCGAATCGGACGCATTTTTTGAAGGGTGCCAATATTGGTGGGCCTTTATCGTTTAGGAAAAATGGGTTTTTTGGGCCCAATAACGGCCCAGGCCCACTATAACCGTTGATATTCGCGAGCGTCGATGTGTAATTGGCCGTGATTATCTATAAAAAGGCTCAATCGTACATCCACCAACGTCATTATCCCTCTTCCATTTTTGGCTAAAAGCCAAAATTCTCTTTGTCTTGTAGTCCGAAGTCCTTCCTTCGGAGACTTATAATGTCTATCCGAAGGTGATCAAGGATCTTAGGAGCTTCGACACTTTATGGGTTGTGTGACTACGTTGATGGGATGCCGGATCATCTGTTGGATATACACTATAAGAGTGTCTCCGAAGGTTTGCCCAGAATCTTTGTGCTCTTGAGATGTCGGATCTCCTTTCGAATACACACTATAGGAAAATCGATCCGAACACGTGTTGGATGTGTTGATTTGTTGCTTTTGTGGCGAGGGTAACATCAGCACCGAAGACAATTATGGTTATCTCGGAAATGAGATAATTATACCATGTCTTCGGTCTGATGTTACTCATGCATATTAAACAAACTTTTGTTCAATCTCTAGGTGTTGTACCCCCTTTGCTTTGCTTCGGAGCAAGGGTGCCTGTTGGCCAAATGCGATGTGATCGAACTTAGTCTTGCACTAATCCTTATCTCGCATTTGGTATCAGGCACGCATGCTGTCAAGCAAAATCTTTCTTCCGATAAACGATATGTCTGTTAGAAAAAAGGTGTCGGACCTCCTCCCTGTTGCTGCGGAGCAAGTGTGACGGTTGCCTAAATGCGATGTGATTGGACTTAGCCCAATGCTAATCCTTATCTCGCATTTAGTTACCGTCACACATGCTTCTCAAGCAAAATTTCCCGGCTATAAAACCTTCCCGAAAATTTTAATTCGTCTATCCAAAGGTGGTCCGAGGGTTGGGGAGCATGCAAGCGTAAAAAGGCTTAGAGTTATGCTGCGTACCTCTCGGATCGCTGATGAGACAAAGATGAAAGACTTCAAGATATTGCTCATGATAAACATAAACTTAATGATAATCGCATGCAATCTCATACAATTCGACAAACAAGAACAAGAACGAATTGTAAAGAGATAAACAATAGAGAATTACCACGGTGATCAGGAATTCGATATCGATAAATCAATCAAGGATAAAACCAAGCTCCAAGATATGTCTCAATGTCAAAAATATGAATATAGGTTTTAGATCTAGGGAAAAAAGTGTATTTTTGACAATAGAATGAATATCTAGTATAAAAACATCTGAAAAACTAAGTAAGGGCGAATTAGGAATCAATCTAAACTGGCGTCGCCAGTTTTTATATCTTCTTGGGCCATGCGGATCTGATAGAAGCCTTGATAAGCATCCATGAAACTTAGGAGTGCGCAACCTGCTGTAGAATCTACGAGTTGGTCGATCTGCGACAAAGGATAAGGATCCTTCGGACAGAACTTGTTGAGCCTCGTAAAATCGTTGCACATTCGCCATTTGCCTGGGGATTTCTCGACAAGGACTACGTTGCAGACCCAGTCGGAGTATTGGACTTCCTCAATGTGGCCTGCTTTCATTAGCCTGTTGACTTTCGCGGAGATGATAGCATCTTCTACGGGTCCAAAATCTTTTTGTTTCTGCCTGATGTACTTAACCGTCGGATCCATGTTCAGACGGTGAACTGCGATCCTAGGGTCAATCCATGTTAAGTCATCCGTACTCCATGCAAAAACATCTACATTGGCTTTAAGACAGGCTATCAGCTTGATTTCCACTTCGGAGTTCATTTTGTTCCGATCCTTGTCTTTTTACTTTCGTCACCCTCACTGAGGACGATTTCTCTCAATTCTTCATGAGCCTCAATTTTGCTTCCTCTGAGAAACTTCTCTCTTTTGTTTTCGATCCTTATCTTTTATTTCTCTCAATTTTGCTTGTGCGGCGGACTTGGCTAAGCATCTTTTATTTCTTGGTCAGCTGGAGTTTTAATGTCGCCAGATTGAAACGCTAATTCCCCAATTTCATACTAGTAAAGTTGAGAAAGTGAGATAAGGAATCTTGAAAATGAAAACCGGTAATTAGGAGCAAATGGAAGATAACGCCATTTTACAATTGACTGTTACTTATGGTGTACATCAAATGTAGGTTAATTAAATATTTTTGGCATATTTTGAGGATGTTATATGGAGAGGGGCATGACAGTCTATTCAAATCTTACTAGAATGAATCCTGACCACACATTTTGTTAGGAATATCTGTTTAGATTTTGATCAGTAAACCATAATGACTTATCTTAACTCAGAAAGGTAACTAGTACTCTTAGTTCACTTGAACATTGTAAAAGAGGAAGCTTCCTGAGTATGTTAGTCTAGCAAATTTTGTATAGGATGTTAGGTCTCTGAATGTAATTTTTATATCTTTAAAAGAAGACCAAAAAGGAAGCATCCAGCAGAAGAACTCTTTTATTGAAGATCAGAAGACTGCACAAGATTGCTGAAGACTAAGGATAAAAGTGCCCTCAGATACCTTGGAGAAAACTAAGTGTCTGAGAGACAAACGTTTCAATAAGTATCTGAAGCACTATAGGTCACTAAGAAAGGACTTGCAAAGCCTCAGATAGCTTGCATTGTTCTATTGACACTACAAGACAAAAGTTGGTACAGTACATTAATTACGCAGACAGAGATGTCTGAACAAAAAAAGAAAATCTCTGAAAAGAGACAAAGCTCACTGCCGTACTAACTTCAGATATCGTTAGTTTGAATTTCATTGAGCCTAACGGATAGTAATTCAAACAGCCTGATTTTCAACTATAAATATCACCACTTAGAATGCTTGAAAACACACCTTAGACTGAACTTCAAATGCGATATACTCTCAAGCATACAAGCCTTCTACATACTTAATCTCTAGCTTACTGTTGCGACTAAAGCTCTCGAATTCTAAGTAGCACGAAAGTTCTAAGTGTCCCGATCCTTAACAAGAATTGTATATTGTGAAGGAGTTGAATCCAGAAGACATAGTTGCGACTTATATCTGTGATTCATTCACTTGAACAACATCAAGACTTGGGTCAGTAAAGAACATGTTACCATGCATTGAAAAGTGTATTAAGTAATCTTGATTCTACAGAGCACTCCTACATAACTGTAAAAGTTATTAAGAGCCTCCTCACCTGACAAACTACCATAACCAAAACACCACACCGGCGTTGAGCATAGGAAGCACTTAGTTTGGAAAACTAAGGAATAACTCAAAGGTTACTGAGTAGAGGAAGTACTTAGTTTGGAAAACAGGGAATAACTCAGGGGGAACACTTGGTTGGGAACCTAGTGTCAAAGGGATCAAGAGATATGATTTTGTAAGGAGAACTCATAATCTTATCTTAGTGAATTCAAGTCCTGAGAAAGGGCGAGTGGATTAGTTGAGGGATTACGCCACCCTCAGATACCACTATAAAAGCTTTGTGTTATTTACTTACTGCACTTACTTTTACTGAGTATTTACACACTTATAGCTTGTTGAGCACGTGCACTTATCTGAAAAGACTTCCGCTCTCTGAGACTAAGTATCAGATACCTTCACAAGTATCTAAGAAACTATTTTATCGTCAAAAGTTTGAAAAGACTATTCACCCCCCCCCCCCCCACCCTGGAGAATTTCCTAGGCTTACTTAGCAGTCGAGCATGTTTGAATAAGCTTAACATATGCAGATTGACATAACCAAAAATAACATTCAAAGCCTTTTCGTTATTGTTAGTATCAATTACCTCTTTTGGAGTGTAGTCTTCTTCAGGTTTGGGCACACAGTCTTTGTCTTATCAGGAGGTAGCATAGGCACATTGTATCCTTCAAGCACAGTCTTCCACACCTTGACATCAATGGCCTTGAGATGAGAACGGATGCGGATTGACCATATTTGATAGTTGGATCCATCCAGAATAGGCAACCTGTTAATATTTTGATTAACCGAATCCATCCTAATGGTACCAAATACAAATACCTATTGATTAGATGTCTGGCTCTTATACCAATTGAACTTGTATGGATCGGGACTTATTACCAAATACAGATATTGTAACTACGTATTGTAACAATACTCAAAACCAATATCTGAAAACTATCTTAGAGTCTAAACAGCTGAATGTAAAGAACACAAGACACAAATAATTTCTAGCAGATTATAAATAATCTACCGAGCCACATGCGAAATATCCACTATAAAATATAACGGATTTACAAAATGATATCTAGACAATATTCCTATGATCTAGAATATCAAACAACTAAGCACTTGAATCGGGCCACCAATTCAACGCTAGATCTCTCACAAACAAAGAGAGAGATGACTAACTAAAAGCTTAGTAAAAGAGATGCAAAACAAGCTGCTAGAGAATATCTATCTTACGCGTAAAAGTTTGTTCTAAATCTATGAACCTATCGACTAGTATATATAGTTGTGAATATTAATCTAACTAGTACAATAGTTCTATCTTGATTAAAAGTCTTGATCAGGTCGAATCACCATGTTCTTCTCCTAATTCTTCTAAGTCTTCCATGCATCGAGAATCCTTGTAGGAATACAAGTAGAATCCTTCTTCAATTAGGATTCTTATACCTATCCTTCTTCAATATCTTCTAGTATTCAAACTCCAAGAGTTCTTCTCCCTGTTAAACCTGCTAAGACTAAACCAAACTCATGGAACTATAACAAAGTGAAGTAATGCAAAATTCATAAATAGAAAGTTCATTGTACAGACAGTTAGTATTGTGACAATACTAAGCCAGATTAGTATTGCATCAATACTTATCTAAAGTCTGCACTTTCAGAAGGGAAGAAACATAAGTGAAATGGGGAAGAAGTGTCTCCAGCCCGTTATTTAACAGGCTTAGCGACGTATAAAGCTATTCGTCGCTAAATTTAGCGACGAATAGCTTTATCTGTCGCTAAATCCTTTTTCCTTCTTTTTTTTTTATTTGGTCAACCTAATTGGGGATGGATAAATCTATCTGTCTCTAATTAGCGACGGATTAATTAATCCGTCGCTAATTAGAAATGGATAAACTAGAGACGGACGATTCGTCGCTAAATAGCGACAAATTTTCCGTCGCCCATTTCCGTCGCTATTTTACTGAATTCTTGTAGTGTAACGAGGCCTGGACAAAGCTAATACACGGTACTGATGGAGGCCCTGCAAATGCTGAGTTACTCACATGATTTCTTGGCCACACCGCTCACTCCATATGGATGGGAAATGCACGTCCTTTCAATCTTTTCTAACTCATTCTTATTTACTATTGTTAATTAACTCGAATTCTTTAAAATCCGCAGGACCGCCCTGCTCTAGAGGGATTTCTCAAAGCCAAGAGATTAAATAATTTTCAAGAATATTTAAACGCTGGTGTCATTCGTATTGTCAACAACAACCATCTCTCACATTTGCACAGGAGTATGCACACGAAGATCAACATGCCTTTGATTAGTGCATTTGTTGAACGGTGACATCCTGAAGCTAATAACTTTTACATGCCATTTGGTGAGATGACTATAACCCTACACGATGTCCACCATTTGTTAGGCGTTCCCATTCAGGAGCGTGCGGTTAAGGCGATAATGTCACCAGACTCGTTGAATGTCACATTAGCAAACCATATGCAACTGACGATCACCTAGTGAAGTACGTAATTGACTATAACACGCTTGTCTTCATTGAGTTTGACACTTTGTTGTAATTATATACTTATGTTATTGATCGATCAATGTAATAGGTGAATTGGACACCTTTTGGACATATGGCGGAAGAAGCAGTCCCTATTTCTCAATATAGGGGAGTTATTCAATGTCTAAAGATTATGGAGCCTTACATGCCAGATCGTGTCATGCGGCAGTTTGGATACCCCTAAATCATCCATAGTCCACTCATAAAACCAATGAAAGCAAAAAGGCCACCGGAACCCGCATCTTATCTATGTTCACATTATGTTGGAGACTCATTCGAGGATTATGGAAACTATCGATGTAATTTTCATCTTCAAACACTTCGAGCGAATTTAGAACATGAAACTATCGTATCTGTGTTATATCTGTAATATTTTATTCTTAAGCATTTAATATTTGAAGTTATTTGTGTGCCGATTAATTTCAAACTATTTAATTAAAGTTATAATAGTGTAAATTAAATGTTGAAATATAATTTTCTTTCATTTATTATAATCATAATTTAACTAAGATTTTAAAAAACTAATAACATGAGGTTCTTGAGTGCCGGGTTTTGAACCCAGCACTCAAGAACCTTCAACTTAGAATTTTTTTTTCATTTTTTCTTGTTTCAATTATATAGTAATATTTTATATACTTAATGTTGGTTCAGATAACGGCAAAGTAAAAGACTAGACCGGGGAGGTGTGAATAGTCTTTTCAAACTTTTGTCGATAACACAATTTCTCAATATCTTTGTAGGTATCTGATACTTATATTCAGATAGCGGAAGTCTTTAAGTGATAAGTGCAAGTGACAACATGTTATATAGTGATAAATACTCAGCAGACAATAGATAACTGAAAGTAAAGTGTAGTAAGTAAGTAACACAACTTTTATAGTGGTACCTGAAGGTGGCGTAATCCTTCAACTAATCCACTAGCCCTGTCACAGGACTTAAATTCACTAAGACAAGATTATGAGATTCCTTACAAAATCCTATCTCTAGTCAAATTCCTTTAACACTAGGTTCCCAACCAAGTGTTCCCCTGAGTTATTTCCTAGCTTTCTCCACTAAGTACATCCTCTACTCAGTAACTTTGAGCTATTCCTCAGCTTCCTTAGTTAAGTACATCATATGCTCAGATAGGTTAGGACTTTAGCTTTCTTAGCTAAACCTTTTCCTTAACACGCATGTTGGTGTTTTTGAGGTTATAGAGTTGTCATAGTAAGTTCTACTTTGTAACGTGTTCTAGTTACTTAGTAAGAACTTGAAGAATCAATCGTCCTTAATACTCTTTTCAAAGTATGGGAAGTTGTTTTTGATGACCCAAGGCTTGTTACTTGTTTAGGAAAATAATCACTGATTAAGTCGCAACTTTGATCTTGTGATTCAACTCCTTCACAGTATGCAAGGCTTGTTGAAGTTCAAGACACTTGGAACTTTGAGAGCTACTTAGAAACTGGGAGCTTGAGTCGCAACAGTAAGTTTGAGAGTTTGTAAGTAGATTTGAAGGCTTGTATGCTTATGTTCTTGCTCTGAAAATTTGGTGCCTTTCAAACATTTTAAGTGGTGATATTTATAGTTGAGAATCCTCCCGTTTGAATAGGCACTATGGGATTCAAACTATTGATATCTGAAATAGTACTGCAGTGAGCTTTGTTTCTTTGCAGAGACTTTCATCTTTTGTTCAGACATCTGTGTCTGCGTATTAAATGCAGTGTACTATTTTTGTCATGTAGTCTCAATGGATATGTGCAAGGTATCTGAGACTTTACACAATCCACTCTCAGTTTCCTTTTGTCTCCAGAAACCTGTTTTTTTGAAACTTGTCTTTGAACGACAATTGTTTCCTCAAGGTATCCGAGGAGATCTTCCTTCCTTTTCTTCAGTTATCTTTGTGCAATCGACTTGATCTTCAAGTTGAGTGTCCTCCTGCTGGATGCTTGCTTCTTGGTCTTTAATAAAGATATATAAATTACATTCAAAAGACCTAACATCCTATACAAGATTAACTAGACTAACATACTCAGTAAGCTTCATCTTTTACAATGTTCAAGTGAAGTAAGAGTACTAGTTACCTTTCTGAGGTAATATAAGTCATTTAAATTACTGATCAAAATCAAAAAGATGTTCCTAACAGGGTTCAAGGTTACTAAGTTGAACACTTAGGGTTAAATGGATTTAGCTGAGGATAGGATCTTGTAACATAACTCATTATTATGTCTTAGTAATTCAAGTCCTTGTGAAGGGCGAAGCGTATTAGTTGAATGATTAGGCCACCTTCAGATACTACTATAAACAAGTGTTATTTACTTTCAAGTTTCAGCAAATTACTTTCAGCACTTTACCTTCATATCTGTCTAAAGTATCCCTGCTCACGGATAGCACACACCCAGTCACTTAATTGTATGAGTCTTCCACCCTCTGTATTAGATAAGTACCAGTAGGCACCCATATCTGCTGAGAAATCTGTTTTAGACACAAAAAGTTTTAAAGCCTACCCCTTAGACTTTAACCTTGTTGTGTAGGGGAAGTAGTACTCCTCTCTATTGATAGATATGCTATATTTTTTAAAGGTGGTTTCATATTCAGTATTTTGAGAATCCCATAAGATGTGTAGCAAGTTTAACTCTTTTTGTAGTTCCTGAGTAGTTACAGTACTATGGAATCATTTAGTTTGTTCTTCATCATTAACCCTTGTTCTTCATCATTAACACTTGTTATTCTAAGTGCTCCGCTGGAATTATTGTTTTAGATCTTGGATTACATATTAAACAGAATGTTGGGCTAGTTTGGTAAATATAGGTGTAACTAATCATGATGGTGTGTTTTAATCATCTTCATAATCTTCATAGTTAAATCAATTGAAAACTCCAGGAGCAACAATAACAGTCGTTGGATGATCTTCAAGCTATAACAGTCCAACGATTTAGATAAAACGCGCCCATTAGTCTGTTAATAAACCAACGACTTGTGCCAATTTGGTTTTGGTCACTGGTTGACGCTCAAGAATGTGGTTTATAAGTATCAGGACTTTTTTAGAATGTGTGTTGAGCATATTACATTCATTTAGAGCACTTGCATCATAGGGAGATCACTTTAACAAGGCACAACTCTTAGAAGACCAAGACTGAGTTCAAAGGTAATAGATCAAGACGGCCCGTAGTGTCCTACCAGGTACCTTGTGGTCAGAGATAAGTTCATGTTCAGCGGATAGAAACTCAAGGTTCTGAGGCCGTCATATTTAATATTAGTATTCTACGGATAGGGCACGGAAGTGACCTTAGGCCATCAGATTTTGCCACCATTGACCGGGGTAGGAACCTACGATGCCAAGTGAGCTCGCGAATAAAAGACAGAATCATCTCAGGTTAAAGCCAAGTCAAGTAAATTTTAATAGTCAAGTCAAGTTAAGTTAAGGGTCAAGTCATATGTTCAGTTTCATTGTGTTAAGTTAAGATTTAAAAGATGCAAAAGATGCAAAGATAGAACCCCTAGGTCATAGCACGTGCATGAAACTTGCTTAGTCGATTGTATGACTAAGCCTTTATATATAATTTTTTTTAGGTAATTATGAGTTGGAGCTATCTGGAGGTCATGGCCTACATCCATTTATCGTTCTCATTGCTCATTCACATTCAAAGTATGCATTTAACTATCATTTTACAATATACGGTTTGCGCAAGACATTCGAACGTTTATAGTTCAGCATTTTCACACTTCATGTTCACGAATTTCGTGACATGGACAGTTGCCGTGTTTTGTGCTGTTTCACAATTTAAGTTCAAATAAAGTCGTCTTCATCGTTTTTACAATTTCACGAATTAGAGCAAATTATATTTTCTATAGTTCGTAAATTAAAATTATGGGCGCAACATTACTCCTCCCAATGATCAGTAGATACAACATTTAAAGATTCGTATATACTTACTCCGTCCCGTCCCATGTTTCCCACTTTGATTTTTTGCAGTCAAACTTTTCCAACTTTGACTACGAATTAGTTTTGAACCGCAAATGTAAAATGTTCAATTAACTTATGTTATTTAACTTTAGTCCTTGAAGTATTATAATATAATTTAATTGAACATTTTACATTGCCGTTTAAGATTAATTCGTAGTTAAAGTTAGAAAAGTTTGACTGCAAAAAGTCAAAGTGGGAAACATGGGACGGGACGGAGGAAGTAGTAAATAGTACTTTCTATGTCCCTAAAATTGATTCTCACTTTGACTTTTTGCAGTCAAACTTTTCTAACTTTGACTACGAATTAATCTTAAATCGCAAATGTAAAATGTTCAATAAAATTATATAATGAAAATTTGGTCTTTAAAACATTTTACATTTACGATTTATGATTAGTTTGTAGTCAAAATTGAAAAAGTTTGACTGCAAAAGTCAAAATGGAAACGATAAGAGGGATGGAGGAATTAATGAGTAACCTCTTTTGCCATAACGAGGATCAATCATCATCCAACTATAAAGTTTACTCCTCCCAACATACTTAATCTTCATTTATTTATTGGTAACGGTAACAACTTTGCGTGATCTAGATGCGATTATTGGTATTTGGGTATAACGCAAGTATCAACAAAGTCGTATTGAATTATAATCTATTTTATTTATAGGTTAACCAAAAACTCACGTCCCACTTGCGCCTTTGCTTATTAAACTTTGAAATTGCAAATCGAAATCTGACCGCCATTTCCCATTAATCAATCAATAATCACTCAACATGGATCCACCACACCCGCCGGTAAACGCCAACCACCACCCTGACTCCTCCTCCCCACGCGACTCTACCTCCCCATGGGTCGACGCCGACACGCAAGTCGGCACCAAACTCCGCCTTATGTGCAGCTACGGGGGACACATAATCCCCCGTCCCCACGACAAGTCCCTCTGCTACGTTGGGGGCGACACTCGTATCGTAGTCGTTGACCGCCAGTCGACCCTCTCGGACATCCATTCCCGCCTCGGCCAAACACTCCTGAACGGCCGACGCTTCACACTCAAGTACCAGCTCCCGAACGAAGACCTCGACAACCTCATTTCGATAGCCACGGATGAGGACTTGGACAACATGCTCGAGGAGTACGATCGTTCCGGTTCTTCACCGTTACGACCTTCTCGACTTAGGCTCTTCCTCTTCCCTTCCAAACCCGAAACAGCAGCCTCCATGGGATCCTTACTCGACGACGCCAAGTCTGAGACTTGGTTCGTGGACGCGCTCAACGGGTCGGGGTTACTGCCCCGGGGTCTATCCGATTCGGCCGTGATCGATAACAACTTGTTGGAACTAGAGGAGAGCATTGTTATGAGAAATAAAAGTAACGATGTGGATCCGAGTAACAATGTGGAGGATTCGTCGACATCGAGTAAGCAGGTGGTGGTGATGGAAATGAACTCGTCGTTCGGGTCGAGTTCTTCGTCTCCATGTATGGCGAATCTGCCGCAGATCAAGGTGAGGGTTGAGGAGCAGGAGCAGGTTGGTACTCCGCCTTTGGATGGGAAATTGAGGAAACCGCCATTGCCGTTGTTGCCGGTGCAGAGGAAGTTTGTGGATATTCACAATCTGCCATCGCCGGATTCAAAGCAGGCCATCTACAATTTGCCCTCGCCGGATTCCGTTGCTAGGTACTACTTACTCTCCGCCCCCTACCATATAATTTTTTTTTCGATCAACCGTATTATGACTACGAATTAATTTTAAACGTAAATTATTTAATTAAATTATATTATCAAATTTTAGGTATTAAAATTTTATTAATATAAATAATTGAAACATTACTTTTGTGATTAAATTAATTTATAATTAATTTTTCAATGATTGATAGAGCGGATGAATTAGTTACTATGGTTTGGCCTCTTCGTTTGAAGAGAATTGAACTACTGAACTGATTTGAATTGAATTGAATTATAATATAAAAAATAATTAAGATAAGGTAGATTAGCAAGTTTAATTTCTTATTTACCTAATCCTACCGTACTACATTTGCTTTTTCCCGGTAAATACCCACAATTGCATCAAATCACACAACTTTTTAAAAATTTGTTTCACTTCTTTCTAGTGCTTAAAAATTTGTAATTCAGAATGCCTCTACCAAAAAGTATTGACCGGTTAATGCCGTATTACTTTTTTTTTTCTTTGTTGTTATCACTTCGTTTCGTTTATTTTAAACAATATGGATAAATAATGATAAACGTGATAATGTAAGAGAGGAAATAATAATGAATGAAAAAAAGTATTTTTCTATCTGTCATGCAGAAATTCATATATTAGGACTATTGTGTAGTTTTAGGTGCAAAATAAAAATATACGATAAAGCATTAAAATGTGGGAAAGTCGTACTTTTAATGGTAAAATATTTAATTTTAGTTTTTTAAAAAATTAAGAAAATTGATATGTGTTGTAGGTTCACTAATTATGTATGAAGTTGTATACGGGTAAATGACAAATGTATGAATTTGTATGAGACAGAGGAAGTACGAGATTAGATAATCTATTATATAATACTTTCTTAAAGGGAACTACTCAAAGCTCGTTGTTTTACCAATCTATTTAATTAATTTTAACTTCAAGCTTCATTTATTGAAATAATGCTAAGAAAACTCAAAAAAGGGGAAGTTGCACTTAGCACAAATTACTCGTTATAATGAGAAAAGTATTTAAAAAAAATTATATTATAAAAGTACACTACATGGAATTTCATAATACAGTATTAATTTATTAAATTTTTTCGTATATAATTTAGGAGTAATTTATGATAAAAATCGACATAAAAATGTTGAAAATTAAATGTAACATTTGTTTTAAGACTAATATATATATTACTTGATATGGTATCAACAAAGTGTGTTGTAACAATTTATTTAGGTATACTAGTTAAGTACTCCCTCCATCCCAGTTTTAATTACTCGTATTCCATTTTGGTCTGTCTTAAATTAAATTACCCATTTCTTTAATGGAAAGAATCTCTCTCCCTACTTTATTCACTATCTCTCATACTTTATTCGTTATTTATCCTACTTTATTCAATCACTTTCCTACTTTGTTACCATATCTTCTACTTTATTCACTTTTTTCTTAAAATTTATGTTTGGCCTTGCGAGTAATTAAAACTGGGACGGATGGAGTATGTTATAAGACACTCTCCTAGTTGATAAAATAGTGATGAGTACAACCTGACTAGAACAAAATATTTGGTATTAAAGTCAAGTTGAGTTAAATCAACTGGATTGAATTTGGACAGTTAACATGTTCAATATCAAACCCAGTACTATACTATGCAAACTGAGTGACCATTCCCCAAATTAAATTTTACAAAAACCAAACTCATATTGAATTTTAATTTTAAATGCAAACATTCATCTTGAGTTTACTTTGTCAGTTTTGTTTTGATTAGTTAATTAGGAGTCAATGTAATTGAAATAGTTAAACTGCAATAGACCATGCATTCCTTATCCGTTAAAATTGAGTGAAATACATTGTGTGTGTATATATATATATAATTTCTTTTTGCTTAGAGCGTGATGCATATTTGTTTGTTTGTGTACAGTGATTCCAGCATTGCATCTGTTGGATCCCTCTCAAAACAGTCAGCCTACCAAGAAAACAGACTTGCAACTCCAATTGATCCCAAAATGATTACCCAAGAACACAACACTCATGCCCCACCAATGCAGCATCAACAACAAATGACTATTGATCACTCTGAGCCAACGCAGCAGCAACAACAAATAACTACTGATCACTCTGTGCCAATGCAGCAGCAACAACAGATAACTACTGATCACTCTGTTCCAATGCAACAACAGCCACAATACATACAGGTACAACAACATACGAATCTGAATCCGAATCAGAACACACATTACATACCCTCTTACTATCATCCCATGTACCAAACCCACCAATCCCCATTCCAGCCCCAAACTGACCCTCAACACTATGCCATGTACTTGATGGATGCTGCAACTGGTTGCCCGGTACTCACGCAACACCCTCCGAATCCTATGGTCCAACAAATATATCAACCGAACCCCGAAATTGCCTCAACCATGCCTTCACCTTCACCCACTCCAGCTCCTCTTATGTATCAATATCAACAGCAGCAACAACAACAACAGCAACATCAATACATGGGCGTTTCTAAAATCCCACCTCACCAGGCACATGGCACTGCTCATGCTAATTATGGATATGATCAATATTCTCAACAAGCTATGCAGGATCAAATGTACTATGGTCAGACCACGACAAACGTTACGGTTCCACCAACTCAGTACCAAACTATTACTCCTGCTGCTGCCGCTGCCATCATGTCTCAGGCTCAGGCTTCGACTCAACTTTCTGCAGATACTACCACGTGATAGTTGTAATTGTTAGAGTCATGGGGTCATGACTCATGAGCCTCCTTATTAAGGGAAGAAAGTTATCCATGATATTATTGATGTGCACTCAGAGATTTCGTTTTTCGTTGTAGAACTTGTAATCTCCAAATACAATCAAGATTAGATTTATAAGTCGAAAGTCCTCAAATTCACAGATTATAGCGGAAAATTGACTCGGGATGTCGTTCTCCACGGACACTTAGCATAGGAACAAGCAAATAACGATTGAATTTGAATGCAGAAAAGTAAACAGATTAATCTCAGACAGAATAATTGAAACACTAGTAAACCCTAAATTGCTTTGCTGTAAATCAATAATGGACAGGCGTAAAGGATCCCCAATCTCCCTCTCTCTGCTATGCTACTCATAACTACTTAGAATCAAACAACGTACTTGCCATCTACTGATATGCTCAAATTATTACTTCTAAAACTATGTAGTAAAGCAGTGTTGCAATACGAACAAGCTAAACCACAGATTCGTTCTCGGAGGAGTTAACCAAGCAGAGTAATGTGAAAGAGCAATTAACGTATGAGTTTGCAATGTAACAGTTTAATAATTGTTTGTGTTTAAACTAATAATCAACCAATTAAAGCAAATAAACAGGAGATGAATATATCAGGAGAAATATGAACGCGGTAGGAATAATCAGAAACGCAGTACACAGGATATAACTATAGTATTCGTACGATTGTCACGTGTTATTTGTCCAGAAACCGTTAAAAGCGATCTTAACCAAAGACGTTTTCGAATATTTTAGACTGAAGAAATTATCTGATTGTCAGACAGATAATCCTTAAACAAACGATTAGAATATTTTAGACTTGCGAATCGAATGAACAGGTTTTACGAAGATTTTAGACTAGCATAACTCGAATGAATCAATTCATAGCATATAACCCTAATACATGCGAATCATCATATTACTACCGCATTCACGATAAATTTAGCTACTCATGATCATGCAATTATCATAAACATTCATGTTTGAATAGATGATAGACATAAGATTGATGGAGATAAAATTATCAAGCGTAAACGATCACAAGAAAGCGAATTACAAAAGTAATATGAATAGATTAACAAATCTCTAACCTTCGAACGTAAATCGGTGAATAGTATTGATTACACGATGAATAACCAAGCTTAAATCTCCCAAAATCAAGTCTAGGGTTCAAAGAGATTTTGCAATGGTTTGATATGAAAGTTGTGTGGAAAAGAATGAAGGAAAAACACTTAAATACAAGGAATTCCGGAACCTCTCCTAATTGGGTTCGACCATTCTGGTCGCGACCGGACAAAAAGCGGGTCGCGACCAGATTGTTAAAAGAGAACCAATTCTGCCTCGCTAATTCTGGTCACGACCAGAGCAAATAAACTCTGGATCTTTTGCCTTGTAATTTCTAGTCGCGACTGGACAAAAAGCTGGTCGCGACCAGAGTGTCTTCAACGTCAAAAACATCAATTCTTCGAGAATCGATCTTGAGGCTCTCTTCTTGCAATCTCGAGCTTTTAGACATGAACATACCCATGTAAATCGCGACATTTCTCCTCCTGTTCACACCTAAAACCTTCAAATCACAACTAAACACAAAAAACATAAAAACAAACAATAAACTCTATAAACTATGACAAAGACTATCAAAAGCACGATTAAAAGAGCGTGATGAACCTCTAAATTACGGTCTCATCATCTACAGGTAGCAAAGAAACATGCCAGATCAAGTCGTAGTTAATCTAGACACCTTCACTCACCAACAATGTGATGTGTCACTCAACACACTATCTCGTCACGTTTTCAGACAAATCACACACGATAATGTATAATCCGTTACCAAGTCGTAGTTAGTAAGTATTTTCCACATAAAGAGTCGGACGAATAAAGAACAAGTACGAATTACGTTTTAAAACTAATTCATTAATATATCACGGTATATAAAGAATTAGCAAAAGCAGAATTACGGCGGTTCGCCTTTACAAAAGAAAGTTAGCTACTCATAGTAATCTAAGAACATAAATCGAAATCTAGAGAAGAAAGGAAGAAGAAACTTAGCCTCTGATGTTCTTGATGTCTTCGTGCTTCTGCTTCTAGGGTTTCTTCTGGGTGCCTGACGTCCAGCGGTTTGGGGTTTCACTTCCCCGAGGAATGGTTCTCTCTCAAGGAGAGCTGCTTTGTGAGCTATCTGAAATCTGAGACCCCTGAGGTCTTATTTGTAGGTGAAATTTCGACCTCCAAACCGCCATTCTTCAATAAGGAAGGTTTAGTAAGGCGGGCCTCAGACTGACAGGCCAACATAACAACCCAGGAAGAAAATAGCAAGACGACTACGGCTGCCATGGGACCGTAGTCAGCCTCATTGCGGTCGCCTGGAGGGCGCCAACTACGATATCTTCTACTTCTATCTGCAATTCTTTGTTCTTCAATTTCGGGCTTCGTAGCTCCGTTTCCTCGAAAAGTGGTCTTCTACAAAGTTGTTCCGCCTTCAATTATCTTCACATCGGTTGGTCGCATGACATGTTTTGACTCCTCGAACTCCGTGCAATGGATGATCCGGCGTATTTGCTTCCTTCTCTCGATTTGGCACAATTATGCCCTTTTGGTGCCTGAAATTGTGCAAATCCTCAAAACCTCGATCATGACCAATAAAACACGCAAAGTTGGTAAATGACCATAAAACAACATAAATATTGCATCTAGGGCAAAAAATGAGAGTCTAAAAGTATGTTATATCGTGCATTTCATCGTCACATCAGAAACTCTCTTCTACCAAAATTTAGAAGAAACTTAGTCTCATCAGATGGGCTCATCATCAGGCTAGGGATGGAAACCTTTTGGAAAGCATTCATTCCAGAAATCACTGATGCTTCTATGATATGTTTTCCCAAGTTAGTTACTTTAAGCCTTGTTCAATTGTACAATTCGGAAGCCTGACCAATATTCCTCAAAAACATGATCATGCATCCAACCTTAAGCACTATCCTATGATTAGGTAGGCCCAAGTAATTAAAAGGGTACTTCAGGGGGACTTATCCTTCCGGAAACCGAGCTCCTTCCTTCGACTTCGTCTTCTCGTAATGATAAATCTTCAGGTTCTCTTCTATCATCGTAGCTTCTCCATCGGTTGCTTCACACATAGACTACTTGCTCCTTTATTTTTATTTATTTTTCTTTTCCTTTTTTTCTTTCTGGCATACTCTTTTTTGCAGTCGTTTTACTGACTCGTATACTTTTGGTTGACCATCATTGGGCTCTTTTAGTCTCTCCATTTTTTGGTAGTGTCTGTTTTACCGAATTACGCATTTTTGTGCGTGCTGGTTTGGTATACATGCCATCAACCTCCACGAACATGTAGCTTTTTAGGGCCACGCCGGTATCTGGGTAGTTTCTGTAACATGCCCAACACGAAAATGATGATCACAAGGACCATAGATCCACTCCGAGACTTTTGTACCTTTGCTTTTTTCGGTACTTTCTTTTCTATTTTTTCTGGAGCAAGAGCTAGTGATTTTTAGCACCGGTAATAAACAGTAGAGCCAACAAGATTACCTTTCGATGATGATCATCTTCCACTTCTCCCCCAAACCAATTTCTCGAACTGGGGTCAGGGTTTTCTTCTCTACTTTCCCCCAAACCAATTCTCGATCATGGTCAAAATATGATTCTCCTCCATTCTTTTGAACTCATTGATTTGTTTATTCGTTCAAGCTCGGCGGTAGGTTGCTGTCACCGCTTTTAGTAAAGCAAGTATAAGATATATGGTGGAGTTTCATAAAGGCCCAAAAAGCTTTCAGCGGGGTTAGTGAAAGGTATAGAAAAGGTTCAGAAAGGTGAGTACAACTAATCATATTCATGCTACTAACAAATAAAGACTCAAGGGTAGCAGTGTTCACACAGTTGAACACAGGGCGTCAATTAGAGTAGCAAGTAAACTCACTCATCAAAGTAGCATGGGTCGAATTCGGTCAGAGCATATATTCAGCAAGTAGCAAAGCAGAAAACAAATCCACAGCCCCTCATCTTAGTTATGGCTCGCACTCGGTATTCCCCCACAGATTAGAATATTTTTCAACAAGTAAAAGACTTAGAAGTAACAGATAATCTTTAAATGCAAACTACCAAGTGCGAGTATTTCAAAAGCTTCTACAGACCATGCACGTTAGCAGGCAGTAGTCAAATCAAATTCTTCCCCCAAACCTAGCAGAGAGCAGATAGGAAACTAGGAAAGTAAAGAAGAAGAAAAGACAGATACTCCCCTCTCGGTGTTGTGCTTCCATGATTCTTTATTTAATTCCTTCTCCGCATTATCTTGGTCTCCCAGCTGTGCATTGTTCACGAGCTCCACAAAGAGTTTATTCATCTTGCGATGGGTATCCTCCTCCGTTTTTCCATGGTACCTGGGCTTAAAAGTGTATGAGATAGCATGTTTGGAGTGAAATCAGGACTATGGCTTACATGCAAATCTCATGGGGTCTTTCTCCCCCAAACCTGATGCTTGGTATAGAAATCGAAAATGAAAAGTAAAAAAGTTCAAATGCAAGTGCGTAAAATAAACATGACCATGGGTTGCCTCCCAAGAAGCGCTTGTTTAAGGTCTTATAGCTCGACCCCTGTTTTCATGATGGCTTATTTGCCGAGGGTTAAATCCTCGATCTCGTTGAAGCACTTGTCCATCCATTCCTTTGTTGCGTAGCTCGAATCTTCATCCCAACGCCTCATCGCTTATTCTTTGATCACATCCACGAATAAAAGATGCTCCAATTCTTCATAATGCTCATAGTCAAAGTCCACTATGTCTTCTTCCACCAGATCCAGCATTATATATCTAAATTCCTCTTCATCTCCCAAATGAAAATCATCAGCGCTCTCCCAGTAACCTCTTTCAACTCTCTTTCCTTCCTTTAGGAGTCCACCTTTAGAATTGAAATGCTTCTTCTGTCTTTCGATGAATAATGAATAGGTCTTCTCCCCTGTGTCAACTACAGTCTCCATCTGATGCAGGGCTGGTCGCCCAATAAGTGTTTTAGATCTCATCACACTTCCTTCCATATCCTTCACCAGGAAGTCTAGCCTTGTCCTTATGCCTCCAATCTCTACAGTTAAACCTCTGATTTCTCCAGCACATTTCTTCGTCGAGTTGTTAGCCAGCTGGACGCTAGTTCCGCATGGTTCTATCTCATCTTCAATCCCTAGCTCCCTTGCTTTAGCCAATGACATAAGATTTACGCTGGCTCCAAGGTCAATCATGCAATTTACCTTTTTGCCCTTCACTCCAATCGTCATGCTGAACTGTCCCGGATCTCCTATTCCTCTCCTCATGATATGTGATCCTTCTTTCCATGCCACTCCGATGTAGGTCTTCTTCCGGTTAGAGAATTCCCTTACAACTGCCATGTAGTCAGATGGGTATAGAGTAAACATGTCTTGCATTGGCACTGGAATTGATTGGCTCTCCATGTTTCCTTTAGCCTTCTTCTTAGCAGCCTTCTTGATGTCGTTTGCAATTCTTCCTGGGAAAGGTAGATCCTTCAAATCTACTAACTTACCGGTCACGGACCTGACAAATCCCTTCTCGAGCCAATATTTATAATCACGTCCCCTTCCGCAGTCTTCTTTGCTTTATTCTTCTCTTCCTCCTCATTCGAACCCTTGACTTCCACTACTTCCTTGTTCTTCCTCTTCCCCTTAGCATCTCCTTTACTCCTTGGCACAGAATCCGGTGATGTTATCCCACTCCCTGTGGTTATCGATCCTATGTATTCCATGTGTTGCTCCTTTACTTCTTCCACCTTGTTATCCATATCTCTCACTACGATCTTCATCGCCAACATTTCCTCTTCCACCCCTTCAAACTTCTCACTTAGTTTCTTCAGCTCCTTGTTGACCGCCACGAACTGTTTGCGAAGGAAATTCATTAGAGCTCGGGTATCACTGCCTCCTTCATCCAGTTCCTCCAGCACTACCTTTCCTCTCTGGTTATGATGTTCATTGAGGGTCTTGATCTCCTCTTTTAACCCCTTCTTAGCAGTTACAATGTTGTCGACCCCCTGTTCGCTGCTGATCTTGGAAACTTCATTCTTCCCTTCGATACTCAGCTCAATAGGTTTCCCTTCTGGCACTTCTTGGCTTACTTCCTTTGATATGCTTCTTTTGTCCAAGTAGTCAGGAGTTCCTACGCTCTCTCCTATATAGCCCATTGCGCTTCTTACTCAATTGCGGCTATTGTCCTTACTTCTTCCACGGCCTCCATCTTGTTGAAGGTCTCATTATCCTTCAGCTGCTCACTCCTGTACCTTGAATTCTCAGCAACACTTGCGCAAGCTTCCAGTACTTGCTTAGCAAAACTCCCCATAAATGATCCCTTCAGAGCTACGTCTATAAGGTCCCTGAACTCCTCTCTAACTCCTAGGTAGAAATACTCACAGAACTGTCGCGAAATAAACTGATGTTGAGGGCAGTTGTATTGCATCTTCTCAAACCTTCCCCATGCATCATGAAAAGATTCCTTCTGTTTCTGAGTGAAGTTGGATATCATCCTCCTTTCTCTCATAACCCTTGCAAGCCCTAGAAACCTCTTGAAGAACATACTCCTCAGCTCTTCGCATTCACTGACTTCTTCTTTGATTGAATCTATCAATCTTTTTGCTGCTCCCTCCAGTGTTTTGATGAAGAACCAGAATTTCAGCTCACCATCGGTTAACCCCTTCGTCGGAAACTGCTCGACAACAAACTCGAATCCGTACATGAACTCGCATTCATTCTCTCCTTCTCTTCATCCGAACTTTGGTAGTGCGCTAATCAGAGTTAGATCAAATCCGTACTCCCTTACATGCGGTTGGATCCGAATTCCACTCCTTCTTAGTTTTGGCATACTGACCTCCCTGATAGTTCTTTTGTCTTCTTCTTCCATCTTGCTTAACAAACAAGCTTACGCAGAGATATATAATAATATAATGGCTTAATTTACAGATAGACCCATTTTTTACAAAGGAGAATTCTAACAATTCCATCCAACCCCAAAAGTCAACTTTTTCTCCTATTTTATCTTTTCTTTATAATTCCATAATTCCATTAGTTTTAGTTTATTACAAAATAAGCCCTAACAGTTTTCAATTTTTATAAAAAGATCCCCAAAAATTTTACGTATTAAAATTTTAACCCTCCCTCTCCACCACCACCACCACCACTGCCAACACCACCACCACCACCACCCCCCACCACACCGCCACCAACACCAACACCACCACCATCACCAACACCACCACACCACCACTACCCACCACACCACCACCAACACCACTACTGCCGGAGCTTCCATGGCGGAAGCATACATGATGGAAGCAACATAGCTTCCATGATGGAAGCAACAGAGCTTCCATGGAGCTTCCGCCATGGAAGCTCTTTTACAGATCTTTGATCTTCCATGGCGGAAGCCCATGGAAGCTCTTTTCCGGCAGTGGTGGTGGTGGTGGTGGTGGGGAAGAAGATGGGTGGTTATTTTTGTAAGTTATAAAATATTTGAGTCAAGTATGTAATAAAATGAAACTTGTAAATTGCAACTGAGTCCATTTAATTTAATTTACCTTTATTTTTTGTTTGGTCAACTCAAAAATGGGAATTTGGACTTGGATGTAATTGTTGCCAATTTAGGGATGAATCTGTAATTGGACCAAATTTAAGGAGAACCATAGGCAATTCGCCCTAATAAAATAATAAAGCAGATAAACGTATTTTTAGGTTTTTTATAAGAAAATAAACAAATACGGA
Source organism: Plantago major (assembly GCA_026545765.1). Taxonomy (NCBI): domain Eukaryota; kingdom Viridiplantae; phylum Streptophyta; class Magnoliopsida; order Lamiales; family Plantaginaceae; genus Plantago; species Plantago major. The sequence continues at coordinate 31,093,085 of CM048841.1, forward strand.
AAAGAAAAAATTTTTGGGTTTTTTGTTGTCGAAATCGATTCCCACAAATATAAATATATATATATATATATATATATATATATATATATATATATATATTAGGTTTATGTTGTACGAATTGAAAGACAGTGCGAAAGTAAAGCGAAAGATAGAATTCAACTTATTTAGTCGAAAATTGCTTGAGCAGTCAAGTGTCTCCAACAGCGGCGCCAAATTTTGATGTGCACTGAGAGATTTCATTTTTTCGTTGTAAAACTGTAATCTCCAAATACAATCAAGATTAAATTTATAAATTGGAAGTCCTCAAATTCACAGTTTATAGCGGAAAGTTGACTCGGGATATTGTTCTCCACGGACACATAGCACAGGAACAAGCAAATAACGATTGAATTTGAATGCAGAAAAGTAAACAGATCAATCTCAGACATAATAATTGAAACGCAGTAAACCCTAAATTGCTTTGCTGTAAATCAATAATGGACAGGCGTAAAGGATCCCCAACCTCCCTCTGCTATGCTACTCCCAACTACTTAGAATCAAACAACGTACTTGCCGTCTACAGGTAGCAAAGAAACATGCTAGATCAAGTCATAGTTAATCCAGACACCTTCACTCACCAACAATGTGTTGTGTCACTCAACACACTGTCTCGTCACGTTTTCAGACAAATCACACAGGATAATGTATAATCCGTTATCAAGTCATAGTTAGTAAGGATTTTCCACATAAAGAGTCGGACGAATTATAAAGAACAAGTACGAATTACGTTTTAAAACTAATTCATTAATATATCACGGTATATAAAGAAGTAGCAAAATCAGAGTTACGGCGGTTCGCCTTTACAAAATAAAGTTAGCTACTCATAGTAATCTAAGAACATAAATCGGAATCCAGAGAAAGGAAGGAAAAAAGAAGAAGCTTAGTCTCTGATGTTCTTGATGTCTTCGTGCTCCTGCTTTTAGAGTTTCCTCCTTCTGGGTGCCTGACGGCCAACGGTTTGGGGTTTCACTTCCCCGAGGATTGGTTCTCTCTCAGGAGAGCTGCTTTGTGAGCTGTGTGTATTCTGAGATCCCTGAGGTCTTATTTATAGGTGAAATTTCGACCTCCAAACTGCCATTCTTCAATAAGGAAGGTTTAGGAAGGCGGGCCTCAGCCTGACAGACCAGAAAGCAGACAAAAAGGAGCCCAATAGGTCCACTGCAGCCGCCTGGTGGCCGCAATGACCCCTAATGCGGTCCCCTGGTGGCCACAGAGTGAGATTGTTGCAGACTCGAATCTGTTTTCTTCGTTCTTCAATTTCGGGCTTCGTAACTTCGTTTCCTTGAAAAGTGGTCTTGTACAAAGTTGTTCCATCTTCAATTATCTTCGCATCGGTTGGTCGCATGACATGTTTTGACTCCTCGAAATCCGTGCAACGGTCAACCCGGCGAACTTGCTTCCTTGTTCCCGATTTGGCACAATTATGCCGTTTTGGTGCCTGAAATCGTGCAAATCCTCAAAACCGCAATCATGACCTACATAAAACACACAAAGTTGGTAATTGACCATAAAACAACACAAATATTGCATTTAGGGCAAAGAAACGAGGGTCTAAAAGTATATTATATCGCACATTTCATTGTCACATCACTTATCACAAGGAATCGAATGTGTAATACATTAACCCTAATAAATAATTAGTATAAGGGAAATACGAAATAGACAACACTATATCCCCTTTAACTCTACATTGAACGCACACAGACTGAATCGACTAAATTGAGTTGCTTTACAACTTACACAATTACAACTCGCAAACTCTACACCTTAACATTTAAGATCTAACTCCTTGTGCAAATATTCATTAGAAAATCTCTAGTTACTTGGCAAGTCAATTTCCACCTTTTATGAACAGCTACCAGCTACTCTGTTGAATATCGCTTTGGTTTGAATGATTTTGACCTTTGAGAAAATGGAGTTTGTTAGGTCTTTGAAGTGGATTTGAACTTGGGTGGAAGACTCAAACTCTTGTTCTAAAGCTATGAAGACTCAAACTTTACTTATTGAGTTTCCAATGTGTAATATATAATTGAGCGTCGATATTATTATTTAATAAGATGAATTCGTTGGTTCGACCGGAACAAGTCAAAATTTGAAGTATTTCCCTAAATACAAGTTTAGAATTATCTAGAGTACATGATACATTTATATTTACTCCTAAGATTTACAAGTAGGCAGTAGCAAAATATAACTAATATTTAGTTTATTATTGTAGACCCTCAAAAATCTACAATCGGATTAGGTTAAGGAATTGGGGGCATTGACGACCTACATTGACGACCTACAAGTAACAACAATAAATACATTTGAATGGAGTAAGAACATGAGATATTAATACGTACGTAAACTGCAAATCAAAAGATAGAGTGATAGACAAATGGTGGATTATTACATGTAATGTGGTCCTAGACCCTGATAGGATTTATCTAAGAGCTCATGTTTGCCTAATATGTCGTAGCAATCCACGCCTATTATTTCTTCTCTTGAAAAAAAAATTATATTGGATTTCTTCAGTAGTAACTGATTGGATAGCTAATAAACTAGTTGATTTTTATATATGTTAGGAATATTTGTTTAGATTTTGATCAGCAACCCAATGACTTATCTTAGTTCAGAAAGGTAACTAGTACTCTTAATTCACTTGAACATTGTAAAAGAGGAAGTTTACTGAGTATGTTAGGCTCTGTTAACTTCAACTGAAAACTCATTCAGTTCAGTTCAGTTCCATTCAGTTCAATTCTGCTTAGTTATATTTTATACTACAATTCAGTTCAGTTCAGAAAATTGCAGTTGAAGAGAACAGAGCCTTAGTCTAGCAGATATTGTATAGGATGTTAGGTCTCTAAATGTAATTTTTATACCTTTGAAGAAGACCAAGAAACAAGCATCTAGCAGAAGAACTCAATTTTTTAAGATCAAGAAATTGCACAAGGTTGTTGAAGACTAAGGAGAAAAGTCTCCTCAGATACCTCACACCAAATACCTTAAGAGGCCGTTTGGTTTGGAATGTTTTATGGTGGTATTTCGAAAACACCAAGAAATAAAGACGTTTGGTTGAAACAATCGAAATATCATGGCGTAAAAACCCAAACTCATCAAATACGGAATTCTACCAAAATTTGTTAACGAAATCTGTATAGAATAACCCACCTAGAATGGGTTATTAAGATATGCTATTTGATCCCAAAACACATCTTTCGTGCAATTACATCTTTCTCCTTCAAACAAAACAAATTCTTCCCAACACAATATCGTCATCTGATTCATTTCATCAAATCGTCTGTACCTTCGCAGAGGAATACCACCGCCGCCTGATTGGGAACTGCCATTGACAGACCTTACCATCCAAATCCACTCGACCTCCCACCACTATACTTAGGCAAGGCTACTTTCATTCACTTTTCCGGTTTTTGGTTTTCAAATTCAAGAACAGGATATATCACGCAACAATAATATCTCCATCTAAAATCATAGAAATATAAAATTGCATTACCATATCACAGTGCAATAGCTTATTTTATAAAATCAATGTTTTGTTGAGCAGTTTAAGCAACAGAGAAGGTATGAACATTCAATCTTAACAATAAGAGTAATACTTGATGTTTGATTAGGGCACAAATTTTTTGCTGTTAATCAAGGGCCACGGATGAGAATGTTTTTTGGTTCTAGACTACCTTTTTGGAATTATTGAATTTTAAAAAGGAAACGTGGGGTACTATTTTATATTACTGAAAACCCCAAAACATTAGTGTTTGTACCAAACATAGTATTTCGTTACCAAATTCCATGTCCGTCAAATGCTACCAAACATGGTATTTATATACAAATACCACTTCAATTACCTTTTTTTTTTAACCGGGCCAAAATACTATGAATTTATGAAAATTAAAACACCTATTCAAACCAAACGGTCTCTAAAGAAAAAGTGTTTTGAAAGGACAAAGTTTCTTGAGAGATATCTGAAGACTAAAGGTTACTGAGAAAGTAGCGTGCCAAGGCTAAGAAACCTTACACCTATCCGATGACACTATAGGACAAAAATAGTACATTGCATTTATTACGCAGACAGAGATGCCTAAACAAAAGAGGAAATCTCTAAAAAGAGACAAAGCTCACTGCAGTACTATTTTCAGATATTAATAGTTTGAATTTCAAAGTGCCTAACAAATACTATTCAAACAACATGATTTTCAACTATAAACATCACTAATTAGAATATTTGAAGACACATACTTTATAGCTTGCTGACACGTGCACTTATTACAAAAAGACTTCCGCTCTCTGAATATAAGTATCAGATACCTGTAAAGATATCTGAGAAAATGTGTTATCGAAAAAAGTTTGGAAAGACTATTCCCCCCAGTCTTTCACTTTGTCGTTATCTGGACCAGCAATATAAGTGTTTAGTAAATCAATTAGCTTATAAGCTAGCTGATTTGCTAAATCAACTAGCTTATTTTTTTTATTAGCTTCCTGAACAAGATTATCAGCTACCAACTAGGCATTCACGTAACAGGCTTATTATGAAAATAAGCTCATCGAGCTAATAGGCTAGCCGATAAAGCTTGTGCTAAACAGAGCTATTGTCTTTTTCAAAAATTACATTATGTCTCTATACATTTGTTGGGGGATAAACCTCTCAACACCAACACTACCACTGCAAGTAACCTAATCCAAGCTCCGCCTCCAACCTGAAGTCCGATGAGAGGGTTGTCCGAGGAAGAGCACCTGAAAGGACTAGGGGGGGGGGGGGGGTTAGAATGGGTTACCCGGATTGCCAAGGTCAATCCGGTAAGAGGCTTCACTCGAAGGAGAGGTGGTAGCTCTCAATGCAATAGTAATGGGAAAGGTCTTATGTTCCAGAACACTTAGGGATTGTTGCTTAAGTATTGCTTACCTTAAGGTCTTGGACCTTGTGCTGTATTTATAGTTATCATATACTCATGAGGTAGCTCATAAGATGATGCCAAGTGTACGATCCAGATTTGGACACCAATGCTACCTTTGGCCCATGGCCCATTAGTGAACAGTAGTCCAATACCGATAAGTGGGCCTGGGAGGGTAGTTTGGACCTTTTCCCTCTGAGAGTACTGTTCCGCCTGTTGGGTCCGTGTTAGTCCCTCGGACAGATCGGTCTGCTTGATTGATCTGCCCTTGGGTGACTCTGGATGTCCGAGCCAAGAGTCTCACGGAAGTATCTCAGTGGTTCTGTTATATACGTTTGGTCTTAAAGTAATGGTGGCGTCCGAGATTCTCTCGTACGGTCCGTTAGGCATCTCTGTACTGACATGGTCAGGTTTGGAAGTCCTTTCCTTAGCCAGCTCGGACTAGCTGTGGGGATGTAGAGACCTCAGCGTACTGGTCGATTCACTTTGGGCGGACCATGTGAGGTCGGACCAGTACTGAATTGGCTAGTTAAGCCGTGATGCGCTTTAGGACACGCTCTATGGCGCCCTTAACGGATTGGACATATTTCCGTATCAACATATGTCCCCCCAGTTTCCAAGTATCTTAGTAGAAGATAGTTGGTAACTATGAGGGATCAGTCGTGTCTGTGGAGCGTGTCCGAATCGTTAATTAAAAGAAAAAGGAAGAAATCCTTTTTGTCGGGATCCGTCGTCCGTGTCCTCAAGGATTCAATATATCTCTTTCCCCCTTTCGCTCTGATCGAAAGTTATCACGAATCGGGACCGTAGAGGAAAAGGGATTTGTATCCGAGATATATGTGTCCGAAATACGGTTAGGATCGGCGTAGTTGTCCGAAAGTCAGTTGGGCCGATTGTTGAATTTGTCCTCTTCGTAAGCCAGAGGCCCAATAGGTTGTCCGTTCGCCCACGGAGAAAGATCGAGTAAAGAGACGCGCGTTGGATCGGGACGACATCAACGGTTGGGGTTCCATCCGATTGATGTGACGTCATCGACATTAAATGCAACGTCTTGTGACCATCCACTCGCGAAGCGGTACAACCCTTGGATTGGAGAGGATCAACGGTTGGGATTCAAATCCAAGCAACGTGACTCTTATCTATCCCATATTGCCCTTATAAATAGTCAGCCCATGAGTTATTTTCACACTTTTAGCAATCTCGAAACTCAGAGCAATCCTTAAGCAATTCAAACAACGCAAGGTCGATCCGAGGAACTGGGACTTGTAAGACTTTTGGAACATCAAGCTGAGATCTGTAACCTCGGTGCATTACCCAAGTTCGATCATCCGCGGAGCTTCCCTGTTTGAAAATTAGCAAGTAAGTATCCTCCTTTGGCCTTGTTTAAGTTGCCTGTATTCGCTATACGCCTATTGCATGTCTAGTGTAGCTTCCTTCTTTGCCCGTAATTATGGCATTTTGATGGTGGCTCTTGCGATATCTTTGGTTTAGACGTTAGTTGATGTGTTTCTGCTGCATGCTCATAATATGCCAATTTTCCTCATTGATGCCTTGTACTTTTATTTGATAAGTCCCGTCCGACACAACCTGTCTTGACAATGCATGTTTACTTGTAAATCAGTATTGATTGTGGTATTTGCCCATAAGTTGTTTCTTTCGTCATCGTGCCATAAGGGGCAAATCGTGGTGCCAGTGGCACAGCTGCGCGTGCCTGGGTCTTGGGTTCCCTGTCCTTCTGTGCATAGAGAATCTTAGGGTTTAAACTTTTTGCGGACCTCTGGACTTAATAAGACATATAAATGAACTCTCGGACAATAACAATCATCATTTCTGATTCGTTTTCTTCTGCCCTAGGATGTCCGGGAGCGATAGTCAAAACGTTTGCGTGGTGCGGGAATATCAGGATGGAGCAGGTTCGGGCGATGCCTCAGTGGACGTGATCGTGTCCGTAGGAGACTATCTCGTGGATGTCCTTTCTTCCAGAGATTCCGACGCTAGGCACGGAGCCCATGAGACAGTTAATCCTCCGACGGACAGGCCAGTGGTCGGAGGCGGTGTTGATGAGTCGAGAATGTTGGTCCAATCTCGGACTATAGGCGGTGTGGGAGGGCCTATAGATCCGAATACGCTTCAACTTGAACGGGCAGGCGACAGCGGGCATGAGGCTGATGACGTGGAGATGTTCGAGGCCGGAGTGGAGGACCGTGTTCTGGTAGAAGCAGGTCCGTCCAAGCCAAGCACGTCCGAAAGACCCGAAGGCGTCCTCGAGGACGAAGAAGATGGTGAGGAAGAGGAAGGTGAGGGCGAGGAGGAAGAAGAAGAAGGATCTCCTGTCACTCGTCCCTCTAGACGATCCAGTCGGCGGATTGCATTACATCCTGCTGCACCCGTCCAGTCCAATCTTCAATTAATCGAGGGTCGTGGTGCAAAAGCTGCCCGAGTCAAGTTCCCGCGTCCTCATTACCATAGTGGATCAATTTGGAGAATTAAACGCGGACGGGCTTCTTCCTACGTGTCCATCTAGGGTTAGAGCGGAGGACATCCCCGAGTGGAGGCGGAAGTGGGAGATCCCTGATTCCGTAGAAATCATGATTCCCGAGCCCGGTCACGCCTTTTACAATCCGCCCGCCGGGTATATGTGCGTGCATGAGGTGGCCTTCTCCTGCGGATGGAAGGTCCCGATTGCTACAGAGCTGAAAAACATCCTGAACCATATTGGTATAGGTCCGAGTCAGGTTATCCCCAAGTCCCTGGGTAACCTTTTTTGCTTTGTAGTTTTTTGTAAGAAGAAAGGGCAGCCTGTAAACTTCGAGAATTTTAGGCAGCTCTTCCATGTCTCGTTCAGTCCGGGGAATCCACTATTCTATACTTTCATGAATAGGAAACCTTACAACTTTATCTCGGACTCCATTTCGTCGTTGGGGTCGAAGTGGTGGGACAAGTACGTTTTCGTTCGCATGGCTCTGAAACCAGGAGAGTCCGAGAGGCAGCGAGAACAGTGGGGACTGCCCACAAAGTTTTTGAGGGAGAGCATCCCGGACTGGCACCCTCTTCCAAAGAATGTGGCTCCGTGGGTGGCGGCAATCCACAAAAAGTATGACCCACCTACTTATCCGTTTCACGGATTAATTTGTCAGCCACTTCCGTACCTTTGCGGACTAACCGGTGAAGTAGATGTGGGAGGGAAGACGGACTTCAGTAAGAATCCGTTGACTGGAGACTTTGGCATTTTTTTCTTCTTCATTATACTCTATTTTGATCACAAGTTTCCGCAATTCCGATAATCCTTCTTTAACCCGCCTGTTTCTAACGCCCTTGGTTTATTGTGCAGCTCACTGGTTTGACTACATCATGTCGACTCTCGGAGAGAAGAAGAGGTTGCAGAGGGAACAACAAGCTTTGGAAGTCGCGGCTGGTCAAAGGACCAAGATCATTAACACTTCCGCGGGTCTGCCCATGTCGGATCCGAAGAATGCTGCTGTGTTCGCCGCCGAAGAAGAAAGGCGGAGCAAGGCTGGAGAAGACGCCCAGGCCCTGGCGGTGCCTGATAAGGGTAAGGCTCCTGCTACGCGGAGCGCCACTGCCAACACTCGAGCTCCACCCCGAGACGTGCTTATGCGGGGCATCGCCGTCTCGGGACAAAAGAGGGCGCAAGCTCGGAGGCTCCTGCTGCCAAGAGGCGTGGTTGTCCGTCCTTCCTGTGGACCAAGCTGCTCTGGACAAGGAGTACGAGCGTGCTTGCGGACTCCCAGAAATGGAGCGGGTTGGCGGGCTGGATGCTCTATACCAGCGGGTAAGTAATTTGTCCTTGGTTTACCTGTTTTGTTCTTAATGTGATACAAATATAACTTGTATCTACTCGGGTGTTTCCCCAGCTTGGGTGTTTCATCAAGGCCATGCAGTGGAAGGCCAGCGAACGGGCCACCATCGAAGAGGACCTTCACAAGGCTGTGGCCACGTCCGCGGATGAGGCGGAAAAAGCGAAGCAGCTGGAGATGAAGCTGAAGGAGAAAGAGGTGAACTTCCACAAGCTGAAGACCAGTTGGGAGAAAGTCAAGGCGGAACTCGACCACCAGGAGAGGTTCGTCGATAAGGCGATGCAGGCTTTCCTGGATTTTAAGAACTTCCTGGTCGGTGGCCTCCAATATGTCCGTCTTTACGCCGGCCGTGACTTCTTGAGGTCTGCTTCTTTCAAATTCCTGACGTCGGACAAGTCGGATGCCGCCCGACTGGATGGGTTTGTGTCTGCGATCGGACAGCTGCAGTCCAAGGGACTTCTTCCACCAGACTTCGACTGGAAGGCGGAGGGATTAATCCCCTCTGCGGATGCGAACGGTGTCGAAGTGCCCGTCGATAGTGTCTCGGACGAAGCGCGGTCGCATGTGAGTTCGTGGAACTGGTCACCGAGGAAGGCGAAATTGAGATCCGGAACGGCGGGCCTTTCCTTCCTAGGTTCGTCCCGGAAGCGCTTCTGAAAGTGGGCCTTGTACCCTTTGACGATTATCGAGCTTTCCTGCAAAAGTGGTTTGCCCTGCCTTCCCGCGTTCTCGATCTTCCCGCTGATTTCGACTTGTTTGCCCACGCTCAAGCTCTTGCTGCGGAAGCCACCAATCGGCTGAAGTCGAGGAGCTGGTCCAAGCGGTCGGGCCGAATGAGAAGTCCGGGGTATGCCCCGTTAGAAATTCTGTATTTGCTAACTTTTTCTGTTGTATTTGCATCTTTTGATAATTCGGAATATCCTTCCACATTATGACAATGTTCCGTATTTTATCCGAGGAGATGAACCTCCTATGCTTCCGAATGTTTACTTGCTCTCTTCTTCGTTCCTTTCTTTATCCATCGTTTATAAGCTGAGTTATTATAAATTAACCATCTCTTAAGAGCACGGACCACTGGAGATGGTATCTGATGTAGAAATCAGACCATCTTCTTTCCGATGCTCGGACGGTTCGCCCCTTGGGATGCGAGATTCTTCTAGAAGGAGGAAGGTGAAACAGTGAAATAGTCATTATGACTACGTCTTTTCATCTCCTTAGTCGTCGGATGATCGACAGATGGCGAGATCTGAAAGACTCGTTGCCACTATAAATAAGGGTGTGGTAATTCTCCTTTTTCACTGTTGTACCTTCCCTCACTCTTTCTTGCATTTTATCTACTTTAGTATCCAGCGGAAGTCGGTGTTCTTCAGAATGTCGGAATCGGGCGATGAAGAGTATGGTCACTGGGTGCACTGTGCTTGCGGGCACATGCATCCGCCCATCTATCCGGGTAAAGGCACCGCCCAAGACCCTATTGTCCTGGATTTCGAAGGCGATCCCCCTCAATGTCCAGGAATAGCTAGGAGATTGGCTGAGGAGGAGAGGGAGCGGACGCTAAGGCTGATCCGTATGAGGATCCGTGCGCAACAGCGAGCTCGTCAGGTCCAAGGTGGAGGCTCGGAATCCCAAGGCTCGACTTCCGGGGTTTGGTGAGGGAGCAAGGCGGGGTATGCCCCGTGAATGCATGTACTGCTCTTCAGGCCTTTTCATATTGTTCTTCTATTATGTAAATGTTCGGATAATTTTGTTTATAAAATTCGAACTATTTTTCCTTGGGTGGGATCTCCGTCTTTTCCTTCTTGCAGACCTCGTCGGATGATTCTGATGCATATATTTCTTGTAAAAACTTGGCTAAGAAACTCGGACGTAGTTGATGGGCTTGTTTGGGCTTGATTGGATAAACCCGTCTGGCCCAACACTGTTCAGCCCACATGAATAGTGTAATCCCATTGTCGACGTCGAAGTTCTGACGTGTCGGACACCCATTGGTTCGCCATTTCTATAAATACTGCGGATCCCTCTTGGCCTTGGTCATGCGAATCCAACTTCCCCTTTCCAAATCTACTCAATAGCAAAAAAGACGGTTTCTTGAATAGTTTCCCCCTCTTGACTCCCGTCCACTCTCCAGTCGGCGTTTATCCTGAGCTTGAGAGTGGAGTGGGTCTAGAGGGGAAAATTGTTGAAGATCAGTTACCGAAAAGCATAGATCTCAGTTTGAATGTATATCTGCTCGTCTCCTCTACTTTCTTCCAACCCTACTTTAGTGGTTCAAATCTCTCTTACATTGGAAATGGTTTCCGAATTTCAAGAGAGTTTGAATTTCTAAAGCCGGTGAGGCGGAAATCTCTTCCTGACTGCACTTTGTTTTCCCTGGATACAGGACTTGCATTCCATGTTTCGGTGGTATCCTGAAGGATTCCGGCATGCTTAACCGTTTTCTTGTGTGCAGGTAGATTGAGTTCCTGGTCTCCGCGGAAACCAGATCTTTGCGCTTTGACACGGAGGAAGCTTCTTCTACGGGGGACGATCTTTGCTGGGAGATGACGTATCTCCAGAGACATTTTCTACCTTTTTCTCGTAGCGTCCGGATATCGATCCGTGATTGCAAATTGTACAGACAACATTAAGTGCAATTCGTCTATGTATGAACGAAATCTCTTGCTTTCTTTGTAGCTAATCGATCATTAGAAATCGAATGATAGAGGTTGTATTGATTTGACGGAAATTCAATTACAACTTGGGGGCGCTATGGCCAATGAAAAAAGGTTCAAAAAAGAAACAGAACTGACGGAGTTCCGTGTAACAGATGGTTGATATTGAAATGATCAATCGACATGATGGAGATCCGCGCAATTTTCTTCAAGCATAGAACTTCTGGAGGTTTCTAGCGTTCCACGGACGCCTGAGAAGATGTCCGTTCTCATCTTCTAATACATAACTGCCATTTACTTTGGCCCCAACAATCTTGTAGGGTCCTTCCCACTTGGGCTTGAGTTTTCCAACATTGCTCAAGATGTCGGCCCGTCGGAGCACTAGGTCCCCGACTTGCAAGTTCACCGCATGAACGTTCCTGTTGTAGGCTCGGGCGGCGGTTGCCTGATACCTAAGGATATTCGCCAGTGCATCCGACCTTTTCTGTTCAAACACGTCCAGCTCGAATATCCGAGCTTCTCGGTTTGCCTTGTCTTCGAACTCTTGAATTCTCAAAGTCTCTACAGCAATCTCGGATGGTATGACTGCCTCTGAACCATACACCAGGGAGAAAGGAGTTTCTTTGGTCGCAGTCCGTGCAGTGGTGCGATGCGCCCATAGCACGCCTTCCAAGTCGTCCGCCCAGCTTTCTTGCGAAGTTCTCAATCGCTTCTCAAGGATCTTGACTATTGTTTTGTTTGTGGACTCAGCCTATCCATTGGCTTGCGGGTATCCAACAGATGTAAATCGTTGCTCGATTTTGAAGGACGCCAGCCATTCCTTCAGCCTATGTCCTGAGAACTGGGCACCATTGTCCGAGACGAGAATCCTGGGCAGGCCAAAGCGACAGATGATGTTCTTCCAGATAAAGGTCCGCACTCGACTCTCTGTAATGGTCGCAACAGCCTCGGCTTCTACCTATTTGGTAAAGTACTCCACAGCTACAATGAGAAACTTCTTCTGCTGGGTACCCGTCGGAAATGGTCCGACAATGTCGATACCCCACTGATCGAACGGACACGCTATGATTGACGGAATCATAGGGTTCGTCGGGCGATGTGGGATGTTTGCGTAATATTGGCAATCCTGACATCTCCGGGCGTGGTCGGCGGAATCTTTACCGATGGTGGGCCAATAATAGCCTTGTCGTATGATTTTCTGGGCAACGGTCCTCCCCCCGGAATGACTCCCACAGCTTCCGTTGTGTATCTCTTCAAGCGCGGTCTGTGCTTCTTGTGAGTTCAAGCATCTCAAGTGGGTCCCGGAAAAAGATCTTTTGTACAGATCATCACCCATTATAAAATATCTGTTTGCTCGGCACTGCACACTCCTTGATTCTTTCGGATCGGCCGGCAAAGATCCGTCCTTGAGATAGTTAAAAATGTCAGTCATCCAGTTTTTCCCCATGTCAAGTATCATGACCGTCGAACTGGAACTCATGACGGATGAGTCAGTGATGGTGAGTAGAATTACTCTCCTTGTGTCCAAAGCCGCTGTAGCGGATGCGTATTTTGCCAAAGCATCGGCTCTTTCGTTCCAAACTCTGTCAAACTTTTCCAAGGTGAATTCCTCGAAGTGGCTGGCCTCATTCTTGAGTAGCTCAAGATACTTGATCATCGAAGGACCTTTTGTGGCAAAGCTTCCTAAAAATTGGGCCTTGACAAGCTGTGAGTCCGTGTAAGCTTTGACCTTCCGGGCTTGGAGAGACTTGGCCAGTCGCAGCCCCATTAAAAGTGCTTCATACTCTGCCTCATTATTGGTAACTTTGAAATCCAGGGAAATCGCATAGTCGAGTTCCGCACCCTGCGGGCTCCTAAGGTAGATTCCAATTCCTCCCACTCTTCCAGTGGAAGAGCCATCGACTTCCAATGTCCAAATATCGGAAGGAGGTTTTTTGATTTGGAGATCTCCTGCGAGCTGCTGAGGTTCCGCTCTTGGTTCATCCCCTCCAGTGATTTTCGTTCTGATGCTATCCGAACTGGGATCTCTGGGATCATCATCAAGTAGAAACATTTGATTGACCCGAGTTTCTCCCTCTGACCAAGGGAGGGGCCGATTGATGAACTGGGCTTCCTCAAGGTTCTCTGGATTGAACATTGGAGGGGCTGGATTTCGGACTATATGTTTGGTGATTAAGCACTCGAACACTTGCTTGTCAGGGACTTTCTCTGAATCCTTCTCTGGGTAATCCGCTAAGAAGTCGGCGAGGACCTGAGCCTTTCTGGCTGACGGAGCCTGGTAGCAAATGTCGTATTCGCTGAGCTCGATCGCCCATTTAGAGAGTCGTCCAGATTGGTCGGGCTTCCCGAGGACCTGTTTCAAAGGTTCCGTAGTTAGTACCACTATTTTGTGAGACTTAAAGTAAGGTTTTAACCGTCTGGCGGTGTAAACCAAAGCGTATGCGAGTTTCTCGATCTTCACGTATCTTGTCTCTGCCCCAGCAAGGGCTTTGCTAAGATAGTAGATCGGAAAATGCTCGTTAGCTTGAATCCGTATTAGGACGGAACTCATTGCCTCTTCCGTAATTGCTAGGTAGAGGTAGAGTGGTTCTCCTTCGACGGGCTTGGAGAGCAGTGGAGGGGAATGGAGGTATTCTTTCAATTTTTCGAAAGCCTCCGAACATTCCGCGGTCCACACAAAGTTCTCTCCTTTCCGGAGGGTTTTGAAGAACGGAAGATTCTTCTCAGCTGATCGGGAAATAAAGCGACTTAAGGACATAAGACTTCCTATGAGCCGTTGTACCTCATTGAGGGTTTTCAGGTGTGGCAGATCTAGGATCGCCTTGATTTTCTCGGGATTGGCGCTGATTCCCCTTTCCGTGACCATGTATCCGAGGAATTTTCCTCCCTTCACTCCGAAAGTGCATTTTAACGGATTCAGTTTCATCCCATATTTCCGCAGGATGGAAAAGCAATTGTTGAGATGCTCAATATGCTCTTCCTCAGTCTTACTTTTAACGAGCATGTCGTCTACGTAGACTTCCATCGTCTTTCCGATCTCGTCTTTGAACATTTGGTTTACCAGTCGCTGGTATGTGGCTCCCGCGTTCTTCAGTCCGAATGGCATCACCTTGAAGCAGTATACTCCTCCAGCCGCGAAGAAGGCCGTTTTCTTAACGTCCTCCTTGGCCATCCGAATTTGGTAAAAGCCTTGGTATGCGTCCATGAAGCTCAGTATCGCACATCCGGAGGTAGAGTCAACCAGTTGATCTATCCGTGGCAATGGATACGGATCCTTGGGGCAAAACTTGTTCAACCTTGTGAAGTCATTACACATTCGCCACTTGCCTGGCGACTTTTCGACCAGAACGACATTGCAAACCCAGTCAGAGTAGCGGACTTCCTCGATGTGTCCTGCCTTTAGGAGTCGATCGACTTCGGCGGATATGATGGCATTCTTGATGGGGCCAAAGTCTTTCCTTTTTTGTCGGATGTATTTGACCAAAGGATCCATGTTCAGACGGTGAACTGTAACCCGTGGGTCGATTCCCTTCAGGTCGTCGGTACTCCAGGCGAACACATCGCTGTTTTCTCGGAGGCAAGCGATGAGCTTCATCTCTACTTCCACATTCATTTCGGTCCCGATCCTTGTTTTCTTCTCGGGATCGCCAGCAATAATCTCGATCTCTTTGAGGGTCTCATGAGGCTCAATTCGCATCGTTCTAGGAAATTTTTCCTTCTGGCTTCCTACGCCGACTTGTGAGTCCTCCTTTCTGGGTGTAAGGATAGTGGGCGCGTCGGGAGTCACGGTGACTGTTAGCACGGGCGCAGACGCCCTTCTTGTGGACATGATATAACATTCCCAAACTTCTCTGACATTTCCGAGCTCTTGTCCGACTCCGAAGGCCGTTGGGAACTTCACCCTGTTGTGGAGAGTAGGCAAGCTGAACTCGGCTGGTTGAGACACAGTCCGAAGATGGCACTGTAGTCGAAAGTTTGTTCGACCACCACAAAGCGGACTTCTTGTATCACCCTTGCCGGAAAGGTACCGAGAGAAACATGTAACATGATACTTCCGAGGGGTCGTACAGTTCCTCCTCCGAATCCTAATATGGAGGTGTGCACTCTGCCATATCGGACTCTACCTAATGCCATCTGATCCAGTGTCCTCTTAGAGATGATGTTCGAGGAACTTCCAGTGTCAACCAAGATCTTATTCACTCGGTAGGTTGCAATGGTCAAGGAGACCACCAGTGAGACATCTGGGTTTTCGATGTCTTCTCCCCCTGCCGTAGGAGGAGGAATTTCACTGTCATCGAATGATATGGCGTTAGTTCCTGGAATTGCCGGACTAGCATATGCTCGGTCGTTGTTTCGGAGGTTTTGCGCGCCCTCATGCTCTCGCTATCTCCCCGTTGGTCCTCCCGCAATAGTGTTGATCTCCCCAGTATGGGGCATTTTCCATTTCGATATCACAAGATATCGGTAAGAACGTTAGTCCAGATGGGCGGATAGTTGGTCATGGAGGGGCAAGGCAAGGAGGGGCGGTGGTTCCGTCATCCTCTCATCTCTCCTTTGCTCGTTCTATCTTGTGCATGTGTTCGTCCTTATAGATATGCTCCTTCAATTTTCCATCCCTTATCGTGTGTTCCACTTACATCTTGGTGAATGCAATAAATGCTTCGTGTCCGCGACACTTGTGAAACTTGCAATAGCCTTTTTGTTTCTTACTCTTACGGCCGCCGTGAGGGGGCTTCGGCCATTGGACGTCCAGCTTCTTCTCAACAATAGTTGCCAAGATGTCGGATCTTGGTCTGTTGAGCCGGGTATAGTCCGCATATCGTCTTGGCGGACTTCTCTCCCTGTGAAAACCTCTGTCTCTTTGATCCCTTCTTGAATCGAACTTTGCCGGGCGTTGGTCTTGCTTCACCGGATCCTTCGCTTTCTTGGAGCTGGCTCTCACTGGAACATTCCTTCTGTAATCTTCTCCATACATCACTTCCTCACAGATGTCTTCTAAGTACTTTTCGCTTCTTACTTCTTGACTTGAGAGTTTCCTTCGGAGTTCCGAGTTGAGAGTATTAGCATACAGGTGTCGGACCCGTTCTTTAATACTGTGTGGCTCAACCCGAAGAACCTCCGTGTGAAATCGATCCAAGAAAGTCCTTAGATCCTCGTGCTCTCCCTGTATAACGCCTGCTAGATGCTCCACGGTACGTTTTCTCCTCTTGGATTTGCCGAATCGAGCCAAGAATTTAGAAGACAGATCTGCGTACGACTGTATCGATTTATTCGGCAAAGAGGTGTACCAATCCATGGCAGTCCCGAAGAGAGTGGACGAGAAAGTGAGGGCTTTAGTGTTGTCACTCATCCCTTTGGAATCCATCTTGCTGTTGAAGCGTGTCAGGTGACCCACGGGACAAGCGCCCCATAGTAGTATTCCAAGTTTGGAATCACTTGGTCCGAGTTCTGCTTTCTCCTTCTCTCATGATATGTCACATAGGGATTTGCTACCGTAGTTATCTCGCCGTGATCTTTTACAAGACGTCCGAGGCTTAGAATTTGAGCTTCTAAAGCCTTTTGCTGGGCATAGATCTCGTCTGCCGTCATGATCTCCCCTGTCCTCGGATGCATGGCCACATCCGCGGGAAGTTCGTTCATGCGGGCTCTTGGAATTGTTTCCACCACTTGATCCTCGCCCCTGAGGCGCTCGGGAGTGGAACTTCCGGTGTCTATTGTTCACGTCTTGGCGCTTCTCCTCACTTGATAGCTTCCTTCCTCGGATTTGCGAGGCCGAGGCACTTCGTCAATAGATCTCGCAAATCCTCCTGGGGTTGCTGATCTCCTAATCTCTGCTGGATTGGACGTTGTCCGTTCCTAGACAATGCTGGCTCTGCCTGAGGAGGCGTAACCACTGGCGGAGTGGCTTGTTGCGGAGGAGCATTGTTGGATCCCAGGCACCCTTAGATGATTGTTAGCAGCCTGTCAAACTGCACCTCGCTCAATCCAAGGTCATTAGTTCGGACAATGCGTCCATCAGGCATCGTGAATTGTTGGGGTGGGCTGAGCTTCGCTCGAGAAGCTCGGGCTGCACCTTCTTCCGAGGAAGGACTGGCTGTGTGTCCCTCGCTTGGATATCTTCCTCTTACCGTTGCCGCCCTGCGTCCCCGGGTGGGAGGGCGTCCCCGCGGGCACGGTGGTGGAGTTCTTAGTTCCGTAGTACCAGCTCTCGCTGTTCGCCTTGTTCTTGCCATTGATTTACTCGAAACGCAGATGCTTTTTGTAAAGTTTCCCACAGACGGCGCCAAAATGTTGGGGGATAAACCTCTCAACACCAACACTACCACTGCAAGTAACCTAATCCAAGCTCCGCCTCCAACCTGAAGTCCGATGAGAGGGTTGTCCGAGGAAGAGCACCTGAAAGGACTAAGTGGGGGGGGGGGATTAGAATGGGTTACCCGGATTGCCAAGGTCAGTCCGGTAAGAGGCTTCACTCGAAGGAGAGGTGGTAGCTCTCAATGCAATAGTAATGGGAAAGGTCTTATGTTCCAGAACACTTAGGGATTGTTGCTTAAGTATTGCTTACCTTAAGGTCTTGGACCTTGTGCTGTATTTATAGTTATCATATACTCATGAGGTAGCTCATAAGATGATGCCAAGTGTACGATCCAGATTTGGACACCAATGCTACCTTTGGCCCATGGCCCATTAGTGAACAGTAGTCCAATACCGATAAGTGGGCCTGGGAGGGTAGTTTGACCTTTTCCTCCGAGAGTACTGTTCACTGTTGGGTCCGTGTTAGTCCCTCGGATGATCGGTTCGCTTGATTGATGCGCCAGGTGACTCTGGATGTCCAAGCCAAGAGTCTCACTAAGTATCTCGATGGTTCATTATATACGTTTGGTCTTAAAGTAATGGTGGCGTCCGAGATTCTCTCAGACGGTCCGTTAAACATCTCTGCATCGACATGGTCAGGTTTGGAAGTCCTTTCCTTAGCCAGCTCGGACTAGCTGTGGGGATGTAGAGACCTCAGCGTACTGGTCGATTCACTTTGGGCGAACCATGTGAGGTCGGACCAGTACTGAATTGGCTAGTTAAGCCGTGATGCGCTTTAGGACACGCTCTATGGCGCCCTTAACGGATTGGACATATTTCCGTATCAACAACATTGGTTCTTTTACATAATTGACCTCAATTCATTAGCTCACGCACTCTTTATAGGCTCTGTTTACCACTAGCTTTTCAGCTACATGAGCTTTTTTTTACCATTGACTAATAAAAAGCTCGTTATGTGAACGCGCAGCTTCTTTAACCAGCTAGCTGGAAAAAGAAGCTAGTCTCAATGTAGCTTTTTTTTTTAAGAAGGAGCTTCTTATCTTTTTCATTCCGAAAATATCCATAACCTATATTAACCTAAATTAGAATGAAGAAAATAAGAAACCATCTTTTTGTAAACCGAAAGGTCATTAGAATTCTCAACTTATATTTTATATTGTTGGATCATTTGTTATACATTTTGTGAACTTTTTTGCAACTAGCATAAGGACTAATGTATCCGCACCTCTTTAAAATGCATACATGTAGTACACATCAAATACTGATTTTTTTTCATTACTAAGTTAAAATGCTCAACGATTATTTCTTTCAACTTCTGATAATTTTGATGATGTTATTAAAGTGGCGATGTAAATTACATTAAATATATATATTAAAATTATTGGACAAAATATAATATATTATTATTTAAAACACTATAGACTAATAATACGATAAAAAAGGTTAAAGACAAGAAAAATAAGAGTAATGCCCTTTTATGTCATTTTACAAAATATCAGCTAACTTTTCAGCTAATTTGCTAAACACCTACATTTAAAACCAAATTTTTTAATTAGCTAACTACCTACCTAACCACTAAATTTTCTTTTTACCTAACTACTACCAAATACCAATACTACCTAACCAGCTACCAGTTAGTTTTGTTAAACAGAGCTATAAGCTAGATTTGAGACAAAATTCATTTCTCCATTATTGCACCTTCCACATTGAAATCTCTGGAAAAGTGAAAAGAAAGCGAGGTTTAGGTATGTATCCGTTTTAGATCTCTTCATTTTCTATTTTTGCTTACGTATAGTTTCTTGGCCGAGTATTAGGATAGGATCCATAAGTACTTGCTTGATTTAGGTGTATGTATGCGGTGATATCTTTTTGTTGTTCATTGTTATGTTCGTCGATTCCATTGTCAGGTCAGTTGTTTTGAATGACTTGTCCAGTTATTCTCATGTCTATCCTTTCGATTACATCAAATATCTCGATGCCATGGTCAGATCTGTCTAGGCCGTGTTAAACGCAGAACACTTTTTAACATATTACAAAAAGTACCTCAAGTAGTATAAATATGAAAATTGATCCCATATTTATGATATATTCCACAAAACCCCACATTTTCACAATTATATAATCGTAAACACATAACAACACAATACGATAACAAAAACTCATGTCTTCCAAGTATTGGCCGGACTTTGGCAACTATAACGAATCTAAAGAGGTATTAATTTGTTCATTATCTTAATTTAATATTTTATAGGTGTTTATTATTAGTTTATTGCGTTCGTATTTTTAAATTAATTAAGATTTCATTAGAATTTCGGAAAACACGCGAAAAAAATGAAAAAAAATGAATACCCTGTTGTGGCGTACAGGTGGTCGCCACAACCTTCTGGCAGCCAGCGGATCTGGCAAAGAAAATCTGGCGGTAGGGTCGCCATGTCTTGATCCATTTTAATTGGTTTTTTTAATTTTCTTTTCTTTTTAAGTGCCGTTTAAGTAATTAGACTATATTTTGGACAGTTTTTTACTAATACTTTTTTAAAAAAGTGATTAGTTATATTGTTTTAGCGTATATGATTTGATTAAATTTATTTTTATTTTGTTTCTGACATTGATCTTATGTTTGAATTTGTCAGCGTTTCCTTCGACATTTATTCTCTATTATTCTTCAGTCTGATAGCATGTCGAGGCCCCTACATGTATGGGAAAGTTCATGGGAGTATCTATCGGACGACATACAATACATGATGCGAAGGATAATTCTGGTATGATTTTGATTAATTTATTCTTTTTAATATCTCTATAAGCAAGTTATTTTATGATGGTGGTATTAATGATGGTGAGGTAGAAATCAAATTACACGAAGATATTCTTATCCGCTCCACTCTTGAATCAATTGATGCAATCGTTAAAAGTACATATCCTACCTTATTATCACATGTCGGTGATGGTCAGTACTTCCAGGATAGAGCTATTCTTGCTCCAACTATTGAGATATTCCAGGAGGTGAATGATTATATAATATCAATTTTTCCTGGAGATGCCACCGAATTTATGAGTTCAGACGCCATTTGTCCTGATGAAGATGATATTGTAAATAGAGATGACGTTTACTCCTTGGATTTCTGAACACTATTAGGGCGTCTGGAATACCAAATCACATAATTAGATTGAAGATAGGCGCTCCTATTATGCTAACCAGGGACATTGACCAATCCGCCGAGCTTTGTAACGAAACTAGATTGATTGTCACTACAATTGTCAAACATGTTATTGAGACAAAGACTATGTATGTAAAGAACGCGGGAGTGAAGGTTTTCATATATGGGATGGTACTCACACCTACCTTCTGATCTTACTAAGTTTCCATTAGATTTCAGTTTGCTATGCAATAACAATAAACAAGAGTCAAGGATAACCACTAGCTCATGTTGGACTCTACCTCCCGAATCCCGTTTTTAGTCATGGTCAACTATATGGTGCATTCTCGAGAGTCACATGCAAGAAAGGCCTAAAGGTTTTAGCGCTCGATGGGTGGAGGCAATCCAATCGATACAACAACCAATGTAGCTTACATGGAGGTTTTTAACAATCTTTGAGTTTTGATTTTTTATAGTGACAAACATTATATTTCAATTAGTATTTATGTTCAAGTAATAACTAAATTTTTTGTATGTCATTATGCAGTTGACGATTACTCATCACATTGAAGATTGTAATAAATTATTTTTAAATATTATTTAGTTATACGATGTATTCACACTTGAATTGTTTTACATTTATGTACCTTTTGTTTTATATTTAAGACATCGTACTTTAAATCTTGTGAAAAGTTAAGTACTAGTACTCTACTAAAATCCCTAGTTAAAATAACACCGTACAAGTGGTTATGATCTTCATGCTCATTGTCGTCCTCCTCGACCCCATCATAACCCGGCCCAAAAATGGCTTCTTCACCATCATCATACTCCGGTGAAAGTATAAAATATCTTGGTTCGTCATCATTTAAAGGAGGTTCTTCGTCTAAATCCGTTGGATATCTATCCAGATCAATATATGGATTACGCTGACAAATTCAAACATAAGATCAATTTCAGAAATAAATAAAAATAAATTTAATCAAATCATATACGCTAAAACAATATAACTAATCACTTTTTTAAAAAGTATTAGTAAAAAACTGTCCAAAATATAGTTTAATTACTTAACGGCACTTAAAAATAAAAAAAACCAATTAAAACGGATCGTTCGCCTTTGTCGCTAGAAGGTTGTGGCAGCTGTGGCGCCACAACAGCGTATTCGTTTTTTTTTCGCATTTTTTCCGAAATTCTAATGAAATATTAATTAATTTAAAAATACGAACGCAATAAACTAATAATAAACACCTATAAAATATTAAATTAAGATAATGAACAAATTAATACCTCTTCAGATCCGTCATAGTTGCCAAAGTCCGGCCAATACTTGGAAGACATGAGTTTTTGTTATCGTATTGTGTTGTTATGTGTTTACGATTATATAATTGTGAAAATATGGAGTTTTGTGAAATATAACATAAATATGGGACCAATTTTCATATTTATACTACTTGAGTTACTTTTTGCAATATGTTAAAAAGTGTTCTGCGTTTAGTGAAAAGTGTTCTGCGTTTAACATTCGTGATCTGTTTAATTAAATGCTTACTCATTATTCTTGTTTCAATCCTTTTTAGTCAGATTGAGTTTATTGGAAAAGTTAGAAGATACAAACAAGATTTTGAAAAGTAATTAACTCAGTCGTGCAAATGTCAATGTCCAGTCACCTTGGATTAAATTCACTCTTTGGTTTGATCAGAATAAAGAATCAATAGAAAGATAATAGCCCAACTGCCCAAGAGTTTTATTTGAAAACTAGTGTTTATTTTGGAGGTTTGTGAATATTAGATTTGTTTGTGAATTTGAATGGTCCTGATATTTGTTTATGAGTAGTGGACCTAAATCTACTTTATTTTTTCTTTAACAAACATGGACTCTTTAGGATTTAGTTTATGCACGTTGATGGTTGTTTAAGTTATTGTAATTAATTTAGAATGTCAGTGTTGTTCTAGCCCATTTGACCTCTCTTGTGGTTTGCATACCATATATAGTACCTCTTTTTAAAGATTTACCAAATAGCTCCACATGCTTCAAGCTAGACATTTGATTATAATTTCTAAATGGGTGACTGTACATTTGAGGTTGTATGATGCAAATTTCTAAATGGGTGACTGTACATTTGAGGTTATATTGATATGTTATTGGTTTGCACGACTTGTTTATACGACGTGGTGTTTGCCTCTTGAATAACAAAGTGAGTAATTAGGCTATGTTATTTTGAATCAAAACTGCTCGTTCGATTCGATTCGATTCCTGATTCGATTAAGTTCGCCATTCAATTCAAATTGCCTTGATTCGCTCTCTTAAGTTCATTAAATTATTATTATTATTATTATTATTATTATTATTAATATTTTATCATTTATTTACACAACCCATCTTTTGTACGAGGAAAATAAGAAAATTTATCCAATTGAGATATTTTCAACCTTTTTCTTTCTTTCTTTTTAACGACTTTTAGATCAATGAAATAAAAAGTATAGTTACGATTCGAATTACCCTTCTTTTCTACCGTAAAAGTTGAGTTAAGATAAGAAACTAGAGGAACCTGAGAGTACCATTCAAACTGGTTCACATACTTTGTACGTACATCTCTAACAAAAAATCGACATATTCTTTTATTGGAAGATATTAGAACAATAGAAGTAAACTCAGAAGCATACGTTGAGTTTTTTCTCAAACTTAATAAATAAAAAATAAGTTATACCAAACTAAAGTCAAACCAAACTTTACAAATTACGCACAAAAAAGTATAAAACAAAGTTATGTTAGTCAAATATACTTAATTTATTTTTATAATATAATTTTATTATATTCTTGTGTCGTGTAATTTGTGAGTAATTACAGTCAACGTCCAGAAAAAAGTCTCCTTACGAATTTATTAATGGACCGGATGTAGTATTCATTATTATTAAAAAAATGGGACGAATGTAATTTCTTGATTCGTTTGCTTTGATTCGTTTCAATTTCAAATTCGTTTGATTTCAGTTCCATTCGGATTCGATTCAAGAATTTCAAATTTGAAAATAACAGAGCCATACTAGTATAATACATGGTGTTTGCCCATTATTTGTGTGTGCGTGTGTTATATTAGAGTTTTTTAATAGAAAATATTAGATTTGTTTGAGAATTCAACTGGTGTTGATATTTGTATATGAATAATGGACCAAAATCTACTTTTTTTTTTTTTATTTTTTAATTTCTTTATGAAACCAAGACTCTTATGATTTTTGTTTAGGCATGTTGATCACATTGTTTCTTGTTTAAATAAGATGCAGTAGTGTAATTTTCTGAAAATATTTTGGATGGATTTTGTTGAATACGATATAAAAAAATCAACTTGTCAAAATGTACAGATCTTACATTGTTGGGTTGCTAAAAAACCATTCTCATGCAAAATAAACTTATGAAGTTTCAATTTGACTTGTCTTGCAAGTATGCTTAGGCTTTATTCAACATAGGGTTTGTTTATGCTAAAAGATTGTTGCATAACTTTTCATATTTTGCTTGCCATTATAAACTTTCTAAGTCATAAAAGAAAAAAATTGCCTCACTTATCAATTATATATTCTACATACTTACTACGACTTTGTCCCTCTATCTCGTACTTTATCACCCGCTTACCAATTTATCAATATAATAATACCCTACACACACGCTTACCAATTTATCAATATAATAATACCCTACACACACGCTTACCAATTTATCAATATAATAATACCCTACACACAAAGAATTGATTTTTAATCTAGATAAGAAGTTGTCCAATTTTGATTCTTTTTTTTTTTCTGGTCAGCCAGTTTGTTGGTCCAGATAACGGCAAGTTAAAGACTAGAGGGAGGGGGGGGGTGAATAGTCTTTTAAAACTTTTGTCGATAAACACAGTTTCTCAGAAACATGGGGGTTTCTGATACTTAAATTCAGAGCGCGGAAGACTTTAAGATAGGTTAGTGTAGAAATAATAAATATGTGTGTGTGCTTTGCTGAAATGTAAATACAGAAAGGTAAATGACACATCAAGTATAGTGGTATCTAGAGGTGGCGTAATCCTCCAACTAATCCACTTCGGTCTTTCTGAGACCTAGAATTCAGTAGAACAGATAATTGAGTTCACCTTACAATAATCCTATTCTAAGATTCTTAAACAAATGGTTCCCAACCAAATGTTCCCCCCTGAGTTATTCCCCAGCTCCTAGAGCTAAGTACTTCCTCTACTCAGATAACCTTGGAGTTATTCCCTGATTTCCCAAAACAAGTACTTCCTCTTCTCCACGCCTTGATGGTGTTGGTTATAAGGTTTTGTCAGAGAGGCTTCTCATATAACTTTTCAGTTATGTTTTCAGAGAGCCTAATAGAACAAGATTACTTAATACACTTGTTCAGTGGATGGCAGTCTGCTCTTTACTGACCCAAGTAATTGGTGTCCGTTCTGGAGAATGAGCTTCAGAAAGGGTATCTGATAGTTCAACTCTTTCACGAATAACAATCTCTTGTTAAGGTTCAGGACAACTTAGAACTACTATTGATTCTTCAAGCAACAGAAAGCTTTCAGAAAGGGTAGTAGAGTGCTTGAGAGAATACTTTGCTTGATGGTAAGTTTGCAAGATAGAGCGTTCTAAGGTATGTATTTTCAAGCATCTAAGTGTGTGATATGTATAGATAAATTTGAGAGGCGTTTGAATTGTATACGTTGTGCTCTCTATCAAATTATATCCGTTTATATCTTGAACTATGTACTCAGAAGTCACTATCTCATTCTTCAGAGAGGACTTGCTTTTTGCAGCATTTCTGCCGATGCATTTAATGCATAATCTTCATCATTGTCCTTTAGTCTCAACGGATACATGAGCCTTTCTGATGGCTTGCATGCTCCATACTCATGATGTCATATGTCCAGAATTATATTTCAAAAGTAAGTTAATATACTCAAGAAAGGATTAAGGACATAGTCTTTCTGAGTTAGACTAAACCTTTGTGTCTTCATAAACCTTGTGCAATCTTCAGTCTTCTAATCTTCAGAAAAGCTCCATTGCTAGGATTGATCTTCATGGTCTTCTTGAAATAAAAGTTACACTCAGAGACCTATAATCCTATTACAAGATTTACTAGACTGATCATACTCAGTGATTTCCTCTTTTACAATGTTCAAGTGAACCAAGAGTACTTAATCACATTTCTGGCTAAGATAAGAGCATGCGATGAGTGATCAAAATACTAACAGATATTCCTAACACAGTTAAACCTTTATTACGAATTAATTTTAAATTGTGATAAAATATTCCGATAATTATATAATTTAATCGAACATGTTACGATCACAATTTAACATTAACTCGTAGGCAAATTTGAAGCTGGTTGATCGGAAAAGATCAAAATGGGACAACTTTGTTTGGTGCACTGCGTTAGAACTGCATAAATTTGTGCACTACGTTAGAGCTACGTCAATTTTGTGCACTGTGTTAGAACCCTATAATTTGTGCAATGCGTTAATTTTGTGCAACACATTAATTTTTAATTGTGTTCATTTGTGCACTACACTAATCTGTGCAATGTGTTAGAACTGCGTTAGAACTACATTTGCACTAATGTAACTCACTTTGTGTTAGAATTGCATTAATTTATGCACTATTTCACTATTTTATCAAAACTTTCAAATATTTCT
This sequence comes from Plantago major, assembly GCA_026545765.1. Classification (NCBI taxonomy): domain Eukaryota; kingdom Viridiplantae; phylum Streptophyta; class Magnoliopsida; order Lamiales; family Plantaginaceae; genus Plantago; species Plantago major. Next base: position 31,119,587 of record CM048841.1, read on the forward strand.
TGCTTGATACCATGCAAGTACAGTTGGTGTTGGGTTTTAATTTCTTAACTGTCAGTTAAGTTGTAGGTCTTAATTGATATCCACCAGCTGCATGTAGCTATAAATCATCCTACGAATATATTTCCTTTAATTTTTGAAACTCAATGATATGTAGAAACTAATTAAATGTACATTTTCAATGTTATGCAGAGTGTTTGAGAGGTTGTGACAAATGGACATGGAGAATGTGGGAAACAATGATGAAGCTCTTAAAATGAGCAATTTTGGGTGATTGAATGATGATGATGTACGCTTGCTCATATTCAGTAAGGTAGAAGACTTGAAGTCTCTGTGCAGATGCACGTTGGTGAGCAAACAATTCACTTCAGGTATGTATGACCATATTCGGTTAGTATGACCTTCCTAGTTTTGATACAGATTCTTTTGCGCCTCATCCCAACATGTTGAAACGTTTCACTGATGAGATATACCTTGAGGATGAGGGTTTCGGTATCATTAACATCATTGAGCCACCATCCGTTCAGTTGAAGCTCAGGTTCTTGTCATTCCTTTAGAACTTTACTAATCTTGAATCTATCTACTTAGAGTTTGCTTGTGCAAGCACCACTTGCGCCTTCCCACTTCTCAAGTGAAAGGGGATTGAAGACGGAAACGAATCTGATGAAGAAGAACAAGAATCACACAATGAGTTGATGGACTTCTTGAAGTCTCCGTGTGGTGCAAAATGCTCTCAGCTTGCACTAACATGTTCCTGCGAGTGGTTTGTTGTTTTGATTGCACTAATCAAAGGCCAGTGTTCAGTTGAAAGAGTCTTATGTACGAATTCTCACAACCATGGGAAACTTGTATTTGGACGAGAACTACTCATGTAGTGGAGAAATAGGTTGCTGGAGGAAAATATGTTTGACGGTGTTCCGAGGATGATAAGCATGAGTTTCATTCCAGAGCTAAAGTTGCCTGTAGCAGGATATCGACTGAAAAATGAGTTAGTGATTTTCATGGATTTTGGCATGGAGCCATGGAACCATGAAGAAGTTTTGGATGAGTATGAATATGACTTCATGCTATCTTGGAATTACGAGGGTGAAGAGTTGTGGCTCGGCGAAGCATTTGAGGGAGCTCCGGAATAACCATGCAGACTGTATAATGTGGAGATTGGACAATTATGGGGAACTAGACTACAATTTTGCATGATGATTTTACATGGTGATAATACTAGAGTAAAAACACTAATACTGGTTCAATTTTGGTAGACCCTAATTATGGGTTTACTTAGTCTTATAAAAGTACTATCACATTTGGAAAGTCCAAAAAGTCCACTAGATTTCTACATAAAATTATCTAGTACATTGGCCCATTTTTTATTTCGCGGGTCAAAATACCCGGTTTTGCGGGTCGAAATTTATTCGGGTCATACCGTTTTATATATGGGTATAGTATAAATAGGGGTTTTTGCCGATTTTTGGGCCATCTTTTCCATTTTCAGTCAGTTTCTTCTCCCGTTTTCTCTGTGTTTTGGCGATTTTTTCCAAAACCCTAGTATCTGGAGCGGTTTTCTCTGGTTTCATTGTGCGATCCTCAGGTAATGTATGTTGAAACTCGATTTAGTGTTTTTGAGTTCGTTTTCGCTTTTTGTTGTTTCGTTTTTTGCTGAATCGGTGATGTATGTTTCAGTTTCTCGAGCGATTTTTGTGTAGTTTCTCTGGTTTTTGCTGAATCGGTGATCATCAGGTAATCTGTTGAAACTTGGTCGTTTTTTTGCTTTTTGTTGCTTCGTTTTTGCTTTTTGTTGCTTCATTTTTGCTGATTCCGGTGATTTTAACTTTATTTTCGTCTCATTTTTGCTTGTTAGGCATTAAATGGCGGAATCGAACATGAATTCTACTGATCAAGTGAACACGGAGCTTCCTGTTCATCGTAATCCTGTTTCCGGCATGGGTAAGTGTTTTTTAGTTGTGTTTATGGTTCGTAATTGAGTTGTTTTGCCAAATCTGTTGATTTACAGTTGAATTGTATGGTCATGTTCTTCATTTGAATCTTATTGTGGTAAACTGTGGAATGTCTGTTTGTTTTGAACATTTTTTGTGGAAACTGTCTAGGTTTTAGTAAGTATTGTCTAGTTTTTAACATGTATCATCTACTTTTTATGATTTTTAGATTTGCTATGTGGTTGTGTACACTGTATATATTTTTTGTGGGGGTTTGTTGTCTGTTTGAATATTATGAATGTTCTTGTATGAAATTGTCTAGTTTTTAACATATATTGTCTACTTTTTAATGTTTTACAGCTTTTTTGTGTGAAATTGTCCTAGTTTTTAGAGGATATTGTCTAGTTTTTACGAAATATTGTCTAGTTTTATTATCAAACATGAACATAATTGTTTATATTATATTGTCTAGTTTTTACACTATATTGTTTAGTTTATAAAAGGAATTATCTAGTTTTTACATGATATTAAATTTAATTTTTTCTTATATCGAGTGACAATAAGTTTATTCAAGATATTTACAAACTGATCTCAACATATTTGTCTAGCTTTTAGTATATATTGTCTAGTTTTATTATCAAACATGAACATAATTGTCTATATTATTTAGTTTTTACATTATATTGTTTAGTTTATGAAATAAATTCTCTAGTTTTTACATGATATTAAATTTACATTATATTGTTTAATTTTTACATTATATTGTTTAGTTTATGCGAGAAATTTTTTAGTTTTTACATTATATCTAGGAATTCTCTAGTTTTTACATTTTCACCTTCACCTTCAAATCAAATTTACTAACTGAGCTCAACATATTTGTCTAGTTTTTACGCGATATTGTCTAGTTTTATGATCAAACATGAACATAATTGTCTATATTGTCTAGTTTTTATACTATATTGTTTAGTTTAAGAGATGAATTCTCTAGTTTTTACATTATATTGTCTAGTTTATGAGAGGAATTTTCTAGTTTTTGTATAAATGTTCAATTTTTTTTTTTATAAATTGTGAAGCTTGATTGGACTTGGTAAACTTGGAAGTACTTTTGACTGTGGTGTTTTTCTGATGAAGCATATGGAGCTGTTCCAAGGAACTCATTTTCCTTGATATAAGAGACCTTATGTTGATGATGATTTTGAAGAGAGTGTATTGGATGATTTGAAGAAGAATGCTCTGAAGAAACTAAAGCAATCGAAGAAAAATTAGTGTTTTGAACTAATGATGATATTGTCTAGTTTTGTAACTGAATTGTCTAGTTTTGTAATTGAATTGTCTAGTTTTATTAGTTATCCAGAAATTTACTAGGTGAAACATAATTGTCTATATTTTCTAGTTTTTACATTATATTGTCTAGCTTTTACATTATACTTGACACGTTTTTAATGAATCCGGGTCAAAAGATCCGCGAAAAATCATAAAAAACCAAGTCGAGAAAAAAGGTATAATTGTCTAGTTTTAACATTTGAAGGGAACTTTCGGGACTTTATAGGGGTCTTTCGCAAGAGGAACTGTTATGGGTTTTATATCATATCTGAGTCTGAATTTTAGTTTTCTAAACTCTCGAGTCCTCGATTAAAATTAAACATCTTGTTGTTGCAAACTCTTTTCGTGCTTTGCTTTTGTTGAATAATTTTAACCGTGTAATGTGTTCAAAGTCTTGTGATATGTTATATTTAAGTTAATTGATTGTCCCATACTTGATAAATATAATTAGCTGGATTGAACTAGTTGAGCAAGAATCCAACGATTCTTAAGATTGCAATTTGCAAATGATTTTTATGAAGTGTAATTAATTTTTCTGAACCAAAATCAGGCATTGTCCAATTGTTATAACGGATTGCAATCTGTATTTTGAATTCATCTATTATTTACTAAGTATCATAAAAGTCTTACTCATTAGTGAAAGTCCAAAAAGTACATCATAATATACATAAAATTGTCTAGTTTTATCTTTTGTCATTTTTGCGGATCTTATTTTCACGGGCGGGCTTTTTAATCCGGATTCGGGTCGCAAGTGGTTATTTTAACACCATTATAAAAACCTTTTAACCCTTCTTTTCTTCCATTTCTCTGTTTCGTTTCATTCAAGCAACACAAAACCTAAATATCAATTTTCTCTCTCTAATCAAATCCATGGCAGAATTCCACGAGACCAGATCTACAAATTCAGAAACGGAGCTCCGTCCAAATCGATCGATATCGAGCTGTTTCATCTTCCAGGTTATTCTCTGCAATCAATCGTCTCGAGCAACTGGAGTGGTTCATGTGCGGAGGAGTGTGTCGTTGATGCGCGATTGAGCGAGTCTAGGTGGCGGAACTTGGCGGAGAACGAATCGGCTAGTGTGGAAGTGGAGGAGACGTCGGAGAGCATGTAGGCGGAATCAAAATTGACGATGTCCAGAACACCGGTGAATTTGTGGAGATTGGTGAGCTGGCTATCGAGATCAGCGGATTTCCGGTCTCATCTCTTCCTACTGGTAAGTTACCTTCGATCGGTTTATCGATTTGAGTTATGAATTTGTTCGCATATATTCGTAGTGTTTTGGATCTCATATGAAACGTGCAGATTTATGATTAATGATTTTTTGTTGCTTTGTTGTTGAGTTCGATTAGTTTCTTCGTTGTTGAAACTTGATTCATTGCGTTTTGTTGCTTCGTTGTCGTTGTTGTTGTTGCTGCTAATGGTTGATGATGATTGATGAGTATCGAACTCAAATTATTGCTAGTGTTGTAGTTTGTGCTATTGATGTAGTTTGTTGTTTGATTCAGTTTCTTCTCACGCTTGTTGATTAATGTGTAGTCACTGTTTTCCGATTTCGCGATTGGATGATCGTCCTCGTCGCCTCCTCCAGCCACTCGCTCGTCGGATTTTGGTGAGGATCCTCCTATCAGAATGTGGAGTTCATTCGACTCCAAAGCCAGTGCTTCTGCTATCAGAGTAATCTCTCTCAAACCTACCTTGCTTCAGTTGTTTGTTCATTTGATTAGATTAGGTAGTTGTTAGTTGTTACGCCTTCAATTATGAATTGATGATCAGATTATGTGTTTTAATTGGTGTTTTTTTGCTGAAATTGTTTGAATTGAGGCCTGCTGATTGTTTCGTTGGTGATATTTTATCCTGTAATGTATAGTTTAGCTGATGTATGAGGTTGAATTTACCTTGTTCTGTTTGGTGTATAGTAGCTGAATTATCTTAATTTTTGTCTAGTTTTTAGAGTATATTGTCTAGTTTTTAAGACATATTGTCTAGTTTTATTATCAAACATGAACATAATTGTCTAGGAAGTTTTGTCTAGTTTTTAGAGGATATTGTCTAGTTTTTAAGAAATATTGTCTAGTTTTATTATCAAACATGAACATAATTGTCTAATGAAATATTGTCTAGTTTTACTATCAAACATGAACATAATTGTCTAGGAAGTTTTGTCTAGTTTTTAGAGGATATTATCTAGTTTTTACGAAATATTGTCTAGTTTTATTATCAAACATGAACATAATGTCTATGAAGTGTTGTCTAGTTTTTAAGAAATATTGTCTAGTTTTATTATCAAACATGAACATAATTGTCTAGGAAGTTTTGTCTAGTTTTTAAAGAATATTGTCTAGTTTTTAAGAAAATTTGTCTAGTTTTATTATCAAACAGGAACATAATTGTCTAGGAAGTCTTGTCTAGTTTTAAATATTCTATGTTTTAGTAGAAATTGTATATGTTTTTTTTGATGTTTTTGTTGTATGTACTAGGTTTTCGTAAAAATGGTGGCCGAACAAAGAAATTGAAACGTTGTGGAAGAAGGTGTCTACGAGTGTGATGAAAGCTATTTTGTAGATTTATTTAATGTTTTTAAAAATACATGTATTTTTATAGGTTGTAAAATTTTGATTATTTTGTATACTGAAATTTATTGTTTGATGAATGAAATTGAAGTTCATGTTTATTTTTCTAATTTTTTTTATTGGATAAATAGGTTGTTACTAATGTATGCATGTTAAACATAGACATTTTTACGATAAACATAGACAATTTGATGACAAAACTAGACAATTTGATGTAAAAATCATAACATGTGGATTTGGATGAACATTTATGAGCTAAGTAACTTATTTTTTAAAAAAAGAATCATGGTTGACCCATTGGGTCGACCATAAAAAATTAGACTGTCTAGTTTTTAAGGTAAATTGTCTAGTTTTAACGTTTAAGTGGACTTTTTGGACTTTCCTATATATAGGGGGTCTTTCGCAAAACGGACTCTCTATTATTATCATTTCTCTTTATCTCATTATAGACCACCTAATAAATTTAAAAAAAAAAAAAACCACAAAAGAAGCCAAGAGTCCATGAATTAGCGGGTCACCATCAATTGATCCAGTTCAGGGTTATAACGGGTCACCCAAGTTTATATATATATATATATATATATATATATATATAAAAGCTAATTACAACCCAATTACTATCCATCTCTCATTTTCTCATCATCGTTTCTTATTCGACGGCTGTCAATAACAAACCTAGAGACGTGAGGTTTCAAGGTGACACCGGTGTGGTGCCGACCGAAGGAACTCCGATACTCAAGTTAAAAACTCGTAGAATATGGTAATTGAAAGAAGGAAAGAGAGGGATAGATGATGAGAGTTGACTTATCCTGTTGATTGATCGGTTCGGTAAAGTATGAACGAGTACCGGTTAAGAACTAGTTGACCTTGTCGGCATAAGCTAGTTGATGGTCGTGGGAAGGTGATGGATGATGGTGAGTCAGGGAGAAATTTACTCCCTCCGTCCCGCAGAACTTCATATATTTGTCATTTTTAGCCGTCCAACAGAACTCCATACATTACCAAAAAAGGAAGCTACCCCATACCCAACAAATTATAAACAATCTCAACTTTACATTCAAATTACATATTTTGCCACTAAAAGTACACTTTTTCCCACCTTTTCTATATTATATCATTACTTTAAATTTTCGCATAAAACTGCGCGATAACCTTAATGTATGAAGTTCTCCGGGACGGAGGGAGTAGTTTATAAGTATTCTTTCCTTACCTTTTTTTCTTTTTCTCTTTTGATGAGAGTTGACTTATCCTTTTTTTTCACTCTTGATGTAATTTAGTTTACAAGTATCCTTTCCTTAATAAAAAAAAGAATAATATTCTAAAAAAATAGTAATAGAAGAATAGATTAGGACCTCATAAGAAACTAGGTGAGATAAAAAAAAATTGAAGAGAGAAATAAGAAAAGAAAGGAGCTAAACAAGTGTTTTGCCATCAATCACATTCTCTCTCACACACTAACGTCTTAAAAATATTTACCTGCATTTTGTTTTCTTTTCTATTTTTCTACTCCAACAGCAAACACACTGCTCCATCATTGTTCATCTTTCCCACATCTCTTCAACCTGTGTAAGCCAACTTTTCTCTCTTTTTTGTATTTTTTTTCCTCATGGAGGAGATCAAAGGTTCACTACCATATCTCTGTGCTTTTTGCTTGTCATCATGCCCGTATTATTATTGCTACTTAAATTTTTATATAAAGATATTTTCAAATACATATAAATATATAGAGATTTATAGATTTATCAATCAAATCATTATTGGATGTTAATATCCATGACTTCACACAAAATATTGATGCTCTGGATTATAACTTGGTGTCAATTCGTCTTTTTTATCTTTATATAAGACCGTCTAGAAGAATAGTTGGTAGTAATGGAATATTCTTTGTATTTGATTTCAAAATGTGAATGAAATACTTTTTTTTTTTTTGGAAATTCTCAAAAGAGAGGCGTTACTTATATTTTCTCTAAATGGGGCCTTATGAAACGTGCTAACAACTTCTGATTTTGAAAAGTTATAGGTATTGGATTTCTTAAAATATTGGATGAAATAATGGGAAATCAAGCATCACATTGAGGCACTAATATGAAAGGGAATTCTCCTGCTAGTGCAAGAATGAACAAAAAATCCAACTCCTCAAAAGACACTCCTCCTCCTTCTTCTTCTTCCCCCGACTCTCCATTAGAAACTCCATTTTATGACGATAAAACCTCTTGGAGCACAACATCGTCCCCCGACCATATAGATAGCAGAACTATATCTTTCGGCAACTCTTTCCCTTCGAAAACAGGAGCACCTCCGGCCCAAGTGATGGAACCAGCTTCCAAGTCTATGTATAGGATACCGTCTTCAGTTTTTGCTCGAAGCAAGTCAAGTTCACCAATGGAATGGAGCCTGGCTTCTAATGATTCCCTTTTCAGCATCCATACGGGTGGTAATATGAGTTTCAGCAACGAGAATTATTCAAGGCGGATGGCCGAAGTTAGTGAAGCAGCAAATGTTTCTGAAATGGGACGACTAACCGAAGCATCAATAAAGGGAGGCACAATCAGGGAAACTAACCACGATAAATCAATAGTTGAGGGACGATGTTCTCATCATTCAGACCGGAGTAACATCAGCACACGATCTTTTGCATTTCCAATGTAAGTGGGGTCTACTTTATATTGTTGAATTATCACACATCGCTTGTTAGAAGATTCTAAAGTTGATATATAAATTGGATAACATTCTGATTATACTCAGATTAGCAGGAGGCTTACATGACAGTACTAGTCCGGTAGGCATAGAGAAACAACAGAAGCAGTCCAAATCGGAGTCATGTCTGAAGCAAGACCCGGAGCATCAGACAGGAATAGGAAATAATGTAGGCCAATCCAGCTGGTGCTCTTGCTTCCCATGTCGCTCCCTGTTTTAGTTTTTCTCAATGGAACGAACCAATTGCACAAATATTCGTGACGATTTCTTCATTCTTCTCTTCATGAACCAATGAATGATGACCACACAGGTTCCTTCTGCTAGATGTATTAATCTGTAAGGACTATATTGCTGCTAGTCCAGTATTAGCTTCTGATGCTTTTGTGTACCACAGTTTGCATCTGCACATATACATTTATGCCTCTCAAGTAATTTATTCATGAAACTTAAGTTTCTGCTAATTAACGGCACAAATGGTCACTTAAGTATACTAGGCTGCCACATGCAAGTAAGCTTTTGTTGGTCATGGCGAATCCAGTCTAACGTTTGTCAAGTTTGGCAAATTTAGTACAAAATGTCTCACTAAGTCAACCTACACGTGAATTTGATGACGTGGCGAATCGAACCGACGAACTAAGACGCTCCGTTCACGAACTAACTGCCACATCACTAATGAATGACGTCATGTTCATATTTTCAATAAAAAATTCAATTAAAAAAGCATTATTAAATTTTAGAAAAAAAATTAACTGTAAAAAAGAGAATAAAAAACATCTGTTAATTAGTAAAAAAGCTCCAATAGTACAACATGTTATTACATCTCGTCATTTACCCCAAACCAAACAGTATGATATGTACCTTTAAGTCCGCCACCAACTTCACGACTCAAGACGATCTAGACGATTCGGATGAAGGAACGAAGAAACTGTCTGTCGTAACCATGGTGTTCGTCGCCATAACCCTCAAAGACCGGCTCCCAGTATTCTGTCGCCAACACATCTCTCCAAGAAGACCGAGACAGGAAGTGGAGAGGTCTGACCCCCAGTATCCTAGTTTCGGAATTTGTCTACATCAAACGACTATTGTCCTTTTTAAGGACCGCCATCAGGACAGAGTCCGAGACACAAGACTGATGGGCCATACTAAGACACGTCACCTATCCGAGCGTAGCATAAACGCGCCTCCCTAAATTACGTGTCACTATCTCGCTAGGCCGACCAGACTCCAGGATGTCAGAGGCATGTCCCCAGAGCTCACCACTATAAATAGGTGGGCATTTACTCCTCATAATGGCAAGCAAGTACTTCTCAATATTCCACTCTCTAGGTTTTGAGATCCGAGCCCCAACTTGAACAACCTCTTAACTTGTTGAGTCCGAGCCCGGTTTGTCTTAACTAGGCAAACCGGTCCAAAAGGGTCTAACCTCTTATCCTTTTGATTACAGATTATCCATCCAAGTGTTCAAGTGACAGACCCATATTCAAGGACGGACCATCACTAAGGAAAGGACAACTTACTGAGAGACCCATTTCCTCTAGACGGACTGTAACCTATAGCCGGACCTCTAGACTTAAAGATCTTGGACTGAATCTTGACGAACTAAAAGAGTCATTCCTGAGCTCCAGACGGACTCCTCAATGACCGAGACCTAGACTGACTAATTCAGTTTTACCCTACATCATAGTAAAACACACATAAACCCTAAACAAACCCTTGGTCCTCCAATCACTTTGCCACCAACCTACTCACCAGAATTGAAGAAGATGGCAACGTTCCGTGAATGTCTGCCGCACTTGAAACTTAGAATGAAGAAAGTGGAGGAGAGGAGGAATCTGCAGGTGTCCGTGATGATGAATTTGAAGGCGAAAAGTAACAGAAACAACAACAAAATGAATCGATCTTACACATCATACGCGCATTTCAAATATCTTCTTCCAGGATTCTGTTCCGTCCAAGAACAAATTCGATTTGCAATAACTCTGCATAAGCGTATAAGCCTCTTCTCGTTGGAGGATCATCGCTTGAACTAGAGGACGACATTGGAAGTGTGAATCGAGTTCAATTTTGTGTCTTTTTGCTACAATGGAGTGAGTATAAATTTCTAGGGCTCTTGATTTTTCAGTTTGGGCATAAATTGGAGGCTGTTGTGTTTGTAGTTTTTTTTTTTTGTTTTTCCAGTCGTTAGACTACTGGAGTTTTTTTACTAATTAACTTATTTTTTTGTTTTCTTTTTGCAGTTAGAATTTTATTTTAAATTTAATAAATTTTTTAATTCAATTTTTCACTGGAAATATGAATATAACGTTATTCTTTAGTGATGTGGCAGTTAGTTCGTGTATGGAGCGTCTTAGTTTGTCGATTCGATTCGTCACGTCATTAAATTAGCTTGTAGGTTGACTTAGTGAGACATTTTGTATTAAATTTGTCAAACTTGACAAACGTTAGACTAGGTTCGTCATGACCAACAAAAGCTTACATGCATGTACCAGCCTAGTATACTTAAGTGACCATTTTTACCGTTCTCCCATTGAATGTGGGCTAAATGAAAATTTGGTCACAACCAACAAAAATTGATGGCAAACTGAAGAAAAAAAATTGAATATAATGATTCTTGACCAGACAATTGTAAAACTATAATAAAGTGTGTTATTTTTCACATACTGCTAAAGTTGTCATATTTTAACATCAACAAATTTAAAATGATATTGTAATAGTCTGAAGCTCTATCAACAATGTTGGTCCAGATAACGGCAAAGTAAAACACTAGAGGGGGGGGGGTGAATAGTCTTTTAAAACTTTTGTCGATAACAAATATTTCTCAGATATCTGAATGGATATCTGATACTTAGAATCAGAGTGCAGAAGACTTAATAGAGATAAATGTAGAAACAGTTAATAAGTGTGTGTGTGTGTTGCTGAAGTATAAATACAGAAAAGTAAATGACACAGCAAGTATAGTGGTATCTGGAGGTGGCGTAATCCTCCAACTAATCCACTTCGGTCTATCAGAGACCTAGAATTCACTAGAACAGATATTTGAGATAACCTTACAAAAATCCTATTCTAAGATTCTGAACAATTGGTTCCCAACCAAAAGTTCCCCCTGAGTTGTTCCCTAGCTTCTTCAGCCAAGTACTTCCTATACTCAGAAACCTTTGAGTTGTTCCCTAGCTTCCCAAGCTAAGTACTTCCTATACTCAAAAACCTTGAGTTGTTCCCTAGCTTCCCAAGCTAAGTACTTCCTATACTCAAAAACCTTGGAGTTATTCCTTAGTTTCCCAAATCAAGTACTTCCTATACTCCAAAGAACCTTGAGTTATTCCCGATTTTTCAAACTAAGTACTTCATGTACTCCACGCGGTTTTGGTGTTGGTTTGATTTGAGTTGTCGATGAGCGTCTTAATAACTTTTCATTATTCGATAGCTCGTGAACTAAGTTACTTAATATACTTTACAGTATGGTATCTAGTTCGATTTCTTGACCTAAGTCTTATGATATCTGCTCAAGAGAATGAATCTCGGATAGTCGATCTTTTGATTCAACTCCTTCACGATAGCTTTGCTTGTTTAGGATCGTGACACTTAGAACTTCAATGTGTTTACTCAAGATCACAAGCTTTAGTCGCAACAGAAAGCTTTGATAATAAGTAAGAAGCTTTGAGAGAGTAAGATCAGAGATCGTAAGTTTCAGCAGATTCGGTTACGAGTTCGTGTTCAATGTGTGTCTCTCAAGCTGTCTAAGTGTTGATATTTATAGATGAACTTGAGTGCCGTTTGGATAGTATCCGTTAGGCTCAAATTCAAACTATCGATATCTGTGTGTATAATCTTGGCAGGGTTTTGTCTTCTTCTCGAAGTTGTCGTTGCTTTTACTCGACATCTATGTCCGTGCATTAAATGCATTGTACTATACTTTTGTCCTGTAGTGTCAACGGAATTATGCTTTGTATCAGAGACTAGACTTGTTGTCTGATTCTTTGCATATCCTTATCTTCATTCTTCAGATACCACTTGTTACACTACAAAAAATCTGGCCTGTAGCGACGGATAGATCCGTCGCTACAGGCCATCTATCCGTCGCCCCAGCTCTGGCGACGGATAGAAAATCCGTCGCCTCGAGGCGTGGCGGCGGATAACAATCCGTCGTCCAATTCGCGATTGACCTTTTTTTTAAATTGATAATGGGCGACGGATAGATTCTATCCGTCGCTTCCACGTAACGGATAGATCTATCCGTCGCCCCATTTCAATTTTTTTTTAAAAAATAAAATCCGTATTCGAATTTTTATATTCGTATACGGATTAATTCGTATCCAATTTGTATTCGTATACGAGATATTGATTTGTATTCGTATACGTATTAATTTGTATTCGAATTTTTATATTAAATATCAATTTGTATTAAATGCAGTGCGGTGGTGGTGGGAGGAGAAAGGTGGTGCAGTGGTGGCAGTGGTGGTGGCGCGGTGGTGGTGGGAGGAGGAAAGGTGGTGGTGGTGGTGGGAGGAGAGAGGTGGTGGTGGTGGTGGTGGAGATGGTGGTGGTGCGGTGGTGGTGGGAGGAGAGAGGTGGTGGTGGTGGAGATGGTGGTGGTGCGGTGGTGGAGATGGTGGTGGTGCGGTGGTGGTGGGAGGAGAGAGGTGGTGGTGGAGATGGTGGTGGTGCGGTGGTGGTGGGAGGAGAGAGGTGGTGGTGGTGGTGGTGCGGTGGTGGAGATGGTGGTGGTGCGGTGGTGGAGATGGTGGTGGTGCGGTGGTGGTGGGAGGAGAGAGGTGGTGGTGGTGGTGGTGGAGATGGTGGTGGTGCGGTGGTGGTGGGAGGAGAGAGGTGGTGGTGGTGGTGGTGGAGATGGTGGTGGGAGGAGGATGGTGGTGGAGGAGGTGGTGGTGGAGGATGGTGGTGGTGGAGGAGAAAGGTGGTGGTGGGAGGAGGAGGAGAGGAGAAATGGAGGAGAAGTGGTGGAGGAAAGGAGGTGGTGGAGGAGATATATGGTTTTTTTTTAGGCTTTTAGCGACGGATAGATCTAGATCTATCCGTCGCTAACTTTTTTTTTTTTTTTTTCGGCTATAGCGACGGATAGATCTATCCGTCGCTATTTTTAACGAAGGATAGATCTATCCGTCGCTAATTTTTTTTTTTTTTTTTTAAATCTTGGTCAACGCTCTGTAGCGACGGATAAACTTATCCGTCGCTACGACAGATAAGTGTCAAATGCATGAACAGGCGACGGATAGAATCCGTCGCCCCGTTTGGCGATCCGTCGCTACAGGGGCGACGGATAAAATCCGTCGCCCCTTTCCGTCCCGTTACAGCAGAATTCTTGTAGTGTTATTTATTGAAACAACTTTGTTTGCAATATATGTTTCTTTTTCAGAAACGAGTTTAATCGCTCAAGGTATCTGAGAATAGATATCTGTGGACACTTTCCTCGTCTTCAGATATGTATCTCATTTCTCAGATATCTCTTGTGACCTGATTTGTTTGAAGCTTTGCGTCTACAAGATATCTGGCTAAGATATCTGAATAACAGATTTAGTAATCTTGTGCAGTTTTCTTCAAGTCTTCAATAGTTGTTGAGCTTTCTGCTTGGATGTCTTCTTCTTGGTCTTCTCTTCATAAAATAAAAATTACAATTTGAGACCTAACATCCTATACAAGATTAGCTAGACTATCATACTTAGTGGGTTTCCTCTTTTACAATGTTCAAGTGAACCAAGAGTACTAATCACCTTTCTGAGACTAAGATAAGTCATCATGTTGCTGAACAAAATCTAAACAGATATTCTAACAAAATATCTAACAAATTTCCCCCATTTTGATCAGTCAACGATGACTATCTTCCCTATTACAAATCTGGATGAGGAAACAATCCACCACTTAATCATTTCTTAAGATCTTTCAAATCATATAATTAAGTGCAGAAAGTAGACATCAACCAAATCACAAGGTGTGATCTTTGCTGACAAGTTATCTTTTATAGAATACTATCTGAGAGTAAGTTCTTCAGATAAGTCGCAACTAAAGATTACGATAACTTAAATACATGATCTGATTAAGCTCGAAGAGATCTGACCAAAATTACATAGTAAATTAGGACAACAGGAGTAACCAAGCTCCAAGTAAACATCCTAAAGAACTAGTCTTCAAGTCTTCAATCTTCAAGTCTTCAATAAAATTTCTATGGATCAGTCTGCAAATTTCCTATCTCCAAACCTTTTGATGTCATCAGAATAATCATAGAGAAGAGTTCTGACAAGCATCTTGGTGTCTCTGGCAAATCCACAGACTTCTTTGTAGGTTTTGGTAGGATTTTTCTTTGAAAAATGCTTGACCCATAGGTACTTTCCCCACTTCCAGGCATGCTCTATTCTGATATCTGAAAGCTTGAAGTATCCATAGATAATCTTCAGATATCTGATGTCACCCTTGTATTGATCTTCTGTCAGATAGAACGACTCATAGGATTCCACAGCATGTCTTGGTCTTGTGCCTGTTCCTGTGATATTCAGAATTTTGTGCACATCATCTGGCTTTCCATATGGACAATCATCAGAGAGGTCCTTCTTCATGGCTTCAGTTCTCTTGACAACTTCAAAATCCAACCATGCTTTGATGTGATTGGTGTTGATCAAGGTAGGTTTATTCTTTCTCCATGCCATAAGCTGTTTGAGGATTGGTTCTGGAAATCTTGAATTTACCAATAGATGCTTCAGTTCCAGAATCCAATAGCCATTTTTCTGATTGATGCACCTGTAGACAGAGGAATCATTGTCATACTTCACATACTCAATTTTGGCTTCTTCTGGCCTGAGTGGAAGTTGACTTTGTCTTTGTTCAGCTCTCAGTCTGTTCCTTTTCTGTCTTGAATTCTCTTTGGGGTTGTTGCTTGAAGAACTACCACCCTGGATAGACTTGGTATTTCGGAGGGTGTTTTAGGCGCTAGGGCTTTGCGGCTATGGGCTCGATTAGGCTTTCAAGTTTCCTTTTTACGTGAAGAGGAGCTTCATCTTCATCGATCTCTTCATCATCTTCATCAAGATCAATTCTTGTGAGATCTTTGCACCTTCTTCATTGCCCTGGGACTTGATTTGACCTTCTTCTTCTTCTTCAGAAGATTCATCAATCCCTCTAACTTGTCTTCTCCTTGGAGCCTTGGTAATCCTTGGAGGTTTCTGTGCCATGGCCCTTGTTATCATTTTGGTTCCTTCAGTAGGTTTCTGGGAAGCAGCTTGGCTTGAGGAGGATTCATAGATTACAGTGGTGGTGGGAAGTTTTCTTCTTCCTTTCTGGCGACACCGACTCGATTTCTTCTTGTTTTCATCTCCTTCTTCCCATTCCCACGACTTTGAGGTCCAGATTTGTACTTTCTTTCCCCTTAGTCATTGTTGGCTGACTCAGTCTCATAAAGGAATCTGAGAGAGAGTCAAAATGCCCTTGTAAATAGTTGTAGGCAGTGACCAACTTCTGAAGTTCGGCTTTGAGCTCTTGATTTTGCTTGATAAGTCCGTTGTCCTTATCAGTGAGCTCTTGATGGGCTAGGATGGCATCTTTTCGGCGGTGTAACTTGCCTCTTGAAAAGCTTTTTCAGCTAAAGACACATCATCGTCCCTTGTCATTCCCAGATCTTTCTGAGCAATGATCATGCTAGTTGTTCTCTGAGTGATGAGCTCAGTGAACTTTCTCATTTCAGAGGGGACTGAGGCAATTAATTCCTTGTTTTGTGAAGACATCTCCTTATTCAGAGTAGCTAGTACTTGGTACCTGCTCATGTACTCTTGAGAGTGGACGTTTGGCAGTTTGTTGAAGATTGTAGGAGCAATCAACTTTCTTTTTAAGTGAGAAACCGCTAGATGTTCATGGCGGTGTCCTGCCAAGGTCTTGTCTTCTTCATCATCTGAGGGATTAGCCCAGTGATCTTCATCCTCTTGGACATTTTCATCAATTGTATCAAGTCCAAAGAACCATCTCGTAGATTGGTTTCTTTCCTTTACGGGAGGAGGATGGTACTTCTTTCAAGATGATGCGACCTTAGCATCATGCTTGACTTGAATACTTCTTGATGATCGAGTTCTTTGGCGATCTCATGCACAACATCCCGTAGCTCGTTAACCGCAGAGTAAGCATTCATTTCTTTGAGGTATTGATCTTCTAGTTGATCAAGCCTTTCTCTGGATTGAGCTATTTGATCTTCCAGTTGAAGATGGAGCTGTTGTTCTTCTTCCAACGGTTATGCGAGTTGAGCACTTCAGTCCGAGTGTTTATTATTTTCGATTGTTTTCTTGTAAAGCTCAACTACTTGCTCAAGAGGGAACTGCGTGTTGGTGAGAAGATGGATGAGTAGATTTACGAGGTGATGAAGACGGAGATTTACTGAAGTCTTCTCGGTTTGCTTTTAAAGAATCGAGGCATTGTTTCTCTGTGAAATTCCTCCGGTTCTTGGTGCAGGAGCATCATCATCATCCTTTTTATCATTATCATCCTTTTGGTGATGATTAGTGGGAGGTTCATCAAAGAAATTTTCATTCATTTCTTCCTCCTCATCATCTTCGAGATACAAGATTGATCACTTGGGATAGTGATCTTACCCATTAACTTCTTCTTGTTCAGAAGGTATGAATTGCAGAGTTTGGGGCAGAACTGGCTTGAATGCCATCTGTAATCTTGTCTGACCATCTGCCTGCTCAAAGGCTTGTAGCAAACTGTGCGCCACTTCTCTGGAAAAGTCCTTGTGTAGTAGAATCATGTGTTGTTCTGTAGCGAACATTGCTTGGACATATGTTTCCAGGTCAAGAGCTCGTGCCCGTCTGGTTGGTTGATCAGTTATTCTCAATATTTAGAGAGATCAGAGCACCTTAACTTCTGCCATTTCTTGAAGCATTGAATGTGCTTTGGCAAAGTGTGAGCTTTGAAGAAGTGAAGTAGGTCCCTTGTTTCTTCAATGGGAACCTGCTTTGCATCAGTTTGAGCCTGAAAGAAAGAGTTTTGAGTGAGTTTCAAAACTTTGGTAGATATCTGAGTAGAAGTGTAGTTTAGTTTCTGAGTTACCTGAGTATGAACATCAGGCTCAGATACTTGTTCTATTGGTGTCTCAGATATCTTGTGGTGAGGTGGAGACTTGGAAGTCTGGTCCTCATCAACCTTTCTTTCTTGAACCTTAGAATTAGCATTATCACAATACTTAGGAATTTTTATCAAGAAGAACTTTAAGTGACAAGTCAGATATCTGAGAGGTCAATTACCTCCATGGGAGGCTCAGATACTTGTCTCTCAGAGACTTGTACAGTCTCTGGAGTCTTTTCTTGTGATGAAGGCCTTGATGCCTCATCAATTTCCATATGTGCAGGGGATGTCGCAACTCTGTCCCCTTGCACTTCTGCTTCTGATTGAGCCTGTAAGTAGATAGTATTGAATAATTTAGAGGAAGTTTTAAGATAACCCAGGCTGAAGAGTACTTATCACTGATTTTCATATACCTTCAAGTTTAAAGGCTCAGTGATGAGTTCTTAAGAAACCTTGTTGGTTTCTGGGTTTGTCTCTGGCATTTCTGCCTTATCTTCTTCCATCTCAGTTGGAGCCTGTGGCACAGGCTCAAATTTCTCAAGAGTTGAGGTTGAAGGAACCTCTTTTTCAGTATCTGAGGTAAGCTTTTCAGCTTCCTCTTGTTTTTCCGTTTCTAACTCAGCCTGTAACAAAGAAATTCTTATAAGGTAACAAGATTTATAAGTACAAAAATTTTCACAAGGTAAGAGTTAAACCAGTCATTTACCCGAGCAGTTTCAGGCTGATTGGTCTCTGGAACTTGTGACCTTTCTATACATTGGTCGTCTTGTCCCAGTTCAGTTTCTTTGTTTGAAGTTTCTGGTACTTCACACCTTCCCTGAGTATGCAACTCGATTGCCTCCTGGTTGATCATTACGAGTAGATGTCTCGTTTGATCCCTCTCATTAAGTTAGAACACGCTCAATTCTGGATTTTCTTGACATCTTGTATTCTTTGGTATTTCAAAATGGAGTTCATTTACCATTTCATCAACCACTTGTGGCTGTTGTGGTTGTTGTGTTTGTGGTTGTTGTGGTTGTCTGGAAGCAGAAGATTGATCAGTTGAATGTTCTTCCAGATTCTTAGATGTGGCATTTCCATCAGCATCTGTCAATACTAAGATACCACTCATCAGGGCTTTGTGAAGTTGTGCAAGAGAGTTATTCCCTGATGATGTGTTTGCACCAACAACCTTTGCTATAGTCTCAGCAACCTGTGGTGTAGGTTCTTCTTCAGATACCTTATCACCAGTTACTTTTTCAGTAACCTTAGCCCTCTTTGTTCTTTCTAGGACTTGAGAGATGACTAGTTCATCATCTTCATCGTCAGAGCTCTCATCAGCATTGGGAACTGATTGGTCCATTATTCCTGCGGTTTCTGCAGATGGGGTTTGGTGTTTTTCACCACTTTTGGCAGCATTCATGAGTTCATCAGCAAGGCTTTCTGCATTAGTCGCAACATTTCTGAAAGCACTTTCTCTTGCTGAGTCTACTTGTTCAGTAGGTGATAACTCTTTTGCAGCATTAATGAGTTCATCTGCCATGTTTGTAGATTTCTGAGAATTGACAACCTCTTTGGGTGTGTCTTCTGATTTGCCAGCAGACTTCTTTCTTGAAGTTCTGGGCTTCTTGGTCGCAACCTTTTCTTCAGATATCTTTTCAGATTTTCTCTTCTTAGGACCTTTCTGAGACCCAGTAACCTTTTTCATCAGATTTGTATACTCATATTTGTAGAGTAAGTTACTGTTGGCTATTTCAGCCGTCTCTCTGAGCTCAATGCCAAGCTTTTCCAGCAAGTAGCATATCTTCAGACCATATCCTACTGTGGCCTTTGGCTCAGCTAGTCCTTTAACAATCTTAGGCTCGAAGCCTTGAATCTTCTTCACAAATTTCATGAAGGCGTACTTTCCCCAGTTGAAAGGGTTTTCCAGCCTTTTGTTTTGTTGATTCAGCAAGAACATCATGATCCATCGTTCTTGGCTTATCCGTCAAGACACCTCCTTGTAGACCATCAAAGCATCGTGAAGAATGCAAGCGGTACATCCCGGTGAACCACCAACGGATGTCTGGTTCGGATGTCAGCAAGCTTGAACTCAGTGGGTGTATCTGATTTCTCAAGATCACACACATCACTGTAAAGTTCTTTAACACCTTCAAGGAGTTCCTCATCCTTGGTGTTTATTTCAAAATCCTTTCCAAGATTTTGAACCTCAAACAACTTACAGAAAGTTGTTAAGTCCAGAAGGATTTCCTTTCCTTGGACTGAGGTTTTGATAGACACTATTTAAGGTGCCTTGGATACACAGGAAATAATCCTGGAGTTGTTGTAAAATTCCAACACATCAAGTGATGAAATTCCACTAGGGCGAGCAGATAGAAAACCCTTGATTTGTGCCTTTTCAAGCATGTCAAGAATCAATTTTCTGTCACTTTGGTTTTCTATTGCAGCAGTGAGGTATTCCTCAACCTTGGCACCTCCCCAAATCATTCTGTGACTTGAAGTCCAATGGTCAGGATTTAAAGCTCCTACCAGTCGATTGTTAACAATAACCAACTCTGGTGCTTGCTTTTCAGCAGTACCAGTGGAAGATTGGGATTTCTGTGTAGAAGTGCTCTTGGAGGCCATCTCTTTATATAGTAAGGATTTGAAGCTTGTGTTTGAAAGAGATTCGATTGAGTGATTCTTTTCAGAAAAACTTAATCAAGAAATGCAGAGATTTTAGAGAAGTTGCAGAGGATTAGGAGAAGGTTTTTGCTGTTTTGATGCAAGTTGAAATTTCGGATTAGGCAAAAGTGATTTCATTTGCCAAAATCCTATATATATAGCAAGTGAATCTCAACAGACAAATACATACAAATTGATTTTGTGTATACGTATCTGTGATTTGCAAACAGGCGTGAGCAAAAGCTAGTTCGGCATTAAATGCTTAGTGGGCCATGTCTGAATGTCAACAGTCCACTATTTACTGTGAATTAATTTCTGCCGTTAAGATCAAGCGCTTGAATTCATCAAGGGTCACCATTGCTTCTCCAGCAATGATCACAATCAACAAGTGTAATTGTGCCCATTTAATGAATTTTGGCTATTAGCTATCTGAATCACAATTCTGTTTGAGCAAGGACACTGTTCGCATCTGAATCTGTCTTATACTTAGGATTCTCCCAAGTTTTTCATCAAGATAGAAATAGTGCGAGATTCAAGAGAGTAGTTGACTGCAGATAGTTATACTATTCTCTTTTGTGTTTCCCGTTCATAAAGTGATTCAGATGTCTGAGTTCCCGTCTCAGAGATCTTAAGCTATCTTTTTTTTTTTTTTTTTTAGCCTTTTTGACTTCTGGGTTCCCTTTCCAGATACCTCTTCTCTGGATGCCCGTTCCAGATACCTCTTTTCTCTTTTCTGGATACCGTTCAGATACCTCTTCTCTGGATGCCTGTTCGGATACGAACTTTTCGGTTCATTGGTAGTTCCATTAGTCCAAGACTATGTCTTAAGGCTAAGAATCTACTTTCTTGTAGTGGCTTAGTGAAGATATCGCAAGTTGGTCTTGATTCAATCTTGAGTATCTCTATTGCCTTTTCAACATGGTCTCGATGAAGTGATGTCTAACATCAATGTGCTTTGTTACGGCATGAAATTTAGGATTCGTGTAATCGCAATAGCACTTGTGTTGTCACGGAAAATGGGAGTTTTCTTCTCATCGAGTCCATAGTCTTTAAGTTGTTGTTGTATCCACAATTTGTGTTGCACAACAACCAAAGACAATATATTCAGCCTACGTGGTAGAAGTTGCAATTGAGTTTTGCTTCTTGCTAAACCATGAGATAAGTCTAGTGCCCGACAAGTTCACGAGGTGCTTTTCCTATCAAGCAATGATCCAAAGATAATCAAAGATCGATTACCCAAAACTCAATCCACTTTCTTTAGGATACCACAATCCTACATCTACTGTACCCTTCACATACCTTAGTATTTTCATAGCAATGTTGTAGTGTGTTTGCATTGGATTTGTCTGAAATCTAGCACATACTCCAACGGCATATTGAATATCAGGTCTACTTGCAGTGAGGTAGAGTAGTGAACCTATCAATTTCCTATACTTATGTTCTTCAACACTCTTATCTGATTCAGTATAGGTCATTTTGGTTCCAATGCTCATAGGTATCTTAGCATTCTTTTCAGAAGGCTTAAAATTGAATTTTGTGAGCATGTCTTTCGCATACTTTGTTTGACTAATGAATATTCCATCATTGAATTGCTTGACTTGCAATCCTAGGAAATAATTCATTTCTCCCATCATGCTCATCTCAAACTTGTTTTTCATGAGATTTGCGAAGTCATTACAAAGTTGCTTGTCCTTAGATCCAAATATGATGTCATCATCAACATATACTTGAACTAAGAGTAGTTTCCCATCATGATTTAAGGTAAATAAAGTTTTATCAACTTCACCTTTCCTGAAACCACTTTCCAGAAGGTATTTGGCCAAAGTGTCATACCATGCTCTTGGAGCCTGTTTCAGTCCATACAGAGCTTTCTGTAGTTTATAGACCATTCTACTTTCTGAGGAAACTTCAAAGCCAGGTGGTTGCTCAACATACACTTCTTCTGCAAGTTCACCGTTTAGGAATGCGCTTTTGACATCCATCTGATAAACTTTGAAATTTTTATGAGTCAAAGGCTAGAAAGAGTCTTATTGCATCCAATCTGCAACGTGCATATGACTCATCAAAATCTAAGCCTTCATCAAGGTGAATCCTCGCAACCAATCTTGCTTTGTTTACGTTATTTCACCGTTTCATTCATTTTGTTTCGAAAACCCACTTAGTTCCAATCACGATATTCCTTCTATAAATGGAACTAGTTTCACTTTGTTTCTCTCAAATTGATCCAACTCTTCTTGCATTGCGTAGATCCGTCTTGGTCTCCTAATGCTTCTTCTATACCTTTAGTTCGATATTCGAGATGAAACATCCAAAGAGAGAATCGATATTCACTATTGCTTCCTAGTCCTAACACCTAGATTAATTGGTCCAATTATATCCTTTGTAGGATGATCTTTGATCCATTTCATCAAAGGTTTGGTGCTAGTAGGATCAATATCCAAGTGATCCGAATGTGAATCACTAAGATTTTGATTGGATACTTTTTCAAGATTCCGAGATATCGACATATGGGAAATGTCATGGATATCGACACTTTTTCGGTTAGAGATATCGAGACATGCATTTCAAAGATTCTTATTTTCGATACCTCTTCATGATGAAGGTTCTCAAGAACTGTTCCATTTCTCGAAAACTCATAGGAATTCCTCATCATGTTTGTGAGTCATCTTGTTGTTACTAGGCTTTTCAAGCTTTTCACGCCGAGTCATCCTCACTTTCCATAGCGATGTTTTTCTTTTCGAGGTTCTTCTTTAGTATCCCTCAATAGTTCTTTGAATTTTCCGAGAGTTCATCAAGAGGAGGTGTTTTCTTACTTCCTTCATAGAATACAACATGAACCGATTCTTCAATTTTCTTTGTTCTTTTGTTGTAAACTCGTAAGCTTTCTTGCTTGTGGAATAGCCAAGAAAAACACCTTCATCTGCCTTTGGTTGAAATGTTCTCAGATAATCTTTCCCACTGTTTAGAACAAAACATCTACAACCAAATACTCTCAGATGTTTGATATTTGGGGGTCTACCAACCAAGATTTCATAGGGGGTCCTGTCATGGTGTTTGTTTATCAAGCATCTGTTCTGAGTGTAGCAAGCTGTGTTTACAGCTTCAACCCAATATATTTCACTTATCTCAGTGTCAGCTAGCATTGTCCTTGCAGCTTCTTTAAGGGTTCTGTTTTTCCTTTCTGCAACACCATTTTGTTGAGGTGTTCTTACAGAGGAAAGTTGGTGTTGTATACCTTTGCAGGTATAAAACTCCTTTATGTACTGATTGACAAACTCAGTACCATGATCTGTTCTGATTGCAGATACCTTTTCATTTTTCATGATTTCAAGCTTTTTCAAAGAAGTTTGGTATCTCCACCGGCATCGATTTGTGTTTCGAGAAAGACAACACAAGTGAATCTTGAGAAGTCATCTACAACAACGGACCATATTTCTTTCCGCATAACTAGTTACGATGATTCAAAAGATCCATATGTAAAAGTTGCAGTGGTCTAACACTAGAGTGTCTGATTTTGGACTTGAAAGAGATCTTAGATTGTTTCCCCATCTGACAGGCAGAACAGATACTATCCTTTCTGAAAGATGTTTTGGGAAGACCAACCACTAACTCTTTCTTGCAAGTCTATTCGTAGTTTTGAAATTCAAGTGACTCATTCTTTTGTGCCATAACCAGTGCTCTTCTGTGTGACCAGATTGACTCACCATGAGACATTCTTCAGTTGTGGCAGATGCCCAGTCGGCAACATAAAGACTGCCTTTCCGCCGACCAACTAAGACTGTCTGCTTTGACTCATTGTCAATTAGTTTGCAGTATTTAGCTTTGAATTTTATAGTAAAACCCTTGTCCGCAAACCGCTCATGCTAAATAGATTGTATTTCAAATCCTTAACATGTAATACGTCAGTGATTGTTAAAGTTCCCAATTTGACGTTGCCAAATCCCAGAGAGGGATTTAATTCTCCTCCAGCAAATCTGATATCTGGTCCTGTGTTGCAAGCTTTGTAGTCAACCAGATTTGCTTTGTCTCCTGTCATGTGCTTTCCGCATCCACTATCAAATAGCCATTGTGCTTTAGTCCAGGAAGCATTCTGCACACAACAGAAAACAGGAGATTAGGTTCTCATATCTTTGATGGAACCGTCAGAATTAAAAGTTCTTCCAGTAGGAATCCATTTTTGAATGAATTTCTTTGAAATATGCTTTTGTCTGACAGGAACATAAGGAGGAATTCTTTTTGAATGAAGGTTATCATTAGTAAGAATTATTTTCTTCCTTGGTGTGTCCCTAGGTGCTCCATATGATGCTTTCAGATACCTGTCAGGTTTCTGAGTTTGCTTTTCAGCAAACTTAGCCTTCCTTGCCAGATTTCTTCTAGCCCTGGCATTCAGATTTTCAGTGGCTTGATTTAACTTCCACTTCTGATAATTGCTTTGAGCAATTCTAGCCTTCAGCCATCGTTCTTGCTCCTGCTTGTACTCATGAGCAAGTTGTTTTCCGATGCCTTTGTAGCCAATACCGTTTCGAGCACTTGAAGCTATCTGAGATCTTTTCTCAGCAGCTTTGCTAGTCTCTGGTTGATCCAATTTCTTTCCAGAAAAAGTGACATGGGAGAATTTGCCAGCTCCTGCAATTCTACCTTTTTGAGAAACATAGCACTGTGGGTGTTTACACTTTTCAGTGTTGTGTTTCTTTTCGTAGACGCATCAACAGTTTTATTTTTGACTTGTTTTTCCCACAAAGGTTTAGTCGCAACTGCCTTTCCTTTGTCAACAATCTTTGTCTTTTCACCGATACTATAGATTGCATGGGAACCGTCTTGCTGAGTACTTACAAATGTTCTCTTTTCTTTACTCTTGTTCAGAGTAATAGAGCAATCTGTCTGAGTATTCAGCCCAAGTCCTTTCTTTTCTGAAGGATCTCTTAAGTAAGAGTGTACTTCAGTAAGAGTGTCACTAGCTTTGGCATAAGATTGAAAAGATAGTTCTTTCTTCTTGAGTTCCTTGTTTTCAAAGAGAAGATTTTCATAATTCTTTAGTAACTCAGCCATTGCTTCTTCATGTGACTTTTCAGTCTCAGATATCTGAGCTTTGAGAAATGCATTTTCAAAGATCCTTTCTCTCGATTCTTTAACTAATTGAGAATTTTCCTTTTCAAGAGAATTCTTTTCTTCAAGGTTTTGGCTCTAGCTCGGATCATTAGAAATTCTCTTTCATAGATGTCAAGTTCTTTTACGAGATTTTCTAGATTTTTATTTCCTCTTCATCACTTTCATAAGTGTAGTCAAGTATGTGTTACCTCATCACCATAAGACGCTTTTCTATGTTGAGATGTCCGTCCAATTTCAAAGAACTCCACACATTTCATTCTTCTTGAGGTCGATTATATCATGAGTAACTCCACATAGTTCGGTGATGGTAGGTTGAATCATCCGAATTGTCATCTTCGTAACTGTTTCAACGCCTAGAGCATCCATTGAATTTGGATTTTCTTTCTTTCTTGATTAACAAAGCTCGGCTTCTTCTCAAGATTCTTCTATCTTTCTTGTCTTTGTCCTTAGTTTGTTGAGGCGTGACAATCCTTCTTGAAGTGGCTGTTTTCGACAATAGAAACAGATATCGCTTCCAATTTACGCTTCTCAAGACATGATGCTTTCTGAGCTGGCTTGTTCAGCGAGCTCTGCATATTTTTGTAATGGTGATAGTTTGAGCCTAGATGCTTTTTCAGCTTCTCTTTGGCTTTTCTTCTCTCAATTTCTCGACTGACTAATTTACTCATTTGCTTTGCAGCAAGAGCATCCTCAGTCTCCTCCTTGCTTTTCTTCTTTTCAGAAGTTCCTTGATTAACTAGAGCAACATTCTGCAACTTTTCAGTTGTTTGTTCTCTCTGAGTTGTCTCATAGTCAACGGTAGCAAGATGAGAGAAAAGTTCCACTGGAGTGATATTTGGCATGCCTTGGTTGAAATAAAAGAATTTAGTATGCTCCCAGTTGTGGTTAAGACTTCTGACAATAGTCTTAATCTTTTCTGACTAAGAGTATCTATTGCTTTCCCCAAGTGCTGCCATATCACTCATAAGAGTGGTAAATCTGAAATCAAGTTCTTCCAGAGTTTCAGTGGGACCTTGTTTGAAATTTTGAAATTTCAACTTTAGAACTTCGAACTTGTTTTCCTTGGTTTTCTCAGTTCCGGCACAGATTTCTTCAATCAGTTGCCAGGCGACTTTCGCCGTTTTAGCACCC
This sequence comes from Plantago major, assembly GCA_026545765.1. Lineage (NCBI taxonomy): Eukaryota > Viridiplantae > Streptophyta > Magnoliopsida > Lamiales > Plantaginaceae > Plantago > Plantago major. The sequence goes on from CM048841.1 coordinate 31,146,049, forward strand.
CCACAGTTTACACTGTATGTGCTCTGGTGTCGATCTGATGATGATGTTACGAGCTTGACCATCCAGACGATTCCTCTTGGCATCTTCCGATGTCCAGAGTTCTCTGGGCTTTGGTTCGTAAATAATGTGACCAGTAGATCTTCCACTAGTTGACGCATCTGTTTGTGAAGACCCTTCGCTTTGATCTCTGTCTCTTCCATTTGAAACCTCCATGACTTGCTTAAGTTGTTGAATGACTATTGGGCCATTCTTTATTACTTCGATCATCTCGTCACTTATGGCTTCAAGGTGGAGCATCATGTTATTTTTCCATTTCTCGTAGTTCTCGGTTTGAGAACGGTGCATCACTCGAGACATACCGCACACTTAACACACAAATTAAATAGTCCTCAAAAGTGAACAACGTTCCTTCACCTATCTGGGATCTAGGTTCGGCGGAAGGTCGGTGAACCTCCGCTCGATACCACTTGTTGGTCAGAATAACGGCAAAGTAAAAGACTAGAGGGGGATGAATAGTCTTTTAAAACTTTGTCGATAACAAATATTTCTCGATATCCGAATGGATATCCGATACTTAGAATCAGTGCGGAAGACTTAATAGAGATAAATGTAGAAAGCAGTTAAGTGTGTGTGTGTGTGTTGTCAAGTATAAATACGTAAAAGTAAATGACACAAGTATAGTGGTATCCGGAGGTGGCGTAATCCTCCAACTAATCCACTTGATCTATCGAGACCTAAAATTCACTAGAACAGATATTTGAGATAACCTTACAAAATCCTATTCTAAGATTACGAACAATTGGTTCCCAACCAAAAGTTCCCCTGAGTTGTTCCTAGCTTCTTCACCAAGTACTTCCTATACTCGTAAACCTTTGAGTTGTTCCTAGCTTCCCAAGCTAAGTACTTCCTATACTCAAAACCTCGAGTTGTTCCCTAGCTTCCCAAGCTAAGTACTTCCTATACTCAAAACCTTGAGTTATTCCTTAGTTTCCCAAATCAAGTACTTCCTATACCCAAAGAACCTTGAGTTATTCCCGATTTTTCAAACTAAGTACTTCCCGTACTCCACGCCGGTTTTGGTGTTGGTTTCGGTTTGAGTTGTCAGATGAGCGTCTTAATAACTTTTCAGTTATTCAGATAGCTCTGTGAACTAAGTTACTTAATATACTTTACAGCGTATGGTATCTAGTTCGATTTTACTGACCCAAGTCTTATGATATCTGTTCAAGAGAATGAATCTCAGATAGTCGATCTTTTGATTCAACTCCTTCACAGATAGCTTTGCTTGTTTAGGATCAGGACACTTAGAACTTCAGTGTTTACTCAAGATCACAAGCTTTAGTCGCAACAGAAAGCTTTGATAATAAGTAAGAAGCTTTGAGAGAGTAAGATCAGAGATCGTAAGTTTCAGCGTATTCAGTGTTCTGAGTTCTGTGTTCAATGTGTGTCTCTCAAGCTGTCTAAGTGTTGATATTTATAGATGAACTTGAGTGCCGTTTGGATAGTATCCGTTAGGCTCAAATTCAAACTATCGATATCTGTGTATAGTATCAGAGGTGTTTTGTCTTCTTCTCGAAGTTGCCGTTGCTTTTACTCGACATCTCTCGTCTGCATTAAATGCATTGTACTATACTTTTGTCCTGTAGTGTCAACGGAATTATGCTTTGTATCAGAGACTAGACTTGTTGTCTGATTCTTTGCATATCATTATCTTCATTCTTCAGATACCACTTGTTATTTATTGAAACAACTTTGTTTGCAATATATGTTTCTTTTTCAGAAACGAGTTTAATCGCTCAAGGTATCTGAGAATAGATATCTGTGGACACTTTCCTTGTCTTCAGATATGTATCTCATTTCTCAGATATCTCTTGTGACACAGTTTGTTTGAAACTGTTTGCGTCTACAAGATATCTGGCTAAGATATCTGAATAACAGATTTAGTAATCTTGTGCAGTTTTCTTCAAGTCTTCAATAGTTGTTGAGCTTTCTGCTTGGATGTTTTCTTCTTGGTCTTCTCTTCATAAAATAAAAATTACAATTTGAGACCTAACATCCTATACAAGATTAGCTAGACTATCATACTTAGTGGGTTTCCTCTTTTACAATGTTCAAGTGAACCAAGAGTACTAATCACCTTTCTGAGACTAAGATAAGTCATCATGTTGCTGAACAAAATCTAAACAGATATTCTAACAAAATATCTAACAAACAACACCTTCTGTGACCTGAAAAACCATTTTGAAAAAGGTGGCTAACGAATAAAATCAAGAAAACAAGGTAATTTTAACTCGATTTTTTTGATTTTAACCACTAGCCAAACATACAATATTCCGTGCTATCTACATTTTAAGTTCCAACTCTAGATATACAACTTTTAGATCTCCTAATTGATGATCACCAATAGTGTTGATGAATAGACTGTTACACCTCATGAGAAGAAATTGAAGATATTAGTATGGCCTAATTGATCCTGCTTCACCTTTTTAATTATCCCAGTACAATTTTGGCTGCTATCTAAAGGGCCTCGGTTAAACTCATTCATTGCAGATTGTACATTTCTAAGCACAAAAATGCACGTACGTAGAGCAGTCTCTCTAGAACATTTATTTCCGGAGGAAGTCTCCTACATTATCACGAATTATAGATGTTATTAATAAAACCATTTATATTATCAACGTTGTAACTTTTTCATATATATACAAAAGATAAATTTTGTATACAAAAGATAAAATTTGTGAACATAGACTTTTTAATTTATGACATGGATGATTTTTTTCATGACAATATAAATCCGTTTCTAAATGAGTTATCTCAAACCGTCCCTCTAGAAACTTTATATTAATTGGTAACTTCCAGCAGTTGCAACTCTCTGCAACTCACTCTCTATGTCACGTCAACATTTCACTCACATCAACCCTCTTTGCATCTTTTTACAATTATCTACTCCAATAGTTGTGGCCAAATTTATTTTCTTTTCACATTTCTTTCAAACTTAATTTTTCATTTTATTTTCTTTTCTCAATTCCTTTTAAACTATATTCTTGAATTTATTTTAAATGTAGTTAATTAATTATAACAAAATTGCATTAATTTTTTTAAAATACATTACTTAAAAATAAAAATTATATTACTTAAAAAAATTACTAACTTGAAATTGAAAATAGAAATTGGCGTTGGGCCTCGCCCTCGCCCAGTGCTACATTGGAGTTGCAATGAGTCTGAGCCAGCGTTCAATTGGAGTTGTAACTTGTAACTCCATGTTGCAACTCCAATGGAGATGGTATTAGACTGAGTCTTACTTGAAGTAGATTAATTATGCTAGACTAAAAGTAGCTCTATGTTGCAACTCCAACAGGAAGTAGCTTAATTATGCTAGACTGAGTCTTAATTGATTCTGTGGTAATTTATGCTTGCTAAAGCAGTACATCTCTTAAATATTAGTAATCGTCTTGGTCGACTCGTTTGATTTGTTCAACTTGAAAAGGGCAACTCGATTAAGTAGTACTCAATCTAATTATTCTTCATCTCTGTTAATTGTCATCCTCTGGTTTCTAGTTAATTCTTATTTGGAGCAATGTTGTATTCTGGTCGCCTCAATATACAATACGGTTATGTGTGTCCATGTTATTGATATATCATTTACATGTTAACATCAATGTATATTCATTTGGCTTAGTGTCCATTGTGTATTAGTTTCGATAATTGTCAGCGTGTTAGATTTGTTGTTTGGCATGCTATTGGTGAATTTATATGAGGTAATGGATCATGTTGTTTGCTTGGATGTGTATTTTACATGTTATATGACGTTGATGTACATATATAGAATTATACAATCATAAAATCAGGTCTATAAGCATGAGAAAATGTAAAACGTTTAAAGTAAAGAAAGGTCCTTAAAAGAAAGTAAAGAGGCTCGTAGGGGAATATCCTGATATTTGTGGTCCAAATATTAGTTCATGTTCAGCGGATAAGGACGTAAGGTCCTGGGACATGTGATTTGTGGATAATTTCTAATCCGGTGGTTTATGAAAAATTCATAAATCTCATCTAGATAATAATTTTTGGAAGTTATGTAGTTTGGTTTAATTTGTTCCTCTCGTTGGTCAGAAGCAGAAGCAGTATTTGAGAGAAGACCTATGTGTTTCTCTCATTTTTCTTGCTTTATCTTTCACAATGGCCTCCTTTTGTCTTCTTTTTTCTTCAATTTGAGCCCTTGCTTCTTCGGCTATATGATCAATCCTCTCTAGTTTGTTCTGGTAATGTTTCTGAGACACCAACCAAAGCAAAATTCTGATTAGTAAATAGGTTGGAGACCAAAAGACAACATCAACCAACACCCTTCTTACTAAGGTAAGATGTTGGTAATTACTCCTTGATGAATTTGGTTGTAACCTATAACTATATTGGGAGCATTTCTTATGTTATTTACACTAATTTTCGTTAATAATAACATTTCTGATTCAAAAAAATATTAGTTAGGCAAATGAATGAGTGGTCTCACTAGACGTTGAGTTGACTAAATTTTTCTCCATCTAGGAGCTAATGGGAAGCTTTTGGTTTGTCTTAAATTTGTCTTGTTTGTATTGGATTTTTTTAAACGGTAATTTTAGTTATGAATCGGAAGATTGTTATTTTATCATTTTTACGGTGTCCAAAATATTTTATAGTAAGGTCCTTTGACCACATCCTAAACAGAATACAACCACAAGAATCTCTAATACTACAATCAAAACCTACCTCAATGTTGTAATTTTGGAAGTTCATCAATAAATTTTTTTATCCCTGGAAAAATAGACAAATTTAATATGGAATATGAAACTAACTTAATACGATAATGTTGATACCTTTCTCCTCTCCATTTGTACTTTTTCCTTTAGTTTCTTCTCATTTTCCCAAGATGCAACCTCCACGTGAATCTTATCGTATCTGCATTGTCAAGTCTCAAAATTCAATTTCCATTATGAAAGTTTATAAAGTTTCATTATATAATAAAATTGAACATTTCACATTTGCTAGTTAAAATTAATTTGTATTCAAAGTTGAAAATGATTGATAAAAAAAATTAAAGTGGGAGGGAGTAATTACATATTTTGTAACTTTCATATGTAATTGATTTCCAGTTTTCCACTCAACCGTAAAAGACGTTGTAGGGCTCGTTATTCAGTATTAGTTGGTCTAAATTTTGCATTGGGTATGTCATTTTTTTCAACTCGTTAGCAACTTACTACAATACCATACAATGTTGTTATTAAAATTGCACATGGGCCGTAGAAACTTGTACATGGCAATAAAGTTGATCCCTCGTGAAGAAAAAGAAAAAGTAAATAAATTGGGCAAAACATTGTAAATTGAAAATGGATTCTTTGGGTCATTAAATTAGCCCAATGGCGTAAAAAGTAGTACATTGTAAATAACTTGTACATAAGTGCAAGCTGTAAAAAGTAAAAAAAATGTCAAAAAACGTAGTACTAGACACCAATTTTCCAAAAAGTTTCGAGTGCATGTACCTTTTTCGTATTTTTGCTATTTGAGAACTTTCCCAAGCATCTACTCTTGTGCTAGGTCCCTTCACCCTTGATGCTTCTATCCTCTTCCTTAGGATATCAGTTGATGAAGGTGAAGGTCGGACAAAGCTATCATTTCGAGATTGCTTCCCTATGGATGAGCCTTCAAAATTTACGTTTGTAGGTAATAATTTTTATTCATGCATGGATTTATTAATAAAATTTGGAATAACCAGACAACTAGCTACTCAATCTAAACTCAATCTTATGAGTTGGTCATTAAATTAGCCCAAGTTAGTAAATTTTTAACACTCACTTCAATACTATTTTAGGCTCTATTCTCTTCGTCTGAAACACTTATACCAAGTAAGATCTCATATAAAATATACCACTCCATATGTACAAGAACAAACCTCCTATAGTCAACAAAATAAGGTGTTTGATTGACGTTTAATAGTATATTGCTGGTAATAAGGTTTGCTTTTTTTATATGTTGTAACCTTTTCAAACCTATTGATCGACTTGGTTTAATATGATGACATATGGGCCAACCTAATCGAGTTGACTCGATTGAACCTCCTTTAATTAGTAGGTCGGGTCGATTATCAATTCCGAATTTAATAAGATAGGTTGTAGGAGTAATAAATAGTTTGACAATGGTGGCACAAACATGCCCAAGTAAGGAAATTCGAATTTTCGTTTTGAAGGAAAGTCTGGGAACTATATAGAACGGACGGATAGAGTAACATGTTTCTAGAATTTTATTAATTTAACAAAAAAATCATTTATACCAACAATTACAAACTTTTACGAGAGATAGAATAAGCATGTACATTTACGATAAACATCACATCTTTTAAATAATGAACCTGGACGTGAAATAGCAATTTGATTGTTGAAACTGGTCCTGGTTTCTTGAATAGAATGAACTGCATGCGCGGAAGCCGCCATAGCTACCGCAATTGCCATTTGATTGTCATCATCAAATTCATAACCACGTCTCATCGTTTCTTCAAGGGTTAATTAAGCACAATTTGTCTGGCTAAGAATGTTGTGTGTATTAATACTTACTAATCAGCTTAATTAATTAATTAATTAATTAATTAATAAGACGGTTGTTTCAAATTTTATCATTGGAATAGTGTGTGAAGAGGAAATTAAGAAACATGTTTCCTTATATGCACTAATGATTAGCAAAGTAGCTAGCAATCACCAAAGGAAAGAATAATTTCTTGGATCAACGTGCTTTTTTTTAAGATGGAAGTCATGTTTCTACTTTACATGTGATTTGCTGTTACTTTAGACTGTTAATGGCCCGTCAATACTCGACGGGTATGAAAAAAAACTTAAAATAAGAAATGAATAAATTTGTATATTAACATGTCGAAGTTCAGATGCATATAAAAAACTGCAGTGTGACAAAATGCATGATCTAATCGCTTTAATGTTGCATCGGAAGTCACCCCTACTTGCAAAAAAGTGCATAATGTAAATTACTGAAATTGAGTACAACCATATATAAAATTTGTATGTGATAAAAAATCCTAAAATTTATACACATAAAAGATAAAATCAACTCATAACATGTCGAACACTTCTTAATTTATAAATTACGTTTGTTGTCGTGTCATATATATCACCCTATATATCACAAATTACTGCATTCAATCCCTTTTTGATGGTAACTTTAGAAAGAGCAACATTTAACTGACCATAGTTGAATGCATGTGGGGGGAGGTAGTAATGTGTGAGAGAGAATGTCCTTAACTCTTATTTATGGCCATAACAAAGTAGACGGATATGCGGAACTGTATCCAATCAAAATTGATAGGAAACTTCATCTCGTCTGGTGGCTCATCATCATCTTCGGAATGAAATTTTTGCCTCACTGATATGCTTCCCAAGATCAGTAACTATGAGCATTGTTCCATTGCACAACTCTAAAGTTTGATCAATATTCTTTAGAAGCATTATCATACACCCAACCTTCAGTATGATTCTATTATTAGGCAATCTAGAGCAATTAATGTTGTTGAAAAATGCTACAGTGAAAACATGTTTGAGACCATTCTCAAAGTTATCTTCCCTGCCAATGCTATGCGCTCAAATAGTCAACGCTATCTTTCAACATCTTCGACATGACAAATTGATTTATATCATTAAATATTTCATTTGTAGGTGCAAGAACAGCCCGGTGATGAAATATCTAGGTCAAGTGGTGGATCGTCTAAGTGATCCAATAACGAAGGATATGTACAATCTAAAATAGTTGAAATTGGATGACTTACTTCTCAAATAAGTAAACTTTCGGGGATCTTGATATCAACCTTACGGTCATTAAGTTCAGCGGCAATGCCATCACCGACATATGTTATCCACTCAGCAAATTCTTTCGTCTCTTGGATTTCGAAAGATGACGAACCAGACTTTATAGGATTAAATTGGACGTAAAAGATGATAAGTTGAATAGATATAAAATCTCTTGTTCTTTGTCAACCGAAGCACATCACAACATCTCATATCCTAGAGGATCATATAGCGGCATTCACAATATTTTAACTAATTCCTCCTGGTACAACGGGCAAAATATGTCCGAAGTTCCCGCCGAAGACAATCACCACTCCCACCAAATGGCTCATCTGAACGGCCCATGGCATCCTTCAAGCTCTTATCGAGCGCTTCAAACAATGTCGGTTTGTCATGGGAACCTTATCCCAAATAATCAGTCGAGCCTCCTTGAGCAGTCCCATGGCCTCTGAATCATGAGCTTATTGCATGTTGAGTCCTTGTGATTTGCAACGGTATTTCGAACCTCGAATGTGTCGGATTGCCGTCCTACCTTTATAAAGAAGGAGTGATGCAATCCCACTAGACGCAACTGGAAGTACAATGTCTCGTCTAGCCTCAAACCAGAGCACATCGTTCTCCATATAAAGGTTTTTGTGGTCCCTCCGTAGATATATAAGAAGAGGCTTCGCCATTTTGACCATCGACAATCGACATAATTTTCTCATATATGACACGTTGTTCATCAGTCAATTGTAGGTATAAACGATTGTGCTGCTCCATTGCAAATCTAACATAGAACATCTAATCCAAAATGAATGGATTTGTAGGAGGCCTTGAAAATATAAATCACGTAAAATAAATTAACATATACTCCATCCGTCCCGAACTCAACTTTCCACTTTCCGTTTTAGTCCGTCCCAAACTCAACTTTCCCTTCTTAATTTGGAAAGTTTTGTACCCCCACTATCATTATTATAACACTACATCTCCTACTTTATTCACTATCTTTTTTACCTTATTCACACTTTCTCATACTTTATTCATTATCTTTCCCTTTTATTCTTATCTATCCTACTTTATTCTTTCTTCTCTTAAAACAGGTGCCCGGACCAACGGGAAGTTGAGTCCGGGACGGAGGGAGTATAAAAAATATAATGAATTATAGTCCATGATAAGTACCAGTTGTCAAGTGAAACACCACTTTTATTGACGGTGGCACTGGTGTCAACATTTCGTGCATCTATTATTTTTCATGGACGGAGCAATAATTTTTGCCGGGCCTCAAGGACCATGATGTTGTTTGCAAAAACCTCGTACAACTCAAGCTTGGTGTCTTTGTCGGGTAGCTCAACACATAGATAGTGATCAATGTAATGTTTAAGTCTATACACATCCTCTACTTTAAGAAATATTAATGTATGGGCATGTGGGAGACCTTCGGTGTGTATATAACTTAAAAAACGAGAGGCATATAAGACATATCACCAAGTTTAGATAGAAATAGACGGCTTTAGAAAATTAGGAAACACGTATGCATCAAAGTTATTATATATTATGTTGTGAAATTACGTGGGAGCATATAATATAATAAAATGAAATGTACAATAAACAAATGCATAAAACTTACACGAACATATGCCTGTCTTTTTGATCCCCAATTAACTCATAAGTTTAATATGGAATACTCGACATATTATATATGTCTATCATCAGCTCTTAAGCCAAGACTCTCGACATGCCTCGTGATCTCGGACCACCTTGGATTGCGTGTAAATGTAATAAATACACATGCATAACCCAAGTGTTTTTAAATGGCCATGGAATCTTGATATATTTGCTAAAATAATCTCTTACCTCCCAATGAAAGTCGATGGCAATATTAAAGACCTACCAACCCAGGACGTTTATGTCTGACTAATCACATTGGCCAATTTATTCTATGAACCACCACGAATTTTAGGCAGTTTGTGACAAATCCATTGAAGACGCTGTGACTCCATCAGCAAATAAGAATCAACAATGAATTGTAATAATGATGTCCTGCCAAGTATGTGTTGATTACCTTTATTCTCCCTATCATGTATCTGGAAAACTAAGAACTCCCTTAAAGTAAGATTTGGCCCCTTGCTCACAATACTTATCTGAATATCGATACCATCCGTCTTCTCCGTTGACAAAAAAAGTAGTGGAATTGAATAAGAAGGTGGCAGCATGGAAGAAACTCACTTATGCACTTCAAGTCCCAATTCCTCATCTCAACCATAATATCCTTTTTAGTATGTAAGTTATCGACATTACCTTCCACTATAGCAGTTACTTCTGATGAAGTAGGCAAATTGTAAGTTCTTCCATCCCCCTGGCGTCATGCAATAAGTTGAAGGCCCACCTCACGGGCATTATCAAGGGAGATGCGATCTCTGGCCATTTGTATACTTTTGCATATGGAATGTACTCTTCCACCATATTTTTTATCAATGTCGCGGTAGCAGTTATCATACCAGCTCCATTGGTCTAATTTTACCATAATAATAAAATAAATTATTTACCGTCAAGTATCTATAATGCTAATGGATAGTAAATAATGCATCACAAATAATTTGTTTGAAATGAAATATGTGAAATCTATATAAAACTGAGTGTAGAGGTTTGATGAAACGCATCCTAGAGCAACATGACCTATAAAGTCTAAGACTAAAACAAAAGGGGGCAACATACATATGTTCTCTATAGAGAGCAACATATGTGACACTATGATTACCGTCATTCATCATACGTCTTACCTTCATTACCACATATGAGTACTTTCAGGCCCTTTCTACTTGTAACTCTGTAGAGAGCAACATACATATATTCGTGGATGAATATGGGAGAGAGTAGGTAGAGACCAACCTCAGAGAGAGACTAACCTTGATTTTTATTTATCGTCAATGCAAAGAAGACGGATATAGGAAACTGATGTGCACTCAGAGATTTCGTTTTCCATTGTAGAACCTGCAATCTCCAAATACAATCAAGATTAAATTTATAAGTCGTAAGTCTTCAAATCCACTTTATAGTGGAAAGTTGACTCGGGGTGTCGTTCTCCACGGACACTTAACATAGGAACAAGCAAAATAACGATTGAATTTGAATGCAAAGACGTAAACAGTTTGATCTCAGACAGAATAATTAAAACACAAGTAAACCCTAAATTGCTTTGTTGTGAATCAATAATGGAAACGCGTAAAGGATCCCTAACCTTCCTATGCTATGCTACTCCCAACTACTTAGAATCAAACAACATACTTGTCGTCTACAGGTAGCAAAGAAACATGCCAGATAAAGTCGTAGTTAATCCAGACACTCTTACAAAACCAACAATGTGTTGTGTCACTCAACACACTACATCACCACATTTTCAGACAAATCACACAGGACAATATATAATTCGTTACCAAGTCGTAGTTACTAATGTTTTTCCACATAAAGAGTCGGACGAATAAAGAACAAGCACGAATTACGTTTTAAAACTAATTCACTAATATATCATGGTATATAAAGAAGTAGCAAAAGCAGAGTTACGGCGGTTTGCCTTTACAAAAGAAAGTTAGCTACTCATAGTAATCTAAGAACAGTAATCGAAAATAAGAGAAGAAAGGAAGAAGAAGCTTAGTCTCTGATGTTCTTGATGTCTTCGTGTTGCTGCTTCTATGGTTTTTTCCTTCTGGGTGCCTGACGGCCAGCGGTTAGGAGTTTCACTTCTCCGAGGACTGGTTCTCTCTCAAGGAGAGCTGCTTTGTGAGCTGTCTGAAATCTAAGGCCCCTGAGGTCTTATTTATAGGTGAAATTTCGACCTCTAAACCGCCATTCTTCAATAAGGAAGGTTTAGGAATGCGGGCCTCAGACTGACAAGCCAATGTAACAGCCAGAAGAAAACGGCAAAGCGCTGCGGCCGCCAGGATCATAGCCTCATCGCTGGGCGCCAACTGCGATATCTTCTACTTTTGTGTGCAATTCTTCGTTCTTCACTTTCGGGCTTCGTAACTCCGTTTCCTCGAAAAGTGGTCTTCTACAAAGTTGTTCCGCCTTCAATTATCTTCGCATCGGTTGGTCGCATGACATGTTTTGACTCCTCAAACTCCGTGCAACGGTTGATCCGGCGTATTTGCTTCCTTCTCTCGATTTGGCACAATTATGTCGTTTTGGTGCCTAAAATCGTGCAAATCCTCAAAACCGCGATCATGACGTATATAAAACACGCAAAGTTGGTAAATAACCATAAAAAAACATAAATATTGCATCTAGGGCAAAAAACGAGGGTCTAAAAGTATGTTATATCGCGCATTTCATCGTCACATCACACCCCCAAACCAGTTTCTTTCTCATCCTCGAGCAAGGTAAAAACGATAATTGAGAAGTGACTATGAAATGAGCAGCAAGAATAAACCACCACATAGACAAGCAGGCAGTTTCAAAGATCCAAACTCTTCTAACTCGCTTAGCCTCAACTCTAACTTCGTGACTCCACATCAAACAAGTAACAAGTAAGCATTACTCACTACAGCCAGCGGTTACAAGTGTAACCCAGTGTCCTTATAGGTGTGCTTCAAAATCATTACCTCGCGGTAATGTTATGCAATCCTGCTCCCAAAAGTTCAAGGCACAAATCAAAGTAGTACTCAAGTTGGCTAGATAAGTAAATCAGGTAGGACAATATAGAGAAGGGAAAGGCCAAGTATCATTAAAAGATGACAAGGTAAAGTAAAGGGTATTTTAGGGTGACTTATCCTTTCGGACACCGAGCTCCTTCTGTCGACTTTGTCTTCTTGTAACGATAAATCTTCAGCTTCTCTTCTATCGTAGCTATTCCGCCGGTTGCTTCACACATAAACTACTTACTCCTTTTTTCTTTTCTTTTTTTTTTTCGTTCTTTTGGCATACTATTTTTTGCAATCGTTTTACTGACTCGCATGCTTTTGGTTGGCCATCATTGGGCTCTTTTAGTCTCTCCATTTTTTGGTAGTGTCTGTTTTACCGAATTTTGCACTTTTGTGCGTGCTGGTTTGGAATACATGCCATCAACCCTCACGGACATGTAGCTTTTTAGGGCCAAGATGTATGTTGTATCTGCATGAATACGGTGCACATGAAAACGGTGATCACAAGGACCATAGATCCACTCCGAGACTTTTGTATCTTTGCTTTTTCGATACTTTTCTTTTTTCTATTTTTTTAGGAGCAAGAGTTAGTGGTTTTAGCACCGGTAATAAATAGTAGGGCCAACAAAGTTAACTTTCGATGATGGTCTTCTCCCACTTCTCCCCCAAACCAATTTCTCGAATTAGGAACAAGGGTTTTCTTCTCTTCTTTCCCCCAAACCAGTTCTCGATTATGATTAAAACATGATTCTCCTCCAATTCTTTGGAACTCATTGCTTCATTCCTTCGTTCAAGCTCGGCGGTTGGTTGCTGTCACTGCTTAAGTAAAGCAGATATAGGATATATGGTGGAGTTTCAAGGGCTCAAAAAGGCTTTCAGCGGGGTTAGTGAAAAGTATATAAAAGGAATTCAGAAAGGTGATTACCACTAATCATATTCATACTGTTAACAAATAAAGACTCAAGGGTAGCAGTGTTCACACGGGTGCACACAGGACTTTTAATTAGAGTAGCAAGCAGAGTCACTCATCAAAGTAGCATGGGTCGCATTCGGTCAGAGCATATATTCAGCAAGCAGCAAAGCAGAAAAACAAATCCACAGCCCCTCATCCTAGTTATGGCTCATACCCGGTACTCTTCCACAGATCAAAGCATTTTTCAACAAGTAAAAGACCTTGGAAGTAAAAGATAATCTTAAAATGCAAACTAATAGGTGCGAAAATTTCAAATGCTTCTATAGACCAAGTAAGTTAGCAAGCAGTAGTCAAATCATATTCATCCCCCAAATCTAGCAGAGAGCAGATAGGAAACTAGGAAAATAAAGAAGAAAAAGGACAGATACTCCCCTATCGGTGCAGTGCCTCCATGCTTCTTCATTTAATTCCTCCTCCACATATTACCTTGGTCTCCAGTTGTGCATTGCTCACGGGCTCCACAAAGAGTTTATTTATCTTGCGATGAGTATCCTCCTTCGTTCTTCCATAGTACCTGGCTCAAAAGTGTGTGAGATAGCACGTTTGGAGTGAAATCAGGGCTATGGCTTACATGCAAATCTCATGGGGTTTTTCTCCCCCAAACCTGATGTTTGGTATAGAAATCAAAAATGAAAAGTAAAAAAGTGCAAATACAAGTGCGTAAAATAAACATAACCACGAGTTGCCTCCCATGAAGCGCTTGTTTTAGGTCTTATAGCTGGACCCCTGTTTTTATGATGGCTTATCTGTCGATGGTTAAACCCTCGATCCCGTTGAAGCACTTGTCCATCCATTCCTTTGTTGTGTAGCTCGAATCTTCATCCCAACGCATCATCGCTTCTTCTTTGATCACATCCACGAAGAAAAGCTGCTCCAATTCTTCATAATGCTCATAGTCAAAGTCCACTATGTCTTCTTCCACCAGATCCGGCATTATATATCCAAATTCCACTTCATCTCCTAAATGAAAATCATCAGCGCTCTCCAAGCAACCTCTTTCAACACTCTTTCCTTCCTCTAGGAGTTCACCCTTAGAACTGAAACGCTTCTTCTGTCCTTCCACGATTAATGAATAGGTATTCTCTCCCGTGTCAATTACGGCTTCCATCTGATGCAGACCTGGTCGCCCAATAAGTGTTTTAGATCTCATCACACTTCCTTCCATATCCATCACCAGGAAGTCTAGCCTCGTCCTTATGGCTCCGATCTCTACAGGTAAACCTCTGATTTCTCTAGCACACTTCTTCGTCAAGTTGTCAGCCAGCTGGACGCTAGTTCCGCTGGTTCTTTCTCGTCTTCAATCCCTAGCTCCCTTGATTTAGCCAATGACATAAGATTTACGCTGGCTCCAAGGTCAATCATGCAATTTACCTTCTTGCCTTTCACTCCAATCGTCATGCTGAACTGTCCCAGATCTCCTATTTCCTATTCCTTTCCTCACGATATCTGATCCTTCTCTCCATGCCACTCCAACGTAGGCTTTCTTCCAGTGATGGAAGTCCCTCACAGCTGCCATGTAGTCAGATGGGTATAGAGTAAACAGGTCTTGCATTAGCACTGGAATTGATTGGCTCTCCAGGTTTCCTTTAGGCTTCTTCTTAGCAGCCTTCTTGATGTTGTTTGCAATTCTTCTTGGGAAAGGTAGATCCTTCAAATCTACTAACTTACCGTTCATGGACCTGACAAATCCCCTCTCGAGCCAATATATATAATCACGTCCCCTTCTGCAGTCTTCTTTTGCTTCATTCCTCTTCCTCCTCATTCGAACCCTTGACTTCCACTACCTTCTTCTTCCCCTTAGTTTCTCCTTTACTCCATGGCACAGAATCTGGTGATGTTATCCCACTCCCGGGGGTTATCGATCCTACGTATTCCATGCGTTGCTCCTTTACTTCTTCCACCCTGTTATCCATATCTCTCACTATGATCTGCATCGCCAACATTTCCTCTTCCACCCCTTAAAACTTCTCACTCAGTTTCTTTAGCTCCTTGCCGACTGATGTGCTCAAATTACTACTTAGAAAATAAGTAGAAAGCAGTTGTTGTAAACAGACAATGCTAACCACAGAGTCGTTCGCTAAGGAACCAATTAAGCTATCAAGCAGTTGAAAGCAAACAGTCACTTGTAAAAATGGTTTGATTTGTTTGGTTTTGATTACTTCTAATAACTAGAAAACGTAAAAGCATATAAACGGTTTTTAACAATGAGAGAAGAGAACACAGCAGTTATGATCGAGTAATGCTAATTCACTCTAGGGAAATCGTTCATATTTGTCACACGGTCGGTGTACATAAATCGATCAATCCAACCTCAACCAATTGTCATTTGAGTATTTTGAACTAGAGTAATCGTGGGTCGTCAATCCACGATCCATAACAAAAAACGATTTAGAAAATCTTGAACTAGCGAATTGGATTGATAGTTTTTACGAAGATTTTGAACTAGACGAACCTATATGAACGAATCCTAACCCTAGAATCGAATACGCAAAACCGTCACATAACTACTGTGTTCGGAGTGATTTGGATACTCATAGTAGAAGCAAAGATCAAAGAATTCAAAGTATTGGATGTGATAAACATAGACATATTGATAATCGCATGCAAGCTCATACAAATCGATAAACAATGGCAACACGAATCGAAGAGATAAACGATGGAGAATTATCAAATATTACCAGGAATTCGATATCAATCCTTCAACAATGATGAAAACCAAACTCCAATTATGTCTCAATGTCAAAGTATCAATATGGAGCTTTTTCTAAGAACTAGGTTAAAAGAAAAGTCTAAGAAAAATCCCCAATTCTAAGCTAATAAGGAAAAAACAAACAATTTGTTCTGCGCCTCTCGCCGCGGCGAGCCTTCTTAATCGAAATATATATAACCCTCGCATAATCTCGCCGCGGCGGGCAAATTCCTTCGAAAATTATCGTCTCATCACTGACCGCCACGAATTATTTGTGAAGGAAATTCATTAGAGCTCGGGTATCACTGCCTCCTTTATCCAGTTCCTCCAGCACCACCTTTCCTCTCTGGTTATGATGTTCATTGAGGGTCTTGATTTCCTCTTCCAACCCCTTCTTAGTAGTTACAATGCTGTCGACCACCTGTTCGTTGCTAATCTTGGAAACTTCATCCTTCCCTTCAATGCTCCTTTTATCCAAGTACTCAGGAGTTCCTACGCTCTGTCCTATAGCCCAATGCGCTTCTTCCTCAATTGTGGCTATTGTCCTTACTTCTTCCACGGCCTCCATCTTGTTGAAGATCTCATTCTCCTTCAGCTGCTCACTCATGTACCTTGAATTCTCAGCAACACTTGCCCAAGCTTCCAGTACTTGCTTAGCAGAACTCCCCATAAATGATCCCTTCAGAGCTACGTCTATAAGGTCTCTGAGCTCCTAGGTAGAAATACTCACAGAGCTATCACGAAGTAAACTGATGGTGGGGGCAGTTGTACTGCATCTCCTCAAACCTTTCCCATGCATCATGAAAAGATTCCTTCTGTCTCTGAACGAAGTTGGATATCATCCTCCTTTCTCTCATAACCCTTGCAAGCCCCAGAAACCTCTTCAAGAACATACTCCTCGGCTCTTCCCATTCGCTGACTTCTTCTTTGATTGAATCTATCCATCTCCTTGCTGCTCCCTCCAGTGTTTTGATGAAGAACCAGAATTTTAGCTCAACATCGGTTAGCCCCTTCGTCGGAAACTGCTCGACAATAGACTCGAATGCATACATGAACTCGCATTCATTCTCTCCTTCTCTGCCTCCGAACTTTGGTAGTGCGCTAATCAGAGTTAGATCAAATTCGTACTCCCTTACATGCGGCTGGATCCGAATTCCACTCCTTCTTGGTTTCGGCATACTGATCTCTCTGATAGTCCTTTCGTCTTCTTCTTCCATCTTGAGTTTTCTTGTTGATGTCATCTCTTAATTGTTCTCAAGGTGCTTCTCCCTGTATAAAGACTAACAGACAAATTTCCGAAGATACGAATGGATAATACAGGAAAGTCAGAAATCTAAAGTTACATGTTTTTGGGTTTTTGAATGAGAAAATAAACTAGTACAGGAAAGAAAATAGTTTTTGGATTTTTTTTTGAATAAGGAAGTAAACTAATGCAGGAAAGAAAATAATTTTTTCGGATTTTTTGAATAAGTAAGTACCTAATATGGGAAATAAACAGGAATCTAAAAGTAAATATTTTTTGGATTTTCTTGATAAAGAAGTAAACTAATGCGGGAAGGAAATATTTTTTGGATTTTTTCCTGTGGAGATAGATTCTCACAGATTTTCTGATTTTTTTGGGTTTATGCTATACGAATAAAAAAGGCAGTACGCAAATTTAAAAAGGTGAAACAAAGATTTCAACTTATCTCGGTCGGCCGAAACTTTCTTGAGCGGTCAAGTGTCCCCGGTAGCGGCACCAAATTTTGATGTGCACTCTGAAATTTCGTTTTCCGTTGTAGAACCTGCAATCTCCAAATACAATCAAGATTAAATTTATAATTCGGAAGTCCTCAAATCCACAGTTTATACTGGAAAGTTGACTCGGGGTGTCGTTCTCCACGGACACTTAGCATAGGAACAAACAAATAATGATTGAATTTGAATGCAGAAACGTAAACAGTTTGATCTCAGACAGAATAATTAAAATGCAGTAAACCCTAAATCGCTTTGTCGTGAATCAATGATGGAAAGGCGTAAAGGATCTCCAACCTCCCTCTGCTATGCTACTTCCAACTACCTTTAATCAAACAACGTACTTGCCGTCTACATTTAGCAAAGAAACATGCCAGATCAAGTCGCAGTTAATCCAGACACCCTTACTAAACCAACAATGTGTTGTGTCAGTCAACACACTATCTCGCCACGTATTCAGACAAATCACGCAGGACAGTATATAATCTGTTACCAAGTCGTAGTTAGTAAGGATTTCCCACATAAAGAGTCGGACGAATAAAGAACAAGCACGAATTACGTTTTAAAACTAATTCATTAATATATCATGGTATATAAAGAAGTAGCAAAAGCAGTATTACGGCGGTTCGCCTTTACAAAAGAAAGTTTGCTACTCATAGTAATCTAAGAACAGTAATAAAAAATAAGAGAAGAAAGGAAGAAGAAGCTTAGTCTTTGATGTTCTTGATGTCTTCGTGCTGCTGCTTTTAGGGTTTCCTCATTCTGGGTGCCTGACGGCCAACGGTTTGGGGTTTCACTTCCCTGAGGACTGGTTCTCTCTCAAGGAGAGCTGCTTTGTGAGCTATCTGAAATTTGAGACCCCTGAGGTCTTATTTGTAGGTGAAATTTCGACCTCCAAACCGCCATTCTTCAATAAGGAAGGTTTAGGAAGGCGGGCCTCAGATCGACAGCAATGACAGCCCATGAAGAAAGCAAAGAAGGCGATCAGGGTCGCTGGGGCCGCAATCAGCCTCATCATGATCTCTGGGGCGCCAATCGCGATATCTTCGCTTCATCGCAATTCTTTGTTCTTCAATTTCAGGCTTCGTAACTCCGTTTCCTCGAAAAGTGGTCTTCTACAAAGTTGTTCCGCCTTCAATTATCTTCGCATCGGTTGGTCGCATTACATGTTTTGACTCCTCGAACTCCGTGCAACGGCTGATCCGGCATATTTGCTTCCTTCTCTCGAGTTGGTCCAATTATGCCGTTTTGGTGCCTGAAATCGTGCAAATCCTCAAAACCGCGATCATGACCTACATAAAACACGTAAAGTTGGTAAATGACCATAAAACAACATAAATATTGCATCTGGGATAAAAAACGAGGGTCTAAAAGTATGTTATATCGCGTATTTCATCGTCACATCAGAAACTCTCTTCTACCAAAATTTAGAGGAAACTTAGTCTCATTAGATGGGCTCATCATCAGCCTAGGGATGGAAACCTTTTGGAAAGCATTCATTCCAGAAATTACTGATGCTTCTATGATATGTTTCCCCAAATTAGTTACTTTAAGCCTTGTTCAATTGTACAACTCGGAAGCCTGACCAATATTCCTCAAAAACATGATCATGCATCCAACCTTAAGCACTATCCTATGATTAGGTAGGCCCAAGTAATTAATTTATTTGAGAATTGTACTAATAATTCATTAGTAGGTGCAAGAACAACACGATGATGGATGTATTGTGGATCGAGAGTTGCATCAGCTAAATGATACATAAAATGATATGTGCAATCTACAATGGTGGGAATAGAATGGCTTACTTCACAAATAAGTATGTCATCAGGTAACTTGATTTCTACCTCGCCATCATTGGGTTCACCTACAACCCCATCACTGATTTGTAATATCCATTCAGCAAAATCTTTATCTCACTAATCTCAGTAAACTAACGATGCAGACTAAATAGAAAAAAAATGTTAACGAAAATAACAACATAATCAAAAAATTGTATGAAATTAATGGGAAATTTAAAAGTGTACTTGCAATCACATGTTTATTTGTGAGCTTAAGAACTTCTCATAAATCCCACAGTCTCGATGAGAATAGAGAAGCATTCACAATATAATATATGCTTCCATGAGGAACAACTGGGAAAAATTTCCTACCAAGCCAACAAAATGATGAGGTAAGTATACTATAAGGTAAGACTTTCCTATATATTAGAAAAATCTGGTTTAATGTCAAAAACCAGTCAAATGAACCAGAGGTGCGGTTTTTTGATAAATCGAACCAGACCGGTTGCCTATATATATGAGAAAGAAATCACAGCTCAGAAATAAATTAAGACAGATCACAATTTATAGCAGTTGATCGTAGCTTAATTTAGTTAATTACCTTTAGATCATACAAACACCTTAATATATATTAATTACACTAGTTATAGCCCGTCGATACTCGACGGGTATAGTAAAAAATTAAGTATATGGTTGCCAAACACTTTTTTGTACACCATGTTGGTTGCCGTATAATGTGTCCTACCATCCTTGTCGCAAATCAATACTTACATAACCTTTCTATTGGTGACCCTGAATAGAACAATATTAACTTGCCTGGACTTAATTAATACACGTGTGGTGAGGTACATTATGGCTTGAGAGATAGATTATCCCTAACTTTTATTTATTGTCATGGCAAAGCAAATTTTTTTTTTTGGGGGGGGGGGGGGTTTATATGTCTCTGATGGAATCATCAACACAATAAGAACGATAATCTTTTTTTCACGCATTTATTCCATAAATCAGTTTTACCTTAATTATACGCTCCATAAGAGTAGTAACACTCAACCCTGTGCCACTGCAGAACTTTAAAGTAATTAATCGTATTGATAAATTCA
Source organism: Plantago major (assembly GCA_026545765.1). Classification (NCBI taxonomy): domain Eukaryota; kingdom Viridiplantae; phylum Streptophyta; class Magnoliopsida; order Lamiales; family Plantaginaceae; genus Plantago; species Plantago major. The sequence continues at coordinate 31,166,756 of CM048841.1, forward strand.
GATTAGAAGACCTTTTATAATTAGTCTTTTAAAAGGGTTGAGTTCTATCCAACTCGTTCCGAACCCGCACAGTACCCATTCCAATAATGGCTTCCCAATTGAGTATATATCTCACCCGTTTCTACCAGTGAACCATGATTCAACTCGACCTAACTCGATAAAAACACGACCCCCGAAACAAAGTGTATGATTCTTTTAGTGGAGTGATACATTTTTATTGGGTGCCCCCCCCCCCCCCCCCAAGACAAAATCACTGGAACAAGTTAAAACTATATTTGTAAAATAATGATATTTCCTCGAATAAAATCACTGGAACATGTAATACAAATGAAGTTAGTGACCCTCCCAACATAAATTTCAATATGGGATGTGAATTAGCACGCCCGATTAATTGTGATTTCTATTGCATTTTATTTTGATTCGGGTTGAACGTGTTCATTTTATAAACATGTACCCGTTGATGATTAACGATTATCAGTTGGGTACAGGTTGAGGACCCGTTTGATATTTACGGGGTTCCAATCCACCGTGTTTTTAAATGTTTCAAATATTGTTGACACTAACCCATTTAAAAGTCTATTCCAATCCAGTAGCAATATCATATGTCGTATTTATGCTATTCGTATTTCAGAACTCAACAAAATTATCGAGCATTTGTAACATATCATATTGATTGTTCTCCTCTACTATGTCATTGGGTGCAACATCTTGGTGATGAAAGTATTGTGCGTCGATAATATAATTAGGCACACATGAGCAATTAATCGTGTTAAGGAATTCGACTAAGAATACATATTCAAATGAAGTCTTTTGAGCAATTGAATTCTATCCTACTGCTAGAACCACGTAGTACCCATTCAAAATATGGTGTTTGGGTCGGGTATATACCGCACCCATTCCATACAGTGAAACATGATCCAAACCCAACCTAACTCGATAAAAACCCAGTCCAGAATAATATTTTTTCATTATTTATTGAGATAATAAGTTTTATATGGGTGGGCCATGTTCCAAAAAAAAAAATTATATTGAAACGTATGAAAAGTTAACTTAAAGAATTAATGAAATTCTTTTTGGGAATTGGTGGGCCTACCCCCTCCCCTTGAAAGAAAAAACACTTAAAACCACCTAGGTAATCCCCCTTCCAACTGCCCCCAAATAAAATCACCAGAACGTGTTCAAAAAAATGATGTTAGTGAAATAAAAATCTTATTTTTTAGGAGTGCACCGCACCCCATCCACTTAAAATAAATTTCACTATAACATGTAAATTAGTGAAATTAAAATGTTCTTTTTCTGAGCTTGGGGTTGCCCCCACCCCTTCCTAGTGGGTTGTTGGGAACCCGATTAATTGTGATTTAGAATTTAGAATTTTATTTTTATTTGGGTTGTACATGTTCATATTTCTAAACCTGTAACTGTTAATTATTATGCTATTTCAATCCATTAGCAACATTATCCATCTTATTTATGTTATTCATATTTAAGCACTCAACAAAATTATCGAGCATTGGTAACATATCATATTGATTGTTCTCATCTACTATGTCATTGGATGCAAGAACATCTTGGTGATGAAAATATTATGGGTCAAGTGGTGGATTTTGAGATAAATAATCCAATAGTGATGGGTATGTGCTCTCCGATGGTTTAGATACGATGACTTGTTTATTTCCAGTAGCTTTCCATCAACCTTGAGGTCATCCTCTTAATCAGCGACGTAACCCATCAACGGCCTGTAAAATTCACCTCAATTTATTGTCTAGGCCCTTGAATATTAGAGGATGACGAATTATGCTTCCCTTGTCCTGGCAAACTAAACTTTCCCTTTTAGCCCAAGACATAGGGATCTGTATTAAAGATTAAGAAATGACCTAACTATTAAGAAAAACTTATTGTGGGTGAGAAGTGGAATGACATTTAAATATTCCGAATGTTTGATGATGAAGCTCATCGTCGGAGTCAACACCGGTGCTAGAATTATCAATTAATTAGTTTGGTTACTTACAGGGAATTTGTCAGTTGTGGAGTTTTCAGTAAATCTTCATTTTTGTACCCCCTTTTGTTTTTTTTTTACCTTTACTATTTTATCTGTTTTTTTCTTTTTTCTTTTAATTATATGGCATGCTACGATAACAAAGATTTGATAACAATGCAAATTGAACGCCAAATGGCCCATGTTTGTCATATTTGATAACCAATTTGCCTAATTGTACCATGCCCAACAAACCATGTAGTGCAATTGCCAACACCCTATGTATATTTTGTCATTTCCCATGAGATTTGGGATTCTTATTTGAATTCTATAAATCAATATAAGCTTTGGTGAATCAGATATGAGCTTATTCCCTCGTGATTCTTATTTGAATTCTATATATATGTGTAAGATAGGATGAAGTGTGACATTATTTTCCTTCGATTCTTAATCGAATTATATAGATCTAAGAATAATATGATTCTATTTTTCAAAGAATTTTCATTTTGTTTATTTTCTAGAACTAAAGAAGAAGAGGAAGTCTCCTGACAGACTGTCTATAGTAAAATGGGTAAGAACGACGAACAATCTTAATGAGAACTATGGATGTTGAGTTAATATATAAATATTTTTCATAAATAAAAAATACATTTTGTTAACAATACATAGATCTGTTAGTTAAAAACATATAGATTTTTTCTAATTAAAAGCATAGTTCCGTATAAATTTAAAATACTTCATACATATGTTATATATCTATTTACATGCGAATGTTTTTTCCTCTATTTGACTGCCACCTTGTTATTATAAATATAAAAAATTATGTCAATTAAACACAAATTTCACAACTCCAATTAAAATTTAGTCACTATTCATCAGTTATACCTCAATTAAAATCCACTCAATTATAGTTCCGTTCCAAACAGTCCGATAATTTTTCAACTGCATGTTATGATGGAGTAACAAAAATGCAGATATGATGAAGAAAACATTTTAAATAGTCACAACTTCGATCGATCTAACATGTATTTTTGAAATTTTGGCTTCATAGACTGAATTTGTATTTGTTCTACGTGACGGCTCGTGGATTTGTTTCATGTTAGCTCAACTTTAGGAAACAAAAGGATAGAAAGAAGAAAGACCAAGTAAGAGTACTACTTTAAAAATAAATAAAATCGTACTTTTCTTATCTAAAAAGCTTTTGCAACACAAAATGTGCTCCAATTCCAGTATATAAGACTATGGTGAGATTTTAAGGGGAAAGCATTATAGTACTATGGGGGAATTATTGAATGTGATATTCAGTAGATGTTCCTGCAGATTTTATAAGTCAAATGTAAGAGTGCATAATTTTTTGACATGATTAGAAGGGTTTAACTAAATTAATTAATCTCATTAGATATTCTGGTGTATATCAATTAAGTCTCTGTAAAGTAAGCACTATTTATTGAGTTATTATGGTATCCGGTGCAAATTTCCATGTCTAGTACGTACCATGAAAATAACAAAAATCCAGAATAGATGGCTACTTACCAAAAAAGAATTAATTTAAAACGTTGTTTATAAGTGTTAGTATTAATTACCCAGATCATCACACATAAAAAATTTAGACCAATCAGAACAAATGATTTAACACTCAGCAAAAGGATGTACCAATCACAACATAGAGATTTGTCACATAATTGTTTGATATGGACACTCTAAAATGGCTCTAAATCTTTTTTGCTTAATGTATTATATTATATATAGAATATAGATTATGGCAACAAGGATATTCATGTAACTTCGCGTCCATTTTCAAGGATAAGGTAGTCTTTTCACAAAGCCAAAATTATACAGCTGAATACATAGTGTGACTAATGTATTCCATATTTCTATTACTTTTCCAAATTTCCATTTTTTTTGACCATAAACTAATAAAAAGCATTACGTGAACGCTACTTTCTTTAAATTAAATTTGGAAAAAGTGTTTAGTAACGATGCTTTTTTTTAAGAAGGAGCTTCTTATCTTTTTCATTCCGAAAATATCCCTAACCTATATTAACTTAAGGATTAATGTATCCGCACATCTTTAAAATGCATACATGTAGTACACATCAAATACTGATTTTTTTCATTACTAAGTTATAAATGCTCAACGATTATTTCTTTTAACTTCTGATAATTTTGATGATGTTATTAAAGTGGCGATGTAAAGTACATTAAATATATATTATAATTATTGGACAAAATATGATATATTATTATTTAAAAAACTATAGATTAATAATACGATAAGAAAGGTTAAAGACAAGAAAAATAAGAAGAATGCCTTTACGTCATTTTACAAAATAATTTAATTTTCAATTAATTTCTAAACACCTACATTTAAAACCAATAACTTTTTAAGGTAACCAAATTTAACTTTTTTAAATAACCAAACCTAACTAGCAAAAATGTTTTTCTAAAGCACCCATTAGAGCTGTATTTCGAGATACAGCCCGCAATTTTTTCGGGCCTCTGCGTCTGTATTCCATTGGCATTTTTTTCGTACCAAAAACGCTGTGACTAGCGCGGTCAACCCACTTAAAAACGCTATTCACAGCGTACCAAACACTACCCAATTTAATCTCTCAAAATCCATGCTTCCATTTCCAACAATCGCCACTGACACAACACCGCTCACCTCCGGCGAAAACTCCGGCTAACATCCGTCTCCATCACCACCTCTCCCCCCGACGTCCAAGCTCATCACGCTGCCGCCGGCGTCCAGTTCCCGAAGGAGCAGATCCTCCGCTACCGGATCACCGCTCCAAAAGCAGATCCAACCGGAGCTGATGCCGCCGATGCTGCTGCTACACTCTTTGCCTCCTCCTCGCACTCCTCATCGCTGCCGCTGTCTCCGCCGGAGTTTTATAACCCATCTTCCTCTTCCGATAGCCGATCTACTCGATCACCGCTTTATCGATCTCCGGCCTCAGCCTCACCGGAGCATCTCCGATCTCGCCGCGATTAAGCCTCACTATCGATAAGGCCATTCGTGCCGAAGAGTGGGGTTTACCTGACGACGCCATTTTGTGCTATCATAATGCTCAAAATATTCTCACTGAAGCGATCTCCACACCAGTTCCTTCTTACATCTCTTCGAGGTACTGAAATGATCGGTCAATTTTGTCTGTTTGTATGAATTCAATTGTATATGCTGGTTTAATTTGAGAAGTTTGCGTAATCAGTTTCGGCGATCGGTTTGTGTGGGTCATTGGCTGGTGATGATGGATCTCTATCACTTGACGAGAATAATAGTTTGATGGAACATTGGTTTGTGTGGGTCATTGGTTGTGGCAGTTAGAAATGGAACATTGTCTACTAATGGGAGGTATTAACATTTGAGAATTAATATAAATTATTAGATTTCGCATTTCAATCAATTAGACCTATTATGCAAAACTTTTGATGAAATATTTATAATTTGATTTATGTAATGCTTTCTTATAGTTTTATACTAGTTAATAGCCCGTCGACGGGGCACGAAGACAAAAGTAAAAATAAGAAATGAATATATCGTATAATAAAATGACGAAATTAATGAACATGTCGTTTCATGTGTTTTAACATCTTTGTTGCATATAAATACTTTGAATCTATTTCTCCTCGCAATCTAGAGAGAGAGAAAACATGTAATTCATCACGTTTGAATCTGAATGAAATTGAGGGGGGAGAGTAAGAGGCACGAGAGATTGCTGGGACTTTTGTTTGTGGTCATAGCAAAATAGATGATACTATCAAAATTGATAAGGAACTTATGTGTAAGGTTGGTAAAAAAACAATCTGTAAAAATGAGGATCCAAAGTTTGTAAGAATAACAAATTGTTGAAGTACAGGAATAATAGTTTTGCAATGAGTAAAACTTAAAAATTACTGGTAAGACTTGACTTCATATTATGCCATCCGTACCTGAAAAGGTATAAGGATATACCCTTAGTTACATTATAAACTATAAACTGAGAAACATAAACAAAGTAATGAAAATATATATCTTAACTAATGTATATGATAAAATAAATTTACAACATATTTCTCAAAAGCATGATCATGCATCCAAGCTTAAGCAATATTTTATGATTAGGTAAGCCCGAGCAATTAATAGTGTTCAAGAATTCTACTGAGAATAATTCTTCCAGTTCATTGTCTACTGCCTCGGTCTTGCTTATGCTATCAGCACTCAAAATACTCCATATAATCACCATGCATTTTGGACATGACATAGTCATTGTTCTCAGTGACCATTTCATTAGTCAGTGCAAGAACAACACGGTGATGGAAGTATTCCGGATCGAGAGTTGGATCGGCTAAGTGATCCAAAAGGGAAGGATAAGTGCAATCTACAATTGTGGAGATAGGATGACTTACTTCACGAATAAGTATGCCATAAGGTAACTTGATGTCTGCCTCGCCATCATTGGGTTCTCCTGCAACCCCATCACCGACTTGTAGTCTCCACTCTGCAAAATCTTTAGTTTCACTAACCTCAGCAGCTGATGATCCAGACTAAATAGAAAAAAAGAAAAGGTGTTAAATTAAAAAGAACACTATAACGGAACAATTCATCTGATAGTAACGGAGAATTTTACAATTTACCTGCAATTGTATATTTTTTGTGAGCTGAAGAACCTCACATGAATCCCACAGTCTCGAAGAGCATATAGAGGCATTTATAATATCATATCTGCTACCACCAGGAACAACTGGCAAAATCTGCCTGAAATCTCCACCGAATACAACTACTAAGCCACCGAAAGGATCATCTGGACGTTTCATAACATCTCTTAGACTCCTGTCAAGTGCCTCAAAGCAATGTTTATTGGTCATCGGTGCCTCATCCCAAATTATAAGTTTGGTTTGCTTGAGTAAGCCGGTGACATCAGAATCCGGCTTCAACTTGCTGCATGTTGATTCCTCGTGACACTTAATAGGAATACCAAACCTAGAATGAGCAGACCTACCTCTAGGTAGCAAGAGTGATACAATACCACTTGATGCTACTGGAAGTACTATATCTCCTCTAGCACGCAAGCCGGAACACAACGTCCTCCAAATAAAAGTCTTGACGGTACCACCGTAGCCGTATAAAAAGAACACACCACCTCTGCCCCCGTCAACTGCATCCATAATCTTATCGTAAATTTTACGCTGCTCGTCAGTCAAACATGGGTACAGTCTGTTGAATTCCGATCTCATTGGCATCTCTGTCGTATGACATCTTATCAACTATAAAATGATTTGTGGCGTTGTCAGTTATAGCCTCATCTGGCATTGGCATAGACTTAAAAAAGGCATGACTGTTGCAGTTTGCTTTCAATAGCTTCTCAATTTCAAGCAAGGCTAAGTTATGGATTTGTTCATCTGTAAGCCTTAAACCTGAATCGCGAAACGAATTGAAATAAGTAATAAGTAAATGTATGGCTAGATCAATCTGATTTCGTTTAAGGCTCATTGTTGATGCTTTTGTTGTCAATTTGTGTTTTCTGTTGCTGCCTGCTTGCTTCCGAGTAGTTGATTTTTGTATGTGGAATTAAAGGGAAAAGTTGATATTAGCTAATGTAGTTTGATGATGACTGATGAGAATGATGATTTTGGTTAGCTTATTAGTTGAACATATTACTTAAAAATGAAGAATACGTTTGATTACAGGTGGACAATGTTAATATAAAATAGAACTTATTTTTGGTAATAAAGAGCTCTAAATTGTCTTTCGGACATGATTGACTTATTCAATAGACTGTTTATTATTAGTGACTAAACTTATACTTATGTCATATTTTTTCCAAACAAAATGGATATCTTCTGGTCCAGTTGGTGTTGTCAAACAAATGTTCGAATTATTCACTCGCATTGCAATGGGAACATGACTTCATGACTCCACTTCGATATGGTATGTGCGTTCTACAATGTGACTGCTCCAGGAACCGCGGTATGGCTAGGCACATGATACAAATCTTGTAGTTTAGCCTTCTTCGACAATCATCTATATATTTCTTTCCCTCGCTTGTTTGACGATATGATAGAAGTTGTCTTGCTCCTTCACCCCTTTGACTTTGATCATTAGGGTGCAGTAGTAAAATGAAACATCTTAGGTAATTAGCCTCTTCATGTCCATAGGATCTGGCCTTTTCAATGAGCATTTGACCAGATTTGTATTTACCATGTAGGAATAAATCTGTCTGTAATAAGTCTATATTAGGATTTCAATTTATATCAACAATATTTTGACCAAAAATAATTATTTAAGTAGTGTCGAGGAAAAAATATTACCACCGCATAATGGTATAAAATCTCTGGATTGTTGTACTTGAGGCATTTAAAGTGCAGAGAGACTTCTGATGCAGATAGGCTAATACCAGAGAATTGTGGAAGCTTCATCTAGTGGTAAACGACGAGCTCTGAAGCGAGTGAGCTTAGATACTTACAACTGGGTAATGAAAATATTAGAAAATAGTTGCGTCCATAAAAAAGGAGTGTTAAATGATAGGCTATGAGTTAATGGAGCATAAGATTTAATATATTAGATTTGTATTTGAAGTAGAGTAACTACCTCAACTTAATTAAAACTGTAGACTCTGTGTCATCCTTTGCAACATGAATGATTATGACTCTAAGAATTTCAATAGGAATAGATAACAGTTGACTATCTGCTTGGCGACCAACGAAACACCTAATCGAAAAAATCATATAATTATTCATTTACATGGCCGAAAATAGTTGTTTCGTCATATTGTTTATCACAAAACTATAAGATATAGAAATAACAAACATTTTAAAACTTATTGAAACTTAAAAAGTAAGGTCTAAATCTCTCAACACTTATGAGTTCAAAACCAGTCATACGAATCCAATCATAAAATGAGTTCATAAGCGTAAACAGATGTCTCAAAACAAAAACCAGCAAACAAAAGTCAATAGTGAATAAAAATTGTCTGAGAAAATGGAATATATAGAACTCTTCACTTTTCAGTCTTTATCTTCTTGGTGATTGACAGTTGGTAATCTTCACCATCAATGGAATGTTTTGTTGTTCCATCACCAAGCAAATCCTTCTGAGGAGTGTTGATATTGTTCTCAGTTGTGGAGCTATCTTCAAGTTCAATTTCAACTTCCTATAAAATATAATGGCAAACTAAGTTTCACTATCGAAAATCTTTATGTATTTACACACCACATAATGAACAAAAAGTATAAGTAAAATATACTGATTCCTTGATGTTCACTGGCTCTACAACAAAATCAGTGTTATGGAATTTTGAAACAACCTCCGACAGTAGTTAGAATAAGTAAAGAAATATATTATCTATGGATATTTAGTACAAATAGTCATAATAGGTCGTAGTTATGTTCTAAATGCGGCACTTACCATATTATTGTACTGGGCAATAACATCTACATTTTCAGTAAATGTTTTCACAGTGAAAGTCTTATCATCATCCACGACGACTACCTTGTCGTCGGTCCCATACGCCCCACCATCATCAGAATTTGCTATTCCATTAACTTTGAAGAGTATGGTTCTGTCCAGCAAAGCATCCAATTGAGATGGTATTTGAGCTAGGTCGCCACCATCCCAATACACATTGGTTAACGAATAAGTAAGTAAAAGAAATGGTATTTTCAACTATACGAATTTGACTAATATAAGTAAGTTATCTAAAGTTACCTCAACAATTTCATCATGAACCTCCTTAGCAGATTTTCCTAGGAGCTTCCCAACCACATTATCCCATAATACAAATGTTGCAAAGTTCTCAGACGCGTCATAAACACTGACGTTGAATTTAAACCTATATCAAATATGAAATTTTGATTATATCTTTAATTACTCAAGTAAGAGACAAATAGATCATCACACAAATAATAGCAAGTTATGACATCACCTAGGCACTGGTTTCTTAATTTGATTGTTCAAGCTAAAATATGATCAGAAGTATGTCACAAAAGTTTAAGAATGTACTTCAATAAGGATATTTGATTTAGGTAACAACAATAGGTTAGAAAGTTGTGTAGGATAGAAGATGTTAGATTCTCAAAAATATGTTTCATTTTATGAGAAGTACTTATGTAAAAAGTAAATTTTGATAATCAGAGTAATGTAATGGTGATGTTGCATATTGTGTAATAGAAATGTGTAATTGAAGGCAGTAAGACAAACTCAATAAATGTAGAAGTAACGTGAATGGAAAATTACACAAAGACCTCATCTTATCACTTCTTATTCCATCAAATTAAGGAATATGAAATTGTAATTATATCTTTAATTACTCAAGTAAGAGACAAATTAAATAGATCACCATACAAATAATAGCAAGTTATGACATTACCTAGGCACTGGTTCCTTAATTTGATTGTTGCACTTACGACACGATTGACTAAGTTTAAAACTTCTTCCAGTGCCCTTCATGCAACCAACTTTATCACATGCACCGTAGAACCAAGTGTCATTTGGAAGCGTTACTTCAGCAATCGTCGTGAGAATGTTGTAAACACCAGGCTGTTAAATTGAAGTAGGAGAATAATTATTAAGTGACTACCTTATTAAACATAGAAAACTAAGTGCTAACTTCAAATGGAATTTAGTTACTAACTTTTTCATTAGAGAGGAGATCGAGAACAGATAAAGCACCCGATGCACTTAGCCAAGACCCCATGTTGTCTATTTTGTTATCAGTGTGTGTGGATACACTCCGAACGAAAGATTCATCGCTAAACCTTAACAAAATTGATTAAAGAAATGTCAATCTAAGTAAACACATCTAAAAGCAGGCTGATATATTAATGAAATTGATACAGCATTTTATAAATATTTGAGTTTGAAATACCTGACAACATATTCATTATACTCAGGACAATCCAAGTTGATAAACATTTTAGTAGCATGTTTACACGTCTGGGCTCGGTGTTGTTCTGCAATAAAACTAAACGTGAGTACACTTATAAAGTGAAAGTGCTGGTATATACAGATAGCGAAAATGTTATTTGGTTGACATAAACATCGAATAATTTACCTCCGAAAGACGATATCATGGCAAACTGAAGAATCAAAACAATTGGTCCTTTATCTCCTTCAACTTGACCATCAACAAACTTTCTAAGTTCATCTCCATAGCTCCCCCACAGTACACACTGAAACTTATGACCACTAAGCATAACATAAAGAAACAAAAGTTATTTGGGAATGTACTTATCATACTTTAAGCGGACAATCTATAAATCAATTTAAAATGATTAAAAACAACTCACTCAAGATTAGTGATGATGACGTCCAACTTAGTTCCCTTGGTTGCTGGTACATATTCGGGCTCACTTAGTGATGTGGACACCACTCTAATATATAACATCTAAAACACGTACCATTCAATCGAATAAATAGAAAGTAAAAAAGAAATCATAACTTTAATTATTTATAATCAACTTACCGAACATATATTCAGTTTTAATGTTCGGCGGGGGACCCCTAGGGTTTTTTTCATCAGCACCAAAGTGAGGAAATGGAATGAAACAGAAGTTGAACTTAGGAATATCCATATCGTTTGGCATCCCAGCAACTCTAGTCGCCTGACCAAACGCCAGCTTGTATTGATGCATAATCTTTGCTTTCTGGGTCGTGGGGAAGTTCTCAGCAACAGTGAAATTGGATATTTTCACCACATAACCTAGTGAAAATTCAGATTGGAACTTCCCATAAACAGTGGGGGGGGGAGTGGACGCTTGAATTTTCGTTCCCTAAAATAAAAATATATATTAATTAAATAATGTCAAATAATATTAAAGTAAATTAAATTAATCGCTTTGAAAAAATTATTCATATCAATACCTCCGTATCGACCAAGAATAATTCTAGTCCCTCTTTCTTAAACCTGTTGAACCCAATGGTGCAGCACACGGACCATAATGCTTCTCATTCTGGTCATCTTAGTAACTGATGATAATTGTACGACATCTCCGGGTTTTGACATTTCCTAATTAAAGGATTGATTAGTTTATTACTTAATGATATATTATGATTAACTAAAAAATGAGTATACATAGAATTGATAAGATAAAATTAGGTCCAGACGAATTAAGGTGATTTTGCGTTTGAGACTCATGACTAAATCATTGTACCACAAATAACAAACTAAATTAATGTTAGGATTAATAAGTAGATATATAAATAATAAGTAGATTTATAAATAATAAAACTAAATAAGTGTTAAGAAGATTTAAGGCGAATTAGATCGAAGGAATTAGGAAGAACTAAAAGGATTCCTTGAAACCTTAGTATATATAGCAACAAATATCAGGAGACATCAGATTCAGATATCGGCTTGTTTTCTTTTTCCCTATTCTATCTCGTTTTTCATTTCTCTTCTCTATTTTCGATTCTTCATCCTAATCTCTTCTCTATTTTCGCACTCGGTAGTTTGTTTGATTGTTATATCATTTCTAGGCTCTTCTTCTTCATCCTAAGCTCCTCTCTTTTTTCATACTCAGGTAGTTTTTTGATTGTTATATATGAAGCTGTGATGATGTCAGATCTGAGCTGTGATGATTTTTATTCGATTTCCAGGTTCATTTTAATCCGGTCGGATGAACTTAGGTTTTTCTTCAAATTTATCTATGATGATTTCAGATCTGTGCTAACTCGTCAGAATTATGCATGTTTCGAATTTAGATCTTTTCATCACTTTGCTTTTTTTTTTTTTCCGCTTTTGCATTGGAGTTACTTGAGGGGATTGTATTGTAGGCGATTACTTATTAGAAGTAAATAGCAAGTACTTAGCTGGATTAGAATGAAGTCAGAGTTTTCCCCTCAAATTTTCAATCGGTTCTGATATCCTATGATGATTTCAGATCTTCCTAAATCGTTTAAGCTACTTGAAATCACCTTTGTTTACTGCTAGCAGACCTGATGCCTAAGTGTGGCCTTACCATTAAGGAAATCCTAAAGGCCCTTCATCCTTTTGTTTTCTCATGTTTATGTGCTGAATCGGTTCTTTCATCTCGTTAATGAATTCGATTCGGAATCCCGAAGCTATGATGATGTGAGATCTGAGCTAAATCGTTTGAATCAACTGAAACGATTTCGATTTTGGCTGTTTTCCCCCAAATTTTAGGGCTTTTCATTTACTATCGAGTTGCCTGTCTTCTGCTACATTTTATACCTTTATCTTAATTTTTACATTGCGGTTTGTTTTTACATTTCGGGTTTTCTGGTTTAATGTTGTTATTGAATTTATTGGAAGAGTGAGTTGCAGCGACGAATTCGAATAGTCAAGCTCAACAGGACTTCATTTTAATGTATTCTGCTTGTCTCTCAGAATTAGCTCGTTGTGCTTTATTTGTTTACCTTGAGGTATGTCACTTTAGTAAAAATAGCTCACTGGATTTAGTCTACCATCTATCTAAAGCAGAAAAAATATGTCCTATAAAAACTTCGCAGAATTTTGAAAACAAAAACATGATTTAGTTGTAGTCAATAGCAAATGGTAGTCCTATAAAAACTGTGCAGAATTTTGAAAACAGAAACATGTCTGGAATCAGAACCAGAAATTTGAATTAATGTTTAGATTAGATTGTAGTTTTTATTGCAACTTATCATACAAAACATGATCCGTCCATTCAAAACATGATTTAGTTATAGTGAATATAGATACGTGTACCTTGTTGGATCAAAACTTTTAAATAGCGTACCTTGTTGGATCAAAACTGGTTAACAGGTCTGTTATGTAGGATTTCCTGCAAGATGAGTATAATGCAAGAATAACATAAGTTATTGAAATTGATGAATTTAAGAAGTGATGTTCATAAAGCTTAGATGCTGAAGTAAAAAGAGTTTCACCTTCACAGCAGTGTATCGAATCGAATGCTTCCACAAAGTCGGATGAAACCTTGAATTGAATGCAAACCCTAGTAATTATGAGCAGAATACCCTTGTATTGTAGTTATAATCGGAATGTAATAATTCTTTTGATTCTGCTAATGTAATTGTATTGTCTTTATTATGAGCTTTCCAAGTTTGTTCCACTAATAACTGAAATTTATATTGTAATTATTGTCTTTCCATATTTGTACACATAAAAGCTAAGTTAAGCTATATTCTGGAAAACCGTGTATTGTAGAATGCAGAAAGATTATTTTGAATTTTTGGTGAATGAAAATTGTTTGAGGCTGCCACATAGACATTTCATACCCAATGAGAATGCTCATCAATTCCACATAATTGATGACATGTGACCCCTTTAGAATGGCTGAATGGTTTTTCTTTTAATATATACATAGATTTGTTACTGTTTTTTATCTTGTGTTCCATGTTTCTGCGTTGTTATAGTTTTAAGAGGCATTCTTATAGTTTTAACACTCTTATGGTTTTAAGCTTCAATGTTACTGTTTTTAGCTTGTGTATTACTGTCTGTTATTAGTTTTAGCGTATATGTTATAGTTTTAAAACATATTGTTGTAGTTTTAAGCAGCAACATTAGACTTTTTAGCTTCTGATGAAATATTTATGATTTAATTGTTTGCAAATGCTTTGTTATAATTTTAAGAGGCATTGTTATAGTTTTACAAGGCACTACTATGGTTTTAAGCATCAATGTCACTGTTTTTAGCTTGTGTTGCATATTCCCGCTTTGTTATAGTTTTAATAGGCATTCTTATAGTTTTATGAGGCACTGATATGGTTTTGAGCATCAATTTTGTTTTAAGCACCAATGTGATAGTTTTAATGAGAGTTGTTATGTTTTTAACCCAGTTAGTGAATGTTTTAAGCAAGTGATGACGATGACATCGATTTGATGATAGGTCTCTCAAAGGTGTCATTGCAGTATTGAAGCAACAAGCAACAAAAGGCAGGAAGTCGAAGTTCACTAGCAAGTTTAATCGAAAAAAATCTATTTTAACAACTCAGTTTGCATTTGTATAAAAAACACTGAATGAATGTTTATTGTAATCTTTTTCCTATGAGAATAGATGTTTTAAAACTTTTGATTGACTGAATGTTTCAAAATTGTATGAAGATGTCTCAAGTAGCTTATTTTAAGCTTGTTTATTGATGTTTTGGCATCCCTGAAACTTTTAGACTTGTTTAATGGTGGTTTAATGATATTAGATTGTCACTTAAAACTATAACAAACCATCTTAAAAACTATCATGTAGCTCCTTAATATCATCGCACCCCTCTTAAAAATTAACAAAAGAGGTTAAAATTATGATTGAAACATACAACTGACCCATTAAAATCATCACATCATCTTTTAAAACATTAATAAAATACGTTAAAACTGTAATTAGAACTTTAAATGCTAACTAGTTGTCCATGAAAACAAGTGTTTGAACTTAGACATTTAATTATGGAAGGTGAGTGTGGGAAGAGACTAATAAATTGGTGGGAAGAAATAGATTGATGTTGTGGGGTGTTATGAGTGGTAAAAATGTAACAATTTTGCAGTGACAATTATGTAGTGAGTGGCGAGTTTGGTAAATAAGTATAACTTTTTGTTACTTTTAGGGTCAAAAGAGAGGCCAAATATCATCATACCATTCCAATTTCATAATACCAACCTCCCCTAGTATTTTAGACTGGTGTGATGTGGTGATGTCACATCACGCCACCTAATAAATCAAACAATTTTCGGGCAGCACCATACCACACTGTTTTTCCCTACCAAACAGCCAGATTGGTGATATTTCATCTTGAAGACCGTGTTTCATCACGCCACAATCCCTACCAAACGGAACGTAAGATTCATAGGAGTTGACTATCATAGCGCTATCTAGTTGTTTGGAGAAAATTTGACTGTGGAGCCGTCGTGATCACTATAATCGGGCAGATAAGTGTTAAATGTTATATATAAGTGAATATATCTCCACTACTACCACTACTCAAATACACCACTACACCCACTACTCCCATTATCTACTATCATTATTATAGTCTTTTATTTCTACCTATCTATATATATATGATAGATTGTACTCAAGGAGATGTGTGGAATAAGAAATGATAATCTTTCTCTCTTTTTATTAGTCTTTCTACTATTTTTATAACACGTTATCAGCACGAAAAAAAAAATCTATCGAAGAAAAGAAAGTTCTCATTTCTTTTCCAACACGAGAACATATGTAGCACATAAATAATCACCATCCATTTTCAAGCTAGATTGCAAGAACTTGCAATATTGCATAAATAGAGGAGGCATGTCTTTGCAAGTGCCAACAGGGGGTGGCTCAGGTCATGTTCGAAAATGATCGGTGTCAATGTCACAATAAACATTTACTGAAGAGTTAGTGGGTATTTCATCAGAGAAGTTTATTTTAATTCTATTACTAAAATTACTTTTATTTTCTTTTCGGTTATTGATGCCCTTTGAACTAATAATGCAATTTCCACTATGTCAGCATGTGAAATCTCATAAAATCACTCTCTATTTTTCTTTATTCGTAACGTTAGTCAACCTTATTATTGTTACATTTCAAACATCATTATGGCATATTCATCATTACATTTTAATACCATGATTTCCTCATCATCATTATCAAATAATTGGCCATTGCATGGTGGTTATATATTGCACGGTTTCATCCTTTTTTTCAACAGACATAAAAAAAAACAAACAAACTTTTGGTTTCTCTAATCTATCTTGTTTACCTATCATCTTTTGCCTCTTTTAGCATCATTACCCATTTTTTCAAGCAATTTGAGGTGAGTCTTTCTTATTATACTAATATTTTCATGTTCTTCTTAAATTGATTTTATTAATCACCTTTCTTTCTTTTATATAGTCATGGCAAATCTTAGCAACCTCGAATTTGTGGCACTTGACATCACTGGAAAGAACTACTTGTCATGGGTTCTTGATGCTGAAATTCATCTTGATGCTAAGGGTCTAGGAGACACAATAAAAGGTGGAAATGCTACATCAAGCCAAGACAAGGCTAAGGCGATGATTTTTCTTCGCCATCATCTTGATGAGGGGCTAAAAACCGAATACCTAACTGTCAAAGATCCTGCAGATCTTTGGACAAATCTCAAAGAAAGGTATGATCACCTAAAAACAGTGATACTACCAAAAGCCCGGTATGATTGGCTTCACTTGCATCTGCAAGACTTTAAATGTGTGAACGATTTTAACTCGGAAATGTTCAAAATCACATCAAAATTGAAGTTGTGTGGTGAAGAAATCACCGATAATGATATGCTAGAAAAGGTATACACTACTTTTCATGCTTCTAATGTGCTCCTGCAGCAGCAATACCGTGAAAAAGAGTTTACGAAATACTCCGAGTTGATCTCGTGTCTCCTAGTAGCTGAACAAAATAATGAGCTCCTAATGAAAAACCATGAATCACGTCCAACTGGTGTTAAACCATTCCCTGAAGCGAATGTGACATCTTTTAACATTGGAAGTAATTCCAATCATGGTGGCCGTGGCCGTGGACATGGTCGTGGCCGTGGGTATGGACATGGACGTGGATCTCGTTCAAATAATGGTTTTCAAAATACAAATCACCACAAGAAGTTGGAAAATCCCAAAGGTGGAATTGGCAAAGGGAAAAACCATGATGAAAAGTGTTATAGATGTGGTATGACTAACCATTGGTCACGTACATGTCGTACTCCTAAACATCTTGCGGAACTCTACCAAGCTTCACTCAAAGAAAATAACAAAGGAAAAAATGTTGAAGCTAACTTTGTTGAAGATGACATCAATGATAATGTTCATGGTCAATACGACACCACTCATTTGGATGTGTCAGATTTCTTTGTCAACCATGAAGGCACAAGTGATTTGTCTGAATTCGTTGTCCATCCTACAAAAGGAGACAAGTGATGCTATGACCCGTGATGGAAGTACACAAGTTTAAGTCGTTTGTTTCTTATAGTTTCTTTAAAGTATTTTAGGATTTGAATTTTCTAGTTGCTCAATAATCAATTCTTAGGATTTGCATTTCAAATGACATCCTATGTTTTGAACTTTTATCATTGGAATAAAATCTTGTCTTTTCATTTTTCATTTTCTATTTCTCATTATTGTTTTATTTCTTGAAGAGAATATGACAATATCCGAAAAGCAATGAGCTATGCTTGGCAGATAGTGCAACAACACATAGCATATTCAACAATGCCAAGTACTTCGATTACTTGTCAATGAGACAAGCAAGTGTTAATACAATTTCTGGTAGTACAAAGTTAATCGAAGGCTCCGGAAGAGCAAATATAATACTACCACATGGAACAAAAATTGCCATAGAAGAAGCATTGTATTCTTCAAAATCTAAATGAAATCTATTAAGTTTTAAAGATATTCGAATGAATGAATATCATGTTGAGACCATGAGTGAAAATGGCAATGAACTTCTTTACATCAAAACAGTTAAATTCTGTACCAAATGTGTTTTGGAAAAATTACCGGTAATATCCTCCGGATTGTATTGCACTAAAATAAAAGCAATTGAGATTTATGCTATGGAAAAACAAATCGATAGCACCTTTAAAGTTTGACATGACCGGTTGGGCCATCCCGGATCAATGATGATGCGAAAAATTATTGAAAATTCATGTGGTCATACATTGAAAAACCAGAAGATTTTTCAAAGTAATGAATTCTCGTGTGATGCCTGCTCCAAAGGCAAACTCATTATAAAACCTTCATTTGCAAAAGTTGGAACTGAAAGTCCTTCTTTTCTAGAGAGAATTCATGGAGACATATGTGGACCAATACAACCACCATGTGGACCATTCAGATATTTTATGGTCTTAATAGATGCATCTACTAGATGGTCACATGTGTGCTTATTATCTACTCGTAATTTGGCATTTGCAAGATTGCTTGCACAAATAATTCGCTCACGAGCACATTTTCCTGATTCTCCAATCAAGAGCATTCGTCTTGACAATGCCGCTGAATTTTCGTCGCAAGCATTTAACGATTATTGCATGTCTATTGGTATAAAAATTGAACATCCTGTTCCACATGTTCATACACAAAATGGAATGGCCGAATCGTTTACCAAACGCCTCCAGTTAATTGCAAGGCCATTACTAATGCAATCTAATCTCCCTGCTTCAGCATGGGGACATGCAATTTTAGATGCTGCGACACTTGTCCGCATCAGGCCAACAAGCTATCATCAATTCTCTCCCATGCAAATGGTATATGGTAACCAACCGAACATAGCTCATCTTAAAATCTTCGGATGTGCGGTTTATGTGCCAATTGCACCACCACAACGCACAAAGATGGGACCCCAAAGAAGAATGGGGATATATGTTGGATATGAATCTTCTTCAATAATCAAGTATTTAGAACCATCTACTGGAGATTTATTTACGACAAGGTTTGCCGATTGCCATTTTGATGAGTCAAAATTTCCAACGATGGGGGAGAGAAGAAGCAGTTGGAAAAATTGGAAAACAATATATCATGGAATGAATTATCATTGTCTAGTTTTGATCCTCGAACAAATCAATGTGAATAAGAAGTTCAAAAGATAATTCATTTACAAGGTCTAGCGAATCAGTTGCCAGACGCATTCGCAGATCCAAGAAGGGTTACCAAATCTTATATTCCAGCTGCAATTGCTCCGATTAGAATTGAAGTCCCAGAAGGAAAAATAAAAAATGCTAATGAGTCTAAGGCACGCATGAAGCGTGGAAGACCAGTCGGTTCCAAAGATAAAAATTCTCAAAAAAGAAAAAGGAGCTAATATTGATGGTCCATTAGAGGAAGATAAATCTCTAGAAGAGATTGATAAGACTCTAAACGAGTCACACGACAATACAAAAGAGATTCAGGTACCTGAAATTGTTGAAAATGAAGAGATCTCGATAAATTATGTCGTGAATGGAAAGACATGGAACCGAAATGAAATCGACGTCGATGAGATATTTTCATATAATGTAGCATGTGACATTGTGGAACAAAATGAGGATCTTGAACCTACTTCTATAAAAGAATGTAGTCGTAGAGAAGATTGGCCAAAATGGAAAGAGGCAATTACTGCAGAATTGAACTCTCTTGGAAAACGTGAAGTTTTTGGACCTGTAGTCCGTACACCAAATGGTGTAAAATCCGTTGGATACAAATGGGTATTTGTGCGTAAAAGAAATGAGAAAAATGAAGTTGCAAGATATAAAGAAAGACTTGTTGCACAAGGTTTTACTCAAAGACCAGGGATTGATTATGAAGAGACGTATTCACCTGTGATGGATGCGATTACATTTCGTTATCTAATGAGTCTGGCTACACATGAGAAACTTGAAATGCGTCTTATGGATGTTGTTACAGCCTATTCATATGGCTCACTGGATAATGACATATACATGAAAATTCCTGAAGGATTCAAAGTGCCCGCAGCACAATCCCGAGATAGTTATTCAATTAAATTGAATAAATCCTTATATGGATTAAAACAATCAGGGCGAATGTGGTTCAATCGCTTGAGCAAATTTTTGAAAAATGAAGGTTACACAAATGATCCTATATGTCCATGTGTTTTTATTAAACGATCAGGATCAAAATTTGTCATTATTGCAGTCTATGTCGATGACTTGAATATTATTGGAACTCCTGAAGAGTTAGCCAAAACGGTTGAATGTTTAAAGAATGAATTTGAAATGAAAGACCTTGGAAAAACAAAGTATTGTTTGGGTCTACAAATCGAGCACTTAGGAAATGGAACGCTTATCCACCAGTCCAATTATTTGGAAAGACTGTTGAAACAATTTTATATGGATAAAGCTCATCCAATAAATACCCCCATGGTTGTAAGGTCGCTAGATGTGAAAAGAGATCCATTTAGACCTCGTGAAGATGATGAAGAACTTCTTGGTCCCGAAGTACCATATCTTAGTGCTATTAGTGCACTAATGTACCTTGCTAACAATACACAACCTGATATAGCTTTTGCCGTTAATTTACTAGCAAGATATAGTTCTTCTCCAACTCGAAGACATTGGAATGGTGTTAGACAAGTAATGCGATACTTACGAGGTACAATGGATATGGGCTTGTATCATCCAAAATCTAGCAATTCGGACTTAATTGGATATGCCGATGCGGGATATTTATCTGATCCACACAAAGCTCGCTCTCAAACAGGTTATCTGTTTACATGTGGTGGTACAGCCATTTCATGGCGTTCTGTTAAGCAAACTCTATTTGCTACTTCTTCTAACCATGCAGAAATTTTAGCCATTCATGAAGCAAGTCGTGAGTGTGTTTGGTTAAGATCTTTAACTGAACATGTTAGAGATATGTGTGGTCTTACATTCAAGAAAGAAGTTCCAACTGTGTTATATGAGGATAATGCGGCTTGCATAGCTCAACTAAAGGGAGGCTTCATCAAAGGCGACCAGACAAAACATATATCACCAAAGTTTTTCTTCACCCATGATCTACAAAAAGAGGGCTCCATCCAAGTTCAACAGATTCGTTCAATAGATAACCTGGCGGACTTGTTCACCAAATCACTTCCATCATCATCATTTGAGAAATTAGTTCGAAAGATTGGAATGCGACGACTTAAGGAAGTAATGTGATATTTTTATCAGGGGAGTAGGATCGATTTGACTCTTTTCCTAGCTAAGTTTTTATCCCATGGGTTTTTCTTATGAGGTTTTAATGAAAAGATGTCATCGCGTACCAATGATCACAATATCATATTCATTTAAGGGGAGTGTTATGTATAAATGAATATATCTTCACTACTACCACTACTCAAATACACCACTACACCCACTACTCCTATTATCTACTATCATTATTATATTCTTTTATTTCTACCTATCCATATATATGATAGATTGTACTCAAGGAGATGTGTGGAATAAGAAATGATAATCTTTCTAACTTTTTTTTACCCTATTTTTCTATCTTAATTCAATTCCTATCCCCATATAATAAACTAGTACTTTCACTTGCAAGTTTCCCTCGTCTTGTTTGAGGCGCATTTCAAATTTCTCCCCAAACCAGCCGACAACCATGGAGGAACCCGAGATAACCGACAAACAAAGAAGACGAGCCGAAGCAAACAGGCTCGCAGCTCTGGCAAAGCGTAAAGCGATACTGTCACTCAACCAACAAACTACAGCTGACCCTCTCACTCTCGTCAAATGCCGCAAGCTTTCTCCCGACTCGCTCCCAACCCTAAATCAACTCTGCCCTCCCGAAAAGTTTCGAGTCCGCCTTGAAATTTGCTCGCCGGATTCATTTTCGGTCACCCCTGTTCCTGTTGAGGGTTTTAATTTTCCTGTCAACGAACATTGCTTTGAGCAACTCAGAGATTGTCTCTCTAATGTACGCAATTGATGTTCTGTTCATTCTTCATTTGATCGTCTTGCTTCTATTTTATTTGCCCGACTGGCTGTTAGATTACGTAAATTGATTGGTTGTTTATCTTAACAACATTGCTCCGAGTGACTAAGAAATTGTGTGTGATCGTCTTTGTTTGCGTGGTTGGTCGGTTAGGTTCTATATGTAATTGATTTGTTGTTCATCAGAGGAACATTACTTCCAGCTAATTCGAAATTGTCTCTTCAGTGTAAGGTGGCAGTATTGCCTTTCTACCTAATTGAGGAATGCAACTCAATTAGGTTGGACTTGGTCTGAGTCCGAAATGTTATACGAATACTACTCTGATTCTCCTTAGTTTGCTGAGAGTTTGAGAAAGACGAAGAATTGGTGTTGGATTTGCCAGTTCTTTCGAACGAGGGATGATTCTAATATAATATTTTAATTAGCTAAACAGGTGACACTTTGACAGAATTTTAGGTTAAAGATACCAAATTGAATTTTCCAAAAAGTCCTAAAACAGTGAGGGCAAAACATGTAGTAAAGCGACAACGAATGCAGAGGTAGAAGAACATTGCTTCCATCTAAGAAATTGTCTCTCTACGTTTTAATGTGGCACAGTTGTCTCTCTAAGTAATCGGTGTTTTGTTCATATTTCATTTAATCTTATGTATTTTATTTGCCTGATTGGTTGGCAGGTTTTACTATCTCACTACACCCAGAATACTGGTGGTGGAAAGGCGTCTGTGTACAAGCTGTGGGACTATCAGACTGTACTGAAGTCTTTAAGGAATTGTAAAGGCATGGAGTGTGAAGAGATTCCTTGGGCAACATTCAATGTAATTGAAAGGCTTTCACATTCCTATACTGCTGGGAAATGGATACCTTGCAGGCCTGAACATTTACCAGAAGAGAAGGTTGACGAAGTGCTCATGGAACTCCCAAAGTCGTTGTTAAATGCCCTCCTACCGTTTCAGCTTGATGGTGTTCGGTTTGGACTAAGGAGGGGAGGTCGGTGTCTCATTGCAGATGAAATGGGGCTGGGAAAGACCCTCCAGGTACTCATTCATTGACACAAACAGAACCTTAGTTTTTGAAAGTAATGGTGTTCCCTTTCTTTTGGCGGTCCCTATTATTTATATTTACTCCAGTGTGCTTATTCATAAACTAGTTGTGAAGATGCCAATTTGGTGCAAATATTTGTAGTTTCTTTTCCTGTTAGCAGTAAAGTTATGTTAATACACAAAACACTAGCATTCAAGGATGTATATTGTGGAAGTCACTGGGGCTGGTTTTCTGGGTGACAAGGTAAGAAACATCTCAGGTGTCAAATTTCTGCTCGAGGATAATTCCTCGACTCTAGATTCTTCAAGGTTTACCTGGGTACTTTTTGTTGTCCAAGTTATTAGGCCAATCCTGTTTTGAATAAAATATTTGATATACTGTAAAAGCACTTTTAGTTATTGATTTTCATGAAAGAATTCTGCAGGATTTGATTTTATAAGTATATGTTGTACTTCATTTATCTATTTTCAATATTTTCCTCTAGAACGTTGCATGAATCTTAAAGAACATACTTTTGCTGTAGAGAAACCTTTATTTTGGAATTTATATGAAATACTATGTCAGTGCATTGATTTTGATAGGTTTGTCATGTAAATCTCTAAGCGCCCACAATCAGATGTGCATCGTTCTTAATGGCTTGATTTCTGCCACTGGCTTATCTATATATAGTGTGAAATTGGGCTTGGATTAGTATCCGTGAAAAAGAATTATAAGATTTTCTGGTGATTTTGAATTATTTTGCATATTTCTTTCTGTTTTGTTTTTACGGACAGAGTAAGTGTCATTTCAATGGTTTGCATCCTATGATAGATTCATCTATTTCTTGCTTCCCTGTCGACTTATTGACTTGTATAGTTAATAATGCATCCACTGTTTGTCACCGGTTTATTTCCAAGTAAAGTTACTTGTTTAAAGCTAAGGCTTGTGGTATTCTCTAGGCTATAACAATGGCAGGCTGTTTCTTGAAGCACGGCACCATACTTGTTGTTTGCCCTGCTATTCTTCGTCATTCATGGGCAGAAGAGCTGGAGCGCTGGCTTCCTTTTTGCTTGCCGACAGATATCCACCTAGGTAATTTTTCGAGGATCACTTTTCACTTTAAGTCCTATTTCTCTACTCTAATAAAATGGGCTTATGGTCAGTGCAATGGTTCCTTTCTTCTCACTACATGATATCATCTTGATAATTAATTGTCAATAATATTTATTTTGGTAAGGCACAGTGTCACATCATATTCTTTTTTTAACTTCTCAAGATTTTGAAACAGTTTGTTTTGTTTTGTTTATCCCTGCATTGCATATCATTGTTTTAACTCTTCTTTACTTTGAATAAAAGGAGTAGAACTTAAATAAACAGGGATGACATTCTGACCTGCACTTATAAAATGCTTTATGCATGAAGGTAGATGAGCTCATTTTTGAATGCATTCCTTTGCGTGTGTTTCAGTGTTATCTTCATGCCTACTTTCTACTGGTTTATGTGGATACAACTGATGGCGTAGATGGCCTTGTGTTATACGTTCTTGAACCTTGTGCATCTTCTGCTTCTAGTTTTTCTATTCTTTTCAATTATGAGTTAATGCGAGGCTGCTTTTTTTTTTTTTATGTTTCCAGTTTTTTGTTCTAAAGATAATCCTGCTCGTTTACCCAAACGCCCAAAAGTTGTTGTAACTTCATACACCATGCTTCGTATTTTGTGGAAGAGCATGTTGGAACAAGAATGGGTCACCTTGATAGTCGATGAATCACATCATCTACATTCTACTAAACAAGCAAAGGAAAAAGATGAGGTAAATCACTTGCCATTGTACGTTGGTTTACTAAAAAATGGAATAAATACTGGTTAGGTTTGTCAGTAATAATTTCTGTACCATACTTAAAACAGTGAAGAATTGATACATGCACATTCCATTAGCAAATCTTTAATCTCAAGGCTGCTATGAAGTTGTGAATGCACCCAACTTGTAATTTATAGGTAATGGGCACATTATCCTAATATCCTTAACGTAAGTCTAGTGGTTAACCTAAAGTTGCTGTTTTCCAGGAGTCTCCCATTTCTATCCTAATGTCCAATTATACCGTGTAATTTCTGTTCTTACCTCAATAAGTCTAAATTCCAACGTTTAACTAATAACTGTGTCCATTCGTGGGAAGGCAACTTCTTGACTATCTAGCGTATAGAGTTTGAAGGGAACCTTCCTTGAACAAGTGGATGCTCTTGAATCTTGATGGAATAACCATCATACTCACGAATATTAAGATTTGCAATTCTTGAGGATGCGAATGATGGGATGCTATTTGAATTTGGAACCAGCTAGAGTAAGGTAAAAAATCGTATCTGCTAAGCAGAGAATGGTGAAAAGATCACCTGCTGTACATTTAATGGGTAAATGAAGCAGCCAGAGGAGCACATTTTGGTATAGGAGATGCATTCTGAGTGACAGCAGTAACCACAACCTGATAGCATAGTTAGTGCTTTGGGGTGTGAATATTGAATTTCATTATAGTTTGGTCAAGTTTCTTGCAGTAATTGCACTTCTTTTTGGGGTCAATACCGTGCAATCCAGCCTTACTCACGAGAACCGTAGCACTAGGTGCTGTTCATATTACAAGGCAAGGTGCGCTATTCCATGGTTCCTTTGGCTCCAATTCCAATTCCCTGTTTAAACTAAGAACAATGTCTGGATGTGATATGCGAGGGTTTTTGGTAGGGGCAAATATCTTGATTATGTATGCCTAGTTGGTGGCCCTCTAGGCTCTAACTGATGTCTGGAGTTAAAGAGTATTGCTCAATCTTTGACGCTATTGCTGTTCTTTCTTCTTATGGATGCCTATGACTTTACATTTAGGCTCTTGAATAATGGTTCATGCAAGGAAGATATCTGAAGCCTCTAAGTGTTGCACACCACCTGAGAATGAACTCGTCTCCAATATAGCCCGTGCCATTAATTTGCTATAATGTTGGGAAATGCTCGTCCAGGTAATGGAAAGAAGTTACAAAGATGAGATTCTATGACAATGTAAATATAATTTCTATCAAGCATAAAAATATAGAGTTAAGGCAACCAATTATCATGGCCTCGGTGGGAACTTTAAGGAATGCAGATTTGCTTATATCAAGTTACGTAATGATTGTCAACAATCATCATTTAAACAGACTGATGTAAGCTGGAGCGATGCTAATATGTGCTATTTCAGATCTTGAAGCGAGGCGTTTGATTTAATTAGTTGAAGTCGCTTGAATAGTCTCTGGTACCTTCCACCTTCATGTTTTGCAATTAACGAGTAGTTCCGGAGATAAGTGGTGGAAATGTCCTTTCAGAAAGAATTGCCAACGGACTGATAGATCCTTGTACATTTGGTTGCACAGCGGGCACATGAAGCTAAAGATAGGAAAGGAAAAACCCTTGGGCAAAGTGTACCCTTGCTAAGCGGGGGTGGGTGAGAGGTGGTGTATTTGCAAACAGGCTGTTTCCACGAGACACATTAAACTGTAAATTTGATAAATGGTACAATCTAACCTAACCCTAATTTTTATTATGCAATTGAAATATTAGTAAAGAATACTAGTCATCCTTGATGAACAACTACTAGTGTGTCTGTACCTTTCACTGATAAACCTCTGTAAAATATGTGTGTTTAGTTCTGAATTTGGTTTTAGGTCTGTAGAGTTTTGTAAATCTAGGTCGCAGGTAGTATTTAGTTGTTCAATGTGAATAATTGATGTGTAGCTCAAATGATTAAGAGAAAGAAGGCCATTCCTGCCCCATCACATTTCATGGATCTTCTGATGTTCAAGTCAGGGACATGATAATTCAGCAGGAATGTTCCAAGCAGTTTACAAATAGCAGATATTCCACTGCCAATATTAATAGGAGCATAAGTGGCAATGTCGATAAAGCTCCCTGGAGAAAACTGATCTACGGAAACATGGGCTATGCCTAGAGCATCTTCATCCTTTAGCTAGCACTTTGTGTAAGGCTAGCTACTAAAGAGCAGTTAATGAAATTCAACATTGCAGTGGATGAAAGAAAATGGCTAAGCAAGAGAAAGGAAATACAGAGAAAAAGAGAAAATGATTTAGCTGCTGACAAGCTACTTTCGTTATGTAGCCAATGTCACATGGACCTAAAATTCAATCTTTGCATTGTTTTTGTGGCTTGATTCAAAAGCACAGTAAAGAGAATGTCACGGTGGGCCTGGTCAAAATCCGAGGCCCTAGATATGGTCAAACAGGAGGATATATGCTCCTTTGGTTTATCATTCTAGAAACTAGTTCTTCGTGGGTTTTGACGGGAAGTTACATCAAGGATCCAAATATCTTAAACATTAAAAGAAAGGTCAATTCGGAATTTAAAAATATCAGTGGAGATCAAATTCCTGGAAGCATTGGTAAAATGAGAATAATAGGGTCCTATATGTTTATTTCATTTTAGTATGTCATTTCCACTCATATTGGGTTGTGCCAATAAATGTGTGTTTTTTTTTTTTTTTTTCGTTACAGCTTACTGCAGTACTTGATATGGCTATGAAAGTGAAGTACCTAATTCTTCTATCCGGAACTCCCTCACTGTCAAGGTCACTTTCTGTTTTGTAAACCTGTTTCTGATTTTGATTTTATTGAGTATTACACTCTCAAGATCATTCTTAGTGTATACTGCTTACTAACATACACTTGCAATTTTCCTAGATGATTATAGGCCTTTTGACATTTATCATCAGGTGAATATGCTGTGGTGAGTCTTTCAGGATTTGTCATCAGTTGGCCATGTGCTATGCTTTCTGTTATGTCTCTAATGTTCTTACCTTTTGCAGGCCAGGTTTGCTGGGGCAGACCAAATATGAGTTTGCAAAAACTTACTGCTCTGTCAAATTTGGTTGGGGTTGTCAAGGGAAATCATTTAAGGTAATTCAAGGTTGCCCCTTAAAGCATAATCTGTTTGCTGAAAATGACTTTCAAACTTCTTTTTTATTAAAATAACTTGTGTTTTACGGGTAGGAAATGCCCTTTATACAGGGGTGGGTGGTGGTGTGGTGATTCCTAATATATACGGTGTGTGTGCAAATTAGGGGAATACAAACACTTGGTGGTGTTGTGATTTTTCATAATATTTAAGTTGTAGCTGAATATGTGATGTTGATCGTCTGTCGGACAGATGGTCTCTTCCAAAAGTGTCCAGTAGTTTGTTTTGATTCTGATAACATTTCAATTTTGTAGGATTTTTCTAAGGGAGCACGTTTGGAGGAATTAAATGTTTTACTGAAGCAAAGTGTAATGGTAAGGTCTTGTTAACCATTAATAACTAAAACCTTTTATTTTCTGTCTCTGAATAGTTAATAGTGCTGTTTTAAGACAGGAAAAATGCATCAAATATTAGTGGCCCTAATACTAAGTGGTACTGGCAACTTCAGTAACCTTATGTAGTAAAAAGTATCGTACTCCAGCCATCACCTAGAGAGGATTGATCTATTTCTGTAAACGGGCACTTCATCAGTGCCTCTCTTTCTTTTTGAACAACATTGGGAATAATGAGTATTTATTGTGTGTTTTCTTATTCTGGAGAGTGATTGGGGGAATATTGTGAAGGTCAACTTTGGAACCTGAAGAAATTATGTATAGATGGGATTTTTGCTGGTATGCGAATATTCCATACCTTTAACTCATTGAGCACCATTTTTAACTCATCGGTGTGCAATATTCGATGTCTTTATACCTCTCAAGCTAGTCAATATGCATATTCACCCCAGCTTGACTATTATTCCTAAAGCAATATTTTCGAGTTCCTTTAGTGAGTAAATCTACAGACATTTTTCACCAGACTCTGTAGAGTGTTGACTATTCATGAATCAAAACACTCTCATCCTTCTATGACTTTGGATGCATAATGATTACTGGTTAATTATTGATCTATGTTTTCTTGATGCTTCTCTGGTTATGTTTGTAAGCAATATTGATTGCAGACGAATGACAAAAGATATCATTGACTCTTCCCAGTTGATCCCTTAGGTCTTGAATTTCCGATATTATTTTATATTTTGACTAAACACTAGTGGTAGCTACTGGATGTTATTTCTTGCTCCTCCAAGTTACAAGAAACCACTAGAAAATTGCAATGAATCAGGGAATTGCATGTTCCTAGTTGGTTGTTTATCAAGAACCTAATATTCTTCCTGAATCAAATACAGTAAGTAAAGGTTTTTTGTAGTAGTGTTATAGTTTCTCAACCTGTAGTAAGCTTTCCTACGGCTAAATTGCTAAATATGTACTAAATCCAGTGCACAAAATGCCTGTTTTTTAGTTGTACTAAACTACTAATAGCCAATACATATAACATGTGCCATGGAAGCTGGTTACCTTCGCACCTGAACATGCATTATTGAGCATGCTCCAGTCCCTGTTTCTTGCTGATTTCTATTGCTTCATGTGCACATCGATAGGCGATAGTAAAAAAAAAAAAAAAAAGCAACAATGTATCTAGCTTTTTATCAATGCTCAATCATGCATCTTCACAATTTTCTGCTGCTGAAATCTGAATATTGTACTCCATTCGTTTAATTGATTACTTAACAAGGGACATGAAAATTGAGAAATATGAAAGTGGACGTCAGTTCAAGTTCTTGATATGATTGACAATATACGAATAACACGATATGCAGTTTGGAAACTGAAATATTAAAATGATTCCTTTTAATTGTTGAAGTTCTGTTCAATTTTACAACTCTGACGTCCCTTTACTAAAATATGCTGTTTCTCCCAATATACAATAGATCAGACGTCTGAAGGATCATGTTCTGCCCCAGTTACCCCCAAAACGACGTCAAATTATAAATTTAGTTTTGAAAAGTAAAGATATTGATTTAGCAATGAAGACTCTGGGACTTGAAGGTAGGGACGTGTGTGCAGATAGTGATGATGAAAATCTGCCAGTCCATGTTTCTGATGATGAAAATCGGCCAGTCCATGTTTCTGATGATGATGGAGGTACTTTCAATCTATTTATTTCATTTTGTTTTGTTTTTCTTTTTCTGTTTTATTATACATATGCTGGCTGAGGTAGGTGGATTTGATTTTGTCAATTTCAGTTCTTAGTTTGATGACAACACATTTATAAATTCCTGGTTAGGTGCCAATTGCCAATCATGTCATGTCTCTTTAAACTGTTTCACATAATTATAAATCCACAGGAAAAAAATAAGGAAAAAGAGAACTTACTTTAGTTTTTAAATGAAATGTGTATGATCAGTGAACATTGGAAGTAATCTGCGTAATCAACTTTAATTGTGCAGGGCATAAATGTATTCTTGCCTCTTGGCTTAAGCCCCCGTAGCTAGGCCTTGGGAGTGCCTTTAAATTAGTTGATTAGTACGAGGAATATTTTTGCTTAGTAGAAACGATCCATGTCATCTTAGACTAGGCTCTGTTCTTTTCATCTGAAAACTCATTAATTTCAGTTCAGTTCAGATTCACTCAGTTCAGTTCTACTTAGTTGTTTTTTATACTACAATTCAATTCAGTTCAGTTCTGTTTAGACGAAGAGAACATAGCCTTATATGTTGTGTTAAGAGTTCAGATTTTGAGACTTTGAAAACCAATATATTGTTGATCTAAACATAAAAACTGAAGTAGTGGATGTCAGTTTCTGAAGAGGGTGGAGGCTGAAAGGATTGTTTATTGAACCATGTTATGTCCATGCAGATAATCAGATGAATAAGAAATTATCACAAAAGCTCTCCGCCCTTGGCATAGCAAAATTACCTGGATTCTTTGAGTGGCTTTCTATACATCCAATTATGACAGAGGTGGATGAAGAAAAAACTGGAGAAGAAAGTTGTGGTTTTCACAAGATGATAATATTTTGTTATCACCATAAGGTACTTGATGGAGTGCAGGTGAGAATTCAGCTCATTTGTATTTATATTTTTCTATTATATTTTAGCATTATTATATTCCCTGGTGTTTATGGACTTGGAAATCAGCACAGTAAATTTATAAAATAGAGCTGCATCTAGCTTAACAGACCGCCATTGTATTAAAGAATGATCTCAAAAGTGGTTTCCGTGTCTCGACAGTCGTTTTCTGCCATTCGTAGGAGATACATTGTTGGGAGAGTTGGTGGATGAGGGGTGGGTTTGACATGGATGCTTTAGCAGGAAGCTAAGTGGCCAGTGGTGTTTGACAGAGATTGTGGGAGAACTAACTGGCGCCTACGGTTCTTGGGCTTTCTTGACTTGAAACCCTGTCTCAGAGTGTTCCGTTTGTGGCTGCTAAACCTACCACATTGCCATATATTATATATGTTGTAACAAAGGCAAATTATGTAAGGAAATAACAACCTAGCAAAGTGAAGATATATCCCCACAATCTTTACTTAATATAACACCCATAATTATGTGTTAGTGGTACTTCCTCCGTACTGGTTGAAGCTTTCCCATTTGCTATTTTTGGTAATCCCATAAAAAGCTTTCATTTTTATTTATGGTAATTGGACCCTCCATTCCGCTTAACCAATACCCTTGTAACACACCCATATTTACAACTTTACCAACCCATTATCCGTTATTTATTCTCTTATATAGAACACAATTTTCAACTCAACTAACCCACTATCAGCTTTTTATTCCTTATTTATTCCTTCTCCTTATTTTGTTAACCGTAAAGTAAACTAACTGGGAAGTTTGCCAAGCTTAACAAGAGATGCTAGTGTAGGTAACAGTTGATTTTGGTCTCTAATTGACGGTATGGACATTTATAAGTTTCAAGGTTAGGTTTGTTTCCATTGTGGTGTATGCCAGCAATAGTACTCTGCTCCAAAACATTCCTCTTTCTCTCTTTATTCATTCCTCCCACCTCCGCGACGTAATGAAATAGTTTCTCCCGGACCTCTCTTCCACCAATGTGATCCTCGATTTCTTATCGTCACCGTGTTTGGTGCTTGAGCATTACCAGAAGTTTAACCTTTTCTTTTCTAGACCATCTTGTGCTGTTGCCGGCTTAAATTATATATTTGTGACTGTTCTTTAGGTTTGCAGTATCAATAATTTTTTCTTCTATTACTGCTGGTGTGGGGACCAACCATTGAAATTTTCTTTTCCATCACTCTTTAATGTCTCAAACTGCCAAGAAGCCAAGGTGAAGATGTTGATGGAACTAAATAATGGCTGCATCTTTTGGAATATATCATTTCGGAGGGATTTATTTGATTGGGAAGTTGAGCTATATGATGAATTGTTGGGTCGAACGTTAGATTCTGGTATGACTGCTGGTGTGGGGACCAACCATTGAAATTTTCTTTTCCATCACTCTTTAATGTCTCAAACTGCCAAGAAGCCAAGGTTAAGATGTTGATGGAACTAAATAATGGCTGCATCTTTTGGAATATATCATTTCGGAGGGATTTAGGCTCTGTTCTCTTCAACTGAAAACTTATTCAGTTCAGTTCCATTCAGTTCAGTTCAGTTCTGCTTAGTTATATTTTATACTACAATTTAGTTCAGTTCAGTTCAGTAAATTTCAGTTGAATAGAACAGAGCCTTATTTGATTGGGAAGTTGAGCTATATGATGAATTGTTGTCATATTTATATGGGGCGCGAGTCAAACCCGGGGAGCTAGATAGAAGCAGATGGACATTAGAAAAGGATGGATTGTTCTCAGTAAAGAGTTACTATAACTCTTTGGGGCCAGCCACAGATATAAACTTCCCTTGGAAAAGTAAACTGCTCCCTCGTGTGGCTTTCTTGTTATGGATTGTGGCGCTGAGAAAGGTGTTAACCACTGATAATTTGAGGTGACGTGGTATGTATATTCTGGAGTGGTGTTTCATATGTAAGGAAAACGGTGAATCCATTGAACACCTGTTCATTCATTGCAAATTGGCTAGGATCCTGTGGGATTATATATTGGGAATTTGTAACTTGTGTTGGTCGATGCCAAGCAAGGTGATAGATCTCCTAAGGGCTTGGAGAAGGATTTTGAAGGATAAAGATAAGAATATTTTGTGGAATCTCATTCCAGGCTGTGTTATTTGGTGCATTTGGATTGAGAGAAACAACAGATGTTTCAAAGATGTTTCTAACTCAGATAGGAATTTTCTCAACAGTTTTTTGGGGTTGTTACTTTGCAGCTTTAATGGAGCTGCAAGTAACCCTTTGCCTGATTGTAGTAGCTTAGTGTCCTTTATGTCTAAGTTGCTGTACTACACATCCCGTGTATTTATCTCTCTAATAAAATTTCTTATTACCTTTCAAAAAATAATTTTTTCTTCTATTACACAGGCATTTCTATGTGAGAAAGAAATACAGTTTGTTCGAATCGATTGCAATGTAACCGGTGGCGATAGGCAGTCAGCTATACATAAGTTTCAGTATTCAAAAGAGGTTTGCCTTTTATCTTTCTTCACTTCTTCCAAGGTGTTCAAGTGCTTTTGCATAATACTAAGGTCGTATGCTTCAAAAGGACTTTTTTTTTTTTTTTTTTTTGGGATCTGAAAATGCAATCCGAATCGATTTAACTGCACTTCTGGACATTGCTAGAGGCCGTAGTGAATTCCATTTTTCATACGCAATGGAGAATGTGATATTGTGGAAAAACAGTGCTTTCATTTAATAACAAAATTTGTGTATATCAGGTGAAAATTGCATTAATCGGTATCCGTTCTGGGGGCTCCGGCCTTAACTTAACTGCTGCAGACACTGTTGTATTCCTGGAGTTACCTCTTCGGCCAGCTGACATGCAACAGGTTATTTATCTCTTTGATCTTCTCTTATTGTGTGTAACAGAAATTGCTTAGTAGGCGTTTGTTGACTTCTAAACAGTAAACTAAATAGAAATTCTTACCCTTGATAATTAAAGCCTATATAAGTTGATTTCTTATCATGCTAATCTTCTGTTAGGGTTCATGTAGCCGGATGCATATTATCCTGCCAATGATCTAATATGCTGACATTAAACTCTCATAAGAAGTCTGCTGAAGCATTCATGTAGCAGCTAAAGTTTCTCTAATGACAACATTCATATGGTGCTTTGCTCTATTTAGTTATCACATCTCTAGGGACAATTGCCTTCATCGTTTCTCACTCAATATTCCTGTTGAACTTTGAGTTAGCTCTATCTTGATACAATTGGAGGGGTTATTACAATGTGCATGACCCTATAATGTACTATGTTTGGCATCTTGCTTGATACTTCAAATTGAGCATCTAATTATTGAGTACATTATCTGCAAACCATTGTTACAGGATGCAGTATGCACACTTTTTTCTATAGAGTTGCTCTTTTATAATTTTATTTCCATCCCATGTTCACATAGTGTTGCTTCACTTTGAATGAACTATATTTCCAACCAAGTTACATGAAGACTATCAAGTGAATGCTATTGATTCTTGTAGTTTTTACACACAAAATTTCATATTTCGCTTAATTCTGACACATTCATTGAACTTTGAAAGGCTGAAGATCGAGCTCATAGGCATGGGCAAAGGAAACTGGTGAACATATATATTTTCTGTGCAAAGGTAATTCTTAAATACACCATATTTTTGTGGATTTTCACAATCATTTCACTGGAACCATATCACACATAGAATACAGTTTTTCCTTTTCCACTCTTCAGAATACTGTAGATGAGTTGCATTGGCAGCGGTTGAATAGGAGTTTGCTACGAGTTTCATCTACAGTGGATGGGAAACATGATGCAGTAAGGGAAATAGAGGTATTCACATCAGAATATATCTTTATTTTAGCTAGTATAGATAATGACAAGCTCTGGGTGGATGAAGAAATATATTAGCTCATGAACAAGCCCCCAAGCATGCATGCACACACATATCTATCCTGGCTTAATGATCAATTTGACAACTGATTAAGAGGTGGAATGATATTATATGTTGCTGAATGCTGACCTCTCTGGTACATATAGCACAATTAATTCAGATAATGCGTAGATACAACAGTACATTGAAGTTTTTTCTGTTGGTCCTACTCCTACATTTATCAGAATAGCCAAAGAGGGGTATGTTCCTCACTTGCTACGAGAAATCTTTATTTTCCATTTCCGACACTAATGCCAGTCCATGCTTGTGTGCTAATTCCTCATAGGTCGAAAGTGTATCTTATCTTGAAACCACTAGGAGAGTGAGTGAAAAAACCAAGCCAGGTTTATCAGAGACGACAGCATACAATAGTGGTTCTGTAGAAGAAGTTATGATAGTTAAAGATTCTATAACCAAGCCTGTGGGTACATTAGCTGAGTTAGATGGTCATGAACCAAACGAATCTATTGTAATTTCATCTCAGAGAAACAAGCTTCAGTTTGAGGTAGTGAATCATCCTTTTTTCTTTATGTTCATTTAACTACATCCTTATTATGCATGTTTACGTTTGTTCTGTTGAGTTCTTTATATCTGACTTGCCATTAAGTTTTTGGAATGAATGGGATAACAGACCACTTCAAGAAATGATGAATCTACGGCAAAAGCTGAATCCAGGACTGCTAGTTCTTCACATGGTACAGAAAGGAGCACTGTTGGCACGACTCAAAAGATAAAGGTAATGGTATTGTTCTTTACCATACATAAACAAAATAAAGCAATTATTTGCTCATCTATTGTCAATTAGGACGTTATTTGCTTAAATCTATTTATTAAAAAAAAAAAAAAATTTAGGACATTTTCAAACTTTACTTTCTTTCTGTTTGGTTGTAGCCTACTATAATGTTTTTGGGATGAAAGGTTAACTTGGTTTGGTCGTGCATTTAATCTCATAGGTGGGCATGTATCCTTATACAATACCAAATTGTGATGGAGAAAAAAGTGAACCTGAACCTGGACCTAGCAGCCCAATTGAAAAAACTCTGCGTTTTGAGGTAAATTATTTGCCAAGTTTTCGTTATAGCATTACCTCTTTTATTTTAAGGACCTAAATGTTTCTTGTGAATGTTGCAATGAGTTATTAACAAATTGACCGGCTCTATGGTAATAATTTTTGAAATATTTCTGAGAATAAATAGGCTAAGTTTCAATTATAAGCTGAATATGGTTACATGGTTTGCTTAATGTATTTTTCATCATTTACGTGGAATAAATTAATTGTTTTAGAAACAGCACTCTCAATCTGCCGATTGGGAGTTTGCAACAAGTCTGACATCGGCTATTTGGATTTCACAATTCAAAAGTATATTTATCTATAATTAAATATTTAAATTACAACTGCTGTAGATTTGAAACTAAGATCTTGGTAAACAGAGAAGCCGGGAGGCTTGACCGCTATGGAGCGGCCATGTTTCATTAGTGTTTGCTAAGGTGCTTGTCGAGGTGCGGGTGCTCTTCGGCTTCGCTGCTATTTGCTGTTTTGGTCATTTAAGGGGTTTTTGGGGGACAAAATTAATTGAAAGTTTCTTATCATTAATTAGAGCAGCCGTTTTCTTCATTTTTTTCTTCCATATTCTTCGGTTCTTCCTCCCGGTCTTCACCATTCACCACCTTCGACACTTATACGGCGGCAAATCTAAATTTCATGATTTTCTTTCTCTTTTGTGTTTATTAATCATCTTTCTTTCTTTTGAAACAACAAGATTAATTAAAAGAACCGAAAAGAGTTTACACGACCATAAGGAATGCCCCAGAGATACATCAACCCAAAACACTTGCAAGTCATCTGAAACCTCATTACTAACTAAAGACTAGGATCGCCCAATACCATCATTACAACAGATCAACACCACCACACCAAACTCAGAGCCAATCGCCATCAATAAAAAATCACCTTAACCACTTTTCTTCAATAAAGCCGACAATTGCTATCCAAACCAATAATCCGTCAATTCCAAAGGTGAGAATGCATATACACTTGCCGACACCCCTCCACTCTATGCACTTTATTAGAACAAGTGGTAAGTAATTTTAGATGTGGTCATAGAAAGCACAAAAGAACCATCAATTCCAACAAAGAAGGATAAAGCTCCAACCCAGGTAATGAATTGTTGTGATCTTGGTCACCCCGTCGTCTAGTATGTCTAAACCGAAGTGTAGCCGATAGTGAAGTGTCACAGACGAATCCTGAACCAAGACTACAGAGGCGGAATACTCCCAGCACATGTAAAACATGACCGAAAGTGATTGTCCTTTCTGGCAACCAAAAGTGCACTCCTTGGGGTCGGCTCTAGATAAAATCCACCTCCAAGCCCGGTCAATTCCATACTGATACAATCCATATTAGCCAACACCCCTAGATAATCCACAGCTTTCTTTCTTTATAAGTTGATGTTTTAAAGAGGGAACATGATCTCGGTAGAGCAGGGTAGAACGAAGAGATTCATACTCGTGATGAAGATTCATAAGAAACTGAATACACTGGCGATTCATCATGCAGCCACAGACTCATCAGGGACCTCAGCTAGAGAAAGATCCATGTATTCAAACCATTGTGTGAGAAAGGCAGAATAATATTCCTGAATCGACAACGTTCCGTGCTGAAATTTGAAAATCTCCAACTCTAGGTGAAACTGATGAGCAGAATAATCTTGAAAATACATGCAAGTTCGGACCTGAGCATCTTTAACATGGGGGTCCCACGCAACCTTCATTTTATCATCAACAGTGACAAAAACAGGTAGACGTGTGTCCATAAATCTTTCCCACATAGAAAAGTTTCAAACATAAAAAGCCCATGTAACATGTCGACTGGTGTTAGTCAGAACAACATGTCTACTGATAGGAAACCTGACGTGTAAAGTCTATCTGGGCTTGGTTTTCAAATGCCCTTACTGCAATTGCCCAACTTTATCAAATTGCAAAATGCTCCATCTTCCCAAAACACTAAGCATCATTTAACATATTTAATGGAAATATATGTAACAAAATTACAGAATGATACTTGACATCCTAAATTATCATTATGCAATTTGTTATGCATTTTACAACTTCAGTTCAAGGTTAATCTGTGGGCAAAATTGAAATTGGTTGGCCTAAAAAAGTCGAGATGATGTTACTTTTTCGAGACGGATCAAGTAATATCTTATGGCTTCTGTGGTTGGAAAAATCTGGAAGAACTATATTTTTCAAATAATCTGTGTATGGAGGAGATGACCAACAGCCAGAACCTCAAATATTTTAATCTTTTCATGAGTCTCATCAACTCACGAGTATCAAAGATTTTTAAACAGTCAATATTGTGTAAAGAATCTACTAAACCATGGTGTGTTCGATAGATCCAGTAGCAGTATTAATCAAAGCAAATTAGGTGTCTTTAGACACACACAGCTGGATTACACTCTAAAGAGTAGACATCTAGATGCACTTTGATTCCGTAAATGATATGCCGGTGCATTCATACCCATGTAGTAAATTCTGCAAATGAGGTCCTAGAACCACCCGACTTTCAGACTTGTATTGCTTGGGTAATAGCTGTCGTAATGGTACCTCATGGGTTAGAATACTACTTAATGTTCTTGACCCATTTGAGAATGTCCTTTTAATTATAACTGCTAATGTAATATATGCTGTGATTTTGTAATGACCGATAGATAGAAATATATACTGTAAATGAACATTGGGAAATTACCATCACGTGTACTAGTTTTCTTAACAAAAAAGAAAAGGCTATGTCATCACTTGTGTGACGTCAACTATAGCTGCATAGTGGAACGGCTCATTGTACTGGTTTATTTGTTTCACCAATTACCATATTTATAAAATTCATATCGATTGGCTTCCAGCTTGAAGGTCATGTCTAACGTTTTTCCTGTGAATATGCTTGTCATGATGTTTGTTCCAACGTAGTTATGAAATTCCTGGATCATATCTTTTTTATGATTAGTTTATTGGAAATGGCAAAGTTCTTTAAATTCACTACTAGGCTTGTGAACTTTGATGCTAAACCAGACATGTTCAAGTTCCCTTCATGAATGGTCATTCTCCCGCAGAAAATGAACTTAACATTTGGAAGTATCTTAATTCAATTCATAGATTTAGACAAAAATAATATTAATGTGTGCTCTTTCTATATTCAGGTCAGCAAGAATACTGGACGGGTCCACTTGTACTCTTGCGTCCCAGGAACGGATTTGAGACCGAAACCACTTTTTGTAAATTTTCAGCTAGAAGAAGTGGAGTGTCATCCCCCTAAAGCAGGAAATGTGGAAACAAATGATAACTCTGTCATGGATCCTCGACTTTACCGGGAAGCTCTTATGACATTCATAACTCAATGGAAGGAGCTGAGGCCCATTGACAAGAGGAAATTGATTGGCAAGCCATTGCAACTTCCACTCTCTTACGAATTGTGCTATTTAAATGAAAGTCTTAACCATGATAAACAGGTATGTATATTTGCAAATTCATATTAACAATCTGTAATTATGATGTTATGTGTTTGGCGAGAGTTTTCTTCAACTGGTTGAATTGAATGAGTTCACAGATTCTGCCAATTTCTTGCAGGGACTCCTAAATGGTGGAAGTAAAAGGCGTAAAACACCCAAGGATGAGATAAGTTTTCCATTACCACCAAATGCTGCTCGGAGAAAGGTCAATCTCTATGGTGGTCGCGGTGAGAAAGAGAAACTTTATTCACAAGGTTGGTCTGACATGGATG
The DNA here is from genome assembly GCA_026545765.1 of Plantago major. Lineage (NCBI taxonomy): Eukaryota > Viridiplantae > Streptophyta > Magnoliopsida > Lamiales > Plantaginaceae > Plantago > Plantago major. Next base: position 31,206,681 of record CM048841.1, read on the forward strand.
AACCGCTCTGTAAACTATGCCAGACTCCTTGCAAGTAAGTGTCATTCACTTATCTTTTTTTGTATAAATATTAGATTTGATGACTCATGCTCTCTATCTGTTCTTTGATGACAGGCAAAGTACTGCAAAGGTGCCTCAGTTCTTTGAGGATCTCTTTTGTAGTTTGAATTGCTTTGAAGAATATCGCTCAAGAACAAGCAATAAATTTCTTCGTGAGGTTTGGATTTTGATTGTTTGTGACTTGCTCATGTTTTTATATGCAAGTTTCCTATTGTGGAACTATTTCATGAAATTGACTTCAAGAGGTTTTAGGAGCTTTTCAAGATAGAGAAAGGCATTTGCACAAACTGCAGACTGGATTGTCATCAACTTGTGGAGCATTTAAGGCCTTTGTCAGTCGAGCTACGACATGCTTATGTCAAGAGAAAGGCTCCAAACATAGCAGAGCGCAAAAAGCTGTGAGTCCATTAATTAGTTCTTGTATACGTATTTTATAACCCAAAAGCTCACCTAAACTGCCCCAAACCTAAGGTGGTTAGATTCTGGCGTTCGCTTGGTGCCTTTATCCTTCTCAGTTCTCATACTTGAGTTGATTTGGCACATGTCCATGCGCTTTGTTCTATCCTGCCAACAGCTTCACTTTTTTCTATTTATACTAATAAAAATCTAATTCAAACTACACTCGAGTCTGATATCCTCACATTCTCTGTCAATAGTCATCACCAAAGAAGTCAAACTCAGAAACATGTACGAGTCAAACCGCTGCTGAGGCAACTTATACTGTGCGAATCAATTTCAGCTTTCATGTTTAAAAGAAATTGGGGTTTCTAGCTTGCAGTTACCGATTTCTTGTTTGTCAGTGTCCAATATTTAACATAAAATTTATTCCATCCAGTCTTGTCAATCCCGGCGAGATCCTGCTTTCATGACCAATTCACCATATTACAAATCAAAATAGTTTGATCATTTTTTTTTTTTTTCCAATTTTACAGACTGGAAAAGCTTGTCCAGGACCCTGCAGAAGGCAATGCCTGGCATGCAGACCATATCATACCTGTATTCAATGGTGGAGGTAGATCACAATTCTATTGTTGAAATTTCTTGTTTTACTTATTTTTGAAGTCCTAGAAGTTTTTTTAGGCCGTCTTAATCATTGAAATTTTAACAATGTTATAATCAAGCATGTATGTTTACAGTGTGATGTCTGTTACTCTGCTCTTGACTACTCCCTAGATTGTCAAAAGTTGGTTATGTGAAATTGATTTTATCTGTCCTCGAGTCATCCAGGTGAATGCAAGCTAGATAACATGAGGACCCTTTGTGTTGCTTGTCATGGTGATGTTACCAATGCACAGTGTGCGGAAAGGCGTGTTGCTAGGCAGAAAGCTAAGAAACAACTCAGAGACATTATGAGTGGTCTTGCAAATGTCCCCAAGTCGAGGTCAAATGATAGTGTTCTACAGGTGCTTTACTATTCTAATTCAAATCAGCATGGTCTTTATAAAGAAACCAATAGTAATTTTCTTTGCTTTATGAATTGATCTGCCTTTGTCTTTAGGAACATGGGGATCAAGACGATGATCTACTAATTGATATTCCAGGAAGTGCATATTCTGGTCCAGGACCCTGTTCCAACAAAACCAGGGAAGACACAGAGCAAGAACTTGTGGAAAATCCATGCTCAAATCATGTTCACTCTGATGGTGGTGATGCAGAACAGAAGGATCCTAAACCTGCATGTATCAACAACAATGAAGCAGCAGAAGTGATAGCTGAAGCAGGTAAAGATCAAGAAGTCTTGAAATCTACTGAGGCTGAGTATTGTGAGCTTGGCAAGAGAGATAAGGCAAGAGATACTTCTCGTGTATCCATGTTTTCTGAATTTAAGATGCTCCTGGGTGATGCCTCCTTATAAGCTTGATAATAAAAGTTGCTAGTTTGTTGCAATTGATGCTTGTTTTAATGGAGTGGTTGCGAAATCTTTGAATTTGCAGTCCCGGAGCAGGAAGTTACAAAAAAAAAAAGGGAAAATTTCTTATCGTACCCCTTAAATTGGTGGCAATAACAGATTCCCCCCTTCTATTCGAACAATAACAGTTGCATCCAAAATTTTGTACTGAGGGAATTTCGATATTACAGATAGGCCCAAAAGTCAAACCTTGTGATGACATGTCTCTGGCGTCTGCTGATGTGTCACCTGAAGTTGGTGATAATCACGAAATTGCCATTGATTTAATTGATTTTTGACTTTCTTTAATTCTTTTTCTCTATTTTCTTTTGTTTTTGATTTTCTTTTTTCCTCCTTTATGAAGGCGCCAAATGACAGTTGGACTTGTCTGTAATTTAGATTACCAAATACAGGGATGTTGTTGTAATTGATATATATCACATCTCTGATGTTAGTGACTTCATGCACATGCAACTCACATGAGGACGGTACTGTAATTAACTCTTCTAATTTCAGGGGTGTATAAGTAATAAATTTGAATTTATTTTTGACACTAGCCGTTAGTTACCGTTTTTTTTTTGAATTTTTGGCTATAAGAACACCATTTTTCACTCTTTTTTCTTCACTTCTTACTCCTTTCTTCTATTTTCACTACTTCAAATGGAAAGAACCAATTCATTCGGCAGTACTAGGCAGGCTGATGTTGGGGATATTTGTAGGCAATTTGGTTGCAACCAAAGGACGGTGATAACCCGTTCGACATCAAAAAACAACCCGGGAAGATATTATTACCGTTGTTCCGAACATGGATGGTCTGGTTGGTACTCCCCAAGTGTTCAGCACCAACAAGGTGAATCAAGCATGAGCAATGTAAGGAATGAAGCAATGACAGAAAGAAGAGAGCATGAAGTTGATACAAGTGACCATGAAGGAGAAACAAATGGAAGCAATGAGACAATGGCAGTGATAGAAGATCAATATAGGGGCCTTAGACAACTGATTTCAATCAACCTAGTGTTGTTGGCTTTGTACCTGTTTTGCTTGATTATGCAATGTATTTTCTAGATTGGGAGTACAACAAATAGCTACCTATGTAGAATGTATGCAAAAAATTTCCAGAAATAAAAATGATTGCATTACATTCCATCAAAATATCATCCATCAAGCTAATACAATCAACCAACCTAATAGAATCCATAAAAAACCATCCATCCATCAAGCTATTACAATCCAGCAAGACTAATCCATCAAACTAATCCATCAAAATATCATATAATCCATGATCAAACTAATACACCAAAAGTAATATCCATCAAGCACAACTTTCAAGCAAAAGCATGGTACTATCAAGTGCACTATCAGTTATCAAAAGAAATTGGAACATATCAAAAGTAATGCAGCAATAACCCACACAGATCAAAAGAATTGACTTGATGAGGCATCTTCATTTGTCTGATCAGTTCTCCTCCTCCTTGTTCTTCTTCTTCTGCTTGATCCTTCACCATCAGTTCTTGAAGGGCCAGCTACACCAGTGCCACCACCCAATTTGAATTACAAAAAAGTCATAAGAAACAGATAAATTGGAACAAGTTACAACAAAGAACATATTACACTACACATTATTGTTACAAAACTTACTTGGAGAGGACATTTTTTCTTTGTGTGACCAGTTTCATTGCAGAGACTGCACTTGAATGCAGATCTCCTCCCTGTAGTACCAGTAACAGGTCTATCTGGCTCTGCAGGATGCATGTGCCTCTGTACTTGAGGCCTACCTGGCTTCCTTCTGACAGCAGGAGGGAAACACTCATCATCAGGCAAATCTTGGGCCGAATCGTGAAATGTATGGGGTGGATCTCCATGTCATAAGCCAACAGGTATGCCTCTTTAGTGTGATTGAAGGAGATAAATGCTATGGGATCTTGTCTTCTGTGTTGAATGGCTATCCAAGCATGTCTACATGGCAGGCCACTGATATCCCACCTATTACTATCACAAGTTCTTGCATCCACATTCACAATGAATGAGAAGCTCATGTCCTCAATCTCAAAGGTGCTTCCAGATTCAGTCAAAAGTTTACATTTCCTAGACTGAGTACTGATATCATTCAACTTCTTCAATGTCCTAGGCATGACCACAGATACACAGTTGGCTCCCACCCTCTTTCTCACTTGAATCCTCTTCATGATCTGTTGTCTTAATCCTTCCATTATGCTGTAAATGGAGAATGCTCTGAGAGGGTTAATCCATAAATTGAAGCATTCACTCATGTTATTAGTCACATGGTCAACTTTAACATGAGTGTCATAAGCATGTCTTGCCCATTGACTTAGAGGAATGTTCATTAGCCAAGTGTAGGCTTCAGGTCTTGCATTTCTCAACCTAGTCATAGCCTTGTTGAAGCTGTAGTTGGTGAAGGCTAGCACCGCCAATAGAACCTCCTAAGCTCCCTAGCAGACCAGTTGGCCTTGAAATTATCATAAATGTGCTTGGCACATTTTCTACAAGTGACTTGAGGGCATAACTCTTCAATAGCAGGTTCTAGTACCTACAATTAAGACAATACCATACAATATAAGTTAAAGACAATAAAATACAATACAATTAAGACAAACAATAAGATGCAATAGTTAAAACCTACTTACCTTGGATCTGTCAGCCATGAAATGCCAAGGCTTGTCATTCTCAAATGGACCAAGCATTTGTGTAAGACAATGCAAAAAGAAGCACCATGATTCCTTGGTCTCACTATCAACAACTTCTATGGCTATTGGATATAAGCCACAATTGGGATCCATCCCAACTGCACTCAGCAGTACACCAGCAAACCTTCCTCTTAAGTGACATCCATCAAAGAAAAGGAAAGGGGCACATCCAGCTACAAACCCCCTCTTCAGACTTTCCAGCCCCATGAACATCCTTTTGAATATAATAGGCCTCTCAACTTCATCCCTGTGCAGGTATACATAGCTTCCAGGATTTGTTCTTTGCACCATTTCAGCATACTTAGGCATCGATTTCTATGCTGTCACAGGATCACCACCCATCAACTCCTCAGCTCTCTGTTTTGCTCTGTACATCTTCATATAGGGTACAGTTACACCCAATGAATTTGTGCACCACTTGATAAGGCTATGCACATTGATTGTTGGATGTTTTTCCAACTCCCCCCTTATATTTTGAGCCAGCCAATTCATATCAGCTTCTTTTGGATTCACATTTCTGACACAAGTGTGACTTCCATGGTATGTTTTCACAACAAAGGTGCATCCATTTACCTTGGAAGCATGCAATCTCCAATTACATCCAGCACCCTCACACTTTGCAGTGAATCTAGTACTCTCATTTTTCACCCTTGTGCACTTGAATCCAACCTTTATAGAGTACTCTTTCACCCTTTTCCTCAGCTCATTCACAGACATAAATGTTTCCCCAACTTCAAACTCTTTGTCCCACTGAACATTGTTGGTCTGAAACTCATCATCTATCCACTCTTCATCACTAAGCAGAGGCTTATCAGCACTATCATCATCTTCATCATCAATTCCTTGATGAATGTTACTCCTATCACCACCTCTCTTCTTTCTTGTCTCAGTACTTGCCATTTGAGGGCCTGCAGTACCCCCTTCCTCATCTTCACTTGGCACCTCATCTTCAAAGTATGTCCTAGTAAAACCTATCTCCTCATCCTCAGAGTCATATAGGTATTCATTGTCAGGGGCATTATCCTCCCAATCCATTCCCTCTTCCTCTTCATCATCTTCAACTTCAACTACCTTTCCCTTACCCTTGTCCCTAACTGGCCTGCTGCTTTCACCTACTTCATGTGCAGCTTCAGTTACAGGGGCAGCTTGTGTGGCAAAGTGAATTTCTAGGAATGCATCTACACCAAACCCATCCAACATATCATCAGTCATGTTGGGATGCACATCAGTGTCATCCTCAAAACTTGGTATGTAGGCATCATCATTTGTATGAGTGGGATTGGGAGGGGGCTGTTCTGTTTCAGAAGTAGGGGTGGGATTGGGATTGGGAGTGGGAGGGGCTGTGCAGTTCGAAGTAGGGGTGGAGTGGCTGCTTGGTTACGGTTGAAGTAGGGGTGGGATTGGGAGTGGGAGTGGCCTGTTTTGGTTCTGGTTCACAAGTAGGTATGGGGTTGGGAGAGGGATGAGGTTGTTCTGGTTCAGCATTGGGAATGGTTTGTTCTTGTTCTTCATCATCACTTGGTTCCTCAGTAAGATCAACAAATATTGGTTCACAAGGAGCAGCCCTTGGTTTACATTTTCTTCTCCTATACTGTCTTACTCTAGGAGGTGGTTCATTCACATTAGTAGAAGGGACATAAGGTAAATCATCATCCTCATCACCCCACACAGAGCTAACCTTCCTCTTTATCCTAGTAGACTCATCAATAACTAAAGGAATTGCTTCATCAGTCTCCACATGTAACTCAACCTCCATATACTCCTTATTCAGTTCAAACATCTTCCTCACATCCTCATCATTAACTAGTTCTAACTGATCATATGAGCCTTGAATATCACACTTCATACTAAAAGCTAAATTCTGGGAACTTCTAACACTCTCCAAAGCAGTAGCCATAATATCATTCACAAGTTTTATGTGAGTATACCTGCTGCTTTTGACATTCAACAACAATAGAACACAATCAAGAATAGCCCCTCCCAAAAATTACATATAAACCCTAACCCTGCAAGTTCAACACCAAATTCAGCATAATGTTCATCTAATAAGTCAATATACAAGCGGCATTGCAGTGTTCAATCCAAACCAAAATAACTAGGAAAAAAAAAAGAAGGGTTTTTTTACGTTTCAAATCAACAATTATACCCACAATTCTTCTTGTAAACTGAATTCAGAGCCTACGAACAACTAATAGAACACAACTTCATAAAAAACGGAACAAAAGAAGCTTCGACATACCTGTAACAATGGCGTTCGTTTGAACCGCCAAAAGCGCGCCTTGCAACACAGCACGCAAGTACAATATCTGACCCACTTCCGGCGTCCTCTATGCTCGAATTTCAGGGATTACTTCAAATTTTCGGTCGGAATTTGTTACACAAGTAGTTGATCGAAACAGAGAGTAGGCAGTTGTTTTTTGCGGGATATGAGAGTGAAGGGGAAGGGTTTCTTCTTTAATGTATTTTATTTTCTCTTTTTCTTTACTGAAGTAATTATTTTAATTTGAATTTAGATTTTCTTTATTTTCTCATTCCAAATAATGCCAGCATGTTAAGAGAGAGAAGATAAATGGGAGGAGAGAGAAATCGATTTTGGTTTTGGTCAACTCCAGGGGGTATTTGTTATTGTTTGAATAGAAGGGGCCAATCTGTTTAGGGGGGCAATTTAAGGGGTACCATCTGTAATTTTCTCCAAAAAAAAAAAAAATTAAAAGTCAAAACTTGGCTCATGATTCTGCTTCCAAAGTTTTGTTGCTAAAAAAGTTATACACCCATCATCCAATCAAACTTCATACTTTGCCATTTTTAACTGTACCATATAACTTTATACACTATTAAAAAAAAGGAATCTGCAAAAAAGAGGATATTGATTTAGTTGTTTAGACTATGAAAAGGCTAGTATTGATGAAATCAATCGAGACCTCGGTTGTGTACTCACTCCATACGAGGTAAAGTGTGCACTCTTTGACATGCACCCTCTTAAATATTCTTGTCCAGATGGTTTACTTGCTCTCTTTTTATTAGTAAAAGTTTTGGCATGGGGTTTAGTCAAATGTTATTGATTGTGCCCTTTCCTTGCTTAATTATCATAATCTTAAACCTCAATTGAATTTCACTCATATTTTCCTTATTCCCAAGTGTCAAACGCTAGTGGAGATTATTCAATTTCGATCCATAAGCCTTAGCAATGTGATCTTTAAAATAGCTTCTAAAGCTATTACGAACAAGGAAAAGCCCCATATGCATAAAAGAATTTTTGAAACCCAATATGCATTTGTGTCTATTCGTCTTATTACTGATAATGTTTTGGTTTCTTATGAGAAATCATTTTCTAAAGCAAAAACCAAGGGCAAAGATTGTGTTATGGCTTTAAAGCTTGACTGAGTAAAGTTTATGATAGAGTTGAGTATTCTTTCCTTGAGGGTGTTTTACATATATTAGGCTTTGAGCATGCTTTTATTCAGATGATTATGCTCTGTGTTTGTTTAGTCATGTATGTTGTCTCTTTAAATGGCTATATTCTTGACGCAATCCAGCCAGAGAGGGGGATCCGGCAAGGGGATCATCTTTCTCCTTATTTATTCTTTTTTGTGCGGAAGCTTTCTCTACTCTCCTTAGTGATGCTGATGAGAGAGGGGTGTATCTCTGATGGCACCTCGCATATCTGACATTTTATTTGCGAATAATTTTTGATGTTTTGCTATGTCTATGTCGATGTTGCTACTGAGACAAGTGATGTGCGCATCATAGACATAGTTTGGCGTCTGGTCGAGAGGTTAATTTGAAAAAGTCTACTATGATTTTTAGTCGAAATACTTCAAGGGAGAGGGTAGGAGGTGAGGGGTTGTTTTGATGCTATAGTAGTTGAAAAATATTAGAAGTATTTGGGAAAATAGACTTGGTGACATTTAGAGTGTATATTTAATGTTTCTTATAAGAAACAGTCAATTTGTATTTTGTTTTAATTTTATGTCTGATTGGCCAAATCTAAAATCCAACATTGAGGGGAAAAGTGGATTTTTCAAGTTTTAATTCGAATTTGGTCATATGTAATTGATACTCCCCGCCCCAGATTCAATTATCCGCGGATCCGAATACAAGTTAAAAAAAAAAAGTGAATAAAGTAGGAGAGATAATAATAAAATAGTAAATAAATTGAATAAAATAGGAGAGATAATGAATAAAGTAGTGAGAGAAAGTGAATAAAGGAAGAGATAGATTTTTTAATTAAAGGGATGAGAAGTTGAAATTGAAATGTATCAAAATGAAATGCGAAAAGTTGAATTCGAGAGGAAGAGGGTATAATCCAACTATTTCAAATTGTGATTGTTGATCTGTTGGTGGTCCAACGAACCTGATTGGGTAACATGAAATAACCCCTTATTTTTTTAGTCTATTACTTTAGTGAAAGTTTAATAACGTACCCTTTTTTTCATATTATAATTTTCACTTGTGCACTAATCAGTACTCACTCAGTACTCCCTCCGTCCTAAAGAGATTCATACATTCATAATTTGTATAATTTTAGGTGAAAAGTTAGAATATATAAAAAAATTAAAAAAAAAAGGTGAGAAAGTGTACTTTAACGATAAAATTTGTAATTCTTTTTGTAAAGTTGAGATTGTTGGTGTTGAGCAGCTATTTTTTTAATAATGTATAAAATTCAATAAGACGGCTAAAAATGACAAATGTATGAAGTTTTACGGGACAAATGAATTACTGAAAATAAGCTATCGAAACTGACCATGTCCCAAATATTGTAGTCCTAGAAATAAGATTGATTTCATTCTAGCATTCAAGTGAAAGGATAAAAATTTGAGAAAAGCAAGCTGCCAAGTAAAATATACGCCGCACAGTAGACCCATATCAGACGCCCTGTTCTTTTTCCAGCACCACCATATCCCATGATGTGAGATGCATACCAGTATAGAACCGGGCTAGCAGATAAGAACCGAGTCGCCACCTGCAAATCATCAATTATAATACAATTAAGTTATCATCAAGTTTATACTAAGCACTCAGAGTCGGAGGGTTCTGGAACTTCAATGACCATTCAGAGAAAGTATGATGTGCGATGGCAACTCCAGAAAGGAATTCTAAGCGGATGTGCGTACAAACAAGGGTTCACATTTTTGCAATACAGGAGTAAGGTGATTTAATACTCTAAAAGAAATAAAAGCACATGAGTCCCGAAGTGAGACTTTCAATTCGAGTCGAGATGCATACAAGTCACCAATATAAGTCGAGATGCATTAAGGTAGGGTAGGATTTTCGCTGGGGTATTCTTGAATGGAGAAACGGCCAAAAAAAAAAGGCTTAGGAAGCAAGGGAAATGGAGATTTTAAAAAGGATAATAAAAGAGTTTGAGATGGAGACTAAGAACACGAATTGCTAAATACCAGAAAATGCATATATCAGGATATCATTTCTCAAAACAGAGGAAGCACCACCTCTATCTAATTTTCTTTATTGGTTCAAACTCACAGTTTTACAGGAAGTGTAAAGATAAATTGACATCTCCTCAGTACCGCTCTTCCTGTATTTACAACATATACATATTACTTTTAGTATTTGCCTTTGTCAAACTCAGAAATGAATCTAGCAGAGAAAGAAAAACCATAATAAATAATAAAGGCACATTAGGTAATTGTGGTAGTTTAAATTCAAACACTGACAGCACATATTCAATTCAGCCAAAAAAAAAAAGAAAATGAATTTAATTAATTAAAATGAGTTTTGCAGTTACATGCATTTAAACACTGACCGCACAAAATAATCAAGTCAGTCTAAAGATAACATGAATTTCTTCTGGTTGACTGTGACTTGTTAATTTTCAGTGGATGCTTTTGACATGGCAATGTATTGCAAATAACAAACAATCAATACATTGTGCACAATAATTCTTTTCGTGTATGCTAAAATGCATCATTTGAAAGAGCTTATATTCGAAGAAACAATTGATACGAAAACCAATAACCAGCTAACCTGGACATGCATCACAAAGAACGCTGTCGCCACCATGAAGCTCAAGTGTAGAACACAAGGAACAATAACAACATGAAGACATTGTTGGGTGTCTGATGTTTTATTGGTCGATGGCTGCGCAACCAAATTTTCTCTACTGACAACATTTCTTCTCAGTCTAACAGTCCCACTATCTGAAACAATTAATTATTCAAGTGAGATGAGATAATAGATTTATGTAATTTTAAAGAAATAAAAAAGTCAAATTATATTCATGTAAGATTTTATTGCCATTAATCAATATAATGACAGATTCATAATGCAATGACTGGTTCATAACAGTAACATCGCAAACGGGAGATTATATAACTGCACAACTTCAATACAAGATTATAGTATAGGACTAGTAAAGCAATTATGAGTCACTTTTGGAAAAAGGAAAAGAACTATTTAAGCTTTCAGTATGAATAAGCAATTCATGACCACCAAGTATCTCCCAAACATGTATGAATGTCTTGGAGTACAATTATCAGGGGCTGTGAGAGTAAGAAAGTTACTTTGAGAAAGAAGAGCAAAATGAGACTAGAATTTCGTAAAGAGAGAGAGAGCCTATGGCACACTGTATGCTGGGGTGGTCATTCACACACTTCCCTTCCACATACATTCTCTCCCCCAAACACATGTACACAGAAACACTCTCTAGGACTGAGGTATGCTTCTAGTCCATAGAGTATTTTTCATGTCTACAAAGCAAACTGGCTAAATTAGTCAAATCAGATATCAGTTAAACCGTGGGCCCCGACGTGGAGAAACATATGAATAGTTGTCATAACTTGGGAATAGAGCTAGAAAAAGCAGGAACACAGGCAGACACAATGGGTATATTCAAAGCTAAGTCCTCATAACAGTTGTGTCCCTAAAAGGTGGATTATTAGTTAGAGGTGGATGCTTTCAGGAATAAATAACGTTCTAATAGAGGTCTTCGACATCCAATCACCAGAAACCTAAATATGAAACACAGCACGAGGTACATATTGTTATTTCTAGGACAGGTACACCCTTAAACTATTATCTTCTAATGGTTCTTATCAGACTCCGAAGTTCCAATCAGACACATTATGTACAAATTTCATTCTATGATCTACAAGAAATACCGAAAGGATTGTACCTTGTAATAAATTCGAAGCAGCAATCTCATGAAAACTAGCAGAGTTTATTCTTTCAGCATTCATAGCTGATGGAGTCGCAAACAATTCTTTCTCCACAATAGATGCTCGAAGGCCAAGTGAGAGAAACAACTCAGGTCGTTTTTTCACATAGTAAATAATAGAGCAAAGTGCAAGGGACAATATTGGCAAAGCAAGAAGAAAATTAGGCAACTGCTTAACTTGAAAATATCTCAAGAAGCCAACTCCCCTGGCATGAATAAAATAGACATCAGGAAATGAAATCAGAATACCTGAAATAGAAAACGGTTCCTCGTTGACAAAAAAAATTCCTTCCACAACCCCTGTACTAAGCCCAATTTACAGAAACCCACATAATTTCTGAAATTAAATGAGACTTCCTAGATATAAATTCTTTGCCAACAAATATGTTCTGTAGGGAATCTGGGACACAGGGAAGAGAGTGTTGTCTTGGAGAGAATTAGACTTCTAGTGATTAATTTATTTTATGAATTACTACCTCAGAATCATTTAAAGCTACCCATATGGTCAACTGTGTCCATGTTTGACACCATATTACTCTTAAAATATATGGCTAAAATATTATACTAATAAAGTACTCCCTCCGGTCTCACTAATGTTAATAAAGTACTCCCTCCCGTCTCACTTTCCTTTTATGGACGTCCAGTTAATATTCTTCCAATCCAAAATAGCTACTATTACCATTCTTTGCATATCCTCTCTCTAACTTAATTCGTTCTCCCATACTATAGTATTCACTGACCACTCTCATTCTCTATGCATAATGTCATATTCCTCAAAATTACCCCATAGAAAGTATGGACAGTCAATACCCGGAGTGAGTATAATTTATGAATTTTAATTATATAAATAAAAAATTAGGCATATATTGTAAGAGTAATATATGGTCAGATATGGACAAAGTTCACTATATGAGAAGCTTCAAATAAAAAGGGGGGAGTACAAAAATAACAGGATTGCAGGATAATTTTACAATTTTATTCCAAAAATTTGGGCATATATTTAAGCATAGTGTTGATCTAGTTTTCAAATGGCAGGGATTTGTTTGTTGCAAGGCACACTAGGGTATGTCAGAAAATGACCCATAAAAAAATGAACAGGAATTTAATGGTGAAGAGCAAAACAATGTTAATACAAATGGTCACAGGGTAACAGTTTCTTCCAATGCCAATTTTAAATTGTAAAAGTGCACTTGATAAATGCTCAGGGATAAACGTTTACTGCCAAACCCACTGTTTCTAAAAGAGGTTTTGTTTATGTTGCTAATGCTGGGAAAAAAAGAAAGTTCACAATAAATTACACCCTTAACACATGAGACATATTTGTGTGAGTTAATGGTTAAAAAAAATTATGATAACAGAAGAAAAATAAACTTCATATGGACAATATGTTCACATACCAATAGTGGCTCTGGATATAATTGTACAGTAAAGGAAGTCTTGTGTTGCACCAAACCCTCATTTGATCTGCAGAATGCCCCATGCAAATATTGAAGTATCCATATGCTTGAAAAGAGATAAACGGAGCAAAGACGCACAGGCATTTAAAAGCTCCAGAAACAAGGATCTTCAGTGTCAACTGGCATTTACCAAAAGTAGCATTGGACACTTATAAGGAAAACAATTAAATCAGTTCAGTTAAGATTTAAGAGGATCATGAGAAAAGTTCATCAATTACAAAACTATTTAAACCAAGTGATGAAAATTATAAGAGTTATATGAAAGGATATTATGCTTAGAATTTTAGACTTGTGTTCTTTCCTTAATTTGTAGTTTCATATTATTTAGAATTATGCCTTATTTTAGAAAGGATCTTCCAGAAAAAACTATTAAAATTATATTTCCTCGTTCGTGTCAGTTTCTGCCTATATATAATAAAGGCAAGTAATGAGAATATCAGATACATTTTGATTTGATATGAATATTGAGAATGATTATCCCAAGTTATTTTGAGTTTTCCTTTCAATCAGTTGTTCGTTACCATCAATCCACAGTACATACAATCATCAGGTGACAGTGAGCGTCAGCCTCAAACGCTAGGAAGGAATCTTGTAATGTGATTCAAAATGCTTGTTTGCACATAAAAGAATTAGCTCCAAGATAAAATCGACAACTTCTTTCAGGTTTTCCCCTGAAGGGGACTACTCAGTGTCCTGGTCCAACTCAAGCAATAGATCTTGCATTCAATAGAAGTTTATAAATGATATATAAAAAAATTGTACCTAGGATAATTTAACCATCAAGCCTAGTATTAAAAACGATGGAGGTATATTATACAGACTTTTACCAGTACCAACAAGGAGAGAACACTTACATAAAGGTTTTTTCTGGAGAATAAAGTTTCATGCAGTTGTAGCATTGTGTGGAAACAAATGTATCCTGCGTTAAGCACGCCATTTGACCGTGCAGAACCAGAAAGTGCAAACCAAATTGCTGCATACCACTCAGACCCTTTTAAGAAATGAAATAATCCCCCAAAAGATAAGAAAGAATACAGACTTTCAGAATATCTGCAAAAGAAAGATAAATAAAAATTTATTATAGAAATTATAGATCTAACAGCAGGATAATCCAGTGTGATGCAAGATATAGGCTTCAGAAAATACACTGTCGAGTAGAAAATGGAAGCTGGATTAAAGCAAAACAAGAGCGATGCTCTCAAAGCTATCTCTTGGTCCTTGAGAACAATTAGTGATAGCCTGCGAGGAACACAATTAATAGTTTACTAATCAAAATCAAAATAATTAAATGACAATTAAATGTTACAAGGAGCAACAAGTAAGTCACATAATAAACATATAATCTGTGCTAAGCTAACATAGCTAAATGAACAGGGACAGAGGGTATTAAGAAGCTGAAAGACTAGTTTTCATTAAAAAGAGGTGTATCATATATTCATATATCATGTAGGATCACCCAATCAGCAAACAAAGAATATACAGTAGCATTTATTAGCAGACTCTATAAACTGAAAGCTTGAAGATGAAACTGACCGGTATAAGTACAATGCGGCAAACACAAATGCAATGTTGTTGAGCAGATAGCCAGACAATCCAAGCACAGCCCTGTATCCTATGACCGGTACCAATGGTGCAAGCACTGCTCACCAATAGCAAATAGTTAATGCCTCTACTCATCCATCAGTCAACAACAGAACTTTCAAGCCAAGACTGTACCGTCAAACAGATGCTACACATGACAACATCATAAAACGCCCAACTGATGCTAAGATGCAACACGCACGAAACATATCCAATTTAGTTTACCTCTGTCAAAAGGCATCCTAAATACAGTCGATTCACACATTTTCCATTTATATCTGTCCGGCAGAACTTCATACGGTACTAGAAAAGTAAGCTATGCCACAATCAACAAATAATAAACAATTATACATATACACATATCCAGTTTAGTTTAGCTCTGTCAAAATGTATCCTAAATAAAGTCGATTTTCCATAAAGTCGGTTTATACATTTTCCATTCGTATCTGTCCCACCGAACTTCATAAAGTAGTAGAAAAGTAAGTAAGCTAAGGCACAATCAACAAATACTAATAAACAATTATAGATTAAAGACATAAAGTATTAGTAATTTGTAATGGAATGTGTGATCTGGAAAACGTAGAGATACCTGAATTAGAGAGAAGTGAAATGGAAAGGGGAAGGAAGGGCAAAAAGGCATAGGTCTGCTCGTATTCGTAACCGCATTCAGCAACGCGAAGAAAGTAGACGGCATCCCAAACAATACTGCTCTCAATGGCCGATCCGACGCGCGGTAGTAATGGCGGCGCGTGGACTGAGGAGTTGAGGCAAGGAGGGTTGATTGAGGCGGAGGTGTCGTAGGGAGAGAGAAGAGATCGCCACAGGAATATTAAGCTCACAATCACTACTCGAGACCAGATCGCGTACTGCACCACGCGCCGCTCCTCCATTAATCAATACCACTCTATTAACAACGATTCTAACTAGTAGTACTCTTTCTTTCTGTTAAATCAATACCCCATTAAGCCACCTGGACTATCCTTGTCTGTCCTCCCTCAATATAGCCTAAAGAAGCACTCTACCATTTCTAGTGTCAACTGTTTTTTTAAAATTCAATACTTTATTGTGTATTATTTTTAAAACAAAAATGAGTAATTATCAGAGTATGCTAATGCGTCTAAAAATGCACACTTTAAAATTGGTGGTCATTTAAAACTTTGAAACTAGTTCGTACTTGACGAACGGAGCGTTGAGAACAATAAATAGAGCATTCATTGACTAAAACATTGACTTTTGCAGCGAAAATAACATAACAGTTTAAATCTTGAAATCTAAAACAGTATCTTAAACTTGACATGGGTGTACTAAATCAACATCAAGCGGCTAGATTATTACATTGTAACCCCTCATTTTTTAAACTTCTCAGAATTGTACCACAATCTCACTATTATCATGTTATTACCAAAAAATCCCCCCACCCCCACCACCGTTTATAAAACATTCACCAAATGCCAAATAAATAATTTAAAAAACAAAGTTTTTTTTAATTATAAGAGTTTCGAAAAATATTTTATTTTTTCAACCTGTTCTTATTCTCGGGTGGTGAAAATTGAAAAAGTGACCGAGTAGGTGGTAGTAGAAAATTGAATAAATGGTTGTGGGAAGTTTCGTAGAAGAATGACAAAGGTGGGACTTTTAATGTAAATTAAAGAAGAAATTATAGGAAAAGATTAAAAGAAAAGTTAAAATAGCAAAAAAAAAAAAAAAGCATTATAAAATTGAAGAATCTTTAATTTTTTGGTTATGATTGTAATTAATTTCAAAATGTAGTACAAAATTTATAACCATTCATTATTGTTCAACTATGGTACCTGATCTAACAAATGCAAGTTTTGTGGATAGTTGATATGGTTAAATAGTACTCTAAGTATGGATAATTTCAATTTACTTACTCAATTTGAAGCATAAACAAATTTTATGCATAGTATAATTCAAACTTGGGAACTCAATTGAAAGAGTAAACTCAACTGTAATTACAACTTGGGAACTCAATTCTAAAAGATTATTCTAACGTGGGAAATCAATTCGAATGTCAAACCAACTCTAATAATGAGATAATTACAACTTGGGAACTCAATTTGAGGAATAAACCGCATTAAATGGGGAGAAACTATAATAAATGAATGATTCAAGCTTAGGAACTCAGTTAAAAAAAAAAGAGATAATTTGAATTTGGAAACTCAATTCAAATGGCAAATCAACTATAATAATGCGATAAATCTACTTGAAAACTTAATTTGAACGTCAAACCAACTATAAGAATGATATTATTCAAACTTGAAAACTTACTTCGAATGGTAAACTCATCCTTGAGAATTTGATAGTTCCAACTTGGAAACTCAACTTCAAGGTGAAATGCAAACAAATATTGGAAGAACGACATAATTCAAACTTAGTATTTAGTAAATCAATCTGAAGAGTAAACTATTAACAATAAGATTATTTCAAATTGAAAATTGAATTCAAAGGTTAAACTCAACTTTAAGAATGAAATAATTCTCAATCAATAACTCCATTTGAAGGCCAAAACAACTAAAAAATGATATAATTTTAATTGAGAACTCTAAGGGAAGGATAAACCATGCTATTTAGAAAATAATATAAAAATAAGATAATTCTGACTTAGTAACTTAATTTGAACGGTAAACGTATTCTATGAATGTGATCAGTCAAACTTGAAAGCTCTATTAGAAGTGTAAACCACATCACTACAAGAATCCATCCGTAACGGGACGGAAAGGGGCGACGGATTTTATCCGTCGCCCCTGTAGCGACGGATCGCTACTTGGGGCGACGGATTCTATCCGTCGCCCGTCATGACGGATAAAGGTTGTCAAGCTCTGTAGCAACGGATAAAATTATCCGTCGCTACAGAGCGTTGACCAAAATAAAAAAAATAAAAAAAATTTTAGCGACGGATAGATTTATCCGTCGCTAAAAATAGCGACGGATAGATTTATCCGTCGCTAAAAATAGCGACGGATAAATCTATCCGTCGCTATGTAGCGACGGATAGATTTATCCGTCGCTACAAGGCCGGAAAATTTAAAAAAAAAAAAAATTAGCGACGGATAGATCTAGATCTATCCGTCGCTAAAAACCTAAAAAAAATATAATATATCTCCTCCACCACCTCCTTTTCTCCACTACTTCTCCTCTCCTCCTCCTCCCACCACCACCTTTCTCCTCCCACCACCACCATCTCCTCCCACCACCACCATCCTCCACCACCACCTTCTCCTCCACCACCTTTCTCCTCCCACCACCACCATCCTCCACCACCACCATCTCCTCCACCACCTCCTTTCCTCCACCACCATCTCACCACCACCACCACCTCTCTCCTCCCACCACCACCACCCTGCCACCACCACCATCCTCCACCACCACCATCTCCTCCACCACCTCCTTTCCTCCACCATCCTCCTCCACCACCATCTCCACCACCACCACCTCTCTACTCCCACCACCACCGCACCACCACCCTGCCACCACCACCATCTCCTCCACCACCACCACCCTGCCACCACCACCATATCCTCCACCACCACCACCACCCTTCCACCACCACCACCTCCCACCACCACCTGCACCACCCACCGCACCACCATCGCGGATTAATCCAGATCTGAATATAAAAATTGTGATACGGATTTTATTTTTAAAATGGGGCGACGGATAGATCTATCCGCCCACAATCATTTTTTTTTTTAAAAAGGTCAATCCGTCGTCCAATCAGTCGCGAATTGGACGACGGATTTTTATCCGTCGCCACAGCTCCAGGTGGGCGACTGATTTTCTATCCGTCGCCGATCCGTCGCCGGAGGCGGATGATATTTAGCATCGACGGATCTATCCGCTCACCATTGATTTTGTAGTGCATTATATGGAGAAATGTTCTAAAAATGTGATAATTCTATTTGAGAACTCAGTTTGGAGATTAAACAAACTCTAAAATTGTGATAATAGCAAACTGGGAACTTTATTTGAAAACTAAATCATACTATATGTAGAAAGTACTTTAATGAAAGTGATGGACTTTATTAAAAAATGTAAACCAACGATCATTTCGATTTGGGAACTAAATTGGTAGGATAAACTCAACTCTAAGACCGTGATAAGTGTAACTTGGAAACCACCGCTGATGTGGTTTACAAGGAGATGCTTAACAATCTTTGGGGGTAGTGTTATATTTGCTCTATTATATTCCATTTGTTTGATTTTTAAAGAATTTTATGTCGTTGCATCACCACGGGTTAGTAAATACTACATGCACCCCTCGGCGAACAGGGAGGGGGGGGGGGGGGGTGTTGGTGAAAAACAAAGCCGATAACATGTGTGAAATTATGTTTGTAGAATAATAGTCTTTGTGAGTGTGGTGGGGTGATGACATACCACCGCAGGGGTTGTTGGGAACCAACCATATTGATTGTGTTGTACAATTTTGTATTTTATTTTTAGTTCGGATTTAAGGGATACAATTTTTTTTTTTTTTAAAAAAACATGTATTTGTACTAATTAACAGGTGAGGTATGATTGCACCTGATATAAAATATATGTTACAACCCGTCGGGTCCCGAGCGGGTTAAGGTTGAATCCTACCCCTTTCAAAACATATCATTCACGATGAGTCGTATTTTTATTTTCGATAGTTAGCATAAAAAAAGACTCAATGATATAATATTGGATGAAGGAGAACTACCCACCGACACCACTACCAACGTTGTTTACAGGTAAGTTTGACTATCTTATTTTCTCGATTAATTTATTTTTTCCTCCCCTTTATATTAATTATTAAAAGTAAACTATACTGTGGCATCGCCACGGATTAGTACTAGTTATCAAATATATGAGAGAGAGAGAGAGAGAGAGAGAGAGAGAGAAACAAGAATTAATTTTAAAAAAAAAGCATCAAAGATGGATAACAAAGTGTGAGAGGCTTCAGATAACTAGTATGGGACATGTTAAACGCACAGATGGATAACAAAGTGTGAAATTTATTTTGTACACGGCAGGGGGTTCTGTTTTTCTTTTACTGGGAGCTCTTGGTGTCGGTTTATATGGTTCTAATGAACCAACATTAAATTTGGACATATTATCAGAGCAGGAACCTCCTGCTCTGATACCACTTGTTGGTCCAGATAACGGCAAAGTAAAAGACTAGAGGGGGGAGGGGTGAATAGTCTTTTCAAACTTTTGACGATAAAACAGTTTCTCAAATACTTGTGAAGGTATCTGATACTTAGTCTTAGAGAGCGGAAATCTTTTCAGATAAGTGCACGTGCTCAGTAAGCTATAAGTGTGTAAATACTCAGCAAGGTATAATAAATACAGAAAGTAAGTGCAGTAAGTAAATAACACAAATCTTTTATAGTGGTATCTGGGCGTAATCCCTCAACTAATCCACTCGCCCTTTCTCAGGACTTGAATTCACTAAGATAAGATTATGAGTTCTCCTTACAAAATCATATCTCTTGATCCCTTTGACACTAGGTTCCCAACCAAGTGTTCCCCCTGAGTTATTCCCTGGTTTTCCAAACCAAGTACTTCCTCTACTCAGTAACCTTTGAGTTATTCCTTAGTTTCCCAAACTAAGTGCTTCCTATGCTCAACGCCGGTGTGGTGTTTTGGTTATGGTAGTTTGTCAGGTGAGCAGGCTCTTAATAACTTTTACAGTTATGTAGGAGTGCTCTGTAGAATCAAGATTACTTAATACACTTTTCAATGCATGGTAACATGTTCTTTACTGACCCAAGTCTTGATGTTGTTCAAGTGAATGAATCACAGATATAAGTCGCAACTATATCTTCTGGATTCAACTCCTTCACAATATACAATTCTTGTTAAGGAACAGGACACTTAGAACTTTCGTGTTACTTAGAATTCAAGAGCTTTAGTCGCAACAATAAGCTAGAGATTAAGTAGGTAGAAGGCTTATATGCTTGAGAGTATATCACAATTGAAGTTCAGTCTAAGGTGTGTTTTCAAGCATTCTAAATGGTGATATTTATAGTTGAAAATCAGGCCGTTTGAATTACTGTCCGTTAGGCTCAATAAAATTCAAACTAACGATATCTGAAGTTAGTACGGCCGCAGTGAGCTTTGTCTCTTTTCAGAGATTTTCTCTTTTTGTTCAGACATCTCTGTATGCGTAATTAATGCACTGTACCAACTTTTGTCCTGTAGTGTCAACGGAACAATGCAAGCTATCTGAGGCTTTGCAAGTCCTTTCTCAGTGACCTATAGTGCTTCAGATACTTATTGAAACGTTTGTCTCTCAGACAATTAGTTTCTCCAAGGTATCTGAGCCAAGGTATCTAAGGGCACTTTTATCCTTAGTCTTCAGCAATCTTGTGCAGTTTTCTGATCTTCAATAAAAGAGTTCTTCTGCTGGATGCTTCCTTCTTGGTCTTATTTTAAAGATATAAAAATTACATTTAAAGACCTAACATCCTATACAAGATTTGCTAAACTAACATACTCAGTAAGCTTCCTCTTTTACAATGTTCAAGTGAACTAAGAGTACTAGTTACCTTTCTAAGTTAAGATAAGTCATTATGGTTTACTGATCAAAATCTAAACAGATATTCGTAACAGAATGTGTGGTCAGGATTCATTCTAGTAAGATTTGAATAGACCGTCATGCCCCTCTCCATATAACATCCTCAAAATATGCAAAAAAACATTTAATTAACCTGCATTTGATGTACACCATAAGTAACGGTCAATTGTAAAATGACGTTATCTTCCATTTGCTCCTAATTACCGGTTTTCATTTTCAAGATTCCTTATCTCGCTTTCTCAACTTTACTAGTATGAAATTGGGGAATTAGCGTTTCAATTTGGCGACATACCGGCTGACCAAGAAACAAAAGATGCTTAGCCAAGTCCACCGCACAAGCAACATCTGTAACATGCTGAGGACCGGCTGCTACATGAAATTAATCTTGCAGCAGTTACACAAGCCAGTAAGTATACTCAGATTCATGTAATTAGTTAGGTGAATTTGATGGATGTTTGCCGTTTTGGACAACCAAGAGAGAAAATCAGAATTGGGGAACTATTAATTTGAGAATCAGTGTTAGGATTTTGATATTATTAGGCCATATTAATAATGAGATGCCAAAAACAAGTAACAACACAACTGTGTACTCCTGTAATGCAATCATAATTAAGCATCTAGGATTAATTCTTCCGCTATTTTGTTCTCATGTTGGGTTGAATATTTGGCAAAAGAAGAGAATTGTCACTTACATATTCACTCAAGTATTGCAGTACTAATCAACAAAAAAACCCGACTCTTACAGATTACATATGCTCTTCACTGATAGTCGTGTGGTCATCGTCGAGAGCATTCCTCCAATAACAACTTATGTTTGTAGTCGAACATATATATGTCCGTAGTTGAACATACATATGTCCGTAGACAAACAGACATATGTTAATCAGTTCATGGTCCAACAGACATATATGCATCGACCAAAAGACATATGTTCGTGGTTAAACCAAGGTATATCAATTTGAATACTTGTTCATAGATATGGATCTGAGATCGAAAATCACAAATTTGAATAACTGGGTAGTTAAATTATTCATAGGAAGGGTATGTCAACTGAAGCCTAACATAATTTTTGATTTTTTCTTAGTTTGATTGATGGAATGTCTATTAGGGGATTATGGTACTGCAAAGGTGCTTGAAATGGAAAGAGGTTATCACACTAAATCATGAACTTGATTGGTGATATTACTTGAGTTTGATTTAGGTAAGTTTGATTGGGAGGTTTTTTTTTTCCGTTCAGGGGTATAGATGGAAGAACACTTAATCTCTTGTACACAATCATCAAATTTTGTTTGTGTTGTCCTTAATCAACATTTATTTTCAAGGTTTTCCCCATTTTTTTATTGATTTTGTTGTCAAATTACCAATCATTACATACATGGTTACCAGATACCCATGGAGAAGCACACTATAGTACTTGTATGCTTCTAGCCGGAATCTTATTAAAAATGGGAGCGTATGGATTAGTTCGAATCAATATGGAATTATTTCCCCATGCTCATTCTATATTTTCTCCTTGGTTACTGATAGTAGGGGCAGTGCAAATAATCTATGCAACTTCAACATCTCTGGATCAACATAATTAAAAAAAAAAAAAAAGAATAGCCTATTCCTCTGTATCTCATATGGGTTTCATAATCATAGGAATTGGTTCGGTGACAGATTACTAGTATATATGGGACATGTAGGACAGTATTTAACATATTGCAAAAGGTAGTAATATAAATATAAAAGTTAGTCCCATATTTATCCTATATTCCCCTAAACCCCACAATACCTCACATCTTCAAAACTATATAATCGTAAACACACTACAATACAATACGAGAACAAAAAATCATGTCGTACAAGTATTGGCCGGATTATGGCAACGATGGAGAATCTGAAGAGGTATGAATTGTTTTAATTTGATATTTATAGTTGTTTATAATTATTTTATTACATTCGTATACTTAAATTAGCTAAGATTTCACTAAAATTTCGCAAAAAAATGTCAAAAAAATGGCAAAAAATGTTTGGTAGACATACAACTTACTAGAACGCTCTTGTGGTCGGTATGAGGTGACCACAAGAGCTGTCGACTTCGAGTCTGGTTAGTTTTGGATAGACGGTATTGCAGTCGACTTCAAAGTGACGATTAAATGTCATCCGTCGACTTTGAAGTGACGAGCGATGGCGATGTGAAATGTGGCCCGTTTTGACCGGATTTTTTTTACAGTAATTAATTCTACTGTTTTATCGTGTATGATTTGATTAATTTTTTTATTTGTTTCTAACATTTTTTTAAAATAATTAATTCTAATAAAAAAAAACTAACCTTCCTTTGATGCTTCTTCGTTTTCTTCGATTTTGTTCGTTTGAAGATTGAAAGAGGAAGATGTATATAAGGGAGTTGAAATGCAAAATTTGAAATGTTTTCGGATAAAATTGTATTATTTTGAAGTTAATGTGTTGTTTTATAAATTACTATAATTTTGATGAGATTTACAAAATGTTAGAAAAGTATCATGCGTTTAGTAAAAACTGTCATGCGTTTATCATTCATGTACTAGTATTTGCTTTGCATGCAGGTGACTTGCTTATGTTCACCAGGGGTGTGATGTTGAATCTTAATGATGGCTAAGTTCCAACTTCCAATCCTTCTTTGATTCCATAGGTTTAGTTGCTAATATACAACAATTTAAGATATATTTTGTTAACTTTTAGAGTGGAAACAGAATGTAAAAGCAGGAAACTCAGAAATCCTTGAGGCGTGATATCAATGTTCGAAAAATAATATTTCCAGTACTGTGGAAAACTTGTTCGCAGGATACAAACAACAAGGCTCGAGAATTCAAGTGAGAAAGTGCAGAAGATGGTATGAGCTTCTGCAGGAACTCTCTATTTATAATGGAAATTGTGTCTGTCCGTACAGACACATCCATTCAAAGAAATCGATAGAGTTTCAAACACTCATGTCTATCAAAATGAATTTGAACGAATTTCGGATAGAGACACCTTTTCTATTATTCTGAAAACAATTTTCTAATTTAAACAAACAAAAACTATATCCGAAAATTAATATTTGAATTGAAAGTCAAGCCCCAAGTGTCCCATCATAGACTTGTAAATATATTTACAAAGCCAATGCACTAAATCAACTTGTCAAGCTCACCACAAGGCCTTTTACATATTTTATTCTATAATGCAATATCTTACTTATATATCTTTCAATTCTTTCACTTCATTTCCATGTGGGATCCTTTTCTCATCTGTTGTACACAAATTATTAATAACATATTTTGGTGGTACCTCTTTATAAGTGGAGCAGGGGATTTTGCGTAGCACTGGATTTAATAGGGGTGAGCTTACTTTCAAGTATCCAAGTGTTCCCCTAGATAGCAGAGAATTTACAGTTCACAACTGTGCTCCATTGATTGAGAAAATGGTATGTACATTAAAACATTAGTCTACTAAATCTTGAGTAATGTTGGGAGATTCCAATTGATAAAGAGTGTGCTTTTTGGCGTGGCTTCGACTCTTCCCTCTCCCCAAGGAAGGCGTCAATAGCTTGGGATAAGCTATGTGATCCCAAGAATGCAGGTGTTTGCAGATGATCTCTTTAACTAAATGGAATGTGGCCTTCTCTCTAAGTTGTTATGGAATCTTTGTTCTCAAGTTGATAAGCTTTGGGTGAGATGGGTAGACAATTATTTTACTACATCTGGATGATATGCGATACCATTGTTGTCAATCTTGTTCATGGATCCTTAAATCCATCATGAAGTGCAGGGGAAAAGTGGTTCAATCTGGTGTCTGTAGCTTTTTGTCCTCTGTTGGCAAGTTCCCCACGGGGAAGCTGTATAAGGAACTCAGGGGTGCCAAGATGGATGTATGTTTCTTTGGTAATCTTGCTAGACCACGTCCGCAATTTATTTTTTGGATGGGGTGTCAAAGTAGGTTATTTACTAAAGATCGACTTTAGCGCTTTGGGTGTTGTTTTCATCATAAGTTTTCACCAAAAATTACGCATCGACACTAATATATATTACCCCATTTCTTTAGACCATGTTTTTGAATGACTACCATAAACAATAATCATTACGTCTCATATAACTTCACATATTAGGGTTGATGCATAAATCTAGTTGAAAGTTAAATAAATGATAAAAGATACAAATGTAACAAAAAGTGTACTTTTAATTGTAAAATGTAAAATTCATAACACGATTGTTTTGGATATAGGGTAGATTCATTTTTTTTTTAGTACTATATAATATTTTGTAGGATAGTTAAAAATGATAAATATATAAAATTCTAATTTCAGATAAAGTACACAAGTTGAGAATAAAGACAAAATGAATTTCTTTAATGTGAAGAAGTGAAGATATGAAAAGAGTGCAAAATACACCAATATCAGTATATCACACTATACTATGTACACTCTCATTGTCCTCAATTATTTTCAAACTCGCAAGAATAGATAATATCAGTACGGAAGGAAATCAATTGTGAATGTGTCTTCACATGCTAAAAGAGTAGTAGTTTTTGTTCTTCGCCCAAATCACAGAAGGTAGAATGCCACCAGTTGAAGTACAGAAAGCGAAATGCCATATTTGAAAATTGAAGTGCAGATTGGAACTTCAGATTTTACAACATATGAAAGAGCAGATCTGCACTACGATGGCATAAATGAAACTAGTCACAAAAATCAACATTATCTGTTTCCAGTAAAGATGTCTTGTGATTGGTAACTGCAATTCTCCTCACCAAATAATATTTGAATCAACCAGGCAAGCAAAGTACAATGTTTCTACTTTCCAAGCAAGCGACGGGTGCGCTGATTTGCACCTTTAACTCTGTAATTGAGCTCATCCACATCATCCTGAACATGATTCAGAGCTTTGTTTTGCCTGCATTGGTAATTTACATTGCCGTGATTTGAACAAGGTTTGTGGTCAAGGCATAAAACATACATAGCCACTGATGACAAAACGAGGTAAAAAAGAATAACAAACCTATCAATTTCAGATCCCATGTCAATTGCCATATCCTTCAGGTCCCCGAGAATATTACTTAAATCTAAGAGAGCATCATCCTGTTTCACTTTCTCAACCTGTCAAAATATCGTGTAAAAAAATGATTAAATATGTGGAAACTTTGAAATAAAACTTACATATACAGTCTACAAACTACACAGCATTTAGCAAGCCCAGTTATAACCTTAACAGCCCAATTTGGACTCATGCAAGATACGGTAAATCACAGAAACAGTAGTCAGATTCTACTTCAGCCCTAGATAACAAGCTGGCCATAGTTTCGGTCAAAACATCAACTTTACAAGTCAATTGGTAGAGATCAAGTACTGGAAATATGGACAAGAATAACTCTAGAAAATATACATGAAAAAGCCCCCTTAATGTCAGAAAATAATCCCATGCAACAACCCAGAAGCATGGCCATTCTTCAGCCTGCCTCCTAGCTTTAAAGTTGCATTTACCACCTTCTATTTGTGTTAGATTTACAATCAGTCAATCACATCCCATCCATTTTTGCAAAGCTCATATGTACCAACAAATCTTACATCAAACCCGCCATAGTTGTGAATATTATTGTACAACGTTTTAGGGATTGATTGAAATGAATTGGCCAAACTAAAGTTGATCTGTGGATGTAGATAGTCTATCTTCAAAGAGTTCACGCACAAGCATCCTGTATCAACAACATACCTCAACTTTCTGCAATGCATTTGTGGGTTCAGGAGCGGGTGCGCGTGCACATGATCTTTCCCTTGAGGTAGATGTCAACCCCAATCTTTCCCTCTGCTCCAAGTGATTGCCTCGCCTTTGTACTGGATCATCTACATAATCATCAAATGAATCTTAAATTAAAACCTCAATGCCTATATCGAGGAAAATCATTTTGATGGGTTGATATTATAGATACAGCGCCTGCAGCATGACAAAATTATAAATAGATATCTCATTAGACGACAGAGTTACATCAATCCTTCAACACCTTTAGGTGTAACAGTTTGAGGTGAGTGTATACTGTATACAACATTTCATGAATGCTGTCAGAGGAGGATATAGTATTCTCATATACCACGGATTAAAATATCAGTTTAGAATGTGACTCAGGCTCTGGGAAAAAAAAAAATTGGGACCACTTGGAATTTAAACTGCAAAATATACAAGGACGGAAACTTCAGTGTGTTTGAAAAAGTTCAGGATTCCATATTCAATTCTTCTCAATAAGTTGAAAAAATGAAAACATTAACTTTGATGAATTTTAATACATGCGAACATCAGTGGAGGTCAGTGTAACTTTCAAACTGTAAACTGGCTGTGCTAAGGGAAACTATATGTAATTAAATTCAGTTTTGATGAAATAATGATCTGGAGAGTAGGATTTGGAAGTACCTCGAGTGATTACAGGGCCCATGATTGCACGAGTCTTCTTAGGCTTCCATGTCTTCGAAAACATGCCACCAAGGCTTCCTAAAAGCTTCTCACCCTAAAGATCAGCAAATATCGTGAATGGTCAAGATAGGGATATACATCCTCTAACATATTTACAGATCAGAAAGGAAACTTCAAATAGCTCAATGACAAACCACCAGGTGAATAATTGCCATCACAAAATGTAAAATATATTTATCTACTTATCTCTTGACAAGTACATAGTGGATCTGCCTCGATTACAAATAACATCATATCATATTATTGTTATTAGCTATACAAACATAAACCCAGATTTCAATATATTTTCACATTGTAAAACTGAAAGAGACTTGGCTCATGACTGATGTCTCAAGAGCATCACCAAAAGATGAATGGAAGTACCTAAAGTCTGACAGTGAAAAATGAGAAAGATGTACTGATTTCCATGTTTGCTTTAAAAGAATCCTAATTAATTAAGACTACCTTGATTTCCTGATGGAACCACAAGGTACATCCAATGGTATCATCAATATAAAATCTTAAGTGCAGAAAAGAAAAGTTCATTTCACATCCCATATTAATTCCATATGGAAGAGCTATTTCTGAATGTAAATTATGCAAGCACTATTTAAAGCTTGATTGGACATACCCTACTCAGGTCATGATCTATATCAGCAGCTGCCATATGGGTCCGAGCAATCTGCTCCCCTTGTTGATGCAGAGTAACCAAAGTTTTAGTGGCATCTTCTCTTATTTCTTCAGCCAGCTTGAGGCAACTGTTTACAGACTTTGTTGTTTCTTCTGCTTTATACACAGCGTAGCTTTCCAAGTCCTCTACAGCCTGGTTCTCCACACCGCCAGAGTCACGGAAATCATTCCTGTACTTGTTTCTGGCTGTTGAAGTCTGAAAACTTTGAGAGGATGGGGTTCCTTGGACCACACTATCATCGTCAAAAGGGTTGGTACTCAGATTTGAAATAACATGAGAAGGTTCTGAAGATGCACTACCGGAGGTTTTAATGGTAGGCTTACTATCCAACTCCTCATCAGAATCAAAAGGATTGGTACGCCGATTAGTCGAGAGTCCAGAATCGACAGAGTTGTGTTTTGAAAATCTATGTAACGGAGATTTCCCGTGACCAAACATTTTGTGGATGGATGAATTTGGTTATCTAGCTAAGCTCTGTTTGCTGGGATTCTATCTTCTTATATTGGTACCGAGTTCCACAAAGGGCCTGAAAGTATGAAAACAGATGGCATTATTATATAATACTATTACACTGGCTACTGGTTTAAACAATGAGAGATAAAAATAAAGAGTCATTTCAAATTACAACCAAGAAACCATAGTTCCAAGTGAATAAAAAAAAAGGGAATTCTGTCTTGAGCAATAGTAATCCAACAGCAAAGATCCATTCCCAAAACGAAAGACGAAATAAAAAAATAATCTAGAAATGAATCAAAATCCATTTGGCACCAAAACGTACAATTCAATTCAGAGCACAACATAAAAAATGCATCAAAATCCTAAATGGAATCAATCAGAAACTAAGAACAGGAAAGAAAACAATCAAGTTGAGTCGTCTTCTCCAGTTTTACCTAGAAACTGAAAGTGAAGATTACAGCTGACCAATTCTCAAAATCATATAATCTCCAGACAGAAAATTGAATCAGGTTAGAAACATGAAAAGAAGATGAACGATTCGAGTGAAGATGGACGTTTCGGAACCGAAAAATGCAAATCGGCGACATTCAAATCTCATCGAAACACGTGAAACTAAACAATGTTGGGCGTATTGAATGAATACCTGAAATTTCACCGAAGATGAAACGATAGTCTCGAGCAAGGTCTCCGTGTTCTAAGTCTTGAGAGAGAGGCGTGGTTAGAGAGAGAAAGGGTAGTGGTGTAGACGAAGAAGGAGAAGAGATTTGAAAGTGGGATTAGTTCAACACGGGTGGGAATTCGAATTAGTATAACTTACTAGGCTTCTGGCCCACGGTGTCCAGGTAAAATTCTTTAGAGTCCGTCTTGCGAGACTAGGAGAGTCCGGACTTTTCTGCATAACAGAGGAACATAGTCAAATTACCCTAAACACTAAACAATAGTATGATTTTTTCGCGGGTTGATCCGGCCGGACAGGGTCGACCCGCAGTTTTTTTTTTAAAACCTTACGTTAGTTGTGTCCATCCAAACATGTTTATATTTTACATCAAATTGCATATGTTTATCATCAGTGTCCATCCAAACATGTTTATATTTTACGTCAAATTGCCTATGTTTATCATCAAATTGTCTATGTTTGTCGTGAAATTATCTATGTTTAACATACAATAATTAGTAACAACCTATTTATCCAATCAAAACATAATATTTAGAAAAATAGACATGAACTTCAATTACATTCGTCAACCAATCAATTTCAATACAAAAAAATAATTAAAAAATATCAAAATTTACAACCTATAAAATACATACGTATTTTCAAAAACATTTAATACATCTTCAAAATAGCTCTATTCACTCTCTTGACTTGTTCGTCGATCCCTTCTTCCACAACGTCTCAATTTTTGTAACCAATCAATTTCTTTGTTTGATCACCATTTTTACGAAAACCTAATACATACAACAAAAACAATTTCTACTAAAACATATGAAATTTATACAAAAAAAACTAGACAATTTATACTAAACATAGACAATTACTAAAACATAAACAATTATTAAAACATAGACAATTACTAAACCAGTAACGCATAACAACATAGAGAACTTATGGTAAAACATATGTCATTTATACAAAAAAAAAAAAACTAATAACTACTAATATACTAGTTTTACGATAAGTATAAGGCATGGTTATAAATGGACTTCTTTCGTTCTCTAACTCTTATAAACATTTTTTACCAGAAGGGTTTTGTGTATTTTGGAATAAGAATTTATAAGTATTTCTATTATTTTGTCAAGGCTATTGACTAGTACTCGCGTAACACAATATGACGATTTCCCCTTTTTTGGTTTCCTTTAGTTTAGAAGTCCTTGTTCGTTCTATTCACGTATACATAAAATGGCAGTTTATTCGGCGACCTATATAGAATAGAATATACGATATAGAAAAAGGGAATCGAGATGTATAAATAAATGTATCATAGGCTTTTGTTTGCTTTGATTGGTGCAAAGATTATTTAGAAAAAGTCTTCTGAAGTAGTAGAAATTTTAGTTTCTTACATAAATCTCGACTCAAAGAACTCAGGGAGAAGAAATACCATTAACATAATAAATAGCTAAGTCCAAGTCTTATTTCATATTATATTTATGGGCCAAAGTAAAAGTAGTAGATGCTGAAAAAGGATCAACAAAAGAGAAGAGATCGTAGGATTGTACTGTACATAGAACAATTATACGCCAAAATCATAATATAAATAATATAATATAAATGCATAATAAGACATACTAGAAGAAATGGAAACACGTGACCCTTCATAATCATAAATAATATATATTTTGTAAATATCATGTAAATTGAAGAAATTCTAGCTTTTAATACTAAGGAGAGCATATTTTTGGATTTGGATTAAATGTCTACCTACACATAATAAATAATTGTCTGTAAAGTTCCTAAGCTTTTACAAATTCTATAGCTGTATTATACCTTTAATTAATACCTCTACGCGTTCCATCTCAAAAATATTAGTAACTAATACTTATTCTCTTTCTCAAAATCTAATATGACAAGAAGCTAGGTGTTTTTTAATTCTTATTAACTAGTATTTTTGGGTAAAGTTGACTTCAGGTTCCCGTACTTAGCAGTAACTCAAAATTGTTAAGTTCCTTTATTGCTTCTATAAAGTAAGGATTCCAAGATTCAAGTCTAAATAAACAATCAATAAGGGAAACCCTTCCTCCTGTATATGAAAATTTCAAATATAAAAACAAGTAACTGAGAGAAACCAATCCAAATAATAAATCATTGCTATTGTTTTCCCCAAAACTGTGCTTTTTCTAAGCATGTATGAATTATAAGAGAAGTCGGCAACAGAAAAGAGTCCTTATTTTTACCTTATCTTTAAGAGTTCTACCAGTATCCAAGTATCCATATATATATATATATATATATATATATTATCATAGTATAGACCGTGGAGTAAGCCAAGTATAGAGTTCATAGTATAACTAAAATGGAGTAGAACTTAAACTTAAAGAACAAGTACTTTATGGATAGTATTCAAAACACGTTAAATAAAGGGGATGGTATGATAGGATTTTTCATTTACTTGAGTTAGACAAGATCTTGTTGTATAAAGTAAATGCAAGAAATGAGTTTGGAAATTGAGCTAGTGTTTGAACTGGAAAAAGTTTTATTTCTTTATTTATTTGTATAAAGAGAGTAGAGATCGCTTTGCCTTAGGTTAACAGTTCGAAATAATAGAATAGGTAAAGGTATTCCTTCCTTTTCGCCCGAGGAAGTAAGGACTTTTTAAGGTCAGAATAATTGAGTAAGGAGAAATACCTTATCATGTGGGTTTCCTCTACTAGATCTTACTAATAGTTTTCCAAAGCTGCCAAAGTGTTCCTCATTAATAACGTTTCCCAAAAATAATACTAGCGCGGATTCTTTAGTTTTAGTCTTTCTCTTCTTTATGAGATTCCAAATACATGTTTTCTTAGTTTCATGAAAAAACCTAAGCGCACCTTCTTTACGAACTAAGTACAGTAAGGGACTTACTTTGCGGATATACTCTTCATCAAAACCTTACTCATTCATATTATGGTGACTCCGGGAAGGAATAATCATTTAGAGGAATACCGAATGCTAACAAATTCCCTACTAAATCTTTACTATACCATCCATCTTAGAATCACTTCTACCTTCTCTTTGTCGCGAGGAATGAATCTATACTTAATGAATTGAGAATTGCATATACATTTTAGCTTTGTTACCTAGCAAATCTTTCTTCTAAAAATCCTTTAAGAACAGTGATCTACGAACTTCCTTATTGTATCTCCAAGTCCTTGTTCTTACTAGGATGAAAATAGAGTACTTTGCCTTGATTGAAGATAGTATTTCCTTAGTAGGTAGATCTTATAATTTTATTTATAAGTTAAGTTGACTAAGGTTTCGGGTTTACTAAACAACCTTCGGAATAATCGGTCAATTGATTTGTTTTTCAGAATAATAAAGAGACTTACAAAGAATACTACTTACATGGCTTATTACAAGTGCTTTGTAACCTAATCCCAAATTCTCTATATCAAATATACCAAAACGGGTAGGATTTGAAAAAGAAAGATTAACTGGAGATGACCCCTTCACTTAATGCCTGAGAATGACAACAAAAAATAACCTTATTCACAAGTGAGACAATGTACCTTGGACCATACATCTCGTGGCTAGTGAAGAGGGGATACGTGGTTCGACCAAAGAGCAAAAACCTACTATGTTTAGAAATTGACAAGATCCGAGTCCATTTGGTTAGAGATGTACTAAGAAACATTGAATTAACATAAGCCCTACACTAACTAAGTATGTACTATCAGCATGGAAGTAAGCGAACATATAATAACGCATAGAAATAAGAACTTTTCTAAGAAGAAGGTTGTGTAACTCTCATGCCTATATACATATTTATAAGGGTTAGTGCTAAAAAAAGCATATATTACACTCTTTCTTTGAGGATGAATGAGAAGACTTTACTTTGGCATATTAAAAAAAACTAGAAACTAGGGTTACAGGATCATACAATATCTTGGCAGTTCCGGGATAGAAATGTAAAAAAATTATATGATGCTATGCTGCTGTTGAAACTAGATAATGGATTTTATAAATAACAGAGCAGGACTACTAAATTATACTTCTAGGATATTCTAGGTAGGATATCTGCTGACCGATCTCACAAGTATGCTTAGAGTTCTGAATAGTGACAATAAAAGTATTATATGAAGTTTCCAAAACTCTTGTTGTATAGCTATAACTACAAAATATACTAACTTGCCAAGATTTAATACAATACCATAAGATTGGTTAGAAATAATAAAGTATAGAGGAAGAACGCATAAATAAAGAAAAGAGTAAAGAACAAGCTCCGGCAAAGAGACCCATAAAACAAAGTTGGGAGCTAGACAGTCTTTAAAAATAATACGAAAGCAAATTAAGCTTAGATTACTATTTTATTATAGCAATGGTCTATACTTTCCCTCCTATTCTATTTATATTCTTTACTTTTTTACTAGCACCACAATTTTCAATTCACGGGGTTATCCGGAGTTAAAGGCCCCTTTACTATGACATACATACAAATATAAAGTAAATGGGCTAGTGGCAAATCCCAAGTAACCTTACAATTATTATTTTTTCAAAAGTCTTCTAATACTTTACTAATCAGAATTCTACGTTAACGATGCCAACCCCTTTTTTTTGAAATCACAGTTTCTTATCGGTCTTTAAGTAATAAGTTTTTATTTAATCAAACAAAAAAATTGACTATGAGCTACGAAAAGGACACTTATCTACTATCTACTACCAAATCTATCAAGAAACGAATAATACTATGCCCTATGTTCTTAGATATCTACTTTCTGTTGTACTCTCGAGAACCCATCTAATTGAAAACTAAAAACATTCCTAAATTAAATGAAAATTCTGGTAGGAAAAGAAATATAGTCAAGTCAAACTCCATTCAAACTTAAAAATATAGACAATTTATACGAAAAAAAACTAGACAATTTGTAGTAAAACATAGACAATTTATACAAAAAAAAAAAAAACTAAACCAACAACAACGAACAATATAGACAATTTCTACTAAAACATAGACAATTTATACAAAAAAAAACTAAACCAGCAACAACGAACAATATAGACAATTTATACTAAAACATAGACAATTTTTACTAAACATATACCATTTATAAAAATTAAACAAGACAATTTATACTAAAACATAGACAATTTATGCAAAAAAAAAAAAAAAAACCAGCAACATAGACAATTTATACCAAAATATAGACCATTTATACAAAATACTAAACAATATATAATATATAACGCAAGATATGGCGGATGTGCAAATCTATATACCAAAATATAAACAAGTTTTCCAGCATGCTAGAGATCCATCCTTACAGAAACAACGCAAGACGGCTCAACAGTTTTTATGCACAAAATTTCATTCTTATGATATGATGATTATGATAACATTACATCATCTCACGAGAAACAAAAAAACACTATCAATCAAAATTTAAAAACAAGACTAAAAATAAAGCTAAGGAAAGGCATAATTAATTAAAGGCGAAAAGAGAGAAGAGAAGATAAAGGAATACCGTTCTGATTTTATCATCACAAATCTCAACAGAATCTCCAATCACATCACGCACTTGGATGCCTTGGGCGGACGGCAGCACAACACACACAGAAAGCTTTGGCGACGACGGCTCGAAACGAAGCTTTTTCGGTCCGAAACCTTCGCCCACCATTAGATCGTCTCCTTTCGATCTTCAACGTGGCAGGTCTCGACGAGTTAGATGCAGTGTGGCAGTTTCACCCCCATATCATCTTCGATTCCTCCGGTCACCAAACTCCGCCACATCTCCGCCGCAGGCTGGTGGAAACCGAGAATTACAAAGGCAGAAGGCAGATCTGGCTCACCGAATCTCACCTTAGGGAAACAAATCCTCCTCGAACATATTGGAACTCGCACTAACCGTCACAATCGAAGGCATCACAAATCGTGGGAGAAGAAACACGAACGAACGAACGAAGTGGAATGAAGAAACTCGAACGAATCTGGGGAATTGAGGAGACTAGGGTTTTGGAATTTTTAGAGAAAGAAAACTGATTTGTAAAATGAAATGATGGAATGAAAACAATGTAAAAATAGCTATATTAAGGTTTTTATAGGCAATCCGTATCTAATAACGGTCTGGATCCAATATTGTAACCGGAGCGACCCGGATCCGCGAAAATTGAAAGGAGAAGCTAGACAATTCTATATATAATATGAATGGACTTTTTGGACTCTCCAAATGAACAAGGACTTTTATGAGACTCTGTAAATTCTTTAACCCTTCCGTCCCATGATCGCCCCAGGTCGTCTCACCCTCTCACGGGGTGAGGTCATGATCTAACAAGCCCCTTTCTTCAAACCATAGTGCGTATCAATCTAATAACCGAGGACTGCTTGAAGTAAAAATATTACAAACTCATACATAACTCCACATGTCGGGCCCAAACTGATTGATCCAGTTCCTCCAAATTGTTAAATGATTAGTGTTTGTGAAGCATACCTTGATTCGGAGACGAATTGATTTAACAATGCAACAAGTGATATAAGTAATGAATAAAGGTCGACTACATGAACCGAACGAATATAAAATATGTCAAATCGTAGTTCCTATGACAATCTTAAGTGATTTTGGTATCGAGATCGAAAAGGAAGAACGAAAAGTGGGGAGTATGAGGAGACAAGGGAAATTTATTTCCCGCTGCAGCGAGTCAAGTCCGCTGTAGCGGGGAGCTTCATGCCAGTGCAATATGATGTTCATTGCAGCACACTACAAGTGCATTGCAACCTAAACCACTACGAGTGGCCTCCCACTGGCTCGTTGCGGCGAGTTTTTTACATGCCTTTGCGACATGTAATTAGTCGAAACTCACTCAAAGTGAGTTGCAACCGACTCTCTCTTCTTTATCCTTTTCAAACTTCTCAAAATGCAAGGTAAAAATACTATTTATGAGATGATAGTTAGGGCTAAATCTCTAGAGCGTCTGATGAAAGTTTCCAAGGCAGTTCAAGACCAAAATGGAAAATAACGAAATGACCTACGTGGTGTGTCCAAATATCATTGCCTTGTTACACACAAAAGTCGAGAAGTTCAAGGCTGACAACCACCTTTCCCGATGCAACATCTTTCTCGAAGAACTCTCGAACTTGCATGGTAAGGCTGCATTAGCTAATTGTCTCATTGACAAGTGGGAGATTGTTGGGGAATTGGTTGTTAGAGGCAACCAGGTGTGGTTGCAAGAGGCAACTAAGAGAGAGCCAAAGTGTTATTTGTCATCAAGTGTAAACTGGGTATCTTTGAGCAATTATTTATCTAAGTTCCACCGCTTGATTTTGCGTGTTCTTTAGCCCGTTGCGAAGTGGGATGCGCAAGCTTCGTAACCTTCGTAACGGTAAGATACGGGAGGTAACCAATTCTAAATGTGAAGCTAAATTGGCTCAAAATGTGAGTTGGGACTAGATACTTGTTTTGTCCCACATTGGAAATGGATTGAAGGAAAGAGTAGTATAAAGGTATGTTGTGTATTTTCATGTTCACAATTGTGTGTTATGGTTATGGAAAACTTCCTACGGTGGGCGCGCGGGGGACAAAACAAGGCCATTTGAACTAGAATCCAAGCAAAATGGGTGCGAATAAACTCAAAGCGAGTGGCAATTTTCCATGGAAGGTAATCAATTTTGAAGCTCCTACCCACTAACATAAATATTATTATGATGTGGCAATTTTCCATGGATATTATTATGCAGTTAATTGCTCTTATTGCAACAGTTTTTATTTTTTGGACGAATTACGTAAGGTACCCCTTAAATTCGAGCTAATTACAGATTCAACTCCCGATCTCAAACAATTACATCCAAGTCCAAAATCTATTTTTTGAGTTGACCAACTAAAATTTAAATGGAAAAGAAAATGAATTGGACTCAATTGCAATTTACAAGTTTCATTATCGGAGATGTAAAACAGTTCCGATCGGAGCTTTTTTTTTTAAAAGAAGATGGAGGGAGGAAGAAGGTGGAGGTGGTGAAAATTGTGGTTAGAGGTGGTGATGGAAAATGGTGGTTAGAGATGGTGGTGTGGTGGGGAAGATGGTGGTTGGATGTGGTGGGGAAAAAGGTGGAAGAAGAAGGGTTGAAATGTTAATAAGTAATCTTTTTGG
The DNA here is from genome assembly GCA_026545765.1 of Plantago major. Lineage (NCBI taxonomy): Eukaryota > Viridiplantae > Streptophyta > Magnoliopsida > Lamiales > Plantaginaceae > Plantago > Plantago major. Next base: position 31,244,465 of record CM048841.1, read on the forward strand.
GTATTCATTTACAAGAATTACAAATTTTATGGGTTAATTTTGCAATATATAAAATTAATATAATTGTTGAATTATAAAGAAAAGATAAAATAGTTGAAAAAGTTGACTTTTGGGTTTGGATGTAATTTTCAAATTCGTTGAGTGTAAAATTTGGACGAATCTGTAATAGTTCAAATTCCGGGGACCAAAGTGACAAGTGGGCAAATTTAAGGGGTAATATATGTAATTTTTCCTTTTTTTATTTTTTTATTTTGACTACTAGTGGCAGATAGGGGTGAGCGCGGACGGGTATTTACAAAAAATTAAACCATAGGTGGGTAATTATTTGTCCGACCCGCGGCGGGTAGAATAACTTTTCAACCGCGGCGGTTCGGGTGATAACAATGGCGGACGTATTGGCGAGTTGATTGGCGGGTAATTATACTACATCAACTAAGATACTTTACAAGCCATCAAATTAATATAATATTTTGAAAGCAAGCATAATTTTTTTTGAAACGGAAAAATCTATTAATATATCAGTAAAAGTTATTACATGAATATAAGAGATGCTCCAAAATTGCGGCCACTATAAACAATACATCCAAACCAATCCTAGCCAATACTCAAACTATAATAAGGGCCGACAAGAATCACAAATACAAATTTAAATCTCTACCTCTGCTTTTGCCCAAAACCACAAGAAACTTTCAACATTAACATGGTCAGGCCTTCTTTTCCTTTTCAATCCCAAATATGATCTAAACAGAGACATTTCCGTCCCATTGAAAGAGCATTGTGTTGCTATATTATTAACCCACACACCCCTCCTATATTCTTTTTAGGAACAACTAGCATAATGATGAAGTACCATTTTCACATATAAGCTAATAATCTATTCTATATTTCCATCTATTCATTTAATTGACAATTAATTTATTTCTCTCTCACACACACACACACACATATATATATATATACACGTACATTCTTTGTTATGTGAACAATATGGCGGGTGGGTTGTGGGTTGCATCCAACCAACCCACCACCCACCCACCAATTGACGGGTTATAAAAAATTTAACCCGCATATTTTTTTTTAAATAATCGGCGGGTGTGGGTGAGATGCGGGCGTTTTGTGCGGACGGGCCGGTCGGGCGGCTTGTTTGCACAACTCTAGTGGCAGATTAGGTGTTACTCTTTCCTACAACTATATATACCCCATCCCTCATTTGAGGAAGACACACAAAAAAATTCTATCACGCTCTTCTCCTCTTAGTTTCTTTCTGCACTTTAGAAATTTGAGAGTTTCTTTACCACTGAAGTTCGACGGAACTTCTTCAAGTAGCTTCTAAGATTGAACATTGTATCTTGGGAGCTAATTGTTCGAGAAAGGTCTGAAGCTTACTTAGGCGAACATTTAGCTTAAGTTTCACCACCGATTCGTCTAAGATTCAATCCGAACTTGTTCTATGTTCTGCTTGGGCTCCGGCCGTGCGCTCCCGCCTAAAGTATTTCCATTCGCCGGATACTTTTTTCTGCAATTACGCCAAAGTTTGGGTATGTGGTGGTAAATACGTAATCACCGCCTCTCTTGTTTGTTTTGGGTGAGTACGGAGTAGGCCAGGTATACCATCATCTTCTTGACTTTTACAGTACACGACACTACAGACCCACCGGTTTCAGGGCACCGCGTAACGACGTCGTATTCTTATTCTAATCATCATTTCGACATCCAATTCATGACAAGTTTCCAGTTTTGGGGCAAAATTTCGAATCTTTACCAGGTAAATGGATACACCTAGCTCTATACTCATGTAGTATGTGTTTCAGAGTTTCTTCTTCTTTGGACTCAATTTATCATCTTTACCTTTACGCTTCATAACGAAATTCTCCAACTCACAGATTACACACTTTACAGTTCAAGTATCTGACTGTTATAGTTCTGTTGCTATTCGCAGGGTTTTGAGTTTGTTCAATTGAATATGGCTCTGCTTGTGAAATTCTAGTTACTCAAAGCTTAGCTTTTTCTCAATTAGGGTTTAGGGTAGTCATAAACTGCACCCTAAGATGGCTATGGTTAGCAGAACTCGTGATATGCTCGAGGGTCTGGTGAAAGAAAGTTCGTTCAAGTGGTTCGCGAAAAGGAAGGGCGCATTTGACAGAGAAATTGAGGAAATGGAAGGCTCCCCCTCTGCTGCTCAGAGCTGGATGCCGGAACTCTCACCTCCAGCTAATGTGATCGTCCGCCGGTGTTCAAAGTTTGTTTTCTGCTCCACCTTTGCAATCTGAATTATTTGCATAAACTCTTGGCGATTAGACTTTTGCTTGCCAAAAGGAGAAATTCATTATGTGTTTAAGAATTGAACATGATTGTCTGTTAATAAATTGAATTGATGCAGAATCCTTGGAATTCCCGTGTGCAAACTTCGAGAGAACTTTGATTTAGAGTCTCCAGACCATTTAAAGCATAAGTCAAGCTTTGCACTCAACTTTTTGGAATATTGTTGCTTCATGGCACTTGCACGGTCAACTGAAGTAATAGGTTACCTGGAGGACAACAAATTTCGGCGCCTTACATTCGACATGATGGTTGTTTGGGATCTAACAAATTCCGGCGAACAAGCTCCACATGTATGTTTTTTCTATTCAACTAGCATGAAGTACATGGCCATAGCTATTTTTCATCGAGTTTGGAGCTTAGCTTTATCAAAAACTTGTTAAGTAGAAGTGTTGATTATGATCTGCAGTATCTAATCTAAGCCCATAATTTTGCTCTGTATTGATCTGTAGCAGATGGACGATGATCCTTCAGTTGGAGTCGAGGCCTTTTCTCGAATCGCTCCTGCAGTTCCTCTAATTGCCAATGTAGTTGTGAGTGAGAAGATATTTGAATTGCTTACGGCCTCCAACAGTAGTCTGCTTCATTTCTCTATCTATGACAAGTACCTTATCCATCTGGAAAAGTAATTCCTGAAAGGCTTTCTCTCCATTGTTATCTTTTGTTCTGTTGTACTGTTCTTGGCAAATCATTCATCTTGTTGCTTTCCTCATTCACCCTTGTTGTTTTTTCCTTTTGTTTTTTTTTTTTTCTGTTTATTGCAAGATAAGGGTCACTAGTAGTATTTAGTAGCTAGTTTGAGGTACTGAAAGGGCTCTGTAGTAGCTATATGGTATACATTTTATTCCATTTAAAGGCATTGATACGCCTAGCAGTATAGAAAATTAAACAAAGATCAGGGGCTGTACGGAAAATCCTTGGCCACTTTTAACTAAATTTTGTTGCACATTACTAAAGAAGAACAAAATCCAGCTCTTAAGAATTTCGCAAAATCATCTAAGTATCTGCGCATATGCACTTGTCATATAAATAAGGATATGTTCCCTAATCCATTGGTGACAATTTCCAAATGCTTTTCGTTTCTTATCCAGAACATTTGACCTTGTAACTCTTCTTTCCGCTTTTGTATATACTATGTAGTATGTACACGAACCTGATGATGGACATTGGACATAGTCTCACACGTCTGTGACTTGAGCTTATGTCTTCATTGGTCAAACTAAATATTTTCACCATGTAAAACCTACTGTTCCAAATTCCCAAATGCAGTTAAGCCAGCTGAAAAGGTGGCAGAAATTCGAGTTCCCCAGAAATTCCACTGATTATCTTTCTTTTCACCGTCCAGTATTATGAATTCTTCCTCCTTTTTTGTTTAAAATTATTTTTGTTTTCCATCATCTTACATTTCCTCAATAAGCTTATTCTTTACTCCTTTTAATGTTTTGCAGGGCAGTAAGAAAGTTGCAGTCTCAATCAGAGTCCTCTCTACTTTCTGCACTACGATCCACGAGGAGGGAGAAAATCTTGGAAATGGATGGAACAGTGACAACGCAGCCTGTTCTTGAACATGTGGGTATTTCCACATGGCCGGGTAAGTCTTTAAAGTGAATCAATATATCTAGGAATCATTTGGTACTTTGAATTGGAAAACTTGTGGGTGTTTAAGTTAACTGGATAGTGATTCCAAAAACTTTGCATTGCAGGTCGATTAACTTTGACTGACCATGCTCTATACTTTGAATCTCATCGTGTCGTTTCTTATGATAATGCAAAGATCTATAGTCTGGCTGATGACTTGCAGCAAGTTGTCAGGCCTGAGCTCACAGGGCCATGGGGAACCAGACTTTTTGACAAGGCAGTCTCCTATAAATCAATTTTATTGTAAGGCGGCAATTTTCATGATATGCACATGCTTGACCTCTATTACAACCTTTTTCCTTCATTTGTTTTTGTTTTAAATCTTATTTTGAAAGACTTATGGATTTTTAGGACTTCTACTGTAGATCAGAACCTGTTGTCATGGAGTTTCCAGAGCTTAAAGGTCATACTCGTCGTGACTACTGGTTAGGCATTATTCGTGAAGTTCTCTATGCCCACAGATTTATTTCCAAGTTCCGGATTACTGGTCTTGATCAAGATGAAGTACTTCTCAAGGCTATGTTCGGGATTCTGAGAGTACAAGCCCTTAAAGAAATGAATTCTACAGTCTCCGATCGCTGTGCTGATCTTCTTATGTTCAATGTTTGTGACCAACTACCACTAGGGGACCTTATTCTAGAGAAACTTGCAAATATGCTAACCATGAGGGAGATGGTTCAGAAGAATGCAGGGAAATCTGGTCATGGGATGAGTTCCACCTCTCCGTTAGCACTTGTTCCGAATTTGGGGTTTGTTTTTGGGACAAGTTCTGGTGTAGCTGATCGGAGTAGACTTCTTTTTGGTGAACTCTCTGTTGGAGAGGCAACTCCTTTAGAAAATGCAGTTAAAGAAGCTAGAAATAGTTATGTGAATGTAGTGTCTGCGCAAGCTACTGTAGATGGAGTTAAAGTAAATGGTATCGAAACCAATGTGGCAGTAATGAAGGTATTCCCGTACTTTGGAACTAAGAGATAGCTACTTCTGAAAGTTCCAGAATAAAGAATATTTAAAATCCTGCTATCTTTTGCTGCACCCAAACTAATCCAAGATTATTGTATCTCTTGCAATCTTCATTTAACAGCTTTCTTGGGGAAATTGTGTCAGCACAAAAGTTTTTGGACTAAGATACAATTGTCAACTAAATTATTTTCCATGCACTTGCTTGATTCTGTTCTCTTGCTAAAACAACACTTGCTTTGTAGTCTTTTGATCCTGTTTTGCGTGTCATTGCAGGAATTGCTCTCTCCAGTGACAAGATTTTGGGATTTTCTCCATTTCCTCATTTTCTGGAATGATCCTTTTAAATCCTTGATGTTCTGTTTGGCTGGAACCTTTATTATCTTTAGGTGAGCACACTTTCCATGAGCCACTTACCTTTTCCTTGACTACCACTAGTTTAACGGGTTCAAATATTGGAGGGTAAGATCTTGAGTAAGAAAATAAAATGATATCTAGCTGCTGTAAGATCTCAAATTGCAGGACTCAAGCATCCATAATATTTTATTGGACATCACATGTTCCAGATGGCGGAGTATATTAGTAGACTAAAGATGCTTAGTAAACATTGCCTAGCACCGTGTTTCTTAGAGCTCTCAATATATATTTTCTAATGCATTGGCTTTGTTTTCTTTGGTTTTAGGGGGTTAGTTTAGAAAATGGTTAATAGGATATATTTTGGTTTATGGGAGATGAGATTGTGTTTGTCTTGTTAAACCTCAGAGCTGAAAAGAACACGAGCCTTCTTAGCTCGCTAAGCCACTAAGCCCAAGTCCAGGAAGAACGAAGCCCTCATTTTTTGTTGCCTTTTATTTGTCATCTGCATAGTAGAGCACTAGACGATGGGGTGGTCAAAATTTTCTTCGTCTAGGAACTAATGACAAACTTGCTAGCGATCATGGGTGAAGCTATTTGTTGAGTGGGTTCTTACACTTGTAACAGTAGATGGGTGAGTGGTTTTGGAATTATGAATGAGCATCGCTTATGCTGCTCATTATATCGTTAAAGGTTGATTACTAATATTTTTTGCCATTTCAAACAAACATTGTCATCGTTTCTCACTTTAGTCACTTTGGCCTATAACATCTGAATTCTGAAAGATGTGAACTTTATTGTATGAGTACAAAATCCTGCAGGACTTGAAAAAAAGAGGACCGGTGTTTTAAGTAAAAACCCCAATGTCAATATTTGAGCAAAGAACGTTTCGTTTTTACATGAGACATTAGTTATTTAAAACACCGGTGTCTTTAAGTAAAAGTAAAACCCTCTATGTTTTCGGGTTGTACATGCTGATGTTTGTCTGTCCTTAAGCTAAAACAAGATCGTGTCACAGAGACTTACTCCATTTCTCTAGGCCATATCATCTTTCCTTCCTCTAGTTCCCCGATCGCTGAGCTGACTACTTGTGGACTTAATTGCACGAGTACATTTCTCAAGGAAAAGATGTTTAATGTGATTTATTGATGCATTTGCAGAGGATGGACAGGATATGTATTCTCAACATTGTTCATCTTTTTGGCAATCTTCATGTTGCTTAACCGTTGGTCTGGTGTGGGAAGACCTATTGATGAACTGAAGGTTATTGCTCCACCTGCAATGAACACAATGGAACAACTCTTGGCCGTTCAAAATGCCGTTTCCTTAGCTGAAGAGCTAATCCAGGATGGAAATATCGTTTTCCTCAAATGTCGTGCCTTACTCCTATCGATTTTTCCGCAGGTACTGTTTCTTCTTCATATGCAGTCATTTTCCTTTAGTGCCTTTCTGTTAGTAGGCTGACAAATTTCATCCACAGTGAGGAATAACTTTTAATTATCTCAGTAGTAAATGGTAACTGGCCGTATTTAGGACTAGTCGGCCAACATTTATAAGCGAGGTTTATGAACTTGAGAATTGTTAAATGATGTGGCATCATATCTGGGGCTGAATTGTGAATTTTCATTTATTTAGTGGAGGGTGACTATCTCAATAAGTGAAGTACACCTACCAATCAGTAGGCAGGATGGACCTGAATTAAAATGTTTAAAAGAGGATACATTCAATGTGAACTTCACTGGCATGCCATTGAGTATTGCCTTATTCTTTTTAGAGTGTCACTTCTCCGAGCATGCTATTGCTTTGTTTTCCATCCTGAACCCCTTCAGTTTTGCAACTTCCTGGTGAAATCTCTTTAGAGTGTGTTTCTTTATTCATATCATAATCCATTAATTGGTTTACGTCTCCATAATGCAGGCCACCGAGAGATTTGCTGTAGCGCTCGTGGTGCTGGCTTTGATCCTGGCTTTTGTACCGTACAAGTACATATTTCTACTGTGTTTTATAGAAACATTTACTAGATATTCACCGGTTAGAAGAGACAATACTGAAAGATGGTCGAGGAGATTACGGGATTGGTGGTTCAGCATACCGGCAGCTCCTGTTATTCTTCAAAAAGAGAATGACAACAAGAAAAAAAAGGTTGCTTAATTATGTACATATGGTGATTGTTTATGTTGGTTGTCTTGGCAGTTTCACCCACCCCCTAGTTGATGTGGTACTGTACATATGCAAACATGGAAGTAAAAAAATGTGGTAATGAGATATAGTAAACTGCAGAGAGGTTCTTTGTTTACTTGGTCGTTAATTATTATTTTTTCTCCCGCGTTTAATGTTTTTAGATGTTCCATAGAACTTAATACTCCCTCCACTGGGATACTTTATATATTAAGATTGATGCGTAGTTTCAGGTGAAAAATTAAATACCGGATAAAGTATGTAAATATGGTAAAAATTAGAACTTTTATGTGTCTCATAGTTTTCATTTTTAGTAATGTAGAGTTTTGGAGGGTAAATTAAGTAGTAAAAAAACATTAACAATGGGAATTGCAAGAGTTTTTATGCAACAAGGACACTATACATTTACAAGCTCCCCGGACATATGTCCCCCTAGTTTCCAAGTATCTTAGTAGAAGATAGTTGTGGAATTATAGTGTCCGGGGAGCTTCTTTGTGCGATCGATCTTGTGAGCTTTGAAAATTTTCCTTATCCGTGTCCTCTCTTGTCTTTCCGCTATCTCCCCCCGTCTCGGACTGTAAGAAAAGAGGTATTTATAAGCGAGATAGGATCAAATGTGAAGGCTTAGGACTTTTGAAATTTTGTCGCTCGAATGTCGGATCCGAGGAGCCAAAAAATATATATAACTTCTTCCATTTGCCACACTCCTTAGAGAGAAGATTTTTTAAAGTTGATCGGTGAAGTAACTTGGGTCCGACTCTTGGCATATGTGTTTGGTTTTGGTTGGATCCGAAATTAAGTCCTAACCCACTAATAGATTAAATTTGGTCTAGCATTTTTGAGCCCATCGGGTACGGACCGGATCGGCCCATCAGTCCATGGATCCTTTCTAAATGAAACTAGAACCAAACTGACAAGCGATATGTCTCTTCTTCTTTACTGTGCCTTCTTGTCTTCTTCTTTTATTCCGTTGCGCCTGTCTACAGTCCGAAGGTGGGAGTTTCGGTCCGACTTTGCGGTTTCTGTTCGAGGTTTATTTGTTCAGTCCGAGTGTGCTCCGGATCTGAGACGCCTGCTCACGTCCGAAGCCGCGCTGCTCTGTGCATCAGTCCACCGTTCAGTTCTGTTAGAGATCTGTTTGGGGCAGATCGGTTTGGATCTCTATTCCGGCTTCGAGTTCTGCTCGGGCTCGATTCTGGTCCGAGGTTTGAGTCTGAATTGGCGTTCTGGGTTTTGTTCCAACTGTTATCCAATTCTCTGATCTGAGTTTTGCTTACCGGATTCGCTATCGTAATTCCGAAGCTCTGTTGTTTGTAAGTCCGTCCGGATCTGGTCGGAGTGATTCTGTTTTGGTACCGAAGTTCAGTCCGGAGCTTTGTTCTATCAAAGCTTGCTCGGATCCGGGTTTTGCATCCGAATCCGAGATTTGAGTTCTGTTCTGGATCTTTGTTCTTTTTCGTTCGGAGTGCTCAGAGATTTTATGGGACATCAAGCTCGGAGCTTGTGCAGTTGTGCTGTCCAGGGCTTCTCTGTGTCGTTGCAGTCCTAAGGCGCTAAATCCGAGCGATTGGGAGTGAGTGAGTTGGTCCGGAGCTTAGGAGTCCTTGGTCGTGTCTTGCTCCGCTAAATCTGAAGTAAGCTCCATTCTGATTCACCTCCATTTCTTCTCTGATCAACCAATAATATTTTAAAATCCCCGGATTGATTGGTTCGACGGAGAGGGAGGTCGGAGCTAAATCTCGAGGTGGAGCAAGAGGTCAGAGCAGAGGTGAGAGGCGGAGAAGGGGACAAGCTTTTTAGATTCATAGTTGTCTTCTCCGACCTGTTTTGTTGAGTTTCGTCTTGCTGCTAGTCTGACTTTCAAGATCCGTAATTGTTCCGAGTTTCTGAATCTGGATCTCTGTCAGTCCGGATTTGCTATTTGTTCTCCGTAGTTCGAGACTCAGCACTGCTCTTCCTCTTGCTCTGTTTCATCCGGTTCACTGCTCTTGTCCGCTGCGTCATTTCGGAGCTCAGTCCGAAGCTCTTAGGCCTGTACAGTCCGGATCTAAGATGGCGCAGAGAGGCATCCATGGATGTCAGTCCGGATCCGAGGCTTGCTGTCCGAGCTAGCTGTCCGAAGCTCTGTGTTGTTTATTCTGAAGTTGCTACAGTTTGGATTTATGTGCTTGTGCTCCAGTTCCTGATCTGCTGTTTCGAAATAGTGTTGTGCAGGATCCATTCAGTCCGAAGCTATAGTTTCGTTGCTTCTTGTCTCGCGTTTTGCCATTTGTGATGTTGGTCCGAAGGTTCTAGCTTTGTCAGTCTGGATCCGGATCTACTGCTACAGTTCCGTTCGAGCTCTTGGTTTTGGATCTGCACTAGTCCGAAGTTCAGTTTTGATCCGAGCTTTGCTGCTTCGGATCTTGTGGCGAGGTTTTTTTTTTTTTTTTTTTTTTTTTTTTTGCGTGACTTTGGCCCGGCTTGGATTTGCCATCTCAATCCGGATCTGCTGCTAGGCTCTGTTCTGGTGTGCGCCTCCTTGCTCAAGCTTACTGTGTCGTTCCGAATTTAGTTAACTATTTTGCTCCAAAGATAACTTTCTGTTCAACACATGTAATTTTCAAGAGTGTTGCTGTTGTTGTATTGTCCTTTGGATATGTGTAGAACTCAATGTGATGTTTCAATTCCGTCTTTACTTCATACAAAAAGAGTGAAGCTGTCCGAAGCTTGTTTGAAAATATCATCTTTTTGTCTATCTTCGTAACTCTCACGAGCTTTGCTTTTGAAGCTTTGGGCTTATATGATGCCTTTTGGCATAAGGGAGTGACGTACTACCCTTAATTTCACATTTGGATAGGCGTATGCACTATACCAAGCTACGTGGGCTAAATAGGCCCCACTCACTTTTAATGGGCACGGACGTATTGTTGTTAGGGTAGGACCTATGCCGTAGAGTAGAGTTTTAGCGATGGTGCAGTGGTGTGGTGCTTTGGAAGAAGATCTGAGCCTACTTGTCCGAGCCAAGACCAGCTCGTATTAGTTACTTAGTGGGATTGACTTACCCCTTTTGTACAATCGAGGGTCTTCTGTTGTGAGGCATCTGATCCGGAGTTTGTCTGGTCCTAGGCTAGCTTCGGACGTTAGACTTCCTTTTGTCTGTTTATTCAGTAAGAGGGATCGGACCTATAGAGAGAGTGGGTCGAACCGAGTAGATGCGAAGGGGCGTAGGATAGAGACGCTTTTCGCAAGTGGGAAGGTCCGAGAGAGGACTTCCTAACGGACGGGGTCCGTGTGAGAGGATAACTTATTCATCCATAAGAGGGATGGGTTGTTATCTTTAAAGCAACCAGTGTTGTTGGATGGTCTGAGAGAGGATCTCCGAACGGACGAGAGTCCGTGTGAGAGGATAACTCATCCATCCGTAAGAGGGATGGGGTGTTATCTTTTTATGACAACCGATTTTTCGGGATGGTCCAAAGGAGGACATCCGAACGGACGAGAGTCCGTGTTATGCCGAGACGGTCGGGCTTATATTAAAGTACTTATGCCGAGACGGTCAAGCTTATATTGAAGTACTTATGCCGAGGCGGTCAGGCTTATATTGAAGTACTTATGCCGAGGCGGTCGGGCTTATATAATTTCGTGGGTGTCGGACCCCCTTATTAATTGGAAACACGTCCTTGACGAATCATGTACGCTTGTAGTAAATGAAGTATTGATAAATGATGTTTGCGTGCATGATGAATGAATGAATGAATGTATGAATGATGCAATGAATGTGAATGTATGGTAAATGATGATTTCAAGTTAAGTCAGAATACTTACTTTTTCATCGAAAAATGTAGAGCATTATTTTCGGTTCTCCGTTTTAAGAGAAGCCAACGAAATTGGAGATCGAGATTCGAAATAAACAAATCCCAACCTTTGAAAGTATCTCCTAGCTTTTAATCCTATGGAGTTGGCCTCACTTTTGCTTGTGCAGCTAAAGGTGTAAGATGCTTGTCCTAGCCACTCTGGTGGTAGGAGACTTGTCCTGGCCACTTTGGCGTTGGAGACGGTCCTGACCACTTTGGCGGTAGGAGGCTATCCTAGCCAAATTGGTAGCAAGTGTCGGATGTTTGTAGAATGATGAGTGTCTTACTTAGTTGATCCAGAGGACATAGTCCGACCTTAGGACGCGGTGCCTAAGACATGATCGAGGACCCGCTCAGAGGAGATGGTAAGAACCTGCTCCGAGGAGATGGTAAGAACCTGGTCCGAAGGCATGGTGAGAACTTGGACAGAGGGCTTGGTAAGAACTTGCTCCGAGGGCATGGTGAGATATTGCTCCGAGGGGATGGTAAGAACCTGCTCCGAGGACTCGGTGAGAGCCTGGTCCGAGGAGATGGTAAGAACATAGACCTAGGACTTGGTGAGCACACGTCCGAGGCGACGGTGAGAACCGGCTCCGAGAAGATGGTGAGGACCTGGTCCGAGGCCATGGTAAGAACCTGCTCCGAGGAGATGGTGAGGACCTGCTCCAAGGAGATGGTAAGAACCGGGTCCGAGGACATGGTGAGCACACGTCCGAGGCGACGGTGAGGACCTCCGAAGAGATGGTAAGAACCGGGTCTGAGGACATGGTGAGCACACGTCCGAGGCGACGGTGAGAACCGACCCCGAGGAGATGGTGAGGACCTGCTCCGAGGAGATGGTAAGAACCGGGTCCGAGGACATGGTGAGTACACGTCCGAGGCGACGGTGAGAACCGGGTCCGAGGACATGGTGAGCACACGTCCGAGGCGACTGTGAGAACCGGGTCTGAGGACATGGTGAGCACACGTCCGAGGCGACGGTGAGAACCGGCTCCGAGGAGATGGTGAGGACCTGCTCCGAGGAGATGGTAAGAACCGGGTCCGAGGACATGGTGAGCACACGTCCGAGGCAACGATGAGAACCGGCTCCAAGGAGATGGTGAGAACCGGGTCCGAGGACATGGTGAGCACACGTCCGAGGCGACGGTGAGAACCAGCTCCGAGGAGATGGTGAGGACCTGGTCCGAGCCATGGTAAGAACTGGTGAGGACCTGGTCCGAGGCCATGGTAAGAACCTGGTCCGAGGAGATGGTGAGGACCTGCTCCGAGGAGATGGTAAGAACCGGGTCCGAGGACATGGTGAGCACATGCTCCGAGGAGATGATGAGGACCTCCGAAGAGATGGTAAGAACCGGGTCTGAGGACATGGTGAGCACACGTCCGAGGCGACGATGAGAACCGGCTCCGAGGAGATTGAGAACCGGCTTCGACGACATGGTGAGCACACGTCCGAGGCGACGGTGAGAACCGGCTCTGAGGAGATGGTGAGGACCTGGTCCGAGGCCATGGTAAGAACCTGCTCCGAGGAGATGGTAAGAACCGGGTCCAAGGAGATGGTAAGAACCTGCTCCGAGGAGATGATAAGAACCTGGTCCGAGGCCATGGTGAGAATCTGGTCCGAGGAAATTGTAAGAACATGGTCCGAGGACATGGTCCAACCTTATCTGGCCTTAGGGAGCCTAGGATATGGTGATTAGGACGTGGTTTGAGGATTGTCCCTAGGGCGTGGTCCTATCCTGTCTTCCTTGGATGATTTTTGCTAAGTGCCCCACTGACCTCATCTTCTTTTGCCTTCTCAAACCTTTTTAGGAAGAGCGTGAGGATGTCCACCTAAGACTTGATGGAGTCATCGGGTAAGAGTGGTTGAGAAGGTAAGAGCCTCCATGTTTTCATTCAGACCATTTGACTCCATCCGGCTCTCATACCTAGTTAGATGACCCACGGGACAAGTATCACCGTAGTATTTCTCATGAGCCTTTACCATTTTTTTCCCAGAGTAGCGTTTTGAGTTTCTAAGGCCTTTTGTTGGAGGTAGATCTCTTCAGTGGCGAGCCTCTCACCAGTCCTTGGATTGATTGCTACATCCGGAGGAAGATCCTCAATTTGAACCACCGGGATACTTTCGGCCATGTGATCCCTTACTCTATGCTGAGGAGCCAGAAAGCGACTAGGACCTACTTCATCGGTCCTAGGCCTGACCGTACTTCTTTCGTGTTGGCCTCGGGACGCTACTGTTCTCCTATTAAGAAGGTTGCGATGATCTTCCTGTTGAACTTGTTCTCCTAATCTTTCCGGAATGGAGCGGTGTTCATTTCTAGATTGAGCCGGCTCAACTTGTCTAGGAACCGCCAAGGGTGGAGTAGCTTGAGGAGCCTAAACATTGTTAGAACCAAAGCATCCTTGAATAGTAGTGAGTAAGAGGCCAAACTGGTTCTCGCTCATCCCAAACTCACTTGGGCGAATGACCTGCCCGTTTGAAAGAGTGAAGTTTCTTTCAGGAGGAGGACCATTTGTTCCTAATGGAGGAACTTGTCCTTCAACTCTGAGTCCTTGAGTTCTTATTGGAGGATCAACGTCTCTTTCCTCCTCCGAAGAGAGACTAGCAGTGCGGCCATCACTTGGATAGTCCATTGTGTTTCTTGAAGTGGCTCTCGCCACCCTCCTCTCCGAGTGGGAGGTCTGCCTCTTTGCCTTGGGGCGGGCGTCCCAACCGCAGTAGTGTTGGTTCTTACAGACCTTCCTGATCTTGCCATTACTGAAGAGAACGGAACTTTTTGTAAAGATTCCCACAGACGGCGCCAAAATGTTAAGGGTATAAGTCCCCCAACCACTTAATGAATTTCCCCTGCTTTCCTTCACGCTAAGTACCTAGATCACCTTTGAGTAAGAACCAAAGAGGCCCGTAAGAACCGTCGTACTGATAAGAGGCGATGCGTAAGGATCTGCACAAGTAGCTTGGAGAGGGGGGTTAGGACCGTAGACCCGGTTTGCTAAGTGTCAAACCGGTCCGAGACTTTACTCAAGAGAGACTGAAGATCTACTCTGTATAATAGTCGGGAAGGTAAGAGTCCGGGAAGAAGGCTTGACTTACCTTGCATTATGAGGATATGTCCATATTTATAGGTTTCCCTTGAGAAAGGGAGGACTCCAAGATCGCGCCAAGTGTAAGGCTTAGATTGCGCCAACAATGCTCTATTAGGCCCATTGCCCAATGTCTTGATAGGCCTATGGCCCAATAGGTTGGTTCGGTTAGGACGTCCCGCTTAGGACTGTAGTCCGTGACAGAGCGGTTAGGACGTAGGACGTCCCGCTTAGAACTGTGGTCCGTGACAGAGCGGTTAGGACGTCATGGACATATTTCTGTATCAACATATGCCCCTCTAGTTTCCAAGTATCTTAGTAGAAGATAGTTGTGGAACTATAGTGTCCGGGGAGCTTAGGACGTCTTGGACATATTTCTGTATCAACACCATTCTTTCATAGTCTAAAAGGATGCCGAATTCGGATACCAATCGAGCCCGAATGAAGACTCTGCTGATGAAGCTTGAAGCTCTCCATTACGGAGCTTCAATATGGAGCTGTTGAATCTCTATTAATATTAACGATTTTCACCAATTTTAGAGACCTCAATTTTAAAGATGGGACAAATTTGGTGTCATAAATTAGTTTTTGGGAGAGATTGATGCTTGATGGATAAAATATAACTTATTTGGTAGCAATAGCATCCAATCGTATGTGGCAATTGTTTCTCTCAGATATTGTTTAATGAATCTAAAATTGGGAAAAAATTGATACCCGGAAAAAAGGGAGTGAGGGATGTATTCAGTATTTGGGAATGATTAACCATCTCAATTAGTTGCATGTTATTGCAAAGAACTAGTTCGTCTCAGTTAACCTTTTAAGTATATGAGACACATCATCCCTCTCAATTAACTTCACTACTATAGTCTAAACTTTTTTGTAGACATGAGATGTCTAAATATTTATCTATCATATATGTTCCTCTAATTATTGCAGACTCTATTAGCACCACCGTCAAATAATTTTTGGATATACTATGTGAATTACTCTGTATTGCGATATGCGCTACTCTGTATTGCATTACCCCGTTTGGTCAAACAATCTTAGTATATTTTTCGAGTTTCTTTAGTCTCCAAGTAGCAAAATTAGCTGTTGAGTTAGTTGGTAACTAATAAGTTGGTAACTAATAAACTAACTTGTACTAACTGATAAATTAAGTTGATTTTTAGAGGTGTAGTAAATTGTTTAAACGATAAACTAGCTCATTTGCTAATAAATGTAGTATATAAAAAAATAGACTAACTTATTATTTTAATAAGCTATTGGAACAAGCTTAAAATTAGCTAACTTATCACCCACCATCCCACCAGTTAGGTAAGTGTACATGTAACAGACTTATTTTGAAAATAAATTTATCGAGCTGATAAGCTAGTATTAAATAGAGTCTTAGTCCCTAACTTCCATGCGTAGAAAAGTAAAAAACTATAATATTCCCTGCCTGGCCTTATTAATCGTTGTATAGATTCGAATCATACATAAATACATTAAATACTTTTTGCGATGGATTTTTCTACGATCAGGCAATCTTCCGCCTTGTCTGACGGTAGGCAGTCAATAAAAAATTAACACATTTATTTCATTAAATGTAAAAATACTGAAATTAAAAAAATAAGTAATGCTAAAATATATATCTTTATATTTTTATAAAAATTTAGAGGGTAAATTTGAATATTTTGAATAATATTTGTAGTTTTTAAGATTAAATATTCATAAGGCGAAATGGCGATAGGGCGATTTCCTTACCGCCGTTGACGATTTGATGGACCGTCAGATTAAAAATCTAATTATGTATAATCAATTGCATGATGTCAGGCAGGGCGAAACATGCCTGACCGTAGAAGTGCCCTAGTTTTATATTATGACTTTATTATTGCTTAATTCTTCCTCAGTCCCGAAATAAATTTTCCATTTGATCTTTATTGTTATTTTCTAAATTTTCATGATTATTTAATCCATGTGATTTAGAATTAACTTTTATCCAAACAAATGTTAAAAAACTAAAAAAAAATAAATGGGAATATCATACTAGCGTGACGTATGTGGCCCAAAGACATGCATAATCGCGTCGGCCCAAAGGGTAGGATCGTTACTAATGGTATTAGAGCAGGACCGTACCCAACCCCGCGAGGGGTGCGGATGGTTGGTCCCGGGACATGGTTACCTCATCCAAGGCATGTTATACAAGGATGTTGAACAATTTAAGGGGTAGAATGTAATGCACAACATCCCACATCCGTTAAGAACGAAAGGGATGAAGGTATATAAGTAAACCACCACTCTCAACTAGTATGGTCATTTTGTACGATTTCAAAAGCAAATCTGTGTGGGCTTCCACCCAAAGTGAACAATATTATACTAGGGTGGCATGTGTGGTCCTAGTCATGCGTAACCACACCGGCCAAAGAATCTGGTTTCGATGATTGGTGATCAGGTCGTTACAGTAATGGTAAAATGTCCAATTAAATTATATAATAAAACTCTTCATCCTAAATTTTCCTTATACTTATAATTTAATTGAAGATTTTACCATTACTGTATAATATTAATTTGTAGTCAAAGTTGAGCTTTGTTGACTGTAGAAAATAAAAAATGAATAACTTTTCTGGAACAATTATATAAATATATTAAAGTAGTTGTAAGTTGTAACTTGTAAGTGATGATATGGATTTATGTTCATTCGTATTTTGGTGGGAATTAACGTGATGTTAAAAAATTTCATCCATGAATTGTTGTGAAGTTAAGAGCCAATATAAATTTTCAATTTTACTTGCGCAGGCATTTGGAATGCATTGGTACCAAAATTCGTGTCAAAAGAAGTAAACTCTTTGTATATAGTACTCGACTGTATCAATTGTGGCTCACTCCACCTTCTTCCAAACTCCCTGACGAAGTGCATTGATTTTGAGTTATCAAGTTGGATAGATACAAAACTCTGGGTGAGTTGCTAATTTTGTATTTTTATTTCATAATGTATCAATATGATTCACAGTGCTAAAATTTACTTCTCTGTTTAGTATTATTGTAATTTATGATACTAAATCATTTTTCTTCTTTGTTTTGTAGACATGAAGGCATGAAAGTCGAATCCTGAATCAACACTACAAGTATTTGATAAGGCATTTCTCATTATCCTTCTAGATCAAGAGTTTTTCTCATTTCTGAGTAATGATAATTACATTTGTTTGAATATTTCATATGTTGATATATCATTTCTTCACCTTTCAGATCTCAATCGAACTAGACCTGTTTGTTCGGAATACCCAATCTTGTTTCATGTTTCTTGCCATCGAGTAAATGCAAGTACGCAACAATGGAACTGAAACGACCTATTTATCTTATATGTTGGGCAGCTCAAATTACCATAAATCAGCAACAGGTGCACTTCATTGAAATTGATACCAGTGACCCGCATAAAGAACATATATGGATTTTATTTTTTCTTTTTTTAATAAAAAATCTAAATTATCAAGGAGGGATAGTCACTTCCAAAAACTTTGTGTAAAAAAACAAACAAAAGAATTTGAGAGGGATAATCTCTTCCAAATATGATTGGACCACAACACCATGAACTGTTAATCAAATCAACCCAATTCAATCCAATAAACTCCAAACCAACCAACAAACAAACGCAATAAAATAAACACAAGATTTAACGTGGTTCGACAATTGTCTACGTCCACGGGATAATCAAGATTTCTTATTAATCAAGAACCAAAACGCAGTTTACAAGGAATTGACAAAACCTCCCGAGTTTCAAGCTACACGCTCCTCTGTTTTTCTCTTCCTCACCGTGTTTATCTCAGAAATCTATCAATGTGTTCTCATCACATTCTCATCGATTTAACTAGTACCTACATGTGTATATATACTAGAGAAATCAACATATATTCCCTTTCCTAACCATAAACGAATTCTATCCTAACTAGAAAAGAAAACTTTGATGCCAAGTAAAAGAATCCCAGTTAGATTCGGATTCTAACTGCTCCTGTGTTCACACCACACAACAATCTTCTCAGTGTTATATCCAAGTGTCCTCAGCACACTCTAACACCACTCATCCATTATCCTTGTCTTCAGTGTTTCCAGTACACCATGCTTCATTACTTCCTTTAATATTAAGCTAACCGGCTTCACAATTCTCCACCTTAGCTTCATATTAATGTAACCACTGTATACCACACCATTCATGTCCCTAGAGTTAGGACACAACCCTTCCTTCCATCAACTTGATAGAACTTAGACACGATCCAAACTTCATCACAGAAATTGATTCGTAATGATCTTTCCGCCGGATTAACATCTGTGCTGATCTTCTCAATCTTGATAGTACCCTTCTCAACTTCATCTCTGACAAAGTGAAACTTTATATCAATGTGTTTGGACCTGTCATAGTAAGCTTGATGTTTTAACAAATGAATTGCACTTTGACTATCACAGAATATAGTCACCGGTGTTTGCAACACACCGACCTGCCCCAGAATTCCCTTGAGCCAAATAGCTTCTTTCACAGCTTCCGTCATGGCCATAAATTCTGCCTCTATAGTTGATAATGCAACCACAGGTTGATGAGTAGACTTCCAACTCATTGCTGTACCAAATAATGTGAATACATATCCAGTTAAAGACTTCCTTGTATCCAAGTTTGCAGCATAATCCGAGTCGACATACCCAATCAGTGCATCATTCCTCGTCTGGTGTTGCTCAAACACCAATCCCAGTCTAATCGAACCACCAATATACCGAAAGCACCACTTAATCGCCTCCCAATGGTCCTTGGGATTATCCATATACACCTTCATCGAGCTCATTGCATGAGCCAAATCCGGCCTGCAACATACCATGGAATACATAATCGACCCTATAGCATTAGCATATGGTGTGTTCTCCATACACCTCTTCTCTTCATCAGTGTTAGGACAAGACTTCTTAGATAACTTGAACTGAGACCCCAGAGGTGTTACAGCATGCTTGGATTTGTGCATGTTAAATCTCCTTAACACCTTCTCCAAGTAAGCACTTTGATTCATAATGATCTTTCCATCACCTCCATGAATAATATCAATGCACAGTATCCTCTTAGCTATTCCCAAGTCTTTCAACTCAAATTCTGACTTCAAGAGATTCTTCACATGAGTGATTCCTTTCATATGCTTGCTTGCTATAAGCATGTCATCCACATAAATAAGCAAATATATCATGTCTTCGACATTCTCACCATAGAAGTAAACACAGGTGTCGTAGTCACACCGCTTGAACTTGTGACTCAACATAAACTTGTCAAATCTTCTATACCATTGCCTTGGACTCTGTTTAAGACCATACAGTGATCTCAACAATAAACAAGCCTTGTGATCCTTGTCATCTACCTCAATACCCTCAGGTATCCTCATGTAAATCTCTTCATCCAGCTTCCCATGCAAGAATGCAATAGTAACATCCATCTGATGTAAGTGTAGCTTAAATTGAGCTACCATAGCAATCAAGATCCTGATTGAGCTATGCTTCACCAATGGAGAAAAGATCTCATTGTATTCAATACCTTCTCTTTGTGTGAAACCTCTAGCAACTAGTCTGGCTTTGTATTTCACCTTTTGCTCACCATCAGCTCCAAGTTTCTTCTTAGAGATCCACTTACAACTGACAAGCTTCTTCCCTTTAGGTATAGCTACAATATCCCATGTATGATTCTTTTCAAGTGACAAGAGTTCTTGCTGTATAGCAATGCACCAACTATTCTTCTCTGAGCAACTTATAGCTCTTTGATAGTTCTCAGGCTCATAACAATCAATATCCTCGGCAATATTCAGTGCAAAATACACCATATCTGGATCTGCAGTAGAGGTTCTAACTCCTGGTTCTCTATCTCTGATGAGTTGATAATCCACAACATCATCTGGATTATTGAGCTCTATCCCTGTCCTTCTTCTAATCACATGCCTCTCCACCTGATTATTCGATTCAGGCTCCACCTGATCATGTATGTCAGTATTTCCCTGAGATTCAGCATGCGGTGTTGTCAGAACACCATGGTCTGCAAAAACTGGTGTTATCACCACACCAGTGTTTGTCTGCTCCATATTCAGTGTTCCTGACACACCATCTTCGACAGGCTCCACCTGACTGAGTGTTCTCTCAACACTGTCAGTATTCCTCAATAATGGCATCACATCTTCATGGAAAGTCACATCCCTGCTGATGATGCATCTATTTACCCTGGTTCTAAGCACCATAGTTTATATCCCTTAACTCCCTTTGGATAACCGAGAAACAAGCACTTTACTGCTCTAGCCTCCAGCTTATCTTGCTTGACATGAGCATAAGCTAAGCATCCAAATACTTTGAGATATGAGTAGTCTGAATGAGTACATTTCCAAACTTCTTCAGGTGTCTTGAAACCAATAGCTGATGATGGACATAGGTTAATAAGATGTGCTGCCGTAGTCACAGCCTCTCCCCAAAAGCTTTTTGACAAACCTGATCCAAGAAGCATGCACCTCACTCTTTCTAGGATTGTTCTATTCATCCTTTCAACTACTCCATTCTCATTGTGGATTTCGGTGTCTTGTCTCAAGATGCCCTTCCCAACACGAAGGTATTGAATTCATTAGACAAGAATTCCAAATTTCGGGCCTGATCCGATCACCTTGAGCTTCTTGTTCGTTTGATTCTCCATCTCCACAAGCCATTCCTTGAATTTCATGAAAGTCTCATCCTTGGATTTCAATACAAACACCCACACTTTCCTTGACAGATCATCAATGATGGACATAAAATATCTACCTCCATTCCTAGTGGTGGTTCTCGCCGGTCCCCATAAATCTGCATGCACATACTCAAGCATGTCCTGTGTGGTGTGTTTCCCAACACCATAACTGTTCTTTTTGGACTTCCCTAACACACAGAGCTCACAAAGTTCCATCTTATGTATCTTGTCTCCACCTAAGAGTCCCTTCTTAGATAAGTCCATAAGAACGGTGTTGTCAAAACACTGTCGGGTGTTCCTGAACTGCATAATCGTAAGCTTCACGCCATGCTTTTTCCTTGTAGATAATACAATTCTCTCCTTTTCAGAGCCTGCATAACCACCTTATCACCCTTTTTAACCTGAAGGACACCATTATCACCTGAATACTTGTATCCCTTACTATCCATAGTTCCTAAGGATATCAAGTTCCTCTTCAAGTGTGGCACATACCTCATATTAAGCAAATCCCTTACCACTCCATCAAACATGTCAATTCTCACTGTTCCCATACCCTTTATCATGCATGGTCTATCATCACCAAGAACAACTGATCCACAGTTTCTATGCTCAAAGATTGAAAACCATTCTCTAATAGGTGTCATATGAAACGAACAGCCTGAATCCATAACCCATTCAGTTGATTGACTAGTTTGAGTGACTGAAAGTACCTCAGTAACAAGAGCTTCCGCAGTATGATAAGCCTCTGATTTGTTTGCAATGTCTGCGCCATAATTAGTATTCGATGTTGTCGCCACACCCTTGACTTTCTGCACCTTTAGACTCATACAATCCTTCTTCAAGTGTCCTTGCTTCTTGCAATAATAACACTTCCTTGTTTCAGGGCCATCCTTGTTATACTGAGCTTTTCTTTGATCTGGATATTGCTTCTTCTTTGGTGGAAACTTGTGATATTGTTTCACCATCAGGCTTTCACCAGTACTGAGTGTTGGTAGAACACCATCCTGGTCCAGCTCCCTTGATCTTAATGCAGATTCAATAGCCTCCATTGTCAATGCTTCTGTCCTCCCATACACCAAAGCATCCTTGAATGGAACAAGAGACCTAGGGAGTGAATTCAACAAGATAATTGCCTTGTCTTGGCTCCTCATCCTGTTCTTCTCATAAGTTTCCAGATTGTCATGGTGTGCAACCATCTTCTTGAACAAATCCAACTGACTCATGATTGATTTTCCTTCAACCATCTTGAATGCAAATAGCCTCTGTTTTGCATAGATTTTGTTTGCATCTGACTTGTCATTATAAAATTCTTCTAGATTCTCCCATATCTCCTTTGCCGATGAAAATTCACCGATTTCAATAAGAGCATTATCTCCCAGAGCTAATATCAAAGAACTGTAAGCCTTGAACTTGATTGCCTTTTTATCAGTATCAGACAAAGTTGTATCGAACTTCTCAGTCAGTGCGTTGACAACACCCTGCTGCATTAACAGAGCTATCATCCTTCTCTTCCACAGACCAAAGTCTGTCTTTCCTTCCAACGGTTTGAGGTCAAACTTTGGAGACGCCATTGATGATTAGATACCAGTTGATTCTCTTCCCACAGACGGTGCCAATTGTTAATCAAATCAACCCAATTCAATCCAATAAACTCCAAACCAACCAACAAACAAACGCAATAAAATAAACACAAGATTTAACGTGGTTCGACAATTGTCTACGTCCACGGGATAACCAAGATTTCTTATTAATCAAGAACCAAAATGCAGTTTACAAGGAATTGACAAAACCTCCCGAGTTTCAAGCTACACGCTCCTCTGTTTTTCTCTTCCTCACCGTGTTTATCTCAGAAATCTATCAATGTGTTCTCATCACATTCTCATCGATTTAACTAGTACCTACATGTGTATATATACTAGAGAAATCAACATATATTCCCTTTCCTAACCATAAACGAATTCTATCCTAACTAGAAAAGAAAACTTTGATGCCAAGTAAAAGAATCCCAGTTAGATTCGGATTTTAACTGCTCCTGTGTTCACACCACACAACAATCTTCTCAGTGTTATATCCAAGTGTCCTCAGCACACTCTAACACCACTCATCCATTATCCTTGTCTTCAGTGTTTCCAGTACACCATGCTTCATTACTTCCTTTAATATTATGCTAACCGGCTTCACATGAACTATTAGGGACGGACAACCCATCACAAATATTTGGTGCATGAGACGAAAATTCCCTCTCAAATATCTTATACTAGAGATTGATAGTACATTGTAGATAGGTGACATATGTAATGGTTGATCTCTCCAAAATAAGTTGTACAAGAGAGTAACTCCTTATCCCTCCCTAAAAAGCTTATGAGACTCGCTTTTCTTCAACCAAAAATAGGGAGCAAGAGTTGCTCTCAAATAGTCTTTTAGGGACAAAATTAAGTTATTAGATAGCAATTTATCTATCTCAAATGCTTGTTTTTCTTGTAGTAGAGCTCCAAGCTCCATTATTGGAGTCCGAGTTGGGCTCCATTTGAGTTTTAACCTCGATTGGTGGAATTTAAAAGCAAAAGGGAGGGGCTCCTTACTTGGTGATGTAGAACATGGTTTGATGAATAAAAATTGTTTGACGAAGATGAAGAATTGACAAAACTAAGGTTTGATGAAGAAGATGAAAATGAATGAGTAAATTGTCTTCAGGTCATTGTGATATTTCTATAAACTTCAAATGGTTGATTTGCAATTTGTTGTTTTAATTTTCATGTGAAAATTCATTTTTCAGCCGGTCAACATGAAAATAAATTTTTGGCCCAATATGTTATTGTTACAATGTCAGGGGCTACGATGTTGTTACAATGAAAAATTACACCAGCTCCCCTCAATAAACAACCGCCACTCATCATACAAGTAAAGTTATATAGTAACTTCGTATGAAATATACAATGTTATAATAATAGTCTCCTTATTTTGTGCACACATTTTTACCATATTTTGGATTAAAGTAAAAAGTATGAAATATTGGATCGATGTTGCATACCTTGTAGTGGATTGACTATTTGCATTACCAAAACTCAACTGATTTAGTGATTATGAAGAAGACCATTTACATTACGAAAATTTTGGAACATGCCAAAGTCTTAACAAATTCAATGATCATGAAGAAGACAATCCTGCATTACTATCAAGTAGTCCTTGTTCAAATTAGAACGCCAAGTTGAGCAAAGGGATCTCGGTTAAAAATTATCATTCAATTTCAATCCCTAATTCAACCATTGCAAAATAGAACTGACGGAAAGTGCATCAAAATAATCTCAACCATCCATTCATTAGATGATGATTGTGATTTAGTATTTATAGAACAAGGCCAGAAGTGCCAACCACTAAATGTCTCTTGTGTAGACTCATTTGCTCGTTAAATTGATCAAAACCACGAACTTAGGTCAAATTTTGCCTAGGCCCATCATAAATAAAGTCCAATAACAACTATAGAATTCATTTAAAATACAAACATGCAACTTGGACTAGATATGGATAGGGAACGGACATGAGTCCGAACGCAGGTTCGGATATATTGGGGTCCGACACCTTCTATATGTTCCAATTCCTATTCCACTGGCGTCCACCTAGCTTCTACATGGCTCGTGCATGACTTGGTACGGACATGGTTTTATCAATATTGTCAAAATTTGACTCGTACCACATACGAATCTTTTCCTTAAGATGCTTGAGTTTTTTCTTGAAAACAAAACCACCCATCCTTCCACCTTGCAGCTTTTCCATTTTTCCTCCACCATCATCTTGAAATCTTTTTCTTTAATCCACCAATTCAAAAATTTGAAAGGTCCCGGACCCCAATTCTTCACTTCTTTTATTCAAAAGAATGGCCGCATGGTCTGATACTTGCCTCTTCAACCCAAATTGAGCTAAAAGTTGCCACTTCAACACCAAATCATTAGACAACAAAAACTTCTCCTTTCTACTACAACTCGTTCCGTTCCGTTCCGCTCAATTGGAAGATCTTCAAGCTTCAAATTGCTAATGAACTTGTTAAAATCCTTAATCCAACATCTCCCCCCTCCTACAACAAATTTTGCTCTCCCTCCTCTCACATTGGCTTCGAACCATATTAAAATTCCTACATGTACCCTACTTCTCGTCTTCTTTTCTTTTCATTCTATCCCCAGCTGTTTCAAGATTACTTCTTCCCCTCCTAACTACATGGGGAATATTGATGTGCACTCAGAGATATTATGTTTTGTTGTAGAACCTGTAATCCCTAAATACAATCAAGATTAAATTTATAAGTCGGAAGTCCTCAAATCCACAGTTTATAGCGGAAAGCTGACTCGGGATGTCGTTCTCCATGGACACTTAGCATAGGAACAAACAAATAACGTATGTAAATTGTATGCAGAAAGTAAACAAAATGATTGCAGACGGATTGATTGAATTGCAGTAAACCCTAATTTGAAGAGATGAAATCGATGGTGGGAAGGTGTAAAGGATCCCCGACCTCCCTCTGCTATGCTACTCCCAACTACTTAGAATCAAACAACGTACTAGCCGTCTATAGGCAGCAAAGAAACATGCCAAAAGGATCAAGTCGTAGTTAATCCAGACACCTTCACTTAAACCAACAATGTGTTGTGTCACTCAAACATTATCTCGTCATGTTTTCAGACAAATCACACAGGATAATGTAAAGTCCGTTACCAAGTCGTAGTCAGTAAGGATTTCCCACGTAAAGAGTCAGACGATTAAAGAACACGTACGGAATTACGTTTTAAAACTAATTCATTAATATATCACGGTATATAAAGAAGTAGCGAAAGTAGAGTTAAGGCGGTTCGCCTTTACAAGAGAAAGTTAGCTACTCATAATATTCTATTGACAGAAATCGAAAAGCAAGAAGAAAAGAAGAAGAAGAAGAAGCTTAGTCTCTGATGTCTTTGTGTTGCTTCTAGGGTTTCCTCCTTCTGGGTGTCTGACGACCAACGGTTTTGGGGTTTCACTTCCCCGAGGACTGGTTCTCTCTCAGGAGAGCTGCTTTGTGAGCGGTGTAGAATTATGAAACCTCTGAGGTCTTATTTATACTGAAAAATCCGAGCTCTGGCTGCCATTGATCAATAAGGAAGGTTTAGGAAGGCGGGCTTTAGGCCGACAAAACAGAAAAAAAAAAAAAAAAAAAAATCCAGACGGTCGTGCAGAGATTCTTTTGTCCCCTGGTGACCGCCAACTTCGATTCCTGCAGATTAGAATCTGTTTTCTTAGTTATTCAATTTCGGGCTTCGTAACTTCGTTTCCTCGAAAAGTGGTCATCTACAATGTTGTTGCATCTTCAATTATCTTCGCATTGGTTGGTAGCATGACATGTTTTAACTCTTCGAACTCCGTGCAACGGTCAATCCGGCGTATTCGCTTAACTTTTTCGATTTCGCACAATTATGTCGTTTCGAAATCGCAAAAATCAAAACGCGATCATGACCTACAAAATACACACGAAGTTGGTATTTGACCATAAAACGATACAAATATTGAATCTAAGACAAAAAACGAGGGTCTAAAAGCATGCTACATCGCACATTTTATTGTCACATCACATATACATTAACCAAACTGGCGTAGCAACCCTCCCATAAACTCGAAACCCCCAATAAACCTCTTATCCCCTCACAATTCTTGCCTCACAAAACATTTTTGTCCCAAATACAACACAAAACTCCTGAAACTCTATCGGAACCACCAAACACCCACTCGCATTCATTATTTCCCCAAAGTAATCATACATACTTTGTTTTGCATACTTACTCCTCGTGAATAAACTTGGCATTTTGCTTCATATGGAATAAGTTGTTTATGTTCTTTTCTAATTATAACATGGAACATTCTCTGCAGTCTGCTCTATAAACTGTGTTGAAAGCAAATAATTACTCTAATCAATTTAGACTTTCAAGCGAACATCAATTTAGAGAAGAGCAAGCAATTCTTCTAAATCAGTTTTGACTTAATTTCAAGTGCATATTAATATAGAGAAGATATAAGACTAAATCCATGTAAGAATTTCCCTTGCAACATGATTTATTCGTGGTAGTTTAGCTATTAATGTATCTCTCATATCTGCGGCTATGATGTTTAAGAAGTACCTATACCAGAATTAACTGAAAGTTTATGGGATGAAGCTCTAAAAGGATAAGTCTACAAGTGCAGATCATGGAGATATTGGAAAAGTCAATCAACATAAGGATCAAACTAAGGTTAAAATTATGGAAATAGAAAATTTTACTTTACACTTTCCAGTGAATTTGAAGTTACACAAAAACCTTTCATTTTTTTCATTCGACACTTAAACCTTAGTCAACTTATCAAGTCAACACAAATGAACGACTTCTCTCTCCGACCTCCACTACCACAATCAACCCCTACCACCTTTGCCATGGATCTCAACCACCTTTGCCATGGATCTTGATGTTCCCTCTCTCTCTACCACTAAAGGAAACTGATTCGCGGCATGGCGCGCGGCATGGCCGACGCCATCTTTGTCTGAAGGGAACTATTAGATCCTCTAATTTTATCTGGAGATTGTAATTAGTTGAGCTTTGTTGTTGCCACAGTTCACTTATCTTAGTTTCCCTCAAATGTGTACCAAGTCAAATGGTAAAGTTTATAAATGACTAGAGGGAGTGATTTTTTATGGAAAAAAAATGCATTTTTGTTACAATAGTTTCAAAAAATTTATAGTGATAAATAAAATAATTAACATATTTAGTGAGATCATCTTTATAAATTAATGATTTGTAATTATATTAACGTTAGTGTACTTGGATTTAATCCTTCACTTTTCACAAATCTAATCAAATCATCTTGAATTTGGAAAGTAATTCATATCCGTTAAGCAATTCAAGATGATAACTCAATAACTGGATGTCATTGAACCATAACCCTTGCAATTTTATATTTAAGATGATATGAGTGAAGGGCACTACCAAGCAGGCCCGGCCAGTGCATGCGCGGGCAGCCCGCTCGCTCAGGGCCCCCTATTTTAAGGGCTCAATTTTAAATTTGAAGTTATATATAAATCTGTTTCCATGTAATAATGAAGCATTAAAATCTCTTTCTTCAAGTGGTAAAGTTGATATCTAACTTACAAAAGGTCTCGTGTTCAATTCATGATAGTGTAAATTTTTTTATTTTTCATATCTTGAATATTTTTTCTTCTATTATAATCAATATTTTTTATTATTAGGGGACCAAATTGAAATTTTTGCACAGGGCCCCCTAAATCTCTAGGCCGGCCTGCTACCAAGTTAAGGTGTATATCATTCATGCATACAAAATCATCACACAAAGTATCCTACACCACAAAGTATCATTTGAATATAAGAGCAGTGGTTGGTTTCTTAATTATTTTCAATGCAAAACTCAAATTTGAGTTAAAAGAACATAAATGACTCCAAAACACAAGAATCTCAGGAGTCCTATTTTACTATGGCCCACGGCAACTCAGTCCTACAATTGAGCACTGCCAAAATTATTTCTCATATCTGTGCACTGCGTAAAAGAATTTAGTGGCAAACTAAATTCATTTTTACTGTTATTATTGTCTACCAAGACATATGGAGTCATTTGCCTCCAGCTTAATCATCTTTACCAATCCCCACTCTTTCCGGGTATTAGGTGAGTTTCTCCCATTATTTATTATATTTATGTTGAGATCCATTAGGGGTGTAAATGAAACGAAGTTCGTGAAAATTTCACGAAAATTTTCAGTCAACGCTCAGTTCGTGTTCGAGTTTGACCTAACCGAACAGTTCGCGAACATGTTCGTTAATAAACGAACACGAACATATAATTTATTGTTTGGTAGTTCGTGAACAAATTATATCTATAATAATTTTATATATGGAGTATTATTTATATATGGAGTATAATATTTACTAACATAATCTATCATTTCCATTTTCCACATAGTTATAATACCAGCAGGCCGTACACATATTTTAATATAAAAGTGAATAAAGTAGGAAAGATGATATTAGAATAGGAAAAAAGATGAATAAAGTAGGAGAGATAGTGAATAAAATATGAAAGAGAAGGAATAAAGTATTTAATGAGATTTTTCATTAAAGGAAGAAGAAGTTCAAATTGGGACGTCCCAAAATGAAATACGGGAAGTTGAATTCGTGGTGGAGGGGGTATTTTCTAACCTAAACTACACAAAACCTATAATAGTTCGCGAACTGTTCGTGAACATGTTGAAACCTTAACGAATTGAACATGAACAAGTGTTGAGATGTTCGACGAACATGAACACGAACATGAACATGACATATGTTAACGAACAAATGTTCGTTAAGGTTAATGTTCGGTTCGAAATACACCCCTAAGATCCATCGTCATCCATGGTGATGGGTTAACCCTTTTGATTATTTTGTTCTTCCCATTATATTATATATTATGTCCATTAGCTAGTTTTGTTAATATTATCCCCTGCCACATGTTTGACAAAATGCTTAAACTAATCTGTTTGAAGCTACCAACACTGACCGAAACTTTTGAATCAATCAAGCGTAATGTTTGGTATTGAATAAGGAGCAGGAACTTGGCGCATCATTCGTACGAGTTTGCAGATTGGAAGAGATTTCTTAGGGAGGTTTTAAAGTAGAGAAACTTGGTCAGTGGTAAAATGTGGGCATTAACAGATGACTCTGCATTGAGGATCAAGGAGGAAGTTTAATTTTTGTCTCTGATGTTGCTGTTAGCCGGAATATATAAGATGCACTTTGATTTTCGAATTAGAAAGTAGGACCAATTCAGTTTGGGACACTAACAGTTGGTTTTTAAGGAACAAACTGCGAATGTAAATTTGCACTACTTATGTACATTTGACCATACTACCTCCGTCTTACTAATAACTTCATAAGTTGATTTTTTTTCGAACTTTCACCGTAAATTATCCGAGAAAAAAATATAATAAAATTATATTACGAAAATAAATTAAGTATATTTTACTAATTACATAACTTTTTTTTTTACGTATAATTTAAGAGTAATTTACGGTCAAAATTTCTAAAAACGATCAACTTACGAAGTTCTTATTGGGACGGAAGGAATATTTATTCGTCGGTTAACGCTTCGGATCTACTATTCGAAATCCTGCTCAAATCCCTGTTTGAACCACTAAAATAAAGCCACGTGTATATGAGACTAAGACTTGTTTGTATATTCCCTTCTTTTTAATTCTTTCCCCTTTCTTCTCCAATTCACCCATTTAGATTGTTCATGTCTCTATTAATTACGGATATAGATTTACAATTTCCTGACGTAGCCATGGTAAATTTATCATTCATACAAAAGTACTCCCATGGCTCATTCACCATAAACGTAATTATTTACATCTGATAAACAAGACAGAAGAGAGGAGATTGAGGTGGAGAAAACAACACATCAATTTACAAGAATATAAATTATTGGGACCATCAAAATCTTCCATATTCTATTTGGATATGTGACCGTGTTGCATAATGTTTTTCCTCCCTGGGTATGAAAATGGGGATGGGTTATGGTGTTAGAAATTGTTAATCTAATAGTCAAAGTTGATGGTGGAGCAGTAATGGAGACTATTTGGTGGTGGAATCCAAAACTTTGAAGAATTATCAGAGATGTATCGGAGGAGTAACTGAGTAAGTTATTTTGAGAGAGAGAGAGATATAAGCATAAAGAAAAAGTCAGTAACCAAACAAGAATTAAATTGATAATCTAATTAGAACAGGTGGCTTTATCTCAATGATTCAAATATGGATTTGAGCAGGGTTACGT
Source organism: Plantago major (assembly GCA_026545765.1). NCBI lineage: Eukaryota > Viridiplantae > Streptophyta > Magnoliopsida > Lamiales > Plantaginaceae > Plantago > Plantago major. Next base: position 31,275,341 of record CM048841.1, read on the forward strand.
CATGTTATACATATAGATAATATTTTATTTATATACTAAAAATAATGTCTAACACTTGTGTAATAGATTAGTGGGGATTACACTAGTACAATTTTCTTTAAATTACTCATACGGGTCGATTCGAGTTCCACTACTTGAAATATAATGTTATGAGCCTTTTGGCCTTTCTGTAGTCTTCTTACACGTAGGTGGTCGATACACACCAGATGTCTCTTGAGTATTCTTACACGTCAGAGTATTAAGCTGTAAGTCTGATTTTTCCATTTATTGTATACAAATATTGAGCATTGTAACAAAGTTGCAAATGAAACTGATGGCCAAGCTGATTCCATTTCTTAATTACCGAGAATGATGATAATATTACGAGCAACCAGGGTTGATCCACGCACACTAGCTCTGTAGGGTGAATTTCATATTTGCGGGTGGATAGTGTATCGAAAATGGATATCTGAAACACAATATAAGAATAAAATAATATTTATACTACTGAGCGAAGGTTTGACCTATTTCCTTAAGACTTTATTTGTCCCGCTCTGGTGTTCACGGTTTACGTAACAAATAGTTTCCCAAGATAGAACAGCAGTGATGAATTGGAATTTTAGCACTTGAACTCTAACTCCGGCGAATTACTACAATAATGCATTAAATAACTGAAGAACATTCAACAAGTATAAATAGGAACTCTATTTTATACTTCTTTATCCTCCGATACGGTTAGAAAATCCCATGGAAATTCGTATTCAACGTCCTCCAACCTTAAAAGTTACTTAGGACTTGAAATCCGTAAAGGATAAACTATCTTGGGATCCTCCACAATTCTCCTAGAAGAGATTCTGCTATTGGATGATTAAAAACGAAATAGGGGAGCCCTATATATAGATATTAAAAGGTTACAAGGAAAAGATGTAATTGTTGAATCAAACCTCTCTGTCCGAACAGATAATTTCGAATCGGTTCCATATCCATTCACAAAAATCGGCCAGCCTAGTTGGAAAGACCTAACACTTTCCAACAGGTAGGTCTCGAATTTGACACCCAACAGGTGCAACTCTTTCCAACTTTTCTTTTCCTTTTCTCAACAACTTTCTAAGGTGTTCCATAAGGTACCAAGTTCAAACCTCTTCTTACACACCTTTTTATCCATATATTTACATTTATTTTGTCGGAATTTATCGCAACCTCATTGCGAATACCTTCGTATTAATAATTATAATCGGTCTATTTGTGCATTAATTTCTCATTCATCTTCAATCCGGATTGAGTAATTAAAGACACTAAACACACTTTAATTAAAAATTCCAACAATCCCCCACATGAATGAAAATTCATGCACACATGTGCTTCACACAGTTCAGTTTTCCAGCGAAAAATCATATTGCATCGGGATCGATTGTCAGTGACATTAAATCGTCCCTCGTAGAATACCATCGGATTTACTTGCCACCCGATGGATGTGGTGCCTTGAACCGGTCGGCGTTTTGTGTAAACCAAGACAATGATATCAACACAATAATTCTCCTTATTGCCTCTTTCCTTTTCTCAATCCATTAAAGGCCTTGGACTTCTTGGATTCATAAGTGTTCTTGTTTGAAGCGGCCTCCCATACTTCACACTTAAATAGGTGATCTCGTTCTAAGAGCATTCCTGCCAATGCTCTGCTCGTAAGCTAAAGATATTAAGAATCTTCTTCAGAGATCATTAAGAGTTTAATGACTCATCCTCCGCCCGGACTACAGGAGCACTTAATGTCTTTCACGGGAATGGTGCAAATGGAGTATAACTCCTAAGTGCTTTTACCTCGAAGTACAAAACTTCACGAGGCATGTACTGGTCCTTTACAGCTTAGTTGTCCCATTGAACCAAATTCTTGGGATCTCCAGTCAGTATGGTTGGGTTGCCACCGTAAGTTCCCTTAAAGAGTGGGTCTTAAGCCCATTCCCCTAGACAGGCAGATTATTTGATCGTTTAGGTGTAGCTTTTGTTTAGCAGATCCGCATGTTATCCTTTGATTTCACATAATCAATAGTGATAACCAACCTATAGATCAACTGCCGAATGGTCTTTATGTCTATGATGTAGAGTATAGACTAACCATATGACATGTTGTGCCTTGACATATGCTCATGTGATTGTGTACATCAATCCACATTTTACTCCCACCTATGCTTCACTAACAATCTATGGTTTCTCCATGCATGCCTGAGACAATTCATATGTTATGACAGCGATAAGCAAGTATTTCTTTGAGCCATCATGCTCATGCACTCAACATGTACCTTATGCATAAGGATATGCATCTCCATGACTTAAAACTTCACGTTTCATAAGTCAATAATTTCTTTATTGTCTCCAACTATAGAGAATTCTTTTCAACTAGGTTTTACCTTCAGTAAACCACAAAGAATTCAGTTTAGACACAAGAATTCACTCGATTCCTTGCCACTACAATGGTGTTAATTGAAATCGTCATTCTTAAACCCATAGTTCAAACGATTAATTCCATACCGGTAACACGGTCTCTTTGGAAATCATCGCAATTTTGACCTACTATCCAACCAAAAGTTCTTCAAGAAAATTTTTCCAATATTTTCTCCACCCCGAAACATCCACGAGGGAACATTCACAAGTATTCATACTTGCACACCTATTATGTATTGGATACACCATGCTCTTGCGCTATCATGTGCCAAATGTTGGAAGTATTCCTTATGAATTTCCCTCCTTCCCATATTTATGAACTTCAAGCCACTATATATTTAACGTGGTCTGAGCTTTCATGCCGAGAAACTAAATTTCCGCTTTATGAGATCCACTTAAATAAAACTTGAATTCTAACTAGATTCAAAGACCATCACTTTCATGTGCATTCAAAAACGCCCCCACATGAGAGATGATTCTTTTAAATCTCAACTAGAGAGCGTAAAGCTCCCCTCACCACATGAATGGGGATTCAAGACTTTACACATTTAATGTGGTCCTTTCCATAAATAGAATTTCCGCATAACAAGACTCACTTAAATGATACTTGATTCTGATAAGCATAGACAAAAGGTCTCATTCACTCTTCCCACACTAGGGAAGAATTTCTCATGCACTTCATGCATAACAAGTTCACATGCATTGAATATGCCAACTTACAGAATCATCACATAATATTACATACACGAAATGTAGTAAACTCATCATACAAACAAACTTGACCACACATAGTTTGTGTACTTTTGTATGATCGCAAATAGATGATTGAACCAAAACAAGCATATAATACAAATTCACAATGTAACAACGTGAGAATAAATATTGACTTCAACTCTTCTCAAGTTCCAGGTTAAAGTTACAACAAGTTCAACGCGTACGTACTATTAAAGTTCAACGACAAACAAGTACGTAAAAGTAAGGTCACATTGCATCATAAGTCACTTGATACAAAATTAAAATTCCAACACAAAATGGAATATAGCATGCCATACTTATAAAACTTGTAATTAACCACATACATACATAAACGATAGAAGGTTAATTAACCACATACGTACATAAACGAGAGAAGGTTAAATGAAAACAGTTGAGTAACAAACACAGACAGACATGTTGGTTCAAAGGATAGGCGCATATAAAAGAAAGCCAACTGTGTCACGCCTTTTCTCAAACTTGCTGTACTGTTTAACTACAAGAAAGGTGCACACAAGAGTAGTGATTGTTTAGATAATCACCAACATAAACATTACTTTTCGTGATCAAATGGATACTGTTCCAAATCCATCTTTCATGCAAACTAAAGAAAGCATGTAATCACTAATTAATAATGATAACAACTAATCGTACCTTAATAATTAATCTGATTGATCAGATATTCAGGATTTGGGAAAGCAGACGTCTTCTTAATGCCACTCCAGAAATCCACTTTAATTTGGCCACTTTGAATACGCCATTAGTCTCAGCGCCATATTCATCGTCACAGGATCCAGTTTAACACTTCCCACGAACACGAATAATTAAATAAATTCTTAAGTTATAGGGTGAATTTCATATTTATATTTACGGGTGGATAGTGTATCGAAGATGGATATCTGGAACACAATGCAAGAACAAAACAATATTTATACTGTTGAGCGAAGGTTTGACCTATTTCCTTAAGACTTTATTTGTCCCGCTCTGGTGCTCACGGTTTACGTAACAAATAGTCTCCCAAGATAGAACAGCAGTGATGAATTGGAATTCTAGCACTTAAACTCTAACTCCGGCAAATTACTAAATGGATTAAATAACTGAAGAACATCCAACACCCGCCAAGTATAAATAGGAACTCTATTTTATACTTCTTTATCCTCCGATACGGTTAGAAAATCTCATGGGAAATTCGTATTCAACGTCCTCCAAACTTAAAAGTTACTTAGGACTTGAAATTCGTAAAGGATAAACTATCTTGGGATCCTCCACAATTCTCCTAGAAGAGATTCTGCTATTGGATGATTAAAAACGAAATAGGGGAGCCCTATATATAGATATTAAAAGGTTACAAGGAAAAGATGTAATTGTTGAATCAAACCTCTCTGTGTCCGAACAGATAATTTCGAATCGGTTCCATATCCATTCACAAAAATCGGCCAGCCTAGTTGGAAAGACCTAACACTTTCCAACAGCAGGTAGGTCTCGAATTTGACACCCAATAGGTGCAACTCTTTCCAACTTTTTTCTTTTCCTTTTCTCAACAACTTTCTAAGGTGTTCCATAAGGTACCAAATTCAAACCTCTTCTTACACACCTTTTTATCCATATATTTACATTTATTTTGTCGGAATTTATCGAAACCTCATTGCGAATACCTTCGTATTAATAATTATAATCGGTCTATTTGTGCATTAATTTCTCATTCATCTTCAATTCGGATTGAGTAATTAAAGACACTAAACACACTTTAATTAAAAATTCCAATAAGCTCTCCTACAGCTGAGGGGTATGGTGGGAAAGGCAGCCAACCGTGCTGCAGTGCACGGTTCTAAGCTTCCAGCTCCCGAAATCGTCCTGGTAATTTCATAATTCTCATAAGCTTCATATAATAGTTGATAATCTAATTGATTTGCTTTGCTAAGTAAGTAGGGGCTTTCTACCGTCAGTCAAGGTGTCGCCCTGACTAACGTCAGTCACCTATTTTAATCCATTAGATTAAAATTTTAACGGTGGAGATCGAATAATCTGTTACCTATCGCACTAAGTGTTGCCATGGGGTGTCGCTCGTGTCGCACAAGGTGTTGCGCTACGTGTTGCTCCAACCGCCTACGCCGCTTTAAATTATTTAAATATATTTTTAAAAAAATATTTTTGTTCTAACCGGAAGCCGCCACGAAAGCTTGATCGAAGCTTCCGCCATGGACTGCCGGAGCTCCGATGGAAGCTCCGATCTGGTTTTTTTTTTTTAATTGAGCTTCCGCCATGGAAGCTCCGATCCCGGAGCTTCCATGGCGGGAGCTCAAATTAAAAAAAAAAAGAGACGAAGAAGATCGGAACTTCCACCGGAGCTCCGGCAGTGATTTTGGTGGTGGTGTGCGGTGTTGGTGGTGGGGAAGAAGATGGTGGGTGGTGGTGGTGTTGGTGCGGTGGTAGTGGGTGGTGGTGGGGATTGGGGAAGGTGAGTTAAAATTTTAATAATTAAATTTTTTGAAGAATTTAATAATTTTTTAAAAAAATTTATTTTTTATTTTTTAATAGCGTTAATTTTTTAATATATCAAAAATATTTTATTTAAATAATTTAAAGCAACGTAGACGGTTAGAGCGACGTAAAACGGTTAGAGCAACACCTTTTGCGACACATAGCAACGGTTGAGGGCGACGAAAGAACGGATACGTCGATGTCGACATCTCGATCGACGTTAGTCGCATGACACCTGACCGATGTAGAAAACACAAGTAAGTATTATTATTTTCCTCTGAACGGTTTTTAGAGCAAGCACGTAAACAAACCTCACTAAAAGTATCTATATCGTTGAACTTCCTAGAATTCAGTAAGCAGTTTGGTAGATTTTGAAACCCGCCCATGTAAATGCTAATTCGTCCATAGGAAAATAAATGAACTTTTTTTTTTTTTAATAAGCTATCTGGATAAGATGATACTATTAGTTAGATTATAAGCTATTTAAACTTAATTTTAAATAAGCTCAGCGAGCATATAAGTTTTTTTTTGAGTTGAGAATTAGACCCGGTTGAGTACACGTTTATTAGTTAGCTTATAAGCTTAACTTATTCTAGAAATAAATGTGTGACTAAACACCTAACCGATAACTTATAAGCTAAGTGATCTGATAATCTAACTAAGACTAGCAGAACTAACTGACAATCTATGATAGTTAGGCTCTGTTCTCTTCAACTGCAATTTTCTGAACTGAACTGAATGGAACTGAACTGAACTGAAACTGAAACGAACTGAACTGAACTGAAGAAATTATTTTGTAATAATAATAACAATTATATGATGGTATATATAATCACAATTAAAAAAATATATTATTTTTGTCATCTTTCTCACACTCTTCCTACTTTTTTTTCTATCACTTTACCTTTTTATTTATTATTGTATAACAAACTTTAAAACCAACCGCGTGGAAAACAATATGAGAATGATAACTCGATTAAAACCGAATTTTAATCGTCGTACAAACTGTCTTTATCTTTTTTTTTTTTTTTTTTGAATCGGTGAAATTTATTACAACTTGAAAACGTTTACAAGAGAATGGACAATGTTCGGCAAATAAAATAATTAAGAGCTTAACCAAAATCACTAGTCCATAAACCATGCACAAGCCCGTGCCAACAACTTTACATCAACACTCTTTCTTGTCCAGAACCTCCAGCCTTGTTCCATTTTCCAAACTGCTTCTTCAACTTTCATGTCCCAATACTCATATTTCAACTTTTATGAAAAGAAATTAAGTATATTTGATTAACGTAACTTTGTTTTATACTTTTTTTGTAATTTGCAAGTAATTTATGATTTAAGTTCGGGAAAAAAAATCTCCTTAGAAAGTTAATAATGGACCGGAAGTATATTTGATTAAAAATTGATGTTTAGTGGTTTAATTTTACCTCCAAAATATCAGAATTTTACCTCCAAAACCCCCCCAACCCGAAGGAAACAAAAAGTCAGAATTTTACCTCCAAAACCTCAAACCCTAAGAAATTGTGTGTGTATATATATACACACTCTAACTATTCACGAACTTCATCCCGACTCCCGAGCTAGTTTATTATCTTAACTCACATTTTACGGTAGAAAAGAAGGGTAATTCAAAGTGTAACTATACTCTTTATTTCATTGATCTACTAAAAGTCGTATTAAAAAGAAAGAAAGAAAAAAAGTTGAAAATAACTCAATTGGATAAATTTTCTTATTTTCCTCGTACAAAAGATTGGGTGTGTAAATAAATGATAAAATAATAATAATACTAATAATAATAATAATATTAACAACAACTACTACTACTACTACTACTACAACAACAACAACAACAATAATAATAATAATATGAATTTAATGAATCGAATCGAATCAATCAAGATTTAGCCGAATCGAATCGAATCGAATCGAATCGAATCGAATGAGTTTTCAGTTGAAGAAAACAGAGCCTAAATGCTTACTTCACAAAATTGGCGAACTTAGGCTCTGTTCTCTTCAACTGAAAACTCATTCAGTTCAGTTCAGTTCAGTTCAGTTCTGCTTAGTATATTTTATACTACAATTGTCAGTTCAGAAAATTGCGGTTGAAGAGAACAGAGCCTTATTCTTCGTCTACCAAAGGCCAGGCCAACATCTGAGACTTGAAATTCAATATCTCTCGATTTTATGTTTTGTTTTATATTCGTCAAAGTTCTTATTCAAGCATGAGAAATTATTTTCAAATGTCCGTTTTTGCCAAAAAAAATATATATTATAAAAGTTTGATTATTTATTTTGAGAAAATAACAATTTAATTTTTTTTAATATGATTCGAGATTAACTTCAGGTCAAATTGACCCTTTTAGATTGTTGTTTAAAGTTTTCATTGACAAACTTAATTAATACTCCCTCAATTCCAAAATAATCTTTCCATTTTGTCTTTAACCGGTCAACTACCTTCAACATTGACCACAAATTACTCTTACATTATAATAGTAAATAATTTAATAAAATCATATAATAAAAATTTAATTGTTGAATTTTCATTATATGATTTTATTAAATTATTTATTATTATAGGTCAAGAGTAATTTTTTATCAAGGTCGAAGACAGTTGACCGCAGAATAATAAAATGGAAAGATTTCTTTGAAATGAAGGGAGTAGACTAGTATTCCGTATATTCAAAAACTACAAATTATGATTTATATAATTTTACAAACACTTAGTAGTGTTACAAAGAAAAGAAAATATTAAAATATTGAATCTGTTCTCAATGTATTAAATTATTATATTCAAAGGCCACGAAAAAAAAGTATTCACTATGCTTGGTTCGATTTTCCATTGCAATCACATTTTAATTCATTTTATCATCCGATCCCATTTTCGTGCCTATTAATATATGAAATAAAATAGTAGTTATCACAATTTGTCAACAACTTCACTCCTTCGTTCAAGGGAATTTTCGTAAAAAAAAAAAAAATAAAAAAAAAAAAAAAAAAAAAAAAAAACCAAATGGAATATAGTTTTGGACTTCAAAGCCAATGACCAAACAAAACCCACCACCAAAACTCAACCAAATCGGATACAAAACCTTCCGAAACCCTTCTTTAAGCCCAATAGTCCAAAACCAATTTTATGATTCTAAGCTTATTTTGAAACTCAGCCCCCTCGCAACCAAATGGAACCAAAATGGTTTGTGTCTGAGCTTAGTAACTTGTGAAGGTTGTTCCAGCCATGGAAGTTTTCTTACTAGGGCTTTTCTATTGTTAGGTCGGCTTCGTACCAAACTGAACACAGGTCTCCGTTAGATAATCGCTACGTGGCACTTAATTCGATCTGATCCATTAGTTTTGGTTCGAAGTCATTTTGACTATAATTTATGGTACGACCCATTATAATTTTTTTTAATAATTAAAAATCCACATAAAATATATGTCGACTATAATGCCCTTAAAGTATTATTAATATTTTTCGAATAAATTGAGTACATCATTTTAATTTTATAAAATTACATATACATCCTTAATTAATACTCCCTCAGTTTCATTAAAAGTGTTACAATTTTCCGTTTTGGGCGTTTCATTAAAAGTGTTACATTTCCTTTTATGAAAATTAATTTTATAATAAAACGCATTTCTAACCACACATTTTCGGGCCCACATGTACTTTTTCACTCAATTAATATCTCATACTCTTGTACACCACATATTTTTGGGGACCACATACTTCTATACATTTTCCTTAAAAATTGTGTCTAACACAATTGTTTCAATTTTAGTGAAATTGAGGGAGTACTAGCAAATAAATAGATAACTAATACAAATTCATCATTAAACAAAACGTTAAAGCTTAGCTCATCAACGCTTCTGAACAATTATGAACCCTAATTAACAATCTTCTCTTCCTCTTTTACTAGATTTCTCCAATTATAGGAGATAATTAAAATTGATGGATCAGTGAGATAGACTCACGAATTTTTTTTGATGTACATTCTTCAGCTCTATTCTATTCTTTATCATTCTCCTCTTCTTCATGATCGGCTGGGAATCTTCCTATTCTTTCTTCTTTCCTCCATGGCTAAATCTGTGAATGTTTGTTTGTTTATATGATTGTATGTACCAGTATCCCCAAGCTTGAATCAGCGCTAACCCTGGGTACCATTATGATTTTCTAGATGATGAGACTAGAGAGTTCGCATACGCACTTGACAATGCCGAGGATGCCCCGGAAGAAGACGAAACAACAGACCCAATTGATCCTGGGAAATCGAACGCCCTAAGCCCGAACTTAAAGAACTGCCATCTCACCTGAAGTACGCCTATCTGGGGGAAAGCAACTCAAAACCAGTGATAATCTCCTCTGCATTAAAGAAGGATGAGGAAGATAAACTGGTAGAGATGCTTACAAAGAACTCTGAACCTATCGGATGGAGTATTAGCGACATAAAGGGATTAACGCAACAAGATGCACCCACCGGATCAACCTAGAAGAAGATGCTAAACCTATTCGACAGCCCCAGAGAAGACTAAATCCCGTCATGCAAGATGTTGTAAAGCAAGAGGTCCTTAAATTGTTGGAAAATGATATGATATACCCTATTGTTTATAGTAGATGGGTGAGTGATGTGACAATGAAATGTGCGATATAGTATGCTTTTAGACCCTCGTTTTTTGCCCTAGATGCAATATTTACATCGTTTTATGGTCAATTACCAACTTTACGTATTTTCTGTAGGTCATGACCGCGTTTTTGAGGATTTGCACGATTTCAGGCACCAAAACGGCATAATTGTGCCAAATCGGGACAAGGAAGTGAATACGCCGGATTGACCCTTGCACGAAGTTCGAGGAGTCAAAACATGTCATGCAACCAACCAATGTGAAGATAATTGAAGATGCAATAACTTTGTAGAAGACCACTTTTCGAGAAAATGAAGTTACGAAGTCCGAAATCGAAGAACGGAGAAAATAGATTCGAAGTTGCAGCAATCGCACTTGGTGGTCCACAGGGGACCGCAATGGAGGTACTGATTTCTGCTGGGCTATTTTTCTATTTTGTCAGGCTAGAGTCCGCCTTCCTAAACCTTCCTTATAGATGAATGGCGGTTGGAGCACGAAATTTTCATTATAAATAAGACCTCAGGGGTCTCATAATTCTACACAGCTCACAAAGCAGCTCTCCTGAGAGAGAACCAGTCCTCGGGGAAGTGAAACCCCAAAACCGCTGGTCGTCAGTCACCCAGAAGGAGGAAACCCTAGAAATAGCAGCACGAAGACATCAGAGACTAAACTTCTTCTTCCTTTCTTCTCTAGTTTTCGATTTATGTTCTTAGATTACTATGAGTAGCTAACTTTCCTTTGTAAAGGCGAACCGCCGTAACTCTGCTTTTGCTACTTCTTTATATACCATGATATATTAATGAATTAGTTTTAAAACGTAATCCGTACTTGTTCTTTATTCGTCCGACTCTTTATGTGGGAAATCCTTACTAACTACGACTTGGTAACGGATTATACATTATCCTGTGTAATTTGTCTGAAAACGTGACGAGATAGTGTGTTGAGTGACACAACACATTGTTGGTATAAGTGAAGGTGTCTGGATTAACTACGACTTGATCCTTTTTGGCATGTTTCTTTGCTGCATGTAGACGGCTAGTACGTTGTTTGATTCTAAGTAGTTGGGAGTAGCATAGCAGAGGGAGGTTGGGGAACCTTTACGCTTTTCCATCATTGATTTACAATAAAGCAATTTAGGGTTGACTGCAATTCAATTATTCTGTCTGAGATCAAACTGTTTACTTTTCTGCATTCAATTACAAACGTTATTTGTTTGTTCCTATGTTAAGTGTCTGTGGAGAATGACATCTCAAGTCAACTTTCCGCTATAAATTGTGGATTTGAGGACTTCCAACTTATAAATTTAATTTTGATTGTATTTAGGGATTACAGGTTCTACAACAAAAAAAAAAAAAAAAAAAAAAACGAAATCTCTGAGTGCACATCAGTGAGTCCTGTACATGTCGTCCCCAAGAAATCAGGCGTAACTGTAGAGAAGAACGCTGACGGTGTGGAGGTTCTTGTACGGAAAACTACTGGATGGTGTATGTGCATTGACTACAGGAAGCTAAACGCTACGACAAGGAAGGATCACTTCCCGTTTCCTTTTATTGATCAAATGCTAAATCACCTTGCAGGGCTAAAGTTCTATTGCTTCCTTGATGGGCTTTCAGGGTTCTATCAAATCCCTATAGCAAGGGAAGATCAGGAAAATACTACTTTCACATGCCTGTATGGGACGTTTGCCTATCGCAGAATGCTATTTGGGCTGTGCAACGCCCCAGCCACCTTCCAGAGATGCATGCTATCTATTTTTTCCGACATGGTCCAAGATTTTACCGAGGTATTTATGGATGATTTCTCTTTGTTCGGTGATTCCTTCTCCGACTGCCTCAGCAAATTGGATCAAGTTCTCAAACGATGCATCGAGTGCAACTTAACTCTTAGCTGGGAAAAGAGTCATTTTATGGTAACCAAGGGCATTGTGCTGGGGCACCTAGTGTCTGAACGAGGTATCAAGGTCCACAAAGCTAAACTCGAAGTGATAATGAAGTTGCCGCCCCCTACTTCCGTTAAGGAACTCCAGTCTTTTCTAGGACATGTAGGATTTCACAGGCGGTTCATTAAGGGTTTTTCCAAAACAGTTAAGTGCCTGAGCAACCTACTAAGCAAGGATGTGCCTTTTGTCTTCGATGATAAATGTGTCGAAGCTTTCAATCAGCTGAAGGAAAGACTTGTTATTGCACCTATTGTGATGGCACCGAACTGGAACCTGCCTTTCGAAATTATGTGTGTTGCTTCAGATTACGCCATCGGATTTGTTCTTGGCCAACGAGTAGACAAGCACTTCCATGTCATCTCCTATGCTAGCAAAACGTTAAACGATGCACAGGTTAACTACACCACCACTGAGAAAGAATTCTTGGTTGTCATCTTCGCTCTAGACAAGTTCCGTTCATACCTGAAAGGGTTTAAAGTGGTCATTCACACAGACCACGCATCTATCTGCCACCTTATAGAAAAAAGCGATTCTAAGCCTCGGCTTATTCGTTGGGTCCTGATGGTGCAAGAGTTCGATTTCGAGATAATTGACAAGTGCGGAAGGGACAATCTCGTTGCTGACCACCTTTCCTGGATTAATCCTGCCCAAATCGGCCACTCCCCACCTATACATGATGATCTTCCAGACGAACACCTTTTTGTTGTGGGGAGAGAGCCATGGTATGTTGATATTGTGAATTACTTGGCCACAGGAACTTTCGCAGCCAACATGACCTCGCAGGATCAGAAGAACTTTGCCATACGATGCCGGAGTTACTTCTGGGATGACCCATACTTATTCTGGGCTGGCAAAGATGGTGTGATGCGGAGATGTGTTCCTGAAGTTGAAACCGAGAGTATCCTTGCTTTATGCCATTCTATGCAGTGTGGAGGTCATTATAGTGGTAAGAAGATTGCACTCAAGGTTCTTCAATTCGGTTTTTTCTGGTCCTCCATTTTCAAAGATACACATCGATTTTGTATGAGCTGCGATGCTTGCCAACGAAGTGGAAACATTAGCAAGCGCAACAAAATGCCTCTGACAAGTAATCTAGTGGTGGAGCCCTTCGATGTATGGGGTATCGATTTCATGGGACCCTTTCCCAAGAGCAACAGCTTCGAGTATATATTGGTGGCAGTAGATTATGTGACAAAGTGGGTCGAAGCAATCCCCACCAGGTCAAATTATGCGAAGGTAGTTGTTTCTTTTCTAGCTAAGAATATTTTCTGCAGATTCGGGACGCCCAGAATAATAATCAGTGATGGAGGATCCCACTTCATCAATCGATCCTTCTCTAATTTACTCGCAAAATATGGGGTACATCATCGTGTGGCGACTGCATATCACCCTCAGACTTCGGGACAGGTTGAAGTCAGCAACAGGCAGATTAAGAGCATATTAGAAAAGGTGATGAAACCGAATCGCAAGGATTGGTCAGATAAGCTTACTGATGCTCTATGGGCTTATAGGACTAGCTACAAGACTGTTATTGGAACTACACCATTCAAACTGGTTAATGGGAAAGCTTGCCATCTCCCAGTTGAATTGGAGCACAAAGCACATTGGGCGATTCGCACCTTGAACTATGATTTGGATGAAGCTGGGAAAGAACGAATATTGCTCCAGATTTCTAAGTTAGAAGAGCTTCGGAATGATGCATTTGAAAATGTAAATATATATAAGGAAAACACAAAGGAGTACCATGACAAGGGGATAATTCGAAAGGACTTGGCCCCAGGAATGAAGATTCTATTGTTTAACTCTCGTCTTAAATTGTTTCCAGGAAAGCTTCGCTCTAGATGGGATGGACCTTTTGAGGTAATTCAAGTGGCGCCACATGGTGCTGTAGAACTCTTGAATCCTCGCGATGGATCGACTTTCAAAACTAATGGATAGCGTGTTAAGCCCTATATGGAAGGATTCAAGGATCAGCCGGATGAAGAGTTTGATCTTCTCACATCCCCGTTACCAAACACGAAAGAGTCACGTACATGACTATAAAGGTACATGTTTCTCTACTTCTTCACTACTGCTTTATCACTCTCTGCTTGAGGACATGCTTGAGTTTTTTTTTTTTTTTTTTTTTTTTGGGGGGGGGGGGGGGGGGGTGTAGTACTGTTCGAGGTAGAGAAAGTGTTGTTTTGTTGATTTTATTTGTTTATTTTGTTGAGTCTTAGCCTTTCTTCCAAGTCGAACATCTATTGTAAGTGAGAAATTTGATGTTGCTTATGTTTTGATTGAGTATTAATCAGTAGTAGTTGGCATGTTTTAAATCTTTTCGGTACGTTTTTCTTGTAAAGAAGGGGTTTGTGTATTTCTGTAGTCCAAAAAACCTATGAGAAGCCTTAGCCGATGAAAAAATATTATACCGGCAATTGCATTGTGTGACTCGTAGGAAGAGCAAGTTTTTTACGAATTGCTTGCGCCTTTTCATACTTACGTGTGCTTTGATTAGAAGGGGATGACGAACGGCATTATGTTTATACTTGACGCTTCTATTTTTGAACCCATTCTAACGAACAGGTTTGGGGAGAAGTTATTTTCATATGATTGATTTGCATTTTTTTTATCTCTGTTCTCGAAAAGTTGTTTAATTATTGTCTCGGGGTGGATCTGTGGTCCAATGTGATCACCGTTAGTCGTGTTAGGTATGTTTCAGATACTACCTATATACCGAAGTGGCCTAAAAGCTATATGACCGTGAGGGTTGATGGCGTGTATACCAAACTGACAAGCACAAAAGTGCAGACTTTCGGTAAAACAGACACCTATCAAAAAATTGAGACCAAAATAAGAGTCAACTATGACTTGCACAAAAAAGAGAAAAGATGATGATAAAAGTCGAGAAAGTTTTCTGATGCATTTCTCTGCTTTTAGATGTTACAAAAAAGTCCCTTTTGATCCTTCGAAAAGAGCACAATAGCGTAAGATATTTGAGGCATGTTTGTGACGAAAGTCGCCTTCCTATTTTATGTTTTGAGTGTTTACCTATGCTGGATACTTCCAGGAGAGTGAGAGTTGCTGTATTTTTACCTGTGAGGGACTGCAGTTTTGGACTTAAATCTTCTTTACATGAGAAACATACTTGAGAGATTTTTACTTGCACTTCTGCCAAAGTTGGTATGATTTCAAAATCTTTGCATCTTTTGAATTTAATGCTTACAATGGTAGATTCGGTCGCTTGGAAGTTCGACTCTTGTATTTGTTTCTGTGGTTTGAGTCTAGTTTGTTTAAGTTTTTTGCTCGGGACGAGCAAATGTTTGGTTTGGGGAGTTTGATGAGACCGTAATTTAGAGGTTCATCACGTTCTTTTAATCGTACTTTTGTTAGTCTTTGTCGTTATCTTAAAGTATTATTTTTCGTTTTTACGTTTTTATGTCTAGCTGTGATTTGAAGGTTTAAGGTATGAACCGGAGGAGAAATGTCACGATTTACAAGGATATGTTCGTGTTTTAAAGCTCAAGAATCCAAGAAGAAAGCTCCGAGACCGATTCTCGAAGAATTGAAGTTTTGGCGTAAAACACACCCCTGTCGCGATAGGCTTTTTGCTCTGTCGCGACAGGTATTCACGAGACAAAGGGAGCTGGAGTATTTTGCTCTGGTCGCGATAAGCTTTTTGCCTTGTCGCGACCAGGATTCACGAGGCAAAGGAAATTTGGATGTTTTGCCCCTGTCGCGGCAGGGACTTACGAGGCAGACTTGGATGATTACGAACAAGCTGGTCGCGACAAGGCTTGTCAAGCCCAATAAGGTTAGACTCCGAGATTCCTTGTACTTTTATGTTTTTTCCTTCTTTCTTTTCACATAACTTTCACATCAATCCATTGTAAAAGCTCTTTGAACCCTAGACTTGATTTTGGGAGATTTGAGCTTTGTTCTTCATCGTGTAATCAATACTATTCACCGATTTACGTTCGAAGGTTAGAGATTTGTTAATCTATTCATATTACTTTCGCAATTCGCTTTCTTGTGATCGTTTATGCTTGATAATTTTATCTCCATCAATCTTATGTCTATCATCTATTCAAACATGAATGTTTATGATAATTTCATGATCATGAGTAGCTAAATTCATCGTGAATGCGGTAGTGATATGATGATTCGCATGTATTAGGGTTATATGCTATGAATTTATTCGTACGAGTTATGCTAGTCTAAAATCTTCGTAAAACCTGTTAATTCGATTCCCAAGTCTAAAATATTATAATCGTTTGTTCAAGGATTATCTTTCTGACAATCAGATAATTACTCAAGTCTAAAATATTCGAAAACGTCTTTGGTTAAGATCACTTTAACGGTTTCTGGACAAATAACACGTGACAATCGTACGAATGCTATAGTTATATCCTGTATACTGCGTTTCTGATTATTCCTACCGCGTTCATAATTCTCCTGATATATAATTATGCAAGTTACAATTATTTGATTTACTTCAAATTTTAATTTATGAATTTGCTAATGATGGTGGAGTTACAGATTAATGGTATTATCTCTACTCTATTCGATCGATAACATTCATGTGTACAACAAATCTCCTTCCACTTTCATATTAAACCCTACCAAATTACATGCACCATTACTTTCCACTACCATATCCATTCAATGCTGAGGCCTGAACCCACATGGTCCGATGGATTTGATTCCATTACAAAATCAACCACACCAAATCCACGCCATATATCTCGGCGGAGCATTATATCGGGGATTTCTTTAGCCGGGATAAATATTCTTACAGTGGAACTTGCCATAAAGCTGAAATTTTCAGTTATAGCCCAACGGACGTGAATGATAAATCCAAAGAGTTTAAGAGATGCAGTGGTGTGCAGTGGATAAGGTGGCGGATCACATAAGAAGCTTAATCAGCATTTTCTTAGTTGATTCTAATTAAAATTATTCTTGCAAAGATGTAGTAAAAAATAGGCGACTACAATGTATGTTTTGTTTATGTGAATTCAGTTCTAACTAAAACTCACATTTATGCAAATTGCAAATGGACTTCATTCGCCTTGATTTCAAATCTGGGCTAAAGGCTTTCATAAAATCTAAGGTAATCACCATATAAGAGCAATTTTCTTTGTCTACGAATTGATAATCGCAGACACATATAGATATTCACTTAAGCTGGTAAGAATGGAGTGAGGTTATATCATGCATTATGCTTTTTGATGTTTGAATGTTTAATCTTTAAATAAATTAAGTTCACAATGTGTTATGGTGATTGATGATTCATTCATTCGAGTTTTGCTTTAATTTCAACGTTCGCTCTAGACAATTTTTTTTCCCTTTTCATGTCGTTTATAGTTTCTTGTTGCTTAGCTAAATTGGCTCTGTAATTGATTTTTGCTTTGAGGTCAACCCTGAAAGTCATTTGTGGATCCACTAACATCTCTACAACTCTACAGCCTCTACGTAATAATAGAACACTGGTGCCGCGATGCTTCAATTTTTTCAGATTAAGTGCTGAAGGTACGTGCATAATCTTTCGTCTTATTCCCCTGCCTATTAATGGTACACTTTTTGTGCATGATTTTAAAAAAAAAATAATAAATAATGATATAACTTGGTAAGTAGATATTAAAGTAAACATAAAAACGATAATATTAAGAAAAAGTATAAGAGATAAAATAATAAAGTAGAATTAATAGTTATTAGTGTGGTTTACTTTTATATACTTTTGGTAGGAGACATAATTAATATATGACCATAAAGGAGTGTGTCGTACGTCTGATTAATAGGACGGAGGGAGTATTGAATGTACGAGCGCTGTGATGGGTTTAAAATTTAAATTTTAGTTGATGTACTAGCCCTGTGTTGGGTTTAAATTTTAGTTGAGTTGATTTTTTCTCAAATTTGGTTAGTTTTGTCAATTTTTTTGCTTGTTTGTTTATCTACTGTACACTATATATGCTACACAACTCAAATATTGTCTAGTTACTATTCAGAAACTTTAAAACTCAAATATCCTACAAAACTCTATTAATATACAATTTAATACTAAACATAAAAATTCAAAATTCGACTCCAGTTTAGTTACTATTTATCAACGACTCAACTCAAGTTAAGTTTGAAACTGAATTCAAAACATTCATTTATGGATGGAGTTCTCTTAATATATGTAACTTGGGGATGGCTGACTTTTAATGCACTCGCATTTTTCTAATCTTAGTACTGTAATTCAAACCATTAGGTTACTAATCTTATTTTACTCTTTCGGAGAACTATTGTTTATCGGACGAGAAGTCCTATTCTTTCTTTTTTATTAGTATTGTTTAGACTTTGAAGTGACATTGGCTGAGTCAGCTTGGAGAGTCTACTAACGTTATGTTAATTGTTGAATAATTAATCTCATCACATTTATAATTATTGTATTATCATGCAGTAGTCTACACTATTGAGTTTAAAAAACGTGGTCTTTCTCACGCACACATAGTTCTATGGATTAATACAGGAGATGGTAATATGACCGCCGATGATATTGATGACTATAAATGTTGATATTCAGGACAAGGACCTCAACCCAGAGTTATACAACGCAATATCCGAGTACATGGGTCAATGTGGAACTTTGAATCCCACATCTCCATGCATGCATGATGGGAAAAGGTGTTCGAAGAAGTTTCCAAATCCTTTAATGAGCGTACTATGTTTGATGGCAATGGCTATCCAGTTTATAGGAGGCGAGATACTGGTGCCACTATTGAAAAGAATTGTGATTTTATTGACAACATGAATCGATCTATAATAATATTTTATTTTGATATAATACGTTGTTTGTTTTTATGTTAATAAACTTTTTTTTCCATGTACATTGTCCCACACAATCCTTATTTGTTGATGAAGTACCAGGCTCATATTAACGTTGAGTGGCGTAACAAGATCAATTCAATTAAATACATGTTTAAGTACGTCAACAGGGGAGTAGACCGGATTGGTGCTAAGATAACCGTTGATAATGAGGTGATATTATGTAGACTGTCGATATATATTCGCATGCGAGGCGGTATGTCTTATTATGGGATATGGTATACATTACAAAGGATCCACCGATTGTGCGTTGTCATCTTACGTTTATAGCGAACAAAATATGGTTTTCAAAGATGGTGATGTAGTTGAGGACCTTATTGAGAAGATCAATACTATTTCAGAAACTAAGTTTTTGAAGTGGATGGAATACAACAGAGATCATCCTGAGGCACGAAAGTATTTATATGTAGAGTTTCTGAGACATTATGTGTGGGATCAAGGTATAAATGGTTCCGCCTAGGAAGCAATTTAATGGCAAAGTTGGTAGGATCTATGACGTTCCTATTAAGACAGATTCAACATATTTCCTTAGGATAATGCTCAATCACGATAGGGGTACGACTTGATTTGAGTACTTGAGGACTATAGATGGTGTTGTACACCAAACATATCGTGATGCATGCTACGCGCTATGGCTTCTTGATGATGACAATGAGTGTATCGATGCTATATAGGAAGCCAACTTTTGGGGTTCCGGTTGCTATCTTAGGCAGCTATTCTCTATGCTACTTCAATCCAACTGTATGTCCAGGCCAGTGCATGTTTGGGATAGTACTTGGGAATTTTTATCCGATGGCATTCAATATATTATGAGAAGGAAGTTGAACAATTCCAATATATATTTAGCTCATTGTTTTCCTTAATTTTGGTGTATAACAATTAGGCAGTTCACCTTTTGAGGTTCAGAGTATAAAGGAATTCATTGATTGGTTGTTGCGTGTTGGAGACGGTGAAGTTGGTGACAACAATGGTGAGGTAGAATTCAAATTGCCTAATGACATACTCATTTGTGATGCCTCTAATCCATTAGATACTATTGTCAAGAGCACCTATCCTTCCAACTTAGATCATGTGGGTGATGGTCGTTACTTCCTAGATAGGGCTATTCTTGTCCAACGAATGAAATTGTTCAAGAAGTTAATGATTATGCCATGTCACTGATCTTCATGAGCTCTGATAGTATATGTCCTGATGAGGATGACATCGTCAATAGAGAAGATTTGTATTCGAGTTTTTTAACACGATTAGGACATCAGGTATACCTAATAATACCATTCGTTTGAAAGTTGTTTGTCCTATTATGCTTCTAACAAATATAGACCAGTCGGCAGAATTATGTAACGGTACGAGATTGATTGTCACCACCATTGGAAAACATTTGATAGAAGCTAAGATGATACATGGGAAGAACGCTGGAGTCAAGGTACTTATACATCACATGGTTCTTACACCGTCCGATTTTACTAAGTTTCCTATTAGATTCCAATGCAGACAATTCCCTATATTTGTTTGTTATGTTATGACAATCAATAAGACTCATGGACAATCTTTGGCACATGTTGGCATGTATCTTCCAAAACCGGTCTTCAACCACGACCAGTTATATGTAACATTCACGAGGGTGACCACTAAAAAGGGCTCAAGGTGTTAGTGTTGGATGAGGATGGAAATTCCACTGGTAAGATGACAAACGTCGTTTACAATGAGGTGTTTAGAAATCTTCGAGGTATGTGACATAGTTTTTGGGGTTCCGAACGCTTCCTTCGACATTTGTTCTCCATAATTCTCCAGTCTGATAGTATGTCCAGGCCTGTTCATGTTTGGAAAAATACATGTGAGTATCTATCTGACGACATCCAGTACATCATGCAAAGGAAGTTGAATAATCCTGGTATAAATTTCAATATTGTATTCGAATTAAATTTGTTACAATAAAGTTTATATATTATTTAATATGCTAACTTTATTTCTCAAACTTTCAATTTAGGGCTCGAGCTAAATGAAGAACAATTGAGGAATTTTTCTCTTGCTGAGATTGAAGAGTTCCTTTCTAGGAATGGATTAGCTTGAGTCAGATTAAAGGTATGCCCATGCCCGATAATGTAGTCATATATAATGCTATGAATAATTTGATACTTGAAGAAATGTCATACGATGTTGATGATATGATTGAGCAGCACAACTATTTGTATCCATCTCTCACTGAGGAGCAAAGGACTGTGTACGATACTATTATGGATGCAGTAGATTCTGGTAGTGGTGGAGTTTTCTTTCTCTATGGTTATGGTGGCACAAGAAAGACATTTTTGTGGAAGACACTATGTTTTGCATTATGTGGTAGACGTGATATTATTCTCCCAGTTCCATCGAGTGGTATAACTTCTATATACTTCTTCCTGGTGGTTGTACTGCACACTCAAGATTCAGTAATCCTTTGCAGGTCGATAAAACTATTCCGTGCAGTAGGATAACCCCCGACAGCGATCTTACAAGACTCTTGAAGAATAGAAAGTTAATAATTTAGGATGAGGCACCCATGTCTAATAAGTTTTGTTTTGAGGCTCTTGATCGGAGTCTAAGGGACATAATGAGAGGTCGGCATGGTAAAGAATCGAACAAGCAATTTGGTGGATTGGTTGTCGTTTTTTGTGGGAATTTCAGACAGATACTGCCAGCCATACCTAAGGATAGCAGGCAGGACATAGCCCACGCATCTCTATGCTCATCAAAGAAGCTTTGGAGTTCGTGTCGTGTGTTTAAGCTTACTAAGAACATGCGCCTGAAGGTATATTTCTAACATTTATATTCATTATAAGTTTTCAAATACAATTTATATATTTGAAATGCATATAATTATTTTTTATATTAAGTATGTTTAATTTATTTTATGCAATTACAGTCTGGCCGCTGACATGCTGAGATTGAGAGCATTAGGGAGTTTGTTGATTGGTTGTTGAAGGTTGAAGATTGTGAAGTTGGTCGTGCTAATGATGGTGAGTTAAAATTTAATTGTTTGATTATATTTTGATTCGTTCTACTGGTGAACCAATTGCTGCAATAATTGAGAGCACATATCCTAGCATATTAGACCATGTTGGCAATGGTCGGTACTTCCAGGATAGAGCTATTCTTGCTTCGACCAATGAGATAGTCCAGGAATTCAATGATTATATCATGTCTCTTTTACCTAGAGATGCCACGGAGTTCATGAGTTCCGAAGATGATATTGTCAATAGAGAAGATGTGTATTATGTCGAGTTCGTAAACACTATTAGGACTTCTGGAATACCAAATCATATAATCCGACTTAAGGTGGAGCTTTGTAATGGAACTCTGTTGATTGCTACTGCAGTTGGCAGTCACGTTATTGAGGCGAAGACCATACATGGGAAGAATGTCGGAGTGAAGGTTTTCATACCTAGGATGGTACTCACACCTTCTGATCTTACCAAGTTTTCTTATTAGATTTCAGCGAAGACAATTTCCTATATCAGTTTGTTATGCGATAACTATCAACAAGTGTTAGGGACAATCGTTATCTAATGTTGAACTTTATCTCCCAAAGTCTGTTTTCATTCATGGTCAGCTCTATGCGGCATTTGCTAGAGTCACAAGCAAGAAAGCTCTCAAGGTTTTAGCTCTAGATGAGAAAGGCAATCCAACATATACGACGACTAACGTCGTGTACAAAGAGGTGTTTAGAAATCTTTGAGGCATGTTTTATTATATTAAATAACTCTAACTTTAAATTATCAAAATTCAATTATTTTAATTTCAATACTAACTACTTTTTTATATATTGTTTTGTAGTTAGTGATTATTGATATACCTACCACGATTGTTATCCATTGACTCCCCGTTCTCTTTCAAATAATTAAATGTATTCAACTTTTAAATATTTTTATTTGACTTATCGTTTATGTGATATGTTTTTTTTTCTAAACTTATTTCTAATTGAAAGTAAATCATGCCGTGACAACACCACGGGTTAGTATTAGTTAAAATATAATTAGTGTAATATAATTTGTAACATCGTACCTAGCGATCATCTAATGGAGATCTATGTTTAGGTCGGTACAAAGTCGACCTAAGAATAGTCTTACCATATGCACCGTCTAAAGATATATATATTTTACTTTATCCTAGTAATACATTTTCATATATTGGATCGGATCGGATACTCCACAGATTTTTAAATCGGTTAACTGAAATCCCAAAATATGAATAACCTTAATTCAAAATCCTACATACAAGTGTGATTATTTGGGCTCTTAAACATGATACATTTACATTCTTTATGTAAAACTTTAGTAAAATGTTGCTCCCTCGCATAAGGGAATATTTACGTGGAAACAGCTCCAATAAAACCAAACTTATTAAACATCCTTTGGAATCTCTTTATAATCATCTCAACAACATAAATAATAAACTAAAATAAAGTGGTTGTTACATAAACATTTGGCGAGGGCAAATATGAGTATGACCCTCTGCAGTTTTGTATACTTTCATCATCCCATATATATATAGTATAATTCAACAAAATAATAGTAATAAAACTGTAACTCTATCACCTTTTCGGTTTTCACCTCCCTGGTATCAGTTGGAAAATTTCGAAATAAGCTTATCGACATGAATAATGATACTATCAATGTGAGGTCTCATCGCAGCTTGTGGCTGCAGCATCCACTTTACAAATTGGTGAAGTGCTTCTGGGTAAGGAGGGTTAGGTCCACTCGGCCAAATTATCTGGACATTTGCTATTGCCAACTTTCTTTCATCAGATTCTTCAGGTGCATATTCAAATGGAGATTCGCCATACCTTTAGAAGAATATACGATTAATCAGTTCAGCAAAGGAAAACTTGCTGCAGCATTTACTACAGTGGGAACCCAAAACAGAGTCTTTCTAATGAATAAAGGACCGAGGACATCAATGACCCTGGACTTCACAAGTTGAAGCGTTTGCAAGGGAAATATAAGTTGTAAGCTAAAGATATTTAGATGAAGATGTGATGTTCATAGTAGTGCTACATGAAGTAGTGAAGATGGTCAGTTATTATCTTTGCAAAATGAAGTGCAGTTTAGGCAACTCAAAGTTCGTTCCGACTAGAGTTATAGCATCCACCTCAGCAATTCAAAGGTATCCAGGAATTATGAACAACATACAAACACAACTATTCAGGGACCTCAACTAGAAGTATGAAACTAAACAAAACATATGCACCAGCCCAACTTTTGAAATCCAAAGCCAGTCAAATAAAGATCTCCACGAATTTTAAACTCCCTCCGTCCAACTTCTCAATTTCTTTTTATCTGTCATAATAAAAACTTCCCATCTCTCATACTTTATTCAATCTATCTCATACTATTATTTATTCAAGCTTACATTTTCTACATTATTCTAACTATTTATATAATTATTCCTAAAATACGTGCGCAGGTCTGGAGGGAGTATTTGATTACATTAGATATTCTTTAAGGTTTTCAAAATCAGTCAAAACCATTCTTCATATGTTTCTATAAATTTTCAGAAATACTTCGAGAGCACCTGAACCCAGCTGGATAAGCAAGTAAATGTGGCTCCAGATTCCCAATGAATACGTGAAAAGACACCATTAAAACATAAAGCACACAGTCCTTACATGATCGCAAACAAAGTGCAGCCTAAGGACCAAATATCAGTTCTCTCATCAATGTCTGCTTGGTCTGGGCAATCCCACAATTCAGGAGCTCGGAACAGAGAAGAGCAGTGCTCCAACGCCCATTCCTGCATAAATAACAACATTTCAGACCAAAAATATAGAAATGCAAATATGACTTCCATAATAATCTGAATTAAAGCTTTTAAGGCTAATCCATCTTACAAGATGAAGCAACAGATGAGATGTGGCCCTGGTAGATAATCGGATAACACAGACTTTCAGTATTGATAATTTAGGTCAATAATTTATGAATAATAGTCAGAATGCCTTTTACATTGCTATTCCTCCAAGAAAAATATATATAAAGATATAAAATGACATTTATTAGGAAAGAGTATAAAAGATCTCTAATTATCTGCTGGAACTTGAGAAACTTACAAGCTCACCAACAAATTTTGATTAGCATCCCCCTCAAACTGATGTGGGTTGCTCTCATAAATTTGCTAAACGAATTAAAGATCGAACACCAATGAAGAATTATCCCATCAATGAGTAGTAACATCAAGAAATTATCCTTGAATCCATGAACTTTGAACTGAGAAGATTATATCCATTTCTAATGGAGACAAAGATTCATTTATTCTTTTGGCTTTGAAAATTAGGGGTACTAGATAAAAAAAAAAAAAAAAAAAAAAAAAAAGATTTCGCCTTCAATAATCTACTGAACAAGACAATTAAAATAGGTTGTCAGGTCAGGAAAAACACACACAGAGAAAGCTTATGTTCCCCAGTCAACCTGTCCAAACTCCAAACTGATTAAGCGGAGAAAATGTAATTCACTTGCAATGGAGAGGATCCATAGTACGAGGAGAAAGCAAACAGAGCACAGAACTGTTTTTAAGATGGAACTAATGTTTTTTTGAAGTTTTAATTTGGATTTCTTTTTCAGCAATGGCCACTTATTGTACAATATTCCGAATGTTGGATATATGAGTAAACGGTAACTCCAACTTGCTACAGTAGTTCTTTTTTATATTGATGCTACCAAAAATACGCTAGTCTAATCCTATTATCTGGATCTCCTAAAACTCCTTGGTTAGAGTTAATTGTGATGACTGATGAGTTATCTCCTAATCCCAAATCTTGATTAGCCTTTAATGCTTGGTCAACTCCCTTATTTATAGGATGGCCCCTGGTGGGTCCCTTCCTTTTGCTTCTTCAAGTGGAGATTGTTGTCAGGTGTGCTCGGACCCTTGTACTCTCTCGAGGGTCATTTGTCTTCCGAAGGTCCTCAAGACTTTTCCAGAGTCTTAATGGGATGACCTTCTGGTTGATATCCGAGGGTGGAAATCTTCCGCAGTGCTCTTCTGGACTATTGCTCCTCGGGGCTGATCTTCGATAGTTGGCGTGTAATTTTTGCTATATCATAAGTCCCCCCAGTTTCGAAGTACTCATCAAGTAGTTAGAAATTAAGACTTAAACTTGATCGGATCCGAATCGCAAACTCTTAGGACGGAGCTGCTTCTGGTACTCTTTTGGCGTAGTTGAATTCGAAATTTTACTGTGTGAGCCGACCCTTTTTTTTTACCCTCTATAAATAGAAGGGTCAGCCACATATGCGCATTTTCTTCTCTTCTTCACCCCAAATTCTCAGAGTTCGGGAGCGATCTTCGCGATCCGGTTTTTTAGGCATTTTCAGTGGAACCCACCCGTCGTCTTTGGGTGAAGAAGACTAAAAAACCGGATTGCGAAGATCACTGCGGAGCTCTAAGAATTTTGGGTGAAGAAGAGAAGAAAATGCACATATGAGGTTGACCCTTCTATTTATAGAGGGTAAGAAAAACAGTTGACTCACCCACAGTAAAATTTCGAATTCAACTATCCCGCCAAAAGAGTACCAGAAGCAGCTCCGTCCTGAGAGCTTGCGATTCGGATCCGATCAATTTTAAGTTTTAATTTCTAACTACTCGATGAGTACTTCGAAACTGGGGGGACGTATGATATGGCAGAAATTACACGCCAAACTATCGAAGATCAGACCCGAGGAGCAGTAGTCCAGAAGAGCACTGCAGAAGATTAACACCCTCGGATGTCAACCAGAAGGTCATCCCATGAAGACGCTGGAAAAGGCTTGAGGACCTTCTTCAAATGACCCTCGAGCGAGTACAAGGGTCCGAGCACACCTGACAACAATCTCCACTTGAAGAAGCAAAAGGAAGGGACCCACCAGGGGCCATCCTATAAATAAGGGAGTTGAGCAAGCATTAAAGACTAATCAAGATCTGGGATTAAGAGATAACTCATCAGTCATCACAATTAACTCTAACCAAGGAGTTCTAAGAGATCCAGATAATAGGATTAGGCTAGCGTAATCAGATATTTTTATTACCATTCCAGTTTTAAACCATGAGCTAATACTGATGTATGTTGACAAGACATTGTTGTTATTGGCAGCGTCCAGGGTGCCATCATAATAGAACCAATTTACTGCAATGAAGTTCTGATCCAACTCTCATCGGAATCAACTGAAGAGTCTATCGTCTGTATGTAATTAACACCTAACCTCGGGGATCACTAGCCATAATTACCCAACATGTTAATTAAATTTCTATGATGATGGCAACTGTAACTATCAAAGTCTCCCAGGAACTGGCTGACAGAAACTGAAATTCAATGGGCTTCATACGATTAATACTAACCTCAGGGGATATAAAGAGGTAACTTAACCTACATGCCGAAGAGGATCCTCATGCCATGAGCTTAAAATGCAAGGTGTCATTGTGCTTCAGACTAAAAAGTATGGGATATTTATGAGGCCGACGTACCATATCCAATGCGGATATGTCAAGATACTGTTGGAATGCGTATGTAAGGTCAGACGTCTATTTCATAAAGGTTCCATCATCAATACACTTGTCAAGGATCTAATTTCATCATTCAGGAGGTTTTTCGTTCAATAAGTTCAACACGAAGAGGTCGAAATGCAAGTTAGATGAATTGTCCATATATATATATATATATAAGACCAGTGGCCTATTTCATTTAGGTCGCATTATCATTCCACTTGCCAGGGCTTTAATTTACTAAATTCAAGGAGGTTATTGTTCAATCAGATGCAAGATGTTGATCAATCTAGCTATAATGCTATATTATCATATTTTGAATTTTACATGTAGGATCATTTTGGATTATCCAGGTAATGCAAGAATAGTAGCCATATATAGACGAAGGTGACTGTAAAACTGATACTTGACTTGAAAACAGATGGACAATATATTTTATATTGGTTATGAACAGGCAATTAAACACACATTGTAAAAGACATGAAGCCATTATACATGCTGAGAAATGAGAACCTGCAGCTGTGATGCTTCTAGACGGGTTCGGATCTGCTTTCTTGCAGGACGAGCACTTCCAAAATCCATTAATACAGCTAAAGGTGACTGCCCTTTCCTATATTTCATAAGGACATTGCCAGGTTTAACATCGTTATGAGCATATGGAGGATCAAAGCTATGCATATGTTGAAGTCCTGCACAGAGCTGTATAGAACAGTTATCAGTAATTTGTTTATCAGACCCTTAAATTAAGACTACAGTGCAAATTAAATGCTGGCAGAACATTAACCACGATACAGTAAAGATGGCAGTTCCAAAAAAACAAAATTATTCTACTGCAAGATCACGAGAAAGACCAATGAAAATTATACATGAAAATGTGCATCTTTAAACATCTATTGAGAAAATAAAGTACTACAAAATGAGAAAGACGGCAATGAGAATAACCCTTGAAATGTATATCTTTAAACAGAAAATGGGTCTTGTCCAAGACATGGTTGACAAGGTGTAACTGTGTAAGCCCCTATTTTTGGGTCAAATCAAGATGTAAGACCTGCTGTTGCAAGTAATACAAAACACTTGTACAAAAGTACCTGGCGAAATATTTGAAGCACATCTAGGGTAGAAAAGAATTCTTTTTTAACTTTCATAGCATTAGATTTGTCCAACAATGTTCCATCCAAATGCACCGGGAACAGCAAGTATGCTTCATGCTTCCAGGACTGATCTTGCGTAACCTGTCGATGAATTGAGAATCTTTTGTCAATTACCAACCCAATGAGGACTTCACAATACATGGTAGCTGAAGCTTAAAAAAATGAAATTAAGATAACAGCAGCTCTGTTATTGAAGGGGAAAAGCTGAGTACAACGATGACGATGACGATACATCAGAACAAAATTTCACACACATCTATGAGCAGCATGGTGAATCTAGTTTTCACAAGTATATTACACATGGAACGATATCTCGCAAAACCAGAATACATGTCCGTAAGGTACCGTTTGGTTCAAAAAGGGGTTTTCCAGTAGCAAATTCCTGGGTTTTGAAGCCCGAAATAAAAAGGGGTTGTTCGGAGGTGTTTTCGGACGAAAACCCATATTTGGTAGCTAAAGTCGAAAGTGGGTTTTTGGAAGTAAAACCCACGTTTGGTTGGGAGAATGGATTTTGCCAACACTTGTAATATTACAAGTTTGACACTCTGTGCTTTATAATTAAAGCATAAAAACGTAATAGTTCAAATTGCAACTTCCAAAAAACGTAATATCAGTAGGTATATTAAAACTTGGTTCCCGGCGGCATAGACACTCCAATAACAAATACTGCAATAAACACAACGCTTAAATATATTTATTTTTTAAATAATTATGATATTTTTAACGATACTTTCAAAATTCATAATGCTTAATTTCTTATTTTATATTTGAACTTCTAATATTTTATATTTATAAAATATATGACATTTTAAAAGTTCACCCATCATATCCGGTCAATAGCTTCCCACTTTCCATATATGTAATTCGAAATTACTTCCCATTTCCTTTATTTGAACATGTTCATGGGTCATCCTTCTCCATGTAATTTAGTTAATTAAAATTGACCTATGAAGTTTCCTAGACGAAGGCAGAAAATTTTAAACAAGTGAATAATTTAGATACAAAAATGTTAAATTTGATATGTTAGATATGAAAGTGAAACATAAAGCATACGTCAAATATTTAATAATTCAGATATAAAAGTGTAAAATGGCGCATAGATGACGTGTGAGATATTACAATCGTAAAATGTAAGTTTAGGTAATTTAAACGCCAACTTAATTTCCCAACATCGAAGGAAGAAGGAGAGAAAGATAGAATAGAAAGGGAAAAAAGTGTATAATACAGTGTAATTTTTTCATCTATATAAATAATCCCAAGCATTGATAGTTTGTTACATACAAATATACCATTCATTGATATAAATAATTAAGAATGAAAACAAGAGAATCGAGATTTAGAAATGGCAGCAAACAAAGCTTTCCTTTCTCTAACATGAAAGACGATCATGTCCTGATCAAATGGTGAAAAGTGGGGATAGAATTGACATTTCGCAAGAGATGAGTTTTGGTCAAAAACCCAGATTCAAATAACCCACTATTAGTTGGTTATTGAAAAGTGGGTTTTGTAGTGTAAAAGTAGCGGGCCACAAATTCCTGGATTTTCCAAATAACCAATTTTCGTGGGCCGGTGGGTTTTCAAAATAAGCAACCAAACGTTGGGTTTTGTTAGTGGGTTTTCGAAAACCCACCAAAACCCACATGAACCAAACGGTACCTAAGTAAACTCATAGACTTGAGGTTTAATACCATTTGCAAAGAACTTACTTTTGATGGGTGTTAAAGGACTAGAAGACCATACCCTATTCAGTCGAAAAAGAAAGGAGCCAAATCTAGATATCTACGAAGCACGGATACAGATAAATAATTACAAGTCCATGTATAAGGCAACTCAGAAAAACATCATTATATGGACAGTGGACACACTGAAGACGTGTCTAAACTTTTCCTTGTATATTTTAAGAGATTTTTGCATCAAGATACCTTTATAGATGACCACTTTTCCTTTAGGTCTCTAATGATTCATGAATAACGATGAAGTACAAACATTGGCCTGTAATGAAATGTTATTTACGATTGGGTACAAAAGTCAACTAAAGAGAGAGAAAGAGTGGTAAAGTGTCAGAAATAAACTATTTTTTTCCATTTCAAGTTTATATTTCATTGCATCACAATTAACCCCCAAAACTTTCAAATTCCAATAGACAAACCCCAAACCCAAAGTTTGATTTTTCATATTTTCTACCCTTCTTCACTAATTAAAAAGTCTTCAGCTTCTTTTTGTGGAGTTCTGGAGCCACTTTTAGATATCAAGCACTTGCTCCATGGAAGCTTCATGGAAGCTCCAAATCGAAGCTTCCATGGAAGCTCTGATTTGGAGTTTCCATAAAAGCTTCAGTAGAGCTTCCATGGAAGCTCCACTTCAAATTTTTATTTTATTTTTCATTTTTTTCTTTTTCCTTTTGAATTAATGAGAAGAAGGATGAGGTATGATGAAATTAACTATTTGGGGTTTGTTTAATAGAATTTGAAAGTTTTGGGGATTAATTTGAAGTATTGTATGTCAATATTGTGAAATGCAAACTATTTTAGTCAAATGGAGTATGTAATAAGATGAAACTTGTATTTTTAAGAAATGCTTTATTCTGTTTAACAGGAGGGGCAGTTCAGACTTTTCAACAAAAGTCAACTCTCAAATGGGATTTTGGACCTAGGTGTAATTTTTTAATCATTAAAGATCTCAACGTAAAATCGGTATCTAAAATTGGTGCTAGATGCAAAAGCCCGTATTTATAAATATAAGTTCCTACTGCACATAATAATAAGTCTATTATTAGAAGGCCCGAGTTTCAACGCTTGGTTTCAGGAAGTAACAGCCAAAAGTTTATTTTATGTTGAATAAGTCCAAATGACGAACAATTTAAATCTTCAGTCAAATTTAGCCTAGATTATTGTACTGAAGTTATGCCACAGATAGCAAAATGCCAAATTAATTTATGCATGTGACAGAAAAAATCAGAGAGAAATAGCTGGAGCAGTACTCTGATATTCCATGCATATTTCATTAGGAATGGATACGCTGGGCACATCAGTTCCCCTTTGCTTCTTAGACAGATATATTGCTAAGCCAGTATAAGGATCAAGCAGAACTGATGAAGCTTAAGATTTTGCAATTTTATTAACTCATCACATTGTAATACAGCCAGGAATCATATAGGCAAGTAAACAAAGATCATCAATAAAGAGTTCAAGAATCTCCCAACTCCTTAGTATTGCAGGCTTTCCTCCTATAATAAGAGTTTGTATTTGCTCAAATAGGAAACATCCATTAAATGGTCCAGATCTCAGTAAAAGCTGATTTACATTGAACTCGATAGAGAACGTGAGGTGTGTGCCGCCTGAAATTGGAGGCACAATGCCCTGTGGTTCGTTTGAGCATGTAAACACTATGATTAGAAACATAACCGATCTGTTTGGCAGTGAGTTATGATCAGACTTGAGGATTATGGTTAAGAAAATGGATGATAGATGGGGAATAGTATTTTGAGTTAGAGTTTGTAACCATTTGTTGTGTTTGGAGATGGTTAGAGTTTTAAGTGTGAATATGATAGAAGGGTAAAAGGAGTTATTGGTTGATAGGGTAGATGGAGAAAGTGAATAAAAAGTTAAATAGCCAACAGTGCTAACCTCATTGCATCAAAAAAGAAAAAAAATGGAGAACATGAGTTAAGGAGAGTTAACCCTTGACTATAATGTACTGCCAAACAAACCGAACGTATAGACTTCTCATGTGGGTTGTGATAATTCATCCTTACCAAGAATATTTTGTTAGACTCCTTTGGACAAATCACAAAAGGTCTGAGACATCAGTGTGGCTGATACATAAAAAATGGGTAACTTTGATTTACATACAATTACTCATTTTATATCAGCGGACCAGTATAGAAATGTCGTATAGAAGTGCTTTAGACAACCAACCAGAATACAAAGCCATAACGCAATTGGTAATCATGATTCTTATTGTCTCCCTTTAACAGCTGTTGCCCAAAGGCACCAACATTCATGATTAAAAAATGTGGAGACCAATTCATAGAAAAATGTCTTGGCAATAGCATTATGTTCAAGCTTTCTGCTTGGAAGTTGGTAAGAACACAGTCACGTTTTGTTGACCTTTATTGGTAGAATTGATACGTCACTGCTTCAGGATATAGGGGTATTAATTATATATAATAATGAAATAGGCATTGGCAATTACCTTTACTGTAATAACGGCATGATCAAGTAATGGGAGCAGATTGGGGTGGCTAAACAGCGTTGAAACACGAATTTCCTCTTTAACCGCCTCCAATTGCTCGTCCTTCTGAATGAGAACTTTCTTCAAGGCATATATTCCATCATCTGCAAATGGGACCATAGAGAGTATAAGACTCACCATCATATTGGCCCAACAACATGACCCATTTCACATAAAATACTAAAATTAAATAACAAGCTCTTTCCTAGGAACTATTTCTTTCTTGCTCCTACTTAAAAAAATTTAGCAGCATTCTAACTAAACCAAGTCACCTCTCTGGTACTCAAATTACCTTAAACTAAAAGGTGGTCCTTGTCATCACAACTGGTTGCTGTAACTTTCCCAACACTTTCCAATTTGTTAGTTAACTTCTTGTAGTAGTATTTTATGCTAGAGCACCACCTAGGTAGACTAATTCCACATATCTCCAGTAAAAGGTTATTGGATCTCTCCTATGCTCATCTTCCCTCCCAATTAATACTAAAAGACTCTTCAAAGTTTCCCTACAAAACCAAGCTCCTCCATTACAATACATTATACATGTAGATAGACATATTCTAATAGTGTTTTGCAAAATGTAGTCAGTTGATGTCCACATTCATAAACAAATCCATGAAAATACAGAGGATTAAACATGAAATGATACGTACAAGTTACAACAAACAAGTCCACATTCATAAAACAAATCCAGAGAATGTCGTCTCCCACTGGATCAATGCATCAGAGGCCCAGGATATCTATTGCACTTAATTAACATCAGTATAATACAAAGCTAGTCCTCTTTTATGTATATAATATAAACTCAATCACCAATACAGTGATTCACTCTTGATTAAAATTAGTACGGCTAAATACATTTCAAAATAGAAACATGTTTCTTTCTTATTCTATGCACAAATCCAATCACCGATGCAAGAATTCCCGTTTCAAGTTGGTACAGGTGAATGATCTACCACAAGGCATGGAGAAAATGTGTATTCCAGTAGTGATTGAGAGGTCTAAAAGTGAAATGTGTGATTGATCTACCATAAGTTCATTCTTGAGATAGAATACACAAAATCTAACACACTACATGTATATATATAGAGGACGAAAACGAAATGTGTATTCCAGAAGCGATCCAGAAAGAAGAATGCAGTCGTGAATCAACAGCTAAGAACACAGACAGTCGATTAGCAGAAGAATGAATCGGAGAGAAAAATGAAAAGTTACCGGAAACATGAGAGGAGTCGGTGATCTTTTTGGAGAAGGCGGTGGAAGAAGGATCGGGTGAAAGAACCTCCTTGACAAGGTAGAAATAGGCGGAGGCACTATCGCCGAGCTGCTTGACGATCCTGAAACGATTGTCGTTGATCCAAACATCTGCTCCGCCATTCACATTGTCGTAAAGAGCATTCAAACCTGAGAAAGAGCAGCCCATTGATTTGATCTGATCTGATTACTGGTTCCTTACTGTTTTGCTCCTTCCTTCACTTCCATACGCGAATCAATCACAGACTGTTTGTCTCCGAGTACAGCCGATCCACGAGTGTATGTATTTACAATTTCAACTTAAGCTGCTCTTTTATTTATTCTATATTGTTTACTTTATTATTATTACATTGTATAGTACTTTGTAGGGATTTGTTTATAAAATGTGATTTGACTTATCATGCCTTCGTGGCACGTTAAACTCTCACGAGATCCAATGCCCCATAGCCACATATAAATCACTCATCCACAATATGTATTTTAAATGTTACAAGTAATTTTTTACATATAAATATATTTGTATTTATATAAATATTATTATCGTATGAAAATATTCAATAATAATTGAAATTAAAAAAAAAATTATATTGTTTGAAATAAAAATTATAATACTTAGAAAAATATAGAAAACAAATATAAAGGAAAAAAACAATAAAAGAGGTAAACGTGGGAAAGAAATAAAAACAAAAAAGAAAAAAATACTCTTCAAACACAAAACAAAAAGAGAAAAAGAAAAGAAACAAAAATTTTAAAAAATGATAAAGAGCGATGGGCCGCGTCCAAAATTTTGGACGCACCATCGTTGAATTTCGACCTATTTCGCATCTGAGTCTGAAGCAGATTACATCGATGTTGGTTGTTCAAACACCGATGGAACGCATAGACCATCACTCTCGTACCACTCCCTCTACATGATTATTGTAGCGCCCTGTTAATTTTTAATATAAAATACACATGGATTCCGACAATAAATGCTATTTTCAAAAAGGGCAGCTAAATAAAATTTCTAGGACAACATAAATGTAGTCAAAATTCAGTGACTTGAAGAGAATGAAAAATCGTTTATAGCGGAAATCTTAAAACCAACATGTCTTTGCGCAAACCGCGCTTTAAAAAAAAAATGAAATAAATAAAGAATTAATGTTCAATCATAAGTGTACTGAATCAGCTTCAATCTTGATCCCCATCCACTCCAGCTTGTTCATCACCTGAGGTTCAATAGAGGCGAGGTGAGTCACTTGTACTCATAAGCCAAACTAACATGTAATACATACCTATTGATTCCTTACATTTGCATCATTCATATAGTAAAATCAATAAATCAAAAGAAGGCCATGGAGTACCAATTCTCCGTTCTTTTACTTCTAGAATTCACTAGCTTAAACATTTGACTTGAGTTCCTTTTCTTTGTCATTCATTAAGATCATTCATTTGATTCAAGCTCTTTCCTTATCTTTAACTAGAATCACTTTAGCATTCTTTCTTTTAAGGTGCCTAGGTAAGCTTCGCCTCATATTGGTATACGTGCATGCTCACCGTAGCAACATGCGTAAAACGCCTCGGCTCTCATGTGTATACTCACCGTAGCAGTATACGTAAAACGCATCGGCTTTCGCCTCAGCTCTCTTGTGTATGCTCACCGTAGCAACATACGTAATACGCCTTGGCTAGTGTATATCCAATAGAGACACCTAGGCATCCTTTTATTCATTCTTTAGATTCGTAAGTTCATCAATTAACTTTTGAGTTAGTGCATATTTCTTATGAGTTTGAAATTATTGAAACAAGCCAGTAAGCTTGGGAAAAGCCATATCCATTGTAAATTATTTAATCAATTGTTATTGCTACAGTATATGATTTACAACACTTAATCTTGTATAACATGGTTGGATAATAATTTAATCCTAGTACAGTAGCCACTAGATAGGATTCATATAGATAGGATTAATTATATGAACATCCGCAGTAGCACAATCAACATATAAAAACTTCAATATACTACTTGTACATCAACTAAACCATCCTAGCATCATCATGTAGTAATATACTAACAGGTAATTGGTCGACAAGCACAACATGAATTGTCACCATAATTAATTACAATTAAACCACAACCAATTAATAGCTTTAGGGAGAGCAGGCTCAGAGAATAATTTGCACACTTGAAAAGGAAGTAGTAATTTCACCAAAATCAATCGCAACCCATTTAACGAAGTCAAACGTATATGAAGAAGAATGGTTCTATTATTTCCCCAAACATAACAACAATAGCAGACCAACGGTTTCTTTAAGCATACAGGTAGTAGCTAATCTACTCATCCAAGTTCTCTATCTTAGTTAACTTTGCTATACGGCTCAGTCAATTTACCAGAACTCATAAATCATTCCAGCAACATAATATATGCACTATTAAGCCCTAGCATACGATTTCTAACATACATAATAAAGATTTCTTAAAGCTTCACTTGCCTGGAAGAAGAAGAATCAAGGAAAGGCAGTAAAGGGATGGAGAATGATCTATTTTCTTGGTTTCTTCTTTGCAGCAGAACCCTTCCTCTTCTTCCCAACTTCTAACGTTTTCTTCTTCTGTTTCTTGGAAAAACTCCTTTTCTTACTCAATTAGGTTTAGCTAAAAGGATGGGCCAGGTCTTAAAAGAGGAATTGGGCATTTTAAGTAGTTCTTTCTATACTTGGCCCAGTTCGTCTAAAATCGCTTTAATTCGATTAATTAAAATCCGGGTCGTCACATCCTCCCCAACTTCTAGAACGTTTCGTCCTCGAAACTTGAAGTAATACATAACCACAAGAAGCAAAAAGAGAACATGCATAAAAAGAAACTTTAAAATGTACCAAAAAGTTGAGGATAACGAGATTGCATTTCGGCTTCACGTTCCCAAGTAGCTTCCTCCACTGAGTGATTTTTCCATAGAACCTTGACCATGATCACTCGCCTATGCCTTCCAAACTCTCTCTCAGACAGGTCGAGAATGGCAACTGGTTCCTCTTCATAAGATAAGTCATCTCGAAGGTTGAGTGCCTCGTAGCTCAACACATGGGGTGCATCGGGGATGTACTTCCGAAGCATCGAAACATGAAAGACATTATGCACACTTGAAAGACTCGGGGGTAGAGCCAATCTGTAAGCTAAATCTCCAACCCGTTCCAAGATCTCGAATGGACCGATGAACCTGGGGCTTAGCTTTCCCTTCTTTCCGAACCTCATTACTCCTTTCATTGGTGATACTTTCAAGAAAACATTATCTCCCACTTCAAACTCTAGCGGCTTTCGCCGTTTGTCTGCATAACTTTTCTGGCGACTCTGAGCTGATTTCAAATGCGCCCTTATCTTGTCGACGAAGTCAGCTGTTCGCTGAATCAATTCGGGACCCAAAATTTCCCTTTCACCTACTTCATTCCAATGAATAGGTGATCTACACTTCCTTCCGTACAAAGCTTCACAAGGAGCCATTCCAATAGATGCGTGGAAACTGTTGTTGTAAGAAAATTCGATTAACTGCAAGTGATTGTTCCATGTACCTTTAAAGTCCAAAGCACAAGCTCGGAGCATGTCCTCTAGCGTCTGAATCGTTCTCTCAGACTGCCCATCTGTCTGAGGATGGAAAGCTGTACTGAAACTCAACTTTGTTCCCATGGCCTGGTGAAAGCTCTTCCAAAACGTTGCGGTGAATTTGGGATCTCTGTCAGAGATAATAGATAAAGGTATTCCGTGAAGACGCACTATTTCTGCCATGTACAGCTCAGCATATTTTGCCATACGATACGTCCTCTTCACTGGAAGGAAATGAACAGACTTGGTAAGACGGTCCACAATTACCCAGATCGAGTCAAATCCTTCTTTTGTCCTTGGCAGACCCATTACAAAATCCATGGATATGTGCTCCCATTTCCATTCTGGAATTAACAATGGTTTAAGTAAACCGGACGGCCTCTGATGTTCAGCTTTAACTTGTTGACGCTGAAGGCATTTTTGAACGAAATTTGCGACATCTCTCTTCATTCCCACCCAAGAGTAATTCATACTAAGGTCACGATACATTTTTGTACTCCCTGGGTGGATGGAGATTGTTGAACTATGAACTTCCTTAAGAATTTCTTGTTTTAAATCCTCCACATCGGGGACTGCCAATGCATTGCCTAACCGTAACTCTCCATCTCTGGCCCGAGTAGTCGGCGCTTCCTTTTAACACTTGGTCTTAATCTTTATCACTTAGGATCGAATCGATTGAGCGACTTTAATCTTATCCAAAATCGTTGGTCTTAAAGATAGGGTTGCCAAGCTAACCGATTTACCTTTGGAAACAATCTCTAATCCAAACTCTTGAATTTCCCGCAATAAAGGCCCCTCAACTTCTCGAAGATTAGAAACCTGACCCTTGCGGCTCAAGGCATCAGCTACGACATTCGCCTTTCCAGGATGGTAGTTGATCGTACAATCATAGTCCTTAACCAACTCTAACCATCTTCTTTGCCTCATATTGAGCTCCTTTTGAGTGAAGAAGTATTTGAGGCTCTTATGATCAGTGAAGATTTCACACTTTGCTCCGTAAAGGTAGTGTCGCCATATCTTCGAAGCGAAGACAACGGCTGCTAGCTCTAGATCATGTGTTGGGTAGTTCTTCTCATGCACTTTCAATTGCCTCGATGCATAAGCTATCACTTTTCCTTCTTGCATTAGAACACATCCCAAACCTTTATCACAAGCATCACTGTAGATAACATAATCTTTGTTTCCGTCAGGAAGAACCAAAATAGGGGCTGTCGTCAATCTCTACTTAAGCTCGAAGAAACTCTTCTCACAGTCCTCTGTCCACTGGAAACGAACCCCTTTTCTTGTCAAATTGGTCATGGGCAATGAAATCTTAGAATACCCATCTACGAACTTTCGATAGTAGCCTGCTAAACCGAGAAAACTACGAATCTCACTCACATTCACTGGAGTTGGCCAGTCTCGGATCACCTCAATCTTGCTCGGGTCCACAGCAACACCTTCCTTCGATATTACGTGCCCTAGAAATGGTACGCTATCCATCCAAAACTCACACTTACTGAACTTAGCAAACAACGACTTCTCCCTCAATCTTTGCAGTGCAAGCCTTAGATGCTGCTCATGCTCCTCTTCTGTCTCGAAAAGATGAGGATGTCATCAATGAAGACAATGACAAACTTATCGAGATATTCTGAAAATACCCTATTCATCAAATCCATGAAAGCTGCTGGAGCATTTGTCAGGCCAAAAGGCATGACGAGGAACTCGTAATGGCCATATCTCGAACGAAAAGCTGTCTTAGGCACATCTTCCTCTCTTACGCGTAGCTGATGGTACCCTGATCTGAGATCAATCTTTGAAAAGAACCCTGCACCTTGAAGTTGATCAAGTAATTCATCGATCCTTGGAAGAGGGTACTTATTTTTAATAGTTACCTTATTGATCTCACGGTAATCAATGCGAGTCGCATCGCATCCTTTTCTTCGAAGAGGATTGGAGCTCTCCAGGGCGAGAAACTCGGCCTTATGAACCCTTTGTCTAGCAAATCCTGAATTTGCTCCTTAAGTTCTTTTAACTCTGCTGGAGCCATTCTGTACGGTGCTTTCGAAATTGGAGTTGTTCCTGGCACTAACTCTATTCCAAACTCAACTTCCCTTTCCGGAGGAACACCTTGAATATCTTCTGGAAAGACGTCAGGAAATTCTCGCACTACTGGAATTTGGTCAAGTGATGGATGTTGCTCATCCACTTTTGAGATAAAAGCTAGGTATGCTTCACATCCTTTGCTGACTAGCTTCCGTGCCTTAATCGCAGATATCACGAGAGTTCCCAACTTGGATGAAATACTCTGATATGAGAGATGTGGTAATCCCTCAGAACCAAAAACCACCCTTCTATTCCGACAGTCAATCAATGCATGATGCTTGAAAAGCCAATCCATGCCTAAGATGACATCAAAGTCTTTCATTTCCAACAAGATGAGGTTTGCATCGAGTTCTTTACCTTCAATACTTATTGGACAATTCTGAAGAACTTCAGATGATGTTAACACTTCCCCATATGGAGTCGATATGTGGTAATTCTCATCCGTGAGACGAGGATGATCAACTAGTTGTTTAGCGAAAAAGGGTTTCACAAAAGAGTGTGATGCTCTAGAATCAAATAGAACAAAGGCTGAAAGACCACACACAGGAAGATTTCCTATCACAACATCATGCATAAACATTTAAATCACATAATACAACACATAGTGGACAATTTAAACATATAGAATAAACGAGGCGCTGAACAATAAAGGGAAGAAGTGCCGGTGACTACGTCAGCTGATTCCTTCGCTTCATCAAAAGTCATCCTGTAAACTCGAGCTGCAGTTTCTTTATTCTTATCTGGGCAATAAGTCATAATATGTCATGGCTTCTTGCAATGGTAGCAGACAGTCGTCCCTTGCAGGCACTTTCCTCCATGGGCTTTCTTACATGTATCACAAACTGGCTTCTTCGAAGATGTTGGTCCCTGCTGTGTTGGTGGTTGCTTTCTTTTCTGACCACCTCCTTGTCCAAAAGATTGGTTCCCTGCTCTAGGTTTCATTGCTTGAATAGGAGTTGCAGCTGCAGCACACTGCTGACGTACCTTCTCGATTAGCATAGCTTTAGCCACAACTTGTTGCATCGTGGGGAACTGATCGGCACAAAGTAATAGACGAATCTCCGGTAGGAGTCCCTCTTCAAAGCGTCTTGCCTTCTCAACCTCATTAGGGATCAAGTTACGAGCAAATCGGGCTAGCGCAATGAACTTTGCTTCATACTCGACCACAGAAAGATTACCCTGAGTTAAATTCATAAACTCACGTTCCTTCTCCCTCCTCACACTCAAAGGGAAATATTTTTCATAAAATAACTCCTCGAATCTCTCCCAAGTGATTGCCGCATTACCTTCTTGACGTTCAATTAGCTGCCACCAATCTAAGGCACTATCCTTCAACCTAAAAGCAGCAAAGCTCACCTTATCTGCTTCACTAGGATGACAAACCGAAAAAACCTTCTTGATTTCCTTGAGCGACTTTACGCCTTCATGGGATCGGTGGTTCCATGAAAAGTCGAGAACGACTTCAAAAACTCAAAGATGATTCCCGTCGTTCTCTACGATTGGTAGCTGAATCAATGCCTCAAATCATTGCTTCCACGGTCAAAGGTGTAGCGACTGGTTCGTGTTACAATTACGTCTGTATGCGACTCATTATCGTAGTCGGATCACATCCACCAATTTCAAGAACATAAGACATACTTGGTAGGTGTCTAAACATGTAACTCATCATAATCATAAGATCATCACTTATAAACATATAAAGACTTATCGAAGTGGAAGGAGTCGATCGAGCCTGATTCAGTACTTACAATTCATATATACATTATACATCAACTTTTTCTTATGAAAACATCTATTTTATCTTGTCGAAAAAGTAACCCAAAGTATCGTGTTTAAAACCTTGGGCTCTGATACCAAACTGTAGCGCCCTGTTAATTTTTAATATAAAATACACGTGGATTCCGACAATAAATGATATTTTCAAAAAGGGCAGCTAAATAAAATTTCTAGGACAACATAAATGTAGTCAAAATTCAGTGAACTTGAAAAGAATGAAAAATCGTTTACAGCGGAAATCTTAAAACCAACATGTCTTTGCGCAAACCACGCTTTAAAAAAAATGAAATAAATAAAGAATTAATGTTCAATCATAAGTGTACTGAATCAGCTTCAATCTTGATCCCCATCCACTCCAGCTTGTTCATCACCTGAGGTTCAATAGGGCAAGGGTGAGTACCTACTTGTACTCGCAAGCAAGCCAAACTAACATGTAATACATACCTATTGATTCCTTACATTTGCATCATTCATATAGTAAAATCAATAAATCAAAAGAAGGCCATGGAGTACCAATTCTCCGTTCTTTTACTTCTAGAATTCACTAGCTTAAACATTTAACTTGAGTTCCTTTTCTTTGTCATTCATTAAGATCATTCATTTGATTCAAGCTCTTTCCTTATCTTTAGCTAGAATCACTTTAGCATTCTTTCTTTTAAGGTGCCTAGGTAAGCTTCGCCTCATATTGGTATACGTGCATGCTCACCGTAGCAACATGCGTAAAACGCCTCGGCTCTCATGTGTATACTCACCGTAGCAGTATACGTAAAACGCATCGGCTTTCGCCTCAGCTCTCTTGTGTATGCTCACCGTAGCAACATACGTAATACGCCTTGGCTCAATCATTAGGGTGTATATCCAATAGAGACACCTAGGCATCCTTTTATTCATTCTTTAGATTCGTAAGTTCATCAATTAACTTTTGAGTTAGTGCATATTTCTTATGAGTTTGAAATTATTGAAACAAGCCAGTAAGCTTGGGAAAAGCCATATCCATTGTAAATTATTTAATCAATTGTTATTGCTACAGTATATGATTTACAACACTTAATCTTGTATAACATGGTTGGATAATAATTTAATCCTAGTACAGTAGCCACTAGATAGGATTCATATAGATAGGATTAATTATATGAACATCCGCAGTAGCACAATCAACATATAAAAACTTCAATATACTACTTGTACATCAACTAAACCATCCTAGCATCATCATGTAGTAATATACTAACAGGTAATTGGTCGACAAGCACAACATGAATTGTCACCATAATTAATTACAATTAAACCACAACCAATTAATAGCTTTAGGGAGAGCAGGCTCAGAGAATAATTTGCACACTTGAAAAGGAAGTAGTAATTTCACCAAAATCAATCGCAACCCATTTAACGAAGTCAAACGTATATGAAGAAGAATGGTTCTATTATTTCCCCAAACATAACAACAATAGCAGACCAACGGTTTCTTTAAGCATACAGGTAGTAGCTAATCTACTCATCCAAGTTCTCTATCTTAGTTAACTTTGCTATACTCCACTAATTTACCAGAACTCATAAATCATTCCAGCAACATAATATATGCACTATTAAGCCCTAGCATACGATTTCTAACATACATAATAAAGATTTCTTAAAGCTTCACTTGCCTGGAAGAAGAAGAATCAAGGAAAGGCAGTAAAGGGATGGAGAATGATTTAGTTTCTTGGTTTCTTCTTTGCAGCAGAACCCTTCATCTTCTTCCCAACTTCTAACGTTTTCTTCTTCCGTTTCTTGGAAAAACTCCTTTTCTTACTCAATTAGGTTTAGCTAAAAGGATGGGCCAGGTCTTAAAAGAGGAATTGGACTTTTTAAGTAGTTCTTTCTATACTTGGCCCAGTTCGTCTAAAATTGCTTTAATTCGATTAATTAAAATCCGGGTCGTCACAATTATAGTTGGTCATGTTACTATAAAGCGAGTAAGGCTCTGTTCTCTTCAACTGCAATTTTCTGAACTGAACTGAAATGAAACTGAAGAAATTATTTTGTAATAATAATAATATGATGGTATATATAATCACAATTAAAAGAAAACATATTATTTTGGTCATCTTTCTCACACTCTTCCTACTCTTTTTCTGTCACTTTACCTTTTTATTTATTATTGTATAACAAACTTTAAAACCAACCGCGTAGAAAACAATATGAGAATGATAACTCGATTAAAATCGAATTTTAATCGTCGTACAAACTGTCTTTATCTAAAAAAAAATTTTAAATCGGTGAAATTTTATTACAACTTGAAAACGTTTACAAGAGCATGGACAATGTTCGGCAAATAAAATAATTAAAAGCTTAACCAAAATCACTAGTCCATAAACCATGCACAAGCTCGTGCCAACAACTTTACATCAACACTCTTTCTTGTCCAGAACCTCCAACCTTGTTCCATTTTCCAAACTGCTTCTTCAACTTTCATATCCCAATACTCATATTTCAAGTTTTATGAAAAGAAATTAAGTATATTTGATTAACGTATCTTTGTTTTATATATATATTTTTTTTTTGTAATTTGCAAGTAATTTACGATTTAAGTTCGGGAAAAAAAATCTCCTTAGAAAGTTATGATAGAACTGAATGGATTGATATGGAACTGAAATAAGAATGAAGATGTTTTTTGGTGCAACAATTTGTTTTTTATTTAATACACTGAAAGAAAAGAATATAACATAAAACTCCACTCTTCACAAGAGCGACCAATCCTCTGTGGATCGAAACTAAATCAAAGTATAATTCTCAATGAATGAACTACTGACCTAGGAAGCTTCTTATATAGAACTAAACCACATTCTAAACCAACTAGGACTCTACTTCTAA
This sequence comes from Plantago major, assembly GCA_026545765.1. NCBI lineage: Eukaryota > Viridiplantae > Streptophyta > Magnoliopsida > Lamiales > Plantaginaceae > Plantago > Plantago major. The sequence continues at coordinate 31,319,799 of CM048841.1, forward strand.
TTAACAAAAAACTATTCTATGTTCCTAATTAAACTAGAACTTCTACTCCTAGTTGAACAAGAACTTTATTTCTTTTGTTTTCTGGTGTAAACATACACCACTGGAGGTTTATCCCAATTCTCGTAGGACTGGGAACTTGGTCCCGTAACAAGTTAATAATGGACCGGAAGTATATTTGATTAAAAATCGATGTTTATGGTTTAATTTTACCTCCAAAATATCAGAATTTTACCCCCAAAACCCTAAGGAAACCCCAATAATAATTTTCCTCGTACAAAAGATCGGGTGTGTAAATAAATGATAAAATAATAATAATGCTAATAATAATAATAATAATAATAATAATATTAACAACAACAACAACAATAACAATAACAATAATAATAATAATAATTTAATGAATCGAATCAAGACGAAATTTGAAATGAGTTTCGAATGAAGAAACAAAAGTAGCCTAAGTCGGTGTCCTGCACTTGGATACTGGTCGCAGAGTTATCACTTGATTTGTTCACCTAAATTTTTTATTCTTTTTAATTATTTTTTCACATATTTGAAATATTAAATTAATTATAAAAGTATTTCAAAGTTAAAATTAATGAATTTGAATTTTTTTAAATTGAATGACAATAAAATCAGAAATACATCATATAATCGAAATACAAGAAAAAATGGTGAAATTAAAATTGTTTCAAACATAGTTAAGGCTGGTCTCTAATGGTAGATGACGAAAAATATGGACGTTTGTATACTTTTTATATCTTTTTAATTCAAAACAACAAAAATTGAAAAAACAAATTAAAATGGCCAGTGGGATCCAGCCCCAAAATGGCCATATTTGATCCTTGAAGGACCAAATGGTGAGCGACATGTCTAATGACGTGTCGCATCTGCTCAATAGGAGCAGTAGCCATTCAAAGTGACCATCTACGGGACAGTCTAACCATCATAGCTTATGAAACTCTCAGATACGTTAGCATTCAGCTCATATCAAACTCAGTCAAAACGTTATCAACTTCAATCCTCATACTTTTCAAAATCCAAATTTATTTTTCTTTCTCATGTCTTTTTAAATTACGCTATTCTTATTTTTATTTTATTTTTTTGAAAGAATGACATTTCATTCAATAAACAAAAGTACAAAATGAAGGAAAATAGAAAAATAACTCCGACACAGTCAGCAACCTAAAGGCATTCTTCAGCAAAGAAACAACCAAATTCAAACGGACCAACAAGCTAAAAACAGAAAACTAAACCAAATTCAAGTTTCTTCAATATAGTCAAAAGAACAGAGTTAAACGTGCTGCATAGGCTTCTGCACTTCCACCTTTACATTTCCTTGCAGACACCTTCGAGTCCATGTCAAGACCAGTCTGGTGTCATCTCTTGTCATAGCCTCAATGCCTCCTAGCTGGCCATTTCTTGCAACAGCCACATCAAAGTTCAACTTAATCTAGCCAGCTGGAGGTAAAGAACATGGACCTTGATTCGTTGCACTTCCGTCAAACTGAGTTCCAGTCGGCTGATATATACTCCCTCCGTCCCAATTTCATTTCCTCGTATTCCATTTTGGTCCGTCCCGAATTCAATTACTCATTCCTTTAATGGAAAATATCTCTCATACTTTATTCACTATCTCTCAAACTTTATTCACTGTTTCTCCTACTTTATTCTGTGACGCCCTATCACCTTCAAGATAATTACCTACAGTAAAATCTAATTTAGACGCACGGAAGATTTAAAGAAGTTCTTTGACCACATTTGCATATGCATGCCAGCAAAATACATTTTTCTCATATTTAAGGAGTAAATAAGCTTTTACAATGTATGATATGCCAATGACGAGCCGAGGGAAAATGATTGGAAACAAGCCGGCCGACCCTTGATGCATGTCTTAACATCTTTTCCGCTAAGGCCTGCCTTTGCCTCAATATCTATAAAAACATCATCGCATTTTGAATGAGTTGCGGATCTCAATAAGTATAATCAGTAACAAGTTATTTAATATCCGGTAAATAACCGATAACAAGCCATTTAACACCACGTAAGCACATCACTTTCAGTCGCATATATTCACATCGATTCACAATCAGCATATGACTTCCATCTATTTCACAGTTTCAAAATCACATCAGTTCACTTCTCATTCCAACAAATCAGCTATAAACATTTAACATCATTCACATTTATATAATAATGCACGTGCTTAGTCATTTTCTTTGTCCGCTATGGCTCTGTTACGACCAGGAGAAAATTCGTGATCACGATAACAGATTCATACAGAGTCCAGCCGTACCTGAAATTTCATATTTCATACAGAATCCAGCCGTACCTGGAATTCTATATTTCATACAGAGTCCATCCAGTGATGGGTAGACAAGCTGAAAAACAGAATCCTCTTATCTCGTATGAATGCAATTCACATAATCATGTTTATAAATATATACGACTAATACTTTATCAGAAAATAGTGTCTTTTCATATAACAACTGCACGTATCTCATCCGTACGAGTTAGTAAATGCACTTACCAATTGACTGTCCAAAAAATGCCATTATCGTTACCATACCATCTCTAGGTGCAAAATAACCCTTCTCCGATAATTCCCGAAAGTCGTACTGTTGATTCTCTAACATTTCAAATAACTACTATAATCACTCAATTCTTCTGATGGGTTTTACTTGAAAATGCGCTCATGTATAAGCTGTCTATGGTGTGTTTTTGAAGAAGAAGTGCTCCCCGTGTGTAATAATATTGAGAAACAGTTTGATCGTGTATAGTGATTCAATGAAATAAAACTTCTTGATTCACTAATTAAAGGATATGGACAATTAAAAGATAATGATGTGAGGCGGTGGAGATGAAGCAAAATGAGGCGGTGATGAATTACTCAGCAACTCAGCAACACGTGTGATTAATCACATACATCTTAGTGTAACTAATTACTTTGGCCGTGAAAGAATATCAACATATATAGTTATATTATTTTTTAAATGAACGAATTATTTGCACCAGCCTGCTTCTTTCGATTTTTTCAAAGATGATCCAAAAGTCAAAGAAATACACCAAACAAATACTATAATTACGGTTTCCGTTCTTTCATAGGCACTCAATTGGATATAAAACGGTTAAGATTAAAATTACTAACAAGCCGGGCCCAAAACTATATAAATAACGATAACAATTAAAATTCAATTACTGTCACTTAATATCAATTTTTAACATCAAGATATATCACAAATACACCATATCACATTATATAATTTAATTTTTCACAAAAGGACACGTATATAACACATATCAAAATATTAAAATTTGCTTAAAAACATATTTAAACATGCTTATGAGGTGAAAAATGTCAGGGGCGTGACATATTCAATCTCTTTCCTACTTTATTACCATCTCTCCTACTTTATTCACTTTTTTTCTTAAAACTTGTGTCCAATCCGCGAGTAATTGAAACCGGGACGGATGGAGTATTAGCCTTATGAAAGCCCACATATCTCCACACATATTCAAACCGACTCCAACGACGTATAACCTTTTTGCTGATGGACCATTCTATTATGATTGTACCATATACTCCAACATGATACGACGAAAAACTCAAACTCATGTGAACGCATACGGACTCCATTCACCCAATCTCATATTTACTCCCTTCCAAAGTAAATCCTATCAGTAAGAATATTCGCCAAAGCCTAAAACATACGGTAGAGGTGACAATCACGATATAAGTGAATAATAGATTCAGAGTTAATTCCACATGCAACACCATGTTCTTCTGCCACTATATGTCTCCTTTTAAGTTCAGCGTGAGTGGGAATCGTGCAAAACTCTCCACAAGAAATGTACAATTTTTCCTGGTATCATGCATCAACTTCCAATAAAAAATCCAATCTTTAAGCATCACATGAGAACAACTCCCATTCACATATTCAACAGCCTTAAGCTGAGCTTACGGTATAGTGCCCACCTTTTGAGTAATGCCAAGCACAAGCATCCTCCACATTTTTGTGGGCAAGAGGAATTTGGGGATGTTTTGAGACAAATCAAATTAAAGCTATTGAGTCATGCGTAAACGTAAACATATTGTATTCAATAGTAAAGCGCAGAAGTAATAAATGTTTTAAACAATGGTTTTGACCATATAAAGGTTCCCCCACCCCCATCGTACTATGCTACTCACAACTACTTAGTTTCAAACAACGTAGCTGTCGTATGTCGGCCGTAAGGATACATGTCATACCCACGTATACCAATGGAAATACTATGGCACTCAGCAAACCATCACATAAAAAAAAAGATAATAACAAAGAACAATCACGGTTTAAGTCAAAAACTAATTCATCAATATATCAAGATATAAAGAGTAGCACAACAGAGTTTGGCGGTTCGCCTTTACGAAATGATTTAGCTACTCTTACATGAGTAGCAAACACCATAACAATAACAAGAATATAAAAGAAAAGAAAGAGTTTGATTGTTGATGACGGCTGTGTTCGTCGTTCTTCAATGGTGTTGACGGTCAGGGTTTATATATATTAAGGTTTCAGGATGCTTTTCCTTCTCTTGAATCTTGTTACATTTCAAGAGAGATAGGGTTATGATTTTGAGTGACCCAAGGCATTCTTATGTAGTGTAGAGAGGCAGTGAAAATCGTCCCTAACTTTATAAGGAAGGTGGAGGATGACGGGCCAAGAGTTAATGGACTTGGGCGAGCAGAATTTGATGGGCATATGGGTTATTGCGGCTCCATAGAAGGCCTATTGCGGTCCCAAGGGGACCGCACAAGTCGGCTCCCGACTCCCGTATTGCGTTTTCTCTTCTAGACTCTTTTTGGACTTCGAAACTTCGTTATCTTAAAAAGTGGTCCTCTACAATGTTTTAGCAATTCGAATAAGCTTTGCAACGGTAATCTTGTTCCTCAATTTGATTCTTCTAACTCCTCGTACGGCCTGATAAGCGTCTATTAGTATTTCTTCAAATTAATCGTTTTTGCACCGAAAATCGTGCAAATGCTCAAAAAACAATCGCCACCTACAAAATGAGTAATGAACTGGTAGATGGTTATAATATGATGTAAATATTCAATATTGCACCGAAAACAAGGGTCTAAAAGTGTGTTAAATCGCACATTTTAGAGTCACATCAAAATTCCCCTAATAGATTTTGGTGTTGGCTTTTGATCGCTCACCACACATAACATCGTAGACTAATCCACAAAGATATTAAACACGCAATAACATTTTGCAACTTCACAAACATAAACCCTAGGCTAGCACTTCCCTAATTCTACCAACAACCATTGAACGATTAGCTACTCGATCCACTCATGTTCCACTCATCCAACATACAATATGCATATACTCAATCAACGAATAATGAAAAGACAAGCAACAACAATAGAAGGATTGAACCAATTGCCAAATTGTCACGGATTTAGATCAATGGATAAAAAGTTCAATTGAATTACGTATCATGTATTGATCAAGATTCAAACTCCACTCTAATGTGTTTCAATAATCATCCAATAGGTGAAGATCAATTGTTGAATTACAACTAGGGTTTTTGAAAGTGAGAAAGGGGAAAAGTACAGAGATAACGAAGATGAACAGTTACCGAGAATTCAAAAGTTCTTATATGAATCTTATAAATAGGGAGCATATAGATAACGTCTCTAGGCGAGCGCCTGGGACATCCTGGCGATCGCCAGCAAGGGGCAGGCGAATGACTGACCCTTTGTACGCTGCGAGTGCACTTTCTTCCGCATGTTGGTAGCGTACAAGCGTCTAAGCGATCGCTTGGTCTCTTTTAAGCTCAAAAGTTCGACTTTTTGCCATCCTTGACCCGTTTGGCACCTCGTGCACCCCGTGCACCCCGTGCTATCTACTTGAAATGCATAAAATGCATTGTTTTAGCTCCAATTCTTCTGGAAACTATCTAGAACCTGGATAAAAGGTGGAAACACGAGAAACAGAAAAGACTAGACAAAATATATACAAAACACAACTAAAGACAAGCAAAAAGATGATATGAAGAACCAAATGAGGTGTCCTAAATACGCCTCATCACCTGTTAGCAAACAACCAAACCAGTTGCAAGGTGTTCGAGTTAAAGTAAACTTGAAAAAGAAAAAAAAAAGATATTCGATAGGATCCATCAACTATCCCCAGGAGATATATAAATCCAACTTAAGTAGGATTAGTTTGAACTGAAGAGAAAAAAAAAAGGAGTTTTGTACTGGAATGGGAAGTAGACCAACAAAATCATTTGCATACATTGTCCACGGGATTAGTGATATGCCCAAATTAGTATTTTTGAAGAAGCAAAAGTAACTAAAGTAGTTGTTGTAAACAAGCCTTAACTACAAGATCGTTATCGAGGAGTTAACTAAGTAACCTAGCATTTTGAAGTGTAAAACGTAAGAGTTTGCAATAAACGATTGAGTGATTTGTAAGTTTGTGTGAAATAGAATAAATAAACAAAGCAGATAAACAACTAGTGTAGATATGGAGAAATAATGAACACGATAGCAATTCAGAAAAATCGTATACAAGGGTAAACCTGCACTCATACGGTTGTCACAACTATTTGTCCTGAAAAGTGTAAATTCAATTTAACCAAAACATCATTTGAAAATCTTGAACTAGTGAAATCAATCGATTGTCAAACGAATGATTCTTAACCAAAATGTTTAGAAGATTTGAAACTAGTGGATTGAATTTGGAGTTTTTACAAAGATCTTGAGCGAGCTTAGCACGTATGAACGATTATAGGTTGAAACCCTATAATACGATTAATCCTACATCAATACCGTATTCACTACGAGATTAGCTACTCATAATCGAAGCAATAACATACACATTCATTGTCACGATTGAATTAAGCATGAAAGAATAAGATAGATTCATACAAGTAAAAATTCAATCACAAAAGAGATAATTTGCAATAGAATAGATGAATTGATTGATAATCTAACCTTCGAATCCGAATTCGATGTCAACGTATGGAATTACAAACCAATATGAGTGAAATCCAAGGCAAGAGACCAAAACTAGGTTTCGTTCTTGCTTGAAAGTGTAAAAATCGAGAATTGAATGAAAAATATATGTTTAAAGTCTTCTAATAATCGACTAATAAGGTTCAGGAAATACGACCAGTCGCGACCGGTTTGAAAATCAGTCGCGACTGGTCTGCTGTGTAGATAAAGGATGCCTCTGTCAAATCAGTCGCGACCGGTTTTGAAACTAGACGCGACGGATTTGTCAGGTGACTTTTCTTCCTTCCTGTCGAATCGATGACCGCTTTGAAACCGGTCACATCGATTATTGCAGGCTTTTCTCTTCCTCTCTGTCAAATCAGTCATAACCGGTTTAATTTCCAGTCACGACTGAATCAAAATCAGCCAAAAACACCTTTGTCGCTTGGAGTCGGTCTCGGGACCTTCTATTTGGAGTTTTGAGCCTTCGTAGCTCGAATACGACAGCTAGAATGCGTCGTTTTTCTCCGATTTCCACCTAAAAAAGCATAAACCTGTACAACACAACTAAAACACGAAAACACATAAAAACACACAAGAAACACTAAAAATACAAATAAAGACTAACAAAAGACGGCTAAAAACGTACAATGAGACTCTAAATTATCATCTCACCAATTAGATTTACTAAAACCCAATACGTTGCGTTGATTCACAAAATAAAAAAAAAAACATCATAAATGTATGGCACAAATCAGATTTGATATGGATGACTTTGTCGTTAATTAAACAAATTGCATGCAAGTATATTAAATGGAAACAATTGATACTATATAAGATTATATAATATGTGATTTCAATCGGCGTGAGTTCACAAGCATGAGATTGTTTGAATGAAAGCAATCTAACTATTAGATTGTGGTGATACGATACAATGTCCAATCACGTGAGAGATCTTATACATCTAACATACCTAAAGAATACTCATCAAAATGAATTTTTATAGCTACCTGCTACAAAAGATGAACCTGCTCAAGCACACGTCCACTCCCCTGAAGCTTACACTCATTTATCGCTTACCTTTGTATGGACCCGATGGAAAACAAATTAAGCCAAACAACAAATAAATAGTAAAAATTTAAGTGTTTTTAACCTGATTTTTGGGATTTTAGCCGGAGTTAGTGATTGGTGGTGTGTAGACAGGCTAGGGGATTTCCGTAAACACAATTTGCTGGGCTTAATGACTGTTCATCCAGATCCAATGGCCCAATAGTGTAAGTATAAATAAAAGCTGCTATAGCTCTATCGTCTCTCTTTCTCGATTGAGCGAATATATCAAAACCCTAACTCCTCTCAATCCCATTAACCTGAGCGGCTTCACTCTCCATCGAATTAAGGTATGTATGTACTTGTTTTTTGTTTTCTTCTTCTTTTCCTGATATTATTATTGATTGTTATTTTTGCATCAGTGAGTAATGAGTATTATATTTTGATTCGTGACTTGTACTTTCAGTGTGTTCAAATATGTTGTTTCTGTAGCTCTTACAGTGAATTGATTAGTTGAGCTGGTTCTTCATTTTGTAATGTTCAAATTTCTATCTAGATCGGTATTTTTGGTTTCGTGTGTGTTTAATTAATATTTGGAGCGAGTTCTGTTAATAATGAGTTTTTCCTTAACACCAGAAGAACTCAATTCACACCAGTTAGTTGATGTATCAAGTATCAACCACTTGTCTGTGTGGGTGGTGTTTCGTGTGGTTTTCGCTTTTATTTTGGGAATACTGTTTTTTCTAAGAATTTCATCAATATTTGTTTCTGCAGCTCTTTACGGACGCTAGCTGCTTTTTTTTGTTGCGGATAGAGCAGTGGCTTCCTGTAAAAGATGCGGTTAATTACCTACTCCAAGGAGATTCTAGATGGGAAACCGATATATGTATCTTCCAATAGCCTCCCAGTCAAAGCCTTGAATTACGAGCCTGCAGGGCATTCATTTCATGCTACTGCACTTAGGTTGTCTGGCCACTGTGTGGTGGCAGAGCCGGAAGATGATGATAAGAAGGGCGCTACAAAGGAAAAGGACCAAGCCTATGTAGAATCGTCGTTTAATTCGTACAGCAGCAAATCTAAGAAGAAGTCTGGTGAAACAACTGAGCAGGATCATTATGCTCTGCTGGGTTTGGGTCATTTGAGGTATCTTGCTACTGAGGATCAAATAAGAAAGTTCTATCGTGAGACTGCTCTGAGGTATCATCCTGACAAGCAAGCATCTCTCTTGCTTGCGGAGGAGACTGAGGCCGCTAAGCAAGCCAAGAAAGATGAGATAGAGAACCATTTCAAGGCCATACAAGAAGCATATGAGGTCTTAATTGACCCTGTCAGGAGAAGAATATATGATTCGACAGATGAGTTTGACGATGAAGTACCTTATGATTGTGCACCCCAGGATTTCTTCAAGGTTTTTGGACCTGCTTTCTTGAGGAATGGCCGTTGGTCTGTGAACACGCCGGTCCCAACTCTGGGAGATGATACCACTGGGATCAAAGAAGTTGACAGCTTTTATAATTTTTGGTATACCTTTAAGAGCTGGAGGGAGTTTCCTCATGCAGATGAATTTGACATTGAACAGGCCGAGTCTCGTGATCACAAAAGGTGGATGGAAAGGCAAAATGCAAAACTCTCGGAGAAAGCAAGGAAGGAAGAATATGCACGAATACGCACTCTTGTTGATAATGCTTATAAGAAAGATCCTCGAATTGCAAGGAGAAAAGATGAACTGAAAGCTGAGAAACAGAGGAAGAAGGAGGAGAAGCTTATGGCCAAGAGATTGCAGGAGGAAGAAGTGGCTCGGAAAATTGAAGAGGAAAGGCAGAAGAAACTGGAGGAGGATAAAAAAGCTGCAGAAGTTGCTCAAAATCAAAAGAAATTGAAGGAGAAAGAAAAGAAGCTGCTGCGTAAAGAACGGACTCGTCTTCGAACACTCTCAACACCTATTTCTTCTCAGAAAATGATGAATATTACTGATGGTGTTGTGGAGGATCTTTGCTCATCTCTAGATAAAGAACAGCTTAAGAATTTATGTGACAGAATGGAAGGTAAGGAGGGGCTGGAGAGAGCTAAGGTTCTCAAGGACATATTAGAATCAGGTAATGAAACGAAGGATGAGAAAAATGATCAGAAGAGTGTGCAACAGAATGGATCTGTACCGGTAGCTGAAGTTTATTCCAGCAGCACAGAGACGAAGAAGGAGAAACCTTGGAACAAAGAAGAGATTGAGCTTTTGAGAAAGGGAATGCTGAAATTTCCTAAAGGAACTTCAAGAAGGTGGGAAGTGATATCTGAGTATATTGGTACAGGAAGGTCTGTGGAGGAGATTCTTAAGGCTACAAAGACAGTTCTCCTTCAGAAGCCTGACACTGCTAAAGCTTTTGATTCCTTTCTTGAAAGACGAAAGCCTTCCCCGACAATTGCATCGCCTCTTACAACTAGAGACGAAGTGCAAGGAACTAATGGCACTGTAGGTGAGAGCAAAGTTGTTGGCTCAAGCAATCCTACTGAATCATCTAATCAGACTGATAATGACCTGCCGTCTGATAATGGCGTTGTTCCTAATGGGGCTGCCTCGGGTTTGGACCCAGAGTCATGGTCTGCTGTTCAGGAGAGAGCTTTAGTCCAAGCTCTGAAGACCTTCCCCAAGGAAACTACACAGAGATGGGAGCGTGTTGCAACTGCAGTTCCTGGAAAAACTGTGGGCCAGTGTAAGAAGAAATTCGCATTGATGAAGGAGAGTTTTAGGAACAACCCTGTTCCAGAGAAAAGTGGTAATAAACCAGATGATGCTGAGGAATCTAGCCAGACTGAGAAGCACAATAGTTCTCCATCTGAGAGTAGTGCTGTGAAGGTGATTCCTTCAAGTTCTGATGAGGACGCATGGTCTGAGGTTCAGGAGAAAGCATTGATCCAAGCTCTGAAGACATTTCCTAAAGATACCAGTGAACGGTGGGAGCGTGTTGCTGCAGCTGTTGTGGGGAAAGATGTGAACCAGTGTAAGAAAAAATTCTCTTCCCTAAAAGAGAACTTCAGGAACAAGAAAAAATGATCACGTTGTTGCGGTATGTGTTCTGTGATTTCTTGTCCCTCTATGGAAGGTTGTATGCTTTTGCATATACATATTTGCTGTCCCGATCTTGTCATATTGGTGCTAAATATGTTATCCTTGTGGTTGGGGCGCATCTGGAGTTGATTATATTTATGTTCGTTCTATTTACCCTTTATCTTGATATTATTTTTTCTTCTTTCTTCCCTACGGGACGAAATTGATGCTGCTTGATAGCTCGTGTAGCTATTATGCTAATTTTATTTTTATTTTTCTGTGTAAGGCGCGTAATGCCCCTACAGCAATTTTGATTACTGTCTGAGATATGACATGCTTACTTTTTATAAGTAGCTTTGTTCCATTCAACTACATGATTGTTTGCTTTAAATATCGAGTCGTAGGGCTTTAGAGTATATTTCTAGTTGGAAACCAGTGAAACAAAGTAGAGCATCAGCCAAAATACACCAAGAACTACCATGTAGTAGCAGCTTACTTTCAAACAATCTATAAGCTGTTTTGTGTCATTGTTTCTTAAGTTTGCATTTTCATTCCTGAAGGCATCTTCAAGTGGGACTAACTGCATTAGAGCAAACCTAAAATTCACCTGATTTTCTTATTAATGAAATTGGATATCACATTGTGTGTGCACAACATAACATCATGCTATGTGTATCGTACTAATATTATTTGACAAATTGTGAAAAATATAGCTCAGGTTAATTCGTAAACTTGTTGATCATGATGAACTTGACTTGTAAAAATTTAGTAAAACTTAACTCAGATGCCTTTCTTGTTCACAGACTTGACATGAATTTTTTTTTTTAACAAATTGTGAATGCGAAAATAGATTATACCCTGCAATTTAAAGTGTTACAATTTCGTCCAAAACTTGCTTATGTGAAATTCTGTACAGTGAATACATAGAAGTTCAAAAGTAAACTATTGTGATGACACAGCCTCACTTTTCTGATGTAGGAGAGATTTTTACATGATAATGAAAATGCCATCTATCTATTATTAATTGAGATCATTACATTTTCATACCCGATATTAACTAATTAATTAACTTTCCTTGTAACAAAGGAAGCATGCTCCAACCTAGTTCTTAGTAGACGTTTTGAAATGTGATTATCCCAACATCTAGCACGTCAATAATGGGGAGCCAGATTTCCGAGAGTTGGGGGTTAGAGTTACATACTAGTAGATTGAATCTAGAGTATGAAATGATGTTATCTAGTTGGAAAACATCCCGGATTGAACCTTCTACGGGTAAGGCACAAAGTTTTAAGAGAATATTGAGTAAAATAAGAGAGATGGTTATAAAGTATGAAAAATAGTGAATAAAGAATGGTAGATAAATTAATTAAGTAGGAAAGAAGACCATGAATAGGTAGGTGAGATATTTTAATATTTATGTTGTCAACAAAATTTTTTACAATATTAACAACATATATTAACAACATAGATGTTTTAATTGATAAAAAACATAGTCTGTTTTTAAATAATTTATCTAAAGACTATCTTTTAAAAACTTACTCAAGTTTCCAAACAACAACATGAATAAGTAGACAAAAAGTTAATGTACTGTCGTAATCGTATAGAGGTACACCTGCGGAAAAGTATTCTTGTAAGACGGTAGAATAAGACAAATTGAGGACACTGTACTATTTCTAAGAGTGAAAAACATAGGCTTCAAAAATGAGATATTATCCAAGGATATTGTTAGTCTAAGTTTAGTTTTTTTATAAATATCTGTAGACACAAAAAGTCATACCCCTAGTACTTAGGTTGTTTTTAGCAAGGACACTGCAAAAGCTTATTGACTGATAGTTTAGTAACTTGTATAAGTTAGGTTTTCAAAAGCATGTAATTTTAATTTTTTAAGACATGCCAAATACCTACTGCTGAGACGTTGCAACCAAACTACAAGTTATTGAAGACTTAGACTGGTTATATAAGAAGAATTTTTCTCAGCAGTAAAGTGAAAATCTAAATGATAGAGTATGTTATCTAAGTTACTCATTGGAGATATTATGAGAAAAAGACAAGGTAGTATATTTTGCTTGAAGACAAAATAGTATAGCTGCCAAAAATCAAGATCATTGCATAAATATAAGATAAGCTTCCCGTACCTACAATAGTACAACTTAGCTCAAATTTTATGAAATTGTTAGTTCAAGTTTAAATTTTGATGAGCAGATACATGACATCTTTTGTCTCAGCAAGTTAGTAGTACTCTTAGTCCTTAAGAAACTTTTTAGTTTAAAAGAGAATCTACTTGACTGATAGTTAGTGACTTGCATAAGTGTTGGGGTTTTCAACAAGAGTATGTAATTTTATTTTTGATCAACCTGTCGAAGACCTGCCACTTTACTGCGACCAGAAAATGCTAAGAAGACAAGTCACTGAAGACTTAGTATATAACTGAATTAGGTATCTAATATATAGAAGAAATTTTCATCAAGTGTTACCTCAGCAGTTACTTGGTCAAGTGAAAATCTGTAAGACATAGTGGGTTGAGCAAACTACCTACCGAAAATTGTTATCTGCTGAATATAGTCTCTCAAAAGACAAAAACCGTCACTTAGTTTTTCAAGACAACTAAGTAATAAATCCGTTACAAAGGAGTTTTGAAAATTACTTTGGTAAAACTAAAAGACAAAGCCATAAAAAACTCCTGCTAAAGATAAAGACAAACACCAAGTACATTTGAAAGTGACATTTCAGCAACTTGTTTGAATTTGTATCCAACATATTCAAATCACAACGGGATTGATTTGCACTATAAATAGAAACACTTAGTAGCTGAAAACACACACCACACCGAACAGAACACACAATGAGCTTACATTGCGATCAAGCTTTGTCCATCAATCTAAGTCTCTAAAACTCCTATAAGACTCAAACTTTGCGAAGGCACCAATCGCACAATAGCGACGAATTAGGTCATCCGTCACTATTGATTTGATTAAAAGAAATTGAAAAATAAAAAAGAAAAAATAACCCAACCCCCCCCCCCCCCTAACTAGCAATGGGCAAATTGTTTCATTCCTAATATTCTTCGTCACCTTTGTATTTCGTCGCTGATTTAGCGACGGATACTCTTCCCGTCCCCGTAATTTAGCAACTAAATATTTTAACGACGGTTTACATATCTGTTAATCTGTCGACGAGTTTTATAATGACGGTAATTTTTTACTTAGCGATAGATTTTTCCGTCACAGTTTGGCGGGATTTTTGTAGTGCCTTTCTTCATCTGATGTTTCCTCTCGTATGCTTTCCTTCCTTCCTCTTCTTCACTTTACAAAATATATGTATCCCAAGGTATTCATGTTGTTCCATCTATTCAACAGAACCTTACAAAATGTTAGTTGATTCCTAAGTTACCCGGACTGGCCAGAATGGCTGCCGGACCGGTGCCGACACGGTACGACACCGGTGTCGGTATGAAATCCGACTGGGATCCGGTCAATGTCCTTCGGACACGTTGACTGAGCCGCGGCCTAGGTTTTGGTATATGGAAGAAGGTGAATTAAGAAAAGTTTGAAAGGAAAGAGGAGAAGAGTATGAAATCTGAAAAAGTAGAAAGAAATAGGAAGAAGATGACGGCTGGTAGATTTAGGAGTATGACTTTAGGGTTTTCATTAGGGTTATTTTCATTTGGGCTAATGGGTTTACTATTACATTTTCATTTGGACTTTTGTGCTGCTCATGTGTATATAACCATTGTAACAAGGAGGGGAATTTAATGTAACTTTAATACATTTTAGATCCCTATGTTGTTATAATTACATATAGCTTGAAAATGACAATAACTCTTGGAAATTATTACTACTATTTTTCTTGATTAGTGATAATATTATTCCATATAAGTATTGATATCCGTACCAACGTACCCGTGTTTGAATATGGGACGTGTCCCCGTATCCTAACTTTTAGAAATATAAGCACCCGACACTTAGATATGAACCCGTATCCGATACCCATACCCGGGTCCAGGTAACTTAGGTTGATTCAGGCTTCTCTGACATGTTGCTAATATAATGTAGTTTAACCGGAACCACTTTTCAAAATCCTTCCCAGTTAGCTTGATCACCTATACTTGAGCTGTACACAAAAAGAAATGCCTTTTTTCCGGAACCATAAACCTGTAGTGTGCATGAAACTTGAGTGAGTCCAGTGCCTATCAGTGCCAGGAAGGGGATGTACCTCCCTAAAACAAGAAACCAGACTATAAAAACTAAAACTCTTTTGCCAATGATTCATGCCAAGATATCTTTTGTATATCGAGAAGACAATATGGTAGCAGATCGTCTAGCAAAAGAGGCCAGTGTAAGAACATTTGGAAGAAATGCCCAAGAAGGCACATTTTGTAATAATTTAGCTTGTTTTAATTTGATTTGGGATACTTGCCCTATGTGGCTATCGGATGCAATAGCTAAAGACTCTTGTAGTACTATTAGACTTATCTAATATAAATGCATTTCCCCCTTTTCAAAAAAAAACCCCTCTTGCCAGGACATGAATGCAGGTGAAAGAAAATAGATAGGAACAGACTTCTAAACTGTTCCATACCTACATGCAGCATAAATGCTCAACCCTCCCCTATAAACAAAAAATCTGCTCAACAACAAAGCTCTTGTACTTATATTTTCCAACTTAATCACAATCCAGTTGAGATATAACAAGCCAAGCTCCATTCTCATACTAGGGTTTGGAGCTAATCGCTGGATCCTCTTCAGCTTCACAACATCAGAACTAGACTATTGTTTGGAGCGTCAGAATTCCAAACAAGGTTAAACACTTCCTTTGGAGCGCCTTGCATAATGCTAACCTTGTTTGCATTGCTAAAACAAGAAAGGCAGTTGTACCCTTATTTATAATTGGTGTGAAAACTAACCTTGTTTGCATTCAGCTCTATTTTTTCTTAGGATTTCACAATTGGGGTTTACTATATACATAGTTGGACATTTTGTGTATCGAATATAATGATGCTAGGAGAGGCTTTCGTCCATATATGTCAATTTTCGATATCTTTGAATCAACGGATCTTGATTTCAAATTCCCAGTATTCTATAGAATCAACAAGAATTTGAATTATAGTTCTTGTCCACGCACTAACGCACGCTGCATATTATGGTTCCGATTTGCCTTTAGTTAACAAAAAATTAAAATGGGTGTTGTAGCCAAGTGAAAAGGTTCGTTAACATTTTCCTGTTGTAGGTTTAAACCTCATACCCATAGGTGCCTTCACTTTTTGCCGGGTCTAAATTTATAGCATGCTCATCCATTTTATTTGACAACTTCACAAATACATATCTATAAGACCGAGCTACGGATAAATGATGTTATTATTTGTTGGGTATTGAATAACTTCCTCTTTTTATAATGTATGAAGTTTTGTGGGACAGCTAAAAATAGCAGTATGAAGTTCTGTGGGACGGAAGAAGTATATTTCATAAAACTCACTTCTTAGGCAAAGAGCAGATACAAGTGAGCAGACTGAAGTCGGTTGTGTTTGTTAAAATGTCCGACTTTTCTAACACTGCATGTCAAGTTTTACCAGGTGTTACCATGACATGAGAGAGACCTTTGGGGTATGGCAGAAACCTTTGGGCTGAAAATTGCATCAGGGCTGTGTGATAAAATCAAGGATTTCTTTTGGAAAAAAAAAATCAAGGATTTCTTTCGAATGATTGAACAGGTTTGCAAATGTTCGTCTCCATTTGTTAAAATGCAGTCAGGTTTGGCAGCATGATGCCTTAGAATGTGAGATGAGTCAGAAATGGCAGACGTACTCCTCAAATTGAATATTACGATTGAGCAGGCTAACAATCTGACTATGTTCATAACTGTAATGATCGAAAGCGTCATAGCATTCTGCTCGGAATTCTATACAAAGACGGTAATGCAACTACAAATTGAACAATTGCTCCCTACAGAAGACAGCAGCCTGTAATATGAACCTGATTTTTTATGAAAACAACTGTTCTTTTGGTTTTTCCAAGAAATGCAAAATGCGGAGACAGATTTTGCTATCATGCTATATAATAAAGAGTGGTGCCGAGAAATTTGTAATAACAAAAATTACTTCAACTGGACATCATTACTTGATCTATTGCTTGCAAGGCTTGCTTGGCAAAATATCTAACATCAACATCGGGGTCTTCGCTCAGTTCAACCAAGCATGGGCGGATGGTGTTCTCCACAACCTATACAGTTGATCAAGTTAAAAAAGCAGTTCAAGATCAATAAATTTTACAAGTACTATTCACTAAATAGGACGAAAACATGCAATGTAAAGAGCACACCACCATGCTAGTGCTGTTAAAGAGTTATTCTTCTTTGGAATAGCTACAGGCTAAAGTCATACCCAACTTCATTTGCGGAAATTATAAATTCCAAAACACACAATTACCAAGCCGTATGTACATATTTGTATGGATAGTATCAATACAGTTCAATACAATGTATCCATGCTTCCAAGGAGGGTGCAGTAACAAAACAGTTAAGCAACATACTAATATGTGATATACTGATATGCCCACCAGAACAGAAATAGCCATAAATACATCAGTCAGGCAGAGAAGGAATAAATGCCAGGAAAATATTGACTCACCGGTGGATCAACTACAGGAATAAGGGATTCCAACACCTTTGCCACATTAAATTTCACATTTGCGACCCTGTAGTGGAATACAATTAGACGAGGAACATACACAAGATTAGTTAGATTGAAGCATTTGAACTTGCAATTTCACCTGTCTTTTGATGCATTAACAATCAGTGGAAGAAGTTCAGAGCACGTAATCTCCGAGCCCAGTACTGGAGCAAGAAGGCATATTGCACTAAGGATGGTCATTCTATATAGATAATGAGGATCACTCATCATTTCCAATACCTGCCAATATATTTTTAAAACAAAGAACAGCGTGATTAGAAATCTGGAACATAATTTTCCCACTGCATATGAATGGAATCATATGAACATAGATTCATGAAGAAAGTGGAAATGAGTATGTTCAAGAAAGTTCAAATAAGTCTCTTGCTACTAATTATTTATGTTGATGGCTCATAAATGGTTAAATGAAAAATCCTCCCCAAAGCTACTGCTTTGCTATATATCATCCTCCATTCTTAACCAGTCGGTAGCGTCCGTGTTTGCAAAGCTAAATAAAATTTCAGATTCAATTATCTAACAAACCTGCGGAATAATGTGCTGCATTGCCCATTCAGGACCAAATTCTTCTGCAAGGCGCTTCACATTGTTGGCAGCTGCTTCGCGTATGGAATACACCTGACATAATAATTGAATAATTACTGAACCTCATTGACAAATACTAGTATATTACTGAAGGGAGAATGAGAATACACTAAAATAATCTATATGCCAGTTCAACGATGAAAACAGAGAGTAAAAACAATTCAGCAGTAAGCTTAAATAACAAGTTTCCAGGCCCCAACCCAAAAGAAACTAGGCTCAGAGCTCTATCAACACACTTCTAAAAAGCTAGCCCATTTACAAATGGTTGATTATCTAATGAAACTTATGTAACCCCTGAGAGTCAGTTTTACTAATGCAGGATGCAAGAGTCAACTACCTTGATGGAAAATGGTTTCTTTGGTGCATATTAATGAAATTACAAATGACTTTTGTTTAAGGTTTGATCAACCTCGAAAAATAATTAACCATTTGATGTTTCAAGAATATGTGTTTGAATATACTGTGAATGATGAAATTAAAAGGGCATCAGGAAAGTGCATGGTAGGCATCAAATCAAGTGTAGCTTAAGGTGAATGGTACTTATCCTTGGCCAAGAGACTAAACCAACCATGTCTGGTCAAATTCTGATCCAATACAAGGATCAAAGGCCTCAGAAACTTCTATTATAGATGCCGAGGTATCCGTGATTATAACAATCAATCTCTAATGTCAAAGAGCAGCAAACCTTCATTTTTTCCCCTTTTATGTGTAAATGAAACCTATTTATAGCAAGATTATAGACAGTTATATGTTCTAATCAAAACCCAGTAAGCGAAAAAGACGTCAGACACCTAACATCATGTTACACAAAGAGAAACAGATTGCAGACATACCTTATCTTTTAACCATTGCATACACAGAGCACCGAGTTTGTCATCAAAAAATCGAACCCCCAATTGACTTGCTAACAATGGTATGTATTCTATTATTGCAAGTCTGACTCTCCAATGTTTATCCTCAGCGAGCTCAACAATAGCAGGCAGCAAGGACTGGGATAGCAGATCAATCCCAATTACCTACATTGACATTGCCCTTTAGTTAAGGGAAAAAAAGAGAAGGGAATAGGATTCGAGAGAAAAGACCGCTAACCAATGAAAATGTTATATTCTACAAGTACATGGTGTGGTAAAAATGAAGCATTAAGCATTACCTGGTTCACTTGATCAAGTTTGCTGATAATACTCAAACGGACATCAGGGAACTCATCCTTCAGGAGAGACAAAAATATTGGCAAAAGCTGTTCAATGGTTGTATCCTGAAATAACCAGCATTTGATTGGAAAGATCATTATCAGTATCACTCATTAAATCACAAGTCACAACCATGAAAAAGTGCTAGACCATCTACAATACATCAAGGTAGAGAAATAAAGTTAAATCTAACAAGAAAAATCTTTGAGATGATATTTAGACAAAAAAATTCAGGGAAAGGTCGCTAAATCCATATGCAGGATGATATTTAGAAAGAAAAAAACGACGAGAATTTAACAAGAAAAATCTTTGAGATTGAGATGGCTTCAGATTAATAGGATCAAAACTGGTAGGGGAAAATTTTGGGGCATCATGAAATGCTAAAACTAATCAATACCCACATGACACATGTAGATCCATTTCGAATATGTATCAAGAGCTTGTACATTACCTTTCCTAGCACAGGTGCCATTCCCATTATAACTGAAGCTAGAGCAGCTCTCACATGTTGGGAAGAATCACTTGCGAGTTCCTAAAATAGATAATAACACAATATTGAAAGTGTTTCTCAGTGCCACCAAGAATGAGAGGAATATAAGATCCAGCCTCAATAGAATAAAACACACAGAGGTAGAGCATCTTCATGTTTACACTCATAAGTGACTTGTATAATTGTGTGAAGTAGATGCCTGGCAGCGTACACAAGGAGGCAGCGTACCTTCACAGTCGGAAGGATATGCTGAACTGCAAGCTCAGGATTCAAAATTTGACAAAACTCGGTCACCTTCCCGGCAGCAGCTATACGTACTTCAGCCTCATTATCTCGAAGTAGCCGAACGTATGCAGGTAACAAGTCCGTTCTGAAACCAACAAAAGGTAATATTAGTGCATGCATTCAACCAGTTGAATAAATAGTAGCCAAATGCATGCAGGTAACAAGTCCATTCTGAAGCCAATGAAAGGAATATTAATTCATGCATTCAACCAGTGAATAAATGGTTCTCTAGGAGTGAACTTATGTAGGTAAGAACTGAACGTGATAATTGATAACAAACAAAAAATTTGGTCTCAAAATTATGTGTTGATATCAACTGCCTTTCCAAATAACTTCTTGCCATCATATGGTGAGGAAGGGCATAATTACAGGACATAGTTTCACAATGTGAGTACCTAATTGTATTCTATAGTTAACCAATTATCCAAGGTCAGTGAACAACTAGCCTACAATGACATGGCTCTAATGCATCAGAATTCATTCCCACAAATACTCCCTCAGTCACATTTAAAAAGTACCGTATGAGTTTGCGTGCCGAACTTTGACAGTGAATTACTAATATACCATGTCGGTAAAAAACAAATATAAATTATACTATGAAAATATGTTTCATGATCTTCCCTGACATAATCGTTTTAAACTTTTTACTAGTACAGTTTAGGAGTAATACGTGGTCGAAGTTTGCAAGCAAATTCATACGTATCTTTTAAGCAGGCGGAGGGAGTGTACTTTATTCTTCTATCTCGATAAACATATGCCAGAACTTAATATCAATTAGTAATTCACAATCACTTGGAACCGTAATAAGATATTTAGAAATCAACATTCAGCACCTGGTAGACTCTGGTCCAACTGCTTTACAAAGCTCATGCAGCTGGTCGGCAACCATATAGCGAACGCGCCAAGATTTATCCTGTTTAAACAGGTAAGATGCAGTGAGTTTGTTAGAAAGATTGGTAAGGACCCCAAATGGTCACAGCAACTAACTTTAAGTTAGGGGTCTTCATTTATCAAAAAAGATTATCTTAATTTTAAAAAAGTACCAACTACTGCCAATTAAATAACTGTTGTCAGTTGTCACGGTGAAAGTTGATTGCACCATTTCAATGTATGAGTTACGCGTGTTAAGAGAATGAAAACCGCAACAGTATACGCAATGATGATTTTTATGCTTTGTTAATTACGACAAAACTACCAAACAAGTTGATCTTTTTAGTCGAGGGCAAATATCATAGTAGTATTACAAATACCAGGCAGCGATCCATGTTATGTTTATTGTTTAAGATCAACATATTTAATTAAAGCAGACTATGAACAAAAAATCAACTATAGAAAAACAGAGTATCATATCATGCAGTGTCAAAAATCTGTACTTACAAGAATGATTCATATAGGAAAGGATGATTAAACGTCGAGCGATTTTTTTTTTTCAAATATATCAAAGTCTCACCACAAAGAAACTGCACCTGGTGCAGATAAGGAGACAACTAGTTCCCCTTATACTATAATACTAATATTATCATGCCATGACTGCCAAGGATTAATATTCTCCTAACCAAAAATCTTGTAGCGGAACTTGGACTGCATACTTAGGGGGTGTTTGCAAGAGCTTATAAGTTGGCATCTTGCAGCTTAATTTAAGGGGAAGCTTGCATTCATGATTTTGAGTGTTTGCAACAGCTTATTTTAAGAGAAGCTGGCTTGGACCTCCTTAAGCATCTTCTAAGTTGGTTTTACCCAAGAAGTAGAGTTTGCATACACTTATACTGCAACTTCTTTAGTTTTTTAGCAGTTTTTGCAAACACCCAGAAAATTCTCTAAATGCCAATATTTCCAACTACTTAAATTAAGCTCCTCAAAATTAGTTGAAGCTGTTGCAAACACACCCAAATTTTATTTTCATTTATGAGTTTAAATAATAAAAAAAAAGGAACTCAAGATGATCAACGCAAGGTTCCCCTTGTCTCTTCTTAAAATCCACCCAGACAACCAATAAATTATATTCAGTTGACAGCTCAAAACTTAAAAAATGAAGCGACTTATAATAAAAAATAAGCAAAAACAATATCATAATACTAATTACAGTGTAAGAGAATGTAACCTGTGAGAACCCAACTATGATGGGAAGAATTTGAGAAGCACAATCTTCTGGCTCCAACAGTTTGCCTAGGGATGCAGAAACCTCAACAGCCAATAACCGCACCGAATCCTGATCTGAACCAGAAATTTTTCCCACATTAACTTCATCAGTGATTAAATAGGCAGAATGCACATAAACGATGCAGAACAAAGGCCCAGTATTATAAGTGAGAAAATATATATCATCGAAAGACTAGCTGCAAATAAATCATAAAGAGTAGCAGATCTCCGTTCGAACTATTTAAACTCCACTTCATCCTTAAAATAGTGAACCCAACTTGGATGCATATAGCATAGGACCAAGGGAACCGGAACAAGGCTTGAGACCAATAAGAAGTAAAAAAAAAAACTGCATGTTCTCGGTTAAACTAAATAATAATGATATATAGAAATGGTGACATTATTATGAAAATCTTAAGTTATGACATTATTAAGAAGAGACAAGGGGAACTTTGCCTTGATCATCTTAAGTTCAGGAATAAAATCCCCTTGTTATATCATAAAACAGCATCAGGATGCTCAAGTGTAATGGTGACATTATTGAGAAAATCTGTCCTCTAAACTGTGCAATATTGTAAACGAAGTATAAGAAAAAGAAAAAGAAAAAAAAATGAAGCTTTTATTCCTTTGCCATTAAAGTTAGAATCAGATACATGGGGTCCTCCCCATGTTCATGATTGACAAGTCAATGCGCTAATAGAATGGTCAAGTTGATGCAAACGATGACTCAAGATGTGAGAGAAGAGATATCACAATTTCATTATAAGAAAATATGTCCATCTTTACATAAATTAGAGCTTGTCATATGGAGGTTTTATGCAATGTAACCACAAATAAATTGAACACCAATTTTTACATGTATTCTTCCATCATAGGTGAAAGAAATAAAATCATCAACATTTCAGGAATAACATATACAGAAAATTTTAACGAATAGTTGGTTCAGTTTGGTTTAGTAGAAGTAGACATCAAGTCTTATAAAGAAAACGTATTATCTAAATATCAGAAAAACAATGACTAATAATTGGGTGGTGTGGTGCAACCGGGCAAGTGTACACTAGTGTACATAAGATGTTCCTTCTAATGTTTAGAGAAAACAAGTTTTTCATTAGAATTTTGCATAAATATTAACAATTAATCTTTTCTTCCGAGGAACATCACAAAAAGCACATCGTAACAGATCGCATTCAGTTTAGATAAACAATTTAAAATAATTAAAATAACAATTGTTATTATTATTATTATTATTATTATTATTATTATTATTATTATCCTTTCATTTCAATTTTATCTTGTCATATTTCCATTTTTGTCCGTCCCATAATTATCTTCTCCAATAACAAGATCTAATTCATTATTCCCCCCGCCCCAAAAAAAAGTTATTCATTCTCACAAACTTCAACACCAACTTACAACTTTTATTTATTTTTCTCATGATTTAGTCACTCATCAATTGTAGTGCCCAAAAAGAACAGAAATAAGTTCAGGACGGATGGAGTAACATTGTTATCCTTCACTGAGGACATTACAACATATACATATATATATATACATATATATATATATATATATATATGTATATATATATGTATATATATGTATATAGATATATACATATATACATATACATATATATGTATATATATGTATATAGATATATATGTATATATATATATACATATATATGTATATGTATATATGTATATATATATATACATATATATACATATATATATACATACATATATATATACATATATACATATATATATATATATATGTATACATACATATATATATACACACACACACACACACATATATATATGAAGGAAAAAGGAAACAGTTAACCACCCAACATACCATCCTGAGTATGCTTTTTAAACATTGACATGATATCTGTCTTCAGCTGAGACTGTTCAGCAGTAGCAGCAAACTTCCCTAGATTTGCTGCGGCTCCTCTCCTCACCATAGGCATGTCATCGTCACAAAGTTGGTCATATTTGGCTCGGAGCTCAGCTTTTATGTTTTCGGGGGCGCTAGGGTAAGCAATGTGAAACAATGCACAGGAAGAAACTCGAGCAGTGAACCACTCTCCCTCGGCAAGTCTCTATACATTGAGAAAGCCAAAAAAAATATTAAAAAAGAAGAATGAAATAAATGGTGAAAATAAAACTAATGTAACATATAAAACAAGTTGGAAGATTCAAGCCAACTATAAACAAACAATTCAATAAATACAAAAAGAGCTATGAGTATAAAAGAACAAAAGACGAAGATAAGTATCACAGTAGACAACATGTGATAGAGGGTCTTACAGTTAAATAACACCTTAAATATTAGGAATAACCACACACCCAAGTGTTTGGGCATTCCCTTAATTTGCATCATCAAACCGTTAGACCGGCTAACACAAGTTATTTTCATAATAATAATAATACTAACTTGTGTTAGATGGTCAAAATGTTGCATCTTACACTTTAAACGTATCAACACCACTACCCACGCAAGTGCTGGCATATTCCCCTAATTTTCAGTTCCACCTTGTATATTAGGAAGAACTACACCCCATCCGTCTAGCATAAGTCCTCTACAATATTATAACGGCAAAGTGATATTTTCTTAAAGTGCAGAGATTCTAGTCTAAACCCTTTTCATAGGTCAAAACTGAATGACTGTACTCAGAAAGGCATACAGAAACAGCACAAGCAAATCAAATAGATATGAACCACGTCTAAAGATGATTAATAGTGTACTTTATAAGGAACATACCAAAACAGTAATCTAAATGAGTCAAGTAGGAGTAGTAAACTACTCATAAGAACAATAACTTATTTCATGAAACATTTAAAAAATTTGCCCAATAGCATCACAAATTTACCTTGATGAAATTCTAATCAGAGCTCTTAAAAATGTACTTTATAATGAACATAACAGAACAGTAAGCTAACTGATATAATGGAAACATTCACTGAAACACCATAGCAAGTCTACCTTAATAATGTAGTACTTTATAATGAACATAACAACACAGTAATCTAACTGATTTAATGGAAACATTCACTGAAACACCATAACAAGTCTACCTTAACGAGCGGAACAAACGATTCGACCAAATCGACTTCCCTCATCCGGGATCCAATCTTACAAAGCGATTCAACAGCCATGGTCCTAACGTTAGTCTCCTCAACGGCGCAAAGCGCTTCGAGAGGTTCAAGCAAAACATTGGCGTGCTCCACACCGCCAACAAATGGGATAAAATCCCCCAATACTTGAGCCATTACAAGTAGAACATCATCGTCGTCGTCACTGTTCTCGCGCAGGAAGGGAATCAGCTCGTTTCGAGTCCTTTCAGGGCCAAGTGCACCAGCGATCGTAGAGAGACGACGAATCGAGTTGATCCTTAGCTTGATGTCTTCGTTCTTCAGCTCGTCGATGAGAACAGAAATCGGATACAGTGGTTCGCCCGTCGTCGCCATAGATAGATCGAAAACCTAGAACCGCCGATTGATTTTATCGCAGAAATCAATGTAATCTGATACAGGGATTCAAAATCTTTAAGGCTTGTGATCCAAACCCCAGAGTAAATTTCAGAAATGCTTCAATTTTGGTCCTCTAACTCAATGTCCTCTTCGATTTTGGTCCTATAAAATGCCAAATTTTCATATTTAGTCCTAAAACCGTCGTTCGTATTTATACGCCAACAACCTAATACATTCAATTAAGTCCCTAAAACTTTTCAAAGTTATCAATTAGGTCCAAATTAATTTCTAAAAATTGCAATACAGTCCTTAGTGACATCTAGGACATTGACTTTATAAAAAACTTAATTAGGTCCTTACAACTTCAAACAAATTTCCAAAATTTTAAAAGGGTAAAAAGTTTGTAAAATTATAATTTTAACATATTATTTTTTTAAAATAAATTTATAAACTTAATAAAAAAATTAAAAATTTATATTTCCCAATTTAATTACTCTCAATCTTTATATATATTATGAATTACTAGAATTCGTGTAACACGCTACGCGCGTTATATTGCACTCTTTTTCAATGTTTCGTTTCTTTATCCAACATTTTAGAATTTGTAATTTTGTCGCTGAATTGTACTCCAGTACATTACTTTAATTGTAATATTTTTGAGCTAATGCACCTGTGATTTATATCAATTTGCTTCAAATATCAAGGGGAGTGAACTTTAAAAAATGCAGGATGAAGTATAAAAAAGATAGATAGACAGATAGATATATAGTATTACAGTATTATATTTTTGCCGTTTACCCTTTTCTAATGTTATCTTTTATTTGCAAACATGATAATGCTCTCCGTTGCAAAGAACAATCTGATTTTAGCTCATTACCTGAAATCACACCTTGCTTAATCCTAGTAAATCAAACTTAGTCATCTCATTATACATTTGGAGGCTTGGAGCTAAAAAATGGAAGAATAGTAACCAGTGTGCATCAAAAGTAGACGCCTTTTAATTCTCATTTGTGGAGACAAATGAAGCATACAACCTCCCAAACATATCATGAGCATACAATTAAGGACCTAAATGAGGACAAAGTGAACCATGAACCTGCACAAAATGTATTACAGAGAAGGACTGAGAAACTAACAAAAAAAGATATACATGTAATTTCAAGAGTAAAATACAGGTAATTCTCGATCTCAGTCTCAACTCGGCCTCATGTCTCATGGAGCACCATAAAGCTTGGAGTCCAAATGACGTCTATGAAATGTCCACGCGCCAAACACGTTTGTTACTTTGTTTATCTTAAAACACATAAGAAGCATTACTTTCGCATTCTGCAGTATTTTGAAGGAACTATGTGAGCAAAAGTTTCAAAATCATTAGGGAGTAATGTATGATATATTTCACATGTTACATTTTGCACTACAACGAATCTAAGTAGCTGCTCTGGTCAACTTGGGGCTGTCTTTATCCATCATAGACAGTGGCAGTTTTAGTTTTCGTAGTCCTAATTGGAGCCAAGCGAATTGTTTTTCGAATGTTCTTAGGTATCGAACGTGAAATGTCTTTTAATAAAAATGTTTTCAGCAACCAATTTTTATTTCAGTTCCACAAGATCAAGCTCAAGTGGCACGACTCACGAGCAATCATATGTGAATGTTTCCAACATACAATAGCTGATAAATACCCACAAAATAAAAAATGTTCCCGACTGGCTCGTGCTTCTTCTCTAGATGAACCGAAAACTGAATTTCTATTGGATAGAATCTCCAACTATCCCAAATCCAGATCAACTAATAGAATGCATAGTTTTGCAGAGAAGACATAATCTTACAAAAAAAGGGCAACAACCTTTGGCTGAAAGAAAACAAATAGGAGTATATATAATAGATAAGAGAGAACGAAAATAAATACTCCAACAAATAAGAAAGCAAATTACCATTTCAATGGGGTTAGGGTCCAACAAATAAGATAGCAAATTACCATTTCAATGGAGTTAGAGTCCAACAGCTTCGCGACCTCGAGTGTCGGAGACAGAGGTTGTAATTTGATGACAATCCGACGAGCATGTGAGAGAACAGAGGTCGGAATAATATCATGCTACTTCCGGAATCGACCAAGGAGTTCCCCTTGCGCCACACCGTCTTCAATTAACAAGGAATCGTCGATATTTGTAGAGAGAGTTAGAGAGCATAAGAATATATATAAGGTCTGTGATGAAGAAGCAAGGAAAGTGAAAGTGATATTGGTTTTTTTGAGCGAATTAGAAGGATGAGAGTGGGATAAATCTGTGATGAAGAAGCGAGGAAAGTGAGAGACAAATCTGGAGTTGACACGAGTGCAATCGTAGAGGAAGAGAGACAATCCTAAGCTATTGTGTCGCTCAGTTGTTAGTAATATACTACTTTTAATTATTATCATTTTATTTTTTATTTTTTTTATTTTCCTCCATTGAAGCTCCATGGAATGAGCTTCCTGCCATGGAAGCACCGACAGGAAGCTCCCGTTCCCAGCTTCCCGCCAGATCCGGAGCTTCCCGCCAGATCCGAAGCTTCCACGGGAATCTCCGGTCCCGTGGAAGCTCCGGCCATGGCAGGAAGCTCAAGAGGAAGAGCTTCCATGGAAGTTTGCAAAAAAAAAAAAAAAAAAAAAATTGTAAAAAAGAAAATATTAAATTTGTTAATATTGTTTTTTATTTTAATCTTTATACTTCAATTTAGGGTTTATCCAATTTGGGGATATATGCTATCACAATCGATTATCCGACCTAAACATAAGACATAAATTGATGATTCTTGTTTGTAATTCTCTGTTCGTTGTTTACTTCATCAGTTCGTTAGTTCAATTCGGCTAATTCTTCAGTTCGTTAGTTCAATTCGGCTAATTCTTCAGTTCGTTAGTTCAATTCGTCTAAATCCTTCAGTTCGCCAAGGACAAAAAAGATCCCCAAATTTTGACCTAATTTTTGCCGATTTATACGGTTTTAGGACCAAATACGCAAATTTGGCATTTCGTAGGACCGTATTCGAAGAGGACCTTGACTTAGAGAAGACCAAAAGTGCAATTCTCCCGAGTGATTTATTATTCATTTTTTTGAAAAAAAATACTATCAATTCCCAGACTATATCAAACTCGAAAAAGGGTACGTCATGTGACCCTCTATCTTCTATCTATGTTGTAGAGTCCGGAAAGTCTTACACAACAAAAAATATGGAGATAGCTAACTTTAGTACTGTCGCATTGTACTAACGTTAGTACTAGATCTAAACCATTGGATCAACTCTAGTTTTAATCTCAACCCTACAAATATTAGGCGTCGCACAGTCGCATAATAAGGTCGCACTACGTTGCATAATATTTAAAAATATTATTAAGTTGAATTACTCGCACATCCATTATATTTTGAACTTAACAAAATATACCGAAAAATTATCTCAAATCAACCCTCTTTTAATAAAAAATTCACAATAACATCAATTTCTATTTTTAAAAAAAATTAACTTTTTTTACCGGAGCTCCAGTCGGCTGCTAGATCTCGAACCATAGCGATGGCAGCCATGGAAGCTTCGAGCTCCTTCCATGGCAGCTTTAAGCTCGCGAAGCTCGAAAATTTCAGCGAAGTAGGTCAAGAAATTGGTTCGTCGGAGCTCTGGTGACCGTGGCGATGATTTGGTGGTGGTGATAATTTATGAAGGTGAAGAGAAGATTGTGGTGATTTTTTGTGAAGAAGTAGAAATTTAGGATTTGGAACGTAAAGATAATATGTAGAAGGATGAGTTTTGTAATTTATGTAATTTATATTGTTAAAATTGTCAAAATTATTAAATTAGTTTATAAATTAATTTTTAATTGTTTGATTGTGCCATTTGTCAAATTTTGAATAGTGTACTAACGTTGGTACAGTGCGACGTAGTACTGAAATTAGCCAAGCCCAACAAACATACACAATTTACACTAAAAACCTGACAGTATTATTTTTTTCGCGGATTGATCTGGCCGGGGCAGGTCGACCCGCAAAATTGTTTTCTTGGTATTTTACAACAAATTGCTTATATTTAGCATAAAATTATTTATGACAACCTATTTATCCAACAAAAACACAATATTTAGAAAAATAGACTTGAAAACCAATTTTTATTCATCAACCAATAAATTTCACTACACAAAATAATAAAAATATCCAATTTACAACCTACGAACTAAATACATCTTTGATGTGCACTCAGAGATTTTGATTTTCGTTGTAGAACTTGTAATTCCTAAATACAATCAAGATTAAATTTATAAGTCGATGTCCTCAAATCCACAGTTTATAGTGGAAAGCTGACTCGGGATGTCGTTCTCCACGGACACTTAGCATAGGAACAAGCAAATAACGTATATAAATTGTATGCAGAAAGTAAACAGAATGATTGCAGACAGATTGATTGAATCGCAGCAAACCCTAATTTGATGAGATGAAATCGATGATGGGAAGGTGTAAAGGATCCCCCGACCTCCCTCTGCTATGCTACTCACAACTTCCAAGCTAAAATCCTACGCGATTACCTCTAACGACATCAGGGCATAATACTATGGTGCAGGAGGCACGAGTACCCCTACTCAGACAATGAAACTACTGTGTCACTCAGTAGAACATCACACCACGAAGGATGTATAGAGTTCTATAACCATGATTTACATCTAATAACTATTCCATTAATATATCATGGTATATAAAGAAGTAGCAAAAGCAGAGTTACGGCGGTTTGCCTTTACAAGAGAAACTTAGCTACTCATAGTAATACTACTGACAGAAATCGAAAAGAACAGTAAGAAAGAAGAAGAAGAAGAAGCTTAGTCTCTGATGTCTTCGTGCTGCTTCTAGGGTTTCCTCCTTCTGGGTGCCTGACGGCCAGCAGTTTTGGGGTTTCACTTCCCCGATGATTGGTTCTCTCTTAGGAGAGCTGCTTTATGAGCGGTGTAGAATTATGAGACCCCCGAGGTCTTATTTATACTTGAAATTTTGTGCTCTGGCCGCCATTCTTCATTAAGGGAGATTTAGAAAGGCTCAAGCTCGACAGTCGAAAAGGCCCGTGGTTACCACCACCTGGCCGACAAGGGTCACAGAGAGGCTTCATGGTCCACAGTCGGCCGCAAAGCTCGATTTCTGCAGGTTCTGTATGTTCTTCTATTTCAGGCTTCATAACTTTGTTTCCTCGAAAAGTGGTATTCCACAATGTTGTTACAGCTTCAATTATCTTCGCATTGGTTGGTCGCATGACATGTTTTGACTCCTCGAACTCTGTGCAACGGCCAATTCAGTGTATTCGCCTAACTTTCTCGATTTCGCATAATTATGTCGTTTTAGCGCCTGAAATCGTGCAATTCCTCAAAAACGCGATCATGACCTACAAAATACACACGAAGTTGGTAATTGACCATAAAACGATACAAATATTGAATCTAAGACAAAAAAACAAGGGTCTAAAAGCATGCAATATCTCACATTTCATTGTTACATCACACCCCCAAACCATTTTCTTGCTCATCCTTGAGCAAGGCAATAACGATAATCAAGAAGTGACCATGAAATGAGTAACAAGCATAAACCACCACATCGACAAGCAGCAAGTTTCTAGGGTTTCGAACTCTACTGACTCGCTTAGTTTCAACTCCAACCTCTATGACTCCACAGCAAGCAAATAACAAGTAAGCATCACTCACTACAGCCAGTGGTTACAGGTGTAACCCAATGTCCTTCTAGGTGTACTTCAAAATCATTACCTCGCGGTAACGTTATGAAATTCCGCTCCCAAAAGTCAAGGCACAAATCAAAGTAGTACTCGGGTTGGCTTGGTAAATAAAATAGGTAGGATAATATAGAGGAGTGTTTGGCTAAGCATCATTAAAAGATGAGCAAGGCAGAAAAA
Source organism: Plantago major (assembly GCA_026545765.1). Classification (NCBI taxonomy): domain Eukaryota; kingdom Viridiplantae; phylum Streptophyta; class Magnoliopsida; order Lamiales; family Plantaginaceae; genus Plantago; species Plantago major. The sequence continues at coordinate 31,351,625 of CM048841.1, forward strand.
AGGGTATTTCAGGGGGACTTATCCTTTCGGACACCGAATTCCTTCCTTCAACTTCGTCCTCTCTCAATGACAAATTTTTAACTTCTCCTTCATCATCATAACTACTTCATCGGTTACTTCACACATAGACTACTTGCTCCTTATTTTTTCGTTCAAGTTCGGCGGTAGGTTGCTGTCACCGCTTAAGTAAAGCATGTATAGGATGCATGGTGGAATTTCATGAGGGCTCAAAAAGCTTTAAGCGGGGTTAGTGAAATGTATAGAAAAGGATTCAGAAAGGTGAGTACTACTAATCATATTCATGTTGTTGACAAATAAGGACTCAAGGGTAGCAGTGTTCACACGGTTGCTCACATGACTTCAATTAGAGTAGCAAGTAAACTCACTCATCAAAGTAGCATGGGTCGGGTTTGGTCTGATCATATATTCAGCAAGCAGCGAAGCAAGAAAATAAATCCACAACCCCTCATCTTAGTCATAGTTTACACTTAGTACTCTCCCACGGATCAGACCTTTTTTCAAAAAGTAAAAGACCTTAGACGTAACAGATGAAAATGAAACTAGTACGAAAGCAGAAACTAAACTACAAACTATTAAGTGTGAGTATTTAAAAGTTATTACAGACCGAGTAATTCAGCAAGTAGCAGTCAAATTCCTCCCCAAAACCTAGTTAAGAGCAGATAGAAAAACTAGGAAAGTAAAGAGAAAAAAGAAAAGATACTCCCCTATAAGTGTTGTGCTTCCATGGAAAAATGCCTCTAGGATGGAGGATCATCCGCTGGTGGAGTAAAAAAATCATCCTGGCTTCCATAGTATTGGCTTGGTCCTGTGCCAGGCGGCGGATGGAACGGTTGCTAAGGGTAGCAAGGTGGGCAATTATGCCGAGGATAGTTCGCATAGCTTGCCTCTATAAAGGAAGTTCTTTGGCGCTTGAAGGCAATTCAGGTATGAATTTCATTCTCTTCTTGGCAGTTAGCGTACATCTCCTCTTGCTGCCTTATCTCTTCTTGTCGATTAGCTTGGCACTGGTCTAAGAAAGCTTGCATCTGGCTCAGATCAAAGGCTCCTTACTGCTCGTTCCTCCTTTCCCTTGCTTCCCGAATCGCTTCATGGTGTCTAATGAACATCCGCTCGACTATTTTTATAAATGAGGGTTCAGACAAAGCCACGTTCCCTGCTTCCTTTATCTCCACTCCCTGCTCTTTGCATATTCCTGTTATCAACCTTGGGAATGGGAGATTCCTCCCATGGTCTCCTTTTAGTGAGAGCATTTATTCCATAATGATCCGCCCGATATCAACGTAATGTCTCGTCATTATTGAGTAGGCCAACACTGCCTCCTCTTCATCAACTCTACATACACGATTTCTGGGTCTGAGGTTTGAACGTACAAATTGTACCCAAAATGTTGGTCCAGATAATGGCAAAGTAAAAGACTAGGGGGGGGGGGGGTGAATAGTCTTTTAAAACTTTTGACGATAAACACAGACAGATATCTGTGAAAATATCGGATACTTAATTTCAGAGAGCGGAAGACTTTTCTGTGATAAGTGCACGTGCTCAACAAGATGAGTGTAAGTACTTTGCAAGATAAGTAAAGCAAGTAATAAATTGCACAAAGTAAATAACACAAGTCTTTTTATAGTGGTATCTGAAGGTGGCGTAACCCTTCAACTAATCCACTTCGGCCTTTCTCAGACCTAGAATCCACTAAGACAGATAAGTGAGGTAACCTTACAAGTATCTTCTCTAGATTCCTAAATACACTAGGTTCCAAACCAAGTGTTCCCCCTGAGTTATTCCCCGGCTTTCACAACCAAGTACTTCTTGTACTCAGAAACCTTTTGAGATGTTCCTTAGTTTCCCAAACTAAGTACTTCCTGTGCTCAATAACCTTGGAGTTATTCCTTAGTTTCCCAAACTAAGTACTTCCTGTACTCCACGCCGATTAAGGTGTTGGTTAAGGTAAATTGTCAAGTGAGCTTCTTTAATAACTTGTTCAGTTATTCAGATAGCTCAATGAATCAAGTATACTTAATACACTTTCCAATGTATGGTATCTTGTTCTCTACTGACCCAAGTCTATGATAAGTGTTCAAGAGAATGAAACTCAGATATGAAATCTTAGTTCAACTCTTTCACAAATAACAATGCTTGTTAAGGATCAAGACACTTAGAACTTTTGTGCTACTTAGAATCAAGAGCTTTGGTCGCAACAGAAAGCTTGAAGGTAAGTAGTTTGCTTGAGAGAGCTTGTGAGAATATTCAGTGTTCTTGGTGTTCAGTGTGTGTGTTCTCAAGCAGTCTAAGTGTTGATATTTATAGATGAATTTGAGTGCCGTTTGAATAGTATCCGTTAGGCTTAAATCAAATTCAAACTATTGATATATGAGTATAGTACTGTAGCAAGTTTGTCTTCTTCTTCAGAAGCTACCGCTTTTGTTCAGACATTTCTGTCCGTGCATTTAATGCACTGTACTATACTTTGTCCTGTAGTGCCAACGGAACTATGCACGCTTTCTGGAGCATTGCATGTCCCTTTCTAGAGACCTTCACATCTCCAGATACCATTTGTTGAAACAACTTGTTATAATATATTTCTTTTCAGAAACATAATTTATGTCTAAGGTATCTGATTGTAGATATCTGTGTGCACTTTCCTTGTTTCAGAAACCTTTTATTTCTCAGATATCTCTTGTAACACTGTTTATTTAAAAACGCTTGTGTCTTCAAGATATCTGGTGATAGGTATCTGAAAAACCTTTGTCTTCAGCAATCTTGTGCAGTCTTCAAGTCTTCAAAATCGTTGAACTTTTCCTGCTGGATGTTTTCTTCTTGGTCTTCTTCAGAAAATAAAAAATTACATTTCGAGACCTAACATCCTATACAAGATTTGCTAGACTATCATACTTAGTGAGTTTCCTCTTTTACAGTGTTCAAGTGAACCAAGAGTACTAACAACCTTTCTGAGCTAAGATAAGTCATTAGTTTGCTGATCAAAATCTAAACAGATATTCCTAACAAATTTCCCCCATTTTGATCAGTCAACGATGAATATCTGACCTATTACAAATCTGGATGAGGAAACAATCCACTACTTAATCATTTCTAATGATTTTTCAATTCATATAATTAAGTGCAGAAAGTAAGCATCAACCAAATCACAAGGTGTGATCTTTGCTGACAAGTTATCTTTTATAGAAAAAGATATCTGAGAGTAAGTTCATCAGATATGTTACAAAGAAAGTTTACAGATAACTTTAGTACATAATATAATTCAGCTCAGTCAGCAAGATACAAAAATACCTAGTAAATTAGGACAACAGGAGTAGCCAAGCTCCAAGTAGACATCCTAATAAACTAGTTTTCAAGTCTTCAAAACTTCAAGTCTTCAAAAGCATTTCCATGGATCAATCTGCAAATTTCCTATCACCAAACCTTTTGATATCATCAGAGTAGTCATAGAGAAGAGTTCTGACAATAATCTCTGTGTCTTTGGCAAATCCACAGACTTCTTTGTAGGTTCTGGTAGGATTTTTCTTGACAAAATGCTTGATCCACAGATACTTTCCCCATTTCCAGGCATGCTCGATTCTGATATCTGATAGCTTGAAGTATTCATAAATGATCTTCAGATATCTGATGTCACCCTTGTATTGATCTTCAGTTAAGTAGAAGGACTCATAGGGTTCCACAGCAAGTCTTGCTCTTGTGCCTGTTCCAGTAATGTTGGGAATTCTGTGCACATCATCTGGCTTTCCATAAGGACATACATCAGAGAGGTCCTTCTTCATGGCTTCTATTCTCTTGATTACTTCAAAATCCAACCATGCTTTGATGTGGTTGGTGTTAATCAATATTGGCTTGTCTTTTCTCCATGCCATGAGCTGTTTATGGATTGGTTCTGGAAATTTTGAGTTTACCAGTAGATGCTTAAGTTCCAGAATCCAGTTGCCATTCTTCTGATTAATACACCTGTAGACGGAGGAGTCACTGTTGGTCTTCACATACTCAATCTTGGCTTCTTCAGGCCTGAGTGGTAGTTGAAGTTGTCTTTGTTCAGCTCTCAGTATGTTCCTCCTTTGTCTTGAATTCTCCCTTGGGGTATTGCTTGAAGAACCACCCTGGATAGACTTGGTATTTCCAGGAGGTGTTTTAGCTGCCAAAGTCTTTGCAACTATGGGCTCAGTTAGGCTATCAATTTTCCTTTTTCTATGAAGAGGAGCTTCATCTTCATCAGTCTCTTCATCATCATCAATATCAATTCTTGTGAGACTTTTGCAGCCTTCTTCATTGCCCAGGGATTTGATTTGGCCGCCTTCTTCTTCTTCTTCTTCTTCTTCTTCTTCTTCTTCTTCTTCTTCTTCTTCTTCTTCTTCTTCTTCTTCTTCTTCTTCTTCTTCTTCTTCTTCTTCAGAAGATTCATCAATCCCTCTTACTTGTCTTCTCCTTGGAGCCTTGGTACTCCTTGGAGGTTTCTGTGCTCTGGCTCTTGTTGTCATTCCTTGTTCAGAAAGTTGACTGGTGGCCATTATCTGTAGAGCAGTCTGACTGGAGGAGGGCTCATTTATTCTGAGAGGTGGTTGTTCAGATTTTCTTTTGTTTCCTCTTCCTTTCTGAGCATCTTGATATTCTTCCCCCTTAGTCATTGTTGACTGACTAAGAATCACAAATGATTCTGAAAGGGAGTTAAAATTGCCTTGCAGATAGTTGTAAGCAGCAACCAACTGTTCCAGAGTGGCCTTGAGCTCCTGGTTTTGTTTGATAAGTCCAGTATCCTTATCAGTGAGCTCTGCCAGTGGGCCTTGAATAGCATCTGCTTTTCCAGCAGCATAGCTAGCCTCTTCAAAGGCTTTTGCAGCCAAGTTTTGGTCATCATCCCTAACCATGCCTAGATCTTTCTGAGCAATGACCAGACTGGTTGTTCTCTGAGTGATGAGCTCAGTGAATGGCCTCAATTCTCCAGTGACTGATGCAATGGCGACTTTATCTTGAGAAGACAACTCCCTTTTCAATTTAGCCAGTACTTGATATCCTTTTCAAATGAGAAACCGCTAAATGTTCATTGCGGTGTTCTGCCAATGCCTTGTCTTCTTCATCATCTGAGTCATTAGCCCAGTGATCCTCATCCTCTTGGACATTTTCAAGATTTTCTAGTCCAGCAACCATCTCGGAGATGGGCTTCTTTCCTTTCAGAGAGGAGGATGGTACATATTTTTGGAATGCATCCTTAGCATCATGCTTGTCACTAGATACTTGCTCAGTATCTAATTCCTCAGCAATTGCCTGAACAGCAAGCTGGAGTTCTTTCATTTCAGCATAAGCTTCCATTTCCTTGATTGTTTGATCTTCAATCTTTTGGAGCTTTGCTCTGGATTCAGCTATCTTTTCTTCCAGTTGAAGATGTAGTTGTTGTTCTTCCTCCAACAGTTGTTTGAATTGAGCAACTCTGGCTTGTGCATCTGATATTTTCTGAGTTGTTCCTTCATAGTGCTCAACTACTTGTTCAGTAGTATCTTTGTGTTGGGGAGTTGGATGAGTAGATTTCTGAGGAGATGGAGGAGGGGATTGCTGTGATGTCCTCTCAGTGTGCTTTTCAGCAGCTAAGGCAATGTTTCCTTGTGGAATCCCTCCCGTCCCTGGTGCAGGGGCATCATCATCATCATCCTTATTATCTTCATCCTTGTGATGGTCAGAAGGAGGATCTTCATAATTGTTTTCATCAGTTTCCTTTTCTTCCTCATCTTCAGAGACCAGGTTGATCACTTCTGGGATAGTGACCGTTTGCCCATTAACTTCCTCTTGTTCAGAGGGTATATACTGTAGAGTATGGGGCAAAGTAGGCTTGAATGCCATCTGTAGTCTGGTCTGACCATCAGCTTGATTGAAAGCGTGGATCAGCTTTCTGGCCACTTCCTTGACAAACTCCTTATCCATCAATGTTCCGAAAGAGTATTGTTTAGTGGGGAACATTGCATGGACGTAGTTTTCCAAGTCAAGGGCTCGTGCTCTCCTTGTGTGGTGATCAGTCACCTTTAAGATTTCAGATAGATCGGAGCATCGGAGCTTTTGCCATTTCTTAGAGCATTTCAGATGCTTTGGCAAAGTGTGTTCCTTGAAGAAAGGAAGCAGGTCCTTTTTCTCATCATCAGGGACCTTAATGGCACTTGTTTGAACCTGAAAGAAAGAGTTTTGAGTTAGGTTCAAAACTTGTGTAGATATCTGAGTATGAGTGTAGTTAGGTTTCTGAGTTACCTGAATGAATACATCAGGCTCAGAGACTTGTACTACTGAGGCAGGGGGTGCCTCAGATATCTTGTTGTGAGGTGGAGACTTGGAAGTCTGGTCCTCATCAACCTTTCTTTCTGCTTGATCCTGAGAATTAAAATTATCACAATACTTAGGAAATTGTCATGAAAGAGTTTATGCAATTAAGCTTCAATGATTTCTGAGTTTTCTACTTACTTCCTCAACAGGAGGCTCAGAATCATTTTTCGCAGAAACTTTCTCAGTTTCTGGTGTTCTTTCTGGTGATGTTGCCTTGGGGGCTTCATCAATTTCCATGGGTGCAGGGGATGTCGCAACTTTTTCCCTTTGCATTTCTACTTCTGAATGAGCCTGTAAGTAGAAAGTATTGAGTAATTAGAGAAGAATTTATATCAACCCATGAAGAAGAATGTTTATCACTGAGTTTTATATACCTTCTCACTAGAAGGCTCAATGATATTTTCTTCAGAAACCTTGACGGTCTCTGGGTCCTTTTCTGGCAATTCTGCCTTATCTTCTTCTTTCTCAGTTGGAGCCTATTAGAAACATCCACTTAATTAGTTAAGTATTTTAACATATAACTGAAAAGTAACATCTTAAGGAATTCTTTATCACCTGTGGCACAGGCTCAGATTCCCCAAGAGGTGAGGTTGTGGTGGCCTCTTTCTCAGTCTCTGAGGCAAGCTTTCCAGCTTCCTCTTGTTCTTGTGTTTCTAAATCAGCCTGTAACAAAGAAATTTTATTAACTCACAAGATTAATAAACACAAATTATCACAAGTAGAGAGTTAAACCATTCAGCTACCTGAGCAGTGTCAGGCTGATTGGTCTCTGGAACTTGTGACCCTTCAATGTTTTGGTCTTGTTGTTCCATTTCAGCTTCTTTGTTTGAAGTTTCAGGTACTTCAGACCTTTCCTGAGTATGCAACTCAGTTGCCTCCCCTGGTTGATCATTCTGAGTAGATGTCTCAGTTTGATCCCTCTCATTGAGTTGGGGAACCTGCTCTTTTGCAGGATTTTCTTCAGCAATGAAAGATGCTGGTATCTGTAGCTCAAGTACCATTTCGGCAGTATCTTCATCTGGCTGTAGTGGTTGTTGTGCTTGAGACAGACTATTGAGTGTTGAGGCTATGGCAGTATCCTCCAACACTAAGTTATCACTCATCAGAGCATCTTCAATATGCTTCAGTCTTTCTTGCTCTGATGGTGTAATTTGTCCAGTTACCTTGGACATTGTTGATTCTTCAGCAACCTTTGAAACAGGTGATTGTTCAGCAACCTGTGGTGTAGGTTCTTCTTCAGATACCTCTACACCAGTTACCTTTTCAGTAACCTTAGCCCTTTTTTATTTCTCTAGGACTTGAGAGATGACTAATTCATCATCTTCATCGTCAGAGCTCTCATCAGCATTAGGAACTCATTGGTCCATAATTCCTGCAGTTTCTGCAGATAGGGCTTGGTATCTGTCACTACTTTCTTTAGCAGCATTGATGAGTTCATCAGCAAGGCATTCGGCAATAGTCTTAACATTTCTAAAAGCACTTTCTCTTGCTGAGTCTACTTGTTCAGTAGTCGATACCTCTTTTGCAGCATTGATGAGTTCATCTTCATTGATGAGTTCATCTGTAGCGACGACAGGTATCTGGGAATCGACAACCTCAATGGGTGTGCCTTCTGATTTGCCAGCAGACTTCTTTCATGAAGTTTTGGGCTTCTTGGTCGCAACCTTTCCCTCAGATACCTCTTCAGTCTTTCTCTTCTTGGAACCTTTCTGAGATCCAGTAACCTTTTTCATCATGTTTGTATACTCATATTTGTAGAGTAGGTTACTGTTGGCTATGTCTGCCTTCTCTCTGAGCTCAATGCCAAGCTTTTCCAGCAAGTAGCATATCTTTAGACCATAGCTTACTGTGGTCTTTGGCTCAGCAAGTCCCTTAGAGATCTTAGGCTCAAAGCCTTGAATCTTCTTCACAAACTTCAAAAAGGCGTACTTTCCCCAATTGAAAGGGTTTTCCAGCCTTTTGTCTTGTTGTTGCAACAAGAACATCATCATCCAGCGTTCTTGGCTTATCTGGTCAGCACTTCCTTGTAGACCATCAAAGCATCTGTGAAGAATGCATGCCAACACATCCCAGTGAACCAGTAGATGTCTGGTTCTGATGTCAGCAAGCTTGAAATCAATGGGTGTATCTGATTTTTCAAGATCAGACACATCACTGTATAGTTGTTTTACACCTTCAAGGAGATCATCACCCTTGGTATCTATTTCAAAATTCTTTCCAAGATTTTGAAGGTCAAACAACTTGCAGAAAGTTGTTAAGTCCAGAAGGATTTCCTTTCCTTGGACCTTTGTTTTTATAGACACTATTGCAATGCCTTCAGAAACACAGGATATAATCCTGGAGTTATTGTAGAATTCTAACACATCTAGTGAAGAGATTCTACTGGGTAGAGTTGATAGAAAACCCTTGATTTTTGCCTTTTCAAGCATGTCAAGTATCAGCTTTCTGTCGGCTTGATTTTCAACAGCAGCCGTGAGGTATTCCTCAATCATGGCACCACCCCAAATCATCTTGTGATTTGAAGTTCAATGATCGGGATTAAAGTCTCCTACCAATTGATTATTCACTATAACCAACTCTGGTGCTTGCTTTTCAGCAGTACCAGTGGTAGAAGATTGGGATTTCTGGGTAGAGGCACGTTTTGGAGCCATCTCTTTATATAGCGAATGTTTTTCGAAGGTCTGAAAGAGATTAAGGTGAGAGATTAGTGATTCTTTGCAGAAAAACTAATTTGGGAGCAGAGATTTGCAGAGAAATTTGCTATTCTTGTGCAAGTCTGAATGTTGGATTAGGCGAAAGTGAATTCTTTTGCCAAAATCCTATATATATATAGCAATGTAATCTCAACAGTCACATACACACAAATGAATTTTGTATGTAGTTATCTGTGTATTGCAGACAGGCGTGGGTAAAAGCTTGTTCGGCATTAAATGCATAGTGGGCCCTGGCGGAATTTCAACAGTCCACTATTTACTGAGAGTTAATCTCTGTCGTAAAGATCAATCGCCCATTTCATCAAGGGTCACCATTGCTTCTTCAGCAATGATCACAATCAACAATTGTAATTGTGCCCATTTAATGAATTTTGGCTATTAGCTATCTGAATCACGTATCTGTGTGAATGAGAACACTGTTGTATCTGATTCTATCTTATACTTGTTGTCTTTTCAATTTTATTTTTTCACAAAGATGGAAATAATTCAAATTTCAAGATAGTAGTTAACTGTAGACAGTTGTACTATTTTCTTTTGTGTTCCCCCTCACTGAGTGATCTAGATATCTGAGTACCCGTCTCAGAGATCTTTAAATAGCTATTTTACCCTTTATCCTTTGGTTTCTAGATACCCGTTCCAGATTTCTCTTTTCTATCCTTTGATATCTTCTTCAGATATCTGAACTTTTTCTGTTCTTAGGTAGCTACATTAGTCCAAGACTGTGTCTTAAGGCTAAGAATCTACTTTCTTGTAGTGGCTTAGTGAAGATATCTGCAAGTTGGTCTTCAGTGCCAATTTTGAGTATCTCTATATTGCCTTTTTCAACATGGTCTCTGATGAAGTGGTGTCTAACATCAATGTGCTTTGATCTAGCATGAAACTTAGGATTCTGAGTTATGGCAATAGCACTCGTGTTGTCACAGAAAATGGGAGTTTTCTCTTCATTGAGTCCATAGTCTCTGAGTTGTTGTTGTATCCACAATATCTGTGAAGCGCAACACCCTGCAGCAATATATTTAGCCTCTGTGGTAGATGTGGCAATTGAATTTTATTTCTTGCTGAACCATGATATCAATCTAGCACCAAGAAATTGACATGTTCCTGAGGTGCTTTTTCTATCAAGCAATGATCCAGCATAGTCGGCATCTGAATAGCCAACCAAACTCAATCCACTATCTTTTGGATACCACAATACAACTTCTACAGTACCTTTTACATACCTCAATATTTTCATAGCAATGTTGTAGTGTGATTGCATTGGATTTGTCTGAAATCTAGCACACACTCCAACTGCATATTGAATATCAGGTCTACTTGCAGTGAGGTACATTAGAGACCCAATCAATTTCCTATACTTGTGTTCTTCAACACTCTTGTCAGATTCAGTATAGGTCATTTTGGTTCCAATGCTCATAGGTATCTTAGCATTCTTTTCAGAAGGCTTTAGATTGAACTTGTTGAGCATGTCTTTTGTATACTTTGTTTGACTAATGAATATTCCATCATTGAGTTGCTTGACTTGCAACCCTAGAAAGTAATTCAATTCTCCCATCATGCTCATCTCGAATTTACATTTCATGAGTTCAGCAAAGTCTTCACAAAGTTGCTTGTTCTTCGATCCAAATATAATGTCATCAACATATACTTGAACTAAAAGTAGTTTCCCATCATGGTTCAATGTGAAGAGAGTTTTATCAACATCTCCTTTCTTGAAACCACTTTTTAGTAGGTATTTGGCCAATGTATCATACCATGCTCTTAGAGCTTGTTTCAGTCCATACAGAGCTTTCTGAAGCTTATAGATCATCCTACTTTCCGAGGAAACTTCAAAACCTGGGGGTTGCTCAACATAGACTTCCTCAGCAAGTTCACCATTTAGGAATGCACTCTTGACATCCATTTGGTAAACTGTAAAGTCATTATGAGCTGCAAAGGCTAGAAAGAGTCTTATTGCATCCAATCTTGCAACTGGTGCATAAGATTCATCAAAATCTAGTCCTTGATGCAGGTGAATCCCTTGGCAACCAACCTAGCTTTGTTTCTGGTTATTTCACCAGACTCATTCATTTTGTTTCTGAAAACCCACTTGGTTCCGATTACAGATATTCCGTCAACAAATGGAACCGGTTTCCAGACTTTGTTTCTCTCAAATTGATCCAACTCTTCTTGCATTCCAGAGATCCAATCTTGATCCTTTAATGCTTCTTCTATAGTTTTTGGTTCAATGTTTGAGATGAAACATCCATAGAGATAATTTGCATTTTCAGCGATTGCTCTTCTAGTTCTAACTCCTTGGTCTATGGGACCAATCACATCCTTTGCAGGATGATTTCTTATCCATTTCATAATGGGTTTTGAACTAGTAGGATCAATATCATTTTGATTTGAATGTGAATCAATATGATCTTGGTGAGATACTTGTGCAGTATCTGAGATATCTGACACATGGGAAATGCCATGGATATCTGACACTTTTTCAGTGTTAGAGATATTTGAATCTTGCATTTCAGCAATCTCTCATTTTCAGATACCTTTTCATGATGAAGGTTCTCAGTAACCTGTTCCATTTCTGGAATTCTCATAGGAAATTCTTCATCATGTCTTAGAGTCATCTGGTTGTTACTAAGCATAGGTTGCTTTTCATCGTCAGACTCATCCTCTATTTGAATGATAGAATTGTTTCATTCTGAGTATCCTTTTTCAGAATCTTTAATCATTAGTTCTTTGAACCTATCTAAGAGATCATCATTCAAGAGTACTTTCTTGTTTCCTTCATAGAACACTACATGAACAGATTCTTCGATCTTTTGCGTTCTTTTGTTGTAGATTCTGTAGGCTTTGCTATTCAGAGAATAACCAAGAAATACTCCTTCATCTGCCTTTGGTTGAAATGTTCTCAAGTATTCTTTTGCATTGTTAAGAACGAAAAATCTGCAACCAAACACCCTTAGATGTTTGATACTAGGGGGTCTACCAATGAAAAGCTCGTAAGGAGTTTTGTCATGGTGTCTGTTAATCAGACATCTATTTTGAGTGTAGCATGCTGTGTCACAGCTTCAACCCAATAGATTTCACTTATTTCAGTGTCGGCAAGCATTATTCTTGCTGCTTCTTTCAGGGTCCTATTCTTTCTTTCAGCAACACCATTTTGTTGTGGTGTTCTTACAGAAGATAGTTGATGTTGTATACCTTTGCAGGTACAAAACTCTTTGATGTACTGGTTCACAAACTCAGTACCATGGTGCGCTACGATTACAGATACTTTGTCATTTTTCATGACTTCGAGCTTATTCAGCAAGTTAGGTATCTCAACCCTTGCATCAGATTTGTGTTTGAGAAAGACAACCCAAGTGAATCTTGAGTAATCATCAACAACAACCAGACCATACTTCTTTCCTGCATAACTAGTTACCGAGGATTTAAACAGATCCATATGTAACATTTGCAGTGGCCTTTCACTGGAATGTCTAGTTTTAGACTTGAAAGATGTTTTGGATTGTTTTTTCATTTGGCAAGCTGAGCATACACCTTCTTTTCTATATGCGATTTTGGGTAAACCAACCACCAACTCTTTCTTGGCTAGCTTATTCAGAGTTTTGAAATTCAAGTGACTCATTCTTTTATGCCATAGCCAATTTTCTTCAGTGTGGCCAGATTGACTCACCATGAGACATTCTTCAGTTGTGGCGGATGCCCAATCAGCAACATAAAGATTTCCTTTACGCCTTGCAACCAAGACTGTCTGCTTTGACCTCTGTGGGACCTTGTTTAAAGTTTTGGAATTTGAGATTCAAAACTTCGAACTTATTTTCCTTTGTTTTCTCAGTGCTGACACAGATTTCTTCAATCAATTGCCAGACCACTTTCGCCGTTTTTGCACCCCACAGTTTACACTGTATGTGCTCTGGAGTAGAACGTATGATGATATTACGAGCCTGACCATCCAGTCGATTTATCTTGGCATCTTCCGATGTCCAGAGCTCTCTGGGCTTTGGTTCGTAAATAACTTGACTGGCAGGTCTCCCACTGGTTGACGCATCTGTCTGTGAAGACCCATCGCTTTGTTCTCTGTTTCTACCATTAGAAACCTCTATGACTTGCTTGAGTTGTTGAATGACTATTGGGCCATTCTTTATTACTTCGATCATTTCGTCACTGATGGCTTCCAGGTGGAGCATCATGTTGTTCTTCCATTTTTCATAATTCTCTGGCTTGAGAATTGGAGCGTCACTTAAAGACATCCTGCAGCAAACACACTAAACAAACAAATCAAGTGTAGGTGAAAAGCAGTTAGTGGGCACTTATCTAGGATCTAGGTTCAGTGCAGAAGGCTTGGGAACCTCCTGCTCCGATACCACTTGTTGGTCCAGATAACGACAAAGTAAAAGACTAGGGAGGGGGGTGAATAGTCTTTTAAAACTTTTGACGATAAACACAGTTTCTCAGATATCTGTAAAAATATCTGATACTTAATTTCAGAGAGCGGAAGACATTTCTGTGATAAGTGCACGTGCTCAGCAAGATGAGTGTAAGTACTTTGCAAGATAAGTAAAGCAAGTAATAAATTGCAGAAAGTAAATAACACAAGTCATTTTATAGTGGTGTCTGAAGGTGGCGTAATCCTTCAACTAATCCACTTCGGCCTTTCTCAGACCTAGAATCCACTAAGACAGATGAGTGAGGTAACCTTACAAGTATCTTCTCTAGATTCCTAAATACACTAGGTTCCCAACCAAGTGTTCCCCCTGAGTTATTCCATGGCTTTCACAGCCAAGTACTTCCTGTACTCAGAAACCTTTTGAGTTGTTCCTTAGTTTCCCAAACTAAGTACTTCATGTGCTCAATAACCTTGGAGTTATTCCTTAGTTTCCCAAACTAAGTACTTCATGTACTCCACGACGATTAAGGTGTTGGTTAAGGTAAATTGTCAGGTGAGCTTTTTTAAAAACTTATGAATCAAGTATACTTAATACACTTTCCAATGTATGGTATCTTGTTCTCTAGCAGTGACGGTTCTCGCCGATCTTCTTGGTCTTGCCATTGCTTATAGAGCAATGAATCTTTTTGTAAAGTTTCCCACAGACAGCGCCAAAATGTTGAGGGTAAAGTCCCCCAAACACTTCATAAGTTCTTTCTAAGTCTATAGGTCCAAATCACTATAGAACGCCCACGTCCAAAGCAAAGGTCCAAAGCTAAGTTCCAAAGCGAGGGTCCAAAGCTCTCCAAAGTACCAATAGGTAAGGACCTGAGGTCCTAAGCTTCTTCAAGGTGACTTCTTGGTAAGGACCTGCACAAGTGACTTGGAGGGGGGGGGGGACGGTTAGGACCGTAGACCCGGTTTGCTAGTGTCAAACCGGTCTGAGACTTTACTCAAGAGAAACTGAAGATCTACTCTGTATAATAGTCGGGAAGGTAAGAGTCCGGGAAGAAGGCTTACCCCGTGTTGTGAGGATATGTCCCATATTTATAGGCTTCCTTTGAGAAAGTGAGGACCCACAAGATCGCGCCAAGTGCACGTCCCAGATTGTGCCACCCATGCCTTGATAGGCCTATGGCTAGAGCTGTAAATTGGGTCAACTTGGACCAGTCCAGCCCAGTCCATGGAGAATCCAGTCCATGTGGACCGGATCCATCATGGACTTCACATACAAGTCACTGATCCGGATCGGACCGGACCCAATCCGGACCAAATCCGCTGGACCAAAATCTACTTTTTCCGATCCGAATCCGATCTTTTTTTTTTTTTAAATAAAAAGCTTGATAATTTTTGGGAATTCTTCAAAACTTTATTCTAATAAGAAACCATGATAAAATAATTAAACAAGTAATATCTTCATCGAGCTCAACTAAACATCACCATAGTCCATATATAATATGTCAAAATGAACCACCATCCAATATTACATAAACATCACCATAAATATGTCAAAGTGTACTTCATAAAGTTATCACTCATCTTCCTCACAACCTCTACAAAGAAGATTAATTTCATATGCCATTTGTAAGGTTCTTGGACAAAATATTGTTTCTTGCCATGTTCCTGACCAATCATAACCTGCACAAAATGAATTGAATAAGCTAGGATTAGAATCAACTACTACTATAACATATACTATCCTTACCATTCTCCTTCTCACAAACACAACTAACAGAACGTCATGTGAAATCACAATTCAACATACCCCATTCCACTAAACTCAAATAAGTACAGAGATCGAAAATCGATAGAGAAACTGCTAGAGATAGAAAAATAACAAATTTTTAGACCAAAACTACTCCAACCAGCACGCTTCAGTAGAAAATCATGGTCTCAAGTTTACAACTGGGTTTAAGATGAACAAGCCAAAAAAAGAAATTACCTTGGATTGAGCTGGGTGAATGGTGGTGACTCCGGTATATCTTCTCCCTCCATGGTGGCAAGAAGACGAAGGGGCTCACGGAAGAATGGGCGCAACGCGCAGTGAAGAAGAGGCGCAACTGAAGATTGGCGCAATTGAAGAGGTACAAAACAGTGAAGAAGACACAATGATTCAGTGAAGAAGAAGACACAGAAGCAAAATTGAAGATTGGCTTGTTCTCCAGATGATTCCTTGAGCCATTGCAGATCCGCAATGAAAGATCGATTCAATCAATTTAATGAAGTAGAAGAACTGAAGAAGACACAGTGAAGAAGAAGAGCGCAGTCGCCGAAGAAGAAGAGATCGATTCAAGTTTAATTCTACTATTAGGTTTCATTTAGAAAAGATCCATGGACCGATCCAAACCGGTTCGGACTCGAAGGACACAGATCTGTTGGATTAAATTTAATTTATTGGTGGACCGGATCGGGTCCGATCCGGATCGAACTGGGATAATGTCCACGGATCGGACCCAAATTGACAGGCCTACCTATGGCCCAATAGATTGGTTGGGGTTAGGATGTCCCGCTTAGGACTGTAGTCTGAGAGAGAGCGGTTAGGACGTCCCGCTAAAGACTGTAGTCTGCGAGAGAGAGCGGTTAGGACGTCCCGCTTAAGACTGTATTCCGGGACGGAGCGGTTAGGACGTCATGGACGTATTTCTGTATCAACAAACTTCACATTGTAATATTCCATAATTGTTTTAGGTCCCGCCTTAAGTAATTATATCCCTATAGTATTAAATGACATAATATTCTATAAAAAGAATTATATATAGGTGTATATGTTTTTCATTGCATGAAGTTTATGATGCAATATACATATCTAAAGTTGTTTGTGATACGTTGTGACTTAAACTTTAATTTGAGTGGTAACCACATCTTTTAGCTTCCGTGTAATAATTAGTATCGGATCTATATGTGGATCTTCTTGTTGCATTCAAAATATCTCTAACTTGTCAACTAAGTTTGAAGCTTCCTGACACGAAGCTTTTGCTACTTATGTGCTATCATCTTCCGGATTACCCCTCTGCTTCTTGTCTAATTTTGATGATTTCATCTTCATTTAAAACATCCACAATTTGTTGCTACATTTGTTGGACGATTAAGGAAGACATTGATATCCATATGTTATTATACTAAAATAATTGAAACTCATCTAATTGTTTTGAAAAAAATATTCTGACACAAAATTGTACTCTAGTTAGGAATAAACTCGCTATAGGAATATTTTTTTCCGGAGCCCGACAATATGATTGTATAGAGTTATTATTGTATATGGATTTTGAAAGATCAAAATAAAATGTTATCTAACCGGATTATAGTATACTATTAATAGTAAATATTTAATTAACCATAACTCTTATATAATCGGATATATATATTTGTTGGTTTGTGAATCTATATTTAGCTATTTAGAAATCCATATAATGAGGGAATATAAACCCACTTTGTTTTTTAGTAAATGAGGTTAATTGGAGGAACTAACATTTCTAAATAAGCTCAAATATATATCAAATAAAGCTCACTTAAAAATGAATTGTTTATTGCTTCAATTTGTCACCTAGGATTTTTGCTCATGTGGCATATGTCTTATTCCATTTACATCATCACTTTAATTATATATATATATATATATATATATATATATATATATATATATATGTGTGTGTGTGTGTGTGTGTGTGTGTGTGTGTGTGTGTGTGTGTGTGTGTGTGTGTGTGTGTGTGTGTATAAAGTATGAGAGATTTTCCATTTAAGTGATGGGAAGATGAAGTTGGGACGGGCCAAAATGGAATGCGGGAAGATGAAACTGGGACGGATGGGGTATATATAAGTGGACAACTATACGAGTTGTGCAATTGATTACTTAATTTAAATTAAATTGGACTCATTTGTAATCTATATATATGATAAAAATGATATGTAAAAAGAAGAAGAGATGTGCCACATAAGACAAAATCCTATGTGCAAATTGAAGCTCAAAATAATCTATTTATAATTCATCCTAATTTATTACATATAACTGATTTCACTCCTATTAATAGCAAGAAGAATTCCTAATTTTAAATAGTAAGATTACGTTTACACAGGTCATTATTTAGGAATATGCAATTGGCCAAAATATGAGACATCTTTATACTGCAAAAATCAGTTTAGTTAGACAACATATATCGATTTTATTAAACTGCATTAAAGGAATCAACACCTATTTTTTAGGCCTATCACATTAGCCATGTACAACTTACATTAATCAACAAGCAGATTAGCCGTATATAATATCGAAAACGTAAAAGCATGACAGATTATTTCATTCTACGTTCATGTTAAACAATTCATATATTTTAAAAATAAAAAGTTAACAACAAAACGAAATGAAAATTTCTATAGACAATATGAATTTCATAATTATATTTTCATATATCAATATTAATTTCTACGAACATTAACAACTATATTTTCATTTGAAATAATTATTTTCGGATTTATATAATTATTCCTCCAAAATATTATTCCCCCCCCCCCCCCCCCCCCCGAAATAAGTGGTATACATTTTCACAGTTAGGATTGGGAAGTTACATTTTCGAGATTAACATGAGATATAATTGGGATGTTATATTTAATGCAAAAAATAAGTTCAGATTTTAAATTTCACGAGCCGCTATTTATATAAGAACGACCTCCCATTCAACAAAAATACATGTGGCATTATTCAACTTACAAAACCAGAATTTTTCATGGCAGAAACATCCAATATTATTTGAGTGCCCCTAGGATTTATTCGTCCAGATAATACTATTCATTTGAACAAGGAGAAACTAATGACAAGATTCATGCATCAATCAGCAGAAATTCAAATTCTCTTCATGTTCTGGAAATTCATTACCGATCATAATTACAAAGTTTTCATGTGGTATTATTACTTTCTTCATTGATTTCACATAATTCTATTTTGAAATATCATATGTTAATTTTATAAGATCTCTCACTTTGTTTTCCATTCAAATACATCACAAAACAACAAACGCCGGTTTCAAAAGATGTTCCAACAAGTTGTGTTTGATCATATTTGGAAGCATACTGAAATTCAGGAAGATCTCTTGCAGGTATGATTATGAACAATACACCACACTACATTTTATAACCAACCATGCTATGTATTATTTCCCTCACTGAAGGAATAATTGTACCTTCGTCTATTGAAGAATGCATGCCTTTCGCAGAAAAGCATATAGAGCAGTTGTTAGATAAATATTATATTAATCTGCGTAGAGATATTAATGAAAAGGCATCACCCATTGAGAAACTTAAGGAGTCACGAATGATAGCTATTAGAAAAAGCTGTGAAAAAAAAAGGACATGGTTGCTCGGAGAAACAATGGCATATCAGTAGTAGGTAATTCCTTATTATCAGTCAATTCCAATTACACTAAATATATTACCCATCATAAATTAATCGACATTTATATTTTTTTTATTAACAACCTACCATGATATGGATGATCCAAGTTATGCATGTGGATTATCTGCTGCATTTATGTGGTTTGATGAAAGGATAAAAAGTACTCCCTTGAGTAGTCTGGAATTTGACTTGTGTTGTGGCCGCGGTAAAATACAACTACCCATGCTCAAACAACATCCACGCCTGCTACGTGATCTTCTGCAAAATAGGCATCTTAAGAGTCGAAATTATATCGAGAACATACATGCTTATAATGTGATGTACGCTTTTACTTCAATGGGTGGGATCCAAGATAATCCAATCAATGATGGACATGGTCTGTACTCATATAGGCATGGTGGAAATAACTATCATCGACTTGGTAGTTTGTTACCAAATGAAGGCGAATCTCAAAAAAATTCACAGCTCTGTATGTATTGTGGAGATGATGAAACTCAAGACAGGATTGGTGTTGCCCGGTAATAGTCTCTATTTATTTATAATATTTCCAATGTATTTTGTTAATTCTTTTTTGTTAAACTTTAATATATATTAGTTGTGAATATTGTTTACATTATCTACTTTAAACTTTATTTAATTTACAGATCAAATAGTCATGTTCCGATTGATCCATCTATAGTAGATGATCTAAATAATATGGCTGTTGAAAATCCAATTGCCAATTTTTTTTTTGGATTGGTTGTTGTACGTTTTTAGGAAAGCGCTCATATGGATGTTAAGTTATGTCTCATGGGAAGAAGGTCACGCGATGGGCGCATGTATAATCTACAACATGTTCGGAAGTTGCTGCATTAATTGTTTGTATGTTTTAATATTAAATACAACCCTAAAGAATCGAGTATATATCATCGTTAATTTCATGTAAACTAAATAATTTCATTTCTCAATACGTTGGAGATGATGAGTATGATATGGATCACCGTGATATTCTTGGAGCGTAAAAATGGTGACTTTAAACGAATTTCAGAATTGCATCCAAGTTACCTTCCAATGTAGTACCTCTACTTTTTCCATATGGTGAATATGGATACCATACCGAGATTAAGCACTCTGATAAGTCCAAAGGAGCCAAACATATGCTTACAATTAAGGAGTTTTTGGCATTTATGATGTTTGATCGTGTTTGCGAGTCACATACCATACTGCTAAGTAGAAAGTTGTTCCAGCAGTTTATAGTAGATGGTTATATGACGATGGAAGCATAAATGCTTGCTTTCGTAATGAGGAACCAACCATTGTTGAGGTCTGATAAGTATAGGGAACTCGATGATGCTATTCGAACAGGTGATATGGCTCCCACCGATCCAACTGGAAATGTGGGCAAACGATTTGTTTTGCCATCATCTTTTGTCGGAGGTCCTAGATATATGGTACATAACTTCATGGATACTATGGACATATGCAATAGTATAGGGTATCCAAAAATTTTCATCACATTCACGTGCAATTCCAAATGGCCTGAGATAACACGTTTTGTCGAGTTGAAGGGTTCACAACCCGAGGATTGACCTGATGTTCCCAGTCACATTTTGAAGTTGGACCGACTTATAAAAGACTTAAAGACGAAAAACATTTTTGGAAATGCGATAGGAGGTAACCAATGGTACCAATAATTTGTTATTTATGTCTATATATGAGTGCATTATTATTCATCTAACTTTCAAATAATCGTTTATTATTGTATTAATTTTATAGTCGTGTACACTATTGAATTTCAAAAGCGTGGACTTCGTCATTCACATATACTAGGGGTGATCATAAAATCCGAAATCCAAAAATTCGATCCGATGTATTCGGATCGGATTACGGATTATGATATTTTAGATCCGAAGATTTTCGGATTAATCCGATCCGAACCGTCGAATTTTCGGATTATATATATATATATGTATATATATATATGTATATATATACATATAGATATATAATAAATATCTAATATGGGGTCAGCCTTAGTCATATTAGTCTAAGGTCTTCCAATATCTAATATGGGGTCAGCCTTAGTCATATTAGTCTAAGGTCTTCCTTTCTTTTTATAGTAGAGAAGAAGGGATTATACTGGTTCTTCTTATCACAAGTTATTAGACTACAAGGAAGAGTCCTTATCCTAAGTATGAGTATTTGCAAAGAAAAGATATAAAAAGTAACATAGCTATGGGTAGTTTTAAAGGTTATATACATAGTCCCTTCTAATCATATAGTGGAAAAGTATTTCATGTAGAGTAAGTGAACAATACCAAATAGTTGTGCATTCTACATAAGTACCCAAGCGAATAGAGTTATTTATAGCTATCCGGCCTGTAGCGACGGATAGATCCGTCGCTACAGGCCAGCTATCCGTCGCCCCAGCTCTGGCGACGGATAACAATCCGTCGTCCAATTCGCGACGGATTGGACGACGGATTGACCAATTATTATTTTTTTAATTCCGAAATTTAGCGACGGATAGATTCTATCCGTCGCTAAATATAGCGACGGATAGAATCTATCCGTCGCTATATTTAGCGACGGATAGATCCTATCCGTCGCTAAATATTTTAATTGGACTAGTGACGGAATTTGAAATTCCGTCACTAATTCCGTCACTAATTCCGTCACTATTTATTTCATATTAATCCCTATTTTTCGTAGTTCACCTATTTACGCAATATACTGTTCGATAAGAAATCCATACTACGGAAAATGTTTCAATGAATAAAAAAGTAATATTGAATGGAGAAATTATCCAAACAAGTGTAAATATGAAAAAATCAACATACATAACTAGCTATCGGGGGGGGGGGGGTGGGTGATGGCGGCTGCCAGGACATGAATCGCTCCATACATGCAAGGCGCTCGTTCTCCTCCCTTCGTTCTCTGTCGCGGCGCTCCATCTCGTCCCTTTGTTGCTCCATCTCTTGAGTTAGCCGAGCAACCTGTTCCGGACCGCGATCGCACCATTTCGAGACACAGTCACGTAATGTCGCCATCCTGGAGGTGGCGACGGATAACAATCCGTCGTCCAATTCGCGACGGATTGGACGGATTGACCAATTATTATTTTTTTAATTCGAAATTTAGCGACGGATAGATCCTATCCGTCGCTAAATATTTTAATTGGACTAGTGACGGAATTTGAAATTCCGTCACTAATTCCATCCTTTGAATTCAAATCCTTGTGAATTCCGTCTACTTCCGTCACTATTTATTTCATATTAGTCCCTATTTTTCGTAGATCACCTATATAATCAATATAATGTTCGATAATAAAACAATAATACGGAAAATGTTACAAAGAATAAAAAAGTAATATTAGTAGATGGAGAAATTATACAAACAATGGTAAATAATAAAAAATCAACATACGGATACATAACTAGCTATCGACGGGGGGTGGGGTGGGTGATGGCGGGCTGGACATGAATCGCCTCCATCTCAGAATCAAGGCGCCGTTCTCCTCCTTCGTTCTCTGTCAGGCGCTCCATCTCGTCCTTTGTTGCTCCATCTCTTGAGTTAGCCGAGCAACCTGTTCCCGGACCTGCGACTGCACCATTTCGAGACCCGGTCCTGTGTAAACCGGACGTCTGGACTGCTGGGATGATGATGAGGAGCACCCCGGACTAGCCAGATGCAAACCGAGGCTCCCGAGTCCATATATTCGTCCTTTCTTGTCCGGTTTGTTGACCTCTAGGAAGATGTTGTCAACTTGTTCAGTTGACAACACATCACCCGTCTCGTCCTCCTGCCTCGCCACCTGAGCATCAACCTCAGCCTGAAATCGTAAATAGCAGATATAATGATCAGTTACTGTTTTTAAAAAGTAACTTGTAATAGTGTACAAATATGAACTTTAAGCAACATAAACATACCGCAATAGACGAGGCCCGGCAGTCGGTCCATACCCATATACCTTGGCCTTCTTGAAGATGGCATACTTGGATGTCACCTCCCCGTGCCACAGATCAAACCAGATCTAGTCAACAATTTATCATCTACAAGTAATAGAGCGTGAGACTTCATACATACGTAATGCTAGATTGCAAAACACATATATACGCACCGATTGATAATAATCGATGTGATCGCCTCCCAAGGTGGTGACGACCCTTCTGCCGTGTCGGGATGCCCGGTTACTGTTGGTCAAGCAACGTCACGGACATCGATTCGGCGCCGATGAGGCATCCCAAAGGCCCACTCCGTTGCATCAACTCGTGGAGGATTGGGCCACCCGATCCCGAATGGCCTTCCACGCAGACCATATCCTCAGACGGTTTGGATCCCAGGTCTAAATAAACGCCGAGATCTGTGGATCAACTCTTCAGGAATGAAGTACTCCTTCTACATTCCCAATTTCATACAACATCCAAAGTCAATACATGTCCTAACAACATAACAGATATTGTGACTAACATATCACCCAAATAAAGTGGCTAACATACCACTCACATACAGTGGCTAACATACCACTCACATTGTCCTAAAATTAAATAACAAAAAGTTGACTAACATATCGCCCCAATAACGTGCCTATCATACCACTCACATACAGTGGCTAACATACCACTCACATTGTCCTAAACTTTACTAACACAATGGTGACTAACATATCACCCAAATAAAGTGGCTAACATACCACTAACATACAGTGGCTAACATAACACTAACATTGTCCTAAAATTTACTAACACAATGGTGACTAACATATCACCCAAATAAAGTGGCTAACATACCACTCACATACAGTGGCTAACATACCACTCATATTAAAACGATTATAATTACAAACAAATGAATGTCATATTTTAACTTACCCTCACCATCAAGTACTCGGCCCTCATGCGCTCCGAGATGTGGCTCCAACACTCACCACCACCGCGGTGGCTCTCTCCGCTCAGGAAGATGTCACCTAGTTTGTTGTGCACCTCCAGGCCATAAGTTGTCAATGTATAAGATACAAGAAGCGAATATGCATTACTTTAGTACAACAATTTATACTTGTCAACTATCATTATCGGTTATGTTTTACATATTTAAGAAGAATGTATAATACTTACTTGGCGGGACCAATAGGAAAATCACGAAAGCCGTCCACGTGACGTTGGGATTGTTTGGATCGAACACGAGGTAGGGACAATCGTGGTCGTCCTCCAAAGATGTGTTGGTAGAGCCACATTGCTCTCTCTGCCGGGGTCTCAGAATCCGAGACCTTTGTCACGATCTTCGAGCCATCCTCGTTCGACGGTGTCCCCGACCCACCACTATCATGCGGCAATTGCGTGGGGGACGATAGGTGGACGGACCTCTGTCATCTGCAAAAAAATGTAATAAATCTGATAAAATGTGTTAGTACGAGTTATAATACATATGATTATAATAACACATATAATTACTCATAATACACATAATATACCATTATAGCCGTCTCTAAGACTACATATTGGTCCTCGTGCGATCAAACAACTCATCATCGCTTCTATGGGATCTTACCTTGTTTATCGACATCCTCTTGTTGGTACGAGTTGGTAATTGAGTCTTTCTCAATGTACTCCACTTTCGAGCGAGCACGAATAGGTACCGCACTAACCATTCCCCTTATCGCGTTTTACGCTTGGATATTCAAGAAACACCACTTGTCGTGCTTGAGTCGCGAATAAATGGTTCATACTTGGTTGGTACCTCTTCTTTTGGTTCACATCAACCATTTCATACCACTCGTTCTTCCTCGTACCTCTGGATTAGGATCATACCACTCAACGTCAAACAAGAAGGTTCGTTTAAATGGCAATCCGAATATTCAATCCTCACAATTCGTTTTAGCTTGCCGTGGAAATCAAACAAAGTAGCGTCTCCATACTCTTACGCACCATTAACACACACCGGAGTTGCTTGTCGCCATGGCCGTGTTACATTCAATGTGGAACCTAAGGCCATTGACTATATAACTGGGAATGTGTAGACCTTTTGAATGGACCTCTGCGAGAGCCTTTAAGTATATGCATGTGACGTTGTTAATAGGATTCGGACATACTCCGGAACCAACTGGAATGCAGAGGAATTTTTGAGTCAAGTAGTTCCTCTAGTGTATCCTCGTCATCGAGGATTTTCTTCCAAACAATGCTTTTTGAAAAAGCGCAAACATTGATTCGATGATAAGTCTATAATTGAAGTAGAGACTTGCGTAGCTATATTAAAATTTAAATAAATGGTTCTTGACCTCGCAAATAGTACCATATCTTTGGTCAACCTCGGACAATTCGTGAGGACATAATATTGAGTTGCTTTCAACTCTTTATCCGTAAGATATTCTTTCTTAGTCGCACCAAGAGGTCTCCCGATACCACGAAGGCAGATAGGAAAACTCATCATCCGCTTGAACTACGAATGTATACGCATTTCGAGAGCCTTCTTTGTCTTCGGGGCGTGTTCATCAAAGTAATAAGAGCGAAGGTTGCGCTTTCCTCTCGAATGTAGGCATTGGCAATCGAACCTTCAGTTTACCTTTGTTGTTGACATACTTCTTCAATTTCCCAAGTACCTCTCGAATGGATACATCCATCGATCTTGAACGGACCAGCAAGTCTCGCTTCATGAGGAAGGTGAACCACAAGTGCTCCATAGAATCAAACCATTTCGGTGGAAAGCGCCGAGCTTGCATAGAATCAATGGTATGTTCCTTTCAAGATTTTCCAACACTTTATCATGAACCACCCTTGTGCCTAAATTTTTGAAAAATAAGCTCAACTCGGTGATAGCGGTCCATACGTGTTTGGCGAAGCTCTCGAAATGCTCTGGGATAAGCCTCTCCATGAACACATGGATCGTGGCTCTTCATCCCATAAACCTTTGTCTTCTTCAAATCCACACCTCTCTAAATTTGAGGCGTAATTATCCGGGAAACTCAATGCCCTCACCCAATCAAACAAAATTGACCTAGAAGCATTGTCAATTGTAGCACGCCTTTCGACCACTTACCATTCTCATCCTTCTTTGTCAACTCAGCCTTTTACACCACGTCGACAACTCGGATCTAGACTTCGCATGGTCCTTTGTTTTCCCTCAATGTTGCAAAGTGTATTGAATAAGTTCTCGAACACGTTCTTCTCAATGTGCATGAAATCTAAGTTGTGACGGATAAGAAGATCGCTCGGTAAAGGCAAGTCCCGAGAAAATGCTTCTCTTCCTCCAACCACATTTTTACCAATTTTCTCGTTATGCTTCATCCACCCAAGCTCGGTCACCTTCATAAGACCCAATCTATCAATCTCCGCAAGAATTTGTGCACCGATAAGTCTTGTCGGGGCTTTTTGTTAACGACTTTATTTTTCAAGAATTGATCCTTGTTCTTCTGAACGGATGGTCACTTTCTAGCAACCTACGATGACAATCAAACCAACAAAATTTTCCACTACCCTTGGTCTAAATGCATCCGTATCCTCCAAGCAATGTGGACATGCATATTTCCTGCTTGTTTTCCTTCCAGATAGCATGGAGTACGCAGGAAGTCACTCCGCAGTCCAAAGAAGAGCTCTCAAGGTGAAGTTCTTTTTGTCGACACATCATATCTGAGGATACCATCCGTCCACAACTCGATCAGCTCCTTGATTAGGGGTTGCAAGAAAACATCCAACGTCAGTCCAGGATCTTTCGGCCCAGGCACCAATGCAGTCAGAAACATGAATGGCTCCTTCATGCACTCACCGGGGGGCAGGTTGTACGGTGTGAGCATAACTGGCCAACAAGAGTATTTACGTTCACTACCGAACGGGTTAAAACCATCCGTACAAAGTCCCAAACGTACATTTCTAGATTCGACTGCAAACTATGGATATGTCTTGTCAAACTATTTCCATGCGGGTGAGTCTGCTGGATGGTCCATTCTACCACCTTCAGCATTATCCGAGATTACTCGCTCCTTGTGCCACCGCATTTTATCCGCAGAAGCACTTGAAGCATACAATCTTTTCAAACGAGGTGCTAGAGGGAAGTACCACATTTTCTTATGTGAGAGATTTTTCTTTTGTCGTTTCTTTGCAGCCCCCTCCTTGTAACGCTTGTACCGTTCCTTACCACAGAACTTGCATTCTATTAGATCTGCATCCTCCTCCCAATATATCATGCACATTTTCGGACAACAGTCTATGGTTACCACAGTGACCTAATCCCGCATCTTTTCTTCGCTTGGTAAAGTTGGTGGGAACTAGGTTTTCTTGGGACAAAGGTCCGACATTACGTCAACCCATTCATTGAAGCTCGTTTGATTCTTTGGCCATTAGCCTTAACTCGATGGCGAGATAACAAAGACAACTCAGTGAGCTTACACCCCGGGTAAACCGGCTTCCTTGATGATTCTAACAAGTCAAAGAACAACTGATCCTCGGGATTCGGTGGTTCCTCCACCTCCACCTCGGTTTCAGTGTTGGTTGTGTCCCTGAACTCCGCCCCTACAGCATCGTACACCATTTGTTCGACTCGAGCTCGAATAGCATCGCCTTCAGATTGGGATTGTTCCCGACTTGTTCATTTTTCTCTTCCTTCCACGTTATGCGTATTGGTCATATGTATTGGGCGGTCGCTTTCTCACCATGATGATTCCATACCGATACGCAGAAGGAATCCATTTTTCCTCAAGTCTGGACTACCACTTTAGGAGTCACGTATTGCTTGTTTACGCCTTTGTTTCATTGCGAGGACACTTTATCAACCCATCCTTTACAAGACGGATTTGACATTGCAAATTCAATGAAACCTTCACCCCTTTCGTAAAACTCCATTGAACTACGCCATTGAGAGTACGACAATACATCCATCCACGATCGGTATTCATTGAATAATTAGATAATAACGACACGTTTGAATTCATTAGATCGAGGTCTTTCATTTACGGTAATAAATCAATTTCACAATAATTCAATCAATTTACGTAATATAAGTTATATTAGCTTGATCAATTGTTAAGGCATTACATAATATAAGTTACATCGACTTCAATTTTACCATAATGTTTGGTTTCATATATATATCAACTAATGATTACTAGTTATACAAGCCTAGAGACAAAACGGATGAAACTCCTCATTCTCATGCACCCCTCCTCATCACTTGTGACGCTCCTACCACGTAACTTGCATTCCAACAGATCTACATCCTCCTCCCAATACACCATGCACATGTTGACAAGCGAAAAGGCACTCAATAGGCCCCAAACCCGCCTCTCCCTCCATTGGAGGTATGCCATGGACGGTGCTTCCTCACCGTGATGAATCCATACATGATACTCGGGCATGAATCCATAACGTCGCAAGTGCTCGAATCTGCAAGATGGCGTCATAAATTGCTTGTTTCCGAGTTTCAATGTGCAAGGACACTTTATCAACCCCAATTGCACAAACCGGATGTCCCATGGCAAACGAGATGAAACCTTTAACCCTTCTCTGAAACTCCTAGAAACTCATTCATTTACCGTATGCGATCGTACATCCATGAACGGTCGAATTCATTGTTTACTTTATTTTTAACTTTGAGACGTTCCAATTGATTAGATCGTATTTAATTTATTAGATCGATTCCAATTGGATAAGAAGATTGTAGAGGTTAATTGTTAATTATTATATGTTCCTTATAAATTAATTATTAATTAAGTGTTCGATGTGTTACAAAATTGGACATATATAATAACCATTTCAACCTCTTAGTACATATATTATATACTTAACATACATATCAAATTAACTAATTACTCTATACATATCAATTACTACATATATTCATATCAAATTACATACTTAACATACAAATTTATCAAATCAAAACTACATACTTCTATACTTAACAAACATATCAAATTAACTAAACTAACTATATATACTTAACACACAAATCAAACTAACTACATACATTCATACATACCAAACTTAACATACTACATACATTCATATCATTCAAATTGAACAAATTACATATAATTGATCAAATTAACTAAACTAACTACTACATACTTATCATATATACATATAATTGCTCAAATTAATCAAAAATAAACAAAATCCCCAAATTTTTAAAAACTAGGGGTTTAGCAAAAATACCTTGATTAATCGGTAGAAATATGAAATTGATCGAAGAACCAAACTCCTTGTCACACGAGCTTGATTAGGCACCAAGATTGGCGGAATAACGGATGATTGGCGGAAAGCGGGATTGAGAAGAAGAAAATGAGGAAGAAGAAGGAAGAAGATGAAGAAATGAGGCATCGTGCCTCTCCGTCAATTAGGAAACTCTGGGCCGACGGACACGTGTCCGTCGGCCCAGAGTCGATCCGTCGCTATAAGGCGACGGATAATCTATCCGTCGCCCAGTTTTCAAAAAAAAATAATTTCTTTTTTTTTAATAAAAGTCAAACTTGGGCGACGGATAAATATTTATCCGTCGCCCATGTTAGCGACGGATAAGTTATCCATCGCTAATAAGCGACGGATAACTATTATCCGTCGCCAAACTGGGCGACGGATAGATTCCGTCGCCCAGTTTACCGATCCGTCGTTATGGTTCCTGGTTTTCTTGTAGTGGAAATGTGGGCAAACGATTTGTTTTGCCATCATCTTTTGTCGGAGGTCCTAGATATATGGTACATAACTTCATGGATACTATGGACATATGCAATAGTATAGGGTATCCAAAATTTTTCATCACATTCACGTGCAATTCCAAATGGCCTGAGATAACACGTTTTGTCGAGTTGAAGGGTTCACAACTCGAGGATTGACCTGATGTTCCCAGTCACATTTTGAAGTTGGACCGACTTATAAAAGACTTAAAGACGAAAAACATTTTTGGAAATGCGATAGGAGGTAACCAATGGTACCAATAATTTGTTATTTATGTCTATATATAAGTGCATTATTATTCATCTAACTTTCAAATAATCGTTTATTATTGTATTAATTTTATAGTCGTGTACACTATTGAATTTCAAAAGCGTGGACTTCGTCATTCACATATACTAGGGGTGATCATAAAATCCGAAATCCAAAAATCCGATCCGATGTATTCGGATCGGATTACGGATTATGATATTTTAGATCCGAAGATTTTCGGATTAATCCGATCCGAACCGTCGAATTTTCGGATTAATCCGAAAATCCGAATTAATTAAAATATATATATATATATGTATATATATATATACATATATATATATATATATATATATATATATATATATATATATATATATGTATATATATATATGTATATATATACATATAGATATATAATAAATATCTAATATGGGGTCAGCCTTAGTCATATTAGTCTAAGGTCTTCCAATATCTAATATGGGGTCAGCCTTAGTCATATTAGTCTAAGGTCTTCCTTTCTTTTTATAGTAGAGAAGAAGGGATTATACTGGTTCTTCTTATCACAAGTTATTAGACTACAAGGAAGAGTCCTTATCCTAAGTATGAGTATTTGCAAAGAAAAGATATAAAAAGTAACATAGCTATGGGTAGTTTTAAAGGTTATATACATAGTCCCTTCTAATCATATAGTGGAAAAGTATTTCATGTAGAGTAAGTGAACAATACCAAATAGTTGTGCATTCTACATAAGTACCCAAGCGAATAGAGTTATTTATAGCTATCCCTTCTTGTTTTATTACTAAGGAACGGGTGAAATCTCTATATGAAATTTAAGGTAAACCCTTGATTTCTAAGTGTATATTATTTTAAAGTAAGAATTTTTACTAAAATCTGGGCCTACTTTGTTTGTTTCTATCTGTATTGTACCTCTCTTCCTCTTTTCCACCCTTGCGAGCTGCTTTTCTTTTTTTAGTCTTCTTTTTTTTTTTTTAGGTGTTTCCTTCCCTTACATGTTATATGTGTTCCCTGAGTTACATCGTTTTTTAAGTAATATAAATGAGTTATCAACTGCGTTCTGTTGTTTGTTTATTATTAATTAATATCCGACTCCCCTGTTTCAGACTTAAGGTAGACAAATCTACCAGTTTCGTTATATCACAATTAAATAAAAACATGATAAAAAAAAATTCCCAATCATAACACGTAGAGAGGAAGTATTTTCTTCTATAGGACCCATAGCTACGAAATAATCTGCCTTAGCCCAGCCATATTGCATCATTTGTCAAGTGATACCGCCTTTATTTAATAACTTTATTTAAATTTAATAAACTCTTAATACTCTAACTCTTGAAATATCTCAAAAAGGAAATTTCAACATGTGTCTAATATTTTTTCTAAAAGATATTAAAAAAGGAATATTTTTAAGGATAGGTGTTTTCTTCTTTACTGACTAAGTTTTTCTACACGGGACAACATAGGTTGGATTCTAGTCCCTATCTTGCTATTTATCAGTGAGTGATGTACCTATAATAAAATTACTTTGTGTGAAGGTATAAAGTTTTGCAAACTAATACTAGTTGATGTATATTGCTGTATAGAAATCAGATAGGACCAACCTTGTTTGTAATTTACTAGTATTACATATACATACATATACATATACATAGGAATGAGTATCTATAACTCGCGACTGAGAACTTATTGTACAATTAAGATACTCCTACTGAAGAAAGTCATGCCAAAATATAGTTTAAGTATGTGACATGATAAGCCCTCTTTTTCAATGTAGTATATAATGTAGTATAAAATATCCTATAATACTATAAAATCCTAAAGCAGTAATTTCACCTTTTAAATAATAATTTATATTAAAGGCTTCGAGAACCTACTATGTGCGTGGTATTACTATTCCTAGCAAAGAACCTAAAGGGAAAGACAACACTTAGAACACATAATATGTATTGTGCGGAGACAACTAACTCTTTATGTGAACTATAAAAGCAAGGTAAAGCATGTAAGTATTTCACATAAAAATCATAAAAAGTTTCCAGTACAAGGACTTCATTAAAAAAAGGTGGGAGAGGGAATATCTTTAGTAGCCAAATTATATACTCCACTACTCTTTGGACTTATAAAATAAAATCTAATAAATAACTGAGAAGAATCTATTTCTTACCTTATTTTGTCCAGAAATGACTATAAGATTTCGGAAGCGTTGATGATAGACAAGACAATAAAATAATATTCCGTTTTTTTCTGTATTTTGGATCTAAGAAATCTACATTTTTCCGACTTTTTAAGAACTTTTTAAGAAATGTGTAAGAGTTTGATACATAGCTACGTTATTCCCCTGATATGTGATATGAAACACCATCCTCTGTTTGTCACAAATCACAATAGCTTTTGTTTTTTTAGCTAGTTTTTGGTAAAGATCTATAAATAATAACTATATATATATATATATATATATATATATAGTTATATATATATATATAGGTATAGAACTGTACACAACAAAAACAATGAATTTCTCTTTGTAAACTACGTTCTTAATTTTTTACTAATACATTTTATATAAAAATCGACCGAAAACTGCCTAAAAATATTTGAAGTTGCCAGAACTTGTGATAACCAATTGTTACGAGAAGAGACCTAGGTATATTTATAAATGTGCGTTTGACCTTACACCCCAAAATAGGGCACTTGCATGAACAACCTATCCCATTATTGTAGGTATTTTATAGGACTCACGAACTTCTATTCTCAATTCTATATTTTTCCACTATATTTTCCAGCAGTAAATTATATCTATAAATTATTACGGACTATAGTCAATGTTGGTGGTAATAAAGTTCTGGTTTACTTGCCAAGGTATCAATTAGTGGGACTTGAGTTACAAAGACAAAAAGAATAGTCACTAAAAGCCAGGGGACATCCTTTGGATTCGACCGATCTAGTCTAAGATAAAGATAATAACATAGCCCACTTTGGTAATATTTTTACTTGGAAAAGTTCGGAACTCCCTTGTGTGGTACACTTATCCATTGCGTGTGATGTGGTCTTGTGTTAACTTATACTACATTTTAAAGTAAAGAAGTAAAAGAAAAAATAAATATATAGCACTTCACTAGGTTGAAAGTTTTCCCTTTGTTAGAGCTTTCTATAATCCTATAGTTCTGAGATCCAAGTAAAGATTCTAGTGATCATCCTGTTGGCCTAACACCTTTTTTTGCTTCGCCGTTTATGAATAAGCAAGTGACTTGTTGTTTATTACCACTTCGATTTCCTTTACTACAATGTTTTTTGAGAGGTATTCCTACCGGGGTCTAGTTGTCTTTGAAATCCTACATGACTAACCAGAAGCAATAATAATGCAGGACTTGGTGTCTAACTGATTGGTGTACAGAATGATGGTATAACATAGTCGTAGGGAGTTGGGGTTTTACAAAAAGGTAGAATTCACGCCCTTATCTTATAATAACCTCATACATGATGAAAAACATATTATAGGCAATAACCATAATGGATTCCTAGTGATGAGTTAAATTCTGGCTATAATATGCATATGACATTGGTATGTATGCAGGTACTCTGAAGTTATTCACGTAAGGGTTCCTTAAAAAACAATAGCTACGGAAGACGACTTAGACCCGCTGGCAGATGACATAAGTTAAATAGTACGTAACAACAGACCACTAACCAAGATAATAAAATAATAATACAGACAAAGAAACTGATACCTATGAATACAAAAAGGAAGAAATACTGAAATGGCATTCAAGAGGGAATCGTGACAATTAATTAAAAGAAAATAGAAATTAAACCAGATCATACGAATAGTATAAAATGTAACTTATAGTCGTAGGAAGTTTGTTTGGACTACTCCCTGTATTAAATTCAATTAGTTTTCTGCGGGAAGAAGCTATTGAGATCATTAGTGACGACGGATTGGACTTTGTGTCGACTAGACAAGACATGTAAACGACCTATAATGATATTTGCTATGTTAGATACTTTAAATTTGAAAATAATAGAGTTTTTCTTCCTTTATTTATTTATATTAGTACTTTTACTTATTAGAACTTAATATTTATAATAATTATTAGGAGCTCTCCTTGTCCATTCATCATTTATTTTTTTTATATTAGAAAAATACTGAAAATTACAATGCTGCCTATAATTGACTATATTGAAACAGGATAAATTTATAGTATTTGGGCTAAAATTTTTAGCTTTTGTTAGGTGTATCGCAATAATATCTCTTCTAGGTCCCTTTTCCTCCTTCTTGCACTTTGCTTCGACGAGATATTTTGTTCTTACTTCGCTTACGAAAAGAATAATACTTTTCAATGACAAGGAAGACGACCGGGATCGTTACACCTAGCTTTTATACCTATTTTATAAAATACAAGAGCAGTTCATACAATATTATATTCCAATCCTAAACCGTTAGAGTGTGTTAGAAGTAAGCATAAAAAACAAGACAAAACTATGTACGAACAACTTATACAGTCACACCCAGCTGCAAATGACTAAGGGATTTCCATGCAGCTTAGACCAGACAAAGAATTAGAAACAAATGCAGAAAATATATTACTACAGAAAATATATTACTACAGGTAGAATAAAAGGACGGTGAGATTTAGGCCTATGTTTGTTAATCCCTATGGATGATCTCCGAAGTGTTAAGTCAAATCTAATTTGTTTTGTGTTTTGAAATATCTTACCTTATATCTCCTTACCACCTATAGAAAAACTAAATTCCTCTTTTCTTTTAGTCTTATGCCTATGAAATGTAAATTATAGAAATATTGAGTTATCATTGCCTTTTTTCTATTTTCCAACCTGGCCTTACATGAATATAGACTTCCTTTGTTTTCTTCTTTTTAGAAATGTCTTCCAGAACAAAAAAATATCCTAGAAGCGTCTTCCTAGCCAGATATTCCATAAATTAGATTCAGTAAACATAGTATCTCTTGGTAGTAGATTTAGATTCTATTTCTTGGATTCTATTCGCTTGTAAATAATATTAAGGAAGTCCTTCTTGGGATATGCCTCTTGTAGTAATATAAACATAGCATTTCTCTTCGCTTTCCTTAGTAACCCATACTTTTCTACCTATGCCTTTGATTGTACACTTCTTTATTCAAGACCCTTACTTACATTGTCACGAATCACAACAAACCTATGAATACTGCAGAGTGCTTCTATAAATAGATCTATTAGTCAAAACTTTACTCGGTTGAGAACAAGGAGTTTTTTTGGAGTAGATGCCTAAGAAGTCGTTAATGTCACATGCATACATGCATAGAAGAATAAGGATAATAAGAATAAAAACTAGTGTAAAAGTACATGTTGTAATAAGTTATTCCTAAATATTATAAGTACTTAACAATACTTTGTTTTTTTTTCCCCCCTTATTCAGCCAAACAAAATACAAAATACTTAGGATGCTGGGAAGTTGGATTTTGGCTGTTGGAAATATGCACTTTCTATTTTTACTTCAAAGAATGTAATCGACTAGTCGTTATTCTAGAACATGAACTCCAAACTTTTCGTATTTGTTGTTTTGGACTTGAAGTAAACTTGTGAACTTTATTTTATTTATTTTGAATGTGGAACTACTGAACTAGTATTTAATTTGGCTACGAAATGTTATTTCAGTTTTTTTTTTAAAAATAAAGTTCGGATTATTCGGATTAAATCCGATCCAATCCGAACTTTTTCGGATTAATCCGAAATCCAATCCGATCGTTCGGATTGGATTTCGGATTGAGCCTTTAGTGGTCCGAAACTTCGGATTGATCCGAACTTCGGATCGGATTGGATCGGATTAATCCGAACGTGCACCCCTAACATATACTATTGTGGGTTGATGAGAGTATATAAATATGTCTGCTGATTCTATAAATGATTTCATCGGTGTTGAGATACCGGATAAGGATCTCAATCCAGAGTTATACACTGCTATATTCGAGTATATGGTGCATGGTCCGTGCGGACCATTGAATCCGACTTCACCATGCATGCGTGATGGAAATAAACGCTCTAATTAAGAAATTCCCAAAGTCTTTTAATGATCGGACTATATTCGATGGCAATGGCTATCCGGTGTATAGGAGGCGTGACACTGGTGCCACTATTGGGAAGAATGGAAATCTCATTGATAACATGTATAAACATATTTATTGTATCTGTCATGAAGTACTCTATTCCACTCCATTTATCATGATCGAGGCCGATTGTCATTTATTTTTCGGAAAACCTCAAATGATTTACTATTACTTTGTAGGTTTATTGTTCCGCACAATCCATTTCTATTGATGAAACATAAATGTTGAATGGTGCAACAAGACCAATATATGTTCAAGTACGTCAACATGGGGTTGATAGGATAGGTGCAAAAATAACCGTGGAGAATGAGGTGAATGATTATGTTGACTGTAGGTATATATCTACATGTGAGGTTGTATGGCGTATTATGGGACATGATAATCATTACATAGATCCATCTGTTGAGTGTTTATCATTTCATTTGGAGGGTGAACAATATGTCACATTCAAGGATGGAGATTTGATTACGAACTTATTGGAGAAGCAACTGTTGCACATACAAAGTTCCTTAAATGGATGGGAGTCAACAAAAATCATCCCGAGGCACGTAAGTATCTACATGATGAGTTCCCTAGATTAACTTATGGGATAAATTGTGGAGATATAGGAAGCAGTTCAACAATAATGTTGGAAGAGTTTACCATGTCCTAGTTAATTCCCCCCCCCCCCCCCCCCCCTCCCAATATTACATGAGGATAATGTTGAATCACACTAGGGGTGACACTTTCTTCGAGGATTTGTACACGGTGGATGATGTTGTTGTTCACCCAACTTACCGCGAATCCATGATGCATGTTGATCTTTGGGTTTGCTGCTATAAAGTAGGCCAGTTTTTTGGGTTCAGGACGTTTCCTACGAAATTTATTCTCCATGCTTATTCAGTACGATAGCATGTCCAGGCATGCACATATTTGGGAAAGTACATGGGTGTATTTATTCAACGACATCCATTACATCATGCGAATAAAATTAAATAATCCATGTATAATCTTTCATGTCTTAATATTTTTTTCCCGACTTCTTATAATAAAGCACATTTACTATTTTTTGTGATTTTAAATACTTATTTCTCATTAATTCAATGTAGGACTCAAGCTAAATGAAGAACAATTGAGGAATGTTACTCTTGCTGAGATAGAAGAGTTCCTTTCTAAGAATGGATTTAGCTTGAGTCAGATTGAAGGTATGGATAAGCCCAACAATGTAGTCGTAGGGAATGGTATGAATAATTTGATTATTGAGGAATGTTGTATGATGTTGATGAGATGATTGAGCATCACAATCGTTTGTATCCATGTCTCACTGATGAGCAGAGGATTGTATACCACACTATTATGGATGTCGTCGATTTTGGAACTGGTGGAGTCTTCTTTCTCTACGGATACGGTGGCACAAGCAAAACATTTTTATGGAATACACTATATTATGCACTAGGTGGTTAACATGATATTGCTCTACATATCGCATCGAGTGGTATGGCTTCTGTACTTCTGTCTGGGGTCCGTACTGCACATTCTAGATTCAGTATTCCACTTCAGGTCGATGACACCACTACGTATAGTAGGATAACCCCCAACAACGATCTAACATGACTTTTGAAGGATACAAAGCTATAAACGTTTGGGATGAAGAACTTAGGACTAATAGGTTTTGCTTTGAGGCTCTTGATTGCATTCTAAGTGATACAGTGAGAGGTACTCATGGTGGAGAATCGAACATGCCGTTTGGTGGGTTGGTTGTCGTTTTTTGTGGTGATTTCAGACAGATCTTGCCCGTCCACTACAAAAATCAGTGCATCGGGCGACGGATAGAAAATCCGTCGCCCCCCTGGAGCTGTGGCGACGGATAATAATCCGTCGTCCAATTCGCGACGGATTGGACGACGGATTGACCATTTTTTATTTTTTTTTTTTTAAATTGATTATGGGCCGACGGATAGATCTATCCGTCGCCCACAAAAAAATCCGTATCTAATTTTATATTCAGTACTGGATTAATTCCGGCAGTGGTGGTGCGGTGGTGGCAGTGGTGGTGCGGTGGGTGTGGTGCGGTGGTGGTGGGAGGTGGAAAGGTGGTGGTGGTGGTAGGGTGGTGGTGGTGGTGGAGGAGATGGTGGTGGTGGCAGGGTGGTGGTGGTGGGAGGAGAGAGGTGGTGGTGGAGATGGTGGTGGAGGAAAGGAGGTGGTAGAGGAGATGGTGGTGGTGGAGGATGGTGGTGGTGGGAGGGGAAAGGTGGTGGAGGATGGTGGTGGTGGGAGGAGGAGAGGAGAAGTAGTGGAGGAAAGGAGGTGGTGGAGAAGATATATTATATTTTTTTTAGGCTTTTAGCGACGGATAGATCTAGATCTATCCGTCGCTAACTTTTTTTTTTTTTTAATTTTCCGGCTATATAGCGACGGATAGATCTATCCGTCGCTACATAGCGACTGATAGATTTATCCGTCGCTATTTTTAGCGACGGATAGATTTATCCGTCGCTATTTTTAGCGACGGATAAATCTATCCGTCGCTAAATTTTTTTTTTTTTTTTAAATTTTGGTCAACGCTCTGTAGCGACGGATAATTTTATCCGTCGCTACAGAGCGACGGATAACCTTTCTCCGTTGCCAAACGGGGCGACGGATTCAAGTAGCGATCCGTCGCTACAGGGGCGACGGATAAAATCCGTCGCCCCTTTCCGTCCCGTTACAACAGAATTCTTGTAGTGGTCATACCAAAGGCTGTAGGCAGGATATTGTTAACACCTCTCTTTGCTCATCTAAGAAGCTCTGGAGTTCATGCCGAGTTTTGAAGCTTACAAAGAACATGCACTCACCTACTGAGATTGAGAGCATTAGGGAGTTTGTTGAGTGGTTGTTAAAGGTTGGGGATGGGAAAGTTGGTGGTGATAATAATGGTGAGTTAGAATTCAAATTGTCTGAGGATATTTCGATTCGATCTACTAATGAACAAATTGTTGCAATTGTTAATATTACATATCTGAGCATACTAGGCCATGTGGGTCACGGTCGATACTTCCAGGATTGGGCTATTCTTGCTCCAACTAATGAGATAGTCCAGGAGGTCATCATGTCACTTTTACCTGGAGATGCCGCTGAGTTCATGAGTTCAGATAGCATATGTCCTGACGAAGACGATATTGTCAATAGAGAATATCTCTATTCTGTCGAGTTCCTAAACACTATTGGGACTTACGTTATACGAAATTGTATCATTATACTGAAGGTTGGTTGTCATACTATGCTTCTTAGGAACCTTAACCAGTCCGCTGAGATCTGATGGAACCAAGTTGATTGTTACAACAATTGGCAAACATGTGATTGAGGCGAAGACAATACATGAAAAAAAATGCTGAAGTTAAGGTCTTCATACCTAGAATGGTACCCGAGTCTTCTGATCTTAGCAAGTTTCCTATTAGATCCCAACGAAGGCAATCTCATTTATATCAGTTTGCTATGTGATGACTATTGACAAAAGTCGGACAATCAATATCTCATGTTGGACTCTACCTTCCAAAGCCTGTTTTCAGTCATGTCAGCTTTATGTGGCATTTTTCAGAGTCACTAGCAAGAAATGGCTCAAGGTTCTAGCATTGGATGAGGAAGGCCGACGACTATTGTCGTTTACATGGAAATGTTTAGAAATCTATGAGGTATGCCTTTTTTATATTAATATATTTTATATTTATATTATCAATATACAAGTGTTTGATTAACAATATTGCTTGTGTTTGCAAATGCTTAAAAAAAGTGATTTTGTTCTTTTGAAGAATCAAAAGTAGTTTTTTAGTGTTTTATATTCTGACTTACATTTGACTTCTGCGGAAAAAGCATTAACCGCCGTAAGAACCCAATAGGCTTCTATCTTCAGCGGTAGTAGTTTTTCCAATTAAAATCAACTAATTAAATTAATTTTTGACAACTAAAACTTTCTTTACAACTTTTTTGTTTTTTGTATAATATATTAAACACTAATGACTTTTGGTTAAAATCAACTTTTAACAAAAGCAAATAAAAAATCACTAGTAAAAGTATTTGCAAACACACACTAACTACGTTTTATGAGTCATGCTACTAAACGTCTCCCATATTTAGATAGATAGATAGATAGATTAAAGGGTAACTTCACCATCACAGATTGAGAATGAGGGTCAACAATTGTCTTTTACAGCCAATAGGCAATAAGCAAGCAATCAAAATCACAGATTCTCTCTCTCCTCTCTCACCTAAAAGCAAAGCAAAGCAAAGCAATAAGCAAGAAGCAGCATGTCCTCCTCCAACCTGAAAACCCGAGAGGCAGGCAACACCGAGGTGAGCTGGTGCAAGGCGGTACCAGGCGGAACAGGAATCACCGTTCTCGCCTTACTCTTCTCCA
This sequence comes from Plantago major, assembly GCA_026545765.1. Taxonomy (NCBI): domain Eukaryota; kingdom Viridiplantae; phylum Streptophyta; class Magnoliopsida; order Lamiales; family Plantaginaceae; genus Plantago; species Plantago major. The sequence goes on from CM048841.1 coordinate 31,391,846, forward strand.
AAAAACCCAACTTCCCACTTCTCCAAAACGCCCTCTCCCACCTCCAATCCACCCACCCAATCCTCAACTCCACTCTCCGTTTCGACTCCTCCTACTCTTACGCTATTCACCCATCTCCCTACATCCAAATCCACCATTTCGATCCCAACACTCTCAACCTAACCCCTCCTCACACCCTCCATTCCATTCTCGAACACGACCTCAACCAGAACCCCTGGCATTCATCAGCTGATGGTACTCATCTTTTCTTTGCGAGTGTGTATGCGTTAGACACCAACTGCTGGGTTCTTACGCTTCGATTGCACACCTCTGTTTGCGACAGGGCCGCCGCTGTCGCCATTCTCACGGAGTTGCTGGCTTTGATTCAGCAAGGGAATGTTGATCAATTGGGAAATCATCGGATTGTTGATCAAGTAAATTTGGGGATCGAGGATTGTATACCTAATGGGCAAGGTAAAAAGGCATTTTGGGCGAGAGGGGTTGATATGCTTGGTTACTCTTTGAATTCTTTGAGGTTGGCTAATCTCAACTTTCAGGATACTGCCTCCCCTAGAATGTCCCGTGTTGTCAGGTTGCAGTTGAATGCACTGGACACTGCTCGCCTCTTATCAGTTGAGTCGCAGGTTTTCCTGGCTTTAGTCGTATGCCAAACAGTCTCTAAATTACTTTTTTATATGTATATGTTTTTGGGAATGGACCTGATTTAATGTATGTTGCTCATAAGTAGTTCAAATCAAGCACTTGATGATTACATTTTTCAAAAAATCACCTTATTAACATTGTAAAATGACACCATAAGGTGGCTGATAACCGTATTCCCAACACACATTATGTTATCTTGCTCCTTGAATCGGTACAAAATAAGCTAATGTTCATGTTTGAATTTGTTGTCTTTTTTTACTCACATTGAGACGAAGCAGGATTGGTAATACTATATGCTATTTAGAAAGTTTACGTACTCGATATAGGCTGCTTGAGATAATGGATTAAGATTTCAATTGTTACAACTCTAAATTTGCATTGCTTCCTCACAGAGTTGCCAGGGAAAGGAAATAAGATTATGTGCGCTTCTGGCAGCGGCTGGATTAATTACTTGTCACCTAGTAAAAGGGATTCCGGAAGGTCATTGGGAGAAGTACTCGATTGTGACACTCATTGACTGCAGATCACTTCTTGATCCAGTGCTTAGCACCCAACATATGGGTGAGGTTTATTGGATAGTATGTTGTTCTGTGGCGTCCATAATTAGTTTATGTTGGTGCTTCATTGCAATATATGTTTATGACATTCAACAATATTAATGGTCCCAGGATTTTATCACTCGGCAATTCTAAACAGCCATGATATCAAAGGAGATGAGAACTTATGGGAGCTAGCAAAACGAGTCCATTCATCCGTTTCTAATGCCAAGGATAGCAAGAAGCATTTTACAGACATGGCGGACTTAAACTATTTGATGTGCAAGGCAATAGAAAACCCTGGTTTGACCCCATCTGCCTCGCTCAGAACTTCACTAATATCAGTCTTTGAGGATCCCGTGATAGAGAACACAAAGGAACTGAATGAGTCAATTGGATTAGAAGACTTCATCGGATGTGCTTCTGTTCATGGTGTTGGCCCATCCATGGCTATATTCGACACCTTGAGAGATGGGAAATTAGACTGTGCATGTGTATATCCATTCCCCTTGTACTCGAAAGAGCAAATGGAGGAGTTTGTAGACCGTATGAAAACAATTCTTTTGGATGGAATTGCAACTTGATAGGACCATATATTCTGGGTGCTTCTCAGAGGAACTGCCCAAACGGTACATGATGAGACTGTAGAATTCTCTCCTCATTGTTGTGACTTCTGACTATGTGTTGCTTGGAATCTGTAGGTATCCAGTAGGTAAATAAATCTAAACCAAGTCGTTTCATATTCTAATATTCTTCTTGACGTGATGAAGTATGGCTGTGTTCGCACTTCGAATTGAACTTGTATGCATACATGTGTATCATTTTGGATTCTTTCTGCTCTTTTCTTCTGTGCTCTTTTACGTTTCAAGAGAACATTTAGGGGAAAAAAATGGAGGTATGTACGGAGTGAAATAGGAACGGTAAAATGGATGCAACACTGATCTGTTCTAGAATTTCATCTTTATCCTAGGCATCAAAGCTAATCTGAAACATTGTTGGCAGCTATCTATTCTGATATTCATTAGACATACATTTGGCTTTCTAATTAGTTGTCTCATTCCAAGAGATTATAGAACAACCCCTTGTCAGGACACACTATAGTATGCTTCATCTACTATATGTCTAAAGAAATTCCTCTACCAAGTCTCCGAAATTGAAATTCTTGTTGCAGCATTCAACAGCGTTTGTCACATCCTGGAATGCAGTGACACTACATGGTACAACCAGGCCACTCTCTTGTTGGAATCCAAACTCGTTGTAGGCCTTGTTGAGCAAGATCTTGAACAAGGGGTGGGAGAGGTATCCTGTTGGAACCACGAATCTCTGGCGATCCTTGCCCACGTAGACTACAAAGGTTCCTGTAGGTGTTTTGGTGGTGGTTGGAGAGTAGGATGCTTCTTCTTCGTCTTCTTCATTGTTATCCTTGATAAGCAAACACTTGTGATCATGGGGTCGATCGGAAATAGAAATGGCTTTGACCTTCTTGGCTAGTTTCTTCATGGAACCAATTTTCTTTCCTAACATTTTTTAAAAACTGAGGTTATTAAGACAAGATGGTGTGAAGCCATTTCTTGATTTATAGTTGGATTGAGAGGTTTGTGTCGTGGGGGTGGTGATGTAGCAAAGCTAGCCGGCCTTTTGACTTTCAAATTATAGTAGTTGAGTGTTTATGATTGTGGTTGTTCGTAGAGAGTTTATTGTTTAGAGCATATCTAATTGATACCTCCCCTCCGTCCGCCTGCCTAATCTCAATTTTTTTTTTAAAAAAGTTTTTAAGAAATATTAATAAATAATGATATAGTAGTTTTTTTTCTTTTTTTATAAGTCCACTTCATTAGATATCATTAGATAATAACGGGTTTATACATCAGATATTCCTATCATGTGAATGTTAACATCACGAAAGGTAGTTTCGAGCAAATCTCGCATAAGAATATTATCTAATCAAGTTGTACATAGATCTCAAATCTTTAAGTTATTACATACTAACATAGAAGTTTCACAAAAGTGCTATTCCGGGGTATGACGTTGATACGGAACAATGTCCAATCCGTTTAAGACGTTCTAAAGGCACGAATTAGTACCTCGAAGGATATATTCACTAAGAGGCTCGACCATGTAGTTCGACACCACTGGTCCGATACTACTATTTCATAAGTCCGAGCCTCACACACTAGAGCATCAGGACTCTGGTTCAAAGCAGGAATAGGTCTGGACCCTTGGTCCGACCTACCTCACCACATGTTCATCTCTCACTATACGTGCAAATAGAGGAGAGACTAACTTAGGATCGTATGACCTACGGGTCGGACATCGCATCACCAAAGACCAAGTGTACTAAGCTGAGCAAGCAGCATAGTCCGATTCGGACCAAAAGTATGTCGAAAGGTCCGATCGCAACGCGGAAATACCAATTATGCCCTCAATGGCCCAGGTAAACGAATAGGTTAAACCTACCTGATGGGCCTTCGGCCCAACTAGGCATTGGTGGCACATTGTGAAGCCTACACTTTGCACAATCTTGTAAGTCCCTCCATTTCAAGAGATAAACCTATAAATATGGTACAAATTCTAATGCTACAGTAAGTCATTATTCCCCATAATCACACTTTTACAGAGTAGACACTCAATCTCTCTCAAGTAAAGTCTTTATCCGGTTTGACCCTAAGCAAATCGGATTTACCATTCTACCCCCCCCCCCCCCCCACACCCCAACTAGTCTTTGTGCAGGTCCTTAGCGAGATCCGATCTTGGTCATTCTGAGGCTCACCAGGCGGACTAGGGCGAGTTCTAGGGTTAGGAGGATGACTTAGTAAGCACGTAGTAGGTGTTGAGGATTCACCCCTCAACATCTTGGCGTCGTATGTGGGAATCTTACAAAAAGCCTTTAGCACACCGAACGATGGCACAAACACGAAGAACAACCCCGAACAACAGCTACAGGGATAGAAACTCCAGTTGCAAGGCCTCGTGGGTGACCTCCGACCAGAGGAAGAAATGTGCCTCGTACAAGAGGGCATGTAGGAAGGCAAACATCAAGGAGTGAGGAACGGAACTTGAGCGAAGGCCACACTGCAAGCGCATCTTCCGGAGAAAGAAGGGAAGATCCGGTTCAAACTACCATGGTCGATCCGCAAGGATGGGGTAACTTGGCACCTACGGCAAGAGGCCAAGGCCTCTCGGTGGCTGGTCCGAGGGATGGAAACCAAGTTCCTCCTACATGAACACATGGTCCTCCTCCTGGCCAGAATTTCACTCTCCCAAATGGTCAGATCATCCGACCCAGCGATTTTGGAATGGATGGAAATCAATTTGGTCTATTGCTCACTACCATTCAAGGATGTTTCGGATCCAACAATGTCCAACCTCCTCAAGCCACTCCACCAACTTTGGTTCCGAGGCAAGCTGAGCCTGTGTAGTCAAGAAATGAGCAACGCCCAGTCTTGGACAGGATAGGAAATCTAGATCGACCTGAGGATCTCCGACATCTTCTCAATAGAAGAGCAGTTGCATCGCAAGGACGATAAGAAAGGATTCCGGATAGGCCTAGAGTCAACGAAGCCGGACCAAGCCATCACCAAGTTGCATAACCAAGAGCCCGAGATCATATGGCTGAAAGTATCCCAGCAATTAATCTGGAGAATCTCCCACCGGATGTTGTGATTCACCCAAGAACCGGAGAGAAACTCACCCCACAGGAGATTTATGTCCAACAAAAAGCCTTGGAAACTCAAATCGCCACTCTAAGTAAGATGGTAAAAGCATATGAGAAGATAAATGAACCGAACCCGAGCCCACTCACTGAAGAAATAAGAAGAGAAGTCAAAAAGCCAGACTCAAACATGTCAATCCTAGAGCATTAGTACAGACAGACGGCATCTACCCGGTACAAAAGTAGGATGGATGCTAATCGGCACAATGACAAGATGAAGGCTTTGACTTTCTCAACCACTTTGTTCGGAGAGGCTATGGATTGGTGGGTAGCTTTACCGAGCGGATTCATGAATTTCTGGTCCGACATCACCACAGCTTTTGCAAAAGAATTTGCGAAATCTAAGAAAAAGAAGCGGTCCGTAGAGCACCTTGCTGGGATAGTGCAAGAAGAAGGAGAGGACCTAAGGAGATTCTTGGAGCGCTTCAATAAGGAAGTGACAACCGTAGAGCCACATAGCATAAAAGAGCAGGTCTGACACCTGTACGCCAACACTCTGAATTTCCAATTCAGAAAGAAGCTCTCCAAATGAGAAGGCTCTGGAGGATCTCTGTGATAAATTCTTATACGGAGAGGATTTTAGAAGAAATGTCCCAGTCCGAGCCAGTATCAAAAAGGGAAAGGAACCATGAAGCCAGACGCGCTCCAGAAACAGAAGAAGTCCGATCAAAGAAGAGAATACGACAACATAACGGAATATCGCAAGGATAGAACCCCACCCAGAAGGTATGGAGAGTATACCAACCTCAATAGACCAAGATCCGACATCTTGGCCTCTATTGAAGAAAAAGAAGCTAGAAGTGCAATGGCTAAGCCTATCCACAATGACAGGAGGAATAGGGATTCCAAGGAATATTGCAAGTTCCACAAAAGCAGAGGTCATCCGACCGAAGAATGCATACAACTGAAAACAGAGGTGGAGCATTTGGTAAGGAGCGGAAAGCTCAAGGAATATGTGCACAAGGATGAGCCCTCCTGCCATGAAAGGACTGGAAAGGGAAGAGAAGAAAAGGAACAGGAGGTTCACCCTCATCATTTTCCCCCACCTCCAAAAGGCGGCCCGAACCGATCCCATGACCAATACCATGGTTATGGGGAGGATCCGCAACTAGACAACAGGCCTTATAGCGGAGTCATCAATACAATCGCAGGAGGACCAACCGGAGGAGATAGCAGAAATGCCAGAGAACGGGCTGCTCATCATTTGAGAAACAATGATCGATCATATGCGCCTCTCGTTCTCAGAGGTACGAATGCTATTACTATCGAGAAAGCGAAATACCACCCCCATGTTCCGGAGGAGGGGATTTGGAGAATCCGGGTGTGCACCTAGTGATTTCTTTAGATATCGCGACCTACAAGGTAACGAAAGTCCTAGTTGATACTGGGAGTTCGTCCAACGTAATCTCTGCTAGGACTCTCGCAAGAATGAATATTGGAAACATTGAATTGAAAAGAGTTGCAAGTTCTTTATTAGGATTTGGAGGAAATGTTGTGCGCCCAGGGGAAGCATCCGCCTTCCAGTATCCATGGGAGAGTTTCCGAACCGGGTCACCAACTATATCTTATTTGTAGTGGTCGACGATCCTTTCAATTACAATGTGATCTTAGGGCGTCCGGGACTCAACGTCTTCAGAGTTGTGTCATCTTCTTTACACAACAGAGTAAAGTTCCCTACACCAAATGGAATCGGACAAGAAACCGACAACATGAGGGAAGCGTGGGAATGTTATATCATCACACAGCAGATCAAATTACCAAGCGAACTGGCGATCACTTAATCATATTGAAACATTTTTCGATTTGATCGTATTGAAACAATCTTCTGAGACAGCAGATGTATAATTCAACCAAAACCAAATCAATTCATCGTAAAAAAAATTAGGATAACAAATTTTTCTTGTACATGTTCTCCAATTGAATTTAAAACAAATAAATAAGCACCACCCTAAACTCTAATTCAACTTGGAAAAAGGGCAATCCATTATTATAAACAACGATATTAATTACATTCATCTATTCATCAATTATTTGTAATTAGATGCAACAGCGTGTTCTCAACATCTATTATGTGTGTGTGTGTGTGTTGTGTGTGTGTGTGTGTGTGTGTCGCATTGGAAACGTTATCCATCCTCAGTTTGAATGTTATTATTAAGTACTTACCATACAAACACACATGTCATCAATCGCTAAAGTAAAAATTAACAATAAAAACAAGTCAAGCTATTAGTGAAATAGATGAAAATTGCATTTTTCAATTACAACACAATCTTAATCTAACTAGGACTTTCAGTGGCATACATTTTGGCACCACAAGTCTCACTGTCGTGCAATCCTTCCTTCATACAACAAGGACAAATTTGAACTTTCTTCTTCTTGTGTGGCAACTCCCGAAATGATGGAATTCTCTTCCGCTTAGGCCTACCAGGACATGATTTGATTTCTAGAGGCAGTATCTTCGTTGCAGATGAATTCAACCATTCATATTCAAACCTCAGCGATGTGGGTATCGGATGAATATCATTACTATATGCAAGGCGATACATTTTAGTGAAGAAACATCGGTCAACAATTCCCGAAATGTGTTGCGACAAATAACATTAACAGAATGAGCACATGGGAAACCCAAAATTTGCCACTGGTAACATGAACAAATTTCTTTTGTGCAAGTTAACGGAGTAAATTTTAGCAGTTGATACCTCAAACTCACCATCTGCCGTAGATTTGATCACCCTCCACGAACGCCCCAGTTGCTTACATTGATTCCAAAACTTCTCCTTACACTTGCAAAGAGAACCAGTTCATTTCTTTGACTCGTTACAGCGCTCAACAAACCACTTCATGATATTGAGTCTGATCAAGTCAATCATATACGTGATTGGCAAACCACGGCTCTCCTTAATCCAATTGTTGAACGATTCTGCAGCATTTGATGTCATTTCACCGTGTCTCCGGATTCCAGAATGCAACTGCCCATTTATCGTAAGGAGGCTCTTTGATGAATGCAGCAGCTATGGGGCCTCCTGTTTCAACAAACACTTTTAGATGTTCATCAAAAAGCGAAACAGTAGGCGCATACGCACACCTTTTCAACAAGCCAACCATTTTTCGTATAAACTCATTAGACCAGCTACCCTTGTACCACCCCTTCAGATTAGTATACAAGTGATATAAACAAAAGAAATGTACTGGCTTCTCAAATACTTGAGTGAAAGCTGTCATCAAGCCGACATTACGATCAGACAAATATGATACCTCAGATGAATGCTTGAGCACTTGCTTAATCATCTCTAGAAAATATTTCCAATTTCTATGTTTTCTGAATCAACTACTGCCATGGCCACAGGAAAAAGGCCTGCAATTAGAACAATCAATTGAGAGTTAGTATGACAGATACCATGTATAAGCACGATATCATGCATTAATAAAATAAAGAGTAAAGAACACGATTATGAGTTACCATTGTCTCCATCTTTGCAAGTAGCAGTATGCAGTTGCCCTTTAAAACGCCCTTTAAGGGAAGTTGCATCAATAAATAACATTGGCCTGCAATGTGCAAAACCATCGATGCAAGCCTTAAATGAAATGAAAAACCTTGTGAATCGATTGTTTACAGGGTCGCTTTGGAGATCAACACCACTTCCAGGATTTGTTTTCCTAACAACATCAGCATACCACCTCAACTGATCAAATGAATCATTGAAACCTCCAAATACATTGCATCGAGCTGCCTGCAGAGTCCTCCATGCCTTAGCATAACTAACATGAAACCCGTAATCTGCAGCCAAGTATGTTCGTACTGAAGTTGCAGGGAATGTGGGATCAATTCTTACTTTTTCTTCTATCAGACCAGCAATCAGCTTTGGGGCTAGGCGAGATGTGTCATCATTAACAAGATTGTCCGAACAACTATGAACTAAGTTCGCTTTATTGATGACAAAGTAATTGTTGTCACTACGGACAGCCCCAAATATCATCCACTTGCAACCACAAACATGTCTTTGAGCACAACCTACACTCACAATTAATCTGTTGTTTCTTTTGAATTGATACTTGAACGACTCTTTGCTGGCATACTTAACTAATTCTACCCTAAATTCCTTCACACCACCAAAAAAAAATTGTCCTACACCTTTTATGATATTAGACCAGCTATCTAACAATAATGGCTTACATGGAACTGGGGGGAAAACATCATAAAAGGGTAACTCCTCCTCATTGTCACTACCACCAGTAGAGTTAGGATCACTACTCCTAGACAGTATAAGATTGTCCAGATATTTATCCATTCTTACTTCACCGGAATTGCTTGATGTGTTCTCCTTAAAAGAATCGACTGGACAGGATGGGCTAGCAGATTTATTGCACATTATATGATTCGTTAGTGTGATAGAAACCTTAACAAACCGAGGTTTTACCATGCCAACTAACAGAGCAAATGTATCGTACTCTGCAGTGTTGCTAATACAACACTTCTCGAACTTCTCATTTTCAGAAATGTAAATATCATAGTGCACATTGACAAATTTAAAATCAATGACTGGCCACTTACCAGTTACCGTGGACTTGAAAAGATCATAGCTGCCAGCAAGAGTTAGTGGTATTCACAGGTGCTCCGAGTTGAAATGCACCATCAAAATCTGCGGTGTTTCTACTAAATTTGACATCGAGGATATATGTGAGTTTTGGATCTAAATCAATTAGAACAAATCAAAATGAAGCTGGAACTTGACCAAAACTATGACACGCTATTTTGATACTTCAAATAAAAATTGATCATCAAAGAGAACTAAGTAATGAACAAGAGGTAACCGTAGAAGACTGGATTAACGGGCCGCTCCACTGGCCAATACAAACCAAGAATTTTGAAAATTTGAATTTCATGACAGTGTTCAATAAGATTTTGAATTTCAACGGAGAAGTAATCATTATATACCACCGAAAAAACTTAATAGCTTCAGCTAATCGGCATCCACCTTGTGCAATTTCTCTGAATCTATGCAGGTAGGAGGAGATAATTCTACGTAGATTGAGAAGATTATTTCAGAGTGAGCCAAATAGTGCAGGAGGTTAAAACTATAATTTCACAACAAAATAATTGCGCTTTTCGTGAGAAACACGCAGAAGCCTTAAAATCGAATGTTTCCCGAGAAAATTTTATTTTTGGTACACTACAATGAGACAGTGCCACTTTTGATACGGTAGAACGACCTTGTCCAATTTCAGTACACTACAACAACCACCCTCGAAATTTATATACTCCGATCAATTTCCCGACTAAATTGATGATGTGGCAGCCGGAGTTCTGATTTTCCCGCTAAAATACGTATGCTGGCCGTATTTTCAGCGATTTTGACCAAAAAAAGAAAAGAAAAATACATTGTGAGGACACGTGTCGCACTCGGGTTAATTTCGGGTAAAGTAAATTAAAGAAAACATCATTTTATAAATTTCAAAAAACTTATATAAATTTATTAAAAATTTATAAAAGTTATTTATTAATATTTTTGAATTTAAAAAAAAAGATTTTTTTTAAAACCTTTAATTTTTTAAATTCAAAAATATTACTAATAAACAATTTTTTGGTTTTATTTCCATATCCATATTATTTTTAAAAATTAAAATTTTATAACTTTTTAATTTTTTTTTTTGATAATCTTCCATGGAAGCCATGGCAAGAAGCTCAACTTGAGCTTCCTGCCATGGCCGGAGCTTCCACCGGAAGCTTCAGATCTGAAGCTTCCCGTGGAAGCTCCAGATCGGAGCTCCGACGGAGCTTTTTGCCGAGCTTCCTGCCATGTGAGCTTCCATGGAAGCTCCTTCCAATGAGCTTCCATGGAAGAAAGAAAATTGGAAAAGAAGGTAGAATGATTTGAGTTGTTCAATACTCCAATTGATACTTCCATTGATGATGCATTGAGAACGAAGTGAATTGGAAATAATGAAGAAGGAAGTGAATTGGGGAAGAAAGTGAATTAGGGTTCTTATTGATTCATTTGGGGAAGAAGGAAGTACATTTTTTTTACTACTTTTTTCTTTATCTTTTAAAAATTGGAAAATTAATTGTTATAATTTTATTTAATTTTTTATTGTATTTAATTTATTTTTTTAAATAAAATGTTCCAGGTTGAACGAAATTGCGACATGTGTCCTCATAATGTATTTTTTTTTTTGGGCAAAATCGCTGAAATACGGTAAATATACGTATTTTAGCGGGAAAATTGGAACTCCGGCTGCCACATCATCAATTTAGTCGGAAAATTGATCAGAGTATATAAATTTCGAGGGTGGTTGTTGTAGTGTACTGAAATTGAACAAGGTCGTTCTACCGTATCAAAAGTGGCACTGTCTCATTGTAGTGTACCAATAATAAAATTTTCCCAATGTTTCCCCCAACAGCGCCTTTGGCACAAATTTTCCCAAAAAACGAACTCAGGCCCAAGTCTACAAACACATTATGTAGGGAAAAAAATAGTGGATTGGACTAGTTCTACAAACCCATTCTAAAACAGAACCAAACACGCTGCTACGGATGAAATTTTAAAATTGGGATGTCGCAAAATGAAATGTGAAGTTGAATTCGAGATGGAGGTAGCAGTATTATATAAGGTGATATATTAGTAAATTCTAGTCTTTTCGAGTTTCATACACTGATTAAAGTCTTGCTTTAGCATTTAATGTTGATCCGAGCATTTTCGTATTTGTTTCTCTATTATACACTATGCTATTTAAGTTGAGTTACTATTCTTCAGTTCCAAAATTCAAAACTGAAAAAACTCAAATATACTACTGGACTCTATCAAAATCACAATTCAATACAAAACACAAAACTCTAAAACTAAACTTTAATTGAGTTACTATTCGTAACTTTGAATTTAAACTCAAATTGAGTTTTGAATGCCAAACACTCGGGATATCTCTTCCAAGAGGTTTTGTTGTAGATTTTCCAATTTGGTGTTTATTATAAATATAAAATATTGGTATTCAGTTAGTTTTGTGTATGATTCATTTATTACTAAAACTTAAAAGAGTCCTACATAAACATGAGAGTCTGAGAGTCCAACTAATTTGGTTAAATTCGCGGGTTAAGTTTGCGGATCTGGTTGCGGGTTTGAATTTCCGGATCTGCAACGCGGGTTGCTGGGTTTGTATAAAAGCCATATTTTCTTATTTTTCTTTCACTTCTCCTTTCATTTGTTCAGCGTCTTCTTCACGCTTTTTCTCAGATTCTTCTCCGATCAATCTCTTTTCATTTCTTCCGTCTGTTTCTGAATCTGGCGATTTTTCTCTCTCTTCTTTCGAAACCCTAGGTTTTCGAATTTGCTTGCGGTTTCCACCTCTCTCCGGTACAACTCGCGATTATCAAGTTATATTCTCCTCTGTTTTTGTTCCTTTTTCTACTCATATTGAAGTCGTATTCATTTTTTTGTCTGATTCAATTGCTTATTTGTTCGTTGTTGCTAGTTTTTGTGTTCCTTAGCTTTCTACACCGTCGATCCAGAGATCCATGACCTAATCGAGAAGGAGAATCACCGGTAATGCCGCGGAATTTCACCTCACAGATTTTTACCTCATTCGAGCTCATCGATCGGATAATTGAATCAAATCAGTTGATTGTAGTAATGTGACAGCGGAGGATCTCGTGGAGGCGCTGCGTGAGGTGGATTGGTCGTCGACGCTTCCTATGTCGAAGTTCTTATATAGATTCATCGCCTCGTTCATATGCCAGATGGAACAGTCGCCTCAAATGCAATCTCTACTGGTACGATCCATTTCTTCATTAGCACAATCTATTGTTATTGTTATTACTGTAGCTAGCTATTGTTACGTGCACAATTCGATATGAACAATTGAATTTATGATGTTGTGTGTGGGCTATGAAATAACATGAATGGTTGATTTCCAGCTCTGCTGAATTGTGAATAGTCTATCCCTGACAAGCCAATGAGTTATGCAGTTTGGTTGTCTATTGTTGTAGTGTAATAGTCTATTGTTATGGTAAAATTGTGTAAGACAGTTGTCAAATAGTTGAATGTTTCTGTGAATATGCTCATGAATCATGAATGTGTCCATTGAGTCCCATGCTAGTGTAAGGAATGTGCCTGACAAGCGAATGACGTATGCAACTTGGTTGTCTATTGTTGTGGTGTAATAGTCTATTGTTATGGTAAAATTGTGTATAACAGTTGTCAAATAGTTGAATGGTTGTGCATTGTCCCCGATGAATTCTGTTACGACTTGGTTGTCATTGTTGTGGTAAAATTGTAAAATGATTTGCCAATGAGTTATGCAGCTTGGTTGTCTATTGTTGTAGTGTAATAGTCTATTGTTATGGTAAAATTGTGTATGACAGTTGCCAAATAGTTGAATGGCTGTGTGAATATGCTCATGAGTGTCCATTGAGTCCCATGCTAGTGTGAGCATTGTCCTTGACAAGCTAGTGGGTTATGTAGCTTGGTTGTCTATTGTTGTAGTGTAATAGTCTATTGTTCTGGTAAAATTGTGTATGACAGTTGCCAAATTATTGATGTTTTTGTTGCGTGTACTAGGTTTTCGTAAAAATGGTGGTCGAATAAAGAAAACGGTTGATGATAATGACGGTTGATTTTTTTTGTATATTTTTGTTGATTATTGTATGAAAATTGTGTGCTTTTGTATGTAAATTGTATATATGTTTACCCTGATTAGTGTAGGAGATTCTAGTATGTAACTTGTGTATGTCTGTGTGTATATTTTTTTGTAGATTTTTGTATGAAAATTGTGTGTTTTTGTATGTAAATTGTATATGTTTTACTCTGATTAGTTTAGGAGTTGTCTAATACGTAAATTGTGTATGTTTGTGTGTGTGTGTGTGTTTTTTTTGTATATTTTTGTTGATTTTTGTATGAAAATTGTGTGTTTTTGTATGTAAATTGTATATGTTTACCCTAATTAATGTAGGAGTTGTCTAGTATGTAAATTGTGTATGTCTGTGTGTATGTTTGTTGTATATTTTTGTTGATTTTTATATGAAAATTGTGTGTTTTTATATGTAAATTGTATGTCTATAGTGTAATAGTATATTCTTATAGTAAAATTGTATGATTGCTAAATTATTGATGTTTTTGTTGCATATACTAGGTTTTCGTAAAAATGGTGGTCGAATGAAGAAAACGATTGATGATAAAGATGGAGACGTGGATGGAGGAGTTGACGAACAATTTAAGGGTGTTTTATTTGTTTGCAAAGATGATTGTAGTTTGGATATAGTGATTTTAAATTTTTTGTATTGTTTTATATGTATGACATTTATTGATTGATGAATGAAATTGATTTCTATGTTTATTTTATAAATATTGTGTTTCTTTCGGATAAATAGGTTGTCATCAATAATTTTATGTTAAATATAGATAATTATATATCAAACATAGATAATTTGATCCAAAATACCAATATGACTAAATGGACATGAAAGGAGTTGTGTATTGTAAGGAAAATATGTGGGTTCGGTCATTGACTAATCATTGAACAAAAAAAATCATGTTGTATAGTTTTATGTATAAATTGTCTATGTTTGTCTATTATGTAGGACTCTCAATAACTCTCAATATATGTGGACTCTTCATTTATTTACTCATGGTTATCATAATTGCCCTATTGAATAAGTTTCAAGTAGTTTTGGTAGGTAGATCAGGGAATGTCAACACCAACTCATCATATAAATTGTTGGGGATTTTACTACAAAATAGAGTACAAGGAAGAATTAGCTGAGTCCTGAGTAGTTGATGCATTATCCAGAAGAAAGAAAATTGATCAGCTATCACTATTCTAGAACCAACATGTATATCTCGTCAAGTATAGAGGCAAGTTTAGGAAGTGGAGATAATCTTAGGTTAAAAGTGATCAGAGTTATTCATAATGGAGATTATATTCATAGATCAGTGCATTATTTGGATGGCCTAGTTTGAATCTATGGTACTTAATGAACATCTCGCCCACTCCTCTAACCCAGGCTTCAGTTCCAGCTCGTTTGTCTTCGTGGGTGTGCACAAGAGAACAAGATCTCTACTGCAAATTTACAACAGCCCCCCAAGTCTGAGGATAGAAGGGACGATGTCCCCACCAAGGGGCCTCCTACGCAGGTTCGAAAAAGGAGAATCCTCCCAAAGTCCTCCTCAGTCAAAACAAAATGCCAATCACCCAACCTAGGAAATAGCCAGGACCAAAACTTAGGGCTTCCCAATCTGTTGCTTTCTCCGGTGACACGCCCACGAAGCTCAAGGGCGATGCTACCTCAGATTAGTATTATTTTTTTCTGATTCAAAAAAGAAAAAATAAAGGGAACGAATAGTGTCTTTCGTATGTGTCGAAGGAAAATTAATATCTCGCCCGTGAAGCAAGTGGCCGGAATTTAATATAGTTTTAATATAGTGAAGAAAAGGTGGAGGAAAAAAAACCACATAACATAAAAATCCCAGAAGAAGCAAGAAGACACGTTCACATGTCCCATGCCATACATCTACCAAACTTATTTCCTTTCTTCCTTGCTTTTGGTGTTGACGTGTAGTCTGGAATCCCATTCATTTTGTAGTATTTTCTGGTCTTGAAAATTCTCCTTTTAACTATCACCCACAGTTTCAGTTTTCATGTTCAGCCTCTACTTCATCAATAAGAATCTTATCTTTCACCTTCTAAATACTATACTTATTTAATTCGGTATATGCAGCAAAAATTAACAAAGCTATACATCAAATATGGCACTGCCACAGAATCCAACAAGAAAACCGGAGGCTGAACATCCAAAGGAGGAATATGAAAGTGAAACCACCACCAGCTGCACGAGTGATTCAGTGGTGGAAAGTAGCATGGCTGCGGAGAGCAGCCGAGAGAGGCTGAAACGACATCGTGTGGAAGTAGCGGGTCGGGTAAGGATACCGGATACGTGGGGGCAGGAAGAGCTGCTGAAAGATTGGATTGAGTGTACCAAGTTTGATGTAAGTTGTAGTAAAATGTATGCCCGAGATGCTCTTGTTGCTCAGGCTGCTGCTAGGAAGAGAATAAGAAGATCGACAACTAATTCTGATGTTCCTGCTCCTAGAATACTCACATTAGAGAACAACTGTTGAAATTTCATCCCTCATATTAATTATACTTATCATTATTCTTCTTCTTCTTTTCATATACATCAACACATGAGCTCCCTCTTCATTGTTTTAGTTAATACTTTTGCTTTTATTTGTTTCATTGCTTCTCATGATAAATCCAGGGGCGGAGCTATGTAGACCTAAATTTTCATTATATGTTCAATTGTAAATTTTACCATTACCATTTAAAATTAATCTGTAGTTAAAGTTCAATTTTGTTGACCGTGAATTAATCCAAACTGAACAATTGACGTGGGACATCTAGCGGACAATGGTACTTAAAAATCAGCATGTCAAAACTCAAGGAATTTAACAGCTCTACGAGTTTGGGAGCATAGACTTCATAGAGAAGTTGCCAAAATCGGAAGGATATCATACTGTTCTGGTAGCTGTAGACATACAAAATTTGCACATTTCATAACACTACTCCATCCATTTACAGGAGGAAAATAGCTATCCGTTTACTAGATGGAGTCTGCAAAATACATGGTTTACTAGAAACCATTAAAATTGACTGAGACAAGGTGTTTACTAGAAGATTTTAAAAGAACTGTTCGCAGACACAAAAATGAAACAACAATTCAGTACCGGATACCATCTCTCGGCCGATGGGCAGACAAAGAAGGTGAACCAGTGTTTATAGAAATGCATGACTGGACCATTTTCTAAGCAATGGTAGAAATGGTTTAGTTTCGCTAGCTGGGGGTATACTAGTTTTCATACAACTATTGCTAAGAGACCATTTTAGGCACTGTTTGGTTTCATGATCGGATTGAAGAGAGACACAGCTGTGCAACATGGAAGTTTAGTATGAAATTTGGCGGCCCTTTATCCAGTGATTTGGTTCCGAATACAGTGACTTGGGAGGATTAAACTATAGCATACAGGATCGTATCAATTGCCAAGAGATCTAATATACTGCCGTTTACTGCCAAAAGAAGAATAAAACTTGAGTCTACAAGTACTAAACACCTATAGGCTAACAATCCAATGACTAATATTAACTGTTGATAACAAGTGCCAACACAAGATGCAGATAATTGATAGTTAGAACTTTGAACAATTCTGCAACATAGAAAATCAGGCTCAACATAATAGCTCAAATGAACAGGTGCTTGTAATCCCCATTGGCAAATTTACAAATGCTGTCGTAGGAAGCTGTATCTGCAGAAGAGCATAGAAGAATAAGAAAGATCCATGATATGGTTATAAAATGTGTGCACGTGTTTATCTCTTAGGAGAAGCATATGAAATGTCAAGTTCATTTCCCCCGAGTTTTCAAGAGACAAATGGTTCGGTCCTCCATCAATTAGCTGATATAAAATAACATTGGTGATAGAGATGCATGATTATTAGAGATAGATCATATACCTATCCCATAAGCACCCCAAAACATAAGTAATATAACCTTGCAAATCAGTGAATTAAACTTTCATGTTAATCCAAGTCCCATTGACTGGAGATTATTAATGGAAACTAATAAGACAAGCCTAACTTTAATGAATAGTATTAGATTAATAAAACCCAAGATTAATGATACTGAAACAGAACAGAAATCTTTACAGACATGCACAGTCACATATGTATCATGAGATTAGCTATCTTTGCGTTTAAGATTTCAGCAAATCAAGAAAAAAAAGAAATAGTCGAACTGCACACCATTCCCCCAATATGCTTAGTACAGCTTGAACCGCGGTTTAACAGCTGAGCATGCCTAGCTAACCTCATGGATATATGCTCCATCAGATTGCCTTGTGCATCTCATTATTTTTTAGGAAGCAGAAAACTATGTACCACATGAACTTGTAAAAGGAAATGAATGCCCAAGACAAATGTACCCACAGGCCACATCCTTCATCGAAAGTTTCATATAAATTAAAACCGTCGAAACTCTTGCTAGAACCTTAAAGTTTAGAAACAACCACTGGCCATCGAACCAAGCGATCAGTCGTATCCCCTAATTTGCACATAACCCTTAAATATGAGAATTGCAGCACAGCCCACCACATGTATTAATTAAGGTCCATTACACTAATTTGAACTCAGCATGTCGTTAGATCGTCTAACATAAGTTAACATTTTTAAAAAACTCAACACAGAATCAACTAGAAGTAAAATTGACATAGGGCTCACACAGAATCAAATCTCATGCTTCTGATTTGGGTAAAGTAATGAAAATAAATAAAGTAGAGGGCAGGAAATTGGGAAAATAAGGTTAGATTGTAAGCGAGACAATGAATCAAACAGGTAGTATGCATTTGCGAATTGCAGGCAGAAGAGAATGAAATTACCAAAATCATCACCAAAGTTGGTCCAGATCTCGGGGCGAATAGAAAGACGATTAGCAGAAGGCTCAGCGATACCAATAACCTCGACAAAAGTGGTGAGATCTCCACCGGGATGGCCTGACAAAAAAAGCTCATGGCCATCGGTCGACAACCCGATCACCGAACCAGCACCCCGATCGGCTTTGATTACCTTGATAACAGCACGAACTCGATTTCCAGAGTACATCCGAAGAAGCTCGCCGTTAACAAAGGCTGCACAATTTGATGTGTCCATTTCCTGAAAGATGAGACAATTAGTATACAGCTAAAATCATACTCGATCTAGGGTTTAAAGCCTTAATTTTTCATACCTTTTGCAGATTTGCTTTGCTTTGCTTTGAGTATCTGATTGATTGTTGAAATGATTGCTGCTTCTAGGTCTAAATTAACAAGGAAGAAAGGGCTACTTATAAGATGCTAAATAAAATTGGCGCTATTGCTTCACATTTCCCGCCCTTTTGCAACATTCGTTCTATTAGTAATTTCCTAAGGAGCTAATGTAAAATGTCGAATTTTTTGGACCGTATATTTATTTTATATTGAGTAAAAGAATCATTTGGATTGGAGTTGATACACGAGATTGTATAAGTCATTATTTTATCGACTGTTAAATTGATAAGGGCAATGGACCGAATTAAAGCACAGAGAAGTGTACTAAAGAGTTGCTAAGGGAGTGTTTGATATCGAATTGAAACATTGAATCAAGTAAAAATTTACGTGTTTTTAACCGGATTTTCAGAGTTGTTAGCCAAACAACCTCTAAGTAATTACTAATTAGGGATTTTGTGGACTAATCGTGAAGAAATTCAGAACAATTGGTTTTGTCCAAGAAAATAGTCGACTGCTTTACTAGAGACGAAAATATTGAATGTAAGTAGTTCTTTCATTATGAATTTGGATTATACTCAATTAGTTCAAGGATGGTTAATTGGATTTCCAATAAAAATGTCAACCATCATATCCTAAGTCATATATAGGATTGATTCTGAGATTCAAGTTACTAAGTTAACTTAGTTTTTATCGTGTTATGTTCATTTGTTCTGTATTGTAAGGGAGAAGCGTGTTTTTCCTTGTTACGCGTTAGTTTAAGTACTTCATCGTTTTATCGACGTGTTGTACGTCATGTTTACTCACTTGTACATAGCGGTTATTGATCAGTTAGTTAGGTTAGTTGTTTCAGTTTTTAAGTCACTACAAGAAAAGTCAGTTTTAGGGATGGAAATTAGGGACGGATAATATCCGTCCCTAATTTAGGGACGAATCGGCGAGTTTAGGGACGGATAGGCCTATCCGTCCCTAAGCCGTCCCTAATCCGTCCCTAATCCGTGCTTAATTAGGGACGGATTATGTAATCCGTCCCTAATCCGTCCCTGTTTTAGGGACGGATTTTTTATCCGTCCCTAAAACAGTTGACCTGGAAAAAAAAACAAAAAATTTTTTTTTTTTAGGGACGGATAGATATCCGTCCCTAATTGTAGAGACGGCTTAGGGACGGATAAATATCCGTCCCTAAAAGTCAAGTGTACATAACAGAACACGGGCAGTTTCTTCTTATTTCTTCCTTTCTTCTTCTTTCTTCCTTTCTTCCCCCAATTCGTCCCAAACATTTTTCGGCCAAATCTCGACGATTCCGGCCAATCTTGGTCTCGTTTCGAAGCTCGTCGGACAAGGAGCTCGGATTGTGCATCAATTTCAACTTTCATCCGCTATTTTTTCCGAAATTGAAGGTATTTTGGCTAAAACCCTTACTTTTTAAAATTTGGGAATTTTATGAATTTTGTCTAGTTTGATCAATTGGATTGTTATAGGAAGTATGTAGTAGATAATTTAGCTTATATTACGTATTGGGTTAGCTTTGAGGTGTGAAATTGATATATTTATTGTGAAATTGGATTGCTAGTATGATGTTACTATTATTGTAATTGTGTAGGGTATTTACTTAGCTATTTTCGTATACGTACTAGGATTATGAAGATTTAATTGTGTGTTTGGAGACAATTTGGTGATTTTGGTGATTTTAATATAATTTTGGAGTATTAACATAAAAACAATCAATAATATTTTCATCTACAATTTGTAATGTTAATAGATATATGGAAGTTTAACTACTAGAAAATTGAATTGTAATCGTAAAATGCATGTAATTCATTACCAATTGTTGTATCATAATTAAAAATGTAATTGTAATTGTAATGAAACTAAATACGTAATGGTATAAATGTTATAACTACCAGTGGGATTGAATTGTAATAGTAAAATGCATGTAATTCATTACCAATTGTTACCGTATCATAATTAAAAATGTAATTGTAATTGTAATGAAACTAAATACGTAATTGTATAAATGTTATAAATCTAATAAATTGAGGCCGAGTTAATTGTTGAATTATGAATCCCGATCGTTCATGGATGTACCGTCGCCTTTATTAATGGCGAAATTCAATCTAGTTTTGTGGAAGGGTTGAAGCCTTCATTGCTTTTGCACTTACAGACTACTTGTTTGAGTCGGGGGATGATGAAGTGCCCTTGCAATGCGAACAAATGTAGGAATAGACAATTTTTGCCTCCTAGAACGGTAGTCGAGCACTTGAAACGTAAGGGGTTCGTAGCTGAGTTTTACCTGCCAATTCATCTCGTCTTTCTTACTAACACTTGTTGTATGAATTTGCAGATGCCGAGACATAGGAGGTCCACATACCGTCCACCGGCCATTAGTGGTACTAGTAGTGGTCTTGATGCGGGTAGCCCTTGAGGCTATGACATTGGCGGGAGTTCACGATCCAGTGCTGAGACTCCCACTGGATTCGTGGGGGCGTCACCCATGTTTTGACTTATCCTCCGGTGTCCCTACACCGTTCGACACCAGTGCTAGTTGGAATGGGAAGCCGGTTTTGTTCCCGAACGGGAAGAAGTAAGTATTATGCATTTGTAGAACATAACTTCAGATAATTACTAAATCTTACATGAATATACTAATAAAGGTTGTTTCATGTCTATCTCATTTGTAACAGCTTTGTACCGGGTGCCTCAAAATCTTGGTAAGATTATAAGACTTCGAAGGGAGAAGCCGGGTGAAGGAGGGGAGAAGTGGTCTACGCTCCCGGAGAGGATGAAGCATCATTATTTTGATGAGATGCGGGTAAGCTTAAATGTTACAAAGCTTTATCCATGTTCTTTGACTTGTTGTGCTGATTTCGTGGTATGTTAGCCACTGTACTTGGGTGATATGTTAGTCACCATTGTGTTAGTAAATTTTAGGACAATTTGAGTGGTATGTTAGCCTTGCTTGGGTGATATGTTAGTCACCATTCTTGAACTTGTTGTCTTGATTTAGGTGGTATGTTAGCTTGTGCTTGGATGATATGTTAGTCACCATTGTGTTAGTAAATTTTAGGACAATTTGAGTGGTATGTTAGCCACTGTAATTGAGTGATATGTTAGTCACTGTTCTTTCACACTGTGTTGATTTCGTGGTATGTTAGCCACTGTACTTGGGTGATATGTTAGTCACCATTACTGAACTTGTTGTGCTGATTTCGTGGTATGTTAGCCATTGTACTTGTGTTTACTTTAAATTCCAGCTTTCATTAATCTATTTGGGCTTGCTACTTATGGAAATGTTGTAGAAGTACTACTTCATTCCCAATGCCCTCATTCCCCAACTGTGGCCTGTTTTCGAGACTGTTGAGTGTTATAAGAGGATGGTTTGCAACATGAAAGCCTCGGGGTAAAGCCCATGATGGATGGGGATGATGAGTGGAGCACGTTGGCGAGTCTTGGAGAGATCCTTTGGTCATGGACATGGCGGAGAAGAACAGCGAACCGATGATTGGCCGAGGCGAGATGGTACAGGCACCTCGAGCATCATTATGGGTCGCGGCATTGTTATTACGCCGGATGTCATAGTATATATGTTATTTCGACTTGCAATATGATTTGTACTTATGTTTTTTGCTTTCATTTCTAACAACTTTCTACTTGTTTGCATGTTCTTGACTCCATGCTTGGGAGCCCTCTTGCTCTTCACCACTTCAAGAAGGCAAAATGAAGAATGGCATGTGGGTGATCCTAGGGCCGAGCAAATTGGGGTATGTTTCTTTGTTAAGGTTCACATTTATATTTGTGTATATTATGGCTCGGCGTATCTTCCTAAAGCGTATCTCATTTCGTATGCACTACACTATTGTAGGCGAGGTGGAGCGGATTATGGAGGAGAGGATGATCGATGGTCATGAACTCACAATTCGAGAGCGGACCAAATATTCTTCCAAGTTAATCCGATGGACGCTAAGGTCGAGTGTATGGGCTCGGCGGTTTGGGTCCTTCATTGACACCCGGTAGCTTCTCCGTGTCGCAGCAGCATCCTCATCACATGAAAATTTCTACACTCAAGCGCAGTGAATGAGTGATGAATCCTCTCAAGCAAACGATCGATCAACTTCTAGCAAGCAAGCTCATATCACTCGTCGGATGGATGAGATGACACAACAGATGTTATTGCGAACCAACAACCACCGCCTCCTCCGGTTCTTAGATGCTCATGTACTTACGTTGTTCTAGATACATACTTTTCACACTATTCATTTTATTCGGATATTTAGTCTTTTGTTGGGATATTTTATCGAATCTCTATTTTAATTAATGCAATTTTATCACTTTCGGTATATTATCTCGACTACATTGTAAAGCGGTGAAATGTAAAAACATAAAATAAAAATAAAAATTAAAAAAAGCAGGTTTAGGGCGGATAAATCCGTCCTAAACCATCCTGATTAGGGGCGGATTTATCCGTCCCTAATGAATCCGACCATTAGAGGCGGATATTATCCGTCTCTAATGGTGTTGACCATTGGGACGGATAAAACCGAATCCTGTTGGGACGGATAATATATCCGTCCCTAAACGGTTAGAGACGCCCGTTTTAAGGACGGGCGTCCCTATCCGTCCCTAATCCGTCCCTAACGGATTAGGGACGAATCGGCAAGGGTTTAGGGACGGATAAATCCGTCCCTAAACCTGATTTTTCTTGTAGTGAGTCTTCTTCTTTGTATTGTACTCACTTCACTTTTTCATTCAATCAATACATCTTCTTCTTTGTATTGTACTCACTTCACTTTTTCATTCAATCAATACATCTTCTTCTCCCTTTACTTTCCAGTTTGAGAACTGTAACATGGTATCTTGAGCCGGTTACATCTGTTTTCGCTCATTCTCTTTCACTTGTCTGATCATCGTCTCCGATTGTTTACATCTCAATCATTTCTCTGTTTTTTATTTTGCCTCTTGATTCGGCTTTTCTTTGTTTTTCCGATCAATACACGTTTTCTCACTATAAAAAACCCGACATTTAGCGACGGATTAATCCGTCGCTACACAGGTAGCGATCCGTCGCTAAATCCGTAGCGACGGATAATAAACCCGTCTCCTTGGGCTTCGTCACAAAGCTTCTAACGACGGATAACTTATCCGTCGCTAAATAGTCACGGATTTAGCGACGGATAGAGTGTTTACCTTTTAGAGACGGATAATTATCCGTCTCTAAAAAGCTGATTTTCTCTCTTTTTTTTAAACCAAATTCTGGGCTATTTAGCGACGGATAACTATCCGTCGCTAAATAAGTGTTTTTGTTTTTTAATTATAATACGGATAAACCGACAATTTTATACGGATATTCAATACGGATAAACCAACAATTTTATACGGATATTCAATACGGATAAACTGACAATTTTATTCAATACGGATAAACCGACAATTTTATACAATATTCAATATGGATATACAATAAATCGATAATTTTATATAATATTTAATAATACAATATTCAAAATTATAGAATTATAAGAATTAAAGTAAATCGGATCTGGACTAAATTTGATCGGTGATCGGATCTGGACGGATCTTGACCGAGCTTGGGAAGATCTTGATCGGATCTTGATGGTGGATCTGGGCAGTGGTCGGAGGGCAGTGGTGGTGGATCTGGGCCGATGGTGGTGTGAGGTTGGTGGGGATGGTGGTGTGACGGTGGAAGGGAGGTGGAGTGGGTGGCAGTGGAAGGAAGGCGGAGTTGGGTGGTGGGAGGGTAGTAGACAGTAGTGATGGTGGTGATGCGGTGGAGGATGGTGGTGGATCTGGTGGTGGTGTGTGGCGTGGTGGTGGAAGGGTGGTTGTGGTGGGCGGATCTGGTGGAAGGCGAGTGGTGTGGTGGTGGGTGGTGGTGGTGGAGTGGTGGTGGTGGTGAAAGGGTGGTGGTGGTGGGTGGTGGTAGTGGAAGGGTGGTGGTAGTGGATTGGAAGGGTGGTGAGTGGTGGTGGTGGTGGAAGGATGGTGGTGATGGAGTGGAAGGGTGGTGGGTGGTGGTGGAGTGGTGGGAGGATGGAGAAGTAATTGTGAGTGATGGGAGGAAGAGGAAGGGTTATATATTAGGGTTTCTGCGGAATTTAGCGACGGATAGATTTATCCGTCGTTAAATTTTAATTTTTTTTTTTTGTCAACATAATTAGAGACGGATAGATTTATCTGTCTCTAAATTAGAGACGAATAGATTATCCGTCTCTAATTAGCGACGGATAGAATCCGTCGCTAAATTAGAGAAGGATAATATCCGTCTCTAAAAATAGCCGATTCGTCGCTATTTAGCGACGGATACTAAATAGCGTCCCTATTTGCAGGATTTCTTGTAGTGCTTATTTCCTCTAATGGCGATTACTGGTTCTTCTTCGTCATCTGCCTCCACATCTTCGACTACTACTGGTCATACTTGGAGCAATCGTGTTGCATCTCCAACTAAAGATGTCAATTCTCCTTATTACATTCATGCTGGTGATTCTCTTGGTGTATGCGTTGTTGCCGAGACTTTCAATGGCGACAATCTTGATGCTTCGAAAAGTTCCATGTTCATGGGGTTTATAGTGAAAAACAAGCTTGGATTTCTCAATGGCACAATGATGTGCACTCAGAGATTTGATTTCGTTATAGAACCTGCAATCCCTAAATACAATCAAAGATTAAATTTATTTATGTCGGAAGTCTTCAAATCCACAGTTTATAGCGAAAAGCTGACTCGGGATGTATTTCTCCACGGACACTTAGCATAGGAAGAAGCATATATCGTATGTAAATTGTATACAAAAAGTAAACAGATTATTGCAGAACAAATGATTAGATCGCAGTAAACCCTAATTGACTTGATGTATTCGATGGTGAGAAGGTGTAAAGGACCCCCAACCTCCCTCTAGCTATGCTACTCCCAACTTCCTAGTTAAAATCCTATGCGATTACCTCTAACGACAGCATGGCATAATACTATGGTGCAAGAGGCGCAGTCGGCACGAGTACCCCTACTTAGTTCAATAAAACTATTGTGTCACTCAGCAGAACATCACACCACGAAGGATGTATAGAGTTGTATAACCACGAATTACGTCTAATAACTATTCCATTAATATAACACGACATATAAAGAATAGCAACAGCAGAGTTTCGGCGGTTCGCCTTTACAAGAGAAAGTTAGCTACTCATAGTATCCTACTAAAGACAGAAATCGAAAAGAAAAGTGAAAGAAAGAAGAGAAGATGCTTAGTCTCTAATGTCTTCGTGCTATTTCTAGGGTTTCCTCCTTATAGGTGCTTGACGGCCAGCGGTTTTGGGGCTTCACTTCCCTGAGGACTGGTTCACTCTCAGGAGAGCTGCTTTTTTAGCGGTGTAGAATTATGAGACCCCAAGGGTCTTATTTATACTGTAAATTCCGAGCTATGGCCGCCATTCATCATTAAGGAAGGTTATAAAGGCGGGCTCTAGCCTGACAGGCCATCAAAAGCCTGTCTCTGGAAGATTCTGGTGCACTGCGGTCGATAGTGGCACAAGGCCTTATGCGGTCGACCGCCCATCTTTGATTTCTTCAAGTTTTTGTTTGTTTCTTTGTTCTTCGATTTCGGGCTTCGTAACTTCGTTTCCTCTAAAAGTGGTCTTTTACAATGTTGTAGCATCTTCAATTGTCTTCGCATTGGTTGGTCACATGACATGTTTTGACGCCTCAAACTCCGTGCAACAGGCCAATTCAGCATATTTGATTAACTTCCTCGATTTCGCCCAAATATGACGTTTTGGTACCTAAAATTGTGCAATTCCTCAAAAATATGACCATGACCTACAAAATATACAAGAAGTTGGTAATTGGCCAAAATATGATACGAAAATTGAATCTTGGGCAAAAAAACGAGGGTCTAAAAGCGTGCAAAATCGCACATTTCATGGTCACATCACACCCCAAACCAGTTTCTTGCTCATCCTTAAGCAAGTCAATAACGATAAATAAGAAGTGACTATGAAATGACTAAACAACATAAACCACAACATAGATAAGCAGCTAGTTTCCAGGGTTTCAAACTCCACTGACTCACTTAGTTTCAACTCAGACCTCTATGACTCCACAGCATGCAATAACTAGTAAGCACTCACTACAACCAGCGGTTACAAGTGTAACCCAATGTCCTTCAAGATGTACTTCAAAATCATTACATCGGAATAATGTTATGCAATCCTGCTCCCAAAAGTCAAGGCACAAATCAAAGTAGTACTCAGGTTGGTTTGGTAAGTAAAATAGATAGGATAATATAGAGGAGTGTTTGGCTAAGCATCATTAAAAGATGAGCAAGGTAAAGCAAAGGGCACTTCAGGGGGACTTATCCTTACGGACATCGAGTTCCTTCTCTCAACGATAAATCTTCAACTTCCCCTTCATCATCATAACTACTTCATCGGTTGCTTCACACATAGGCTACTTGCTCCTTTATTTTTCTCTTTCTTTTTTTTTCTTTTTGACATACTATTTTTTTGCAGTCGTTTTACCGACCATATGTTTTTGGTTGTCCATCATTGGGCTCTTTTAGTCTCTACATTTTTTGGTAGTGTCTGTTTTACCGAATGTCGCACTTTTATGCGTGCTGGTTTGGTATACATGCCATCAACCCTCATGGACATGTAGCTTTTAAGGGCCACGCCGGTATGTGGGTAGTATATGTAACATGCCCAACACGAAAACGGTGATCACAAGGACCACATATCCACTCCGAGACTTTTTGTACCATTGCTTTTTTGGTACTTTCTTTTCTATTTTTTTCTGGAGCAAGAGCTAGTGATTTTTAGCACCGGTAATACAAAAGTAGGGCCACCAAGGTTACCTTTCGATGATGTTCATCTTCCACTTCTCCCCCAAACCAATTTCTCGAACTAGGGTTAGGGTTTTCTTCTCTACTTTTCCCCAAACCAATTCTCGATCATGGTCAAAACATGATTCTCCTCCATTCTTTGGAACTCGTTGCTTCATTTATTCGTTCAAGCTCGGCGGCGGATTGCTGACACCGCTTAAGTAAAGCATGTATAGGATATATATGGTGGAGTTTCATAAAAACTCAAAAAGCTTTCAGAGGGGTTAGTGAAAGGTATAGAAAAAGAGTTCAGAAAGGTGAGTACTACAAATCATGTTCATGTTGTTAACACATAAGGACTCAAGGGTAGCAGAGTTCACACAATTGCACACATGACTTAATTGGAGCAGCAAGTAAACTCACTCGTCAAAGTAGCATGGGTCGGGGGTAGGTCAGAGCATAAATTCAATAAGCAGGGAAGCATGGGAAGTATGAAAACAAATCTACTGCCCCTTATCTTAGTCATACTTTATACTAAGTAACCCTAAACACAACAGATAAAGGTAAATCTTGTTCTTAGGTGTAATTAACTATAACTTAACTAAGTGCGAATAATTAAAAGCTACTACAGACCAAGCAAGTTAGCAGGCAGTAGTCAAATCAAATTCTTCCCCCAAACCTAGCAGAGTGCATATAGGAAACTAGGAAAGTAAAGAAGAAAAAGGAAAGATACTCCCCTCTTGGTGTTGTGCTTCCAAGGAGTAATGCTTGTTCATTTAATTCCTCCTCCGCATATCATCTTGGTCTCCCGGTTGGTTATTGTTCACGAGCTCCACAAAGAGTTTATGCATCTTGCGATGGGTATCCTCCTTCGTTCTTCCATGGTACGTGGGCTCAAAAGTGTGTGAGATATCATGTTTGCAGTGAATTCTAGACTATAGATTACATGCAAATCTCATGGGGTCTTCCTCCCCCAAACCTGATGTTTGGTACAACATGCATGTATGCAAAATTTTAGCTTGTGATAAGTCAATAGCTATTTCAAATCAATGCATGAACTAGGCATGTAGCACAAATTCTCATATTGTGTCAAGCATCAAAGTGTAGAGCATATTGCGATGAAAATATCATCCAATGAGCATATGACGATGCAAACATATTTCCTAAGTATAATTCTTCAAGTAAAGATCATGTGAGCATGTAATTGAAGGAGAAAAGGGTCGACGAGGGAATTTGTTCTATTGAGACATTTTTATTGAACACATGGTGAGCAAGAACAAAAACCCTCAAATTCTCAATCAATTTGTCAAATCTCCACCAAGGCAAGTGTTAATATGGTGAATACCAGAAGTAAGCATGCATGTATCCACTTATCCCAAACATAATCAATTCAATCAATTGAAGCATATAATTGCATAGCACTCAAGAAGCAAGAAGAAAGTGTAAGCAAAAAGGTGAAAGATAAAAACTTGAGATTGAAGATGTTATGAAGATAATATTGAGTAGACATCACTTACTTGGTGTTGTCGATAGATGGGCAAGCTAGGAATGCAATGGTATGATGAAAATATAGTGCAAGTGAAAAAACTTGGGAAATCAATGACAACGTTTTTTGATTTTTAGGTTTTTCTTCTTTTGAAATATGATTCATATAATAAGGTTTTTGAAAATAGAATTTGAAAAGGGTTTTCTGGTGCAGAAATCGAAAATGAAAAGTAAAAATTAAAAAGTGCAAATGCAAGTGCGTAAAATAAACGTGACCCTGGGTTGCCTCCCATGAAGTGCTTGTTTTAGGTCTTATAGCTCGACCCCCGTTCAGAGATGACCTTTAGGATGGATGCATGGGGTCTAAGTTAGGTCCGTCCACCCATCTCCACCTTCCAACAGTGTTCTTCTTTCGCATCATCGTTCGCAAGTTTCGATCGATGTTAGGTCCATCAACCCATTCCCAGTTCCTGTCAATTTTCCTGTCAAACTCACGACTCAGCTCTCTCCTTCTTGGTATCGCCCTCTTCTTCTTCCTTTGTAGCTGGAAAATGATTGGTCGGTGAAGAAGTTATCATCATCCTTAGAGTACTCGTGGATATGATTTCTCTTATGAATGTATCCAGTCCTTCTTCCGAGCACACTTATGTCAGTCCATGGCTGATCACCAAACTCCTTAAGCCCCGTTCCTTTAAATACTATCATGGTATTAGATCCCACTCGACTAATTGGATCTCCATTGAACAATTTTTTCTCATCATTTGGGTTGCAAGCCCATGGCCTTCCTTCGACTCCTTCCATTGATGTGTCCATGAGAGATCTTGCATTCCTCGGTTCACAGTACCCCCTTGAGAATGATTCGTATTCATGTGTTCTATTTTTCTGCGCAATGCTAGTCAGACAGTTAAAATCAAGTTTACGGTCAGGGGTGGTTATGAAAACCTTCCAATCATTGGGTCGGAAAATCATGGGCATACGTTGAATGAGTGGGTTTCCCATTGACTGGCCCCTTTATGTATATGGCATAATATAATAATCAGGAATAACGAATTCAATTTCTTCTAATTTCCTTACGGGGTCGGGTTCATGGGTAGTAGTAATAGTGATGCAAGTAACGACAGATGATATAGAATCAGGATTAGTTAAAGTATAGGAAGCAAAAAGTTTACCTGTATGTCGCCTACTTCGAAGGTGTGGTGGGATATATGGTTCGATAGCCTTGTGAAGGCCACCTATCGTACCTTCAAACTCCCCACAATCCTCCTGTTTACTAGCTTCGAGTACTTGATGGTTTCCTTGAGTATCTTCTTGCTCGGTGTATGTCTCTTCTTCCATAGGCTTGGTCCAGTGAGCTTCGGTTCGTACGAGTGGTTCGGTATCTCCCACCTTTGTCTCAGTCGACTCCTCCATACTCTCCATTTGTTTTCCGCGTACGACTTCGACATGTTCAGTTCTCATCATCTCTTCTTCTTCCTCGACTATCCCCTCAGTCGCTTAAAGTAGTTTCCTCATAACTTCTCTCATGTCGACAGAAGTAACATCGCCATCCAAATCCCATACTTGATTAGCCCACCTTTCTACTGTATCCGCTAGGAGCCATTCACCATAACCCCTTAGCTTGTTGCATAGATGATGGACATTCTTCTTCATCTCATAAAGTTCGATTTTCCTCGTCGTTGCTATCACAAACTCCTAGCTAAGTCGATCGCATATCTCAAAAAGTTTGTTCGGTCGAACCCCCATGATGACCCCATCGCACTCCTCATCAATCAAGTCTCTATAATCCTTTTCTACCTTCTTGTAGAAGTATAACAAATGCATGCGCTTGAGCTAGGGTTCCTTATGCAATGCGATCTTGAATCTCATCCAAACTTCATGGAACGTCTCCCCTTCTAGTTGATCAAAACTCTGAAGTTCCTCACTCCAGGTGGATGTTAAGGACCATGGAAATCGGATGAATAGTATATGGAATTAGTTTGTGACCTCCTCCCATGTCTTCGAACTATCTGTCAGTAATGTCTTCAACCAAGTTCTTGCCTGTCCTTTCAAGCAACGTAGAAAAAGGAACTTCCGAATCTTTCCACTCGGTATGTCTTGAATCATCTCGCAAAAGTCTTTCATGAACCGTACCTCATTTTCCCCATCTACTCCATAGAATTTTGGAAAGAATCTGAGATACTGGGGTTTCACATAATAATTCCTTAACCCTTCTTCCAAGTATGTGCATGATTCTGGCTCTATTGATAGTTTCCATCCCAGCTCCTTCCTTCTTCTCGAGTTTGCCGATGTCATCTCTAAAGGGTTCTCAAGATGTTTCTCCTTGCATAAAGACTAACAGACAAACTTTCGCAGGTATAGACAGATAAAACTAGAGAAAGATAATTCTAGTTTTGAATAAACAGAAATATGAAATTATGTATTTTTGGTTTTTTGATAAGAAAATAAACAAATACGAAAAAGAAAATATTTTTGGGGTTTTTGCTATGGAAATCGATTCCCACAGGTTATGTGCACTCAGAGATTTCATTTTTCGTTGTAGAACCGCTAATCCATAAATACAATCAGGATTAAATTTATAAGTCGGAAGTCCTCAAACCCACAGTTTATAGCAGAAAGCTGACTCGAGATGTCGTTCTCCACGGACACTTAGCATAGGAACAAGCAAATAACGTTTGTAATTGAATGCAAAAAAGTAAACAGTTTGATCTCATACAGAATAATTAAATCGCAGTAAACCCTAAATTGCTTTATTGTAAATCAATTAGGGAAAGGCGTAAAGGTTCCCCAACCTCCCCCTGCTATGCTACTCCCAACTTCCTAGCTAAAATCCTACGCGATTACCTCTAACGACAGCAGGGCATAATACTATGGTGCACAAGGCGCAGTCGGCACGAGTACCCCTACTCAGTTCAATGAAACTAATGTGTCACTCAGCAGAACATCACACCACGAAGGATGTATAGAGTTGTATAACCACGATTTACGTCTAATAACTATTACATTAATATATCACGGTACATAAAGAAGTAGCAAAAGCAGAGTTACGACGGTTCGCCTTTACAAAAGAAAGTTAGCTACTCATAGTAATCTAAGAATAGAAATCGAAATCTAGAGAAGAAAGGAAGAAGAAGCTTAGTCTCTGATGTCTTCGTGCTGCTGCTTCTAGGGTTTCCTCCTTCTGGGTGCCTGACGGCCAACGATTTTGGGGTTTCACTTCCCCGAGGACTGGTTCTCTCTCAGGAGAGCTGGTTTGTGAGTGGTGTAGAATTATGAGACCCCTGAGGTCTTATTTATAGTGTGAAAATCGAGCTCTGACCGCCATTCTTCAATAAGGAAGGTTTAGGAAGGCGGGTTCTTTGACTGAGCCGGGAGAAGCGACTAGAACAAAGCAGAATTGCGGTCCCCATGGTGGACCGTTAGAACCTCTGCGGTCCCCTGTGGACCGCCATATGCGATGTCTGCAGCTTCGAATCTATTTTCTTCGTTCTTCAATTTCGGGCTTCGTAACTTCGTTTCCTAAAAAAGTGGTCTTTTACAAAGTTGTTGCATCTTCAATTATCTTTGCATTGGTTAGTCGCATGACATGTTTTGACTCCTCGAACTCCGTGCAACGGTCAATCCGGTGTATTTGCTTATTCGTCTCAATTTCACACAATTATGCCGTTTTGGTGCCAGAAATCATGCAATTCATCAAAAACGCGATCATGACCTACAAAAAACACGTGAAGTTGGTAATTGACCATAAAATGATACAAATATTGCATCTAAGGCAAAAAATGAGGGTCTAAAAACATGCTATATCGCACATTTCATTGTCACATCAACAGGTTATATATATATTTTTTTGGGTTTATGCTGTACGAATTGAAAGACAGTGCATAAAGTAAAGCAGAAGAAAGAATTCAACTTATCTCGGATGATCGAAACTTGCCTGAGCGGTCAAGTGTCCCCAGCAGCGGCGCCAAATTTTGATGTGCACTCTGAGATTTCATTTCGTTGTAGAACCTGCAATCCCTAAATACAATCAAAGATTAAATTTATTTATGTCGAAAGTCTTCAAATCCACAGTTTACAGCGAAAAACTGACTCGGGATGTCGTTCTCCACGTACACTTAGCATAGGAACACGCAAATATCGTATGTAAATTGAATGCAAAAAGTAAACATATTATTGCAGAACAGATGATTAATTCGCAGTAAACCCTAATTGACCAGATGTATTCGATGGTGAGAAGGTGTAAAGGACCCCGACCTCCCTCTAGCTATGCTACTCCCAACTTCCTAGTTAAAATCTTCACGATTACCTATAATGACATCAAGACATAATACTATGGTGCAAAAGGAGTAGTCAGCACGAGTACCCCTACCCAGTTCAATGAAACTACTGTGTCACTTAGCAGAACATTACACCACAAAGGATGTATAGATTTGTATAACCACGAATTACATCTAATAACTATTCCATTAATATAACACGTCATATAAAGAAGTAGCAACAGCAGAGTTTCGGCGGTTCGCCTTTACAAGAGAAAGTTAGCTACTCATAGTATCCTACTAAAGACAGAAATCGAAAAGAACAATGAAAGAAAGAAGAAGAAGAAGCTTAGTCTCTGATGTCTTCGTGCTGCTTTTAGGGTTTCCTCCTTCTAGGTGCCTGACGGCCAGCGGTTTTGGGGTTTCACTTCCCCGATGACTGGTTCTCTCTCAGGAGAGCTGCTTTTTTAGCGTTGTAGAATTATGAGACCCCAAGGGTCTTATTGATACTGTAAATTCCGAGCTTTGTCGCCATTCATCATTAAGGAAGGTTATAAAGGCGGGCTCTAGCATGACAGCCAAGAAAAGCACATTTACGAATATTACGGTGCATCATGGTCGACGCGATGGACCGCATAAGGCCTTCTGCGGTCGACTGCCCAACTTCGATTTCTTCAGGTTTTTATTTGTTTTCTTCGTTCTTCGATTTCGGGCTTCGTAAATTCGTTTCCTCGAAAAATGGTCTTCTGCAATGTTGTAGCATCTTCATTTATCTTCGCATTGGTTGGTCACATGACATGTTTTGACGCCTCGAACTCCGTGCAATGGCCAATTCAGTATATTTGATTAACTTCCCCGATTTCGCCCAAATATGACGTTTTGGTACCCAAAATCGTGCAATTTCTCAAAAACACGATCATGACCTACAAAATATACAATAAGTTGGTAATTGGCCAAAATATGATATGAATATTGAATCTTGGGTAAAAAACGAGGGTCTAAAAGCTTGCAAAATCACACATTTCATGGTCACACCACACAATGAAACCACCGTCTACCACATATATGATTTTGTTCACAGCTTGGATGCGGGTAAATGCTTTACTTCGTTCTTGGTTAGTTTATTCAATTGTGCCTGCTATTCGCAATACCCTTCTCTCTTTCAAGAATGTCAAAGATCTTTGGGATGTGACCCTTCTCCGTTATGCGGAAACTGATGGGCCTCATATTTTTCAACTTGAACAAAGTCTTAATCTATTACCGTGGTTTACAACAGTCTTAATCTATTGACGAGTCTTAATCTATTGACGAGTCTTACAATAGATTACCGTGGTTTACAACAGTCTTAATCTATGCGTCAAGGACATTAATCTATTACTGTGGTTTACAACAGTCTTAAAATTTTATGGGATGAGTATTGTACCTATAAACACTCTCAGACTTGCATTTATGGTAAATGTGATTGTCTTGTTCCGGTTACTCTACCTCTTTATAGCATGATTGTGCTCTCAAATTTCTTGTGGGTCTCAATGAAAGTTACTATCCTCTCAGAAGTCAAATTCTCATGATTATCCCACTCCATATCTTATCCCGCATATATTCTATCTTACTTCAAGAAGAAGGCCAGAGAACACTTAATTTTAGCACTACTCTATCTCCTGATTCTCAAGCCATGGTTGTCAACACACCTTATACCATGCCTAGACAACCTGGTTTCTCTAACTCTTTTCAGGATAAGAGGAAACCTGTACTTAAATGTAAGTATTGTGGTTTCAATGGTCATACTATTGGCAAATGCTTCCAGTTGATTGGATATCCACCCAATTAGAAAGGTCCTAAAGGTCAATGGAAAGCTTCCTCTGATGGTCCCTCTTCTATGCTCCAAAAAGCTCCTTATCAAGCTAATGATTCTACTCTTGTTCATGATACTCACTCTGCACCACATTCTTCTCCTGAGCCTCTTCCAGAGTTTTTTCAGCCAGAGATGTACCACATATACATTGAATTTTTTAAAGCTCAGCAATCATCTACTCAATCTCCTCATCATGTAGCTGTTGCTACATCCATCCCACCTGGTGTCTCTTCACCTATAACTCAGCTCCCACAGGTTTCAGGTATACTACCTTCTGCCTTAGCTACCACTGGTTTGCATACTCAAACCAGTGTGTGGATATTGGACAGTGGAGCTTCGGATCTTATGATATGTAGCTTGTCTCTTTTTACAACATCTCTCACTTGCATTGATTTGAGTATCCATTTACCAACTGGAGCTACCACTAAGGCTACTCGTAGATGTCATGTTGTTTTAAGCAATTGTCTTACTTTACGTAATGCTCTCTTTGTTCCCTCCTTTAGTTTAAACTTAATTTATGTCTCCCATCTAACAAGGTTTGAAAATGCTTTTCTCTCTTTAGTTGATGATTACTGTGTTATGCAGGACAAGCATTCCAAGAGAATAATTGGCTGGCTAGAATACATCATGGACTCAATCATCTCCAGACTATTACTTCTCTTTTAGAACCTACTGTGACTTCTTTGTTTTCAAATGTTTCAGTTGTAAATCATGTTTCTTTTTCTCCACCTGTTTTGTGGCATTTACGGCTTGGTCATTTGCCTATAGACCTTTCTCTCATTAAAGACATATCTCTCAATACCTGTATACTTTCACCTTGTGATGTTTGTCAATTTGCTAGACATAAATACAGTTCTTTTCATGTGAATCCTAGTTTTGCTTCTCATATTTTTGATCTGGTCCATATGGATATCTGGGGTCCTTTAAAAATGGAATCCTACAATGGTTTTTGATTTTTTTTCTCACTATTGTTGATGACTAATCCCGTTGTACTTGGGTTTTTATCTCATGAAACACAAATCTAACACTAGAACACACATGCTCAATTTCTATAATCTTATTCTCACTCAGTTTAATAGTAAAATTTGTTCCATTCGCACTAATGGCCCTAAGTTTTTATAAGAGAAAACACTAACACCTGCTACAAGTTGCTAGAGCTATTCTTTTTCAAGCTCATTTACCTATCACTTTCTGGTCAGATGCAATTCTTACTAATGCTGATAATGTTGATAATGCAACTTCTGGTCAAGCCCTCTCTAGATTACATAGAGATCTCATCAGATCACGGCTGAAGATCTAACCAATGTAACAACATAGATTCCAACGAGGGACACTTGAATAGCTTTCTAAAAATATTGATTTGCTATCGAATTAATAATCTAACCAAAAGTTAAAATGGAAAGAAAGGAACGAGCTGCAAATTGCGAGCTTCGTGGAGCTCCCTTATTGGGAAATACAAAGTTATCTTGAATTCGAGCTAGCTTCTAAAAAGTTGAAATGGACTATATCATGCTGGAGCTGAATTCAACTCGTTTAGATTTAAATACCTAGTTTGAGTACGGCCTAAAAATAGGAAATTTTATACACTACATTGATTGAAATTCAAAACAATTTGGACAAATTTCAGTTATATTACTAAATCTTGAAATTATTAATTATTCTACTTGAAAAGAAAAGGTAAAATGATTTTCCATAAATTTGCTATTTGGTCTGGTCAATGTTGCTTAAAATTAAGAAGTATCCTTTTAAAATTGTTGAGTATGTAATTAGTAAATTATTGTATAGTTTGATCTCCAATTCGATATATGTAAGTACATACTT
This sequence comes from Plantago major, assembly GCA_026545765.1. NCBI lineage: Eukaryota > Viridiplantae > Streptophyta > Magnoliopsida > Lamiales > Plantaginaceae > Plantago > Plantago major. Next base: position 31,428,746 of record CM048841.1, read on the forward strand.
ATGTAATTTTCCTTTTTCAATTCGATTTCCTTCAAACTAACAAGTTAAAAGATTCCATGACATTTGGAGTACGAAGTTATCTCAAATCATTCAAGTATCATTTAATTTATTTTCGGATTTCTAAACATCCAAACAACTAAGCATTAAATGTGTCTATTGAAATCAATGCAAAATTTTCAATTTACCACTAAGTTTTGCAATCATAGAGTACGTAAATCATATGCAAACGTAATGCAGTGCAATGCACATGATTTTAAAAAAATAAGTACTAATACATGTTTCAATAATCTCAGTCGCACTATCTAATAGACTAGTCAACACTTTATCTTCATGAATCTAATAAAGAAGATAAACCAAAAGAAGGATGGGAATAATTAGCTACCGAAAAATCTAAACAAAATTCCATTACCATATAAAATCAGTTCCAATTCAAGCCCTCGTTCAAAAGTTGGAAAGTTACTAAATATTCTTACTGAAATGATGAGATGAAACAAAACTTGTTCAACTATAAAAACAGGCAAAACAAGTTCAAATCTATTTCAGACACTCTCATATATAAACGTCATTTCATTGTAACCAAATTCTTCATTTAAAAAAAGTATAAAACCCACGCTTTTCTGTTTCCTCTGTTTTTCAGCAGATTTTCATGCTTGTTAATTGAGTCACACCACTGCTGATAAAGATTGTTTTTTTCTCCTTGAGAATAGGAACCCGTTGAGTAAAGCAAAATGGACAAAAAAGCACTAAATGAGACTCAACTCCAACATATTAAAGACCTCGAGAGAGACGTAAGCGTTAACATTCTTAATTCTCTGTTTCTTGATTTATGTTTGTGAAATCTGATGCATTATTCCTTGTTTGCAACTTTTTTGTTTTTTAATAGAATTGAGACAAAGATTTGATTTTTTAAGTTTATGCTTGTGGATTGCACAAAAATTGAGTTGATTGAATTAGTATTTGTTGTTGCCTCAACTAAAATTTGGTGTTTGAGGGATAAATTCCATCTGAATTTTTACACTGTTGTTTAAAGATCCAAGAAAGACACACATTTCCATCTTATTTTAGCATGAGTGATTCATTTATGTCTATGTATACTGAGTAAAACTTTGTGATTGTGAGTCATAATTTGATTGTTTGTTGCGTGAAGTATGCGCAATAGTCATTATTTAATAGGATATTTGTTACTGATTTGATTGTGCACTGCAGAGGCTGGTTGATGGAAACTTTAGGTTGTGCCATTCTTTAAAGGGGGGAAACGGGGGTCTGTTTCTCTTAGACCTGATTAAGGTATTCATGACCGACGTTCACTCAGTTGTGAACGAAATTACAAGAGCTTTGTAAGTTCTCTCGATTTTGATTACATGCTTTACTCTTTTATATGTTATGACTTGTCATTGTGCTAATTTGTTTGATTCGATTTCTTCTCCAGGGAACAACCAGTTGTGGACTTCAAAGTGATGTACTGCCAATGCATTAAGATTAAGGGGGGTTGTTCCTGGTAATGCACTTGATTATTTCCCATGAGTTAGTCTACTTTCCATAGGATTAGTATCCTTACATAGATTTCCAAAAGATTGTCCATTTCTTGACTTTATGCTAATAAAAATTTTGTATTGATTGACAGCATTGGCGCATGTAACATAAGAGATGCATGCTCTCGTCTATGTATGGCAATTGAGAGCAAGTCGAAAGAAGGGTAAGACGTTCAAAGTTACATTTTTCAGTGACTATAAAATAATCATCACCGAAAATCAATTTGTAGTGCACTGAAAATAACTTCGCTGTTTAACTGTCTATTTTTATCATCTTTGATTATTCTATGTATTAACATGGTGTTTGCTATATTTATTCAGGTGTACTGAGGCATTGGAGAACTTAAAACGCCAATATAACATCCTGGCCGACCGGTTGGAAAATTTTATGAAGGTAAAGAATAAGCTTTAAACTTCAAGTATTCATCAAACTTACACGATTAGCTTTGTTAGCCCGAGTTAATTCGTAGCAAGATATATTTTTGTGTCATTAGAACCTTCTCATTTTCACTCACATGTAGAGTTGTATCAGGCGTTTGTCGTTATGACATCATTCCTTTTCTTTTTATGTTTTAACTCTATATCTGCCATCCTCTGATTCTAACAAACTCTACATTTTGTCTACCTTCACAGATTGAGCAACAAATTTCTTTAAGCCAAAACTGATCGGAGGAAAGTATTAATCCATGCTTCTGATGGAAGAGAGAGAGAGAGAGAGAGAGAGCTGTTATACATTGAAACCATGTGTATTTAAGTATCTGAACCTTTGTAGTTTTATCCTGTTTTTAATTTGGTTGTATTTGTACGCTTGATTTGGCTAATGGCCTTTGTGCCTGGCCTGAATATTCGAGTTGATTAGTCTAACCTGATATGCATTGGATGTTCCTTGTTGGATCAATGTTCGCAAAAACAACATAATCAAATGATTTTTTAAAAAACTTATAGTGTTCAATAAAAAACTTGAAAGGTTTCCATGAAAGTTTGGAGTCATTCATCCACAAGAACCACCTGAGTCATGTTTTTGACAACTTGCCAATTAATGTGTTACTCAATTTACGTATAGAAGTGCGTTGTGTCAAACAATCTAGTACACCATAAGCCAAATACATTCGTGTTAATTTTCCAAATCACATGCATTGCGCTGCCTTTGCCCATAGATTAAGTAATTCACAAATGCAGCGCAATGCAGGTGATTTGAAAAAAAATCATGATACAATATCAAACCCAACGCGAGAAAGTGCTAGGATAATAAGCAAGCTCAATCAGGAGTATCCAGACTATGAAGATGGGGTTGGGGGGAAGGAAGGATCCTTGGACCTATTTTGTCCATTTCTATTTATTGTCTTGCTTAGTAGTCAAGTTTGGTTCAAAGGCTTAGATTTAGACACTTGGAGCCTACATGTGTTTCATTATGTTTTGTCATGGATTCGATATTAAGAGTCTAAGAAGACTAGCCATTTCTTTGTCGTGATTCCGGTTATTGCTCTAGGAGTTGGAATACTCTTAGGTGACTTATTGCGCTACGTTCTTGCGCATAACTTATTCTATGATTGTGATTCCAATACACAATTGTACGCTTCTAAATCGTTGTGGAATTTGGACTTTGATCTTCTGTAGAGGAAGTTTGGCCTTCGGGACATATTTTTTAAAGTGCCTCTCAGCTTGATCTTGAATCTAACGTCGCTTTTTTGCTTGAATTTGGTGAAAAACTTCAAGAACTTTGCTCGGGCTTCTTAAGGGCTTTTGGATTTTGATCTTCCTTTGCAGCGGTTGATCTTCCAATAACGTTTCTCCAGGTGCGCAAGGGCTTCTTCTTGGACCAAACGTGGGCTTTTCTTTAGTTACCGGATGAACTTCTTGAATGGTTCTTCGGGGCGGGTCTTGAGAAGAGGATGAGAGGATTCTGGCTCTGGACTTGTGAGCTTGACTTCTGATTTCTGACTTCTTATTTTTTGTTGTAGAACGAGCTCCTTATATAGATGTAGGAAAAAGAGAATGATCAAATTCTATTGGTTACGCCAAGATTTGAATCTATCTACTTTTCTTCACTTGCAATTAATTAATTAATTAATAATTGCACCAAATCTTGGTACATCTCTGTACCTCCGGGATGAATTGAGGACTTCAACTTATGGGCCTCAGTGAATGTTGAGATGTTCATTGGTTTGTTTTGGCTTACTTCCCCCCTGACATGAGCATAAGTCGTCGAGGTATTGGAGGGTAGTAAAGTTTCACCCATGCACAATGGCATGTTCTTCGCTTCGTTGACTGTGATAGTATGGAGAGATAATGGCTTGAATTGGGTTATAAGGGGACGGCATCAGTAAATGTTTATTCGCTTCGTTATGTTTCTTTGATTAATTTATATGTTATGATTCGTTTTGATTGTTCTTACTTCGTTATCATGTATTCGTTATTCACTTACGCACAGAACCTCATTGAGTTTTATCCCACACTTGTTTTATTGCCTACGTGTAGATTTTGACGCCTTGAAGACTTAGATGTTCAACAACTGGGGAGGGGGGGGGGGTGTTTCCTCAATAAGTTTGGGATTATTGAGAAAATTATTTTGAACTCTTCGATTTCCTAGTACTTAGTTGAAGTTTGCAGCTTTGTATAGACATATATGAAATTTTGATGCTTTTCTAAACTTAGTGGTTGTTTGGTATGGAGTTAAAAAAATGAGTTAATGAATTTTTTTAGTTGATGAATATAAAACTGAGTTGAATGTGAGTTATAAAAATTGGTGTTTGGGATAGAGTTAATATTTTATAGTGTTTATATGGTTGTTATATAGGGTGTGCAAGAAAGAAGCGATGTGTGTCATAATAAAGTGATGGATCTTGCTTTTTAAAGGTTATTTGATTGGTTTTAATGTTGTTTGATTTGTTTAAGGGATTATTAGATAGAGCAACCCATTTAGAAGGGTGTTTTTCACAATGATACTACTTACTGGGACAATTACATTTGGGTCCATTTTTGATTTTATCCGTTAACCAGCTTAATTAAGTTGTTTCAAATGAAACAACCAAACATGGCCTTATGGAAATTATAAATAAAGAAAATAAAATTAAAAAGAAAAAAACCACCATACTTCTTCTTCTTCTTCTTCTTCTTCTTCTTCTTCTCCTCCTCCTTCTCCAACTTCCTTCTCTTCTTATTATCGACTTCTTCTCCGACGAATTTCTTCTTCCGTCTTGTTCCTTCTTTTCTTCTTCTAATTGGTGGTTACAGCTCCACCAAAGTGAAATACAACTCCGATACGAACCTGTTGCAGCTCCAAATCCGAGTTGCATTATGCAGCTCCGATTTGGAGCTGTAATACAGCCCAATCGAAGCTGTTGATTTCGATATAATGCTCCGATTGTAAATAATTCGATTTTCAACTTTCTATTTTGATGTTCAAAGTATAGATTTGATCTGGATTTGAAGTTGGGGATATTTTACAAATTGAAATAGAAGTTTGGGAGATTATTTGAGTATTTTCGAAATCTTATGGGTGACAATATTTTTATTAGATATCCAGGGACTTGGATTACAATTTGTCAAAATGTGTTATTGTTTGACAACTCCCAAAATCTAATAATATGAGAGGGGCAAAATTGACCTTTCCAGGTTTTAATTCGAACTTGGTCAAATTTGTGGACTAAAGTGTAATTGTTTTACATCTAATTGGATGAAATCACAATTGTTCGACTAAGTGGTACTAATGTGTAATTACGAAATCTAAGAGGGGGTCTTAATGTAATTCGCCCTTTGTTTAATGTTGTCGGTATAATTAGAAAAGTAAAGAGAGAGAAATAATTGATGTAAAGAGAAGTATAATTGTTAAGTGAGTAAAAAGTTAAGTTAAAATTATTATGGGAAAACGTCTTGCCAAACAAAAAAATAAAATAAAATAATGGATGAACAGTTCTCTTAAAATACATGCCAAAGAGGCAGTTAGTTTTAAATCAAAGACGTTTATTCTGCTTTGCCAGTTTTCGGGTCGTTACAATTGTTGAGTGCATGACAATTGAAGTTATGTTATGCTATTCTCAATGGTAATTGCTATGATCGGCATTGACAACCATGGTTGAGTAACAAGTTTTTGGAATTTATTAATGATTTACCAGTAGACTAATGGATATCATAAATAGGGGTGAGCACGACAAAACTGAAAAATCATACCGAACCGGCATGAAATTTCGATTGTCTATCCTTTCCGTACTCGTTCAGGTTTGATACTCAATCTAAGAATTTTAGATTTCAAATTTTAGAATTTTTTTTTTTTAGCAAAGAAAATATATTGATTTCAAAATCAAATGACATCAGGGTTTGTATAAGGAAGATCTGTAAAACCAAAACTAACAGTAGTAGAAGACTTGGCCAAACAGTAAGCTAATTGGTTACTACTCCCTTTCCCTTTGTATTAGAACAAAGGGCGATTTACATCCAACAACCTTTTTAGATGCCATATAAATGATTAGGTCCCCAACGTTTCAAATTTTACGATGAAGGACAAACTTTGAACTGAAGTAAACAAATATTTAGGCTCTGTTTAGCAAAACTAGCTGAAAAGCTAGCCGGTAAGTTAGCTGATAGCTGGTTAGGTAGTTGATAAGCTAGCTGATTAGGGAGCTGATTAACTAGCTGAGAAGCTAGCTGATTTTAAATGTAGGTGTTTAGCAGATTAGCTGATAAGCTAGCTGGTATTTTGTAAAATGACATAAAAGGGCATTACTCTTATTTTTATTTTCTTTAACATTTCTCATCGTATTATTAGTCTATAGTTTTTTAAATAATAGTACATCACATTTTGTCCAATTATTCTAATATATATTCAATGTACTTTACATCGCCACTTTAATAACATCATCAAAATTATCAGAAATTGAAAGAAATATTCGTTGAGCATTTTAACTTAGTAATAAAAAAAATCAGTAATTGATGTGTACTACATGTATGCATTTTAAAGAGATGCGGATGTATTAGTCCTTATGCTAGTTGCAAACAAGTACACAAAATGTATAACAAAGGATCCAACAATATAAAATATAAGTTGAAAATAATAAATAATAAAAACGGGTAGTTTTTCCTTCTTCTTTTTTTTCTAATTTAGGTCAAGGATATTTTCGGAATGAAAAAGATAAGAAGGAGATTCTTTTAAAAAAAAGATAACTTGTGTAGCTTCTTAACCAGCTAGCTAGCTGATTTAAGAAGCTGCGCGTTCACGTAACGAGCTTTTTATTACACTACAAAAAACAACCAGTTTTAGCGACGGAATTATCCGTCGCTAAAACTGTGCCGATCCGTCGCTAAATCCTTAGCGACGGATAACCCTCCGGCTCCAAACCAATCGTCACTATTTTTTTTGGCGACGGATAAGTATTCCGTCGCTACATAACGACGAACTGGCGACGGATTAATCCGTTGACCAGTCCGTCCGAATTGGCGACGGATTACTTATCCGTCGCTAATTAGAGACGGGATTTAGCGACGGATTTGTTCCGTCGCTAAATCCCACCACTAAGTCGGCCTTAATTCGGTTGACATTTAGCGACGGAACAAAATTCGTCGCTAAATTCAATGGGCTAATTCGCCCTTAGTTCGTGAATTTAGCGACGGATTTTGTTCCGTCGCTAAATTCATTGTTTAAAATATATTTTTTTTAATATTTCCGTTTCACCTATTTTTTCACATAATATAATCATAGATAATATACCCGAAATAATTAAATTGCATTAATATATCCGAAATAATATAAATCATCTATAAATTATCTATAAATTATCCGAAACAAGAAGAAGGTGAAATAGTGTCAAATTATCCATAACAGGTCCATAATAAGTCTGATGTAACTAAGAATAATCGGGAGGAGGCGGTGGGTGAGACTGGGAAGAACTACTGAACATCTGGGTCAAAACGTCCATCCGCTGAGCCATACGAGCCTGTTCCTCAAGCACTTGCTAAAAGCCTTGGTCATGACTATTTCACAGTGGAGAGGAGTCATCATCTCTTGAACCTGCTCTTGTGTGTGAGATTAGATCGCGATCCTAATCCCTGGGACACTGAGAAGCTACCAGAACTCATGGAAGGGCCCAAACTTCCCAATCCATACATTCGACCCTTGTTGTCCATTGGGTTGACCTCGAAGAAGATCTGGTCTTGCTCTTCAATTGACAGCTCATGACCGTCGATCATCCTCTCGTCCATCCTCCTCTCGACCTCACTCTGCAATTGTTGGTTGCATACGAAATGAGATGCAATTTTAGGAATCACTTTAAAATACTCAAATACACATGTTAACCTTAAGAAAAGCGTGCCATGTCGCTCGGCCCTCACGTCATCCAGATGCCATTCTTCAGCTTAGCCTTCTTGAAGTGGTACATAGCACTCTTCGGTTGTCCTCTATTGGCCTAAAAAAACATATGTGCAAACAAGTAGTTAGTTGACAGGTGTGAAAGCAAAAAACTGTTATGTATCATATTCCAAGTCATAAACAACATATTTACTAACCTCCATCACGTGATCTGTAACAACAGCTCGCGACCCATAGTAATGTCTGGCAGTGCCCGTACCATCTCGCGGCTCAGACAAACGGTTTTGTCTGTTCTTGTACTCTTGATCCTGGACGAAGGGATCATTCCATTACGTCTCCCACAGTGCCCACTCGTCATCCCCCACCCAAGTTGGTTGCCTGCGTGTCTCCTTCATTTTGTAGACCATTTTCTTGTAGATGTCTGACCCTAAAGTCTCGAAAACGGAGTACAAATGGGACACCAGGGCATTGGGAATGAAATAGTCCTTCTACAACAATTCCATTCAAAGTAAAAATTACACAAGTATAAAGAAAGATAACAATTTAAATATAACACTCAAATGACACTCAAATGTAGTAGTCCTACAACAATTCAATTCAGTGGCTAACATACCACTCAAATGACACAACAAGTTCATAAATGGTGACTAACACATCAAAACAAGCTTAGTGGCTAACATACCACTCAAGTTGTCCTCAAATTGACTAACACAATGGTGACTAACATATCACCCAAGTTCAGTGGCTAACATACCACTCAAATGACACAACAAGTTCATAAATGGTGACTAACACATCAAAACAAGCTTAGTGGCTAGCATACCACTCAAATTGTCCTAAAATTGACTAACACAATGGTGACTAACATATCACCCAAGTTCAGTGGCTAACATACCACTCAAATGATACAACAAGTTCATAAATGGTGACTAACACATCAAAACAAGCTTAGTGGTAACATACCACTCAAATTGTCCTAAAATTGACTAATACAATGGTGACTAACATATCACCCAAGTTCAGTGGCTAACATACCACTCAAATGACACAACAAGTTCATGAATGGTGACTAACACATCAAAACAAGCTTAGTGGCTAACATACCACTCACAGATATAGTGGCTAACATACCACACACATTAACACAATGATTAAAAAAACATGAAGCATTCATTGTAACATTTAAGCTTACGCGCAGCTCGTCGAAGTAAAAGTGCTTCATCCGGTCTGGGACGTTTGACCACTTCTCGCCTCCCTGTCCCGGCATCTCCCGCCCCCCCTGAAGATTTTACCTAGTTTGTCCGAGGCATCCGGAGGCCAAAACCTGTTATCAATGAGACAAACAAGAAACGAATATTCATTAGTAAAATCATGTAACATATATTTATCTTAAGTGTATGTTCTACAAATCCATAATACTTACTTGTTCACCGTTGGGAACAACACGGCTTCCACGAAATGTATCACCGTCCGTCAACGTCAGTAGGACACCGTCGGAGGGTAGTCACCGGAGCATGTGCCGTGTAGGCGGTGGAGTCTCTGGTACACGAGGCTGCTTTGCTCCACCAATGTCGTATCCAACGAGAGGACTAGTACCATGACTCGCTGGTGTACTACTAGAACCCGCTGGACTAGCACCCCTACACCCGGGAGGAAGGTATGTCGACTTCCTTTGGCGCGGCATCTGCAAGAGCATATAAGAAATTGCAAGAAAAAATGTGTTAGTAAAGAATACATGAATATGCATGTAAATTAAACATATACATTTGACAGATATTAACGCACAAAAAGTAATATTAATCAACATAAGCATATATACACATAACAACTAAGCATACAATACACACATACCCTCGTCCTCCTCGGCTATTGTTAAGTCTATAAATTGATCTTCATGCAGGTCTATGAACTCATCATCAGCTTGTACAGGCTTTCTCGCTGTTTGATCGACGACCTCTTCTTGATACGAGTTGGTAATTGAGTCGTCCTTATCAATGTACTCTACTCTGAAGCGGGCCTGTATATGCATCGCAGCCAACCAGTCCGCCTTATCGCGTTTGAGGCTTGGATATTCAATAAACACCACCTGTCGTGCTTGAGTCGCCAAGATAAACGGTTCATACTTAGTACGATACCTCTTCCTATGGTTAATTTCTACCATCTGATAGAGCTCGTGTTTCTGCGTACCACTTGGAGTAGGATCATACTAGTCAACATCAAACAGAAAGGTTCTTTTCAAAGGAAACCTCGGATATTCAAGTCGCTCAAAGGCACTTCATCTTCCCCCCACTCAAACAAGTAGTTTGTGTAAGCGCAAAAGTGATGAAGGATTTAACCCCTTCCACAAAACTATACTGAATTCTGCCATTCACTATGCGACGGTACATCCATGAACGATCGGGATTCATAATTATATGAACGTTACATCCATAATTATATGATTAGACTGACACGTCTACAATTATTAGATTTATAACATGCATTTTACGTTAATATAATCACCAAATAGTCTCAAAACACTTAATTAAATCTTCATAATCTAGTGTATATATACGAATTTATCGAATCAAAATTACTACGTACTTACAAACATCCTAACATTATACTAATTAACAATACAAATTCACAATCAATATATCACTTGCACAAAGTTAACTAGCTAGTATACTATAGCTCCCATAAACACACAATTGATATAATTAGTCGCAATTAACAAAATTCCCAATTTTTGTCAACAAGTAAGGGTTCCAAAACACTCAACTAAATCATTCTAATCCTACTACATATACGAAAATATCAAATTAACAACCCTATATACTTCCAAACATCTTAACATTATACTAAAAATCCAAATTCACAATCAATATATCAATTGAACATCTCAAAGTTAACACACTACGTAATATAAGCTAAACTAACTACTACATACTTACAATAAACATGCAATTGCTCAAATTAGTCGAAATTAACAAAATCCCCAAATTTGGCAAAGTTAGGGTTTTAGCCAAAATACCTTGATTTATTTGAAAAAAGATGAAATTTGTTGACCACGAGCTCCTTGTCCACGAACCGAGAAGACTCAAAATTGGCCACAGTCGAGATTTGGTCGGAATTTGGAAATGGCGAATGAAGAAGGAAGGAGGAAGAAAATGAATCTGCTGAAAAATGGAGAAGACTGCCCGATTCTATATTGATTTTAGCGACGGATCGCTATACGTCGCTAACGTCCGTCGCTAAATAGCGACGGATATCGATCCGTCGCTAAACTTAATTTTACTTTTTTTTTTTTTAATTTTTTTTTATCCGGTCAACTTATTTGGGGACGGATATAATATCCGTCCCTAAATAACGACGGATATTTTTATCCGTCGCCACATAGCGACGGAAACACATCTGTCGCTAATTTAGCGACGGAGTAGCGACGGATTAGAGACGGATTGAGTGAATTCGCTCAATCCGTCTCCATTTTGTCGCTAAACCTAGCGATTCGTCGCTATATAGCGACGGATACAATCCGTCGCTAGTCTCCGTCGCTATTTGACGGATTTCTTGTAGTGTTAGTCAATGGTAAAAAAAAGCTCATGGAGCTTAAAAAGTACTGGTAAACAGAGCCTTACACCGAAGCATAAAAGTCAAACTTGATGAGAGAGAGTGAAATATTCATTTCCTTTTTCCTTTTCTTTAATTATTGCATTTTCTTTTCCCTTTTCTTTATTTACTGAATTTTATTTTTCCTTTTCTTTAATTACTGCATATTTTCAAAGAAATTTTTTATTTATATTTTTCAAATATACCATTTAAAAGAAATGCTTTAATCTCCTTAATTCAATATACCAATTTACAATAAATGTTTTATTCGAGGGGTAAAGTGGACATTCTTCAAAAAGTCAAACTTTTGGCAGAAAATGGACCTCAAAGTAAATTATTGTGTGTAATATTCCCTTAGAACAAATGTCAAATATTCCATTTGTAAACTATCTCCATCTCAAGTTCAACTTATCACATTTTATTTTGGGGCGTCTCGATTTCAACCTACTCCCCTTTAAATGGAAAATAAATGTCCTACTTTATTCAACCCGGTACGGGAGGGAATATGTCACAATACAATGTCACTCTCTATTTTGAGAAATTGTACCCCAATTATTTTCAGTAACATAGTAGTACAAACCTACTTTTTACTTATAGTTTTGAATTTTTACGGTCTACAAAATTTGGCTTTAAATACAAATTAATCTTAAACGGTGATACTAAAATGTTCAATTAAACATATATTGAAACTTTCCTTCCTAAATTTTCATAAACTAATAATATTGTTGAACATTTTTCTTTTACAGTTTAGATTTAATTTATGCTTAGATTTATTGACCGTAAAAAGTCAAACCAAACAACTTCTATAGAACGGAGGAGTATTGTTTGTTATGGAACAGAGCCACTACTTACCTTCTCTTAGTCCCTCCCATCCCAAAATTCCCAAGCAAGAACCCTAACCAGCCCACCATCAGTCCGGCCATCACTCCGGCTCCATCCGCCGGATATCTTCTGCAAGCATCTCGGAGTCTGGGTTATGGATTTCTCTCCCGCTTACACCCTATTCTCCTATCCATTTCCGATTGCCCTCGATTAACAATCTTATTCTCTCCTCATCTGGATTAGCTGATTTACATTCCTGATTAGCTCTGATCAGTTCCGTTCTCTCTCATACAAGAAGAAGACTCGACCTTGTTCAGTATTTGTTTCCGTCAAGAAGGAAGAAGGGACCAAGAAAAGACCCCTTTTATGTTTCCGATTGCAGTCTGAAGCTTTTTTTTATACCTCAGAGTCTCATAGGAATTGTTCCCTAATCGGTAAGTTCTATCACGTTGGGAATTTCCGTGTTTTGAAGTTTTGTGTTTTTTAGGGAAACCCATTCATCTTTACAGATGATGAGCAGTTTGATTTCATACTTAAGTATCATTGTTATTCAAGTAAGTATTTCATTGCCAGAAACAGCAAATTGGCATTTTTATTTGCAGATAACTGATCAGTACTGAAAACTAGTTGATTATGAGAATTAATAATTTGTACTTTTGTGTATTGTAATTCAAGGGGATATTGGGGAAAATGCATTGAAAATCCATCCGTCTCCATCCACAGTGTATCTTCCTTCAGGCTTTTCGGGGTTCGGTAAAGAATGCCAATTTTTGGTTTTCGGGTGGGTCGGGTTTTGGTCCGATGCTCAGCTCTAATCTTAACAACATTCAAGGGTTTTTTCTGCTATTCCACCAAACATGGTGCTTATAGCATAATGCAGTTTTTCCCCCCTCATTTGTCATTCTCCTCTGGGGATCTATTGTATTAATCTTGGTTGTATCATTAGATATTATATATTCTTCCTTGATCTTGAGCCTGAGAGCTATTTCAGTATTAAGTATTAACTCACTTTTCTTTCAGATATAACTTGTTTGAGATGGGAAGTAATGCCGGTGAACTCAGGAAGATGTCTGAAAATGATGCAGCTGAATGTTCTGCAACCACTGTTAAGATAAATATCAAGACATTGGATTCTCAAACATTTACCTTGCGAGTGGATAAATGCGTAAGATATATTTCCCATCGTACTTGAAGTTACTTAAATTATACTAGTCCATATAAGTTGATTTTACCAATATCTATAGTTTTGCGGTAAGTCTTACATTCATAGTTTCAGAATCCAAGATATTGGGTTCTCAAACATTTGGTAGATGCATTATTCATATTTACCATCCAACTTTAAGTTACATATATTATACTAGCTTATATCGGTTGATTTCACCGAAGTTCATATATATGTGGAGTAAGACCCACATCCATAGTCTTTTCATGTTGTGCCAGTATGAAAATTGTTGTTTTTATTAATATGTAAATATTGCATACCTGCCACAGGTTCCAGTTCCTGAATTAAAGCAACAGATTGCTTCTGTAACTGGGGTTTTATCGGAGCAACAACGCCTTATATGTCGTGGAAAAGTTTTGACGGATGATCAGCTCCTCTCAGCTTATCGTATCCTTTACCTATATTTCATGGAATGCTTCATATATTCTACTGCTTTAGCTTAGCTTATTTATTGGAATTTGGAAATGACATGGTGGTTACCTGTTAGAAAATGTGATGTTTTTAGATGTAGTATGAAGTTCTTAGTTTGAACTTGTTTTATTGTTATTGATCTCAACTTATCTCATAATGGATCACATGTATATTGTTGTTGAAGTTTATTAGCACCATCTTCGTGGAGTAATTTCCTACTTTAAATTTTCAACAATTAAAAAGCATTGACATTCTATTTTGAAAGGAATACTTGTAATTTGGTCTTCCTTCATGAGATGATTATTATGTACGTAATAATAAACAAAAAACCGTCTACTGGTGGAAAATTTTGCTTACTATGGATAATATATGCATCTCCTTCACGAGATGATTATTATGTACGTAATAATAAACAAAAAACCGTCTACTGGTGGAAAATATTACTTACTATGGATAATATATGCATCTCATAGGATGTACATGTGTTTTGTCATGTGAACATTTATGAAATCTTCCGAAAAGGACACCGCAGGTGCTAAAGAGCCCCGGTTCAGTGTCCTATGATTATGTTCATATCCCAACATTCACTTAAGAAATGGTTATGTTGGGTGTGCTTGCTGTATTGAAAAAGGGGTAAAACAGAGCCTGGTTGCCTTTCTGTTAACAGGATCAAATATTAAGCTGAACAACTCTCTGTGTGTGCCCCCTCCCCCAAAACCTCTCCATCTCTTGGTTCCTTAATTATGTACTTGTAGATGTGGAAGATGGTCACACCTTGCACATGGTTGTTCGACAACCAGTGCTTCCTTCAGAGGATTCCCCTGACCAGCCAGGTTTGGATTTGTTTTATTCAAAGTTGCAGACTTGAAATTGTTTTCTTGGTTATAGAAAATTTTCCTTGTTTGTTTATTATAGTTTCTGGCAAATTTTTTGGTTAATGGTTTCAGAAGAATTTATTAATGTACAAGGAAAATAATACACAAAAAGCTTTTTTACCGAAGGGGTAAACATAAGTAGATTAGCTACGTTAGATATAGGATCTCGAGTTAGCTACAATGTTCAACCAACAGAAAAAGTCCGGAAAAATAAATATGATCCTTGGGGAACGATACGTCCTCGAAGCAACCATTGTTCCTCTTCCTCTACAAACACCATAAAATGTAGCCAAGAACAATGTTTGGGAGGAATTTTTACCCTTATCTACGAGATTCCTTCCCCTTGCTGAAACACCATATATGTTCTGATTACACATATAGCATTGGTTGACATTAATCAGCAGTCAAGGTGCATCCCATGTCACAGTCGAAAATAAAATACTGCTCTACACATGGAAAGGAAAATCACCCTGGCTATTAGTCGTTTGAGGATTAAAGAAAATGCGAACATAAAATATTTATCACCTTCTCTCTCTCTCTCTCTCTCTCTCTCTCTCTCTCTCTCTCTCCCTCCCTCCCTCCCTCCCTCTCTCTCTCTCTCTCTTAAAGAAACCAATTAAACAGCCTTAATCAATCAAATAACCTTAAATTTTTAAAATCCATCAATTTTTGGTTACACACATCATTTCACTTCTTACACACCCTATATAACATTCCTATAAAACCTATAAATCTTCAACTCTATACCGAACACTCATTTTTCCAACTCAACTATAACTCAGTTACTATTCATCTATTGTAACTCTATTATAACGCACCTTGCTTAACTCCATACCAAACAATACTTTCAACTTCATAGGTCATCTATCTACTTCTAAAATCTTTGATTAATAAATGTGTAGTGTTGGATTTTTTTTGGTTCTTCTGTTTGAAGCTAATACTATACTAACGTATGGTTTTAGTATTAGAAATGTTATTTGACAGGATTGTGTATAATATGAAACTGAAAAACTGAAAATTTTGTTCAATCTGAGCAGAAACATTGGCTCCCAGTTCACGTTTTGGACCATCCATTTGAAAGCCAGTCTATCCGATTCTGATAAACTACAGTTAACCACCCAAATTAATAATTCCCTCCATTCCATTACGAGCTTTCCTGTTCTAAATGGAACAAAGCTTAAGATGGAAGGATAAAAAAATGATTTGTGGAGGTATTATATTGATAAAGGTGCTGGTGGATGATAAATAGTAGGTGATAGAATAAAAAGTAGGAGAGAAAATGAATTAAGTATGAGAGAGTGTAATTGATTAATTAGTGGAGACAGTGGGTTTGCATAAAAGGAGTGCGCAGAACTTTGTAAACGAATATGATATTTGGAAAACGGAAAACTTGTAATTAATGGCGGAAGTTATTTCAATTAATCGTACTCCCTCCATTTCCTTAATAGCTTGATGATTGAGTTTTGAACAATTTTAAAGGGAAGTGAGTAAAAGTGGTTTAGATTGATAAAGTTGAAATTAGATGGTAAAAAGTAAAAGAGAATATATAAAGTATGAACGAGAGTGATCGAAAAATTAGTAAGTGGATTTCTATTTAAGGACATGTATAACTTTTAAGAAACGGCCAAAATAGCAAATTGACAGCTTTTAGTGAGACGGATAAAGTAATATTTAGTTTTGTGTAATGATTGACAGGTAACACATTTCATTTTCACCCAAATAGATGCTTCTGAACTATGTAAAAAAAGAAAATGAGCCCCTGTGGTAGAAAACAAGTGGGTATTTTTGGAAACTCAAGAACCTGACACAAGAATTGTGAGCAAAGCTCAAACTCAATTTGATAAATAATGGTATGAATAAAAAAGTGAATAAATTACTAGAATTTGACCTGTATTTATTATGAGACCACAAAAGAATCTATTCAAGAAAATAGAAATAAAAAGGAATGACATTCTAATTCTAAAAGTAATAGAACCAAATCAGGCAATAGACTTAATCAAGGACTACTATATAGTATCTCCTTTTTTAGACTTCATTCCTGAATAGACTTGAAAACTTGATTCCTATAATTTTCCCTGGCTTGAAAGTAACTCGCATCCGGAGAGTTTTCCAATGATAATCCTCAAAAAAAGTTGGAGCGATCGCATACAAATCAGGTACAAGCATCCATAAATCTTCAGATGATGGACCCTTCCATTGGATAAGGAAACACTGAAAATTGCCATCAGTGGAAAGCTCAAGGCTTTAATATGATCTGGACCGGTGGGAGTGTAGGAGGAAACCTAGGTACCAAGACTGGAGAAGTAGCAGAAAGTGGAAGGCTCGAAATTACCTCTGTAAAGCATCACATCCTCATTATTGAAAATAGGACTAATGGTTAAATTAGAAGGTAAGCCCAGAAGATAAGCATTAGGTCCAATGCGCTTAATAATTTGAAAAGGTCCTGATGCCCTCACAAAAAGCTACTTAAAAGAAATTTTAGGCAATCTTTCAGAAAAAATAAGCATATCAGCAGCCAACTTGTAATTTTCAAACCTTTGAGCAAGCTTTTGTCGAATGTCGAAGTTTCAGCAAACCCAGAAGGCTTAGAATGCATTAACAATTAAACCAACAGGAATTCGATATGTAACCATTAACAATCAAATGGACTTTTAGCCGTTAACTCTCAAACATAAGTATTATAAGCACAATCAGCTGTAGGCATAACCAAATCTGCATTACCGAATGCGGTGAGAATGCGTCGAAGCAGCCTGTTTTGCTGTCCAATCGCGAAAGTTAGTAAACTTCCAACAGTCGAAACAGCACAAGACATGGGACGGTACATGTTTGAGATTTGAGATCTATGTGGCAAAGCTGTTTTCGCTGCAGACGGGATGGATATTGAAGTTGCACTGCTAATGAATAGTAGTCGAGTGGGATGGATTTTTGGTGGACTGGGGATGAAGCATTCTAGGTTTGCAAGAAAGTTTCTGATACATTTTACTGTATGGGTTTGAAGGGTTCAGTTAAGGAGAATTATGGTGGAAAAGAGGCCACGTGAATGGTTTGGGAAAGGGTCATAACTTTTGTATTTTTGTCTGTTTTTACTCTTTCGACTTTGACAACCACTTTTTGCTTTTTTCCAAATCATTGATAACAAATTTACATGTTTTATGAACAATGAATGAAGATTTAGGCGACGGAAATTGTGAAAATCAGCATGCTCTAGATGCCAAATTGATAGAGAACAAGTGGGTATTTTGGGAGAACTTAAGAACAAAACACAAGAACTGTGAGCAAAGCTCAAAATCAATATGATATATAGTTGTATGAATGAAAAAGTGAATAAACTACTATAATCTGACCTATTTTATAAGACCACAGATAACCTACTATAGGAATTAGAAATACAAAAGGAATAAGATTCTAATTCTAAAAGGACTATAACCAAACTAGTAAATAGACTTAATTAAGGACTACTAAATACTACTACTATTTCTTACTTTTACACTTTCTCCTTGAAACGACTTGAAACTTTGAATTCAGATCATCCCCAAGGGGGGTTCCAGTATTGGTACGTTATACTCTTACACTAAACCACTTTGGTTCTATTTGCTATTAGAAACTGAACTGCGTAGTCTGGGTTTCTACACGGTTATGCCAAACCACTTCGTTTGTATCTGCACTTAAACTTTTAAATGGGTAGAGTTCAACCAACCTGTAAAACATGACGGGTTGGTACCCGTTAGATATTACGGGTACGTGTTTGTTACGGGTTTAGGGAATTCAACCCGTCCAACCCAATCGAATATAGAAAACCGAATTGAGACTTTGCAAAATAAGCAATTTGCCCTGGGAATGTTTGTGAACAAATGATGTCTTGGCAAGTAAACATCAAACAGAGATATTTTTTGCTTTTTCAAGTATAGAAACGGAAGAAAAAAGAGTAGAAATTTAAACCAAGACCTCTTGTGAATTGAAATATACAGGAACAAAGCAAAAAGAGCACATAAATTTGAAATGAGATTATATGGTCTTGGTTGATGGATCTCAGAGGAAAACAGAAATTCAGAATGGGAGTTATATCACCTTGTTTTGATAACTACTCACACTACTGATATGTTTATCGTGAAGCTTAGCTTGCACTTGTCCTGAAGTGTGTATATTGAAACTACGGTATTTTTTAGTTGGCTTTTGCTGTATAGTTTTGACACATGGTAGATGTTTAATTCTTAATATCTTGAAAATGAAATTTTGATTAGAGCACAAATCTGCAATGCAAAATGAATTCTGGGATCTATTGGATTATGAATAATATTCAAATCAATGGAATATGGATCTATCGCATGATCACATTCTAGCTCTGACTGGGTTTGGGTTTCAATACATGATGTGTTTAAGCTAGTGTGATGATGTAGAAATGGAGAGGAAAGCAAAGCAAAGCAAAAGTTCGTGTAATTTTAATTATATGCTGTATATAGATTGAGCTTTGATCCGGGCCGGGCTGGGTTTATATTTGGCGTACATACCCGACCCATACCCAAGCACAATTATTTGAAATGGGTATTAAACGGGTGCAACCCATGTGGGGTTGAACCCTACCCGTTTAAAAGCTGTATGCACTTAGTTTGACTATGAACCATGTTACGGAATGATTATAGGTTTGGCAGTTCGATTTTGATCTGAACCAATATGCTAGTTGGAACTATTACGGTTTAAAATCTGTAGTGCTATACCACTGGTCTATACGATGAGCGAACATGTTAATAATCAAATAGTCTATGCAAATCCTATATCCTGCTCGTAATGGTATTTTATTTTCTAAACTACTATAACTAATTTGACGTCGATGACATGATTATCAGTTATCACAAGCAATGGCATATTATATTAATTAATTTAGCAAGGTGTCTTATATTCCTCTAATAGCATGTTCATGTCAAGTTTGCCCTGGTAATTATTTTCAATATTAAAATTCTCATTTTCAGGAACAGATCCCACATCAAGTAGTGGGCCTAGTTCTGGCAATCGAGTAGGTCCTGGTATGCTAGTTGGAACCTTTAATATATCGGAGCAAGGAGATGGATCTCTTCCTGATCTCAATCGGGTAAGAACTGTAGCTTTCTGAAATTATTGATCCAACAGTCACTATCATGCTCTGATGCATACCCAGATTTCATAATTTAAGGAGTAGAGTTTTATGATATGGCCTTCATTTTGCAGTAGAGTTCTAGAGTTATTAAGAAAGCTACGAATTATAGTCTTAATACTAGGAAGCTACTAACTCACTCAGCTACATTAGAGAGTTATAGGGTTTAATTTTAATATGCAAGGAATTGTAATTCATTTCGCGGATAAAAGACTTTTACATGCAAATGTGTTTCTTTTTCCCTCTTGACAGGTTTGTTTTTCTTTCTATTCTTTGGGTTCTGTTTCTTTCGGTGTTGTTATTACGAAGAAAATGTTTTAGTGTAGGCTTAAAATCTTATAAATTCTCTCTGTTCCACAGACCGCATTTCGCGTATTCATTTATATTTGTCCCAATACAAATGTCTTGTTTCCATTTTTGGCAAACATTAAACAACTGCGCACTTTATTCACTCGATCTTTTTACAGTATATTTTAATCTCTTTGCCAAAAGCAATTTTACATTTGGGACGGAGGAAGTACATTTTAGTGCTACATATGATTTTTATTGTAAATTAGTGATTTCTTTTTTATGTTATATTGACATAGCTAATATAGAAATTTTAACAAGTCAGTCCCTAATAAAACAAGTTTTTATACATAACAAGCTGTAAAGCTGGTTTGGTTGGCATTTAAGTGACGGGAAAACCAGTTTTACACGAGTCAAGTGTAAAAGCAGTTTTGTTTCACAAGAATTTATAATTTTTTACACTGGACCTTCCCTTGTTTTTCAACTTATACTACAACTTATTATGTATATCCTAACTAAAAACAAATTTCAATTAACAAACTTCCTCTTTTTTCCTCCAATATCAAATCTACAAGTAGCACTTCTTTGTTCCTTCTGTGATGTATTTTGCTGGTCATATGATCGCAAGCAATATAATTCGCGGAATGCATTACACCAAATATATGAGTGGTGATGCATGGTATTCTTACTACGAACAACCATGCATCTTTAGATACCGACCAAGTAAACAATCGCATAAGTTCGATGCTTGTTGCTAATCATATATTACCAAAGAACACATATTACATAATTTTTTTTTGATGAAACCAATATAATTGTTACGATGCATAGTTTAAATTGTAATCAAGCTGGCACATCAACTCATAGCCATAAAGCATCACAATTCTATATTCATAATGCTAATACAACAGGCATCAAAGTTCTGAAGTCTGAAAATCTCGTGTTTGCAACAAATGTCAAAATTAAACTTCAGACATAAAATTCCAATTAGACAAACAAAAAAATAAAAAATAAAAAAGGTTGTATACCGGTACTTGTATCCTCTCGTTCGTTGCTTGCTAGCTCAAGTAACTGAAACTCAAGAAAAGGAGATGTTTGGGTAACACTTATTGTGTGGGGAATCAATATTAGCTTACGTTAGGTATAAAATGAGGAAATTGAAACAATTACGACTCATAAGTGAGATTTTTTGAAATCAAACCATAATACACATTGATGATTGAATATAATCAAACCACATTAAATAAAGAAGACGTATTCCATATTGTATCAATAGAACATCTGACATAGCATAGATAATAATTAAATAGGGGTTAATATCATTCCAATTCCATTGGACAATATTCTTTTTGTATCTTATATTCTATACACTATCACCTTCTGTGTCCATTTTGTAGATTGTTTCTGCTGTGCTTAGCTCATTTGGGCTTACACGATTTGGAAGTGGAGTTGATGGGATTGACCTTAATGTGAGTCTGTGATGGTCTAGTCCTTTGGTTCGCTATTCTTCTTTGGATAAAATTATGCTATATTGACAACACAATGGTCTTTCTCTTCAAGTTTTAATTTACGAACAACATTTTCCCATCTGTGATGACATGAATTCCTTTTTTTTCTGGTTAGCAAACACCTTTAGAACTGGTCCCAGCTGCATCTGGTCCCACTGGTCCAAGAACTTCTAGCAGTCTGCAAGCTGACCAAGTAGCTTCAACTGCTGCTCCCATGGAAACTTCACAACCACATGTATCATTTCTTAACCGCAGGTATCTAATTTACGAACAGCGTTTTCCCATCTGTGATGACATGAGTTCCTTGTTTTCTGGTTAGCAAACTCATTCAGAACGGGTCCCAGCTGCATCTGGTCCAAGAACTTCTAGCAGTCTGCAAGCTGACCAAGTAGCTTCAACTGCTGCTCCCGTGGAAACATCACAACCGCAGGTATCATATCTTAATAGTTTGATGTGCATACAATACCTACATTTTTGTATTTTGGTGATGTTTTTATACTCCTTGTTTAAAAGTTGTTTTTCTTCTACTTGTTTTCATTTGTCTGGTATAGTTTGTTCCATTTCCGAAATTAAAACTAGAGAAAACATTGTATATAGTATTTCACTTGGAGAAATGGACAATTGGACATAATGCTTTTCACATTACTATTCATGATTCAACACTAGTGATTTTCTGTTCTTCCCTCTATTCTTTTCCTGTCCAAATTACCCAAAAAAAAAAAGTCTCTACAATACGAGTTGAATATTAAACCTAATTTAGTCTGGTGCATACCTCACATTCTCATTCGTGTTATGAAAATTTTAGCTTCTTTAATGTTGAATGCCTTTGTTTGCAGATTATACCCGACTCGCTGACCACTTTATTACAGTACTTGAGTCATTTGACAAGGGAATTTAATGTTAACAGTAAGGAATTTTCTGCTCGGAGAAAATTTATCATCTACAACACCAGCTATGGAGAAGTTGTTAACGTTCAAATTTGCAGGTGAACAACAGAATACTCGGAATACTGGTTTTCATGGGAGAGAGGCGCAAAATGTTGAAGCTGCAGCTCGTTCTAGTGAGTCACGTAGGGTTGTCACGCCTGAGTTCCTGGCCGAGGTCATCTTATGCACGAGGCAACTGCTTGTTGGACATGCCAGTGATTGCTTGTTGGTAATCTCTTGAATAAGATAACTCTGCTAAATTATAGAAATAAATAAACTAATACCAGTAATATCTATCTCCGAAATTTATTTATTTATATTAAAGTTGAGATGTCAATCCAAAATTGAAAATCGTAATTCACATGGAAGCTCAGTGCATCCTCATTTATGATTTAGGTTCAAATTTTGAAGAATATCATAGGTTTGCATTATTTCAAACCAACATATTTCATCTGTATCTACACCAAAGGAGAATACGTCTCATCATCTCCTGGTTATAAATTTCGATCAAAACAAGACGTCTGGGAACTTTTTCCAAGTATGATCAGAATAAGACACGTGGAGCAATGATTTAAAAAAGAAAACATATAATCTATCTTTTGTGAATTGTTGTTTTACAATGTGTTAGATAAATTTCTACAAAGATTTGAAATGACACGGACTACATTTATTAAATTTCCTTAATGTTTTCCGCCATTGATCCCACTCATGCTCAAGTGGATGCTTGACTAATGTTGAAGAAAAGAGAAATCTTGGTGTTTCTCTTATGGTAGTTGTAAATTCAAGAATTGTGTGGTAGTTTTGATGGTGTTTTTCAAGAATTGTGTGCCCTTTGTTTGTTTTCTTTTTTTCCCCTTTCTTTATTTATTTCTAATTATTTTTATTATTTTTAATTTTTAATATAATTTTAACTATTTTTTAATTTTATGTTAAAATGCAAATTCCAGAAATAATGAGAGAGCGACGCGTGGCGGTTTAGTTCGGTATTGGGTCAAAATCAGAGCTCCGGTGGACACGCCATCATTTTTAACGGAAAATTAAACGGAGTATACAAATTGTATGTGATGTTGTGTTGTGTACCAAAATCGGTCAATACCATTTTAGTGTGCCTGGCACTGTATCATTATAGTGTACCTAAAATAAAATTTACCAGGTTGCACAGACGTAACAAAAAATGCATAATGTGCATTGTGCCATTGTGAACCCGTTCTCGTGATTACTTGGAGCCATTACCTGTTAATATGTAGTGTAAACTTTCAGCTAATTTATGACATGTTCATCTTTAAATCTTCTTTTGTTAAACTCAAGCAATTACAGTGAAGTCCTTATTGTGGCCATTCTCTTTCGTATCTTGTATGTATTTCATTTTTTTGTCAAATTTTAGGTATAAGATTCCCAACATTTCTCCCCAAGCATATTGTCATTTGACAGTTTGTGACATAGTTTTGGAGGGAGTAAGCATGTGTTTTGATGGAAAATGTTATCTCAGGCATCTTGGTTCATTATGAGAAGCATGTTTTCCTTTTTTTTTTTTAACCCTCCAATTCTGGTATGGGCTACCATGAGACTTTTTTTGTTCGACTTCACATGAGATTGTGTGAAATGAAATTTGTTTTACAATGGTGACACTGTGAATACAAGTTTGTTTGCCTCTTCAGCGTATGCAACAAGGGATTTTTTTCCTTAACTAAAGTGATTCAGTTGTCCAGATTGAAACTTCCCATTAGCAGGTTCTTTGTGTGTGTGTGTGTTTTTTTATTTTAAATTTTGTAGATGTAAAAACTAGAAAGTACCTGGAAGTTATTTTGCGATTGAAGGGCATGTGGTTTTTTAACTCCTGTTTTGGCTCAGCAATTTGCAGGACAACTAAGCACTCAGTCAAGTATGGCCGATCCATCGGAGCGGTCAAGAGTACAGTCTTATGCTATAAGATCCGGTACCCTTTTCCAGAATTTAGGTGCTTCACTGCTTGAGCTTGGCAGAGCGGCAATGACGTTAAGAATGGGTCAATTACCGGTGTGATATTTTACTCTGTTTTCATAAAATTTCTTGTGCTTTTATTTATTCACAGTACCGTATTTTATGTAATACAACAATTGTTCTCTAACTGACAAGTAAAATTGCTTCTAGAAAGTTAAATTTGACCTGTTCACAACTTTCCTTCTACTAACTAGCAAATCCACATTTGCTCCTCAGGCTGATGCCCTAGTTAATGCTGGACCGTCTGTCTTTATATCCCAAACGGGGCGAAATCCCATTATGGTTCAGGTGGTATTTTTGATTTTTACAGCGGATTATGGCATTCAGATGGTTTTTTGTAGTTGCTCTTTTATCGATATTGTATCCATGTAACAGCACTCTGTACTAACATTGAAAGTTATGCATCATATACAGCCGTTGCCCTTCCAACCTGGAGCAAGTTTTGGTTCAGTTCCTGTTGGATCTGGCCAGCATGGTTCAGGATCAACTGGAGGATCAGGCGGTTCTGGTTTTCGTCCAAGAAATATTGACATCAGAATAAGAACAGGTGCTTTGACAACTTTGGTTCAGGAGAAACCACTTTTACCTATTGTGGCCTCAATACCATACTGACATGTACTGGAGTAGTTCTAAGCTTAAGGATGTCCCCTTAATAATTATTTGAACTTGAATATTAATTCTATTATTTTATTTCTGGGAAAAGATTTGAATGGCAATTTATGACTATTGAATATTCCTTGATCAATGTCGAGTACATTGTTTTAGAAATTAGACGTGCCATGAGTACAATGCAACTAGTCACTACGTAAAATTTTACATAGTAGAAATCTGAGGCATTACATTCTTCCCCACCTCTAAAGGCCGTTGACTTCTTCAGATGTCAAATAATGCATGTATTGTCTTCTATCGCAGTTCATATTGATGATCATTATGTATAATGCTGAATGCAAATAATTTCTTGGTTTGCTGTTTTGCAATTAGGTTCAGTATTTCCCCGAAGAGAACAAACCGGTTCACAGCCTCAAGGACAAGGTGCTCCCCTCTCTTCCAGCAGTGTAAACTCTATTCTACCGGATGGGACGAGACTGGATTCAAATTCACATAGCAGAGAATCCCAAGTGCGACAAATACCTATTAGAAGAATTTTGGCTACTGTTCCTTCACCGGTCAGGCATGGTTCAGATTTATCTCGTGGTTCGATAGGGATATTATATCCACTTATGGCTAGAGTCCAACATGTTAGTAGAGATCCTCAAACATCAGATAACACTGGACAACATATAGCTGATTCTGCAGCACAACCACAAAGTGCAGGCATCGGTGGGAGTGGTAAGTAAATATAAGATCCGCCCCATCCTTGAATATTTTTGATTCTGCAGCACAAATCATACGGGTACTTCCCATGAAGTACTTTTGGTTGCCTAAAACTTCAAAACAAATTATTCACATAATTCCAATTTGAAGTTAAGTTGCACAATTACACTTACACATGCCCCCTTAGTGCTAACCAATACTTTTCTGTACCTCCCTGAAAACCAGGCTGCATTATATATTTGCTAGGGCGATTTACACATATAATTCTTTAGATAGCTACTGAACGATTCGGTCCCTAATGTTTCAAATATTATTTTGAAGGATAAAATATGACTTGCAAAATAAAAATGATTACACTGGATGAAAAAGTCAACCCTCGTTAAAAAGTAGAGTATAGTATGTTTTTACCCTTTATTTTTTCTTTTCTTTTTCTTCCAATTTTATATTTCAATTTATTACAGGGCCCCACAAACCTTTAAAATTTTTATAACAAACCCCAAATTTTCTTTCATATTTCATATCTTTCTTCCTTAATTATAAAATTCAATAAAAAGTCAAATGGAGCGTCCATGGAAGCTTCTTCTGGTGTTTAAAAAATAAAACCAGGGACAGCAGCATACCTCCTTACATTTGGTATTAATAATTTTTATTATCTAATCTTCGATGAAGATCTACTTCCATCTGACTATCAGGCTTAGCTGCTCAAACCGATCCTGTAGAATATGGTCCGCTTTTCTTCCTTTTGGAGTTTGTTCCCGTTAGGAGTGTCTTATCACTGTTTGCTATTTCTTATTGAAAGAGCTAACTCCAGCCATTAATAAGAAAGAAGGCTAGCCAGAAGAGCTGCAAAAATAGAAGAAATAAAAGAAAGAAGCAATAAGGAATTCATGGACCAGAAAGATTCCAAAATGAAAGAAAAAGAAGCGATAGGAATCTATCTCCTCTTCTACTGCTTCAATCAAATAGAAAAGAAGAGGAAGTAGTTTTCCCAGCTAACATCTGCATTAGCTCCTGTCTTCTCTTCAAAGAATGCTGTGCTCCAGAGTTCTTTCATAGAGGCCTCGCCTCTAAAGAGCTTTCGATTTAATGGAGCTTCCATGCTCCAGGGAAGCTCCATTCTATTTTGTATTATGTTTATATTTTTTCTATTATTAATGATGGTAAACAGGTAGAAACTATGAAAGAAATGATAGATTTGGGGTTTTTATTAGAATTTGTAAGTTTTAGGGTTATTTTGAAGTACTTTATGTCAATATTGTGAAATCAACAATTTAAGTCAAATGTGTTATATAAAGATAAAACTTGCATTTCCAAGAAAATGATTTAATCTGAAAAAATGAGGGGTAAATTCGATGTTCTGACAAAAGTAAACGGATTTGCCCTTCAGTTTGATATTTGAAAATTTTGATTTAGGGACTTATTGGTTCAGATCAATGTCTATCTACTATTTAGAAATGATGATATATGTAAATTCCCCAAATTTATTATTATCATTAAGTTTGACTGGAATAGTTGTTATACCCGCCACACTTCTGAGGGGTCTCTATGTAAAATTAAATCTATGTAGTCATCTTTCAAAGTAAATCAGTATGAATGTCAAACCCCGTTGCTCTTCTGATGCATATTAAGACGTATCAGTTTTAATGTTAGAATTTCAATAAGGAGTTTAGGACCCATTTCAAGTTGATTCATAAGCATAATGGTCTAGCTTGCTTATTGCAGTGTTTTCAGGCCATAATCATTCAGACGCTTCTTTGCCCCATGATCAAGGACTGTCAGCTCAGATGCCAAGTGGACTGGAATTTCTGAGGACGGTTATTATGGGGGACCATGACCTTAGTGGCTTTGCCAACCCAGCAGGTTCAGGTTTGGCTGCTAGACAAACTGAAACAGCTCAAGGTATTAGCAGCTCTGAAGCTGCAGTGGCATCAACCGTGACTGACGAAGGAATACTTTTATCTAATATGCTACGTCAAATATTGCCTAGGATCGCTGAGAATTCTGGGACCGAGTCAAATGTACAATCTACTGGAGAAACCAACTCTAGTAATGCACAGGTATGCATGCTTGTGTTGTACTTGATGATTATATGCAACTTCTTTTTAAAGCTTGATTATTGCCATCTTTCATAAAACAAAAGTCAATGGTGTGTATATTTGTCTTTTTAAGATAGATATTGACCACAAATTACACTTAAATGACATAGGAAAACATTAACATTGAATGTACGTTACTCTTCTTGTCTGCCCCATGTTTGCCAGAGAGATGGGACAATCCTAACTACATCATTCATGTTGTTGTGCTTTTAAATGAAAATCATCGGAAATGGGTACTCCTCTTCGAGTATTAACTAATTGCAAACACACAGACTGGTGAAAGCTCAAATGGGGGAAGCTCTTCTCGTCGTAGACACAGCACTTCATCACAACAAAATCCAAAACGCCAGAGGGTATGATTTATCTTCTCTCATTCGCTATGACTATTCGAGTAGTTCACTCAATGTTCATGTCTATTTTGTACAAATGTAATTTCTGTTGGAGAGTAGTATTTTTCGCAATTCTTAAGATCATTATGTTACAAGTGTCTGTCTTTTCTTACCTTTTTTCTATATGCTTTCTTAATGCAGCGCGATTGATCTATACAGAACCAGAGCATTCACGTATCGGATGCTCTTAATTCGGATACCCCTGATGATACAGGGCGCTTGCTACCTTTTGTAGTTTTGTGTCGAAGAGGTGTATTTTGAACGAGTTTCAGAGAGCGTGAAGAATTATTACTAAATTTAAATATTACTACTGTATTTTTCCAGACTCGTCTTTCCTTTTCCATATCCTTCTTTTTCTGTCTTCTTTTTGCTGCTTGTACCTACAAATAATCCAGGCACGCATGTTCTGCAAAAGTCAAAATGACAATGAGGAAAAAGGAAGAATGTTTACTGGGTCTAAAAGTAAAAGGTCAAATGAAAATGAAAACGAACAAAGGGAAACATTTTAAGCAATTGATGTACGATATACTCCCTATGTTCATAATTCCACTTCACGTATTCTATTATGGGATGTTTTGATTTCAAGTTATCCCCTGAAATGAAAATTTCTCAACTAATTTAGATGACAATTAATTTAGATGAGTAAGTATAGTAAATGGGAAAATTTTCTTAATCTATAGAAAAATTAAGTTTTTACAATAAAGAACTGGTCAGAAACATCACAAACCGGTCAATAGATTTTAGTATATAAATAACTCAAATAAACAACGCACTCTCACAAAAGTCATACTACTCAATCATCTTTCTCTCTCTACAAAAATCATAGTGAGAGAAACATTCATACCTCTCTCTTTCTCCATGAGCGTAGCATTCATCGATGGATAGACCGTGGAGGATTTTGTGAATGACATCGGCAATGGCGTTTTATCGAGTGACTAGCTTTAGAAGCGATCCGGATAGCTTGCTAATGGCCGATGTTCAGCGCGCTAGTGCCTAAATTGGTCGATCCTTTCTTCTGCTTCCTGATTGGTAAATTTGCTATTCAACTTCTTTTGAATTCTTGTTCATCATGATCAGGTTTCTATATTAATTTACAACTTTTACAATATTCTTGAGTTTCTGAAAGATGATTGGCATTATTAATTAGCAGGGCACTCATGAATTTGTTATATGGTCACATGGTGCCTATATCTGTATGAATCGACTCGATGTTTGTTGTTGATGAAGATTTCAACTGTTTTCCATTTTTCATTGATTTTACAATCTGATATTTCCAGATCTGAAATTCGTACATTGAAAATCGAATCATTTCGCAGTCATGTTATCTGGTGATTTGTTATGGTTTGAAGAGCTGGTATTATAGTTTTAGCTTGTATTTAATGTTTCCGCATGTTATTGTTTTAGCGCATATGTTATAGTTTCAAGACCTATTTTGTAGTTTTAAGCAGCAACGTTGATATTTTTAGCCTCTGGTGAAATATTTATGATTTGATTTTTTGTAAACGCTTTTTTATAATTTTAAGAGGCATTGTTATAGTTTTAAGAGGCACTGTTATGGTTTTAAGCATCGATGTTACTGTTTTTAGCTTGTGTTGGATGTTCGTGCTTTGTTATATTTTTAAGAGGCATTGTTATAATTTTATGATACACTGTTACGGCTTTAAGCATTAATTTTACTGTATTTAGCTTATGTTGAATATTTCTACCTGTTATTGTTTTTAGCGCATATGTTATAGTTTTAAAAACTATTGTTGTAGTTTTAAGCATCAACATTAGTGTTTTAGCTTATGAGAAATATTTATGATTTGACCTTTTGCAAATGTTTTGTTATAGTTTTAAGAGGCACTGATATGGTTTTATGTATCATTGTTACTGTTTTTAGCTTGTGTTGCATATTCATGCTTTGTTATAGTTTTAAGATGCACTGTTATGGTTTTTAGCATCAATGTTATTGTTTTTAGATTGTGTTGCATGTTCCTTCTTTGTTTTTAAGCACCAATGTAATAGTTTTAATGAGAGTTGTTATGGTTTTAACCCAATTAGTGAATGTTTTAAGCAAGTGTTGATGATGACATCAAGTTTGATGATGAGTCTCTCAAAGGTGTCATTGCAGTATTGAAGCAACAAGCACATACAACAAAAGGCAGGAAGTCGAAGTTCACCAATGAGTTTAATCGAAAAAAACCTATTTTAACAACTCAGTTTGCATTTGCATAAAAGAAACACCGAATGAATGTTTATTGTAATTTTTTTCCTATGAGAATAGATGTTTTAAAATATTTGGATGACTGAATGTTTCAATATTATAATGACTGAATGTTTCAAATAGCTTATTTTAGGCATGTTTATTGATGTTTTAATGGCATCCCTGAAATTTTTAAACTTGTTTGATGGTAATTTAATGATATTAGATTGTCACTTAATTAAAACTATAACAAGCCATCTTAAAACTATCATGTAGCTCCTTAAAACCATCACACCATATCTTAAAAAATTAACAAAAAAGGTTAAAACTGTAATTGAAACATACAATACCGACGCATTAAAACCATCACATCATCTTTTAAAACATTAACAAAATACGTTAAAATTGTAACTGAAGCTTACAATGCTAACAACTTAAAACCATAACATAATCTATTAAAATCATAACGAAAAATGTGCGACTCGGCAGTTTTTTAAGAAACTCGGCCGGTCAGACCGTTAAAACTCAAAAATCGCGAAAAATCACAGAAAAACCTTGACTTTTCTATTTTTTAAGAAAATCTTACATTTTCGAAGACTTTAGCTTTATTTAATGTTCATATTTTATTTACTTTCTCTCATATTTTATTCATTTTTCTTCTACTTTATTCACAATATCTATTACGTTATCACCCTTCTCTTAAAGTTAGCGTCCAGTCCGTAAGAAGTTGAATCAGGAATAGATGGAGTATATATTTTAAAAGATTTTATCCTCCTACTTTTAACTTCATTTGGGATATTTTATAGATCCTCGTACTTTTAACTTCATTTGGGATATTTTAGTCTTAATCACCAACGGGACAATTATCATCGTGTTAGTCTTGTGATACTGGCATTAAACAAGAACATGTACCTACCACTAACATATCTTGATCGACTGGAACGTTAGGCTCCGTTTGATTGACATGGGAAGGATTCAAATTGATCTTCAAATCATAATCCATGGTTATGAAATTGGGTTTTAAATGCGGGAGTCAAGTTTGTGTTTCCGGTTTGGTTGCAAAAAAATGTTTAGTTTTTGTGGCTTTGAGGGTCACAAGCCCAAACTTTACCCCATTTACCTTACAAAAGTGAGGAAGACTTTGGCGGGCACATTTATCAAGTACAAAAATACATGAAAAACATGCTCTTGAAAAACTTAATACTTGTACAAGTCAATAATACTATCAGTATGTGTTTGCCCATCAAAATCTAAACTCAAACTAACAACTGTTTTGTGTTTGCCCATCAAAATCTAAACTCAAACTAACAACTATTTTGGCACTACTTGTTGGGATAGATGGGTCTGTGAACTAGATATTAGTCATGTGTATTAAGATCAATGCTTAGTACCTTTTGTAAAATCTGGACCTACTGGGTTGATTTGAACTTTTGGATTCATTTTATCATGGAACTTTGTATAGTTTTAGGAGTTTAATTAGCTCGTGGATATCTTGTAATCTGATCATGATGTGGAAACTCAAATGGATCTACTGCTATCTAGGCATTTTGCTCATGTTAATTGGACTGAACACAACAAGATTCAAGAAATCAGTACCACCGGAGAACCCTCAATTCATGTTATCATTAGACAGTCTCGGTATAGAGTGTAAACAACAGTCCCTGTGGAGTGTAAACAAAGCAAGCCGCAGGCTAAAATTTTAAATTTGCCAGGACCATTAAGCAAAACTTTGGACTCCATATTTTCACAATCCAAATTAAATGTACAGCTGGATGAGCTCATCACTTACAACAGATGGCGTTAGAACACCTAAATCCGTAAAAAGCAAGGTAAGATACTGTGGCGGTGTATAATCCCGGGCAGACGTTTCAACCTCGACCTTGGACGGAATTGGAACTCCAAAATCGATGGGGCGCAAAGCAGGCACCATGTCCTTTTGATCAAGTGGATATAGACGAGCAAACTGTGTACATAAACATCGAAGTATAATGCAGCAAGGATTAAGTGCAAATGGAACTTGTTCAGATTGTCAGATGAAAAACAAGACAAAGCAATCGCCAACAATAGTGATCATAATGACGTTTTCTTCTGAAACTGAAAGAGTTATTTACGTTAAACACGTCTGCATGTTGGAAAGAATAGTAGATGAACGTCAATGTGATCACATAATGCACAAATGGGGATATAAAACCATAGTGATCACAGGCCTCGACTCAACTGGTTCCAGAAGGCCTATCACTCCCCCAGCCTAAGAACTACAGTGTTGCAGAATTAAGAAAACTCATGCATATTCAAAGAAATATATGAAAGAAAACAAGATGAATAATTAAGATTTAAGATAAATGTACCTTTCCTATACACACGATGTTTGAAGTTAATCATATTTCGAAATGTAGATAATGCAATTATAATGCAGGCTTGTTATACACACAATGTTTAAAGTTAATCATATGATGTTAGTAATTAAATACTATGTGATGTTGATCAGGTCTATTCGAGAGACGGTCTCTCGCAAAAGTTTGTAGTATAATAATTGCATAATGAAAATCAGAATATTAGGATCGCTATCAAATTCGGATTCGACCTTTATTATTATAATACCCTTAGGAATTTGAAATTCCTAAGGGCACACATCATCTTGCTAAAAACACAAAGGGAGCATTTCCACATTTATTCAACAATTCATAACGTTATAATTTGGAGATCAGGAAGCCTATGAAATTACCTTATAACTCTCAGCAGCAACATAAACTGGTTTATTCATACTTTTAGCGACCAAAGCAATTTGGTAGGTACCCATCATATTTATTATGCCTCCACTTTCAACAACTCCGTCTGCTCCAACCATCACCATGTCTACTTCATCCATTGTATATGCAACGGCAGAGTCTATTAGGAGCTTAACAGGAACGTCAAGCTTCGCAAGCTCATTTGATAATCGAAGTCCTGTCCTGTCAGGCCTTCCCTCTGCATTTAAAATCATTTTATTATTATTTTTATTAAGCTACTAGTTACACAGAAAAGCAGAGAAAAATAAGATTGTCATGATCGAATTCAAAGAGTTGAATTCAGATGAGTTCAACTGTTAATTTGCGGCCATTCCCGACATGCATGCCAATTGATGTGGCATTCTCATGCATTGTTGTTTAGGGGTGTAAAATATGGGTGGGTTTCTTTTTTTCTTTTTTAAATACAGAATAGAAGAAAACTGTGCCAATTCACTCATTGTACTAGTCTAACATCCATCCTCTTTGGTTGTAATTAATAACTGTTGGATTGTTTGTGCAATAAAAAGTATCACTTCCACTATACTACTCCCTCTGTTTCACTAAATGCTTTACAATTTAGCATTTTGGGCGTTTCTTTAAAAGCTTTACGTTTACTTAATTGAAAACCCACCATCTCCAGTTATTAATTTTTAATCACTCTACTTTATCAATATAAACCATTTTCTTACTCATTTGCCTTGATTAATTGTGTCAATTCCGATTTTAAAGCTTTTAATGAAATGAAAGGAGTACATCATAGCCATTGTACAATAATATAATCTGCACAAAGAGTCCTCCAAAAATTCCTGTGTATATAATGTAGATACATCAAAACCCTGTAAAAGTAAATGACCTAACTACGGTAGATTCGTAGGATAATCCTACAAATACCCTCCTAAATTACATACTAATAACAAGTTTCTAACATCCCAAAGATTACTCCTGATTGACATTATTATAACTTCACTGGAGTCAAAGAAGCAAGAAACAAAAGAATACACGTACATATCCTTGCTAGGAAAACGAAAGAATATGGATCGCGTTCAAATTATGGAGCATAAGAATATGGATCCTCACTTAATTTATACTGTAAAAATTTTATTCAAGGTAGTATAATCAAGTGAATGAGAAAGAATACACACCTGTACAGAAAACTCTAAAGACTTTTCTATTTTGAGCTGCTGTTTTCAATACTTCCAGCACCACTCGAGAGAAGCCATGCACCAAAATGGTGCAGCCGTCCAAAATAAAATCTTGACTGAGCATTGCAATTATTCTCCGTGCCTGAAATTAGAGATAAAGTTGACAGATCTTAGAATGATTCAATAAATGTTGGCAATCATCGCTGAAGGAGAGAACCAAAACTAGCTAGTAAATAAGCACCTTATGTGATATCTCTCCGAACTTCTCAGCACGCTCAAGAAGCCGAGATTTTGCAGAACTGAAGTCCTCATATTCCAAAGCAGAAGTTCTTGTCACGTAGCGCATGAATAGATCACAGGCAGCTGTTAGAGAGATAGATGTGGTATCCCAGGACTGCATGATAGATGTAAACACAAGAATGTTAATTTGTCGATCTACTTCAACATTCTTCAACAAAGTAGTTGATAAATCACATTGTCACTGATTGTTCTGTTTTTCATGTTCAGGAAAGACAATGATAATGCAGAAACAACATCAGTGTGTCATGTCTAACATCAGGAACACTATGCTGTCAGTAAACAGTGGTGTTCGCTTAGTTTGTCAAATTTTTGCAGTAATGACGGGAAACTATAGTAAATATTGAACATGTTTTCTCAGATTATCATTTTTTGGGACAGTAATGACAGGATGCCGTAGTAACTATTAAAACCATCTGATAGTGAAGCTAAGAAAGAGCAAACCCTGTGCTAGCACGTCCCCAGCTCTGAAGGGGTAAGGTGGGCATATTAACACATTGTTGCCCTTCCATTTTCCTATGAGGCTTGACAATATATTTAATCCCAGAATCCATACAGTTCTCAAAACTCAATACATGAAACTTACAATTTAAAGCAAATATCTCAGAAATTTTTAGGTGCAACAAGTATAGCGAGCTATAAAGTCAGGATCTCCAGCTGTTCCATGGCTATGAGAGGTTCTATGTCTAATCTAAGTATAACATCATAGGATAGCACTAACTGAGGTTCCTACTTAGTACTGAAAGAACTTTCCAACCCCTGCATGCCTATATATTTCTGACAACTCCACATGACCGCCTTATTCTAACGATAAAAATTTAATGACCATTGACCGAAACCATGCAACGACATACACATCAGTATTCTGGTATAAACACTATTAATATATGAACTAGTGTACAAACCCATGGCTGAAACTTAAAAGGTATTAGTCTAGCACTTACCAAATTCGTCTCAAAATGTCAAACATTGCGTTTAACCAAGAATATTCAACTTACTTTACCTACTCCGGATTTATCCCCCTTTCTGTTTATGCTTGTAACTGAAGGGTCAAGTTCAATGATGAAACATTTGTTTGCAAGAAATACAGCCTAATACCGTATGCATATGGATAAAACTTGCATTGGGCTGTCTAACGGTTCGACACATATAGTATATTAGAGATAACAGTGCCAACACCGACCCAAATGCCAGACCCATCCTCCCTTATTTGCACCACAAATTCTTATCTAGCATCGATATGAATAAATTTAGACAAATGAAAAGCAAAAAACTTACAACAGACAAGTAAAGAATCAAAGCAATAGAAGAAAAGGCGATTTACTTTGAGTGAATCAGCAGCTTTCTTAAGCTCAATTTGAAGTTCCATCATAGTTGTAGCCTGGCTTGACCTAATTACAGAAGCCAAAGCCCTAATAGCGGCAACAGCCTCCGCCAACTCCGGCTGTTTTCGCCAACTGTTGAACTCATCCACGACGCTGAAATCGTCTTCAGCAGTAACGGAAGTGACCGATCGCGGTGGTTCGTCGGTGTGTTGGCCAACGGCAGCTTGCGCCTGAGCCAGCCAATCGCTGGTAACGACGGCGTGGTGAGCGGCGCGTGTTTGGTAGTAGAGTGACATGGTAGGGTTAGGGTTTTCGGACGCCATTACAATGTCGTTTTGGTGCTGCAACTGATTGTCGAGAATGAAAGAGGCTGATCTGTACCACATTTATATTTGATGCTTCTCTCACTGAAACATAAAGGTGTGTTGGGAATCATAAAGACTGGTGGATGGATGACTATCGGGTTCATTGGCACAGATCCATTTTAATTAAGTTTTAGAGCAAGAGACCCATATCGGAGAATCCCGAAAGTACTTTATAACAGATAAATATCGACAATCTATCCTAAAAATTAGATAAACTTATTTTTCACGGGTCGACCCACGATTTTTTTAAAAATACTTACTCAACTCATCAATGTTCATCCAAATCCAAATATGTTGATTTTTACATCAAATTGTCTAGGTTTATCGTCAAATTATCTATGTTTATCGTGAAATTGTCTATGTTTAGCATGCAAACATTAGTAACAAACTATTTATCTAATCAAAATACAATATTTAGAAAAATAAACATGAACTTCAATTTCATTTATCAACCAATAAATTTCAATATAGAAAATAATAAAAAAAATCAAAATTTACAACCTATAAAAATAGGTATGTCTTTTCAAAAAACATTTAATACATCTTCAAAATAGCTTTCTTCACACTCTTGACTTATTCGTCGACCCCTTTTTTCACAACGTCTCAATTTTTGTGACCAATCAATTTCTTTGTCCGACCGCCATTTT
Organism: Plantago major; assembly: GCA_026545765.1. Taxonomy (NCBI): domain Eukaryota; kingdom Viridiplantae; phylum Streptophyta; class Magnoliopsida; order Lamiales; family Plantaginaceae; genus Plantago; species Plantago major. The sequence continues at coordinate 31,465,855 of CM048841.1, forward strand.
TACGAAAACCTAATACATACAACAAAAACATAAAAAACATAGACAATTTATACAAAAAAAACTAAACAATTCAAACTAAAACATCAACACATAATAACATAGACCATTTATAAAAAAAAATAAACAATATATAACGCATTTTTCTTTTCACAATAAACAAACAACAAAGAACAACATAGACAATTTCTACTAAAACATAGGACATTTATACAAAAAAATAGACAATTTATACTAAAATATAGATCATTTATACAAAAAAACTAGACAATGTATAGTAAAACATAGACAATTTATACAAAAAACTAAACCAGCAACAACGAACAACATAGACAATTTCTACTAAAACATAAACCATTTATACAAAAAACTAGACAATTTATACAAAAACTAAATCAGCAACAACGAACAACATAGAAAATTTCTACTAAAACATAGACAATTTATACAAAAACTAAACCAGCAACAACGAACAACATAGACAATTTATACTAAAACATAGATAATTTATACAAAAAAAACTAAACCAGCAACAATGAAAAACATAGACAATTTCTACTAAAACATAGACCATTTATAAAAAAACTAGACAATTTATAGTAAAACATAGACAATTTATACAAAAACTAAACCAGCAACAACGAACAACATACAACATAGACAGTCTCTACTAAAACATAGACTATTTATACAGAAAACTAGAAAATTTGTAGTAAAACATTCGCAATTTAAATAAAAAACTAAACCAGCAACAACGAACATAGACAATTTTTGTTAAAACATAGACCATTTATACCAAAAAAAAAAAAAAATAACGCATAGATTGGCTCAAATTCGTGACTAACTAGACGTACTCACATAAAACTAGAAGTGACAATTTAATCGAAAAACAGAACTAAGCTAGAATTAAACAACAAAATTAGAGTAAGAAACTAAGTATGAATCGCAAATTCATAATCATACTTTCGGTTATCTTAATCGATCCTTGAACATGAACAAGTAAATCAAGTAGAAATCGATTAATCGAAATAGGAGTAGAAGTGGAAGTGAACGGAAGTTGGCGAAGTTGTACATATACCTGGAGACGGAGACGGTCCAAGGAGGAGTGACGATCGGATCCTCGGTGGCGCGATCCTCAACTTCATCGCCGCAAGTCCACCGCGGGCTCAGATCCAACACCGTTTCACCAGCTCTCTATTCCTTCAATAGGATCTCCATTTTCTATCTTCCTTTCCTCTCTCTACTTCTCAATTCTCAAACACATAACATAAGGTGCTTCTCTCGGATTGATCCTAATGGAGCAGCAAAATGTATACTCCTATAAACATGGACATCTTGATCTTACCTCCTCCATTCGATCTGTGATGTCACAAAATTCGCCACGTGCGGCTGCAGATTCGACACTCTCGCAATCTCATCCACCATCTCGTGCTTTGTCTCTTCAGAAATCATCGAATTGGTGAATAATTTCAGCAAATGTTCGTGGAGAAGAGATTCTCGAGCTTCTCAATGTCAGCGGAGAGAAAACTGAATTTTATCTGCTGGAGAGAAAATCAAAACAACATATAGCTATGGATCTTCTAGAGAGAAAAACTGAATTCGATCTGGTTTGTTATTTCCGCCATGGATGATTCACTACAAGAATAACCGGATTTAGGGACAGATAAAATCCTCCCTACCTTAGGGACGAATCGGCGGATCTAGGGACGGACTAGGGACAGATAGGCCTATCTGTCCCTAGTCCGTCCCTAAATAAGGACGGATTAGGGTATCCGTCCCTAAAACAGTTGACCAAGGAAAAAAGAAAAGAAAAAAGGGGGTCAGGGACAGATAAAATATCCGTCCCTAAATAGGGACGGATAACTATCCGTCCCTAAATCCGCAATACAGAAAAGCAGCGGGCAGATTCTTCATTTGCTCACTGCTTTTCTTTCTTCCTCCTCTCTTTCTCAAATTCGCCACTTGCCAATTCCGGCTAAATCTCGACGATTACGGCCAATCTTATACTCGTTTTGAAGCTCGTGGGACAAGGAGCTCGGCTTGTGCATCAATTTCAACTTTCATCCGCTATTTTCTTCGGAATTGAAGGTATTTTGGCTAAAACCCTTACTTTTTAAAATTTGGGGATTTTGTTAATGTCGACTGGTTTGATCAATTGTATGTTTATAGGAAGTATGTAGTAGATAATTTAGCTTATATTACGTATTGGGTTAGCTTTGAGATGTGCAATTGATATATTTATTGTGAAATTGGATTGCTAGTATGATGTTAGTATGATTGTAAGTATGTAGGGTATTTACTTAGCTATTTTCGTATACGTACTAGGATTATGAAGATTTAATTGTGTGTTTGGAGACAATTTGGTGATTTTAATATAATTTTGGAGTATTAACATAAAAACAATTACTAATATTTTCATCTACAATTTGAAATGTTAATAGATATATGGAAGTTTAACTACTAGAAAATTGAATTGTAATAGTAAAATGCATGTAATTCAGTACCAATTGTTAATGTATCCTAATTAAAAATGTAATTGTAATTGTAATGAAACTAAATACGTAATGGTATACATGTTATAAAACTAATAAATTGAGACGCATGTTAATTGTTGAATTATGAATCCCGATCGTTCATGGATGTACCGTCGCACTGTTAATGGCAGAATTGAATCTAGTTTTGTGGAAGGGGTTGAAGCCTTCATTGCTTTTGCACTTACACAGACTACTTGTTTGAGTCGGGGGATGATGAAGTGCCCTTGCAATGCGAACAAATGTAGGAATAGGCAATTTTTTGCCTCCTAGAACGGTAGTCGAGCACTTGAAACGTAAGGGGTTCGTAGATGAGTATGAGGTATGGTGTTATCATGGTGAGGAATCAATACCGTTCATGGACTATGGGAGTATTCCTAAGGGTAAAAGAAGGAAGCAAAATGTGATGGGTAGTACTCAAAATACGTCAACATCTGATGCTAATCCTGATCATGAGAGGATTGAGCAAATGGTGTATGATGTTGCGGGTCCAGAGTTCATGGACACCGATCGGGATGTGGAGGAGCCACCGAATCCCGAGGATCAGGTGTTCTTTGACTTGTTGGAATCATCAAAGAAGCCAATTTGGCCGGGGTGTCAGAAGCACACTGAGTTGTCTTTGTTGTCTCGGCTAATGAGTTGTAAGGCCGAGGGTGGCCAATCTGAAGTGAGCTTCAATAACACCGTACAACTGTTATCAGAGTGTTGCCCTGAACCAAACCTAGTATCCACCAACTTTTACCAAGCGAAGAAAAAGATGCGGGGGTTGGGGTTGCCTATGGTAACCATAGACTGTTGTCCGGATATGTGCATGATCTATTGGGGGGGGGGGAGGATGTAGATCTACTGAAGTGTAAGTTTTGTGGTAAGGATCGCTACAAGCGTTACAAGGAGGGGGCTTCAAAGAAACGCCTGAAACGTGACAAGGCAGACTGGTTGGCTGCGATACATATACGGGCCGCTCAGAGTGAAATGCGTTAAGACGACTCAATTACCAACTCGTACCAAGAAGAGGTTGTGGATGAAACAGCGAGAAATGTTGTACATGCTCCTGATGAGTACATTGAGCTGCACGAAGAACAATATGTAGACTTAACCACGGGCGAGGAGGACGAGGGTATGTATATACTGGTGGTTCTTGATTAACTCAGTTTTTAGTCTTCTTGACGTGTTAAATGTATATGTTTTACATGCATGCCAATTCATCTCATCTTTCTTACTAAAACTTGTTATATATGCTTTATTACGTGTCTATTGTTTATGTTTTACCTGCCAATTCATCTCGTCTTTCTTACTAACACTTTTTGTATGCTTTTGCAGATGCTGCGGCAGAAGAGGTCCACATACCGTCCTCCGGTGTCTAGTGCTACTAGTGGTGGTCCTGGTACGTGCAGTGATGTGGGTAGCCCTTCGGGCGACTATATGACATTGGCGGGAGCAGCCAGTCACAGGTTCCTGAGACTCCCACTGGCTCGAGTGTGGGGACGTCACCCATGTTTGGTGACTTATCCTCTGATGGGTGTCCCTACACCGTTCTGACACCCGGTGCTACTTGGAATGGAAAGCCGGTGTTGTTCCCGAACGGGAAGAAGTAAGTATTATGCACTTGTAGAACATAACTTCATATAATTAGTAAATGTTACATGAATTTACTAAGAATGTTTGTTTCATGTCTATCTCATTTATAACAGGCTTTGGCCACAGGGTGCAAGCGAAAATCTTGGTAAGATTATAAGGCTCAGGAGGGAGAAGCCGGGTGAAGGAGGCGAGAAGTGGTCTACGCTCCCGGACTGGATGAAGCACCATTACTTTGATGAGATGCGGGTAAGCTTAAATGTTACAATGCTTTATCCCGTGGTATGTTAGCCACTGTACTTGGGTGATATGTTGTTAGTCACCATTACTGAACTTGTTGTGTTGATTTCGTGGTATGTTAGCCACTGTACTTGGGTGATATGTTAGTCACCATTATGTTAGTAAATTTTAGGACAATTTGAGTGGTATGTTAGCCACTGTACTTGGGTGATATATTAGTCACTGTTCTTTGACTTGTTGTGCTGATTGAGTGGTATGTTAGCCACTGTACTTGGGTGATATGTTAGTCACCATTACTGAACTTGTTGTGCTGATTTCGTGGTATGTTAGCCACTGTACTTGGGTGATATGTTAGTCACCATTCTGTTAGTAAATTTTAGGACAATTTGAGTGGTATGTTAGCCACTGTACTTGGGTGATATATTAATCACTGTTCTTTGACTTGTTGTGCTGATTGAGTGGTATGTTAGCCACTGTACTTGTGTTTATCTTTAAATTCCTACTTTCATTAACCTATTTGGGATTTCTACTTCTTATGGAAATGTTGTAGAAGTACTACTTCATTCCCAATGCCCTGATTTCCCAACTATGGCCTGTTTTCGAGACTGTTGGATCAGAGTGCTATAAGAGGATGGTTAGCAACATGAAAACCGCTGGGGTAAAGCCGCAGTTCATGGGGGATGATGAGTGGGCACTTTGGAAGGAGTACTGGAGGGATCCCTTTGTCAGGGACACAGCGGTGAAGAACAGAGCGAACCGGTTGGTCGAGGTGAGATAGATGGTACAGACTCGGGCATCATTATGGGTCGCGGGCTGTTGTTACAGACCGCCAGATATCGGTTAGTATACATGTTATTTATGAATTGGAATATGATTTGTACATATGTTTTTTGCTTTCATTTCTAACAACTTACTACTTGTTTGCATGTTCTTCAGCTCCATGCCAGGGAGCCCACTACTGCTCTTCACCACTTCAAGAAGGAAAAAATGAAGAAGGGCATCTGGACTGATCCTAGGGCCGAGCTAATTGGGGTACGTTTCTTTGTTAAGGTTCACATTTGCATTTGTGTATATTATATATCGAGCGTATCTTCCTAAAACTGTATCTCATTTCGTATGCACTACACTATTGCAGACTGAGGTGGAGCGGATCATGGAGGAGAGGATGATCGACGGTCATGAGCTCACAATTCGAGAGCAAGACCAGGTATTCTTCCAAGTTAACCCGATGGACGCTAAGGGTCGAGTGTATGGGATCGGCAGTTTGGGCCCTGCATTGACGGGTGGTAGCTTCTCCGTGTCTCAGGCATCCTCATCACGTGGAAATTTCTACACACAAGAGCAGGTGAATGAGCTGATGAATCCTCTCAAGCAAACGATCGATCAACTTCTAGAGAATCAAGATCGTATCACTCGTTGGATGGATGAGATGGCACATCAGATGTTCGGTACGAACCAACAACCACCGCCTCCTCCCGGTTCTTAGATGCTCATGTACTTATGTTGGCCATTAGGTACGGATAATATCCGTCTCTAAATTTAGAGACGGATTTATCCGTCGCTAATGGTCTTTGACCATTAGGGACGGATAACATCCGTCTTTATTTAGGGACGGATAAAATATCCGTCCCTATTTGGTTAGAGACGCCCGTTTTAAGGACGGGCATCTCTATCCGTCCCTAACGGATTAGGGACGAATCGGGGGGAAGGGTGGGGGGTTAGGGACGGATTCCGTCCCTAAACCCAATCTTTTTGTAGTGATTTTAGAGAGAGAAAATTGAAGCTTAGGGTTTGGTGGTGGCTGGAAGAAACGAAAAGAGTGAAGAAGGGAAACAAATGAAATAAAAAAAGGGGAAAAAGCTGGAAAAAATGCTTTTATAGTGAATCTGAATCATAAAACTTCTCGACCCGTCACCATAATCCAAAGATTTGACCCGCGAACAAGATCCGCGAAATAAAAACGGATAGATGTTAAATATAGGTAATTGTTCTTAAAAACTAAGAGGACTCTTGGACTCTCCAAATGTACAAGGACTTTTATAAGACTAAGTATAAGTTTTATGTCCTATTTGCCATCTTAATTAATCAACATGTTTTCAAACTTAATTGAGTAAAACTTGATTAACTTCATCTTTTTTCATAACAAATCTACAAAAACACTATAAATTTTTTTTTTATACCAAACACAAATTTTCACAACTCAATTAAAATTTAGTTACTATTCATCAGTTATACCTCAATTAAAATGACCTCAGTTAAAGTTCTGTCCCAAATAGCCCGTATGGCTTTTTTTCCAGTGTAATGTTAAACCCATGGCATTTTTTACTAAAAGCATAACGTTTTTTTTCTATATATTGCAAATAATAGCTCTACTATAATGTAGTTTGCCAAATAGTCTATTAACGTTTTAAATTCTTATTTTACCTAAAAATAATCAAAGTATGTTTATTCAAATTAATTTCATCTATTTTACTAAAAAATATATTTAATTTTATCATCCGGACAGAGAAATAGAAGAAACTTTACATGGTAGTTTGAAATTTCTGCAACCAGGACCCCCAACCGAAGCTCCGATCTGGAAAATATCCAGATCAGAGCTGTTCTCCAGATCTTCCATATAAAAAATGTAAGAACATATGGATCGGGATTGGTACATAAATTAACTTCAGACATAATGTTGTCTACGATGTTGAGACAACATTGTCCTCAGCAGTAATAGACAGTGGTTTACACAACGGAGCCCAATGCAACAAAAAATAAACTAAAGATCAATGTAAATCTCTAGCAGGTATATAAATATACCCACCGAGCCGTAGATATAATATGCACTATCAATAAAAGTAGATTTACAAAAACCACGTACAATCTATCACACTTGAAAGATTCAACTGAAAAAGCTAGAAGATTGGACAAAACCAACTATACTAACTTGATAGACTCAAGACAAGCTCAATCAACCGAGATCACACACCCAATTCAAATATCAAAGACCAAATCAAGTAAAAAGCTAGTTACACCAGATCTAAATACAAGACTGATGAGACCGTAATTTAGAAGTTCATTTAGTCTTTTCTTTAACCTTGTTTTTGCAAGTCTTTATTAGTATTTTATATGGTTTATCGTTTGTTTTTTTATGATTTATTGTGTTTGAGTTGTGTTTTGTAGGTTTTTGTATTTTTCAGTGGAAATTGGAGGAAACACAATGGTATTAGAAGGCTCAACACTCCATTGGAAGGCCCCAAGTTCGGCCATGAAGAACAAGTGATTTTACACAAACTGAACCAGACGCGTCCTATTTTGCTCCATAAGACGTGTCCTATTATTACGAAAGCAAGAAGATTCAAAAAATGGGACATGATGTGTCCTGTTTTGCTAAACCGGACAGGTTCCAAAGTTCCAAGTTGAACGAAGACAAGAAAAAGAAACAGGACGCGTCCTGTTTTAAGAAATCGGGCGCGTCCTGCTGGTTCGACTCAGATTAGGATTTTCGTTTACTTGGTCAACTTTTGATTACAATTTGACATTCATACTTTATTTCAAACATACTCAAAAGCTCCAAGAACCCTAGTTTTAATCTTTGGAGAACTTGAGCTTGGTTTCTCATCTAAGGATTATTTATGATATTTATGTGATTTCCATCAATCTTATGTGTACTCCTTCTCTGACAATGATTTTGTATTGTTAGGAATATCTGTTTAGATTTTGATCAGCAACCTAATGACTTATCTTAGCTCAGAAAGGTGGTTAGTACTCTTGGTTCACTTGAACACTGTAAAAGAGGAAACTCACTAAGTATGATAGTCTAGCAAATCTTGTATAGGATGTTAGGTCTCAAAATGTAATTTTTATTTTCTAAAGAAGACCAAGAAGAAGACTTCCAGCAGGAAAAGTTCAACGGGTTTGAAGATTTGAAGACTGCACAAGATTGCTGAAGACAAAGGTTTTTCAGATACCTATGTCCAGATATTTTGAAGAAACAAGTGTGTTTCGAAAGATATCTGAGAATAAAAGGTTTCTGAGACGAGGAAAGTGCCCACAGATATCTACACTGAGATACCTTGGATATAAACTATGTTTCTAAAAGAGAAATATTTTATACCAAAGTTGTTTCAACAAATGGTATCTGGAGTTGTGATAATCGATGGAAAAGAACATGCAAAGTTTCAGAAAACTCTGATTGTATAAAGATCTCTGATACCATGCATAGTTCCGTTGGCACTACAGGACAAAATATAGTACAGTGCATTAAATGCGCAGACAGAAATGTCTGAACAAAAACGGTAGCTTCTGAAGAAGAAGACAAACCTGCTACAGTACTATATTCAGATATCAATAGTTTGAAATTGAGTTAAGTCTAACAGATACTATTCAAACGGCACTCAAATTCATCTATAAATATCAACACTTAGACTGCTTGAGAACACATCTTAGACAACACTGAACTACATACTGAATATTCTCACAAGGTCTCTCAAGCAAACTACTTACCTTCAAGCTTTCTGTTGCGACCAAAGCTCTTGATTTTAAGTAGCACAAAAGTTCTAAGTGTCCTGATCCTTAACGAGCATTGTTATTTGTGAAAGAGTTGAACTAAGATTTCATATCTGAGCTTTATTCTCTTGAACACTTATCATAGACTTGGGTCAGTAGTGAACAAGATACCATACATTGAAAAGTGTATTAAGTATACTTGATTCATAGAGCTATCTGAATAACTGAATAAGTTATTTAAGAAGCTCACCTGACAAACAAACCTAAAACCAACACCATATTCGGCGTGGAGTATAGGAAGTACTTAGTTTGGGAAACTAAGGAATAACTCCAAGGTTCTTGAAATGTGAAGTACTTAGCTTGGGAAGCTAAGGAATAGCTCAAAAAGGTTTCTGAGTACAGGAAGTACTTGGCTGTGAAAGCCGGGGAATAACTCAGGGGGAACACTTGGTTGGGAACCTAGTGTATTTAGGAATCAAGAGAAGATAAATGTAAGGTTAACTCATTTATCTGTCTTAGTGGATTCTAGGTCTGAGAAAGGCCGAAGTGGATTAGTTGAAGGATTACGCCACCTTCAGATACCACTATAAAAAGACTCGTGTTATTTACTTTCTGCAGTTTATTACTTGCTTTACTTATCTTGCAAAGTACTTACACACATCTTGCTGAGCACGTGCACTTATCACATAAAAGTCTTCCGCTCTTTGAAATTAAGTATCAGATATCTACACAGATATCTGAGAAACTGTGTTTATCGACAAAAGTTTTAAAAGACTATTCACCCCCCCTCTAGTCTTTTACTTTGCCGTTATCTGGACCAACATGTATGTTAAATGCAAGATCATGAGTAGATAATTCGTTGGTGAATACGGTAGTTATGTAAGGATTCACACGTATTAGAGTTTAGCCATGGAAATTGTTTCGTACCAGTTAAGACAGTTCAAGATATTCGTAAAACCTGTTTAATTCGATTCGTCAATCTAAGATTTTCAAATCGTTAGGTTACGAATTACTAGTCTGAGATGCACATAATTTATATAGTTAAAAACTTTCAAAAACGAATTGGTTAAGATCGAATTTACAGTTTCTGGACAAATAACATGTGGCAATCGTACGAATATCGTGGCTATAACCTGTTTACATGTATCCTAATGACCACTACCGTATTGATTACTTTTGCATAAATTGTTCAATATCAATTTGTTCTGCGCTGTATAATTTAGTATAATTTTGTTGGAATTTTAGTGAATGTATGAGCTTTCAATTCGTTTGATGAATTGGTCAATGGGGTTCAACATGTCGGAAACAAGCATTCCGTGTAGCGTGTATCTCGTTGTTAAAACAAATTGCACTTTGTGTATTAAGTCACTAAAATCGCCAAGTGGTGAAAGGGTTGAGTCATTAAACATGAGGACTTGTAATCCTATGTGCTAAAATTCGGGTTAAAAAGGCAAAGTAATTGAAAAGAAAGAAGAAAGTTGTGTTGGTGTAGAGAAACGACAAAGTAAAAGACTGGGGGGGGGGGGTAGTCTTTTCAATCTTTTGTCGATTCATAGATTTCTCAGATACCTTTTCAGATATCTGGTACTTAGTTGTCAGAGAGTGGAAGCTTTGTGATAAGTGCTTGCTTGTGTGAGAATGTCAGTTAGCTAAAACAATTATGTAAAGCACATATAGTAGATAGATAACTGAAGCGTAAGTGCAATAAGTAAATGATACTGTTGGTCCAGATAAACGACAAAGTAAAAGACTGGGGGGGGGGGATAGTCTTTTCAAACTTTTGTCGATTCACAAATTTCTCATATATCTTTTCAGATATCTGGTACTTAGTTGTTAGAGAGCGGAAGTCTTTGTGATAAGTGCTTGTTGTGTGTGAGTGTTAGATATCTATAACAAAAATGTAAGCACATACAATAAATAGATAACTGAAGCGTAGTTTATATTGGTATCTGAGGGTGGTGTATTTACTATGATAAGATGATGAGCTTCCTTACAAAATCCTATATCTAGTCAAATCCCTTTATAACACTAGGTTCCCAACCAAGTGTCCCCCCTGAGTTATTCCCTAACTTTCTCAGCTAAGTACTTGCTCTACTGAGTAACCTTTGAGCTATTTATCCGCTTCCTTAGCTAAGTACTTCCTCTGCTCAAATAGGTTAGGACTTTAGCTTTCTCAGCTAAATCCTTTCTTTAACACGCCTATTGGTGTTTATGAGGTTATAGAGTTATCACAGTAAGTTCAACCTTGTAACGTTTCTCAGTTACTTAGTTAGAACTTGGAGAATCAATCTTCCTTAATACATTTCTCAAAGTATGGAAAGTTTCTTACTAACCCAAGGCTTGTTACTTGTTTAGGTGAATGAATCACTGATTTAGTTGCAACTTTTGATCTTGTGATTCAACTCCTTCACAGTATGCAAGGCTCGTTGAAGTTCAGGACACTTAGAACTTGTGAGATACTTAGAAACTGAGAGCTTTAGTCGCAGCAGTAAGCTTGTGAGTTAGTAAGTAGGTTTGAAGGCTTGTATGCTTATGTTTGTTCTGTGTTGTGTGTGTCTTCAAACATTCTAAGTGGTGATATTTATAGTTGACAATCTTCCCGTTTGAATAGTATCCGTTAGTCACTATGGGATTCGAACTATTGATACTGAAATAGTATTGCTGTGAGCTTTGTCTCTTTGCAGAGACTTTCCTCTTTTGTTCAGACATCTCTGTCTGCGTAATTAATGCAGTGTACTATTTTTTCCTGTAGTCTTAACAAATATGTGCAAGGTATCTGAGCCTTTACACAATCCTTTATCACTTTCCTTTAGTTCTTCAGAAACCTGTTTTGAGTGAAACTTGTTTTTGAACAACAATTGTTTCCTCAAGGTATCTGAGCCAAGGTATCTGATGAGACCTTTCTTCCTTGTCTTCAGTTATCTTGTGCAATTGACTTGATCTTCAAATTTGATGTCCTACTGCTGAATGCTTGCTTCTTGGTCTTCAATAAAGATATAAAAATTACATTCAAAAGACCTAACATCCTATACAAGATTAACTAGACTTAACATACTGTTGGTCCAGATAACGGCAAGGTAAAAGACTAGAGGGGGGGGGGGGGGGGTTAATAGTCTTTTAAAACTTTTGTCGATAAACACAGTTTCTCAGAAACATGGGGGTTTCTGATACTTAAATTCAGAGCGCGGAAGACTTTAAGATAGGTTAGTGTAGAAACAATAAATATGTGTGTGTGTTTTGCTGAAATGTAAATACAGAAAGGTAAATGACACAGCAAGTATAGTGGTATCTGGAGGTGGCATAATCCTCCAACTAATCCACTTCGGTCTTTCTGAGACCTAGAATTCACTAGAACAGATAATTGAGTTCACCTCATAATAATCCTATTCTAAGATTCTTAAACAAATGGTTCCCAACCAAATGTTCCCCCTAAGTTATTCCCCAGCTCCTAGAGCTAAGTACTTCCTCTACTCAGATAACCTTGGACTTATTCCCTGATTTCCCAAATCAAGTACTTCCTCTACTCCACGCCTTGATGGTGTTGGTTATAAGGTTTTGTCAGAGAGGCTTCTCGTATAACTTTTCAGTTATGTTTTCAGAGAGCCTAATAGAACAAGACTACTTAATACACTTGTTCAGTGGATGGCAGTCCGCTCTTTACTGACCCAAGTAATTGGTGTCCGTTCTGGAGAATGAGCTTCAGAAAGGGTATCTGATAGTTCAACTCTTTCACGAATAACAATCTCTTGTTAAGGTTCAGGACAACTTAGAACTACTAGTGATTCTTCAAGCAACAGAAAGCTTTCAGAAAGGGTAGTAGAGTGCTTGAGAGAATACTTTGCTTGATGGTAAGTTTGCAAGATAGAGCGTTCTAAGGTATGTATTTTCAAGCATCTAAGTGTGTGATATATATAGATAAATTTGAGAGGCGTTTGAATTGTATACGTTGTGCTCTCTATCAAATTATATCCGTTTATATCTTGAACTATGTACTCAGAAGTCACTATCTCATCTTCAGAGAGGACTTGCTTTTTGCAGCATTTCTGTCGATGCATTTAATGCATAGTACTGTTCATTGTCCTTTAGTCTCAATGGATACATGAGCCTTTCTGATGGCTTTTATGCTCCATACTCATGATGTCATATGTCCAGAATTATATTTCAAAAGTTAGTTAATATACTCAAGAAAGGATTAAGGACATAGTCTTTCTGAGTTAGACTAAACCTTTGTGTCTTCATAAACCTTGTGCAATCTTCACTCTTCTAATCTTCAGAAAAGCTCCATTGCTAGGATTGATCTTCATGGTCTTCTTGAAATAAAAGTTACACTCAGAGACCTATAATCCTATTACAAGATTTACTAGACTAATAATACTCAGTGATTTCCTCTTTTACAATGTTCAAGTGAACCAAGAGTACTTAATCACCTTTCTGGCTAAGATAAGCACATGTGATGAGTGATCAAAATACTAACAGATATTCCTAACAAATTTCCCCCTTTTTGATCAGTCATCCATGACTATCTTTTAAGTCCTATTACAAATTTGTAATCCTGGAAGAGAAAACAATCCACCACTTAATCATTTCAAATGATATTCAATTTTAGTTGAAACAAAGTGCAGAAAGTAAACATCAACCAAATCACAAGAAGTGATCTTTGCTGATAAGTTGTCATCTATTAAAATGTATCTGAGAGTATGATCTTCAGATAGGTACAGTTTACAGAAAGAGATGCAACTTTTACATATAGAGAAGTTTAGAAACAATCAGCAAGATTACAAAAAGTAATAAAACATACTAAGTAAATTAGAACAAAGGAGAGTCCAAGCTCCAAGAGAGTATTCTAATGTTACTAGTCTTCAAGTCTTCAGAAATGCAACTTGGGTTTAGATACCTCAAGTTCTTCAGCACCCTTTCTGGATCAGTTGACATGATCATCCACTTTTCTGCATTCTTGGACATAGTCATAAAGAATCCTTCTGACAGAGAGCTCTGTCTTTCTGGATAAGTCACATATTTCATGGTAACTCTTGCCAAGCTTGTGATTCTTCCGCAGAAAATGTTTGACCCAGAAGTACTTTCCCCAGACCCATGCATGGTCTACTTGCAGCTGAGACAGGTTGAAATACTTGTATATTTCTTCCAGATAGTGTATATCATCTAGGTATTCATCCAATGTCATATAGAATGACTCATAGGTTGAAACACCTAGTTTGTTCTTCCTGCTGTAGCTACCATCCAGCTTTCTTACCTTGTGTACATCTTCAGGCTTTGGGTAAGGACAGGCAAAAGAAAGATCCATCTTTCTGGCTTCATTTCTCTTTTCTACTTCAAAGTTTAGCCAGGCATGAAGGTGCTCAGGTTTTAGCAATTCTGGCTTGCCTTCTCTCCATTTCAGGATCTGGTTGAGGATGGGAGTTGGAAATTTATCATTGACAAGTAGATGTTGTAGTTCCAGAATCCAATACCCTCTCTTGTTCAGAATGCACCTATATGAAGATTCTTCATTACTGGTCTTCATATACTCAATGTGGGCATCAGTTGGCCTTTCTTGATGTGTTTCATTGTTTACTCTGCCAAACTGGAAATCCCTTCTTGCTTTTCTGTTTGGTGGCCTTCTCCCAGGAGATCCTCTAACCCTTTCTTCCTGCCTTGGGGCTGTGCTGGTGGATGTTCCTTGTATAGACTTGGTGTTGCCAGAAGGAGTTCTGGCTGCTAAGGGCTTCTTTGCGGAGGAGGTTGTGAAGTAGTTGCTTGTCTCCTTTTCTTGTGACGTGGATGTTCATCAGAATCATCCTCATCATCATTGAAGTCCAAAACTGGAGACTTGCAGCTTTCTTAGCCTCTCACTTCTCCTTCTTCCTTCTCTTCTTCTTCAGAAGTCTTCTTCTCTTCTGAGATTCTAAGGGACTTGGCTCCCCTAGTTATCATACTTCTCAGCCTTCTAGCTGGTTGATCTGGAACAACTTCTTCAGCAAGGGTGTCTCCAGTGGTTTCCTTAATGACAAGTTGACTTGAGGAGGGAGGATTTGATTGTTTTCTTTTTCTTCCTCTGCCTTTCTGAGGCATCTCTTCTTCCCCCTTAGTGATGAATGACTGACTCATGATAGCATAAGCTTCAGAGAGAGTTTCAAAGTTTTTCTGGAGATTGTTGTGCACGCTGACTAATTCTTGAAGTTCCTTCTTCAGCTCTTTGTTCTATCTAACCAGTTCCTGCTCCTTTGTGTTGAGCTCTTCAAGTGGCCTTAGGATGGCGTTGGCTTGCAGGACAGCATGGCTGGCTTCATTCAATGCTGCATTAGCATTATTACAATCCTCATCCCTGACCAACTAGGTCTTTCTGAGAGAGAGCTATGCTGGTTGCTCTGTTGAGTAAAGCAGCAGCCAATGGCTTCATCTCTTCTGGGACGGATTTTAGCACTTCTGTGTCTTGGGCAACTAGTGTCTTTCTGAGTTCTAAAAAGACACTGTTCCTTGCACGGTGCTCTTCACTTCTTGAACTACTTTGTGCAGAGAATATATGAGGAGCAAGTAGGGATCTCTTGTGCTGAGTGATAAGTCTCTCATCTTCTGCTTCAGTAATCAAGTTGTGGGTTTCAACATCACTGTCATAATCCTTTTCTTGGATTGTTTGCAGATTGACAATCTTCTTCTACTTTCCATCAAGTGTGCTGGCCTTCTGAGAAAATGTAGAAGGTCTTTCTGATGCAGCCTCAGCGTCATGCTCTTCATCATCATTGTCATCCATGGCATCTATCTCAGCAGCTGTGATAACAATGGCATTCTTCAGTTTTCTTTGCTCATCTAGGAGTGCCAATTCCTTGGCATTAGCTTCTTCGAGCTTCTTGATTTTGGCTTCCTTTTTATCAACAAGAGCTTGAGTCTCAATGTTGATTCTCTTCTCTTCTTCCAATACCTTTCTGAGTTGTTCAATCCTAAACTCAGCAGCTGAAATTTCTTCTACGGCATCATTGTGTTCAGCTTGTTGGGTATCTTGATGAGACTTGGGAGGTGATGATGATGGAGCTTTCTGAGAAATTGAGGGAGTAGCCTTTTCTCCACTTTCTTTGCTAGCTTTCTGAATCCCGCCTTGTCCATGTTGGGGATCTTCATTCTGATCATCATCATCATCATCACTCTTGTTCTTTGTTTCTTGGTTTGGATGCTCAGAGGGAGGTTCTTGATAATCATTTTCGTCCATCTCCTCGTCATCTTCTGAAACCAGGTTGATCACATTTGGGAATGTAATCATCCTCCCATTAACTTCTTCTTGTTCAGCAGGATAAGTAGTGAGCTTGCTGTGCAAGGCAGGATGGGTAACCATCTGCTCTTGGGTTTGAGCATCCGCAGACTTGAAATCTGCTATAAGTCTTTGTGCTACTTCATGAATGAAGTCTTCATGCATTAGAGTGGCAAATGAGTAGGACTCTGTAGGGAACAATGCATGGATATAATCCTCCAGATTTAGGGCAATTGCTCTCTTTTCTGGGATGTCGATTACTCTGGCTACTTCAGAAAGGTCAGCCTTTCTAAGTTTCTGCCATTGTCTGAAGCACTTGAGATGTTTCTTTAAGGTGTGCTTCTGGAAGGCCTTGAGTTAATCAACTGGCACTAGACTTTGAGCCTAAAAGAAAGTGTTCAAGTTAGTTTTGTTCAAACCACTTGTGTTAGTATCTGTGTGCAGAAGTGAGCTTTCTGAGCATACCTGTGTAGAAACACTAGGCTCATCTGCATGGATTTTTGCTTGCTTGGGCACAGAGGCCTCAGATACTTTGGTGTGAGGAGAAGTTTTATCCTCATCAACCTTTCTTTCTGCTTGAACCTGAGAGTTAAAATCAAACATGTTTAGAAACTTTTAATAGAAAAGATATGTGGAAAAGTGCTTTCTGAGACTTCACTTACTTCCAAGTGAGGAAGCTCAGTAGCATGTTCCTCGGGAACCTTTGGGGTTTCTGGCACCTTTTCTGCAGATACTGATTGTTCAGCAGTTTTAGTTTCTTTTGGAGGAGATGACACAACTGTTTCTCCATCCAATTGTTCTTCTGACTGAGCCTGTAAGAACAAACATAAGAGATTTTAGTAGTGGGTTTTCCAGAGCATTCGTTGAAGAAGACTATTACTGATTACTTACCTTCTCAGCAGAAGGCTCAGTAAATACTTCCTCAGAAAGCTTTTCAGCTTCTGGAATCTCTAGGTTTTGGGGTGTTGGTTCCACCACCACTACTTCCTCATTTGGAGCCTAAGAAGAGACATTAAGAATATTAGAACATAAGAGCAATTTTAGTTAGTTATTTCTTGTTCAGAGATAACTTTTACTACCTGTGGGATAGGCTCTTCTTGATGTTCTGAGGTTGGAGGAACCTCCTCTTGATTCAAGGGGGTGGACAGGTTTTCTTCCCCCTTAAAGTGTGTCTCCAAGTTGGCCTGTAACAAATACAGCTTATGAGTAACAAGTTAACATACAATTATGTTGACATGTTAGATACAAACTATCTTTGTTACCTGAATAGAGTCAGGCCGATCATTGATCTCTTAGACTTGTGGTGATTCCATAGTCTCTCTGTGCTCATTATTGTTCTCCTCTGCAGTATCATTCTGAGTCTCCATCTCAGTTTGATCCCTTTCTGAGAGTTGAGCTCTCTCAGAAGGTTGAGGAACCTGTTCAAGAACAGGGTTTTCTTCAGCAAAATTAAGTGCTTACATTGTGAATGTGGAAGCAATGGCAACATCTTCCATCATTCTATCTTCCTCACCCAGGCCTTCTTCTTCCTACTGGGCAGAGGGGCTCTTGTCTTTCTGAAGAGCTGAGCTTGATGCTCCTCCATGGGTCTCATACTTGAATCTTTTGAGTACTTTTGCAAGTACTTCATCATCTTCAGAATCACTATTCTGTGTTGGTGCAGACCCATCTATGATATTTCTATCATCTCTGGAGAGTTCTGGAGCATTCTGGTTCAGGACTCTTGGGGCATTCTGGAGTTGCCTTTCTGGGCGTCCAACATCTTCTGAGACCTTGTCTCCAGAAGGTTGTGCCTCTTGTATGATTAGGGACTTGGAGGTTCTTTTGCTTTGAGTCCTCTTTCTCTTGGCAACTGGAGGTTTAGCTTTGGCTTGCTCAGAGACCTCCTCACCTTGCTGTGCAGTTTCTTCTTCTTCTGCCTTTCTGAGTGCGTTCTCAGCAGCAATTTTCTCCTTTTCTTCAAAAGCGTGCCTGAAAAGAGAATTGGTGACTGGGATTTCTTATTTCTCTCTGAGAGTGATTCCCATTGTTTCCAGAATGTAACAGATTCTGAGACCAAAGTGCATATTAGCCTTTGGCTCAGCAAGGCCATTGATGATTTTGGGCTCAAATTCCTCAATATGTCCAAGGAATTTGTTGAAGGCGTACTTCCCCCAATTGAAGTGGGTTTCCTGCCCTTCATGCTTCTTGTTCAGAAGATGCATCATCATCCATCTCTCCATGCTTATCTGGTCTACTCCTCCTTTGTTGCCATCAAAGCAACGGACCAGAATAAGAGCTAAAGTGCTCCAGTGTTTCTGGAGATGACTAGTTCTGATGGCTTTCAGAACAAAGTCTCCTGGGCAACCTTTTGCATTTTCTAACTGGATTGCTTCAAATAGCTCTTTGACGCCTTGAATCATGGAAGCGTCCTTGATGTTGATGTCTTCAAATGTTCCTCGATTTTTCAATCGGAATATCTTGCAGAAAGTCTTGCAGTCTAGAACAATTTCTTGTCCTTGGACTTCAGTCTGCATGTATTTTTCTTCTTCATCATTCACAACTTTTGTGAAGATTTTAGAGTTGTTATAGAACTCCAGTACATCCAGTGTGGATAGTCCACTGGGTGCAGCAGATAGAAGCTTGTAGATATGGGAATTCTTCAGCATTCCCAATATCAGTTTCCTTTCTGGTTTTGAAGATATAACTGCTGATACATATCTCTTTACTAGAAAGGCTCCCCAATTCATTTTGTGTTTAGGGTTCCAGTCCGATGGGGTAAACTTTCCCAGAAGGCGTTTATTCAACACCTTAAGTTCCTTTCCTCCTTGCTTTTCAGCCGGAGCAGAGGATGTTGCCTTAGGGTTCTTGGTGGTCATCTTCTTGGGTGCCATCTCTTATATAGAGTTTAGAGTGAGTGTTTTCCAGATGAATATTGCACAATTAATAGAGATTAGTCTATCTTTTCAGAAGACTAAGCACAAGAAGTTGAGTTTTGCAGAAATCTTGAGAGATTTTGCTGTTTTGATGCAGGTATGAAATTTCGGAATTGGTAAAAGTGTTTGTCTTTTGCCCAAATCCTATATATGTAGCAGACAAAATGTACATAGATACAACATACATATAGCTGAATATGAATGCGTGTCTTTGCATCTGCGTAGGCATGGTACGTCCTTTGTACTTCATTAAATGCGTAGTGGGCCATGTCTGCATTTCTCAACAGACATTACTTGCTTTGTTTTAATCTCAACTGTTGAGATCAAACGTTTATTCATCAAGGGCTTATATTGAATATCTTGTAATGATATCAATCAACAAATGGTAATGTGCCGACTTGATGGATTTTTAATATGCTACATTCATTGTGTCACTTAGTAAAGAGTAGGAACACTTAATCGTTTGAGATTATCATTATGAGTGTCAAGTCCTTATCTATATATTGTTTATCATGAAAATGGTAAAAATACAAGACATTGCACATGTTTGACTTTCAGAACTTATACCTTTTGGGCTTTGTGTGTCCATTTCTCTTTATGACTAAATAGCTTTCTGAATTCAAGTGTCAGAAGCTTCAGTTTTTTGAATGTATTTGACCCACTCTCAGTAAGTATGTTCTAGTTTTATTTACTTATTAAGTGTGTAACGACCTATGCCTTTCTGGATACCTATTCCAGAAATGTTTTGCCTTTCTGAGTGTTGCTACTCAGAAACCTTTGCATCACTTCTTATCAACTTGGCTTTCTGAGAACCTGTTCTCAAAGGCCTACTCACTTATTCAGTCTTTAGAGATTCAGGACAATTTTTCAGTCCTTAGGCAACTCCATTAATCCAAGATTATGTCTTAAGGTCAAGAACCGGCTTTCTTGTAAGGGCTTAGTGAAGATATCTGCAAGTTGGTCTTCTGTGTCAATCTTGAGTATCTCTATATTGCCTTTCTCAACATGGTCTCTGATGAAGTGGTGTCTAACATCAATGTGCTTTGTTCTGGCATGGAATTTGGGGTTCTGTGTGATTGCAATAGCACTTGTGTTATCACAGAAAATGGGAGTTTTCTCTTCATTGAGTCCATAGTCTCTGAGTTGTTGTTGAATCCACAAAATTTGTGTTGCACAACAACCAAAGAAGAATATATTCACCTCGTGGTAGAAGTTGCAATTGAGTTTTGTTTCTTGCTAAACCACGAGAAGTCTAGTTCCCGAAACCCATAAGTTCGAGGTACTTTTCCTATCAAGCATTGATCCAAAGATAATCGAGATCGAGTAACCACCAAACTCAATCCACTTTCTTTAGGATACCACAAACCTACATCTCTTGTACCTTTCACATACCTTAATATTTTCATAGCAATGTTGTAGTGTGATTGCATTGGATTTGTTTGAAATCTAGCACACTCAACTGCATATTGAATATCGTGCGCTTGCGAAGGTAAAGTAGTGAACCTATCAATTTCCTATACTTGTGTTCATCAACACTCTTATCTGATTCAGTATAGGTCATCTTGGTTCCTATGCTCATAGGTATCTTAGCATTCTTTTCAGAAGGCTTAAGTTTGAACTTTGTGAGCATGTCTTTTGCATACTTTGTCTGACTAATGAATATTCCATCATTGAGTTGCTTGACTTGCAATCCTAGGAAGTAGTTCAATTCTCCCATCATGCTCATCTCAAACTTACTTTTCATGAGATTTGCAAAGTCATCACAAAGTTGCTTGTCCTTAGATCCAAATATGATGTCATCAACATATACTTGAACTAAGAGTAGTTTCCCATCATGGTTTAAAGTAAATAAAGTTTTATCAACTTCAACCTTTCTTGAAACCACTTTCCAGAAGGTATTTGGCCAAAGTGTCATACCATGCCCTTGGAGCCTGTTTCAGTCCATAAAGAGCTTTCTGTAGCTTATAGACCATTCTACTTTCTGAGGAAACTTCAAAGCTAGGTGGTTGTTCAACATAGACTTCCTCAGCAAGTTCACCATTCAAGAATGCACTCTTGACATCCATCTGATAAACTTTAAAGTCTTTATGAGCTGCAAAGGCCAGAAAGAGTCTTATTGCATCCAATCTGGCAACTGGTGCATATGACTCATCAAAATCTAAACCTTCAGTCTGGGTGAATCCCTTGGCAACCAACCTTGCTTTGTTTCTGGTTATTTCACCAGATTCATTCATCTTGTTTCTGAAAACCCACTTAGTTCCAATCACAGATATTCCTTCTACAAATGGAACTAGTTTCCAGACTTTGTTTCTTTCAAACTGATCCAATTCTTCTTGCATTGATGAGATCCAGTCTTGGTCTCTTAATGCTTCTTCTATAGTTTTTGGTTCAATGTTTGAGATAAAACATCCAAAGAGAGAATTAGCATTTTCAGCTATTGCTCTCCTAGTCCTAACACCTTGATTGATTGGTCCAATCACGTCTTTTGCAGGATGATCCTTGATCCATCTCATCATGGGTTTAGGGCTAGTAGGGTCAACCTCTATGTGATCTGAATGTGAATCACTACGATTATGACTTGATACTTCTTCAGTATCTGTGACATTTTGCACCTCAGAAGGGTGGTGAATGTCTGACACTTGCTCAGTGTGAGAGCTTTCTGGGACATGCCTGTCAGAGAGGTCATTTCCAGAGTTAGCTCTCTGATGAACATCTTCAGTTTTCATTTATGGAATTCTCATAGGAAATTCTTCATCATGTCTGAGAATCATCTGGTTGTTACTAGGCATTTCATGCTTTTCTTTGTCAGAGTCATCCTCTCTTTCCACAATGATGTTTTTCCTTTCTGAGGGTTCTTCTTCAGAATCCTTTATCATTAGTTCCTTGAACCTTTCTGAGAGTTCATCAGCAAGGGGTGTTTTCTTGCTTTCTTCATAGAATACAACATGAACTGATTCTTCAATTTTCTTTGTTCTTTTGTTGTAAACTCTGTATGCTTTGCTATTCATAGAATAACCAAGAAACACACCTTCATCTGCCTTTGGTTGAAATGTTCTTAGATACTCTTTTCCATTGTTAAGAACAAAACATCTACAACCAAACACTTTTAGATGTTTGATATTAGGGGGTCTACCAACCAAGAGTTCATAAGGGGTCTTGTCATGGTGTTTGTTTATCAAACATCTGTTTTGTGTGTAGCATGCTGTGTTTACAGCTTCAACCCAATAAACTTCACTTATCTCAGTGTCAGCTAGCATTGTCCTTGCTGCTTCTTTAAGTGTTCTATTTTTCCTTTCCGCAACACCATTTTGTTGTGGTGTTCTTACAGAGGAAAGTTGGTGTTGTATACCTTTGCTGGTACAAAACTCCTTAATGTACTGGTTGACAAACTCAGTACCATGGTCTGTTCTGATTGCAGATACCTTGTCATTTTTCATGACTTCAAGCTTATTCAGCAAGTTTGGTATCTCCACCCTTGCATCAGATTTGTGCTTCAGAAAGACAACCCAAGTGAATCTTGAGAAGTCATCTACAACAACAAGACCATACTTCTTTCCTGCATAACTAGTTACAGATGATTAAAAAAGATCCATGTGTAATAGTTGCAGTGGTCTAACACTAGAGTGTTTGGTTTTGGACTTGAAAGAGATTTTAGATTGTTTCCGTCGACAAAGCGTAATGATACCATCCTTTCTGAAAGATGTTTTGGGAAGGCCAACCACTAACTCTTTCTTGGCAAGTTTGTTCAGAGTTTTGAAATTCAAGTGACTCATTCTTTTGTGCCATAACCAGTGCTCTTCTGTGTGACCTGATAGACTCATCATGAGACATTCTTCAGTTGTGGCAGATGCCCAGTCGGCAACATAAAGACTGCCTTTCCGCCGAGCAACCAAGACTGTCTGCTTTGACTCATTGTCTATAAGTTTGCAATACTTTGCTTTGAATTTCACAGTAAATCCTTATGCAGGCGGCTCATGCTAAATAGATTATATTTCAAATCCTTAACATGTAATACGTCAGTGATTGTTAATGATCCCAATTTGACGTTGCCATATCCTAGAGAGGGATTTAATTCTCCTCCAGCAAATCTGATGTCTGGTCCATTGTTGCAAGCTTTGTAGTTGACCAGATTTGCTTTGTCTCCTGTCATGTGCTTTCCGCATCCACTATCAAATAGCCATTGAGCCTTAGTCCAAGAGGCGTTCTGCACAAAACAGGAAACAGGAGTTAGGTTCTTGCTTCAGAGATAGAACCATTTAGACTAAACATTCTTCCAGTAGGAATCCACATTTTAGTGAATTTCTTGGGAGTTTGTTTTTGTCTAACTTGATCAGAAGGAGATGCAATAGAATCAGTAATTTTGATCTCAATGTTCCTTCTTGGGGTGTTTCTAGGTGTTCCTTTTGGTGCTTTCTGGACCCTGGGTTTCTAGGGTTGCTTTTCAGCAAACTAGGCCTTTCTGGCCAGGTTCCTTCTAGCTCTGGCATTTAGTTTTTCAGTGGCTTGAGATTTCTTCCACTTCATCTGTTACTCGTGCAATATCAGCCTTGCGCCATTGTTCTTGTCCTTCCTTATATTGTTGCAGAAGAACTTTTCCAATAGCACGATAGCCAATGCCATTTCGAACACCTTTAGCTTTCTGAATGCGCTCATCAGAAGCCTTACTAGTTTCTGCACCATCTTTATTTTCATAAAATGGTACAGTTGAGAATTTGCCTATTCCAGCAATTCTTCCCTTACTAGTAATATAGCAATGTGGATGGTTGCATGTCTGAGGGTTGTGTTTCTTTTCAGAAACCTTATCCACATGTTTCTTGTGAAATTGTTATTCTTTCAAAGGCTGAGTTGCTACTCCTTTTCCTTTGTCAACTACCCTAGCTTTCTGACCAATGCTATAGGTGGTTGAAGAACCATTCTGTTGACTTTTTACAAAGGTCAACCTTTCATCACTCTTCTTCAGAGGAGATGAATTACTTGATTGTTCATCAAGTCCAAGTCCACCTTTCTCAGAGGGATCTCTCAGATAGGATTGAACCTCAGTAAGAGTGTCACTAGCTTTTGCATAAGATTGGAAGGATAGATCTTTCTTTCTGAGTTCTTCATTCTCAGAAAGCAGCTTCATCATTTTCTTATTAAGTTCATCCAAGGCTAGTTTGTGAGAATTTTCATTCTCAGATATCTGAGCTTTCAGAAAGGCTATTTCAGCGTTCTTGTTCTCAGATACTTTGGTTAGCTCAGAAACCTCTTTTTCAAGAGTTTCTTTGCTTTCCTCTAGAATTCTGGTTTCGGATTGTGCTTCCAGAAATTCTTTCTCATAACGATCCAATTCACTCTTAACCAACTCCAGATCCTCAATTCCATCATCACTCTCATAGTACAGAAATTGTGAATTGTTAGTTACCTCATCAGCCATAAGACACATTTCAATGTTGGAGATGTCTGGACCAGCAATCTCAGCAACTCCACACATTTCATTCTTCTTAAGACCGAAGTCGATTACATCGTGGGTGATTCCACACAATTCTGGTGATGGTAGGTTTAAGTCATCTGAATCTCCATCTTCAGAATCTGTCTCAATGTCTAGAGCATCAAGTTGAATTTGAATCTTCTTCCTTTCTTCAGTCAGTAAGGCCCTTTGATTTCTTTTGAAATTTCTTCTGTCCTTCTTGTCACCTGTCTTGAGCTTGTTTAAAGCAGGACAATCTCTCTTGAAGTGACCAGGCTTTTGACAATAGAAACATATATCATTTCCTATTTCTGACTTCAAGATACTAACACCTTTCTGAATGGGCGTGTTCAGAGAGCTGTTCATTTGTATGTTCTTGTACTGATGATAGTTTGGGCCAAGATGCTTTTTCAGCTTTTCTTTAGCTTTTCTTCTCTCAATCTCTTGACTCACAAATTTCTTCATGTGTCTTATTGCAAGAGCATTTTCTTCAGATGCATCTTTGGTATCCTTCTTTTCAGAAGAACCTTGAGAAACTAGAGCAACACTTTGCAACTTTTCAGCTGTTTGTTCTCTCTGAGTTGTCTCATAGTCTACAGTAGCAAGATGAGAGAAGAGCTCTACTGGAGTAATATTTGGCATTGCTTGATTGAAATAAAAGAACTTAGTGTGTTCCCAGTTGTGATTGAGACTTCTAACAACAGTATTAATCTTTTCTGACTGGGAGTATCTATTGCTTTCACCAAGTGCAGCCATATCACTCATAAGAGTAATAAATCTGAAATCAAGTTCTTCCAGAGTTTCAGTGGGACCTTGTTTGAAGTTTTGGAACTTCAATTTAAGAACTTCGAACTTGTTTTCTTTGGTTTTCTCAGTTCCGGCACAAATTTCTTCAATTAGTTGCCAGGCAACTTTCGCCGTTTTAGCACCCCACAGTTTACACTGTATGTGCTCAGGTGTCGATCTGATGATGATATTATGAGCTTGACCATCCAATCTGTGTCTCTTGGCATCTTCAGATTTCTAGAGCTCTCTTGGCTTGTCTTCATACATAATGCTTCCACAAGCAACACGACCACTATCACTAGCAGCCGCATCCTTGCTTCCATCTTCCTTGTCTGAGGCTTTTCTTCCATCAGACACCTCGATGCTTGTTTGAGTTGTCTGATTTTGATAGGCCCTTCATTGATGACATAGATCATCTCATCACTAATGGCCTCCAGATGGAGCATCATGTTGTTCTTTCATTTCTCGTAGTTTTCTGGCTTCAGAACGGGTGCATCACTCAGAGACATACCTGCACACTTACAACACAAATTATATAGTCCTCAGAAAGGGACAAAGTTCCTTCACCTATCTGGGGATCTAGGTTCAGTGCAGAAGGCTTGTGAACCTCTTGCTCTGATACCACTTGTTGGTCGGATAACGCAAGTAAAAGACTAGAGGGGGTGAATAGTCTTTTAAAACTTTGTCGATAAACACGTTCTCAGAAACATGGGGGTTTCTGATACTTAAATTCAGAGCGCGGAAGACTTTAAGATAGGTTAGTGTAGAAACAATAAATATGTGTGTGTGCTTTGCTGAAATGTAAATAGAGAAAGGTAAATGACACAGCAAGTATAGTGGTATCTGGAGGTGGCGTAATTCTCCAACTAATCCACTTCGGTCTTTCTGAGACTTAGAATTCACTAGAACAGATAATTGAGTTCACCGTACAATAATCCTATTCTAAGATTCTTAAACAAATGGTTCCCAACCAAATGTTCCCCCTGAGTTATTCCCCAGCTCCTAGAGCTAAGTACTTCCTCTACTCAGATAACCTTGGAGTTATTCCCTGATTTCCCAAATCAAGTACTTCCTCTACTCCACGCCTTGATGGTGTTGGTTATAAGGTTTTGTCAGAGAGGCTTCTCGTATAACTTTTGATTATGTTTTCGAGAGCCTAATAGAACAAGACTACTTAATACACTTGTTCGGTGGATGGCGATCCGCTCTTCTTGACCCAAGTAATTGGTGTCCGCTCGGAGAATGAGCTTGAGAAAGTATCGATAGTTCAACTCTTTCACGAATAACAATCTCTTGTTAAGGTTCGGACAACTTAGAACTACTAGTGATTCTTCAAGCAAGCTTTCGAGAAAGGGTAGTAGAGTGCTTGAGAGAATACTTTGCTTGATGGTAAGTTTGCAAGATAGAGCGTTCTAAGGTATGTATTTTCAAGCATCTAAGTGTGTGATATATATAGATAAATTTGAGAGGCGTTTGAATTGTATACGTTGTGCTCTCTATCAAATTATATCCGTTTATATCTTGAACTATGTACTCAGAAGTCACTATCTCATTCTTCAGAGAGGACTTGCTTTTTGCAGCATTTACGATGCATTTAATGCATAGTACTGTTCATTGTCCTTTAGTCTCAACGGATACATGAGCCTTTCTGATGGCTTGCATGCTCCATACTCATGATGTCATATGTCCAGAATTATATTTCAAAAGTTAGTTAATATACTCAAGAAAGGATTAAGGACATAGTCTTTATGAGTTAGACTAAACCTTTGTGTCTTCATAAACCTTGTGCAATCTTCACTCTTCTAATCTTCAGAAAAGCTCCATTGCTAGGATTGATCTTCATGGTCTTCTTGAAATAAAAGTTACACTCAGAGACCTATAATCCTATTACAAGATTTACTAGACTAATCATACTCAGTGATTTCCTCTTTTACAATGTTCAAGTGAACCAAGAGTACTTAATCACCTTTCTGGCTAAGATAAGAACATGTGATGAGTGATAAAATACTAACAGATATTCCTAACACATACTCAGTAAGCTTTCTCTTTTACAGTGTTCGAATGAACTAAGAGAACTAGTTACATTTCTGAGCTAAGATAAGTCATTAAGGTTGCTGATCAAAATCAAAACAGATATTCCTAAAATCTCTTGAAACCCTGCTTCAAAGTAGCAAAACATACATAAAAGTACCGGGGAAATTACGTTTGTTACCCCTTAAATTTGGGCCAATTACAATTTAGTCCCTTCTATTCAAACAATTACAAATACACCCAAACCTGATTTTTGAGTTGACCAGAAATAAAATAAATGAAAAAGAAAATTAGTTGGACTTGGTTGCAATTTACAATCTTCAATTTACTACACATTTGCCTCTAATATTTTATAAATTGCAACAATGACTCAATATTATTGTAAATTAAACCGCAATAAAATTTTATTTTTCAAAATATACCCAATTTTTTTCCCTCTTCCATCTTCTTCCATCTTAAAAAAAAGCTCCGATCAGAGCTGTGGATAGCTCCGTTCGGAGCTATTATATACGTATGATGATGTTCCTTGCTTCCCTCTTCCATTTTCTTCTTCATTCTCAGCGCTAACACAGATTTCTTCAATCAGTGACGAGGCATCTTTAGCCGTTTTAGCACCCCACAGTTTGCACTGTATGTGATCTCGTGTAGAACGTATGATGATGTTCCTTGCTTGGCCATCGAGCCTGTTCCTCTTTGAATCTTTAGATGTCCAAAAGTATCTAGGCTTTGGCTCGTAAAATTTAACTCCTGTAGATCTTGTGCCAGATGTTGATGATCCAACGGCATTATCAGTAATCTTGTTTCTACCATTAGAAACTTCAGTGACCATCTTCTCATGCATAATGACAACTAGGTCATTCTTTATCACGGATATAATCTCGTCACTGATAGTTTCTAGGTAAAACATCATGTTGTTCTTCCATTTCTCATAGTTCTCTAGCTTGAGGGTGGGTGCATCTCTAAGAGACATCCTGCAGCAGACACACTTAAACAAACAGATCAAGTGATGGTGGTGAGTTTAAATAAGCACTTATCTAGGAACTAGGTTCAGTGCAGAAGGTTAAAAAAAACCTGCTCTGATACCACTTGTTGGTCCAAATAACGGCAAAGTAAAAAGGCAGGGTTAAATAGTCTCTTCAAACTTTTGTCGATCACAAAGTTTCTCAAATATCTTTACAGGTACCTGATACTTAAATTCAGAGAGCGGAAGATTTTATGTGATAAGTGCAAGTATCAGCCAGCAATATAATGATAAATACTCAGCAAGCAATAGATAACTGAAAGTAAAGTGCAGTAAGTAAATAACACAAGACTTTTATAGTGGTATCCAAAGGTGGCGTAATCCTTCAACTAATCCACTCGCCCTTTCTTAGGACTTGAATTCATTAAGATAAGATGATGAATTCTCCTTACAAGATCCTATCTCTTGGTCTCTTTTACACTAGGTTCCCAACCTAGTGTTCCCCCTGAGTTTCCTCGGCTTTCTCAGCCACGTACATCCTCTACTCAGTAACCTTTGAACTATTCCTTAGTTTCCAAAACTAAGTACTTTATATGCTCAGTTAAGTGAGGACTTTAGTTTTCTCAACTAAATCCTTTCCCTAAACACACCTGATGGTGTTTTGGTTATGGTAGTTGTCAAGTAAGCTAACTTATATAACTTGTTCAGTTACTCAGTAAGTTTTGAAGAATCAATCTTCCTTAATACTATTTTCAGTGTATGGGAAGTTGTTCTTACTGACCCAAATACTTGTAGTATGTTCAAAAGAATGAATCACAGATTTAAGTCGCAACTATAATCCTTTGATTCAACTTTTTCAGAGTAATCAAGTCTTGTTAAGGATCAGGACACCTAGAACTTTTTTGTTGCTTAGAACCAAAGAATTTGAGTCGCAACAGTAAACTTTTAAAAGTAAGTAGGTTTGAAGGCTTGTATGTTTGAGAGTTGTAAGTTTGTGTTGGTGTGTCTTCAAACATTCTAAGTGGTGATATTTATAGTTGAAAATCATGTCCTTTGAATAGTATCCATTAGGCTTTTAGAAATTCAAACTATTGATATATGAAAATAGTACTGCATTGAGCTTTGTCTCCTTTTCAGAGATTTCTTCTTTTGTTCAGATATCTTTGTCTGCGTAATAAATGCACTGTACTATTTTTTGTCATGTAGTCTCAACAGATATGTGCAAGGTTTCTGAGCCTTGGCGCGCTCCTTTCTCAGTAACCTTTAGTCTTCAGATATCACTTAAGAAAATTGTCCTTAAAAAACACTTGTTTCCTTAAGGTATCTGAGGAGACTTTTCTCCTTAGTCTTCAGTAATCTTGTGCCGTTTCTTGATCTTCAAAAATTGAGCTCTTCCTGATGGATGTTTGCTTCTTGGTCTTTTTCAAAGATATAAAAATTACATTCAAAGACGTAGCATCCTATACAATATATACTAGACTAACATACTCAGCAAGCTTCCTCTTTTACAATGTTCAAGTGAACTAAGAATACTAGTTACCTTTCTGAGCTAAGATAGGTTATTAGGGTTGATGATTAAAATCTAAACAGATATTCCTAACACTCATAATTAGGCCTCGTCAACTATACCGTTTCGAAGATATAATAGTCTAGTTTACTAAGAATTTTGAATTTTCTGATTTGCATATATATGGAAGGAACTATGTCAGTTTTACTAAAACTGCTCAAATTTGTCAAAATAAACAAGTCAGACTCAACTTCAACTGCAAATGTTATTTCACTCACTCATAATTAGGCCTTATCGACTATACCGTTTCGAATATATAAGAGTCTAATTTATTAGAAATTTTAAATTTTCTAATTTTCATATATTTGAAAGGAACTGCGTCAATTTTACTAAAATTGCTCAAATATGTCAAAATAAACAAGTTAGACTCAACTTCAACTGCAAATCTGATTTCACTCACTCATAATTAGGCCTCTTGGACTATACCGTTTCAAAGATATAAGAGTCTAGTTTACTAGGAATTTTGAATTTTCTGATTTGCATTTACGTGGAAGGAACTACATCAAAACTGAAACTGCTCAAATCTGTCAAAATAAACAAGCCAGGCTCAACTTCAACTGTAAATTTGATTTCACTCACACATAAATCTAAATCTGATTTATAGTTATGGTAACCCCTTGCTCTGATGGTCATATCGCTTCATCCTATCTCTATAATTTAAGGCGAATGAAGCGTGTACTTATTACGGATGATAGAATTTACGATTACGGTTATTTACTATGTGCCATACTACTACATATTTTGAAGAATTTTTTGAGTGCAATGTTAAACTAGTAACCAAAATCATTATCACTTCCGGCTTCAGCATCTCTTAGATATTTGTTGATGTATGTGTGTCTTTCTGTTAGTTTAGAAATTTACTTTATTAAATTCATACACACCCTAATAAAGTCAAATAATATTTAAAAAATAAACAAAAATAATGTCTAATAATAATAAAAAAACATTAATACAAGTCCATAAAAGTACCATGAATGCCAAATTTTATTTTTACAATCCAAAACCAAAATGTCGCATTATTTTTACTCCAGAAATTATAATATTACTACAAAACAAGAATCATCATATCATAATAATATGGAAAAATATTCCCATAATATTAGATTTCAAATTGACGCCATAAAATATGACTCAACTGACTCATTATATCCGAAAGGGTTCCCCTGAATGATGACTAGAAAAGTAGGACATTTAGGCATAATGGATAACCTATTTATAATTTCTTCATTTTCTTCCTGAGGTTTACCCTGACTTTCTAAACAATACGAAATTTCTTCAATTGCACTGCATTCTTGAATATAAATTTTGCTAGATGATATGTGGGAGCGTTATTATAAACCAAAAAACCGTTAAACACGACTTCCTCCAAGTGAGATGCAATGCACGCTGGTATACATTCCAGAGCTTCATAATTATAATCGCACAATTTTGCCTGATAATTTAGAAAACAAATTAAAGAGAGAGAGATATATATAAGGTTTACATGTATGTATCTTAAAGAAAGAAATAAAGGCTATTCAACTATATATGTATACCTTTTTTAGTTATAGATATTGCATTCAAAGCTCGGTCCCTTGTGTTCTAAATATTAGACAGACCACAAAGTCAACCGTCTATACTTAACTTAAAATAGACTGTGCTATGTTCTTATGAAAAAACATACTTAGGTTCTATTCTCTTCAACTGAAAACTCCTTGATTCGATTCGATTTAGTTCGATTCGATTCGATTAAGTTATATTTTATACTACAATTGATTCGATTCGATTTAGTTCAATTGATTGATTCGATTCAAAAATTGCGATTGAAGATAGAGCCTTATAGATGTTTTGAAGTAAAACATCTATTTTGTTAATATAGTGTACTTTTGTTAATAAAAAAAACACTTATGTTTTTAATTAAAGATCCTATGTTCTCAGTAATAACATTTATGGTTGCCAGCCTATTTTTATCTTTTGTGTGGACCAGAATACAAAAGTTGGGTTACAAAATAAAACTAATTAAATTAATTATACGAAAGTCAAAAGAAATACTCAACCTGTTTCGTATACCACTAAGAACTACTATTAATCCGTTAAAATGTTTCATGGTATTTATTTTGTATCTTCTACCGTAACAAATTTAACTCAATTTTTTCTCCACTAAACAATCATCATTCTCTTTCTACCATACTCTTACTTCCTCCTTACTTTTTCAATCAAACTAACAATACCAAACCAATCAAACAACATTTAAACCAATCAAATAACCTTAAAAAATATCAAATACATCACTTCACTCTTACACAGATCGCTTTATTCTTACACATCCTATATAACAACCCTATAAACCCTATAAGTTTTTAACTCTATTCCAAACGTCATTTTTCATAACTTACTTCTAACTCAGTTACTATTCATCAACTAAAATTTTTCTTTAACTCTATACCAAACTGTTAGACTATGATTTAAACTCTTCTATTTTTATTCCCAAAAAAAACCATCCTTCCATTTTTCCTTTCTTTTCAATTTTATGGGTAGTTCATTTCGTCAACCCGCAAAACATTCATATTCTAATAAACAGATCCCACAATTTACCTTAATTCATATATGTTACTCCTTAACTAACAAAAAAAAAAAAAAAAAAAAAAAAAAATCATTAAGGACCCTTTTTCATACTTCACAAAATCCAAGGCATGAAGAAACTTCATAAGTGTCAAACTGAGCCCGACATGAATCCAAAAACAGAAAAGATGATTGTCAATTCGATCGTCATCATCATCGTCGAAAGAAAATCATGTCATAAGCGTCAGCTAAATTGGATCGGATAATACGAGCATATCGGATGATAGCAGCAGCAGCAAGTCTAATCATCATCTCCCTGCCAATCCGTATCGATTTAAAATCATAAGCAACCTCGATTCAAACTGACCACTGGAATCGAGATCAGCCAAGACACAAACTATAGCTTTTTATATTTCTTTTTAACAAATGATCAAACACCTCATGGGCACTAAAAAAATGTGAAGAAAAAACAACCAAATAGCAGATTCAGTTTCAATAGCAATACTTCCAATAAGAGAGAAAGAAAACGAACTCGAAGTCCGACTCGAAAAGGCGAGTTCGAAGGTGATGTGAAAATATTGAGCGAATTCAAAATATGGGAGTTTGAAACTCTTCTGATGGGAGATGAGTAATAGTACAATTGGGCACTTGAATTATGATTACTCTTGGTGGCCAAGTTATGAATTATGGGAGATGATTTGAAGTGGGAAGATGGTGAGGATTCACGGCTGAAGTATTGCGGCATGAGAGAAAAAAGAAAAGCGAGAAAGAACCTGTTCGCAACCTTAGCAAGGAATGTAATACAGAGTCGAACCTTAGCCAAAGGGCCATCTAGAATCAACTTTTCCAAACTAGTAAACGTGTTAAGTAGTTTTCGAGCTCGATACCCAACCTGTTCGCAGTAGAGATCCATCTCTGAAAATCATTTGTTCTCTCGGCAAAGGCTGACTCGACACGACGGAGCTGGAAGATTCTTAGAAGTTGAAGAGAAGGAAGTGCTGTACTGAGAAAGTTGACAAAACTTTGGGGATTAGCTTTCCAGTGGCGATCATGAATGACTAACTTGTACATGAACGAGGTCCATTTGAAGTTCCAAGCCTTTGACAAGATACTAGTTCGCACATCCTCCTCTAGTGGGAGTCGGGCAAATATTTGACTTAGAACACCATCATCTAGGTGTATATTGCTGCTAACATAATCATGACCAGCGGCAATACAAGATTTCTTACTCAGCCATCTTTAACACAAGCTTTCATGATTCAAGAATCAACTGGAATCTGAAACCGAACAAATAAAAAAGAGAATTCAACACCAAAAATAAACTTTTTAAAATTAAAAAAAAAAAAATTGCGTTCTATTATGTTTAAGGCTCTGGCGCAAGCTTATCAGCTAGGCAATCTTATCAGCTAGCTTATCAATTTTCGTAACGCCCAACTGATTTGATAAGCTAGGCCAGCAAATCAACTTTACCAAACAATTTTATAAAAATCAACTAAACAAGCCTAAATCAAATCTAAATCAAATCGATATTCATCATCAGTTCAGTTATATTATATATAGATAGGACGAAAAATCAATGGACTTTTTTTAAGGAAACAGAAACTAAATAATATAATTATATATATGCACAGACAGAAAGAATGAATATGAATCTAATGGATTTGCTAGCTAGCCAATAATATCTATCTAAAGATTAGCAACATAAATAAGAGCGAAGCGAGGCGATGCTGTCAGGATTCCTAATCCGTCAGTTGATGTTATCGAGAAGAAGAACTATGGCGAATCGGATTATCAATCCCAAGAGCGGCCAAGAAACGTAACAACAAAGGAAGAAGCGCATTTCTACTTAACTAAAGCCAAAGCCAGTTAAGCAGAAAGCCGTACAAATTATCCCAAATGCAAGTTAGTAATTTGCTGGTCAAGTCAATGACTAAAGGAAGGATCAATCTTAGCCGTTCGCCATTTAAATAGATCCAAAAACCTTGTTATAATCAAGTACATTGAGTAATCTGAGCCGTAGAAACCAAGAATGATCGAACGGCCACTGAACACTCGTACCATTTTCATTCTGTAATAATCAGAGCAGCATCGTCTCACTTGAGTGATCATCTCTTTCTTAAATCTAGCCGTTTTCTTGTTTCTTTTGATTTGTACGCTTTGTTATCGTTGCTGGCTTATAGCCGTTGTGAGCAATTGGGTAGTATTTATGTCTTCGCTGTTTCATTTGAAACACCAAGCAATGAAATCGTTCTAGTTTGTAGTAAACACTTCTCCCTCAAGTTCTTCATCCCCCCCTTAAATTCGTCTATGTTTTCCTCCTTCCTGTTCGAAATCTCTATCTATACCTAAAATAGGTAAGTCACGTAACAATTCGGCATCAAGAGCCAGGCTGCGCACTGATTCCTCTGAGTTTGAAGCTTTGTTTTTGCCTAACATGTCAAATCCTTCAACCCTTGCTCAGAGCCCACTTCAATCCAGACTTGATAATGTTACTCAGTTTCAGATAGCATTACAAGGAAAACTTGAAGTTAGGAATATCTGTTTAGATTTTGATCAGCAACTTAATGACTTATCTTAGCACAGAAAGGTGGTTAGTACTCTTGGTTCACTTGAACACTATAAAAGAGGAAAATCACTAAGTATGATAGTCTAGCAAATCTTGTATAGGATGTTAGGTCTCTGAATGTAATTTTTATATTTTTGAAGAAGACCAAGAAGAAGGCATCCAGCAGGAGAGTTCAACAGATTTAAAGATTTGAAGACTGCACAAGATTGCTGAAGACAAAGGTCATCAGATACCTATGTCCAGATATCTTGAATAAACAAGTGTTTTTCAATAAACAAGTTTTGCAAAAAGATATTTGAGAACGCAAGGTTTCTGAATGAGGAAAAGTGCCCACAGATATCAACACTCAGATACCTTGGATAAAACTATGTTTCTGGGAAACAATGTTTCAACGAGTATCTGGAGATGAGAAGGTCTCTGGAAAGGGACATGCAATGCTTCAGAAAGCGTGCATAGTTCCGTTGGCACTACAGGACAAAAATAGTACAATGAAATAAATGCGCAGACAAAGACATCTGAACAAAAGAGGAAATCTCTGAAAAAGAGACAACGTCTCCTGCAGTACTATTTTCAGATATCAATAGTTTGAATTTCATTAAGCCTAACAGATACTATTCAAACGGCATGATTTTCAACTATAAATATCATCACTTAGAATGCTTGAAAGACACACATGCGACTAAGCTCTTGAATTCTAAGTAGCACGAAAGTTCTAAGTGTCCTGATCCTTAACAAGCATTGCTATTTGTGAAGGAGTTGAATCAAAAGATCAAGTATTTGAGATTCATTCTCTAGAACATTTATCATAGACTTGGGTTAGTAAAGAACATATCACCACACATTGTGAAGTGTGTTAAGTGACTCTTGTTCAAGAAGGTAGTATTACATAACTGTAGAAGTTATTAATCTACCAAACCTGACAAACTACCTTAACCAACACCTTAAACGGCGTGGAGTACAGGAAGTACTTAGTTTTACAAACTAAGGAATAACTCCAAGGTTACTGAGCATAGGAAGTACTTAGTTTGGGAAACTAAGGAATAGCTCAAAGGTTTCTGAGTATAGGAAGTACTTGGCTGAGAAAACCGAGGAATAACTCAGGGGGAACACTTGGTTGGGAACCTAGTGTATTTAGGAATCGAGAGAAGATTTTTGTAAGGTGAACTCAATTATCTGTCTTAGTGGATTCTAGGTCTGAGAAAGGCCGAAGTGGATTAGTTGAAGGATTACGCCACCTTCAGATACCACTATAAAGATCAGTGTTATTTACTTTATGCAATTTATTACTTGCTTTATTTACCTTGCTGAGTATTTACACATATCTTGCCGAGCACGTGCACTTATCACAGAAAAGTCTTCCGCTCTTTGAAATTAAGTATCAGATAGCTTCACAGATATCCGAGAAATTGTGTTTATCGACAAAAGTTGTAAAAGACTATTCACCCCCCTCTAGTCTTTTCCCTTTGCCGTTATCTGGACCAACAAGTGGTATCAGAGTAGGAGGTTCCCAAGCCTTCTGCACTGAACCTAGATCCCAGATAAGTGCCCACTAACTGCTTTTCACGATTTGTCTGTTTAGTATGTTTGCTGCAGGATGTCTTTAAGTGACGCTCCAATTCTCAAGCCAGAGAATTATGAGAAATGGAAGAACAACATGATGCTCCACCTAGAAGCCATCAGTGCTGAAATGATCGAAGTAATAAAGAATGGCCCCATAGCCATTCAACAACTCAAGCAGGTCATGGAGGTTTTTAATGGTAGAGACAGAGTTCCCACTGATGAAGAACCAAGTGGTGGTTTCTCACAAACAGGTGCTTCAACCAGTGGAAGACCTACTGGTCAAGTTGTTTACGAGCCAAAGCCCAGAGAGCTCTGGACATCGGAAGATGCCAAGAGAAATCGACTGGATGGTTAGGCTCGCAATATCATCATCATACGTTCCATTCCAGAGCACATACAGTGTAAATTGTGGGGTGCAAAAACGGCGAAAGTGGCCTGGCAACTGATTGAGGAAATCTGTGTCGGCACTGAGAAAACAAAGGAAAATAAGTTCGAAGTTTTGAAGCTCAAATTCCAAAACTTTAAACAAGGTCCCACAGAGACTCTTGAAGAACTAGATTTCCGGTTCACAACATTGATGAGTGAAATGGCTGCACTTGGTGAAAGTGAGAGATACTTTAACTCTGAAAAGGTTAAGACTATCGTGAGAACCTTGAATTAAAACTGGGAACACACTCAGTATTTTTATTTCAACCAAGGAATGCCAAATATCACTCCAGTAGAACTCTTTTCCCACTTAGCTACTGTCAACTATGAAACTCCTCAGAGAGAACAAACAATTGCTGAGAAAGTTCACAATGTTGCTTTAGTAACACAAGGTACTTCTGAAAAGAAGGATACCAAGGAAATGATTGAGGAAGATGCTCTTGATGTAAAGCAAATGAGAAAATATGTCAGTCGGGAGATTGAGAGAAGAAAAGCCAAAGAGAAGCTGAAAAAGCATCTAGGCTCAAACTATCACCAGCACAAAAATATGCAGTTGTCAAGCTCGCTGAACAAGCTTTCAAAGAAGCATCTAGTACTGAGGAAGCAGAAATCGGAAACGATATCTGTTTCTATTGTCAGAAACCTGGTCATTTTAAAAGAGATTGCCCTATTTTCAATAAGTTAAAGACAGGTGACAAGAAAGATAGAAGAAACTTCAAGAGAGGTCAGAGAGCTATGCTCACTGAAGAAAGGAAAAAGATTCAAATCCAACTGGATGCTCTTGATATTGAGTCAGAATCTGAGGAAGAAGACTCAGATGATACCAAACTACCTTCTCCAGAATTATGTGGCATCACTCATGAATTCGTTGACTTTGGTCAAAAGAAAAGGAAAATATGTGGGGTTGCTGAGGAGATCTATCCAGATTGCTCCAACATTGAGCCTTGCCTAATGGCTGACGAGGTAACCAACATTTCTCAATTCATAATTTATGAGAGTGATGAGGAAGAAATCAGAGATTCAGAATATTTCAGAAGAGAACTTGATCTCTACAAAAGAGAATTTCAAATGATCCGAGCTAGAACCGACATTCTTGAAGAAGAAAAGAATTCTCTTGAGAAGGAAAATTCACAATTACTCAAGATATCTGAGAAAAAGGATGCTGAAAATGCATTTCTCAAAGCATAGATATCTGAAACGGAGAAGTTACACAGAAAGGCAATGGATATACTCCAAAAGGAAAATAAAGATCTTCTTTCTAAAAATGAGGAACTCAAAAAGAAAGAATTATCTTTTCAATCCTATGCCAAAGCTAGTGACACTCTTACTGAATTGCACTATTATTTAAGAGATCCTTCAGAAAAGGGAGGACTTGGGCTGGACACACAAACAAATAGTTCTACTACTCTGAATAAGAGTGACGAAAGAATAA
Source organism: Plantago major (assembly GCA_026545765.1). NCBI lineage: Eukaryota > Viridiplantae > Streptophyta > Magnoliopsida > Lamiales > Plantaginaceae > Plantago > Plantago major. The sequence goes on from CM048841.1 coordinate 31,504,160, forward strand.
CATTTGTTAGTGCTCAGCAAGATGGTTCACAAATAACATATAGCATTGGTCAGAAAGCTAAGGTTGTTGACAAAGGAAAGGCAGTTGCGACCAAACCTTTGTGGGAAAAACAAGTCCAAAAGAAAACTGTTGGGAACGTTTATGTAAAGAAACATAACACTGAAAAGTGTAATCGCCCACAGTGCTATGTCTCTCAGAAAGGAAAAATTGCAGGAGCAGGCAAATTTTCCTATATCACGTTTTCTGGAAAGAAAGACGTTCCAGAGACTAGCAAAGCTGCTGAGAAAAGAACTCAGACAGCGCCAGGTGCTCGAAATGGTTGGCTATAAAGCCATTGGGAAACAACTCGCTCATGAGTATAAACAAGAGCAAGAACGATGGATGAAAGCCAGGATTGCACATAGCAATCATCAGAAGTGGAGGAAAGAACAGGTTACGACCACTCTGAATGCCAGGGCTAGAAGAAGTCTGGCAAGGAAAGCTAAGTTTACTGAAAAGCAGACTCAGCAATTTGACAGGTATCTGAAAGCACCACGAGGAGGACCAAGGAACACACCAAGAAGGAAAATAGCTTTAAATGATAATGACACTAATCATTTAATTCCTCCTTATGTTCCAACAAGACAAAAGAATATCCCAAGGAAGTTCATTCAGAAATGGATTCCTACAGGGAGATTCTTTAGTCCAGAAGGTTCCATTATTGGAATGAGAGCCTAAGTCCATGTTCTCTGTCTTGTGCAGAACACTCTGAGGAAGAACCCGAAGTGGCATTTTGATAGTGGACATGGGAAGCACATGACACGAGACAAAGCAAATCTGATTAACTACAAAAAATGCGATAAAGGACCAATTATTAGGTTTGCTGGAGGAGATGAAAATCCAACCATAGGATTTGGCAATCTGAAGTTTGGAGCTCTTACAATCTCTGAAGCACTACATGTAAAGGGATTGAAATATAATCTCCTAAGCATGAGTCAATTGGTAGAGAAAGGGTACACTGTCTAGATCAAGTCAAAACTATGCAAAGTAATTGACAATGAGTCAAAGCAGACAGTCTTGGTTGCTAGGTGAAAATGAAATCTTTACGTTGCTGACTGGGCATCTGCCACAACTGAAGAATGTCTCATGGTGAGTCAATCTGGCCACATTGAAGAAAACTGGCTATGGCATAAAAGAATGAGTCACTTGAACTTCAAAACTCTGAATAAGCTAGCCAAGAAAGAATTGGTGGTTGGTTTACCCGAAATGGTATATAGAAAAGATGGTATATGCTCAACTTGCCAAATGGAAAAACAATCCAAAACATCTTTCATGTCTAAAACTAGACACTCCAGTGAAAGGCCACTGCAAATGTTACATATGGATCTTTTTGAATCCTCTGTAACTAGCTATGCAGGAAAGAAGTATGGTCTGGTTGTTGTTGATGATTACTCAAGATTCACTTGGGTTGTATTTCTAAAACAAAAATCTTATGCAAGGGTTGAGATACCCAACTTGCTGAATAAGCTTGAAGTCATGAAAAATGACAAGGTATCTGTAATCAGAACAGACCATGGTACTGAGTTTGTTACATAAAAGAGTTTTGTACCTGCAAAGGTATACAACTAATTTGGGTCTGTGTTTGCAGATAACATCCCAATTTCAGAAGAACCAGACCTATCTCACTTTCCTGTGTGTGTAGATGATGAGTTAAATGATGCTATCTGTCAGACTCCAATCTTGGAGGAAATAAAAAATGTGGTATTCAGCTTGAACAAGAGTGCCTCTGCAGGTCCTGATGGCTTTACATCCATGTTTTATCAAGACTGTTGGGAGATCATTAAATGGGACCTTTTGGAAGCTATCAGAGATTACTTTATGGGAACCCCTTTCCCAGCAGGAATATCTGTCACTTCTATAGCTTTGATCCCAAAAGTGAACCACCCTGTCCTTTGGTTTGACTATAGACCAATCAGCTTATGTAACTTCTCACATAAGATCATATCCAAACTTCTGAATGACAGGTTAGCTCTTCTTCTTCCCTCAATGATATCTGAGAATCAGAGTGATTTCCTTAAAGGGAGACTGATTGATGACAATATCCTTCTCACTCAAGAACTCATTCATGCATTAGAGCTCAAAACTAGAAGCCATAACATTGCCATTAAAGTGGATATGCAGAAGGCATATGACAGATTGAATTGGCCTTCTCTGGAGAAAGTTCTTACTTCTTTTGGCTTCTCTGAAATGTGGATTAGCTTAGTTATGAGATCAGTGAATTCATGTCATTTTGGGATCATTATTAATGGAGTGTCTCATGGTTTCTTGAAATCAGAACATGGCCTGAGGCAGGGGGACCCCTTGTCTCTTGCACTCTTCATTCTAGCTAGTGAGTATCTATCTAGAGGCCTAAATGGTATGTTTGCTGATCACCAGGACATGTATTATGATACCAAAAAGGGGTTGAAGGTATCACATTTGGCTTATGCAGATGATCTTATTATCTTCACTAAAGGGAGTAAGGCAGGTCTTTCTAGGATTATGAACTTTCTGAATCACTATGAGAGAACATCTGGGCAAAAAATCAATGTCAACAAAAGCAATATGTATCATGGTAGGCAAGTTGATTTATCCAGGATGGAGCAGCTTACACACATTCCTTGTGCCGAACTTCCTTTTGTGTACCTAGGAGCTCCCATATTCAAAGGCAGAAAAAAGATTGAACACTTCCTTCCATTAGTGGAAAAAGTGAGGAATAAGCTATCAGGTTGGAATATCAGTCAACTTTCCCAGGGAGGCAGATGGATCTTAATTAGAAGTGTCTTTATTTCTCTTCCAGTTTATTTACTGCAGGTCTGCCAACCTCCAAAGTCTATCTTTAAAATGTTAGACTCTTTGATATCCAAGTTTTAATGGGGGTCTACCACTCAAGCCAAAAAACTGCATTGGTCTAGATGGAGACCCCTGTGTCTTCCTCAGTTAGAAGGAGGATTGGGTATAAGAACCTTTCAAGAAATCTGTGAGGCTTTCTCAATCAAATTGTGGTTCAGATTTAGGGCTAATCAATCTCTGTGGGCTAATTGTTTGTGGAAGCTATACTGTAAAAACAAGTTCCCTGGAAAGCTAGTAGCCAAGAACACTGATTCTCTAAACTGGAAAAGGATGATCAAGGTCTCTCACATTACTCAGGCTCACTGCTTTTGGAAGTTAGGTTACGGGGATTGTTTTTTATGGGAAGATGAATGGTCTGATCAAGGAAGGTTGGCTAACTTAGCCTCAGAAAGTTTTATAGAAACTGAGCTCATTCAAGACTTTGGAGAAGGGAGTGTGTGGGATTGGAATAAATTGACAGCTCAGTTACCTATACAATCTGCAGTCAAAATTTCTCTCATCCCTTTCAATGATGAAAGTAAGGCAGTCCCTATATGGAAACTCACATCAGATGGTCAGTTCACTACCAAGTCAGCCTGGAACTTGGTAAGGCAAAAGACTAGATCACATAAGCTGATAGCAAGGAGCTGGAGCTCTAGAGTCCCTACCACAGTTGCTATTTTATGGTGGAAATTGTTGAAGGGATGGCTGCCAGTTGATGAGGTATTACAAGCCAGGGGGATTGTGCTTGTATCCAAGTGCCAGTGTTGTCAGTCTTCAGAGACCATTTTACATGTGATCCTTTACAATGCTGAGGTAAGGAAGGTATGGGATTGGTTTTCTTCTCTGTTTCAAGTGGCCATGGCTCCTCATCTATCTGTGTTGGCAAGATTTAAGAGTTAGGTATATTCTTCTGATCTGGTTGGAAGAGATCACATTAGGATCTTGGTTCCTATTCTAATAGGCTAGTTTTCTTGGACTGCAAGGAATGATTCTAAGCATCAAGGTATAAAATTTTCAGCTGCTACTATTATATGTAAGATAATGAAGTTCTTGTATGGACTGCAAGGAATGATTCTAAGCATCAAGGTATAAAATTTTCAGCTGCTACTATTATATGTAAGATAATGAAGTTCTTGTATTCTTCTCATTCAGCTAAGCCTTTTTCAAGGTCCTTTTGGAGTGGTAACCTTACAGTAGCTACTATATGGAATTTAATTCTACCTAGTCATCAGCAGGATATAGTATTTGCAGTTTATTGGATCAAACCTCCTAGGAACTGGGTTAAAGTTAATACAGATGGGGCTTTCTGCCAGGCTTCTAAGAGAGCTGCAATGGGGGGGTCATCAGGGATTCTGATGGGAGAATACTGAGAGGCTTCCAGTCTTTTATTGGTAGAGCCTCAATTCTCTATGCTGTGTTATGTGGGATCTGGCAAGGGTTGCAAGTGAGTAAGGATATAGGGTTAAACAATGTGGTTATAGAGTCTGATTCTAAGGTAGCATTGGCCCTGATTTATAAAGATAAACCTCATTGGCATTGGAGCTTAGTGAATATCATCCTCAAGATTCTTAGACTGTGCAATAATAGGAATATCAAACTGGTTCATGTTTATAGAGAAGGCAATCAAATAGCAGACTGGTTTGCAGCTGAAGCTATGACTACAAGAGCTAATATGATGTATGACCCTGGAGATTGCCCTGTTAAGGTCAGACAGTTTGCCTTTGGGGACAAAAATGGGCTGGCCTATATCAGAAGAAAATTAGCATGTCAATGATTAAGCCTAAAGTATTAAAATGGAGCTGGTTTGGTAGAGTTTGGAGAAGTATCTGGTTTAGTGTTTGGAGGTTGATGAGTGTGGAGGTATTCTGGTGGGGGTTTTTGATGAGGAGACTTGCAGAAGTCTGTCATTTTGAACTGTCAGGAGGGTTCACTCTTTGCTTGGTTTACAGTTGTATTAGAATCCCCATTTTCATATCAAAAAAGCCAATCTTAGGTAAAAAAGGCAAAAGGGCATTAAACAGAACTACATGGGCTGGCCTATATCAGAAGAAAATTAGCATGTCAATGATTAAGCCTAAAGTATTAAAATGGAGCTGGTTTGGTAGAGTTTGGAGAAGTATCTGGTTTAGTGTTTGGAGGTTGATGAGTGTGGAGGTATTCTGGTGGGGGTTTTTGATGAGGAGACTTGCAGAAGTCTGTCATTTTGAACTGTCAGGAGGGTTCACTCTTTGCTTGGTTTACAGTTGTATTAGAATCCCCATTTTCATATCAAAAAAGCCAATCTTAGGTAAAAAAGGCAAAAGGGCATTAAACAGAACTACATGCCCATTAGAAGCTTCCTAGAACATTAAAGATCCTTATTGGACATTTGCAAGGGGTAAGAAAATATTAGGAAGGAATGAAAAAACAGAATTCATGATTCTAGCTGTGCAAAAAAAGAATAATACACAGATCTGAGAAATAGATAGGTTGGTTATCTTTTGTGCATTGGCAGGCTATTTGCAGGTCTTACTGTTCTTCTTTCTGTGGGCTTTAGGGGAGGGTAGATTCATTTTTCTTGAGCTTTGGTCCCTAGTTTGGAAGGGCAGGGGCTCATTGCTATTGCCTTTTTGCATTCATGGTTAGGTTTTGGTTATTGGTGGGAGTTAGTACTTTGGATTTTCTTCTTTAAAGGAGTACCCTTCCCTCTTTTTACACCACTAGTTATTACCTTGAGTACTATGCATTGTGTTGATCTGTTTGTGCTTCTTATAGGGACACTTATCTTATTAATTGCATTGCACTTTTGGTTTGGTTGGGAGGCTGTCAGCTGGTTTTCTGTACATGTTTATTATGGCTGGTCACTTTTGTTACTTCTTGATCTTTTTAAAGTATTAGAAGTATGGAAAAGTGGTCATGTATGTATGCAGATAACTTCTTTTTGTGCTGCTACTAGTTATCATTTTTTGGAGATAACTATGCAGTTTTTGTTTGGACATTCTAACTTGGTACAGCTGCTGTTGAAAAGCATTTGGAGATTTAGCTATTTGGGTTTGGAGTGTCTACCTGTGGATCATGGTTTGAGTCAGGGCAGTTGTAGGCCATGGATTTAAACATCATAGCTCATTCTATTTTGAAGTGTAAATGGCGTCTAAATTTCCCGGCAAGGATATTCAAGATTAGCACAACATTGGAGCATATTGGGCCGTATCTTCTCTTTGGGCCGCATCACAGTTTGATCTTCTATCAACCCAAAATTTCTACAAGTTATGGTGTTCATTAGGGCTTTTGTAGATGTTAATAGGCAACGCATATTCCTATTGCCTTTGGTATTTTTTTGGTATGTAACTAGTAAGCAACACTTGATGTATGCGGGTTCCCATAAACCTCCATGAATTACTTTGCTATCAATAAACCGAGAGCCTAGGCTCTTTTCATTAAAAAAAAAAATCAACTATCTTCCATAAGGACACCACAACAAAATGGTGTTGCTGAAAGGAAGAATAGGACCCTAAAAGAAGCAGCAAGAACAATGCTTGCTGACACTGAAATAAGTGAAATCTATTGGGTTGAAGCTGTTAACACAGCCTGCTACACTCAAAATAGATGTTTGATTAACAAACACCATGACAAAACTCCTTATGAACTTTTGATTGGTAGACCCCCTAGTATCAAACATCTAAGGGTGTTTGGTTGCAGATATTTTGTTCTTAACAATGGAAAAGAATACTTGAGAACATTTCAACCAAAAGTAGATGAAGGAGTATTTCTTGGTTATTCTCTGAATAGCAAAGCCTACAGAATCTACAACAAAAGAACGCAAAAGATTGAAGAATCCGTTCATGTTGTCTTCTACAAAGGAAACAAGAAAGTACTCTTGAATGAAGAACTCTCAGATAGGTTCAAAGAACTAATGATTAAAGATTCTGAAGAAGAATCCTCAAAAGAAAACTCTATCATTCACTTAGAGGATAAATCTGACGATGAAAAGCAACCATTGCTTAGTAACAACTAGATGACTCTAAGAGATGATGAAGAATTTCCTATGAGAATTCCAGAAATGGAACAGGTTACTGAGAACTTTCGTCATGAAGAGGTTTCTGAGAATGAGATTGCTGAAAATCAAATTTCAGATATCTCTAACACTGAAAAAGTGTCAGATATCCATGGCATTTCCCATGCGCCAGATATCTCAGATACTACACAAGTATCCTATCAGGATCATATTGATTCACATTCAGATCAAAATGATATTGATCCTACTAGTTCAAAACCCATTATGAAATGGATAAGAAATCATCCTGCAAAGGATGTGATCGGTCCTTTAGACTAAGGAGTTAGAACTAGGAGAGAAATTGCTGACTCTCTTAATGGATGTTTCATCTCAAATATTGAACCTAAAACTATAGAAGAAGCATTAAAGGATCAAGATTGGATCTCTGCAATGCAAGAAGAGTTGGTTCAATTTGAGAGAAACAAAGTCTGGAAATTGATTCCATTTGTTGACGGAATATCTGTAATTGGAACCAAGTGGGTTTTCACAAATAAAATGAATGAGTCTGGTGAAATAACCAGAAATAAAGCAAGGTTGGTTGCCAAGGGATTCACCCAGACAAAAGGACTAGATTTTGATGAGTCATATGCTCCAGTTGCAAGATTGGACGCAATTAGACTATTTCTAAACGGTGAACTTGCAGCTCATAATGACTTTAAAGTTTATTAGATGGATGTTAAAAGTGCATTCCTAAACGGTGAACTTGCTGAAGAAGTCTATGTTGAACAACCACCAGGCTTTGAGGTTTCCACAGAAAGTAGAATGGTTTATAAGCTTCAGAAAGCTCTGTATGGACTGAAACAGGCTCCGAGAGCATGGTATGATACTTTAGCCAAATATTTGCTGGAAAGTGGCTTCAAGAAAGGAGATTTTGATAAAACACTCTTTAGTTTGAACCATAAAGGGAAACTACTTCTGGTTCAAGTATATGTTGATGACATTATATTTGGATCTAAAGACAAGCAACTTTGTGAAGACTTTGTTGAGCTCATGAAAAGTAAATTTGAGATGAACATGATGGGAGAATTAAACTACTTCCTAGGATTGCAAGTCAAGCAACTTAATGATGGAATATTCATTAGTCAAACAAAGTATGCAAAAGATATGCTCAATAAGTTTAATCTAAAGCCTTCTGAAAAGAATGCTAAGATACCTATGAGCATTGGAACCAAAATGACCTATACTGAAACTGACAAGAGTGTTGAAGAACACAAGTATAGGAAATTGATTGGGTCTCTACTGTACCTCACTGCAAGTAGACCTGATATTCAATATGCAGTTGGAGTGTGTGCTAGATTTCAGACAAATCCAATGCAATCACACTACAACATTGCTATGAAAATATTAAGGTATGTAAAGGTAATCAGAGAAGTTGAATTGTGGTATCCAAAAGACAGTGGATTGAGTTTAGTTGGCTATTCGATCTCGACTATCTTTGGATCATTGCTTGATAGAAAAAGCACCTAAGGAACTTGTCAATTTCTTGGTGCCAGATTAATATCATGGTTCAGCAAGAAACAAAACTCAATTGCCACATCTACCACAGAGGCTGAATATATTGCTGCTGGGTGTTGTGCTTCACAGATATTGTGGATACAACAACAACTCAGAGATTATGAGATCAATGAAGAGAAAACACCGATTTTCTGTGATAACACAAGTGCAATTGCCATAACTCAGAATCCTAAGTTTCATGCAAGAACAAAGCACATTGATGTTAGACACCACTTCATTAGAGACCATGTTGAAAAAGGCAATATAGAGATACTCAAGATTGGTACTGAAGACCAACTTGCAGATATCTTTACAAAGCCTTAGCAAGAAAGCATGTTCTTAACCTTGAGACATAGTCTTGGTTTAATGGAGCTACCAAAGGAACTGAAAAGTTCTAATCTCTAAGACAGGGACTCAGTATGATTGAGAAAGGAAAAAGGAGAGATAAGATATCTGGAATAGGAATCCAGAATATCAAAGACAAAAGGTGAAACACATAACAAAAAGATATCTGAGACGGGTACTCAGATATCAAAGGTTAAAGGGTAAAATGGCTATTTGAAGATATCTGAGACAGGTACTCAGATATCTAGATCACTTAGTGAGGGGGAACATAAGAGAAATGTGGTACAACTATATTCAGTCAACTACATCTCTGGTGTTTTGTATCTTTCCATTTTTATGTTAAGTTACACACAATCTCTGAACTGACTACATAAGTCCAAACATTGTCCCCTAGTCACAGAAAAGAGATGTGATTCAGAAAGTCTTACGCCAAATTTCATTAATTGGGCACAGTTACAATTACTGATTGTGATCATTGCTGAAGAAGCAATCGTGACCCTTGATGAAATAGGCGTTTGATCTTAACAGACGAGATCAATTCTCAGTAAAATAGTGGACTGTAAAAACACAGACGTGGCCCACTAAGCATTTAATGTAAAACGAATTTTACCCACGCCGATCTGCATTTGCACAGATATATATGCAAAAAATCAATTTGTATGTATATGTCTGTTGAGAGTAAGATGCTATATATATAGGATTTTGACAAAAGAAATCACTTTCGCCTAATCCAACATTCACACTTACACAGAAATAGCAAAAGCCTTTCAAAGTTTTATGCAAATCTCTGTTCTTCTCTTAGTTTTTCTGGAAAGAATCACTAATCTCCTATCTTAATCTCTTCTCGATTTTCAAAAACTTTCACTATTTGAAGAGATGGCTCCAAAACGTGCCTCTAACCAGAAATCCCATGCTACTACATCTGGTACTGCTGAAAAGCAAGCACCAGTGCTGGTCATAACAAACAATTGGTTGATTGGAGAGTTCAATCCTGATCATTGGACTTCAAATCACAGGATGATTTGGGGTGGTGCCATGATTGAGGAATACCTCGTTGCTGCAATTGAAAACCAAGCTGATAGAAAGTTGATTCTTGGTATGCTTGAAAATGCACAAATCAAGGGTTTCCTATCTGCTATCCCCAGTGGAGTTTCTTCAATGGATGTATTGGAATTTTACAGCAATTCTAGGATTATTTCCTGTGTTACTGAAGGCACTGAAATAGTGTCTATAAAATCAAAAGTTCAAGTAAAGGACATCCTTTTGAACTTAACAACTTTCTGTGAGTTGTTTGAACTTCAAAATCTTGAAAATGATTTTGAAATAAACACCAAGGATGATGATCTCCTTGAAGGTGTGAAGCAACTATACAGTGATGTGTGTGATCTTGAAAAATCAGATACACCCATCGACTTCAAACTTGCTGACATCAGAACCAGACATCTGTTGGTTCACTGGGATGTATTGGCATGCATTCTTCATAGATGCTTTGATGGTCTATAAGGAGGTGCTGACCAGATAAGCCAAGAACGCTGGATGATGATGTTCTTGTTGAATCTACAAAACAAAAGGCTGGAAAACCCTTTCAATTGGGGGAAGTACGCCTTTATAAAATTTGTGAAGAAGATTCAAGGCTTTGAGCCTAAAATTGTTAAGGGCCTTCTTGAGCCAAAAGCCACAGTAAGCTATGGACTAAAGATATGCTTCTTGCTGGAGAAGCTTGGCATTGAGCTCAAAGAGAAGGCAGACATAGCTAACAGTAACCTGCTCTACAAATATGAGTATACAAACTTGATGAAAAAGGTTACTGCATCTCAGAAAGGTTCCAAGAAATGAAAGACTGATGAGGTATCTGAGGGTTCCGTTGCGACCAAAAAGCCCAGGACTTCACGAAAGAAGTCTGCTGGCAAATCATTAGACATACCCATTGTGGATGTCGACTCTCAGATATCTGTCGCCACTGCTGATGAACTCATAAATGAAGATGAACTCATCTATGCTGCTAAGACCAAAACTGATGAACTCATCAATGCTGCAGAGTGCCTTGCTGATGAACTTATCAATGCTGATAAAAGCAGTGAGAAACTTTAAACACTCTTTGCAGAAGTAGCAGGGATTGTTGATAACTCAGTCCCAGATTTCGATGAGGAATCTGAAAGAGCAACAAGTGCAGAGGTTGCTGAAGAAGCAACTGTGTCCAAGGTCACTGGACAAAACACACCATCAGAGCAAGTAACACTTAAGCACATTGAAGATGCTCTGATGAGTGGCAACTTAGTGTTGGAGGATACTGCCATTGCCTCAACACTTAAAAGTCTGTCTCAAGCAAATCTGGATGAGCCCCATACAGCATCACCTTCTTCATCTAGATCAGAATCACCACACCAACCACAACAGCCAATAGTGGATGCTGTTGAGATGATACTTGAGTTACAGCATGAGATACCAGTATCTTTCCTTGTTGAAGAAAATCCTGTAAAAGAACAGGTTCCCCAACTCAATGAGAGGGATCAAACTGAGGCATATGCTCAGAATGATCAACCAGGGGAGGCAACTGAGTTGCACACTCAGGAAAGGTCTGAAGTACCTGAAACTTTAAATAAAGAAGCTGAAATGGAACAACAAGACCAAAGCATAGAAGGGTCACAAGTTCCAGAGACCAATCAGCCTGACACTGCTCAGGTAGCTGAATGGTTTAACTCTCTACTTGTGAAATTTTATGTTTATAAATCTTGTTTCTTATAAAAAAATTTCTTTGTTACAGGCTGAATTAGAAACACAACATCAAGAGGAAGCTGCAAAGTTTACCTCAGAATCTGAGAAGGAGGCTTCCATAGCCTCACCACTTAAGGAACATGAGCCTGTCTCACAGGTAGTAGAAAGTTCCTTAAGATATAACAACTCAGATATGTGCTTTATACACTTGACTAATACTCTTAAGTGTTTGTTTCTAATAGGCTCCAACTGAGAAGAAAAATGGAGAGACTGAAAAGTCTATCTCTTGAGAGAAGAATCCAGAGACTTCCAAGGTCTCTGAGAAATAAGTATCTGAACCTTCTGCAGAGAAGGTATTTCATTCAGATACTTATAATCTTCAAAAGACAAATCTCTGATCATTTTTCTCAAACTAACACTTTCTACTTATAGGTTCTAAAAGAAGTAGAAGTTGCTGGGGAATTGCCCACTCAATCCCCGCAACCAATGGAAATTGATGAGGCATCAAAGCCTTCATCACAAGAAAAACTTCCATAGACTGCACAAGTCTCTGATAGACAAGTATCTGAGCCTCCTATTGTGGAGGTAATTGACTTCTCAGATAACTAAAATTGTCTAACGTAGTTTTCTTGCTCAAGTTTTCAAAGTGTTGTTTTTAATCTCAGGTTCAAGCAGAAAGAAAGATCACTGAGGATCAGGCTTCCCAGTCTCCTCCTCATATCCAGATATCTGAGGCACCTGGAACCTCAGTAGTCAAGTCATCTGAGCCTGTCACACAGGTAGCTCAGATACCTTTCTACTCTAAAGCCCAGATATCTACCAAAGTTTTGAAACTAATTCAGAACTCTTTCTTTCAGGCTCAAGCTAGTGCCTTAGTGGTCCCTGAAGATTTGAACAAGGACCTACTTCCATTCTTCAAGGCTCATACTCTGCCAAAACATCTAAAGTGTTTCAATAAATGGCAGAAACTCAGATGCTCTGATCTGTTTGAAATCACAAGGGTCACAGATCACCCTACCAGAAGAGCAATAGCATTTGACTTGGAGAATTATGTGCATGCAATGTTTCCAACTGAGCAATATGCATTTGCCACGTTGATGAATAAGAACTTCATAAAGGAAGTAGCACACAAGCTCATTGAAACCTTTGAAAAGCGGATGGTCGCTGCACGCAGATGGTATTCAAGCCTACTTTGCCCCAGACTCTACAATTCATACCCTCTAAGCAAGAGGAAGTTAATGGGCAAATGGTCACTATTCCAGAAGTGATCAATCTGGTCTCTGATGATGAAGAAGAGAAGGAGACTGATGAGAATGACTATGAAGAACCTCCTTCTGATCATCAAAAGGATGAGGATGATAAAAAGGATGATGATGATGCCCCTGTACCAGGGGCATGAGGGGTCACACAAGGTAATAATACCTCAGATGCTGAAAAGCACACTGAGAGGACATCACAAAAATTCCCTCCTCCATCTCCTCAGAAATCTACCCATCCACCTCCCCAACAAAAAGACTCTACTGAACAAGTAGTTGAGCACTCTGAGGACAACACTCAGAAAATATAGGATGCACAAGCCATAGTTGCTCAACTCAAACAACTGTTGGAGGAAGAACAACAACTACATCTTCAACTGGAAGAAAAGATAGCTGAATCCAGAGTCAAGCAAGATAAACTTGAAGAACAAACACGCAAAGAAACGCAAGCTTACTCTGAGATTAAAGGGCTCCGGGACACTGTTGATTATATTGCTAAGGAGCTAGATGGTGAACAAGTATCTGAAGAAAAGCATGATGCTAAGGCTGCATCTTCACCAAAGAAACCATCCCCCAAAGGCAAGAAACCCATATCTGAGATGGTTGCCGCCTTCATAAACCTTGATGAAGAAGTACAAGAGGATGAAGATCACTGGGCTGATGACTCAGATGATGAAGAAGACAAGGCATTGGCAGAACACCGCAATGAACACTTAGCGGTTTCTCATTTGAAAAGGAAGCTGATTGCTCCTGAAATCTTCAGCAAGCTGCCAAATGTCAACTCCAATGAATACTTTAACAGATATCAAGTACTGGCTAAATTGAAAAAGGAGTTGTCTTCTCAAGATAAAGCCTCCATTGCATCAGTCCCTGCAGAAATGAAGACATTCACTGAGCTCATCACTCAGAGAACAACCAGTCTGGTCGTTGCTCCAAAAGACCTAGGCATGGTTAGGGATGATGACCAAAACTTGGCTGCAAAAGCCTTTGAAAAGGCTAGCTATGTTGTTGGAAAAGCAGATGCTATTCAAGGCCCACTGGCAGAGCTCACTGATAAGGAAACAGGTCTTATCAAACAAAATCAGGAGCTCAAGGCCAATCTGGAAAAGTTGGTTGCTGCTTACAACTATCTGCAAGGCAACTTTGACTCCCTTTCAGAATCTTTTGTGATTCTTAGTCAGTCAACAATGACTAAGGGGGAAGGATTTCAAGGTGCTCAGAGAGGAAGAGGAAGAGGAAACAAAAGAAAAACTGAACAACCACAACAACCACCTCTCAAAATAAATGAGCCCTCCTCCAGTCAGACTGCTCTACAGATAGTGGCCACCACTCAGCAATTTCCTGAAAAAGGAATGACAACAAGGGCCAGGACACAGAAACCTCCAAGGGGTACCAAGGCTCCAAGGAGAAGACAAGTGATAGGGATTGATGAGTCTTCTGAAGAAGAAGAAGAAGGCCAAATCAAATCCCAGGGCAATGAAGAAGGATGCAAATCACCTAACAAGAGAAATCTGGAAGATGATGATGAAGATGAGGATGAAGATGAAGCTCCTCTTCACAGAAAAAGAAGAAAGGTTGATAACCTATTTGAGCCCATAGCTGCAAAGCCTTTGGCAGCTAAAACACCCTCTGGAAATACCAAGTCAATCCAGGGTGGATCTTCGAGCAATCCCCAAGGGAGAATTCAAGACAAAGGAGGAACAAGCTGAGAGCTGAACAAAGAAAACTTCAACTACCACTTAGGCCTGAAGAACCCAAGATTGAGTATGTGAAGATCAACAATGACTCCTCTGTCTACAGATGCATTAATCAGAAGAATGGCTACTGGATTCTGGAACTCAAGCACTTACTGGTAAATGAAAAATTTCCAGAACCAATCCATAAACAGCTCATGGCATGGAGAAAAGACAAGCCAGTCTTGATTAATACCAACCACATCAAAGCCTGGTTGGATTTTGAAGTAATCATAAGAATAGAAGCCATGAAAAAGGACCTCTCTGATGATTGTCCTTATGGAAAGCCAGATGATGTGCACAGAATTCCCAACATCACTGGAACAGGCACAAGAGCAAGACTTGCTGTGGAAACCTATGAGTCTTTTTACATGACTGAAGATCAATGCAAGGGTGACGACAGATATCTGAAGATCATATATGAATACTTCAAGCTATCAGATATCAGAATTGAGCATGCCAGGAAATGGGAAAAGTATCTGTGGGTCAAACAATTTGTCAACAAGAATCCCACCAAAACCTACAAGGAAGTTTGTGGATTTGCCAGAAACACTGAGATGATAGTCAGGACTTTGCTCTTTGACTACTCAGATGATATCAAAAGGTTTGGGGATAGGGAATTTGCAAATTGATCCATAGATCTGCTGATTGAAGACTTGAAGACTAGTTTATTAGGATGTCTACTTGGAGCTTGGTTACTCCTATTGTCCTAGTTAACTATGTATTTTGTATCTTGCTGATTGTGCTTTACTGTTTTATCATTGTAAAAGTTATCTGTAAACTTTACTTGTAACATATCTGATGAACCTACTCTCAGATATCAATCTATAAAAAGATAACTTGTCAGCAAAGATCACACCTTGTGATTTGGTTGATGTTTACTTTCTGCACTTAATTAAAATGAATTGAAAAGATCATAAGAAATGATTAAGTGTTGGATTGTTCCCTCTTTCAAGTTGTAATAGGTTTTAAAGATAGTCATCGTTGACTGATCAAAATGGGGGAAATTTGTTAGGAATATCTGTTTATATTTTGATCAGCAACCTAATGACTTATCTTAGCACAGAAAGGTGGTTAGTACTCTTGGTTCACTTGAACACTGTAAAAGAGGAAAATCACTAAGTATGATAGTCTAGCAAATCTTGTATAGGATGTTAGGTCTCTGAATGTAATTTTTATATCTTTGAAGAAGACCAAGACGAAGGCATCCAGCAGGATAGTTCAACAGATTTAAAGATTTGAAGACTGCACAAGATTGCTGAAGACAAAGGTCATCAGATACCTATGTCCAAATATCTTGAATAAACAAGTGTTTTTCAATAAACAAGTTTTGCAAAAAGATATCTGAGAACGCAAGGTTTCTGAATGAGGAAAAGTGCCCATAGATATCAACACTCAGATACCCTGGATAAAACTATGTTTCTGGGAAACAATGTTTCAACAAGTATCTGCAGATGAGAAGTTCTCTGTAAAGGGACATGCAATGCTTCAGAAAGCGTGCATAGTTCCGTTGGCACTACAGGACAAAAATAGTACAATGAAATAAATGCGCAGACAGAGACATCTGAACAAAAGAGGAAATCTCTGAAAAAGAGACAACGTCTTCTGCAGTACTATTTTCAGATATCAATAGTTTGAATTTCATTAAGCCTAATGGATACTATTCAAATGGCATGATTTTAAACTATAAATATCATCACTTAGAATGCTTGAAAGACACACACTGAACTCACTGAAAATACCAAGCTTCTCTGATAATACAACTAGTGGTATCTTTCTCTCAAGCATAAAAGCCTTCAACCTACTCATTCTTCAGCTTACAGTTGCGACTAAGCTCTTGAATTCTAAGTAGCACGAAAGTTCTAAGTGTCCTGATCCTTAATAAACATTGCTATCTGTGAAGGAGCTGAATCAAAAGATCAAGTATCTGAGATTCATTCTCTAGGACATTTTTTGGTTAGAAAAGATCATGTTGTGGTTAGAAAAGATCAAAAGAGCTTAAAACATTTTCTTGAGCAGAAAATTACTTCTGCACTGCAACACAAGTGGATATCTAAGCTCATGGGGTTGGATTATGAAATTCAATACAAGAAGGGATCTGAAAATTAAGCTGCTGATGCTTTATCAAGAAGAAGGCATGATGAGGAAGAGATACAAGTAATGGTGACAGCCACAATGGGTTGAAGATGTGCAAGAGAGCTATAAGCAGGACACACAAGCTCAAGATATTATAACATCTTTACTATTAGCACCTAACTCTGTTACTAATTTCTCTTATGTCAATGGTGTTCTCAGGTACAAGAATAGAGTATACATAAGTGAAAAATCTCCCATCAAGGACATGATTATTCAGCACTTACATGAGTCATCTATGGGTGGCCATTCAGGGATGACAGGAACATATCACAGGGCCAAAGCTATATTTTACTGGAAAATATGAAAACTGACATCTATAGTTTTGTGCAGAGCTGTGACATTTGCAAGATGAATAAAGGGGACAATGCTACTGCACCTGGGCTACTGCAACCCCTACCAATACCTAAGCAAGCATGGTCCCACATAACCATGGATTTTATTGAAGGATTCCCTAAGTCAGATGGCAAGGACACTATTCTTGTGGTGGTTGACAGGTTCACAAAATTTAGTCATTTTATACCATTGTCACACCCTTTTTCTGATTAACAGGTGGCTAAGATGTTCATTGATAACATTTATAAACTGCATGGTATGCCTGTTAGTATTGTCACTGATAGAGATAAGCTATTCACTAGCATTTTTTGGAGGGAATTCTTTAAACTTGTCGGTACCACTTTGAGCTATTCAACTGCTTATCACCCTTAAACCGATGGTCAAACTGAAATAGTGCACCAATGCCTTGAAAATTATCTCAGATGCATGACTAGCCAACATCCAAAGAGATGGATGAAGTGGTTGTCTTTAGTTGAGCATTGGTATAATACAAAGTATCATTCTGCTTCAAAACTAACTCCTTTCAAAGCTCTTTATGGTTATGACCCTACACAGATGTCCATAGGACCATACCTACCTAGCTATCAGGAGAGCATCACTCAATGGATGGAGAATCGAGCAAAGGTGCAACAGTTGATCAAGGAAAATTTGCAAGCAGCTCAAGCAAGAATGAAGTTTTTTTGCAGACATGCATAGAAGTGAAAGATCATTTGCTATGGGAGACCAAGTCTATCTCAAGTTACAACCTTACTGACAGGCCTCTGTGGCATTAAGAAGAATCACAAGCTCAGTTATAAATATTATGGTCCTTATACCATTCTGCAAAAAATAGGAGCTATGGCTTACAAGTTAGCACTTCCCGAAGGGAGTCTCATTCACCCTGTGTTCCATGTATCTCTGCTAAAGAAAAAGATCAGTGACAGATATATTCCTTCACCAATCTTACCTCTCACTGATCAAAAAGGGCACTTTAAGGTATATCCACTACAAATACTCGATAGAAGAATCATTCCCAGAAACAATGCTGCTGTAGCTCAAGTACTCATACAATGGAGCAATTCCTCACCAGAAGAAGCAGCGTGGGAAGACTATTCTTTCATCAACATCACATTTCCCGGTTTTGATTATAGTGGACAAGAATCAACTCAAGAAGGGGGCAATGTCAGGATCCCTAATCCGTCAGTTGATGTTATGGAGAAGAAGAACTATGGCGAATCGGATTATCAGTCCCAAGAGCGGCCAAGAAACGTAACAACAAAGGAAGAAGCGCATTTCTACTTAACTAAAGATAAAGCCAGTCAAGCTGGTCAAGTCAATGACTAAAGGAAGGATCAATCTCAGCCGTTTGCCATTTAAACAGATCCAACAACCTTGTTATAATCAAGTACATTGAGCAATCTGAGCCGTAGAAACCAAGGATGATCGAACGACCACTGAACACTCATACCATTTCCATTCTGTAATAATCAGAGCAGCATCGTCTCACTTAAGCGATCATCTCTGTCTTAAATCTAGCCGTTTTCTTGTTTCTTTTGATTTGTACGCTTTGTTACCGTTGTTGGCTTATAGCCGTTGTGAGCAATTGGGTAGTATTTATGTGTTCGCGGTTTCATTTGAAACACCAAGCAATGAAATCGTTCTAGTTTGTAGTAAACACTTCTCCCTCAAGTTCTTCATTTCCCCCCTTAAATTCGTCTATGTTCCCCCCCTTTCTGTTCGAAATCTCTATCTATACCTAAAATAGGTAAGTCACGTAACAGATGCATACTGTAGTATATTTAAGTGGTGAATTTAGGATCTTGATGGAAGAATTCATGAATAGAAACTCGCCGATTCAATTCTCCCATGACACCTTTATATAGCTAGGGTAGGTCTACATAGGGCTGATAGAACCGAACCGAAAATCGGACGTTCGGAGCAAAACTGAGCTGAACCGAATTTAATTAAAAAAGAAAAATTGAAAAACAGTGGAGCAGTGGAGACGGTGGTGGATGGAGCATAAGGATCAGAATCGGTGGAGTGGAGAGCTGGAATATTTGATCAAGTCCAGCAGGATCTACCTTTTCTCTTTCCCCTTTCCCCTCTTTCCAGCATCTTTCGTTTTTCCCTTATCTACGATCTTTTTCTTGCTACTGGTGCGGATAGTCTAATCGTTATGAAGAAGGAGCGGAGCAGATGCGTGAACAGAGCGGACGGAATCGGTGATGGGTGGAGGCCACCGGAATTGAGGGAGTGAAGGGTGTGGCGTAGGTGGAGCAGAAGATAAGAAATGGCATGAGTGAGTGCTCTGCTGCTCTTCTCAATTACTACTAGGTTAGAATGATTTGGGGAGGGAGGGAGAAAACTCAACATAATAATAATAATAATAATAATAATAATAATAATAATAATAATAATAATAATAATAATAATAATAATAATATTTCTCTCAGCCATTCTCAGTGTCGGTTAAGGAAACTGAAAGGAGCCTGCAAGTTGAGCTGGAGGAGATGTTGGATAGGGAGGAAACTTTGTGGAAACAACCAGCCAAAGTCCAATGGTTAGCTTAGGGGGATATAAATACGAAATTTTTTAACAACCATGCTTCGAAGAGAGTTAATCAGAACTTGATGTTGGGCTTACATGATAAGGGGGTGTTGCAGACTGATTTGGGTGAAATGGGGAGGATTGCGCTCGAGTACTTTAATGGGATTTTCTCCGGTAAGTAGCCTTCGGAGCAGGATATTGATGCGGTTGTCCGAACTATGAGATCGAAGGTGAATCACACCATCAACCAAGATCTTTCCCGTCTGTACACTCCTGAAGAGGTAAAAAATGCACTTTTGATATGTTTCCTACCAAATCCCCTGGCCCTGATGGTATGCCTGTGCTTTTTTATCAGAAATTTTGGCATGTGATTGGCAAAAATGTTACTAAGTGTATTCTGAACAGTCTGAATAAGCGCATCTTTAATTTCAACCTAAACTACACTCATATTGTTCTTATACCCAAGTGTCAAGCACCTACACCCAATTCCGGCCTATAAGCTTGAGTAATGTCATTTATAAAGTAGCCTCTAATGATATTACTAATAGACTCAAGCCTCATATGAATTCTTTCATAGCCGAGACCCAATATGCTTTTGTGCCTCATCGTCTAATCACTGACAATGTTTTGGTGTCTTATGAAGTAAACCATTTTTTAAAACGTAACACTAAGGCCAAAGATATTTTCATGGCTTTAAAATTGGATATGAGCAAGGCGTATGATCGAGTGGAATGGCTTTTCCTTGAACGAGTGTTAGAAAAGCTAGGTTTTGAGCATGCTTTTAT
This sequence comes from Plantago major, assembly GCA_026545765.1. Classification (NCBI taxonomy): domain Eukaryota; kingdom Viridiplantae; phylum Streptophyta; class Magnoliopsida; order Lamiales; family Plantaginaceae; genus Plantago; species Plantago major. The sequence goes on from CM048841.1 coordinate 31,524,369, forward strand.
TCAGTTACTTATGCTCTGTGTGCATTCGGTTTCTTATTCTGTTAAACTTAATGGAGAAACCTTTGGACCTATTCAGCCTGAGAGAGGTCTGAGGCAAGGGGATCCCTTGTCCCCTTATTTGTTTCTTTTCTGTACGAAAGATTTTAGCTCTTTGATCCTTTATGCTGAGACTAGAGAGGTGATTCGGGGGGTTGCTATGAGTTCTAGTGCTCCTAAGATCTCACACTTGTTACTTGCCGATGACACTTTGATTTTTTGTGAGGCTACTAGGGAGTCGGATTTAGCGATTGCGGAGATCTTGAGTATGTATAGTTTGGCATCTGGCCAAGAGATTAACTTAGATAAGTCGACTGTTGTGTTTAGTCGAAATGCGGGGAGTGCGAGGGTGGAGGAGGTGAGGGGTTGTCTACCGGTCCGGGTAGTTGATAAACATTAGAAGTATTTGGGGCTTCCTACTGAGATGGGTCATTCGAAGAGAGAGGTGTTTAGTTGGTTGAGAGAACGAGTTTGGTCTAAAACTCAAGGGTTTGTGAAAAAGCATTTATCTAGTGCCAGGAAAGAGGCCTTGATTAAATCTGTACGTCAATCCATCCCCACTTATGTGATGAGTTGTTTTAAGCTCCCGGAGTATTTGTTACGTGAAATTGAGGCCATTATTTCTAGGTTTTGGTGGGGTGATGGGTCAAACAAGAAACTACATTGGATTAATTGGGATAGTTTATGTGATAGTAAGAGAGATGATGGCATGGGTTTTAGAGACTTGAGTTCCTTTAATCAAGCTATGTTGGGGAAACAAATTTGGAGGATTATCCAATACCCGGATTCTCTTTTGATAGAGTACTTAAGGCTAAATATTTCCCTGATTGTGACGTGTTGGATGTTGGCCCAAATCCCAACACCTCCTTCACTTGGAAGAGCTTAGTTGGGGCTGTTGAGCTGGTACGCAGTGGGACTAGATGGCACATAGGTTCTGGTACTGATGTCGATGCTTGGGAGGATAACTGGCTGCCTAATGCGACTAGTATGAAGCCTGTAACTCCAGATATGTATCAGTTAGGAAGTTGTTGGTCCAGATAACGACAAAGTAAAAGACTGGGGGGGGGGGAGTGAATAGTCTTTTAAAACTTTTGACGATAAAACAGTTTCTCAGATATGTGTGAAGATATCTGATACTTATATTCAGAGAGCGGAAGACTTTCTATGTGATAAGTGCACGTGCTTTGCAAGATATAAGTGTGTAAATACTCAGCAAGGTAAATAAAGAAATTAATATGTTGCGGAAAGTAAATAACACAGATCTTTATAGTGGTATCTGAGGGTGGCGTAATCCCTAAACTAATCCACTCGCCCTTTCTCAGGACTTGAAATTCACTAAGATAGATATTGAGTTATCCTTACAATAATCCTATCCCTTGTTTCCCTTTTATACTAGGTTCCCAACACACTAGGTTCCCAACCAAGTGTTCCCCTTGAGTTATTCCCCGGCTTTCTCAGCCAAGTACTTCCTGTACACAGAAACCTTTGAGCTATTCCTTAGTTTTTCAAACTAAGTACTTCCTGTACTCAATAACCTTGGAGTTGTTCCTTAATTTCCCAAACTAAGTACTTCATGTACTCCACGCCGTGTGTGGTGTTGGTTAAAGTAGTTTGTCAGGTGAGTAGTCTTAATAACTTTCTCAGTTATGTAGGAATACTCTATAGAACAAGAATCACTTAACACACTTCACAATGTGTGGTGATATGTTCTTCACTGACCCAAGTCTATGTTAAATGTTCTAGAGAATGAATCTCAGATACTTGATCTTTTGATTCAACTCCTTCACAGATAGCAATGCTTGTTAAGGATCAAGACACTTAGAACTTTCGTGCTACTTAGAATTCAAGAGCTTGGTCGCAACAGTAAGCTAGAGAATATGTAGGTTGAAGGCTTGTATGCTTGAATGAATAAGTTCGTAGATGTGTAAGTTCTGTGTATGTTTTCAAGCATTCTAAGTGTTGATATTTATGGTTGAAAATCATGCCGTTTGTATAGTATCCGTTAAGCACAATGAAATTCAAACTATTGATATCTGTAAATAGTACTGCAGAAGACGTTGTCTCTTTTCAGAGATTTCCTCTATTGTTCAGATGTCTCTGTCTGCGCATTTATTGCACTGTACTATTTTTTGTCTTGTAGTGCCAACAGAACTATGCATGCTTTCTGAAGTATTACATGTCCTTTTCCAGAGACCTTCACTTCTCCAGATACCTATTGAAACATTATTTCCCAGAAACATAGTTTTATCCAAGGTATCTGAATGTGGGTTTCTGTGGGCACTTTTCCTCATTCAGTAACCTTGTGTTCTCAGATATCTTTTGTGAAACTTGTTTATTGAAAAACACTTGTTTCTTCAAGGTATCTGGAAGTAGGTATCTGAGGAGACCAATCTCCTTAGTCTTCAGCAATCTTGTGCAGTCTTCGAATCTTCAATACGTTGAACACTTCTGCCGGATGCCTCCTTTTTGGTCTTCTTCGAGGATATAAAAATTAATTCATAGACCTAACATCATATACAAGATTTGGTAGACTAACAAACTCACTAAACTTCCTCTTTTACAATGTTCAAGTGAACTAAGAGTACTAGTTACCTTTCTGAGTTAAAATAAGTCATTAGGTTGCTGATCAAAATCTAAACATATATTCCTAACAGAAGCATTGTTTTAGCTAATTTTATTAATGCCGATGGGCTTTCTTGGAATAAACCACTGCTTGATATGGTGTTTTGGGAGGAGGATGTGGCTTACATCATGTCAATCGCCCTTACTGGTCCTGATGTGAAGGATACTCGAATTTGGAATTTTCATAAGAAAGGCTTCTACACTGTGAAAACAGCTTACTATCAGTGTAGAGCAATTAAAAAGTGTCGTTGAGTTAATTTAAAACCTGGAAGTTAACAGTGCCTAACAAAGTGAAGGTCTTTGCTTGGAGATGCCTTAGAATAAGATGGGATTTACTTAGTGCCTTTTTGATTATATGCGTATGTAGTTTCGTATTCTGTGTTTTACCCACAAAATCATCAAAGGATTATGCAAACGATTTACCACCAAAACGTCTAGAGATTGCAAATCCATAGGTTCTTAGCAAACACAGAAACTACATTAGCTTTAATTGTAGCTGGTGGAATTGACGACTCCACCTTTGCTATCTGTTTTGTAGAACAAACTCAGTTAGCTCATTGTCATAGAGTCAGCGTACCTTATGTGGTGTAAGGTGTCTGCCTTGAGCAGTGTAATAATCATTCGGACGTGTCCTAGTGATAACTAGAGTAAATCACCATTGTTATTATTGCATTTATTCCTGATAGCTAGCTTGTTATCTGTCACCACACCATAATTTCCTCTCATATCTTTATCACTACGTTTAATCTGTTTTCTAGTTGCTTGCTTAATAGATAGATTAGCATTCTGCTGCCGAAGCAAACCAACTTTACTGGTTTCATTATTGTTTATTACTATTCATAAACATAGCTCAGCCTAGTTAAAGACGACAAAGAGGATATGGTATAAAAGATGAGGGAGGGACCACACCCCAGTGCAAAAGTGGATAAACCCTAACTATCACTTACAATGAACATGAGCGGATATGCTGAGCAAGTGATCCGGTCGTTCGGAAATCATCTTCGCCAGGGCATGAGTAGGTCGCCAAAATTGTCGAGTTCAAACAAAGAGAATTAGGGTTAATGAATTATTGGAGGGAGGACTGTTTGACAACTAGAGTATAAAGACTCGTCAATTTCGTTTTTGTTTTATTCATTTATTTTTATTCGCTTTTTTCATTATTTGACTTTTTTTATTTTATTTTTCCTTTTCTTTTAATTTTATAGCATTTTCATTTTCATTTTACATTTTTGTTTATAATTAGTAATAAGATGGCAGTCAAATATGACATTGACTAGTTGACTTGAGTGCCATGTCAGCGGTTAAGTTCAATTTTTGGCCGAAAGTCTTTTGTATACCAATTTTTTGAAAGAGTACGACTAATCTGCCAGGTGGGACAAACAGTGCGCTGCGTACGCCAACCCCCAAACTTTAGGACAAATTGTGCCTTTTTCTCAAGTAAATTTGAACTGACTGAACTGAAATTAATGAGTTTTCAGATTAGAAAAGAGAGCCTAAGCCTTTGCCTTCTCAGGCTCTGTTTAGCACAAGCTTATCAGTTAGCTTATCAACTCGATGAACTTATTTTCGTAATGAGCCTGTTACGTGAACGGTTAGCTGGTAGCTGATAAGCTTGTTCAGGAAGCTTATCAAAAAAATAAGCTAACTAATTTGTTTTTACATACCATATTTAACAAATCAGCTAGCTTATTAACTAATTGATTTACTGAACACTTTTGTAAAAACCAACTAGCTTATTAGCTACGCAATCAACTACCAGTTAACTTATCAGGTATCAACGACCTTATGAGATACCAGCTAACTCAAATCCAACGGCATGCACCACCATGTATAACTGTAGAACTAATAAAGTGTAATTGGGACAACATTGATGCCAACACTACACCTTCATAAGAGATGAGGCATGACAAGTAATTTTTAAATACATCATGTCATTCATGTGACCAATAAGTTTCGAAATAATCCAGACCATGGTCTTGTCTATAATGTTTGGCTACTAAACAAGCATTTTACCATTCTATTGAACAAAATATATACCCCATTTGCACTCAACAGATAATTAGTCAGGTGATAAGTAATCTGATATATATCGGCATACATGTTAAACCTCACCTCGTGCTCACATGATTAATCATGTTACATGAATGACATACGAGAAGAGTGGCACCATACACGGGTTGAGATGATGAACTACTAATCACATTACTAGATGAGATCTAACCATATACCTTCAATTTAAATTTAAATAAAATGTACTACACATTAAATGAAACTCTAAACCCCATGTGGATTGACATCTATAAATATAGGGCAACCTCTCTTGTTCTTACCATCATAATTCATAACACAAAATTTAATTATACTGCTTTTCCTTTGCCTAGCTAGAGATATATCATTAATTTTGTTTCAAAAGAATATGGCAATGGCACCTAAGCTCATGGCTATTCTAATGCTTGTGGCACTCATCGCCGCCTTCGCTATCACCGCCACTGAGGCTGCGGTAAGATCCATTTCCAATATCGCGTTTAATATATATATGTATTACCACTACATGTAATTATAATTAAACATGTGATATTTGTAATTAAACTTGTCATGTTTTTCTCATCTTTTTAGAGAGATGGTATTTTTCTTAGAGTAAATATCATGGGTTGGGTGACGGTCTCTGAATAAGTAAGACAGACTTATACTGTTAACCAAAACATTTATGTTAACAAAATTCTTTCTTTCTTTTAGTATGAAAAACAACATTGTTAACAACATAGTTGACATTTAACAAAATTGATATTTTTATTAATAACATATAGCTAGGTCCGTCTTTAGATAATTTATTTAAAGTCCGACTTCTAGAAGACTTTGTGATTTTTTATAGTTATAAAAATTAATTCTAGTAAAATACTTTATGTAAAATGTATGGGATATCGAATCAAATTTCTCAAAAATTTGTGATGTTGGTTTGCAGGGGAAGAAAGGTCGTTATTATGGCGAAGGCAGTTTGAAGCCAGCTCGTAAGTGACAAGAGCATACTGCAATATTATATGTAAACTTTTAATAAATTAATTTGAATAACTCATTACAGAGTAGGTTTGCAAAAAATGAGAGAACAAATTTTACCAAACATATATAGATAATTTTAATGACCCCTACGTCACTCTATGAGCCGTTATTTAAGTTATATTTGAACAATCATTATCCCTCTTAATATGTTATTTAGTGAAAGTTATTTATTACAGTGTCCCATCTTTAATAGTATGTCTAATGTGTGGAATTTGAACAGAGTGTAAGCGCCAATGTAACCGAAGATGCAGTCGGACACAATACCTGAACAATTGCCTCCTCTTCTGTAACAAGTGTTGCAAGAAGTGCCTTTGCGTGCCACCGGGTTACTACGGAAACAAACAAAAATGCGCTTGTTATAACAACTGGAAGACTCAGGAAGGAGGACCAAAATGCCCTTAAAGGATGAATCGGATCGGATCGATCCGATCAGTCAAGATTTATAACTTTGTTACAACCTTTTACTTTTGCGTGTTGTTCTCACTTCTCAGTCATGTTACTCAATTCCGTGCATGGTTTTTCCGCATTACTATTAATATTATTATATGGTTCAGTCAAATAGATGAATATGTAATGTCACATTTGGTGCTCCTATTGGTTGGTATTTTCACACCATGTGAGAGCTAGTTGACCAAATTTATTGTTCCTCGATTATGTACGGTTCCATAATATATATTATTAATAAACAAGTTTCAACTGTCCATGAGAACTTGTTTATGCTTCGAGTTCTAACTACTTCATGGATGCCCAGCCAGGGGCGGAATCAGGAGGGGAGCATATGGGGGCATTCGCCCCCCTAAAAAATTTGAAAAAGAAATTTGTTATATGTAGTATTTTCGTTAATTTAGAATTTTACCCCCCGTAACACCTGAAATAACGTCATATATATCATTTCGCCCCACCAAAGTTCGAATCCTGGGTCCACCCCTGTACCTAGCATATATGACTTCCAACCTCAGCCATTATAAGTTTTCAATTTTATTAAATTATATCAAGTATTATAGTTTAAGAGTCCAAATAACAAAACCCAAAACTCGCCCGTTTAATTTGCTCTCTTTTTCATTCTCCTCCTGTAAAATAATAATCAAACCCGAAACTCGACTGTTTAATTTGCTCTCTTTTCATTATCCTCCTGTAAAATAAGAAGAAAATGGAGAGAGATTCTTCATTCAATAATTTTGAGATTTCTTCCGATCGATCTACTCGATTCTTTGTAACAAACTTGCGTAAACAATAAGTAAACAAATTGAAACAATAAACAAACAAAATTACGTGGTTTAAAATTGAAAAAGAGTAAAATCTTTATGGAGCAATTCCACAAAGAAAAAGAGTAAAATCTTTATGTTTAAAATTGATTTTGAAAAGGCTTATGATTCGGTAAGTTGGGAGTTTTTGTTTGATATGATGAGGATGTTAGGGTTTGGGGAGAAGTTGATAAGTTGGATTAAAGAATGTGTTTCAAGTGTTACTACTTCAATTTTAGTGAATAGAAGCCCAACCAAAGATTTTAAAGTGGAAAGAGGGTTGAGACAAGGAGATCCTTTATCACCTTTTTTGTATTTAATTGTGGCGGAAGGGTTAAGTCGACTAATTATGAGAGCTTGTGATGTGGGATACCTTAAACCTGTTCTTATGGGGGAAAATAATGTTTCTATCTCCCATTTACAATTTGCGGATGATTCTTTATTAATGGGAGCAGCTTGTGTAGATAATGTTGTGATAATTAAGAGTGTGCTAAGATGTTTTGAGCTTCAATCTGGTCTGAAAATCAATTTTGGGAAGAGTAGCTTAATGTGCTTTGGTTGTAATGATGTGGAGGTGAGCAATTTTGCTAGTCTTCTTAATTGTGATATCGGAGTGTGTCCCTTTAATTATTTAGGCCTTCCGGTGGGGGGGAGGGCTAATGATAGGAATCTTTGGGACAAAGTCAAAGAAAAATTAAAAAAAGGCTAGGGCGTGGGAGAATAAGTACTTGTCGCTTGGAGGTAGATTAGTGTTGATTAATGCGGTCCTTAATGCGTTACCAATCTACTACTTGTCTTTCTTCAAAGCACCTTTGTCAATCATTGGGGAGTTAGTGAGTTTGCAAAGGAATTTCTTGTGGGGTGGTGCTCTTGAAAATGAAAAGAGGAAGATAGCTTGGATAAAGTGGGAAACCTTGTGTTTGGAGAAGGTTGATGGGGGTCTTGGGATTAAAAATCTGAAATTGTTTAATTTAGCCTTGTTAGGAAGATGGGGTTGGCGTTTGTTGAGAGGCGGTAGAGAGTTATGGGTCCAAGTTGTTGAGTCAAAGTATGGGCGTTTGATAGATAGTGTGGAGAGTCTTAATGCGTCGCATGCCCGTAGAAGTCATTGGTCGGATTGGTGGAGGAATATTGTGTCTTGTGTAGGGTCCCCGGATTGGTGGAGGACTAAGTGTGTTAAAAAGTTAGGAGATGGGGGTACAACGAAGTTTTGGAAGGAGAAGTGGGGGGGTCTTGATAGAAGTCTTCAAGAGTTGTAGCCAAGGTTGTTTAGATTGGAGGTTGATAAGGATTGTATTGTAAAGGATAGAGTCTTGTGTAGAGGTGTTGATAAGGTGTGATCTTGGTCGTGGGAGAGGGAGCTTTTGGACCGTGAGAAAGTAGTTGTTCAGGACATTGAAAATAAGGTGCAGCTTAGTGATCTTGTGAGTAATAGGGTAGATAGATGGGTTTGGTTAGGTGAAAAAGAAGAGTGTTACTCAACCAAGGAGGGGTACAAGGAATTAAATAAAAGAGAGGTCGTGTATCCTATGAAGAAGTGGGCTCCGATAATTTTGAATAATTTGGCACCTTTAAAAGTGAATGTTTTTGTGTGGAAATTACTTCAAGATAGAATTCCTTCCAGATTAAAGACAATTTGAAAAAGAGAGGGTTGGTCTTGAATGATGGTGAACTTTGGTGTAAAAATTGTGATGTTAATGCTACTGAAAGTTCTTGGCATATTTTTGGTGATTGTGTCTTTGCTAGAAAGGTTTGGGATTTAGTGTATGGTTGGTTGAATTGTAATTGTGTTATGGGGTCAAGTTTGGAGGTGCTTTTGGAAAACCATTGTAAAGTAAAATGTATTGGTGATATGAAAGCTTGGGTCTTGTGGTGGCATGTAACTATGTGGAGTATTTGGCTTGCAAGAAATGCATTATTATTTAAAAATGAGGAAATTACTCCAAGGAGTGTTTTTGAGAAAATTCAATTGCATAGCTGGTCTTGGTTAAAAGGGAAGGGGCGGTTATGTCAGTATAGTCACTTTGAGTCATGGTTAATTGCACCTAATTTATGTCTTTAATTGTTTCGGAGAGTAATTGGGTCTGTTTTGGTTGGTTTAGTTTGATGAAGTATGAGTCTCTGTCCATTTTTCGGTCTCTGTCCTTAGTAGAATTTTGTAGTGTTGTGGTTTTGAGTATGTTTAGGGTCATGTTTATTACTTGGGTTGATGCAAGAGGCATGTGGGATGAGGTCTTGGGTGCATGTGGGGCCAGCCGATAAGTGGAAATTCAGATTATTGGATGAAAGTGTAGGAGAGTCAACTTTTAGCAGCCAGGTAATGTTGAAAGTTTTGTTTGGAGGGTCACGTGTGCAGGGGTGAGGAAAAGGCATGGTGGGATTGATTACTTTGACTTTGCTTTTGCACTTTTGACTAACTTTGTATAGAGAATTGTTTGTGTGATGTGTCTTGCAGATGGGAAGTGACTTATATAGTAAAGGACGATTACTGTAGCAATTGTACGGTTGTCAATTTGGGTAAGGGACTTGTTATTGGCACTCTTTTGAGTATTAATAATGAGTTGAAACTCGAGGAGCTAAACCATTGCGATTTAGTTTTAAATTTCTCGGGGTGTCCTCATGTTGGTTTGTTTATGGTGAAAGGTACCGGAGATGCATCTTAAATTTCTTGCCAATTGTTGTCCAGCGAACATTGGGTGTAGGGCGATGGACAATATGGTTTGCGCTCGGGTTGAGTCGTGACCACGTCTTAAATTTCTTGCCAATTGTCTCCTCGTAGGCATAGGGTGTAGGGATGTGGCTAGTAGTGCTCATCGTTTCGTATTCCATGACTATTTCTTAAATTTCTTGCTCCTTGTTTTCTGGGGAACTTTGGGTGTAGGGGTGTGTTTCCTTGCTATTAGATTTCTTGAAAACATTGGGTGTAGGGGGCTGGACAATATGGTTTGCGTTTCGTGAGTCGGGACCACGCCTTAAATTTCTTGCCAATTGTCTCCTCGTAGGCATAGGGTGGGCGTGGCTAGCTAGTGCTCATTGTCTCGTATTCGATGACCGTCTCTTAAATTTCTTGCTCCATGTTTTCTTGAATTCTTTTAGAACCTTGTGGCCTGTGGTGTTGGGGTGAAAATTTTTGGTGTTCTATGGAATTGACGGATCATTATTGAGGGTGTCATTTTTTTTTTTTTTTTTTTTTTTTTTTTTTGTTTAGTGACGGTGTTGAAGTCCGGGACATTAATGTTTCTCGTTGACGTTGGATACTTGCTATTCAGGAGTTTTTGAAGGTGTGGAATCCGGGATGCTAATGGTTCCCGTTGATGGTTTTCTGTTGGTTATAGAGTTCACGTGAAGATTGTGCAATTGGTTGAGACTACTTAGTTAGGATGATTTTGTTTTGGTTTGCTATGTAATGTTTCTCCATCTCGAACATTTCTTATGCACTTGTAGAGACTTTTGAGTTTATTTATAAAATTTTTGTCGTTTCAAAAAAAAAAAAAAAAAAAAGTGGTCTGAATGGATAAATCCAATCTACATCCACGGGAGAAACAACAACTTTATTACTTCTCGATTAGACAAATTACAAGCTGAGCAATAGAGAATTTGAACGATTAACAATACAATCTCTATCAATATTCTCACACCACGAGCTCACTTCTCTTCTCACTCTCAGAGATGAAGTATGATGAATGGTTGATGATGAACAAGACGAAGAAACCGTCTCTGTTATATACTTGTTCTTCAAAATGCCAGAATGCACAGGAGCCCTTGATCTGTAACAGAACCATCTTGATCCAATGGCTGTGGTTGAAGCGCGCCTTTAACAACTTAACTGCACTAACAACTTCTTATACAAATTGCAAAACAGTCCCTGAACTTCTGGAATGATTCGAAAACACCACAAACTTCACAAATAATCTGAACGAAGATTACCATCTCTCTGAAATTAATAAAATATTTTCTTGGGTTACCTCCATTCTTTTAAGTAACGGGTTGTTTTCTTGGATGCTTTGGTGGAGCAAAGGATCAGAGACGAAAACATCGAACCAACCGTAGAAGCCCTCAAAGAAAAAGAGTTAAAAAAGTCCATAGTTCGTACAAAGTCCAAGATACGTGTAGAATCGATTAATAACACTTCGTTTGGTAACTGTTAAGGGGTGTTTCCTTGGTTCGTCAAAGTCTTGGGGTAACAAAAGTGTCCTAATCTATGTCAAATATTAGTCATCCACTCCTCAAGTCAAGGTAATTAATGTCCTCCACGAAGTTCCAGTCTAGGACCTGAATGAATACTTTCGGGAGGGTTAGAACGGTAGACCGGTTCGGTGAGTGTCAAACCGGATAATGACTTTACTATAAGGAGGCTGAGGACCTTCCTTGTATAGTATTGTGAGTGCAATAATGACTTGCTTGATTTTGGGGTTTGTCCCATATTTATAGTCTTTCACCAAAATATGCTCATCTCTCCAGATCACGCTAAGTGTCCGGTCGAGATTGCACCACCAATGCCAATTGGGCCCATAGCTTATTAAATGGGCCTGGCCCATTTCTTCTTTTGGGCTACTCAGGGGTATTCTGAACTTTTCAGGGCTTCTAGTGGACTTTCTAGGAGTTTTGCCGGTTTAAGGTCTGAACAGATGTCCGAGCCCAATTCCAGACCATTTGGTCCGAGCCTGCCACTTTTTTGAGGGTTAGCCTTTGGCTTGGAGGGTATTGAGAGGTTCTGTGATTCGAACCCACGTCCGGACCAAGTCATATCCGGACCATGTGGAGACTGGACGGACGTTAGTGGAGTAGAAGTTGGTCTTCACAGGAGGTGTCAGACAACCCTGTTTGGAGAAACGTCCGGGACTTGTCCTTATTTAGTCCAACTAGTCGTTCCTCACATGTTTGAGGGAGGCGGGCCTATGAACTAGATGGGTACGGACCCACCTCAGGTCTGGACCTCCCTTGGATTATGATCTTTCGTCCTTAGTTCGCCTTGGAATGTGCCTGTAGAGCGTACTTAACGGACTGAACATATTTTCATATCAAAAGTAACCTCCAAGAACCATTCTACTTTAGTTTGCTAGCCCCAAAATAATGTTTGGTTCGAAAAATTAGATTTGGGCTTGTGGGCCTTCTTCCCGGGCTAAAAGTATCGAGCAGCCTTTTGATTGGTTCTTGCATTCTATGTGGTCGATTTGGACCCATTCTATAGATCCAAAAGAATTGGGTTTTGTGTAGAGCCAAAATTTGGGCTAAGGTCCACGTATGCAAATTCGCATTAATTCGCTATGGTAACGAACTGTGTATTGCCAATCTATGTAATAAGTTAGTCCATGCTCCGCACGTGGTGAGTTTCGGGAAAATTTCATATATATATATATATATATATATATATATATATATATATATATATATATATTAAAGTATAATAATAAGAGAGTAACGGTGCTCGTAGGCGCGTGGAGGAAAAAACGGCAACCAACCTGATCCGATTCAATCTCTTACCATTTCCTTTCTCTATCTCAAAATGAAATCGCACTTTCTTCGCTCTTCTTTCTGTTTGATTTCTTCTCTTTATATTCTCTGAGAGATCTTCATTTCTGTTTGTCCATTCTATCAGAAGATATTCTCATGTGAAGTCAGTAGTTGAAGGTACTCCCTCGTTGAGAAAACACCTTTCCCTTACAGATCTAGGGTTCTAACCTCTCCGCTCAAATCGATCAAGCCGCTGTTTCTATTCTCGGCCCATTCGCCTGTCATGTTGCTTCATCGGATCAGTATGAATTAGTGATTACATTGCATATGTAGTTCACCAAGTGAAGTTGAACACTTGTGTATTTTTCACTGTTGTTTGATGGATTCAACCAATGGGTTTTCTTGCCCAGGCAGGTTCGATTCCTTCCCAGAGGGTCTTGGGGTTCTTGTTTTAGCTGAAGATTTGAAAAATATGCTAAAAATGCAACTATGATGTTATGTAAAAAAAATTGATCTTTATGAGTATGGTTTCTTGTAATTAATTGCCCTCAGTTGTTATTTGTGTGTTGTTCATTCACCTGCTATGTTTCTGTGTTTTATTTAACTTTCTTTGGTATGGAGAAAAATCCATAAAAGGTACCTTAAGTTGTACATTCCGCCTTTTGGTACCTTTTATTGATGCGTTTCAATTTTGATACCCCAGATTCATAATTTGTACAATTTGAATACTCTGTTAGTTGGGTTTGACGGAGAAAGTGCATGTTGTGCACGCGCCTTCACAGGACTGAAATAACGCCATGATGACCTCAGAAATGTGCGTGAGATTCACTCTCCCAGTTTAAAATATTGTTTTCTAACTTAAATTTTGTGTTGTTTAAAAAGAAAATAAGAAAACACAAATTAATCATAAAACAAATAAAAAATATAACAAGACAGATCTTTACCCAAAATTAAACACTTACAACAAATCAACCCTAATCAGACACGAGCGGGAAAAAATATTGCCAATTGCAAGTGAAGAACCCTAACCCCCAATTTCGAGCAAACTTGTCGATTGATAGAAGGTTCAAATCAAAAGGGATGAAGAGTACATCGGAAACTCCAGGGAACCCTAACGTGACGGAGAAAACTCGGGGGAAGCCGCCGGATGTCAACGACAGACTGAAAAGTCCGGTGAGGATGCCAGTAACAGAGAAGGCGACCCATGTGACGAGCCCGACGAAGGTTTTTACGGGCTTGGATAAGCGAAACAGTAAGTACTTCTTGTGGACTACTTTTTTTTGTTTGAATTGCAGTGATTGTTTGGTATGAATTGTGTTTGCTTTACTGGAGAATGAAAAAGGTTTGTGTAGGAGTGTCTCTAATATAGTGGGTAGAAGTGGGAAATAGGAGTATTGAATGTGTTATGTGGAGGGTGGATGTGGTTGAGAATATTGAATGTGTGGTTGAGATATGGTTCCCCATATATTTTATCTGTTTATGTTGTCCTTTTTTTGTTGAAAGATTCCATTGTTGAGTGGATTTTTTTTTTTACTGAGATGTGCTTTTCATGGAATAGTGTGTGTAGTTGGTTTATTTTAATGTGAAATCTGAGGTTGATTAGTTTATTAAATAGTGATTATTGTACCTTAATGATATAATTAGTTAGTTAATCAAGTTGACTTAGTTGTTAAATGAGTTATCAAAATTAAATCAGTTTAAGGGTTCTTTCTGGTAGTATATGTGCTCTAATGGTGGTGATCTGTGTTGCTAATTGCAGTTAAAACAGATGGGTTTGAGTTCAAACATAATTTGTGGTTTGGGGGTACATTTATCCATATGCCAGTGGGCTCTTATAGTGGTGGTTCATGTCTTGAGATACCAAAGATGGGTGGAACTCATGCTGGATTACAACCCATGACTGATATTTGTTCTAGTATTGGGATTTCTGGTGTAAAGGGGTTTTTATGTGCTTGTTGATGGGGGATTTATGCTACTTAGTACACCTAAACATTGGATAGAAACATGGTACAAGGGGGTCAAGAATGGGGAGTACAATTTGTATGCAGATGCTGAAGTGTATCCAGAATACATAAAAAGAAATACAAATTCAAAAAATTCTATTTAGGTTCGCGCATAACTTGATTTTTTTTACATCCAGCTATACCAATGAGTAATTTCTCAATTTAAAATTGAAATGGCAGTTCCAAAAAAACGTAGGATGTAGATGTAGATTTGACAAATGAGGAGGAAGAAGATGAGGGGGCAGAAGATAAGGGTGAAGAAGATGAGGGGGAAGAAGATGAGGAGGAACAAGATGATCTCCCTACACAGGATCCACTTTCACAAGTGTGTAATACACAAACTGTTGTGGAAGAGGCGCATATGGGTGAGATTAAAGGGGCCAAAGATGGTAGTACTATTGCTTATGACAGAACACTCAAAAAGAAGAAAGCTGCAGGTTCAGTTAAAGGGAAAGTTGGGAAGAAGTCAATTGGTGAAGATGGTGATGAGCACTTGGAAGATTTCTATGATCATGTCTATGACTTTCAAGATGACATGATTAAGAAGAAGGTTGAAACTGGAACTCAACATGATGACAAAGATAAAGATTCAGCAGACAGTGGGGAGGAGGGTAAGCTTAAAAGGCAAAGTAAAGGAAAAGCTAAAGTGGATGATGCAGATGACATAATTAGTAGTACAAATGAGGGGGAGGAAGAAGTTGAATCAGTTGAGAGTAGTGATAGTGAGTTCAGTTATAGTGGAGAAGAGGATGTTTGTGTTGATACAGTTGACTTCACTAGTTGTTCTTCTGATGAAGGAGAGGATAGAGATAGAGTCAAAATTCATAGAGAGTTGTTGAAAGAGTTCATAGACAAACATGGTAACAAGAAAAAGGGTAGACCAATTAAACAACATGTGTTTGAAGAAAAGGATGCGTTTAACCCAGAATTTACCTTGGGTACAATTTGCACAAGTAAAGAGATGTCCAGGACTGCAGTTTACTCACATGCATTGAGGACATGCAAGCCATTGAGTATAAAACCTAATGATCAGAGGAGAATGCATGTTAAGTGTTTTGGTGGGAGAAGATGCAAGTTAAGGATTAATGCAGTGAGAACTAAAGGGGAGGGGATGTGTTTTAGGGTACACAGATACATGCCTAAACACAGGTGCAGGGAGGATCAAACAATCACAAACATCAAGTCTACATGGCTAAGCCAAATATTACCTTGCCAGGTTTCTTATTAATCCAAGGCAGAAAACCAAAGCCATAAGGAGGACTGTGAGGACTGAATTGAAGCTAACCATTTCAAGGCAACAAGTACATAGGGCAAGAAAGTTAGCATTACAGACACTTTATGGGACATTAGAGGAGCAGTATGCTCAGTTGTATGATTACATTGCAGAGGTGATGCTCAAGAATCATGGATCTTGTATGTTTGTTGTTGAGGAAGAAGAAGCAAATAGGTTTGAGAAGATGTATGTTAGACTGGCTGCCTGCAAAGAAGGTTTTAAACATTGTAGACCAATAATAGGCTTGGATGGGTGTCAAATATGGTGGAGTGTTGCTTACTGCAGTTGGTGTTGACCCCAACAACAACATATTCCCCATTGCATGGGCTGTGCTGAAGCAAGAGGATTTTGAGACATGGGACTGGTTCTTGTCTACCATTGAGACTGATTTAGACTTGCAAGATCACAAGAATTGGACTTTTATAAGTGACAAACATAAGGGCTTGATAAAGGCAATGGGGAAGAACTTTCATGGAGCTGAGCATAGGTTCTGTGTGAGGCACTTACATGGGAACATGAAATCAGCTGGACACACAGGTAATGCACTGACCATTGCTTATTGTGTTTGTCATATTTACCTAAACTGACCACTGTTGTTGTATTTGAATAGGTACCGTCGGTGTAATCGTAATTATGATCTGTCATGTAATTGGTAATAGGAATTTTAACTGCATTGAAGGAAGCCTTGTGGAAGATGGCTACATCAACTACAGTTAGACAGTTTGGTGACAATAGAGATGAACTGTGAAAGATAGATCCCAAGGCAAGTGAGTGGATAAGCCAAAGAGATCCTGAACAATGGAGTAGAGCATTTTTCTCTACACACAGCAAGTGTGATATCCTTTTGAACAATGTGTGTGAATGTTTTAATAGTGTCATACTTGAAGGAAGGCAGTTAGGTATAGCTGCAATGTCTGATTGGATATTTGAATATGTTATGAAGAGATTTCAAACAAATAGAGAGTTGTGTAGTCAGAGGTGGAAAGGTAGATTATGTCCTAAGATTAGTGCTCTATTGACTGAGAACCTAAACAAGAACCAGGATTGTGTTCCATTCTCATCAACTAAGTGGTTATGGTCAGTTGAGGATTCTAAGTGGATGAAGTATAGTGTGAACTTGAAAGATAGGACATGTGGGTGTAGGAAATGGAATTTGAATGGAATTCCTTGCAAACATGCCTGTTCTGCCATTGCTGAGAACAAATGGGATGTTGAAGACTTTGTAGATGAAGCCTATCACCTGAGCAAGTACAAGGCATGCTATGAGGTAACACTGTTACTTTGTTTTGATTGCCTAAACACTATGAATGCATGGTATTATACTTGATTGACTGGTTCTAATTTGCAAATGTATACTAGCCTGCTATTGTGCCCATTAATGGAAGGAAAGAATGGGACAGATTTGGTGTTGGTAGTGTTGTCCCACCATTTGAAGCAAAACCAAGAGGGAGGCCAAGAAAAGCTAGGAGAAGGGAGCCTGATGAGAGCCTGCACATCAAGTTAAAAGGAAGGCAAGGCCAAGGGGAGGTGGACCACCAGCTATCTCAAAGAAAAGCAAGTATCAAATGAAGAAGCAACAACAAACTACGTGGATATTGTCATGAAGGAGGTCGTAATAAGAGAAGTTGTGAACTTATAAGACAAATGACAACATTGGATGAAATTGAAAAATAAGAAATGGACAAAGCAGCAAGTAATTAAGGAGACTGAACACCCTTCTTCTCTAGTACAGGGGAGTTCACAAGCCACAAGTACAACAAAGGTATGCAAAAATTGTTTATTAAGTTGATTAAATTATATGTTTCATGCTTCATTTGAATTACCTAAATGAACATTTTTGTTTGATTTATGTAGGATGAAATATAGCTGCAAAGATACGGGATATCCGCTTGTTGGCTCAAGAGTTTCAACGTTCAAAGTTGTTATATTGGTTATGTATTGTGTACCCTTCAAAAAGTATTATTTAATTATTTTTATGTTTTAGTATGTTCTATAAAATTCCATTAATATATAATGATTTATAAGCATTGAAAAATGATCATTTTGAATTAACTGAAACAAACTATTTAAAAACATATACACATTTAATGTCACACACTATAATAATTACTTAAATCATTCACATTTATTTAAGACGAAACATTATTCATTCAATTAAAACACTATATTTGAAAACGAGAATATGAACAAACAAGTTAAATTTTAATTTCATCACTTTATTTTAAATTTAACTTCTCGTTATAAAATATACTCCATCTATACGAGAACAAATATATCTCGTATTCCATTTATATTTCTCCCATTACAAATATAATATTTTTGGTTTTTTTACAAAAATTTATCTCTCCAACTTACTTTTTAATTAAATAAAATGTCAATAATTAGTTTGTCTAATTAAACTAATCAAAGATCTAAATCATAGCATTACATAAATGTAATTGTAAGCCAAATAAACTTCACATTAAGCTCTATTATGATTTTTTTAGTTCTCATTATCCCGTGCATTATATTTGGTTTGAGACGGAGGGGTAATGATCTACAAAGATATTAAATTTGCACAGCGCCCCTGAAAACTTGAGCCGGCCCTGAAAAGGAGAAAATATTGAGAGTGAATCTTGGCTGAATAATTTGTGGCTTCGTTCATTTAGTATTTTCACAGTGGTTAAGCACTTTTAGTGAAACACTATTCTTGAACTTGTCTTTAATCTTCAGTATTATTAGACTTCTGCTTCTGGCTGCTTGTCTATAGAGAAGTAGAAGCAAAAGTATTCATCAAGAATGTTTAGATGTTAGATCTTGCTGAAAGCTCACCTAATTTCTTTATGTTTGATAGAAGTTGGCCCCAAGAAAATCCTCAACTTGATGGGGTTATCGTGGTTAACAAGAGAAAATGTAGCTAGCCATTTACAGGTACATGGAATACAGTTCAAAGTTATAGGGAAGTATAGCTCTAATTAATGTGTTCTATCTTAATTCTTTCAGAAGTATATCGGCTCTACTTGAGCCTGCTGCAAAAGGAAAAATGAGCTCAAAATGAGCCCTTTCATAAGCATCTGTGTCCCAAATAATCTGATTGGTACATGCGAAAACTACAGATCTCATGCTCCTGCTCATAAATTTCCTATTAAGAAAGATGACTCGATGATCAGTGGAGGAATTGTGAAACGCGTTTTTCAAATGCGAGTCACATAATCCAATAAACCACACCAATTTGGTGATGTGATTGATGCTCCGAGAAGCAGAAGCTCAAGGGTCAGTTTTGGTCAGTCTTACAGTTAAGTGGATTCTGGAGTTCCGTTAACTCAATTCGAGCAAGAAAAGAAACCGCATCTGTCAAACAACTAACACATGCCTCTACCTTCAGCAGCAACTCCTCCCTTACGAATTTCAGAGCTTGCCTCATGAGGTTTTCAAGCTTATGTGAAATCTTTATAGCAGGTCTTCTTTGATAGACGCTTGGTAAGCACCAAGTATAATGAGATAGTGATTAGGATATGGTAAGCCATTTGGATAACCCTAAAGCATAATATGCATTTTGTCTCTATATCATTGATTTCTCACCACATTTTGGATGTTTAAATCTTCTGTGATCATACTTGTAATTTTGTTCATCTGTTTACACACTGATCCATGACATGGTATGCTCTATGAGTTGCTGATGTGACAATGAAATATGCGATATAGCATGCTTTTAGACCCTCGTTTTTTTGGCCTTAGATGCAATATTTGTATCGTTTTATGGTCAATTACCAACTTTGCTTGTTTTCTGTAGGTCATGATAGCGTTTTTGAGGATTTGCACGATTTCAGGCATCAAAATGGCATAATTGTGCCAAATCGAGACGAAAAAGCAAATATGCTGGATTGACCGTTGCACAGAGTTCGATGAGTCAAAACATGTCATGCGACCAACCAATGCGAAGATAATTGAAGATGCAACAACTTTGTAGAAGACCACTTTTCGAGGAAACGAAGTTACGAAGCCCGAAATTGAAGAACGAAGAAAACAGATTCGGACCTGAAGATATCACACTGTACCACTGTGGGATCAGCGGTGGCCATGACAGTGATTGAAGGTTCTGTTTTGGTTCTGGGCTGATTCCTGGCCTGTCAGGCTAGAGCCCGCCGTCCTAAACCTTCCTTGTAGATGAATGGCGGCCAGAGCTCGATTTCCACACTATAAATAAGACCTCAGGGGTCTCATAATTCTACACAGCTCACAAAGAAGCTCTCCTGAGAGAGAACCAGTCATCAGAGAAGTGAAACCCCAAAACCGCTGGCCGTTAGGCACCTAGAAGGAGGAAACCCTATAAGCAGCAGCACGAAGACATCAGAGACTAAGCTTCTTCTTCCTTTCTTCTCTAGTTTTTCGATTTTTGTTCTTAGATTACTATGAGTAGCTAACTTTCTTTTGTAAAGGCGAACCGCCGTAACTCTGCTTTTGCTACTTCTTTATATACCGTGATATATTAATGGAATAGTTATTAGACGTAAATCGTGGTTATACAACTCTATACATCCTTCGTGGTGTGATGTTCTGCTGAGTGACACAGTAGTTTCATTGAACTGAGTAGGGGTACTCGTGCCGACTGTGCCTTGTACGCCATAGTATTATGCCCTGTTGTCGTTAAAGTTAATCACGTAGGATTTTAACTAGGAAGTTGGGAGTAGCATAGCAGAGAGAGGTTGGGGAGCCTTTACGCCTTTCCATCATTAATTTACAAAAAATCAATTTAGAGTTTACTGCAATTCAATTATTCTACCTGAGATCAAACTGTTTACTTTTCTACATTCAATTACAACGTTATTTGCTTGTTCCGATGCTAAGTGTTCGTGGAGAACGACATCCCGAGTCAACTTTCTGCTATAAACTGTGGATTTGAGAACTTCTTATAAATTTAATTTTGATTGTATTTAGGGATTACAGGTTCTACAACAGAAAACGAAATCTCTAAGTGCACATCAAAATTTGGCGCCGCTGCCGGGGAAACTTGACCGCTCAAGCAAGTTTTGATCATCCGAGATAAGTTGAAATCTTTCTTTCCCTTTTAATTTACGCACTGTCTTTTAAATATGTATAGCATAAACCCTAAAAAATCGTAAAATATGTGGAATCAATTTCTACAGCAAAAATCCCAAAAATATTTTCTTTTACGTATTAGTTTGTGTTCTTAATAAAAAAAATCCAAAAAACACATAATTTTAAATTTCGGTTTATTATCTTTCTAGTATTATATATTCGTATCTGCAAAGGTTTGTCTGTTAGTCTTTATGCATGGCAGGAGAAGTGCATTGAACATCATTAGTACCGTTTAAAGAAGACATAGATAAGCTCGAAAGGCGAAAATTGCCTACTACCATCATGGAGTCATCTAGCAACATGAGTGGAGAAGGAAACAACAACGACAATCCATATGGGAATGTCACAGCTTCTGAACTTGAGCAACTGCTTAAGATTCGACTGGATATCCAAGCTGAGAGAGAAGAGCTGGAACAGGAAAGGCTAAGGATAGCCGAGGAAAGATTTAGGTTTGATGAGAACTGAAGAAGGGGCAACTACGCAACGGTGGAACTGGTAGACGAAGACGATAGACCCATGCGCGACTATGTTATGCCAAGACTTACACTGCATGCCTCAAGCATCTATCTGGAAAGGATTGCAAGAGAGTATGATCTGAAAGGAACTCATTTGAACCAGCTACCACACTTCTACGGGAATCCAACTGAGGACCCGATACACTTTATGAGGGAATTCTACGCAATAGTTGGAGGTATACCACTGAATGGGCTCATGGAATGTCAACTTAGAAGAAGGGTCTTCCCCAGCTGCCTTAAGGAAAAGGCGAAGAACTGGCTTATCTCACTACAGCCAGGCAGTTTGACTACATGGGACGAGGTTTTCAACAAGTTTATGCTCAGATACCTCCCATTGAAGAAGACATACGACCTGAAGAGCCATCCAAAACTTCAACCAATTTGACGGAGAAACCTTCCACGAAGCGTGGGAAAGATACAAGGATCTACTTGACAGATGCCCAATGCACTCTTACGCGCTGTTTGACAAGGTCAACAACTTTTACAAGGGAATTTACTCTATCAGCCAAGCACTCATTGATGGAGAATGTCAAGGAAACCTGCTAGTCGCACCCCCAAGAAGGATTTGGGAAGTGTGCGAGAACTTTAGTGAGAACTCTATGCAGAAAGGACGAGGAAGAAGGGTGGTCACTAAAGAGGTCAGAGCAATCGAGGAAACCCCTTGGAAATAGATCAGCAGGAGGATTGAAGCTATAGAGATGAGGATGGGAAAGAAGGATGATGTGGATGAAGAACCGAAAGAACCAACACAACTGGAAGAGGCACACTACGTGCAAGAATCAAGGAAATGGAGACCGAGAAACTAACCGGTAAACAGCTTTATGCCTCAACACCCTCTCTTATCATACTGTACTGGACCTAGCTTGAACCCACCCGAATTACCACCTAGACCACCCACTATGGCACTTGTTCCCACACCACCACCGAAGCCATTACAAAACCTGCTCAAACCATCCTCCATGGAAGACAAGATAGATACTATAATGAAGGAGATGGGAGACATCAGGAAATTTGTGAAACAACAGGATGAATTTACAGCGAGGACCAATTCCTTTATCACCAAGGCTGAGGATAACTTCAGGAGAACCGACAACACCTTGAGAGGAATGGAACTGAAGATTGGTCAAATCGCCAAGGAAGTTAGGGAACTCAACAAAACAAGGACAAGCTGCCGGGTCACACCAAGAGAGCTATGATGATTGTTGAAGCTGCTAAGGTTACAGGAATCAGGAGAGGAAACCGTACTGAATCTGAATGAAGGAACCCCGAAGGGACGCAAGGTAATTGCCTCAAACCTTTTCCCACAACATTCGGATGTGAAATAGACTCTCCAGCCGAAGAAGAAAGGGTCAAACCAGTTTTGCCAAAGAAACCCGACCCCGGAGCTTTCAACATAAATGTTATCATCAATGGAAAAATAGCCACAGGAACCCTGAATCTAGGGGCCAACATTAATATGATTCCACTCGTTGTCTACATGAAACTTGATTTAACAGGAATGGTGGAAGCAAGAACTGACATACTGGTTGCCGATGGCTCTACTACAACTGCATGTGGCAAGGTACGTAATGTGATTACTCAGCTGGAGGGGCTCGATATTCTTGTGGATTACCTGATTGTGGACTTCGAAGACCTAGACAATGATACCATGCTTCTGGGAAGACCGTTTATGTCCACCACCAACACCATTATCAAGGTGGCAAGAAGGAAGATTTCGATGAATATATCAAATCACCGGATAGTAATGGGGATTCCGAGCGAGACTTTGGAGGAAGCAAAGGCAGCAAGGATCAATTTCTCCATAGATGATTGGTGGATGGACTCTGAAGAATAATTGGTAGTCCCTTTTGAAGATTTTCTAGCACCGAATCTATTCAAGACGTACTGGGAAACAGGAGAAGAATCCATTGAAAATACTCTTCCATCGATCCCCGACAAGCACTTTGCGTCGGAGGACAGAAACTGGAGATGCGGATCTGCTAAGAGTGAAGGTGAGTCGAACAGTCCAGAGGAAACCAACGACTACATAGAGTTTACTTTTCACATCGACGAAGATCCGGAGCTAGATGAGATCGAGGAAGAAGAAATGAAACGTTGGATAGAAGACTCGAGCTACGCAACAAAGGAATGGATGAACAAGTGCTTCAACGGGATCGAGGGTTTAACCCTCGACAAATAAGTCATCATGAAAACAGGGGTCGAGCTATAAGACCTAAAACAAGCGCTTCTTGGGAGGCAACCCAAGGTCACGTTTACTTTTATGCATTTACTTTCGCATTTTCAATTTTCATCTTTTTTCTTGTTTTCCGTGCCGAAACTATTTCTCAAAAAACTTTTCGAAATCACTTTCAAAATTTCTTATTTATTATGTTTGCTTTTTGAAAAAAAACGAAAAAACAAAAACGAGTGGAAAACACGCGAGTTAGCGCGTTGAAGGACAGCGAGGCAGCAACAAATGAATGGATGAACAAGTGCTTTAACGGGATTGAGGGTTTAACCCTCGACAAATAAGCCATCATGAAAATAGGGGTCGAACTATAAGACCTAAAACAAGCGCTTCTTGGGAGGCAACCCAAGGTCACGTTTACTTTTACGCATTTACTTTCGCATTTTCAATTTTCGTCTTTTTTCTCGTTTTCCGTGCCGAAACTATTTTTCAAAAAACTTTTCAAAATAATTTTCAAAATTTATTATTTATTATGTTTGCTTTTTGAAAAAAAAAACGAAAAAACCAAAACGAGTCGAAAACGAGCAAGTTAGCGCGTTGAAGGACAGTGAGGCAGCAGCCTCATCTTAGCTTATACATCCATCAATAACATTAAGTAAGTGATCTCTACTCTTATACATCTCAATTTCATCTTCATTATCAAGTTTAAATTCTTAAACTTTTTGCTTGCACTTTCTTCATGCTTCTTTGGTGCTTTGCAATTATATGCTTCATTTGATTGATATGGGTGTTAATTGTTGATGAGAATACATGCTTACAAGTAGAGTCTAACATGTTATCACTTGTCTTGGTAGAGATATGGCAATTTGTTAGAGAAATTGGGAGTTTTTGTTCATGCCCACCAAGTGTTTGATGAAATGCCTGAAGGAAACAAATTCTCTTAATGACTTCTTTCTCTTTCGATTGCATGCTCGTATGGTTTTTACTTGATGATTTATGATTAGGAAACATACTTGCCAAGTCATATGGTCTTAGGATGATCCTTCATATGCATTAAGCTCTCTAACTTGATACTTGACACCTTGTGAAATTGAGTTTATGTGACTAGTTCTTGTATCGTTTTAGAGAAGCTATCGATCTTGTTGCAAGCTAAGACTTGAAATGCATGATGTGCCAAACACTAGGTTTGGGGGAGAAGAAACCCCATGGAATTTGCATGTTAGCCTTAGAATTGATTTAGCTCCAAAAATGCTATCTCACACACTTTTTTTGAACCTAGGTACCATGAGGAAGGCACAAGTGGGAGAGTCAAGCAAAAAGAGAGGAAGGCCCGGGAAGGGTGCTACTCGTCCTTCACTCTCGAAGGAAGCTCAAGCATGGTTGGAAGTGAACAAAAACCGAGGAGTAGCTCCCGAAAGAAATATCGAAATCAATTTCCCCTCAAGAGAGAATTTCACTTGAATGCTCACACCATTAGTCGCACAAGGATGGGGACCCTTTATCGCTTGTCTCGATGGCTACAACCTCGACATAGTCAGGGGATTCTATGAGGAGTTCTTCCCACTTGAGGTAGATGACCTAGATGATGAGAGCGAGCTTCCTCATATCACCATAAGGGGAGTCGAGTTCACATTCAGATCTCAGACTATCAACAAGTTCTATGAGATACCGGAGAAAGACAAGAAACTGAATCTGGTGGAACCCCCACACTCTGACTTGAGCTACGAGGAAGTAAAAGATGAGATCCACCACCTGCTTTTGAGGGGTGATTATGAGGAAGATGACATACCAAGGGAGATATCGAAGACAGCCCTCAACGACCGTTCCAGATTTTGGGTGCAATTTGTGCGCACAAACCTCAAACCAAGAAAACTCAAATTGGGAATCGATGCAGATGAGGCATTATTGGTCTACTCAATAATGGCAGGACATTACGTTGATATTGGGCGGATCATCATGGAAGAAATGCTCTCGCTTAAAGGGAATCAAGGGAGGAATCTCCCATTCCCAGATTTGATAACAGGGATATGTAAAGAGCAAGGAGTGGAGATGAAAGAGGCAGGGAACGTGGATCTGACCGAACCATTCACTATAAGAAGGGTTGAACAGATGTTTACCACACACCAGGAAGCGGTTCGGGAAGTAAGGGCCGGATAGGAGGAACGAGCAGCAAGGAGCTTTTGATCTAGGCCAGATGCAAGCTTTCTTGGACCAATGCCATGCCAACCAACAGGAAGAGATAAGGTAGCAAGAGGAGATGTACGCTAACTGCCAAAGAAGGGAATGGAATTCGTACCTGAGTTGCCTTCAAGCTCAGCTGGAAACGGCCTTCCTGGAAGCAAGTTATCAGAACTACCCTCAGCATAACTATCCACCTTGCTACCCTTTGTTGGCTGTCACAATTTATGTGTACTTCTCTACATACACCCGTATGCTTCACTTCATATTGTTGACAAATAGTTGTCATTAATTAGGCTATATTTTCACAGGTAATAATTTATAATGATGGAATTTGTATTAGATTTAGTAGTAATTACTAATTGATGTGGATAAAGTAATGATATTATAACAAAATTATAGCTCATAATTAACCAAACTGTATGATATTATTAATACTTGCACGCAATTAATGCAATTACATCACTTTTGTCCAATACAAATGGTAATAACCGAAGAAAACTATCTATTTTATTTACATCACTTTGACAATGACATCACTATAAAAATATAGCATGAGAATGGAGGCAATCCCATATATCCCATATCCAAGATCCATGAGAGTGCAGATGCTGATGTTGAGTCCGTAAATTCTGCAACGTCAAACCGCAAGATTAGATATGGAGATGTATACTTGACATGGAATGCTCACAAGTCGTTCACGAAAAAGAGGCTTAAAAGAAGAAACCAAACCAACCTTACACATCAAATGGTAGAGCTTCTGTAAATGCTAACAAAGCAAACATTATGGGTGTAGCAAATGCTACTTCGAAACAACCTTAATGGAAAAGAAAAACAAAATTATCCCACACTAGGCAAAAGGAGAAACCAAAGCTACCTTACACATCAACTGATAGAGCTTAAGCAAATGCTAACAAAACAAATACTATGGATGTAGCAAATGCTACTTCGATACAATTCCAATGGAAAAGAAACAAGAACCTCACTGCATCAAGTGGGCAATAAAAAATGTAGAAGTTTCTAACCACAACTTTCATGACAATAGTAATCTACTTCATGCTAACAACATTCAGCATATAATGTGTCGGATCATAGGGATTCCTCAAGACTCAAGTCATGTGTCAAAACATGAGCTACTATAATAATTCATATTCTCTAATACTGGCTATGTGAATCACATGTCACAACAAATTAAATTGCTTATTTACTTCACAACAATTTCAGCATATGAACATTTAGCTTAAAGACAAAATTTAATAGGGTGTAAACAGATAAAGTGAGCATAAAGAAGCACCAACCTGGTCTGGACGAGTGCCATCTAGGGACTTATCAAGAGCACGCTACTCGTGTATCACCCAGTTAGTTCTTTTACCATCGGGTGCATGACCAGTGTAAAACACGAGTGTCTTTTTCATCCCAATCTTTGCCCCCTTCTTAGATGTTATGGTCCTATCCTTACCAGTTGCTTTCCAGTAACCTTTTTCAGTTGCACGATTTAATCTCTGTCCATTCTGATATTTTCGATCTTTCGGACAGAAGAACCATTCATTGTCAGCCGACTCCACCAAAGACAAATCTGCCAAATAACATTCAAATTAAGATGTCAAAGCTACAATGATACTATACACTCTATGGAGTTCTTATTCACCAACGTAATAGTTAACAATTGTCTAAAGATGATTCGACATCGATATTAAAAAAAATCCTACAATATTGTGAAGTGAGATGAATTGGATCAGATATGAATCACAGAGCAGAGTAATGTACAAGTAAATAAGCAGAATCAGTTGTATTAAAATGCACGCACAGGAGCATCCTCCACTTCCCTTACTACAGTTTCATAACAATATTTAAGAGGATTCATAATGATGCAGTGAGTTACCATAACACCAATATGAACTATAATGATTGCAAATAACGCAGCAAATGTGAAAAATCAAATTCTTAGTGATATTCTTTTGAACCTCTTAAAGTTACGTTCTGAACTTTGAAACCAAAATGTCCATCCTGGTCCAACATCATATTTGTCAGTTCCATAGTCTGGAAACAACCAAAGTCAGCAAAAATCTGCAAATAAAAAACAAGGGAAATAGTTTACATTACACCTGCAAATATTGAAGGGAAAGTTAAGTCGAACAGTCTTGTCATGGTGCAGCAGAGCCAAAAACTTAACAATTAGAGTGCGCCCACAAGTTAACTAACATAAGCAATGACTAGAACAACATGACCTCATAAGTGCGCCTACTCTTTGAAGGATTGCAGTTATTAGTTCAGCCAAATTCTGTGTACCTGAAATTAAAATAGTGGCATAAAAATCTACAACCCTCAAAGAAGCAAAGCTCCGACGTTAATCAGGATGATAAAAGAAGTATCTTGCATGGAGGGATTTTGGGATAAAATGGAGAAAAGTTGGCACAAGCTAAACATTGACTAGAAGCAGTTTAAATATTTAAGTTTGTAAGAAAAGGTCACAGAATACTTACAGTGCAGCAGACAAATAAAGCCAGAAGCATTTCAAAAGAAAGTCTTGTCAAAACATAGAAACAAGTATACATGCCGGACAAAAATCTATGCATTCTCCCTTGCCTGTCTTGAATTTTGAATGTGAAAGTACCATTAGTGGCAGAAGAAGGATATGCAAGTGATTGGTGACCTATCTCTGCTCCATCAGAAGGGATCTTCAAGGAATTCTCACTAACAAACAAGCAGACCAGTAAATGCAAGACAATAACGAATATTCGTGGAAGTACAACTTATATGCACTAAAATGATTCCAACCTCCGGGTCTCATCCTCATCATCATCTGGACTTAATGCCATTGTAGAATCCCAAAACTTTTGCATCATCGAGTTGGCAATCTCGCTACTGACACCAGCAGTACTACCAACATGCATAAGTAAAATCAAACAGAAAGTTGAATCTTCACAAAATGTAATCACCTGAAAATTATTATAGGGGTCAAAAAAGAAAAAGCTCCACAAGTACCGTCTCACTAGGATCAATTGTAACAATCCTAAAAGACCAAGAACAAAAATATGAGGCTAGGCTTTCTCTACTGTGTAATAGTAATTTACCATCCACAGGTCAAGAGTTCATGAAAATGTTAGTAATAGCTAAGAGAAGCTATTACCAACTTTGAATTCTCAGCAATTATTGTGGACAAGGAGGGTCTGAACATTCGCTCCCGAAGTGTTTAAATGAATGTATTAGAACCCATTTAGCAATCAATTATAATAGTATCAGCAAAAATGCCCAAGCGAAATGATATTTAACATGCTTGCTTCCAACACTTCAGAATAATCATTTCAACAGACAACGGATAAACTCACTTCGAAATTCGAATCAATTAGAGCCAAAGTTCATTGAAAAATAACAATTCAGTTTAGACGTTACACAAGGATAGAAGGGGACAGAAAGAAGAAAAAAATAGAAATGGAATAATCTTACCTTGCCGATTTTTACATCGGAATTCGAAGAGACTGAAATTCTGCTTCTCGCTATAAGCTGAGTCTCTAGGCAGGCAATGGAAACTCCTGGGTTCCAGTCGGGTCTCGTTCTCAAAAAAACTGCGTGATACAAATGCGAAGTCCTCATAACGAAATGAATCGGGCAGACAATTGGAATATGGAACGAGCTTGTCTAGGTGTACCGAGGACGGAGAGGAGGTCGGAGGCGGTGGCTTTGGGCGGCGGAGCGGTGGTTGGGCGGAATTTAGGTGGAATCGTATGGCGGTGGGATTTTTTGGTGGTGGTGGTGGTGGCAATGGAAGCGGCTCCGGTGAGAGAGGGAGGCGATGAAAGTTTGAGCGGAATTGATATTGTGGGCGCTAGGGTTTTGACAAGAGGAGAAGAGAATTTGGGCGCCCAGGGTTTTGACAAGAGGAGAAGAGAATTGTTACTACTTATTCTGGGTTACTACTAGGTATAACTATTCTGCTCCAATTTGGGAATTGGGATTCACGATATCAGTTACTCTTATATTTATAATGTGTTAAGGAAAATATCAAGTAAGAGTCGGTATAGTGGTAAATGCTTTAGCTTGAGACTTGAAAGGTTGTGTGTTCGAATCTTGTTGTTAACATCAAATTTGAATTTTTTTTATTTGTCTATTTTTTTATTAATGTTATATATTTTATCATTTTTTTATATTTTTTTATATGTTATCAAAAAAATATTAATGTTTTCATTATAAATGTTTATTTTATTTTCAAAATAAGTATATTTAATAAGAACATCAAATTTATTTAGTTACATACCATAAATTATCAATAATATCACATGTTTAACTTCAATCAATTGAATCATCATAAATTAATTATTACGATCTACATAATTGATGAATTAATTAATATCAACAAAACTAATTTATAATGATACATAGATACATACATCATCACCAATACGTATCGGTCACTATACATATATACATACATACCTTCTACTTGAAATACGTACGTATGTATAATTATCAATATGTATAACTTGAAATATTTATGACAGCTAGCTGTAACTAATTGTTTTTAATAAATAAATAATTTTAATAATAGTTGGTTGTAAAAAGCATTGGGGTTTATTATTGGAAATATATTATTGACAGTTATCTGTAACATGTCGCTGTAAAAAACATTGGGGTCAAATAATGAAAATCCATTATTGACATCCCCCTGTCAATAATGATATGTTTTTTTATTCCACACGGATAGTGGAGCCCAAGTATCGTTTTCTTACAGCTAGCTGTTAATATTTATGAATTTAGCTGTTACAATTCAATTGTTATTTTGACAGCCAACTAGCTGTCAAAACAAAGCTGTCATTTTATTTTGGTTTTTCTAGTAGTGGTACCGAGTGTGAGCCATAACTAAAATGAGGGGCTGTGGATTTGTTTTCCTACTTTGCTACTTGCTTAATATATGCTCCGACTGAATCCGACCCATGCTACTTTGGTGAGTGAGTTTACTTGCTACTCTAATTGAAACCTATGTGCAACCGTGTGAACACTGCTACCCTTAAGTCTTTATTTGTCAGCAGCATGAATATGAATAGTGGTACTCACCTTTCTGAATTCTTTTCTGTACCTTTCACTAACCCCGTTGAAAGCTTTTTAAGCCCTTATGAAACTACACCATATATCCTACGCTTGCTTTACTAAAGCGGTGACAACAACCTACCGCCGAGCTTGAACGAAGAGACAAAGCAACGAGTTCCAAAGAATGGAGGAGAATCATGTTTTGATCATGATCGAGAATTGGTTTGAGGAAAAGTAGAGAAGAAAACCCTGACTCCAGTTCAAGAAATTGGTTTGGGGGAGAAGTGGATGATGATCATCATCAAAAGGTAACCTTGTTAGCCCTACTGTTTATTACCGGTGCTGAAAATCAATAGCTCTTGCTCCAGAAAAAATAGGAAAGAAAGTACCGAAAAAAGCAAAGGTATGAAAGTCTCGGAGTGGATGTGTGGTCCTTGTGATCACCGTTTTCGTGTTGGGGAATATTTCAGATACTACCCGCATACTGGTGTGGCCCTAAAAAGCTACATGTCCGTGAGGGTTGATGGCATGTATACCAAACCAACACGCACAAAAGTGCGAAATTCGGTAAAACAGACACTACCAAAAAATGTAGAGACTAAAAGAGCCCAATGATGGCCAACCAAAAGCATACGAGTCAGTAAAACGGCTGCAAAACATAGTATGCCAAAAGAAAAAGAAAAAGAAAAAAGAAAAATAAAGAAGCAAGTAGTCTATGTGTGAAGCAACCGATGGAGTAGTTACGATGATAGAAGAGTAATCGAAGATTTGTCATTACAAGAAGACTAAGCCGAAGGAAGGAACTCGGTGTCCGAAAGGATAAGTCCCCTTGAATTACCCTTTATTCTACCTTGTTATCTTTTAATGATACTTGGCCTTTCACTCCTCTATATATTATCCCACCTATTTTACTTACCAAGCCAACTTGAGTACAACTTTGATTTGTGCCTTTACTTCTGGGAGCAGGATTGCATAACATTACCGCGAGGTAATGATTTTGAAGTATACCTTGTTAGGAATATCTGTTTAGATTTTGATCAGTAAACCATAATGACTTATCTTAGCTCAGAAAGGTAACTAGTACTCTTAGTTCACTTGAACATTGTAAAAGAGGAAACTTACTGAGTATGTTAGTCTAGCAAATCTTGTATAGGATGTTAGGTCACTGAATGTAATTTTTATATCTTTAAAGAAGACCAAGAAGGAAGCATCCAACAGAAAATTCTTTTATTGAAGATCAGAAGACTGGACAAGATTGCTGAAGACTAAGGAAAAATGTGTCCTCAGATACCTTGACTCAGTTACCTTGAAGAAACTGAGTGTTTGAGAGACAAACGTTTCAATAGGTTTCTGATGCACTAAAGGTCACTGAGAATGGACTTGCAAAGCCTCATAAAGCTTGCATTGTTCCGTTGACACTACAGGACAAAAGTTAGTACAGTGCATTAATTACGCAAACAGAGATGTCTGAGCAAAAGAGGAAATCTCTTAAAAGAGACAAAGCCCACTGTCGTACTAACTTCAGATATCGTTAGTTTGAATTTCATTGTGCCTAAGGGATACTAATTCAAACGGCATGATTTTCAACTATAAATATCACCACTTAGAATGCTTGAAGACACACCTTAGACTGAAAATCTACGAACTTATTCATTCAAGCATACAAGCCTTCTGCCTACTTACTCTCTAGCATTTTGTTGCGACTAAAGCTCTTGAATGCAAAGTAGCACGAAAGTTCTAAGTGTCCTAATCCTTAACAAGACTTTCATACTGTGAAGGAGTTGAATCCAGAAGATATAGTTGCGACCAATATCTGAGATTCATTCTCTTGAACATAATCAAGACTTGGGTCAGTAAAGAACAAGTTACCATACATTGAAAAGTGTATTAAGTAATCTTGATTCTACAGAGCACTCCTACATAACTGCAGAAGTTATTAAAAGCCTGCTCACTGACAAACTACCATAACCAAACACCAACAGGCGTTGAGCATAGGAAGTACTTAGTTTGGGAAACTAAGAAATAGCTTAAAGGTTACTGAGTAGAGAAAGTACTTGGTTGGGAAAACCAGGGAATAACTCGGGGGAACACTTGGTTGGGAACCTAGTGTAAAAGGGATCAAGATATATGACTTTGTAAGGGGAACTCAATATCTTATCTTAGTATTAGTTGAAGGATTACGCCACCTTCAGATACCACTATAAAGCTTTGTGTCATTTACTTATTGCACTTACTTTATGTATTATCTACTACTTGCTGAGTACTTACACACATTATAGCTTGCTGAGCACGTGCACTTATCTGAAAAGACTTCCGCTCTCTGACACTAAGTATTAGATACCTTCACAAGTATCTGAGAAACTGTTTTATCGTCAAAAGTTTTAAAAGACTATTCACCCCCCCCCCCCCCCAGTCTTTTACTTTGTCGTTATCTGGACCAACAAATGGTATCAAAGTAGGAGGTTCCCGAGCCTTCTGCATTGAACCTAGATCCTAGATAAGTGCCTACTAACCGCTTACCACCTGCACTTGATTTGTTTGTTTAGTGTATTTATTGCAGGATGTCTTTAAGCGACGCTCCCGTTCTCAAGCCAGAGAACTATGAAAAATGGAAGAACAACATGATGCTTCGCCTGGAAGCTATCAGTGACGAAATGATCGAAGTTATAAAGAATGGCCCCATTGTCATTCAACGAGAGAAGCAAGTCATTGAAGTTTCTACTGGTCGAGACAAGGAACCTACTAACACAGATGTTGTTGGTTCCTCCGCTTCATCTAGTACAACCACGAGTGCAAGACCAACCGGTGAAATTGCCTATGAACCAAAGCCCAAACATCTCTGGACATCTGAGGATTCCAAGAGAAACAGGCTAGATGGTCAAGCAAGAAACATCATCATACGTTCTACTCCAGACCACATACTGTGCAAACTATGGTGTGCAAAAATGGCGAAAGAAGCCTGGTCACTGATTGAAGAAATCTGTGCCAGCACTGAGAAAACCAAGGAAAACAAGTTCGAAGTTTTGAAGCTGAAATTCCAAAACTTTAAACAAGGTCCTACTGAGACTCTTTAAGAAATTGACTTCAGGTTTACTACACTGATGAGTGAAATGGATGCACTTTGTGAAAGTGAGAGATATTCTAACTCTGAAAAGGTTAAGACTATCGTGAGAAGTTTAAATCAAAACTAGGAACACACTCAGTATTTCTATTTCAACCAAGGAATGCCTAACATCACTCCTGAAGAGCTTTTCTCACACTTGGCAACTGTCAATTATGAGACAAAGCAAAGAGGACATATGGCTGCTGAAACATCGCAAAATGTTTCTCTAGTAACTCAAGATACCAAAGAGGTGACTGAGAAAAATGTTCTTGCTGTAAAGCATATGAGAAAATACGTCAGTCAGGAGATTGAAAGAGGAAGGACCAGAGAGAAGCTGAAAAAGCATTTAGGTCCAAACTATCACCAGTACAAAAGTATGCAATCGACTAGCTAACTAAACAAGCCTGCTCAGCAATCATCGAGTACTGAGGGAGCAGAAATCGGAAATGATATCTGTTTCTATTGTCAGAAACCTGGTCAACTCAGTTGATGGCTCTCGTTTTTACTTA
This sequence comes from Plantago major, assembly GCA_026545765.1. Taxonomy (NCBI): domain Eukaryota; kingdom Viridiplantae; phylum Streptophyta; class Magnoliopsida; order Lamiales; family Plantaginaceae; genus Plantago; species Plantago major. The sequence goes on from CM048841.1 coordinate 31,558,634, forward strand.
CTCTTGGTGGATCATTATACGAAGTACTCATGGTTATTTCCAATGACTTCAAAATCTGTTGTGGCCTGCTTGTTTCCACAATGTCAATTACTAGTTGAGAAACAATTTTCTTATCAAATAAAGAATGTATAGAGTGATAATGGTGGGGAACTCCAGTCACTTCGGACCCATTTTAACCGTCATGGAATCAGTTGGCTCACCATTGCGCCACATACGCCCGAGCAAAATGGTACCGTTGAACGGCGTCACCGCCATATCGTTGAAATGGGCAAAACCTTACTTCACTTTGTTGGGTTGCCACATGAGTTCTGGTCTTGTGCCTTTCAAACGGCTGTGTATCTTATTAATTGATTGCCTACTCCCGTATTAAATGGACGTAGCCCATTTGAGTCACTTTTTGGCCGTACTCCAAATTATCTGCGTTTACGTGTCTTTGGATGTCTTTGTTTTCCCTTGTTACGACCCTATGTTAAAGGATGCTTGTACCGCCATCTCGACCATGCTTATTTGTTGGTTATTCAACTTCTCAGAGTGCTTACAAATGTCTTGATTTGGATACACGCCGAACTTTTATTTCGCGACATGTGCGATTTTCTGAAAATGTTTTCCCTTATAAATTCATCATGCCTCCTACTGAGCAATCTAAAAAGTCTGGTTCAAAATCCATTGACCCACTATTTATTTAGCATCCTCAAGATATTGCACCATCACATTCCCTTCGTTCACATATATACCTTCCAGCCCAAATCTCAATGACACACCAAGATCTGCAAATCCCACACCATCATCCCCATCTCAAACTGGACACTCTCACTTTCGCACTACCCTGCAAGCACCCTCTCGGCCAATCGGCCCTGATCCACCGAGCCCAGTTCCACTTGCTGGACCACTTACTACACCTCTCCCCGATCCAAAATTACAAAGATCACATCACATGATGACTAGAGGGAGACGTGGTCTATTTAAGCCAAAAAGTCATGTTGCTACAAAACACCCTTTGCCGAGTGATGTTGAGCCCTCATGTGTCTCTCAAGCCTTGGCAGATTCTTGTTGGCGAGTTTCCATATCCGACGAATTTAATGCTCTTTCTCGTCATGGGACTTGGGAATTAGTGCCTCCACGTTCAAAATCAAATGTTATCGGTTGTAAATGGGTTTTCACGATTAAATGCAAACATGATGGTACCATGGATCGTTATAAGGCTCGTTTGGTTGCTAAAGGTTTTCATCAACGCCCTGGAGTGGATTATAATGAAACATTCAGCCCTGTGGTCAAACCAGTCACTATTCGATCTGTGCTCTCTATTGCTCTGATGTATAATTGGCCTCTCCGACAATTAGACATAAGTAATGCATTTTTTCATGGGTCCTTGGATGAAACTGTTTTTATGAAACAACCACCGGGTTTCATTGATGAAGCTTTACCCACACATGTTTGTAAATTGCGGAAATCTCTATATGGTTTTCGCCAAGCTCCTCGGGTGTGATATCAAGCTTTGAGCTCAGCACTATTATCCTATGGATTTTCTCAATCCGCTGCTGATATATCTCTTTTCACTTATCATCAGAATTCAGTACACATGTTTGTTCTGGTTAATGTGGATGATTTGATTATTGCTGGCTCATCTCCATCTCATTTTGCAGCTATCACTGCTCATCTGATGAAATTGTTTGCTGTCAAGGATCTTGGGCCACTGTCATACTTTCTTGGTATTGAAGTTGCGAAGTGTAAGGAAGGGTTATTCCTATCCCAACACAAATACACTGTGGAACTCTTACGACGTCACAACATGGATGGCGCCAAGCCACTGAGCACACCTATGTCTATCAAATCTACAATAAATCCTTCTCCTTCTATTGACCCAACTGAGTTCCGACGTGCAATTGGAGGCCTACAATATCTCTGTTTAACACGGACGGACATCGTCTTTACTTTAAGTTGCCTTGCTCAGTCCATGAGTGCCCCTCAGAGAATGATTGGTGTTCTGTCAAACGATTATTTTGTTATCTCAAAGGAACACTTCACAATGGTCTTCTTCTTCGTCGCCCAACAGACCTTTCTCTTACAGCATTTTCAGATTCTGACTTTGGTGGATGTATGATTGATGGACGATCCACCTCTACTTATGTCATTTTCTTAGGGTGTAACCCTATTTCATGTCATTCTAGAAAGCAAAACGGTGTTGCTCGATCATCCACCGAAGCTGAGTATCGTGCCCTTGCTAGTGCCGCTGCTGAAGTTTGTTGGATAAGACACTTGTTTCGTAACTTGGGGATCCTGACACAAACCACTCCTAAGCTCATGTGTGACAATGTCAGTGCTACACGCCTTTCCCTTCATCCGGTTCAACATAGTCGTATGAAACACATCTCCATTGACATTCACTCTGTCCGAGATCTTACTGAGAAAGGTCTCTTATCAGTCTCACATGTCAGTTTTGTTGATCAGCTCACCAATATCTTGACGAAGTCCTTACCTCGTACTCGGTTTGAATTACTACGTTCCAAAATAGCCGTCGCTGACGGGACGTCAATTTTGCGGGGGCATATTAAGGAATATTCTAGAGATCACTAATTGATATGTATATTCCCTTGATTATGCATTGTAATTATTTCCTTACCTTATTCATACACTTGACTCAACTATATAATGAGTTGTCTACAAGTATTGTAATTACTACAATCAATACAATTCACTTTAATATTCTACATCTATATCATTATGAATTAATGACAATGAAGAAGGGTAATGGTAAAAGATTATTTTAGCCATCAAACAAGAATTTTTAATTATCGGGTTAGAGAAACCGCTTGTCACGCGTATACTCTAGTGTGTGTTTTATATATATATATATATATATATATATATATATATATATATATATATATATATATATATATATATATATATATATATATATATATATATATATATATATATATATGTCCAAGGATTTAGTGACGAGGAGCTATGCCCTAAGCAAAAATTTCAAACGAATACACATCAACTAAACCAGCAGCTAGAACAAAGATGTTATAATTTTTTGATTACTAGTACTAACCCGTGGCGATGCCACGGTATAGTTTACTTTTAATAATAAATTGAAATGTGAGGATTAAATAAATTAATCGAAAAAAAAAGATAGTCAAAACTCCCTGTAGACAACGTTGGTCGTGGTGTCGGTCGGTAGTCATTCTTCATCCAATATTATATCATTGAGTATTTATTTATGTTTAGAAAATGTAAAAATAGGGTCTTTCCATACCAGACTTGTTAATTAGTAACATGTACATGTTTTTTTACAAAAAAATCTATCCCTCAAACGGAACCAAAATAAAATACAAAAGTATACAACACAGTAAATAGGGTTGTTCCCAACAATCTCGCGGTGATATGTGGTCATCCTACCACACACACACACAAATATTATACAAACGTAATTTCACATGTCACGGTTGTTTTTTCCAACCCACCGGTTCCCAGCAACCCCGCGGTGGTATGCGTCACCCCACTAAAGACACAAAAATTATTATTCTACGAACATAATTTCACATGGTACAGTTGTCCCCCGGGGCCCGTTATGGATGAAGAAAGTAAAGAGAAGATAGAAGAGAGTTTTCCCGCCTAGAGAGTATACCAGACCCCCCCCCCCCCCCCCGGCCCGTCATGGAGATCAAGAAAGTACAAAGAAGATCGAATACATTTTCCCCGCCCTCCCCGACTAGTTATGGAGATCAGGAAAGTAGAGAGAAAATCTAAGAGAGTATCAGATCCCCCAGACTCGTTATGGGGAGAGAAGATCTAAGAGAGTTTTCCCACCTAGACCTAGAGAGTATCAGATCCCCCAGGCCCATTATGTATCAAGAAAGTAGAGAGAAGATCGAAAAGAGTTTCCCTGCCTAGAGAGTATATGCAGACTTCCACCCCCCGCTTGAAAAACATGTAGTTTTTACTAACTTAATCATAAAATGTTGTGGTCGGGTCTTGTAACAAATGTATGGAACGCGTTCGAGTATATACCAGACCGGACCTGAACATCATTATTTCGAACGGGGTTGGAATTCGGGTTGGATAGAACCAGTCCTTCCGGCCAGATATCGTAAAGAAGATAAACCTTACCTCATCCTACCGATCGAATCATATACATAAAGAGAAGGAAATTGAAAGTCTTCACATGTAAAAAGTTGTTGATAGACATGTAAAGATCAACACACCACTAATTAGCTCATGTGGAAGATTAGTTGAAGGAACCATGTCAAGCATAGATCCAAAGGTCCTCCAATCTGAATTCATGCCCATTAAGAAAATTAGTGTGTGGGTGGCGATTTTGATGTAATTATGGAATTTAGAAGATTTAATTGATCACGTTTATAAATAGTTGTAAAGGTTGAATATTGTTGGTACAGATAACGGCAAAGAAAAGACTAGAGGGGGGGTGGGGGGGGGGGGTGAATAGTCTTTTAAAACTTTTGTCGATACAAACTATTTCTCATATATCTGAGTAGATATCTGATACTTATAATCAGAGCGCGGAAGACTTAAGATAGATAAGTGCAGAAACAGTTAAAGTGTGTGTGTGTGTGTGTGTTGCTGAAATGTAAGTACAGAAAAGTAAATAACACAGCAAGTATAGTGGTATCTGGAGGTGGCATAATCCTCCAACTAATCCACTTCGGTCTTCCAAAGACCTAGAATTCACTAGAATAGATAATTGAGGTCATCTTACAAAAATCATATTCTAAGATTCCTTAAACAGATGGTTCCCAACCAAATGTTCCCCCTGAGTTGTTCCCCGGCTTTCTCAGCCAAGTACTTCCTATACTCAGAAACCTTTTTGAGTTATTCCCTAGCTTCCCAAGCTAAGTACTTCCTATACTCAATAACCTTGGAGTTATTCCTTAGTTTCCCAAATCAAGTACTTCCTTTACTCCGTTAACCTTGGAGTTATTCCCTGATTTTTCAAACTAAGTACTTCCTGTACTCCACGCCAGTGATGGTGTTGGTTTCGGTTTGAGTTGTCAGATGAGCTTCTTTAATAACTTTTCAGTTAATCAGATAGCTCTGTGAATCAAGTATACTTAATGCACTTTGCAATGTATGGTATCTTGTTCTTTTTACTGACCCAAGTCTTAGATAAGTGTTCAAGAGAATGAATCTCAGATACTTGATCTTTCGTTTCAACTCTTTCACAGATAGCTGTGCTTGTTTAGGATCAGGACACTTAGAACTTTAGTGCTACTTAAGATCAAGAGCTTGGTCGCAATGTAAAAGCTTTGAGGATAAGTAATTTGCTTTGAGAGAGTAAGATGTTCAGTAAGTTCTGTGTTTCAGCGTCGTGTCTTCTCAAGCTGTCTAAGTGTTGATATTTATAGATGAATTTGAGTGCCGTTTGAATAGTATCCATTAGGCTCAAATTCAAACTATAGATATCTATGTATAGTATCGTATGTGTTTTGTCTTCTTCCGGTCGCTGCCGCTTTTTTGTTCGTACATCTCGTCGTGCATTAAATGCATTGTACTATACTTTTGTCCTCAGAGTGCCAACGGAACTATGCTTTGTATCAGAGACTAGTATTATCTGATTCTTTGCACGTCCTTATCTTCAATCTTCAGATACCACTTTTATTAAAACAACTTTGTTTGCAATATATATATTTCTTTTTCAGAAATGTGGTTAAAGCTCAAGGTATCTGAGAATAGATATCTGTGGACACTTTCCTTGTTTTCAGATAGACCTTTCATTTCTCAGATATCTCTTGTGACACAATTTGTTTAAAACTATTTGTGTCTTCAAGATATCTGGTTAAGGTATCTGAAAAACTGTTTCAGTAATCTTGTGCAGTTTCTTCAAGTCTTCAATGTCGTTGAGCTTGTTCTGCTTGGATGTCTTCTTCTTGGTCTTCTCTCATAAAATAAAAATTACATTTTGAGACCTAACATCCTATAAAAGATTAGCTAGACTATCATACTTAGTGGGTTTCCTCTTTTACAATGTTCAAGTGAACCAAGAGTACTAATCACCTTTCTGAGACTAAGATAAGTCATCATGTTGCTGATCAAAATCTAAACAGATATTTCTGACAAAATATCTAACAAATTTCCTAACAAATTTCCCCCTTTTTGATCAGTCAACGATGACTATCTGACCTATTATAAATCTGGATGAGTGATCAATCCAACACTTAATCATTTCTTAAGATTTTTCAAATCATTCAATTAAGTGCAGAAAGTAGACATCAACCAAATCACAAGGTGTGATCTTTGCTGACAAGTTATCTTTTATAGAATACTATCTGAGAGTAAGTTCTTCAGATAAGTTACAAAGAGAGATTACAGATAACTTCAATACATAAAACAAGTTTAGCTCAACCAAGAAAATACAAAATACATAGTAAATTAGGACAACAGAGTAACCAAGCTCCAAGTAAACATCCTAATAGACTAGTCTTCAAGTCTTCAACTCTTCATGTCTTCAACGGTAGTTCTATGGATCACCGCAAATTTCCTATCTCCAAACCTTTTGATGTCATCGAATAATCATAGAGAAGTGTTCGACGAGCATCTCGGTGTCTCCGCAAATCCACGCACCTCTTTGTAGGTTTTGGTAGGATTTTTCTTGATAAAATGTTTGACCCACGATACTTTCTCCACTTCCGTGCATGCTCTATTCGATATCAAAGCTTGAAGTATTCAGAGATAATCCTCGATATCCGATGTCACCCTTGTATTGATCTTCGATTAGATAGAACGACTCATAGGTTCAACAATGAGTCTTGCTCTTGTGCTGTTCTCGTGATATTCGTAATTGCACATCATCCGGCTTTCCATATGGACATTCATCGAGAGGTCCTTTCTCATGGCTTCTCTTCGACAACTTCAAAATCCAACTGTGCTTTAATGTGATTGGTGTTGATCAAGGTTGGCTTATCTTTTCTCCATGCCATAAGTTGTTTATGGATTGGTTCTGGAAATCTTGAATTTACCAATAGATGCTTAAGTTCCAGAATCCAATAGCCATTTTTCTGATTGATGCACCTGTAAACAGAGGAATCATTGTCATACTTCACATACTCTATTTCGCTTCTTCCGCCCGAGTGGAAGTTGACTTTGTCTTTGCTCGACTCACCGTTCCTTCTCCGTCTTGAATTCTCTTTGGGGTTGTTGCTTGAAGAACCACCGGATAGACTTGGTATTTCTAGAGGTGTTTTAGTCGCTAGGGCTTTGCAGCTATGGGCTCAGTTAGGCTTTCAATTTTCCTTTTCTTGTGAAGAGGAGCTTCATCTTCATCAGTTTCCTCATTATCATCAAGATTAAATCTTGTGAGAGTTTTACAGCCCTCTTCATTGCCCAGGGACTTGATTTGGCCTTCTTCTTCTTCTTCAGAAGATTCATCAATCCCTTTAACTTGTCTTCTCCTTAGAGCCTTGGTACTCCTTGGAGGTTTTTGTGCCATGGCCCTTGTTATCATTGTAGTTCCTTCAGTAGGTTTCTGGGAAGCAGCTACTTTTTGCAAAGCAGCTTGGCTTGAGGAGGGTTCATTGATTCTGAGTGGTGGCTGGAAAGTTTTCATGTTTCTTCTTCCTCTCTGAGCCGCACCAGCTCCAGATTTCTTCTTGTTTTCTTCTCCTTCTTCCCATTCCCCCTGACTTTGAGGTCCAGATTTGTACACTCTTTCCCCCTTAGTCATTGTTGGCTGACTCAGTCTCATAAAAGAATCTGAGAGAGAGTTAAAATGCCCTTGTAAATAATAATAGGCAGTGACCAACTTCTAAAGTTCAGCTTTGAGCTCCTGATTTTGCTTGATAAGTCCATTGTCCTTATCAGTGAGCTCTGCCAATGGGCCTAGGATGGCATCTGCTTTTCCAGCAGTGTAACTTGCCTCTTGGAAAGCTTTTTCAGCTAAAGACGCATCATCGTCCCTTATCATTCCCAGATCTTTCTGAGCAATGACTATGCTAGTTGTTCTCTGAGTGATGAGCTCAGTGAACTTTTTCATTTCAGAGGGGACGGAGGCAATTACTTCCTTGTTTTGTGAAGACAACTCCTTGTTCAGATGAGCCAGTACTTGGTATTTGTTCATGTATTCATGGGAGTGGACATTTGGCAGTTTGCTAAATATTGCAGGAGCAATCAGCTTCCTTTTCAAGTGAGAAACCGCTAAATGTTCATTGCGGTGCTCTGCCAAAGTCTTGTCTTCTTCATCATCTGAGTAATCAGCCCAGTGATCTTCATCCTCTTGGACATTCTCATCAATTGTGTCGAGTCCAGCAACCATCTCAGAGATTGGTTTCTTTCCTTTCTGGGAGGAGGATGGTACTTCTTTTGAAGATGATGCAGCCTTAGCATCATGCTTGACTTCAGATACTTCTTCAGTATCGAGTTCTTTGGTGATAGCATTCACAGCATCCTGTAGCTCTTTAACCTCAGAGTAAGCAATCATTTCTTGTAAGTATTGATCTTGTAGTTGATCAAGCTTGTCTCTGGATCTAGCTATTTGATCTTCGATTGAAGATGGAGTTGTTCTTCTTCCAACAGCTTGTTTAAGTTGCGAGCGCCTGCTTGAGTGTTTAATATTTTCCGATTGGTTTCTTGTAAAGCTCAACTACTTGTTCAAGAGTAACCGGGTGTTGGGAAGATGGATGAGTATATTTCGAGGAGATGGGACGAGATTTCGTGAAGTCTTCTCAGTGCTTTTCAAATGAGGCATTATTCCTTAGCGAAATTCCTCCGTCCCCAGTGCGGGGCATCATCATCATCCTTTTGTGCATGTCATCCTGTTGGTGATGGTCAGTGGGAGGTTCATCGAAGTCATTTTCGTTTATCTCTTCCTCCTCATCATCTTCAGATACAAGATTGATCACTTCAGGAATAGTGATCTTCTGCCCATTAACCTCTTCTTGTTCAGAAGGTATAAATTGCAGAGTTTGGGGCAGAACTGGCTTGAATGCCATCTGTAATCTTGTCGACCATCCGCCTGCTCAAAGGCTTGTATCAAATCAGGCGCCACTTCTCCGGAGAAATCCTTATGCAATAGAGTCGCAATCGTAATCGCTCGGTAGGAACATTGCATGGATATATGTCTCCAAGTCAAGAGCTCGTGCTCGTCTGTTTGGTTGATCTGTGATTCTCAATATTTCAGAGAGATCAGAGCACCTTAACCTTTGCCATTTCTTGAAGCATTGAATATGCTTTGGCAGGGTGTGAGCTTTGAAGAAGGGAAGTAGTTCCCTTTTCTCATCATTGGGAGCCTGCTTTGCACTTGTTTGAGCCTGAAAGAAAGAGTTTTGAGTGCACTACAAGAATCCATCCGTAACGGGACGGAAAGGGGCGACGGATTTTATCCGTCGCCCCTGTAGCGACGGATCGCTACTTGGGGCGACGGATTCTATCCGTCGCCTGCTTCAGCGACGGATAAAGTTATCTGTCGCTCGTAGCGACGGATAAAATTATCCGTCGCCATGCAGCATCACCAAAATTAAAAAAAAACAAAAAATTTAGCGACGGATAGATTTATCCGTCGCTAAAATAGCGACGGATAAATCTATCCGTCGCTATGTAGCGACGGATAGATTTATCCGTCGCTACAAGGCCGGAAAAAAAAAAAAAATTAGCGACGGATAGATCTAGATCTATCCGTCGCTAAAAACCTAAAAAAAATATAATATATCTCCTCCACCACCTCCTTTGCTCCACTACTTCTCCTCTCCTCCTCCTCCCACCACCACCTTTCTCCTCCCACCACCACCATCCTCCACCACCACCATCTCCTCCCACCACCACCATCCTCCACCACCACCATCTCCTCCCACCACCTTTCTCCTCCCACCACCACCATCCTCCACCACCACCATCTCCTCCACCACCATCTCACCACCACCACCACCACCTCTCTCCTCCCACCACCACCACCCTGCCACCACCACCATCCTCCACCACCACCATCTCCTCCACCACCTCCTTTCCTCCACCATCCTCCTCCACCACCATCTCCACCACCACCACCTCTCTACTCCCACCACCACCCTGCCACCACCACCATCTCCTCCACCACCACCACCCTGCCACCACCACCACCACCCTTCCACCACCACCACCTCCCACCACCACCTGCACCACACCCACCGCACCACCACCGCACCACCATCGTTTAATTAATCCAGATGAATATAAAATTCAGATATCTGATTTTATTTTTTAAAAAAAATGTGGGACGGATAGATCTATCCGCCCCATAATCATTTTTTTTTTTAAAAAGGTCAATCCGTCATGAATTGACGACGGATTTTTATCCGCCGCCACGCCTCGGGGCGACGGATTTTTATCCGTCGCCAGTAGCCGGGCGACGGATGGCTGCACTGACGGATCTATCCGTCGCCATGCCTGCATTTTGTAGTGGTGAGCTTCAAAACTTTTATAGATATCTGAGTAGAAGTGTAGTTTAGTTTCTGAGTTACCTGAGTAAGTACTTCAGGCTCAGAGACTTGTGTCTCAGATATCTTGTTGTGAGGCGGAGACTTGGAAGTCTGGTCCTCATCAACCTTTCTTTCTTGAACCTGAGAATTAAAATTATCACAATACTTAGGAAATTTTATCAAGAAAACTTTAAGTGACAAGTCAGATATCCGAGAGGTCAATTACCTCCATGGGAGGCTCGATACTTGTCTCTCGAGACTTGCGATCTCGGAATCTTTTCTTGATGAAGACCTTGATGCCTCATCAATTTCCATAAAAGTGGGATGTCGCAACTCTGTCACCTTGCACTTCTACTTCTGAGTGAGCCTGTGAGTAGAAAGCATTGAATAATTTAGAGAAGAAGTTTTAGTTAACCCAAGGTGAAGAATATTTATCATTGATCTTCATATACCTTCATACTGGAAGGCTTAATGATCTGTTCTTCAGAAACCTTGTCGGTTTTCTTCCGCATTTCGCTTATCTTCCTCTTTCTCGCTTGAGCTGTTAGAAACATTCACTTAATTGGTTAAGTAAATTATCATATAACCGAAAATGACAACTTAAAACATTTTATCACCGTAGGGATGCTCGATTTCTTAAGAGGTGAGGTTGATGAGACCTCTTTCGCTTCGAGGAGGCAAGCTTTCCACTTCCTCTTGTCCTTGTTTCTAACTTAGCTCAGAATAAAGAATTTCGATAAATAACAAGATGTACAAGCATAAAATTTGCACAAGATAAGAGTTAAACCATTCAACTACCTGATCCGTGTCAGGCTGATTGGTCTCTGAAACTTGTGACCTTTCTATACATTGGTCTTCTTGTTCCAGTATTTCTTCTTTGTTTAAAGTTTCAGGTACTTCACATCTTTCCTGAGTATGCAACTCAGTTGCCTCCCCTGGTTGATCATTCTGAGTAGATATCTCAGTTTGATCCCTCTCATTGAGTTGGGGAACCTGCTTTTTTGCAGGATTTTCTTCAGCATACTGCATTGCTGGTAATTCAAAATGGAGTTCATTTACCATTTCATCAACCACTTGTGGCTATTGTGGTTGTGGTTGTTGTGGTTGTCTGGAAGTAGAAGATTGGTCAGTAGAATGTTCTTCCAGATTTTTAGATGTGGCATTTTCATCAGCATCTGCCAGCACTAAATTACCACTCATCAGGGCTTCTTGAAGTTGTGCATAAGAAACGTTCCCTGAAGATGTGTTTGCACCAACAACCTTTGCTATAGGTGCTTGTTCAGCAACCTGAGGTGTAGGTTCTTCTTCAGATACCTTTTCACCAGTTACTATTTCAGTAACCTTAACCCTCTTTGCTCTTTCTAGGACTTGAGAGATGACTAGTTTCTCATCTTCATCGTCAGAGCTCTCATCAGCATTAGGAACTGATTGGTCCATTACTCCTGCGGTTTCTGCAGATAGGGCTTGGTGTTTTTCACCACTTTTGGCAGCATTTATGAGTTGATCAGCAAGGATTCTGCATTAGTCGCAACATTTCTGAACGCACTTTCTCTTGCTGAGTCTACTTGTGCAGTAGTTGATGATTCTTTTGCAGCATTGATGAGTTGATCTGCCTTTATCAGTTCATCCGCAAGGCCTGTAGATATCTGAGAATCGACAACCTCTTTGGGTGTGTCTTCTGATTTGCCAGCAGACTTCTTTCTTGAAGTTCTGGGCTTCTTGGTCGCAACCTTTTCTTCAGATACCTTTTCAGACTTTCGCTTCTTAGAACCTTTACGAGACCCAAGAACCTTTTTCATCAAGTTTGTATACTCATATTTGTAGAGTAGGTTCTTGTTGGCTATTTCAAATCCTCTCCGAGCTTAATGCCAAGCTTCTCCGAAGTAGCATATCTTCGCACCATAGCCTCTGTGGCCTTTGGCTCCTAGTCCTTTGGCAATTTTAGGCTCAAGCCTTGAATCTTCTTCACAAACTTCATGAAGGCGCATTTCCCAGCTTAAAAGGGTTTTCCAAATTTTGTCTTGTTGATTCAAAGAAGAACATCATGATCCATCGTTTCGCTTATCCGTCAAGACCTCCTTGTAGACCATCAAAGCATCTGTGAAGAATGCAAGCCAATACATCCCAGTGAACCATCAGATGTCTGGTTCGGATGTCAGCAAGCTTGAACTCAGTGGGTGTATCTGATTTTTCAAGATCACACACATCACTGTACAATTTGTTAACACCTTCAAGGAGATCATCATCCTTGGTGTTTATTTCAAAATCCTTTCCAAGATTTTGAAACTCAAACAACTTACAGAAAGTTGTTAAGTCCGTATGATTTCCTTTCCTTGGACTGAGGTTTTAACAGACACTATTTCAGTGCCTTCAGAAACACAGGAAATTATCCTGGAGTTGTTGTAGAATTCCAACACATCGAGTGATGAAATTCCACTAGGGCGAGCAGATAGAAAACCCTTGATTTGTGCCTTTTCAAGCATGTCAAGAATTAGCTTTCTGTCAGCTTGGTTTTCTATTGCAGCCGTGAGGTATTCCTCAACCATGGCACCACCCCAAATCATTCTGTGATTTGAAGTCCAGTGGTCAGGATTAAAATCTCCTACCAGTCGGTTGTTCACAATAACCAACTCTGGTGCTTGCTTTTCAGCAGTACCAGTGGAGGATTGAGATTTCAGTGTGGTTGAACTTTTAGGGGCCATCTCTTTATATAGTGTAGGGATTTGAAATTGGTGTTTGAAAGAGATTTGATTCAGTAATTCTTTGCAGAAAAACTTAATCTTGATTTGCAGAGATTGTAGAAGGTTTGCAGAGAATCAAGAGAAGGTTTTGCTATTTTTGTGCAAGTCTGAATGTTGGATTAGGCGAAAGTGATCTCTTTTGCCAAAATCCTATATATATAGCAACGTAATTCTAACAAACATATACACACAAATTGGTTTTGTATGTATGTATCTGTGAATTGCAGTGAGGCGTGGGTAAAAGTTTGTTCGGCATTAAATGCATAGTGGGCCACGTCTGAATTTCAACAGTCCACTATTTACAGAGAATTAATTTCGTCCGTTAAGATCAAACGCTTAATTTCATCAAGGGTCACCATTGCTTCTTCAGCAATGATCACAATCAACAATTGTGATTGTGCCCAATTAATGAATTTTGGCGATTTGCTATCTGAATCAAAATTCTGTGTGACTAAGAACACTGTTTGTATCTGAGTCTATCTCATACTTCAATATTTGTCCAAGTTTTACACAAAGATAGAAATAATACAAATTTCAAGAGAGTAGTTGACTGCAGACAGTTGTACTATTCTCTTTTGTGCTCCCCCTCACTGAGTGAACTAGATATCTGAGTTCCCGTCTCAGAGATCTTAAGCTGTCTTTTTGCTCTTTAGCCTTTTTGACTTCTGGATACCTGTTCCAGGTACCTCTTCTCTGGATGCCCGTTCTAGATTCCTGAACTCTTTCAGTTCATTGGTAGTTCCATTAGTCCAAGACTATGTCTTCAGGCTAAGAATCTACTTTCTTGTAGTGGCTTAGTGAAGATATCTGCAAGTTGGTCTTCTGTGCCAACCTTGAGTATCTCTATATTGCCTTCTTCAACATGGTCTCTGATGAAGTGATGTCTAACATCAATATGCTTTAGGATTCTGTGTAATCGCAATAGCACTTGTGCTGTCACAGAAAATGGGAGTTTTCTTCTCATTGAGTCCATAGTCTTTAAGTTGTTGTTGTATCCACAGAATTTGTGTTGCACAACAACCAGCAGCAATATATTCAGCCTCTGTGGTAGAAGTTGCAATTGAGTTTTGCTTCTTGCTAAACCACGAGATAAGTCTAGTACCCAGAAACTGACAGGTTCCTGAGGTGCTTTTCCTATCAAGCAGTGATCCAGCATAATCAGCGTCTGAGTACCCAGCTAAACTCAATCCGCTTTCTTTAGGATACCACAATCCTACATCTACTGTACCTTTTACATACCTTAATATTTTCATAGCAACGTTGTAGTGTGTTTGCATTGGATTTGTCTGAAATCTAGCACACACTCCAACGTGATGAATATCAGGTCTACTTGCAGTGAGGTAAAGTAGTGAACCTATCAATTTCCTATACTTATGTTCTTCCACACTCTTATCTGATTCAGTATAGGTCATTTTGGTTCCAATGCTCATAGGTATCTTAGCATTCTTTTCAGAAGGCTTAAGATTGAATTTTGTGAGCATATCTTTTGCATACTTTGTTTGACTAATGAACATTCCATCATTGAGTTGCTTGACTTGCAATCCTAGAAAATAATTCATTTCTCCCATCATTCTCATCTCAAACTTGCTTTTCATGAGATTTGCAAAGTCATTACAAAGTTGCTTGTCCTTAGATCCAAATATGATGTCATCAACATATACTTGAACTAAGAGTAGTTTCCCGTCATGATTTAAGGTAAATAAAGTTTTATCAACTTTACCTTTCTTGAAACCACTTTCCAGAAGGTATTTGGCCAAAGTGTCATACCATGCTCTTGGAGCCTGTTTCAGTCCATACAGAGCTTTCTGTAATTTATAGACCATTCTACTTTCTGAGGAAACTTCAAAGCCCGGTGGTTGCTCAACATAAACTTCTTCTGCAAGTTCATCGTTCAAGAATGCACTTTTGACATCCATCTGATAAACTTTAAAATCTTTATGAGCTGCAAAGGCTAGAAAGAGTCTTATTGCATCCAATCTGGCAACTGGTGCATATGACTCATCAAAGTCTAAGCCTTGATGCAGGTAAATCCTCGCAACCAATCTTGCTTTGTTTCTGGTTATTTCACCAGATTCATTCATTTTGTTTCTGAAAACCCATTTAGTTCCAATCACAGATATTCCTTCTACAAATGGAACTAGTTTAGAGACTTTGTTTCTCTCAAATTGATCCAACTCTTCTTGCATTGCAGAGATCCAGTCTTGGTCTCCTAATGCTTCTTCTATATTTTTAGGTTCAATATTTGAGATAAAACATCCAAAGAGAGAATTAGCATTTTCAGCTATTGCTCTCCTAGTCCTAACACCTTGATTAATTGGTCCAATCACATCTTTTGCAGGATGATCCTTGATCCATCTCATCATAAGTTTAGTGCTAGTAGGATCAATATCCAAATGATTTGAATGTGAATCACTAGGATTTTGATTTGATACTATTTCGATTCAAGACATTTTGCTCCTCAGAAGGGCAATTAATGTCTGA
Source organism: Plantago major (assembly GCA_026545765.1). Taxonomy (NCBI): domain Eukaryota; kingdom Viridiplantae; phylum Streptophyta; class Magnoliopsida; order Lamiales; family Plantaginaceae; genus Plantago; species Plantago major. The sequence goes on from CM048841.1 coordinate 31,574,268, forward strand.
CACTTGCTCAGTGTTTGAGCTATCTGGAACATGTCTTTCAGAGAGATTGTTTCCAGAGATAGCTTCATGATGAACATCTTCAGTTTCCATTTCTGGAAGTTTCATAGGAAATTCTTCATCATGTTTGTGAGTCATCTTGTTGTTACTAGGCACTTCATGTTTTCTACGTCAGAGTCATCCTCACTTTCCATAATGATATTTCTCCTTTCTGAGGATTTTTCTTCAGAATCCCTCAGCAATAGTTCTTTGAACCTTTCTGAGAGTTCATCAATAGGAGGTGTTTTCTTACTTCCTTCATAGAATACAACATGAGCTGATTCTTCAATTTTCTTTGTTCTTTTGTTGTAAATTTCAGGCTTTGCTATTCGTGGAATAACCAAGAAATACACCTTCATCTGCCTTTGGTTGAAATGTTCTCAGATAATCTTTCCCATTGTTTAGAACAAAACATTTACAACCAAATACTCTCAGATGTTTGATATTAGGGGGTCTACCAACCAAGATTTCATAAGGGGTCTTGTCATGGTGTTTGTTTATCAAGCATACGTTCGAGTGTAGCAAGTCGTGTTTACTACTTCAACCCAATAAATTTCACTTATTTCATGTCACTAGCATCGTCCTTGCTTCTTCTTAAGGGTTCTGTTTTCCTTCTCGCAACACCATTTTTTGAGGTGTTCTTACAGAGGAAAGTTGGTGTTGTATACCTTTGCAGTACAAACTCTTTTATGTCTTGTTGACAAACTCGATACCATGGTCTGCTACGATTGAGATACCTTGTCATTTTCATGACTTCAAGCTTTTTCAAGTTTGGTATCTCCACCACGGCATCGATTTGTTTCAGAAAGACAACCCAAGTGAATCATGAGAAGTCATCTACAACAACGGACCATACTTCTTTCCCGCATAACTAGTTACGATGATTCAAAAGATCCATGTGTAATAGTTGCGTGGTCTAACACTAGAGTGTCGATTTTGGACTTGAAAGAGATCTTAGATTGTTTCCCCATCCGACAAAGTGCAGATACCATCCTTTCGAAAGATGTTCGGGAAGGCCAACCACTAACTCTTTCTTGCAAGTCTGCTCGAGTTTTGAAGTTCAAGTGACTCATTCTTTTGTGCCATAACCAAGGTGCTCTCAGGTGACCAGATTGACTCACCATGAGACATTCTTCAGTTGTGGCAGATGCCCAATCGGCAACATAAAGACTACGTTTCCGCCGAGCAACCAAGACTGTCTGCTTTGACTCATTGTCAATTAGTTTGCAGTATTTTGCTTTGAATTTTATAGTAAAACCCTTGTCTGCAAACTGGCTCATGCTAAATAGATTATATTTCAAATCCTTAACATGTAATACGTCAGTGATTGTTAATGTTCCCAATTTGACGTTGCCAAATCCCAGAGAGGGATTTAATTCTCCTCCAGCAAATCTGATATTTGGTCCTGTGTTGCAAGCTTTGTAATCGACCAGATTTGCTTTGTCTCATGTCATGTGCTTTCCGCATCCACTATCAAATAGCCATTGTGCTTTAGTCCAGGAAAGCATTCTGCACACAACAGGAAACAGGAGATTAGGTTCTCAATTTACAATTGGAACCATCAGGACTAAACAATCTTCCAGTAGGAATCCATTTTTGGATGAATTTCCTTGGAACATTCTTTTGTCTGATAGGAACATAAGGAGGAATTCTAATTGAATGATTATCATTATTGAGAATTATTTTCTTCCTTGGTGTGTTCCTAGGTGCTCCATTTGGTGCTTTCAATACCTGTCAGGTTTCTGAGTTTGCTTTTCAGCAAACTTAGCTTTCCTTGCCAGATTTCTTCTAGCCCTGGCATTCAGATTTTCAGTGGCTTGATTTAACTTCCACTTCTGATAATTGCTTTGAGCAATTCTAGCTTTCAGCCATCGTTCTTGCTCCTGTTTGTATTCATAAGCAAGTCGTTTCCTGATGCCTTTATAGCCAATACCGTTTCGAGCACTTGAAGCTATCTGAGATCTTTTCTCAGCAGCTTTGCTAGTCTCTGGTTGGTCCAATTTCTTTCGTAAAAAGTGACATGGGAGAATTTGCCACTCCTGCAATTCTACCCTTTTGAGAGACATAGCACTCAGGTGTTTACACTTTTCGGTGTTGTGTTTCTTTTCGAGACGTGCCAACAGCTTTTGTTTTGACTTGTTTTTCCCACAAAGGTTTAGTCGCAACTGCCTTTCCTTTGTCAACAATCTTCGTCTTCTCACCGATACTATAGATTGCATGGGAACCATCTTGCTGAGTACTTACAAATGTTCTTCTTTCCTTACTCTTATTTAGAGTGATAGAACAATCTGTCTGTGTATTCAGCCCAAGTCCTTTCTTTTCTGAAGGATCTCTTAGGTAAGATTGTACTTCGGTAAGAGTGTCACTAGCTTTGGCATAAGATTGAAAAGATAATTCTTTCTTCTTGAGTTCCTTGTTCTCAGAAAGAAGATCTTCATATTTCTTTCGTAATTCAGCCATTGCTTCTTAATGTGACTTTTAGCCTCGGATATCCGAGCTTTGAGAAATGCATTTTCAAAGATCCTTTTCTCGATACCTTAACTAATTGAGAATTTTCCTTTGCAAGAGAATTCTTTTCTTCTTCAAGATTTTCGGCTCTAGCTCGGATCATTAGAAATTCTCTTTTATAGATGTCAAGTTCTTTCCTGAGATTTTCTAGATCTTTTATTTCTTCTTCATCACTTTCATAAGTATAACAAGAAGTATGTGTTACCTCATCACCATAAGATGATTTCTATGTTAGAGATGTCCGGACCGTCAATTTCAAAGAACTCCACACATTTCATTCTTCTTGAGGTCAAGTCGATTATATCATGAGTAACTCCACATAATTACGGTGATGGTAAGGTTGAGTCATCTGAATTGTCATCTTCTAACTGTCTCAACGTCTAGAGCATCCAGTTGAATTTGGATTTTCTTTCTTTCTTCAGTTAACAAAGCTTTCTGGCTTCTTCTGAAGATTCTTCTATCTTTCTTGTCACCTGTCCTTAGTTTGTTGAAGGCAGGACAATCCTTCTTGAAGTGGCCAGGTTTCTGACAATAGAAACATATATCATTTCCAATTTACGCCTCAAGACATGATGCTTTCGAAATGGCTTGTTCAATGAGCTTTGCATATTTTGATCTTGGTGATAGTTTGAGCCTAGATGCTTTTTCAGCTTCTCTTTGGCTTTTCTTCTCTCAATTTCTCGACTGACATATTTGCTCATTTGCTTTGCAGCAAGAGCATCCTCAGTCTCTTCCATGCTTTTCTTCTTTTCAGAAGTTCCTTGAGCAACAAGAGAAACATTCTGCAACTTTTCAGTTGTTTGTTCTCTTTGTGTTGTCTCATAATCTACCGTAGCAAGATGTGAGAAGAGTTCCACTGGAGTGATATTTGGCATTCCTTGGTTAAAATAAAAGAATTTGGTATGCTCCGGTTGTGGTTAAGACTTGACAATAGTCTTAATCTTTTCCGACCGGGAGTATCTGCTTTCCCAAGTCTGCCATATCACTCATGAGAGTGGTAAATCTGAAATCAAGTTCTTCCAGTTTCATGGGTCCTTGTTTGAAATTTTGAAATTTCAACTTGAGAACTTCGAACTTGTTTTCTTTGGTTTTCTCGCCCGCAGATTTCTTCAATCAGTTGTGCAACTTTCGCCGTTTTAGCACCCCACAGTTTACACTGTATGTGCTCAGGTGTCGATCTGATGATGATATTACGAGCTTGACCATCCAGACGATTCCTCTTGGCATCTTCCGATGTCCAGAGTTCTCTGGGCTTTGGTTCGTAAATAACTTGACTAGTAGATCTCCCACTTGTTAACGCATCGGTTTGTGAAGATCCTTCGCTTTGATCTCTGTCTCTACCATTAGAAACCTCCATGACTTGTTTGAGTTGTTGAATGACTATTGGGCCATTCTTTATCACTTCGATCATTTTGTCACTTATGGCTTCAAGGTGGAGCATCATGTTATTTTTCCATTTCTCGTAATTCTCTGGTTTGAGAACGGGTGCATCACTCAGAGACATTCCTGTACACTTAACACACAAATTAAATAGTCCTCGAAAATGGACAAAGTCCCTTCACCTATCTGGGGATCTAGGTTCAGTGCAGAAGGCTTGTGAACCTCCTGCTCTGATACCACTTGTTGGTCCAGATAACGGCAAAGTAAAAGACTAGAGGGGGGAGGGGGTGAATAGTCTTTTAAAACTTTTGTCGATACAAACTATTTCTCAGATATCTGAGTAGATATCTGATACTTATAATCAGAGCGCGGAAGACTTAAGATAGATAAGTGCAGAAACAGTTAAAGTGTGTGTGTGTGTGTGTGTGTTGCTGAAATGTAAGTACAGAAAAGTAAATAACACAGCAAGTATAGTGGTATCTGGAGGTGGCGTAATCCTCCAACTAATCCACTTCGGTCTTCCAAAGACCTAGAATTCACTAGAATAGATAATTGAGGTCACCTTACAAAAATCCTATTCTAAGATTCCTTAAACAGATGGTTCCCAACCAAATGTTCCCCCGGAGTTGTTCCCCGGCTTTCTCAGCCAAGTACTTCCTATACTCAGAAACCTTTTTGAGTTATTCCCTAGCTTCCCAAGCTAAGTACTTCCTATACTCAATAACCTTGGAGTTATTCCTTAGTTTCTCAAATCAAGTACTTCCTATACTCCGGTAACCTTGGAGTTATTCCCTGATTTTTCAAACTAAGTACTTCAGACTCCACGCCATTATGGTGTTGGTTTCGGTTTGAGTTGTCGATGAGCTTCTTTAACAACTTTTCGATTAATCGATAGCTCGTGAATCAAGTATACTTAATACACTTTGCAATGTATGGTATCTTGTTCTTTTCTTGACCCAAGTCTTAGATAAGTGTTCAAGAGAATGAATCTTATACTTGATCTTTCGTTTCAACTCTTTCCTGAGATAGTCGTGCTTGTTTAGGATCGTGACACTTAGAACTTTAGTGCTACTTAAGATCAAGAGCTTTGGTCGCAATGTAAAGCTTTGAGGATAAGTAATTTGCTTTGAGAGAGTAAGATGTTCAAGAAGTTACGTGTTTCAAATCGTGTCTTCTCAAGTCGCCTAAGTGTTGATATTTATAGATGAATTTGAGTGTCGTTGAATAGTATCCGTTAGCTCAAATTCAAACTATAGATATCTATGTATAATCAGAGGTGTTTTGTCTTCTTCTTGATTGCCGTTGCTTTTGTTCGTACATCTCCGTCTGTGCATTAAATGCATTGTACTATACTTTTTGTCCTCAGAGTGCCAACGGAACTATGCTTTGTATCAGAGACTAGTATTATCTGATTCTTTGCACGTCCTTATCTTCAATCTTCAGATACCACTTTTATTGAAACAACTTTGTTTGCAATATATATATTTCTTTTTCAGAAACGTGATTAAAGCTCAAGGTATCTGAGAATAGATATATGTGGACACTTTCCTTGTTTTCAGATAGACCTTTCATTTCTCAGATATCTCTTGTGACACAGTTTGTTTAAAACTATTTGTGTCTTCAAGATATCTGGTTAAGGTATCTGAAAAACTGTTTCAGTAATCTTGTGCAGTTTCTTCAAGTCTTCAATGTCGTTGAGCTTGTTCTGCTTGGATGTCTTCTTCTTGGTCTTCTCTTCATAAAATAAAAATTACATTTTGAGACCTAACATCCTATAAAAGATTAGCTAGACTATCATACTTAGTGGGTTTCCTCTTTTACAATGTTCAAGTGAACCAAGAGTACTAATCACCTTTCTGAGACTAAGATAAGTCATCATGTTGCTGATCAAAATCTAAACAGATATTTCTGACAAAATATCTAACAAATTTCCTAACAAATATCATTGGAAGAATTATGTAACCAAAATTAGATTAAAATTGTAAAGGTAACGCAACCAAATACGCATCAACTTGGCATCAAAAATAAATTTACCCTGATTATAATTGTTTTGTAATTTTTTAATCTAAAAAAATAAAATAATTTCTCACATTGATTTGAGGCCAAAGTACCATACCTAGAATTGATAATAAAAACTGGTTTTTATAATATATGGATAGATCTCATCTTCACATGCCTAAAAATTGAAAATTAATTTATTACTTTATTCTTTACCTTCTCACCTCTTCTATTTTATTCACTATCTCCTACGACTATTCATTATTTTTCATACATAAGTATTTAGAGAAAAGTTGAAACCTAAATTCAAAAATAAAAAAAAAACGTAGAGAGAGTTAATACAACTTAAAATGTATTTCTTTTTACTTTAATTTTGCATTAGAAAATGTCCAAGTAATTAGAAAGCGCTCCAAGTATCATTTATGCACATGCGGATCATGTGTGCTTCAAATTAAACCATCAACTTTAGAATATAGTAGAAAAATATACGAAAGTACCAGAATAACCGAAAGTGTGCAAATGGTATGGTCGTATATATATATATATATATATATATATATATATATATATATATATATATATATGTATATATATATATATCTGTATATATATATATATATATATATATATATATATATATATGTGTGTGTGTGTGTGTGTGTGTGTGTGTGTGTGTGTGTGTGTGTGAGGCTAATCAAAATAATCGTATATTTTAGTTTGTCCAGAATGTTTGATGCTAAACTATTTAAAATGAGTATCTTTTTGAATGTTTGATGCTACGTTAATTATTTATAATGTGTTTTAATAACTCGTTTTTTTAATTTTTAAAATTTCATTATTTCATTTTATCTTATTCAATAAATTTATATTATATTTTAATGAATAAAAAAATTTATTTAATTAATGATAGTATTTAAGATTGGTGTCTATAGATTCGTCTTGTCACGACGAATTCAAATATATGTTAAAACTATTTTTTGGATTTTTGTAGATAAAGTTATATGAGATTAATATTTTATTTTAGTGAATGAAATGATTTGTTTGATTATTAATAATAATAATCATCTATTAAAAACACTATTCATGGCCTTCCGCATTTTCAGCAACCATTAGATATAAAATTTTATCACCAAGCAATAACATTGCTCACATGATCTTAGCAACAACACATCAAGGCTCCCTATTCGGACTTCAACTCAGTAGAATAAAAAATTCACGTAGGATGGATGGAATTTGAATGAATCTGGTGGGTTTAGCTCATCAACTTTATATTATATTATATTATATTATATTATATTATAATTAAATATAAATAGATTTATATTATATTAGTTTACATGTTACTATATAAAATGTAAAATAAATAAAAATAAATAAAAAGCTTATATGAATAGATAAAATAAATACATATATATTACATTATACATGTTACTATATAAAATGTAAAATAAATAAAAACCTTATATAAATAGATTTATATTATATTATATTATATTATGGTTAAGCTTATATTAGTTGATTTTACAAAAATCAACTCGTCTGACCCGTTTGAAAATAAGGCAAAATAAACTCGTTTTCAGATTCTCAATTTTCGAATGTATTTATGTTCATGAGTCTGTTATATAAACTTTTAAACGGGCCGAAAACAATCCGAACTAATCCCGTTAAGGACCCAATGGGTTGATACCCAATATTCTTATCTAGTTGAAACTATCTATGTACTCCATCCACCCCGATTGAGAACTTAATGCATTAGGGTGGACGCGTAATTTTAGGTGAAAATTAAAATAAATTAATAAAATATAATAATGCAATTTTTTGCCGGGCTGAAACTGTCCATGTTCTAGAAGTATCAACCTTCACCAACATGATCTAATGGCGAAGGATATGTGATCTTAACCATTGCAGTGATTGGGTCCTATGCATAAGGATCTCTTCGAACAATTTCATATGGACTAATTCGTCGTCATTTGTTCCATTGACTTTAGCCCCCCTCCAACACGCAATAACCATAAGTTTCCTGATGATTTCAACCTTGACCTTGGATCCACCATATTTGTAAAATAACAAATATAAGTACATATTAGAGAAATTCACTCACGTCTTTAAATGATCAAGGAGGTGCGAGCATGATATCGTATTTGCTACCCTTCAGTATAACTGGTTATATATGTTTTAAGTGTCCAATAAATACGACAACTAATCTACTGAATGGTTTCTCATTGACTCCCACTTGCACCTCTCATTAATTACCTCTCTAACATAACTGTCAAAGGCCTAAAAAACAAATTATATTATTCATGGAGGCCTTATCCTGTGGCAATGCAACGACATAAATTGCATTGAGTATAAAAAAAATGGAAGGCAATACGGAGTACAATTTAATAACGTAAACATAACGCTACCTCCAAATTTTGTTAAACACCTACTTGGAAACCAAAATAGCGGTGAATTCAGTTCATGAGTTAAAATTATAGTATTATTCTTAAAGTTGAATTCCAAGGTTGCAAATATAAAATTCTTTGAGTTAAAATTATAATATTATTCTTAAAGTTGAGTTCCAATGTTGCAAATATAAATTTTTTTTGAGTTCCAAATTGGAATTCTTTTTTTTTTTTGATGATTTTACCACAAAACGTGGTTTACTATTCAAATTAAAGTTTTCAAGTTGTAATTATCTCATTTTGAAAATTGGTTTATACATCGAATTTAGTTGTCAAGTTCAAATTACGTACCCCATTCTTAGAGAATATTTTCATACATTGTGGTTTACCCTTTCAAATAGAGTCCTAAAGTTGTAATTACCTCATTATTAGAGTTGGTCTGAGTTCCAAATGTGCAACTAACTATTCCAAATAATGAGATTTACCTTTCAATATAGTCTCCAAGTTATAATTATCATATTTTTGTAGTTGGTTTGCTCGTCAATTTGAGTTTTCAAGTTAGATTGCCCACATTTTTATAGTTGAGTTTATATATATACTACCAATTGAGTCGAGTCCATAAGTTGGAAGTACCATTTCTTTAAATAAGTTCTTCATATAGCATGGTTTAGTCTTCGAATGTAGTCCCCAAATTGTAATGATAACAATCTTAGAGTTTGTTTACCCCTCGACTTGAGTTCTCAAATGAAATTATCATATTCTTAGAGTATTTTACCACATAAAGTGGCTTACGTTTCTAATATAGTTTTACGTTTAAATGATTTCAATCGTAGAATATTTTTACCGTTTGAAAAAAATTCCTAATTCGGAATTATCTCATTGTTAGATTATTTTCAAATAGCATGGTTCATCCTTGCATTAGAGTTCCCAAGTTGAATACCAATTGAGTTGAGTACATAAGTTGGAAGTACCCTTTCTTTGAATAAGTTCTTCATATAGCATGGTTTGGTCTTCGAATGTAGTCCCCAAATTATAATTATAACAATCTTAGAGTTTGTTTACCCCTCGACTTAAGTTTTCAAACGAAATTATCATATTCTTAGAGTATTTTACCACATAAAGTGGCTTACGTTTCTAATATAGTTTTACGTTTGAATGATTTCAATCGTAGAATATTTCTACCGTTTGAACAAAATTCCTAATTCGGAATTATCTCATTGTTAGATTATTTTCAAATAGCATGGATCATTCTTGCATTTGAGTTTCCAAGTTGAATTATATTATTCTTACAGTTGTTTTTCCCTTCAAATGGAGTTCTCAATTAAGAATTACTTCATTCTTAAAGTTGAGATTAACATTTGAATTGAATTTCCAAGTTAAAATTATCTCATTGTTAAAGTGTGTTTACCCTTTGAATTGAATTCTTGAGGAATTTATGTATTTCTTCCAATAATTTTATCATATAGTGTGGTTTACTATTCAAATAGAGTTCTCAAGTTGGATTTATCCCTTTTTTTTTTACTTGCTTTTAACTTCAAATTGAGTTTTCAAATTGCAATGATCTCATTCTTAGAATTTTGTTTGCTTTCACGTTGAGCTTCCATGTTGGAACAATCTAATTCTAAAATTTGAGCTTACCGTTCGAACTTATAAGTTTTCAATTTTTTTTATCTCGTTATTATAGTTGATTTGTCATACGAATTGATTTCCCTAATTAGAATTATCTCATTTTTTTTAGTTGAGTTTACTTTCGAATTAAGTTCCTGTACTTGAATCATTCCTTCATTAGAGTATTTTTCCCATATAATATGGTTTATTATCCGAATAGAATTTCCAAGTTGTAATTATCTCATTCTTATATATAGTTTGTTTGACCTTGAAATTGAGTTCCCACGTTCGAAGTATCTCATTCATAAAGTTGAATTTTACTTTTCGAGTTGAGTTTCCAAGTTTGGATTATCCCATTCATAAAGTTCGTTTACGCCTCGAATTAAGTTCCTAAATTGAAATTATCTCTTACTTAACCATACCAGATTTTTCAAAATCGACCCCTGCTAAATGGTCTTTTGTTTAGATTAGTACTCACATTTCAAACAATTACAAATGATTTCAAATTTATAATGTAGTTTGAAACTAATTACAACAAACCCAAAAAGTCAAAGATTATCTAATTTTATTTAATTTTATAATAATTTTTTCTATTTTAACTTTTCTTTTAGCCTTCTCCTATAATTTCAAATATTCAACACTTTTTTCTATTTTATGCTATTCAAATATTCAACACTTTTTTTTTCAATTTATATCTTATAATTGGTGTCTATGGATTCGTTTCGTCGCGATGAATCCCAATACATGTTCAAAATATTTTTCGAAGTTTTGCACATAAAGTTATATGGGATTTAATAAAAACTATATATGTAGTGAACATACTAAAAATATAAATAGTGGAAGTTATAACGTGCATTGCACTGTAAAGAATAAAATGTTCCATGACTTTTTTCCAATTTTAGAATTTACAGAACCAATAGATTATATTTAACAATTTAATTTTTTATTTTAATATATAAATAATTTATTTAATTAATAATAATATATAAGATTGGTGTCTATGGATTCGTCTTGTTGTGGTGAATCCAAATATATGTTCAAAATATTTTTCGAAGTTTTACAGATAAAGTTATATGTGATTTAATAAAAACTATGTATACAGTTAACATACCAAAAATATATAGTTTACTTCTAAATTACTATTTTTCTTTTTGATTTAATTTTGTAAATAAAACTACATGAAATTAAAAGAGACATGCCACATAGAATTTTGCACGTACGGCGTCACGCTAAATTTCTTACGCTTATATAATATATGGATTACATGAAAAACGTATACTATAATACGCGCCCTGCTAACACCTTACCATTCGACAAAGTAAGAAAAACAAAATCAAGTACTGTGACACAAACAACAACGTACCGAACAAATCTTGTAATAAGAACACAATATATTGAGGACTTGGACTACTATAACTATCAGGCATAAATAGATCATCAAATCTGTCAAGTACCAGACCGTAGTTGCTCAAATAATCTACGCATAAACCACCATACATCTTGGCTCCATCCACATTATCTTTCAGATCTGCAGCAGCCGTAACCGTTTCATTACCGACTAAATGTTCAAGATCATAACAAGAGCTCATGTCCTTGTCTGCATAGTTGAACCAATTCATCATCTCTGTTCTCTCTTCACCTGTTAGCTCATGATTTATGGTGCTCATCTTCCATGATGCACGACTGATATTACTCAAAGCATCCTGTAACGAAGCCAAGCAGTTCTTCATCTGTTCCGTTTGGATAGTAGACTTCATGCTCGCTATGGCGAGGAACGACGCAGCATTTTCTATCTTTTTCATGGATAGTTTTCGCAAGTGAGCGAAAGCATGATCTGGGTGTCTAAGTAGACTTGATACCAGATTGAGGGATTCGAAGCAGGTTCGATTGTTGCGAGTGACAGAGCAAAAGGATTCAACTGCAGGATTTGGAAGTGATGGTTCATTATAATCAGGAAAGAGGTAAATAAATGATATAGTTGTTATGAGTGCTAGTAAGATGAGGAATATGCTGAATAAGGTGAAAATTAGGATCTTGGTTCTTTTCCTGAAACTTGACAAGGCTGCTTCATTATAATCTTTCTGTTCGAGGAGATTGGCATTCATATTGATCATAGACTGATAAGATTAGGAAATACAATTACAATGAGTTGAAATTAATTAGTTAAACTAAGTGTGAGATTAATTAGATTTAGAGGCATGTGTGATCCGTTGTTTGTGCAAAATGCATGTGATCGATTGTAGCTTCCTCGCACTTTCGCACAGACATTAAACTATATTCTATTTTCACCTCGATTTCAACTTCTCGCATTCTATTTTCAAACATTTTAATTTCAACTTCTCATCTTTTAAATAAAAAATCTATCTCATACATTATTCACAATTTCTAACTTAATCTATTCACTCTTTTTACTACTTTATCAACATTTCTACTACTTTATTCACTATTCTCTTAAAACTCGTACAATGACGAATGAAAAGTTAAAACCAGAACGGAAACAGTACGTAGTTAGACGATTTAATATGGAACATCAGATCAAATAAAAGTTTCGTATAATGTATAATGTTAGGTAATATTCGGGCCGGCCGTGCATATTGGAAATCTAACGGGAAGGTGGACTGGAGTTTGATTCGATTTCCAGCCTTCAGGAACCTCGTAACATATCATATCTTTGATTTGATAGTGCAATAGTATAAGATGGATTTTTTATTTTACATGTTGTATACTCCATCTATCCATTTACTTTTCGACACACAAAATAAAAATAGTAATACAAAATCATGTCTATGTGGTGTTACCTCACAACTTTATTACTATCTCCATTTCATTAAGAACTTACTAAGGGTTTGTTTTTTCTGGGTTTTAAGAAAAATTGATAGAATCCTAATTTGTAAGTGGTAATCTATTGATAAAGTTATAAGTGTTTGATAAAGTAAGTGAGAGAATGAATAAAACGATGATAAGGTAGGAAAGGGAAATAATAAAAAATTAGTTAGTGGGATAAAAACTTTATTTTTTATTTTTATGTTAGATGGTTTTTAATAGAACTCCAAATAAGGAAAGGTATAAACTTTTTAATGAAACGGAGGGAATAGTAGTTAGTTAGAACTTTTCTACTGTCAGGTAAACTTCCGCCTTCCTGAAAACAACACTCAATCACAAATTAACAACTTTATTTCTATCAAATATAAAAATATTGAAAAGAAGTAATTCCTAAAAAAGTATTATTATTATTATTATTATTATTATTATTATTATTATTTCAATTTTAGAGGGTAAATTTTAAAATTTTTGATTAATATTTTATTTGTCTAATTTAATTATTGGGCGACTGGATGATCACTAGGTGATAAAGCAGCCGTCTTTCCGCATTTGACGATTTAATATGGACCTTTAGATCAAATATTTAATGGTGTATAGTCAATTGTCGTTGTTAATTCGGACTATAGAAGAATCCTAGTTTGACTTTTGGTTGTTTAATAAACGAAGTATTTTTTAAAATGATAAAAGAATGAAAGTGAGCAAGTCCAACGGTTGATACAAATTGCCAACTTCTATGAGACAGATGGAACATGTATAAATATTCGAGCGTTGCAAGCTTTAGTAGTAGTTAATGTTATTTACATGTGTTAGACTATCTCCAGCAAAGGTTTGCTGGAGAGTCTGCTGGAATAATAGACGGCAATGAGACGCAAATTGCGTCTTGCGTCTCATTGTGGTCTGATTGATCAGACGGGTCTGATCCCATTTCTTCTTCTTTTTTTTAATCTTTTTAATTCTTTTGTCTTTTCTTTTATTGCTCTTCTAATTTGCTGTTTCGTTCTTTCCTCCTTTGGTTTTGTTTCTCTTGTTTCCATTTCTTTTCACCTTCTCTTTTGATTTTATTTTCCTTTTCTAATAAATATATAATTGTTTTCATATTTTTTCTAATAGAATTTAATGTAATGCAATGTAAAAATACGTCTTTTTGTAGTATTATTAATTTACTTCCTCCATCCCAGAAATAGCTTATCACTTTGACTTTTTGCAATCAAGCTTTTCCAACTATAATTACGAATTAATGTTAAACCGTAAATGTAAAATATTTAATTAAATTATATAATGAAAATTTAGTCCCTAAAGTTTTATTATATAAAAAAATTAAACATCATAAATTTAATTAAATGTAGTGTAATTTTTCTCTTGTTATATTCTCAAGTATTGATTTTTTTTATTTTAAAGTAATGTAGCTTTTGATTTTTTTTTATTTAATACTATTTTAATTAATTAACATCATTTAAAATAATATAGTATGAAATATGAAGTTTTAAAGAAATTGAATAGTGTAGTTTTAAAAGAAATGAAAAATAAAAAAGATAGTTGAGTATGATAGAGTTTGATTGTTGGAGATGAAGAGTTTGATTGGGTTTGATAGTGTGATAGGGTTTGATTGTTGGGGATGGTATTATTAATTACTAGAAAATTGGCACGCGGTACTCGCGTGCGAACTTTCAACTTATTGTTATTGTTGGAAAAAAACTACTCTATAAATTAATAAGTTACATTATCGTAGAACTATTTAATTATAGTGCAATTTTTAATAAGTTTATAATGTGTTGTAAGTAAAAAAGATGTCAAAATGAAGAGTAAGAAAGGAAAAAAAAGGTTGATGCACTATCTACCGTGATAGTGTTTCCTTCTATAATATATAATAGATGCTTATAAAAGGCCATAAAAAATGGGAAGATGACATGGAGGAACGGTCTTAAACTTGGTTGGTCTTTGTTCCAAAGATGGTCCAAAAGAGGGTTTATTTAGCATCAAAAACACCACAAAAGAGCAAGGTAAAGAATCGATTCATTGTGGGTGGAACCAATCCAATGATTCTTGGCTTCTAATCAGACTAGTTAACTTTTATTCAAACCTGTCAGACTTCTAAAAACAGCCTTATGTTTGCTTCTATTGTCGGATTTTAGCTTATCATTGCAATTCGAGTGAATCTAGCTTCTCTTCTTGTTTTGGGCCCTCTTTATCTGCTTTATTTGCTTTACTCCCTCGAATCCCACAATAAACACAAGAAAGTAACTCATATAAAGCACCTCTACATCATCATTTGTGTTCCAACTTCACAACAAAACAAATATGAGATTCAGGATAATCATATTTGTACTCTTTTGCATCGGGTCTCTATCATTTCTCCCCCAAAACGTCTCCGGACTAACTAGCATTGATTTTGCTCTCAGATGGCAACAAGGGAGATTGCTCCAAACAAGTCCCAATGCTAATTCCTTCCAAGATTTGAGCGTGCCGGTGAAGGCTGCGCCTTCCCCTGCACCGACTTTTGATCCCAGCGTATCAGAAAAAAGAAGAGTTCGACGAGGATCGGATCCTATTCACAACCGATGCTAGATGATTAAAGGTTTTTAACTAGCTGCATCGAACGTTATTACATAGTTAGGTTGGTTTTGTTTTTATTATTTTTACGTCTATGTTTTACCAGCAAACTACACCTCTTATCTTATTATATAGTACTAGTATAGACTCTGACCATAGCTCAAATACTCAGGAACTGTTGTATTAATATACCTTCTTTGGAAGAGAAACCTGATTCCGTTCGCGGAATTTTCTCTCTGGCTGTCAATTATGTTCATATTTCTCTTCAATGCTATCTCATAGTAAAGTTCACAACTTGGAAACAAATATATGAGTAATGAACTGCTCATAGCACCAGAATGAGACAGTGAGGATGGACAGAAACTGAAATATCAAGTCCAAAAAAGAGCTATTTGTTGTTTTTTTACGAAATCACAGGAGGTAAAAGCTATAACTCACATTGAAGAGATTGCATAGACAATTATATAATCACCAGAGCATCATTTGAAAAGAACTACTTACTGATTCTAAACTAGAAACAATAACATAGCCAAGGGATATTGCATGGAACACATATGGCTGAAAGCGAATCTGAATAAGCTAAGTGTATTCATAGCTCACTTGCCAATATAAAATGATTACCTCAACTTCCTGTACTCCGGAGTAAATTGGACATAGTGTAACTACGAATATGATCTGTTATATCTATTTTTCCGGTGAAGTTTCAATTGTGTTGTAGTCTTCATCCGCGCCAGCGTTTGCCAAATCATATCGACAGCATCATTAGGTTGAGATGGATACTGGTATTCAAAGTGCCCACTTACCTCCTTCAACCTTTCCCACATTGTAGTCCACTTATCTTGTTTGATGCCTCGGAGAAGATTTAGAAGGAAATCCTTTTTTACAGCATCCACCCCACGAACAAATATGCAGAATTCTGAATAGTCGAGAACATCTTCATATGGTAGCTCAATCTCATCACTAATAATTACAGGAACACAGTGACTAGCAATTGCATCAAAGAGACGATTTGAGGAGGGTGTGTCTCCAGCTATGTTTAGGCAAAATTTAGATGAAGCCATCCCTTTCCCTGCATTGTTTATTCCATTTGATTGAACACTTCCAAAGGTAAAGTGTACGTCTTTCTCATCTTTCAGAAGGTAGTACAGTTCTTGACGGATCTCTCCACCCTGAATATTAACATAAAGGCACATTCATATCCAGACGCTATATAATTAGACAGCCTGGCATGACCAATCTATTTCAAGATTAAGCGCTGGATTTATAGGGCTAGGAAAAAAAGGCAGAAGCAAGAGTACAAGTTCATACAAAGTTCCTCATTGCTTTGGCCTACCAATATATCCATCTTGCTGCTTTTCTCTTCCTTTTGGGTCATTATTTCTCTATCTTAAGTAGTTTCTTATTTTCTCCTCTTACACCATTATAATGGGCCCATTAATGCGACCAAAGTATAAACAAAGAAGAAACCCACCCATAACAGCAAACGCATACAACAAATCTGATAATTTATAGCTGTGCAGTTAGATCAATAGAAACGGTTAAATTTAGAAGCACAAAGTAGAGAGCATAAAATTAAAAGGCAGCTTGTTTAGTTTCTCATAGACAAAAAAAGCCGAAAAATGCAATTATATATGAACCAGGGCACTGAAGAAACGCAACTCCCACACACCCATGTATGTAGGCTGAGTCGCATGGTTGGCAAACTCAATATAATATAGCTATCCATCTCAGTTAATAGAAATCGTAGAACATTAGCAGGGTACTCGGCATATTATATCTTTATATAAAAGCAAACATAATGTTGTTGTCTGTCAATTATATATGTATTTGGAGCAATACTGCTGCATATAAATCTTAACCTTATCCAAATTTCTAGTTATCATGAGAACTGCAGGTGTTAAAGCAGACCTAAACCTTACCAGACTTCTAAACAAAAACGATCTTTTTGTCAATTTTAAAATTGAAGTTGAATTCTGATAATATAAAAGATAAAAAATAAAAAGAAAATAGGGGATCACTCACATCTTTCCGGTAAATTGCTCCTTGGAAATAGATCAATGTTGGCCGTTCAAAAAATGTGGGTGAGTTAGTCACCGAAACAGACCTCACCATATGCTTGTAAGGAGCAATAACATCCTTATTGAGGTTGGCTATATGACTTGGGTATCGGCCAAAGTCTGCAAGAACAAACCTAGAAGACCCCAGTTTTTTCCTCGCATACAGCATGCTATTCGGGTGATGAGCAACGATTATGTGATCTTTCCCACCTGACCGTTTCCACTCTTTCCTACCTTTCAGAAGATTCACCAATTTTCCCTGCAGAACTCTATCTACTGGTCCCTTCTCATCCACATGATGCTTCGAGTACCTATTGTAACTCAGAGACGAGAAAAATGGTACAAACATCACATCCGCTTCACTAGAATTGAATACTCTGACTGCACTGCATGGCCTCACTATGTTTTTTGTAGTTGATGCTAGAAGATCAAGAGTGAGCCAGTACTCTATACTGTGCTGTAAATTCAACCCTCCAGGGTACGAAGGAATCGTTTTTCTGTCACCCACTGTAGGCCATGTTTGATGTGAACCAGAGTCCCAACCTAATAACCCAAAGTGAAATTCGGGTGGCAGGTCGTACATAAACACCCTCAGAAGAGCTTTTCTTTTGTCGCAGAAATCTTCTTGCCTATGCTTCTTAAAGTCATCAATCTTCTTAGTTGGACCAGAATCTCCAACAACCTCTGCGATTTCAATAGCATCTTTTTCTGGCATTGTATTCGGTAAAGCATTATCTCTAACTGGACTGGCCACAGGTTTCGATCCAATAGGCAATTTTTTAACCCGAATGTAGTCAAGAACTGACTCCGACACGAATGAATTGTCGGTAAGCTCAATAATGCTCAACGTAGACGAAATTAGAAGAAACATCGAAAATGCTATCAGGCAAGAAAGAAGTTTGGAGGGGAGTACACTCTTCTCCGAGATTGGATTCATCTCGAATAGGAGCAAGAATGCTATTCGCTCACCTCAACCTCTCAACCCATAAAGATACAGCAAGAAGACTATTGCCTTTTAAAGGTCTGATGCCTTTGCTTCTCTGAAATCCATCATCATCACCATACAAAATGGTTCAACTAAATTAGCTCGAAACTATTCACCCAATCTGCAACCACATCCAATACCAAAAACTTGTCCTTTTCAAATGCCCTTAATAGAAAAATATTGGTCACAACACACAACTGACCCAAATTCAACCACTTTCATCAACCTACACCAGCTAAACTAAACCCACAACCAAATAAGCTGTCACCTTAATCAATATGTGCCAGAAATATATACCTGATGATAAAACAACAAAAGAAAGAAAAAAAAATTGAAACTTTAAAAGGCTTTTATTCCAAGAATTAGAAACGAAATCATACAAATTAAGCATGCGAAACAGCTATAACAAGAGCATAATCATGAAGAAGAATTGATTAAATCTGGGTTATCAAGAATCATCAAATAAAAATAAGTGCAAAAAGGCGGCCGAAAAAATACTATACCTTTTACAGCTGCAGATGACAAACACAGCTTCTTTTTCTCTGTTCTAATTTGGTATACAAAATAATAAGCTGGAATTGACCTTTGAAATTGCAATTACATGAATGAAAATCTATATCTAGGGAAGGAATAATGAAAGCAAAATTGAATGTTAGAAATTAAAGAAATATTTTCCATGATTCTAACAGGTCAATGAAGACATTAATTTACGAAGAAACAATTTGGCTACAATATTTGTGAACTTGACAAGTGTTGAGAGTCGGTCAGAAAGAATTTTCCCAGTGTCCGTTGTGCAAGAGACTAACAGAACATGTTCTCTTTTTGTCCAAAAAAACCAATATTTAAACCAATTTTATTCCTTACGCAATCAAACCTTGTTGTGTTGTTATCGAATCCAACCATCAACCGGCCAACTTACTAATAATAACTCTAACTAACCCGTGGGACGTGGTGGTGTCACGACATCGATTATTTCTTTTTGAATATATAAATGGATATAAGCAATTTGTATAGACAAGTTTCATGAGAGCCGATATTTAGATAACTTATTTAGAAACGGTCTATGTTATCAATAAAATCATCTGTTGATACGGAAATATGTTCAATCTGTTAAGGACGCTTTAAAGGCGTGTCCTAGGGCGCACTGAGCTCTCAAGGCCATTTTACAGAAGGTCCGACCCGAGTGGTCCGACTCCACCCACATCAAGGTCTGTCTCTCTGTAGAAACATGCTTTTTCTCGGTCGTCAGGCCAGAGCCTTCCATTCTAACCTTTCTAAATCATCATGGGCTACCAGAGCACGAAATTAACAGTATAAATAAGTGATTTGGGGTATCATAACAGTATATATATATATATATATATATATATATATATATATATATATATATATATATATATATATATATATATATATATATATATATGTTGACAATATGTATAAGATGTTAACAAATAAGTAAAAAATATCAATTGGACAAGAAGCGGAGGGAGATATTAAATTGTGGATGTTTTAACTGAAGACGAAATCATCACATCTATTAGACAAGAAGTGGAGGTGGATAATCCAGAAAACGATAGCTCAGAAGTAGCAAAAGTTTCATGTCAAAGAGTTTCGAACCTACTTGACAAGTTAGAGATGTTTTGGATGCAACAAGATGGTGTATATATAGATCATCTACTAATTACATGAAAACTAAAAGATATGCTTACCACTCAAAAGTTTAAGTCACTCTAATATAGAATTTTAGATAAGTATTTTGCATCATAAACTTCATGCAATGTAAAACATATACTAATAATTTTTATTGTATATCATGTCATTTATTACTATAGGGGAGTATAATTACTTAAGGCGGGACCTGAAAAAATCATGGAATATTACAATGTGGAGTTTATTCTTATTTATAACTGGTCTCAAGTTAGGACCGAGATTTTTTATTACTATAAGGAGTTTATTCCTTTATAGAGTATTCCTTTATGGAGTTTTTACTCTATTGGAGATGAAGGAGGAAACACCCCCTCCAATTCCGGCGAATATTTTGAACCAGAAGACGATAACTGGAAGTACGGATTCGCGGAAGAGAAGGGTGAATGGAATGATCTAGAAGATGGAGAGCAAGATGATAATTATTATTCTTTCACTTTCCAAATTGACATGGATCCTGAGTTAGACGATTTAGAAGAAGAAGAGATGAAAAACGATGGGCCGAAGAAATGAACTACGCAACGAATGAATGGTTGGACAAATGCTCCAACGAATTCGAGGGTCTTGACCTCGAAGACAAAGTCATCTCTAAGCAGGGGTCGAGTTATAAAACCTAAAACAAGCACTTCTTGGGAGGCAACCCAAGGTTATGTTTATTCTTACGCACTTGCATTTGCATGCACGTCTAATTTTTACTTTTCATTTTTCGATTTACATACCAAAACCTTTTTTAAAAAATTCATTTTTTTCTCAAAAACCTTATTTATTATTTAGGATCTTATTTAAAAAAACCGAAAAATTGAAAAACGCAACAAATTGAAAAAAACGAGAAGAGTGAGGCAGCAGCCTCACTGCGATCACCTAGTGATCGCAGTGAGTTGCTTACAGCTCACTTCTCCCCCTTTAAAATTCCCCAAAATGTTTTTGCCCTTCTACACTTCATTTTCTCTAAAAAAGTCTTCATACTCTCTACATTTTGAACTCACCATTGCATTCTTAGCTTGCTCATCCATCAACAGCATCAAGTAAGTAATTTCTACTCAATCTTATCTTCATTACATCTTCATTATCAAGATTAAATCTTTCACACCTTTGCTAGTACTTTCTTGATTGCTTCTTTGGTACTAAGCATTTGTATGCTTCACTGGATTGGTTTGATTATGTTTTGATGATTAGAATATGATGTGCACTCAGAGATTTTAATTTCGTGTAGAACATGTACTCCCTAAATACAATCAAAGATTAAATTTATTTATGTCGGAAGTCTTCAAATCCACAGTTTATAGCGGAAAGCTGACTCGGGATGTCGTTCTCCACGGACACTTAGCATAGGAACAAGCAAATATCATATGTAAATTGTATGCAGAAAGTAAACAGATGATTGCATAACAGATGATTAGATCGTAGTAAACCCTAATTCTATGATGGAATCGATGATGGTGATTGATGTAAAGGATCCCCGACCTCCCTCTGCTATGCTACTCCCAACTAATTAGAATCAAACAACGTAATAGTCGTTTATAGGCAGCAAAGAAACATGCCAAAAGGATCAAGTCGCAGTTAATCCAGACACCTTCACTTATACCAACAATATGTTGCACTACAAGAAAATCGCTAAATAGCGACGGATATTTTTCGCTATTTAGCGACGAATCGATAGGATTAGAGATGGAAATTTATCCGTCTCTATCGGATAGGTCTATCCGTCTCTAATTCATTGACAAAAAAAACCAAAAAAAAAATGAAAATTTAGCGACGGATAGGTTTATCTGTCGCTATTTAGCGACGGATAAAACTATCCGTCGCTAAAACCCTAACCGAAACCCTAAATACCCCTCCCCCCTTTCTCAGCCTCCACACAACTCCCCCCTTCTCTCCTTCCACCACCACCCTTCCAACCAGCACCACCACCCCCTTCCACCACCACCACCACCACCTTCCTCCCACCACCACACTGCCACCGGCCACCACCTCCCTTCCGCCACCACCACCACCACCTTCCTCCCACCACCACCACACTACCACCACAACCGACGCACTACCACCACCACCGCCACACCACCACCACCACAACCACCACCTCCGCACCACCACACCACCACCACCCTTTCCTTCCACCCACCACCACCACCACCACACTGCCATCACCACCACCACACTGCCACCACACACACTGCCACCACCACAGCCACCACCTCCGCACCACCACGCCACCACCACCCTTTCCTTCCACCCACCACTGCCACCACCACCACCTCCTTACTCCGATTCCTCCGATTTGTCAAGATCTCACCAAGATCCACCAAGATCTCGTTTTTCATTTTTTCTTATTAATTTTGTATAAATTATTTGTATTATTGGATATTGAATTAATATTGTATTATTGGATAAAATTGTAGATTTATGTAAGTACGTATTGAATATTGTATATCCGTATTAAATATTGTATAAAATTGTCGATTTATTGTATATCCGTATAAAATTGTCGATTTATCCGATTCGTCTTCAAATCGTGTTTGTCTCCAAATTGTCGATTTTTCAATTTATTGTATATCCGTATAAAATTGTCGATTTATCGATTGTATTATCGATCTGCAGATTAATAAAAAAATAAAAAAAAACAAAAAAACCTAAATTAGCGACGGATAAACCTATCCATCGCTAAATGCAACGGATTGGTCAACGGATTAGCCCGTCACTAATCCGTCGCCGATTCGTCGCTATTTGGCGACGGATAGTTTATCCGTCGTTAAATGGCTAGCGACGCGCGAAACAGAGACGGGGCATTTATCTGTCGCTAAATCCGTCGCTACGGATCGGCAGCTTTTTAGCGATGGATAAAGTTGTTTTTTTGTAGTGTTGTGTCACTCAACACACTATCTCGTCACGTTTCCATACAAACCACAAAGGATAATGTAAAGTCCGTTACCAAGTACGGATTTCCCACGTAGAGAGTCGGACGAATAAAGAACAAGTACGAAATTACGTTTTAAAACTAATTCATTAATATATCACGGCATATAAAGAAGTAGCAAAAGCAGAGTTACGACGGTTTGCCTTTACAAGAGAAAGTTAGCTACTCATAGTAATCTACTAGAAGGAAATCGAAAAGAACAAGAAAAGAAAGAAGAAGAAGAAGTTTAGTCTCTGATGTCTTCGTGCTGCTTCTAGGGTTTCCTTCTTTTGGGTGCCTGACGGCCAGCGGTTTTGGGGTTTCACTTCCTCGAGTACTGGTCCTCTCTCAGGAGAGCTGCTTTATGAGCGGTGTAGAATTATGAGACCCCAAGGGTCTTATTTATACTGAAAATCTCGAGCTCAGGCCGCCATTGATAATTAAGGAAGGTTAGAAAGGCGGGCTCTAGCCTGACGGGCCAAGAAAAAGGTTTAGAACCAAACAGAGCCTTCACTGCGGTCGACAGAGGGCCGTAGAGAGGCTTCTGCGGCTCACAGTCGGCCGTAGAGTGCAATTTTTGCAGGTTCTGTCTGTTCTTCTTTGTTCTTCGATTTCGGGCTTCGTAACTTCGTTCCCTCGAAAAGTGGTCTTCTACAATGTTGTTGCATCTTCAATCATCTTCGCATTGGTTGGTCATATGACATATTTTAACTCCTCGAACTCCGTGCAACGGCCAATCCGACATATTTGCTTAACTTTCTCGATTTTGTACAATTATGTCGTTTTGGCGCCTGAAATCGCGCAATTCCTCAAAAACGCGATCATGACCTACAAAATACACACGAAGTAGGTAATTGACCATAAAATGATATAAATATTGAATCTAAGGCAAAAAACGAGGGTCTAAAAGCATGTAATATCGCATATTTCATTGTCACATCACACCCCCAAACCAGTTTCTTGCTCATCCTTGAGCAAGGCAATAACGATAATTAAGAAGTGACTACGAAATGAGTAAAGAGTATAAACCACCACATAGACAAGCAGCCAGTTTCTAGGGTTTCAAACTCTACTGATTCACTTAGTTTCAACTCCAACCTCTATGACTCCACAGCAAACAAATAACAAGTAAGCGTCACTTACTACACCCAGCGGTTACAAGTGTAACCCAATGTCCTTCAAAGTGTACTTTAAGATCATTACCTCGCGGTAATGTTATGCAATCCTGCTCCCAAAAGTTAAGACACAAATCAAAGTAGTACTCGAGTTGGCTTGGGAAGTAAAATAGGTAGGATAATACAGACGAGTGTTTGGCAAAGCATCATTAAAAGATGAGCAAGGCAGAACAAAGGGTATTTCAGGGGAACTTATCATTCCGGACACCAAGTTCCTTCTTTCAACTTCGTCTTCTCTCAATGACAAATCTTCAACTTCTCATTCATGCATCATCATAACTACTTCATCGGTTGCTTCACACATAGACTACTTGCTCCTTTTTTTCTTTTTCTTTTGACATACTATTTTTTGCAGTCGTTTTACCGACTCGTATGCTTTTGGTTGGCCATCATTGGACTCTACTAGTCTCTACATTTTTTGGTAGTGTCTGTTTTATCGAATTTTGCACTTTTGTGCGTGCTGGTTTGGTATACATGCCATCAACCCTCACGGACATGTAGCTTTTTAGGGCCACGCCGGTATGTGGGTAGTATCTATAACATGCCCAACACGAAAACGGTGATCACAAGGACCACAGATCCACTCCGAGACTTTTGTACCTTTGCTTTTTTCGGTACTTTTCTTTTCTATTTTTTCTGGAGCAAGAGCTAGTGATTTTTAGCACCGGTAATACAAAATTAGGGCCAACAATATTACCTTTCGATGATGTTCATCTTCCACTTCTCCCCCAAACCAATTTCTCGAACTAGGGTTAGGGTTTGGTTCTCTACTTTCCCTCAAACCAATTCTCGATCTTGATCAAAACGTGATTCTCCTCCATTCTTTGGAACTCGTTGCTTCATTTCTTCGTTCAAGCTCGGCGGTGGGTTGCTGACACCGCATAAGTAAAGCACGTATATGATATATAGTGTGGAGTTTCATTAGGGCTAAAAAAGCTTTCAGAGGGGTTAGTGAAAGGTATAGAAAAAGATTCAGAAAGGTGAGCACTACTAATCACATTCATGTTGTTGAAAAATAAGGACTCAGGGGTAGCAGTGTTCACACGGTTGCACACAGGACTTTAATTAGCGTAGCAAGTAAACTCACTCAGCAAAGTAGCATGGGTCGGGTTTGGTCAGAGCATATATTCAGTAAGCAGTGAAGCATGAAAACAAATCCACAGCCCCTCATCTTAGTCAAAATTTATACTTAGTACTCTTCTACAGATTAACCCTTTTTTCAAAAAGCAAAAGACCGTAGACGTAACACATAGAAACTAGTACTTAGACATAAATTAAACTACAAGTTACCAAGTGCGAATATTTAAAAGTTATTTTAGACCAAGCAAGTAGCAGTCAAATTTCTCCCCCAAACCTAGCAGAGAGCAGATAGGAGACTAGGAAAGTAAAGAAGAAAAAGGAAAGATACTCCCCTCTCGGTGTTGTGCTTCCATGGAGTAATGCTTGTTCATTTAATTCCTCCTCCGCATATCATCTTGGTCTCCCAGTTGGTTTACACTTTGATGCTTGACACATTATGAGAACTTGATTTACTTGCCTAGTTCTTGCCTCAATTTGAAGTAGCTATTGATCTTATCACAAGCTATAATTTTGCTTGCATGATGTACCAAACTTTTTGTTTGGGGGAAAGAAAACCTCAATAGATTCACATGTTAGCCTTAGACTTGATTTAACTCCAAACATGCTATCTCACACACTTTTTGAACCTAGATACCGTAAGGAAAGCACAAATGGGAGAGTCAAACAAGAAAAGAGGAAGATCCGGGAGAAGCACCAATCACGCTTCACTTTCGAGAGGAGCCAAAGCTTGGTTGGAAACGAATAAGAACCAAGGAGCAATCTCCAAGAGGAACATTGACATAAGTTTTGGCGGAGTGAGATTCTACGAGTGGTTATTCAACCCGTTGGACCTCCACGGTTGGGGCCCTTTCACCACCACGCTTGAAAGGTTCAATCTTGAGATTGTGAGAGAATTTTATGCGAAAATTTTCCAATTAGAAATAAACGAACCGGATGAGTTACGTGTGACACATCCTATCACTATAAGAGGAGTTGAGTTCATGTTCGGGCCAAAGACGATCAACAAATTCTACGAAATACCTAAGAGAAAGTCGAACATGTGACTCATTGAACCGCCATACTTCGAATTGAGCTACGATGGAATGAAGGATGAGATCCACCACATGCTTCTAAGGAATGATTATGAAGAGAATGAGATATGTGGAGAAATACCGAAGTCCGCCCTCACCGACCATGCACAATTTTGGATGCAATCTGTGCACACAAACATCAAGCGCAAGAGTCACCACGATGCAATTAACGAAGAAGAGGAAATTTTGATTTACTCGATTATGAGAGGGCATTACGTCGATGTTGGGAGGATCATTATGGAAGAAATGTACACGCTCAAAGGAGACCATAGGAGGAGCCTTCTCTTTCCCGGATTAATAACGGGTTTGTACAAGGAAAAAGGAGAGTCAATATGAGGAGCTGGGAACATGGCATTAACTAAGCCATTTACGATAAAGAGGGTTGAGGACCTGTTTGCTAGACACACCAAGGCAATCGAGGAAGCAAGTAACATGAGGAATTAACAGCAAGGAGCTTTGATATGAGCCAGTTGCAAGCTTTTATGGAACAATAGCAAGGAAACTGGCAAGAGGAGATAAGGCAACAAGAGGAGATGTACGCAAATAGTCAAAGGAAGGAGTGGAATTCATATTTGAATTGCCTTCAAGCGCAATAACAAACTTCCTACATGGAAGCAAACTATGCGGAGTATCCTCGACATCAGTACCCACCTTGCTACCCTCAGCCACCGTATTTCCACCACCTGGTGCAGGGCCGAGCCAATACTACGGCAACCAGGATGACTTCTTTACTCCACCGTCAGACGATACTCCGTGTTAGATCATTTCTCCATGGAAGCACAACACCGAGAGGGAAGTATCTTTTCTTTTCTTCTTTATTTTCCTAGTTTCTTTTACTTGCTCTTGACTAGGTTTGGGGTAGGAATAGATTTGTTTTCGTGCTTCCACTGCTTATGCAATAGATGCTCCGACCTACCCCGACCAATGCTACTTTGATGAGTAAGTGTGCTTGCTGCACCAATTGAAGTCATATGTATAACTGCGTGAAACTACTACCCATGAGTCTTTTTATGTTATTAGCACAAACATGATTTGTAGTACTCACCTCTATTTTGAAGCCTTTGCTACTTATACATACTTTTCACTTACCCCTCGGAAAGATTTTTGAGCCTTTTATGAAACTCCACCATATATATCGCATACATGCTTCATATAAGAGGTAATAGTCTTCCACCCCCAAGCTTACAGTGAAAAGAAGAAGCAACGAGTTCCAAATAATGGAGGAGGTTCATGATTGGGAAATTGGTTTGGGGGAGACTAGAGAAGAAAACCCCAACCCGAGATCAAGAAATTGGTTTTAGGGAGACGTGAAAGAGAAGCATCATTGAAAGATAACCCATGTTGGCCCTAATTATGTATTACTGTTACTAAAAATCACTAGCTCTTGCTCCAAAAAATAAAGGAAAAAAGGCGTACCAAATAATAACGCCAAGGTACTAAAAAATATCATAGTGGATCTATGGTCCTTGTGATCACCGTATTCATGTTGGGCATGTTTTAGATACTACCTACATACCGGCGTAGCCCTAAAAAGCTACATGTCCGTGAGGGTTGATGGTATGTATACCAAACCAGCACCCAGAAAAGTGCAAAATTCGGTAAAACATATACTGCCAAAAAATTGAGACAAAAAGAGCCAATGATGGATAACCAAAACATACGAGTCGGTAAAACGACTGCAAAAATAGTATGTCAAAAGAAAAAGAAAAAAAAGAAAAAAATAAAGGGGCAAGTAGTCTATGTGTGAAGTAACTAGCAAAGTGCTTATGTGTTGCAGACCTGCTTGCCAAAGAAGCTTTGTATTTGAAAGTCGCAAGGCAGATGCAAATAAGGGATTGTAATGTTGCTATCAAGAGGCAAGTGTACTCTGACAATTCTGGAATTCCTTACCTCAGAATTCGTAGATGAAGGTCCAAACTTTGCTATTCTCAGGCTGCATTTTCTTGCAACTCTCCTTGGATGGAGATGGTAAGTGCTGCAGTCTTGGTCCCATTCTGAGATACATTAGGTTTGCTCTAAACTTTTACTTTGCAGAATCAGAGTCTCTTTGTAAATTCTGGAACTGTAAAGCCTCTGGAAATGATGAGCTTTATCTGATCCATCACCCCCCCCCCCCCCCCCCCCCCCTCTTTTCCTTAAATCTCTGCCAACCCTCCCCTTGGTATAAGGACTTGGAAATCTTGTTGGTCTCCTTTCTGGGAGAAGTGATGTTCCAATGTTGCAGATGGAGAGGAGATACAACTGGTTTGTATTATTTTGCAACTCTCCTGCATCAAGAACCCCCTGTGGTGAGAAACAAGCCTTGTGCTTTGATTCACTCCAGCAATCTGGCCACAAGGTTTCCTTCCTTAATACCCACCTTCCTGAGTCCGGTTCTGGTTAGGTTTAGATACAAGGTTTTGAATGTAGCTGATCTGGAAACATACTTCAATTTTCCCCCTTGTATCTTCACTTCTTTTCTATCTAGTTCTGGTTTATGTATTCTATATTCTGATAGGAAAAGTTGGAAATATCTGGCTAGTAAAAGGGATTTGACTGTAGTAGGACTGTATAAAGCCTTCAACATTCCTCCCTTTGAAAACTGTATTACAAGTGTTCCTTGGAGCATAAGTATAATAAATCAGACTATTTGGACTGTTTTGTGTACTTATCCTTTTGTGCAGGTTTGGAATTTTTTGGAGCTGGATATTAGCATATCTAACTCACTAATCACTAACTATTTTGACAAGTTCTGTAATGAAACTTATTTTCCCCTGATGGTAACTGTTTGTTGTAACAATTGGGATGTGAGGCATAATCTCTCTTGTAATGGTATTGTAAAATGCTTAGTAGTATTTGTCATTTGTATCTTGGAGATATGTCTTGGTTTGATTGAAACTGCTGCAGAACCTTTTGGGTAGAACACAACAACAAAGTCTACATGAGACAGAAAAAACCGGAAAGGAGGCTCCAGAACTTGAACTGCAAGATTAGCATAGGATACAAATTTGATACTTGTGATTTTATGTCTATTGTTTGTAATCGGCACTCTGCCAAACTGCTTCTCTTCATGGGGTCTTATAAACCCCCATGAATCTCCCTATATGGATGAATAATAAGAGTACTTTATAAATAAAAAAAAAAAAGGAGATGGAGAAACGTCATTGAAAGAAGACGAAGTTGAAAGAAGGAATTCGACGTCCGAAAGGATAAGTCCCCCTGAAGTTACTTTTTGATACCTTATTCATCTTTTGATGATACTTAGCCACTTTTCCTCTATATTAACCTACATACTTTACTTTTCGAGCCAACCTGAGTACTACTTTAATTTGTGCCTTGCCTTGTGGGAGTAAGATTGCACAACATTGCCAAGAGGTAATGACCTTATTATATGCCTTGAAGGACATTGGGTTATACTTGTAACCGCTGGATGCAGTGAATATTGTTTACTTGTTACTTGTTTGTTGTGGAGTCAAAGAGGTTTGAATTGAGATTAAGTGGGTTAGTGGAGTACGAAACGTTAAGAGGTTAGCTTCTTATCAATGTCACAATTTATGCTCTTTACTCATTTCATACTCGCTTCTTATTTATCGTTATTACCTTGCTCAAGGATGAGCAAGAAACTCGTTTGGGGGTATGATGTGACCATGAAATATGTGTTTTTACCTACTTTTAGACCCTCATTTTTTCCCAAGATTCAATATTTACATCATATTATGACCAATTACCACTCTGTTCTTTTCAACTGAAAACTCATTCGATTCGATTCAGTTCCTGATTCGATTCGTCTCTCTCTTGATTCGACTTTCTTGATTCAAATTTCTTAAGTTCATTAAATTATTATTATTATTATTATTATTATTATTATTATTATTATTAATATTTTATCATTTATTTACACAACCCATCTTTTGTACGAGGAAAATAAGAAAATTTATCCAATTGAGATATTTTCAACCTTTTTCTTTCTTTCTTTTTAACAGACTTTTAGTAGATCAATGAAATAAAAAGTATAGTTACGATTCGTATTACCCTTCTTTTCTACCGTAAAAGTTGAGTTAAGATAAGAAACTACAGGAACCTGAGAGTACCATTCAAACTGGTTCACATACTTTGTACGTACATCTCTAACTAATTGTAGGTAAAATTGTAATTTTTTTGGAGGTAAAATTGTAATTTTTTGGAGGTAAAATTGTGAATTTTTGGAGGTAAACTAAAACTAATGTTTTCCTTAGGGTTGGAGTTTTGGAGGTAAAATTCTGATTTTTCGAGGTAAAATTAAACCACTAACAATCGATTTTTCTAAGGAGAATTTTTTTCTCGAACTTAAATCGTAAATTACTTGCAAATTACGCACAAAAAAGTATAAAACAAAGTTATGTTAGTCAAATATACTTAATTTATTTTTATAATATAATTTTATTATATTCTTTTGTCGTGTAATTTGCGAGTAATTACAGTCAACGTCCAGAAAAAAGTCTCCTTACGAATTTATTAATGGACCGGATGTAGTATTCATTATTATTAAAAAATGGGACAAATGTAATTTCTTCAGTTCGTTTGATTTGATTCGTTTGATTTGACTCATTTGATTTGATTCGATTGATTCGATTCCATTCATTCGATTCGATTCGATTCAAGAATTTCAATTTGAAAGAACAGAGCCTTACTGTGTATTTTGTAGGGCATGATCGCGTGTTTTGAGGAGTTGCACGATTTTCGTTGCCAAAATGTCATATTTATGCGAATCGAGGAAAATAAAGAAATATGCTGATTTTCCCGTACACGGAGTTCGAGGTGTCCAATCAAGGCATTTGACCAACCAATGCCAAGATAATTGAAAATGCCACAACATTGTAGAAGAACACTTTTCGAGAAAACGAAGTTACGAAACCCAAAATTGAAGAACAAGACAAAACTAACAAAAGTTGGCGCAGTCGACTGATAGGTGACCGTAGTGTGTCGAAATTTTCTAGAAACAGGCTTTTCTGAGGTCCATCAGGCCAGAGCCCGCCTTTCTAACCTTCCTTAATCATAATGTGCGGCCAGAGCACAAATTTTACATTGAATCGTTAGAATTCATCTGTATTAAAATTGTTAGGAATATCTGTTTAGATTTTGATCAGTAAACCCTAATGACTTATCTTAACTTAGAAATGTAACTAGTACTCTTAGTTCACTTGAACATTGGAAAAGGGGAAGTTTACTGAGTATGTTAGTCTAGCAAATCTTGTATAGGATGTTAGGTCTCTGAATGTAATTTTTATATCTTTGAAGAAGACCAAGAAACAAACATCCAGCAGAAGGGAGCTCATTATTGAAGATCAGAAGACTGCACAAGATTGTTGAAGACTAAGGACAAGTGTCTCCTCAGATACCTTGAAGAAATTAAGGGTCTTTGGAAGACAAGTATTTTAATAGGTCTGTGATGCATAATGGTCACTGAGTAAGGATTTGCAAAGCCTCAGAAAGATTGTATTGTTCCATTGGCACTACAGGACAAAAGTTATTACAGTGCATTAATTACGCAGATAGAGATGTCTGAGCAAAAGAGGAAATCTCTGTAAAGAGACAAAGCTCACTGTCGTAATATCTTCAGATATCAATAGTGTGAATTTCATTGTGCCTAATGGATACTATTCAAACGGCATGATTTTCACCTATAAATATCACCACTTAGAATGCTTGAAGGACACACCTTGAACTACACAAAACTACAATCTTACTTTCAAGCATACAAGCCTTCTGCCTACTTACTCTCTAGCTTACTGTTGCGACTAAAGCTCTTGAATTCTAAGTAGCACGAAAGTTCTAAGTGTCGTGATACTTAAACAAGAACTGCATATTGTGAAAGAGTTGAATCCAGAAGATATAGTTGCGACTAATATCTGAGATTCATTCTCTTAAACAACATCAAGACTTGAGTCAGTAAAGAACAACTTACCATACATTGAAAAGTGTATTAAGTAAGCTTGTTTCTACATATTACTCTAAGATGACTGTATAAGTTATAAGAGCCTGTTCACCTGACAAACTGCCATAACCAACACCACACAAGCGTTGAGCATAGGAAGTACTTGGCTTTGGAAGCTGAGGAATAGCTCAAAGGTTACTGAGTAGAGGAAGTATTTGGTTGAGAAAACCAGGGAATAACTTAGGGGGGGAACACTTGGTTGGGAACCTAGTGTTAAAGGGATCAAGAGATAGGTCTTTGTAAGGGGAACTCAATTTCTTATCTTAGTGGATTCAAGTCCTGAGAAAGGGCGAGTGAATTAGTTGAGGGATTACGCCACCTTCAAATACCACTATAAAGCTCTATGTTATTTAGTTACTACACTTTATTATTGAGTATTTATTGCTTGCTGAGTACTTACACACATTATAGCTTGCTGAGCACGTGCACTTATCACAAAAGTCTTCCGCTCTCTGAATATAAGTATCAGATACCTTCACAGATTTCTGAGAAACTGTTTTATCGTCAAAAGTTTGAAAAGACTATTCACCCCCCCCCCCCCAGTCTTTTATTTTGTCGTTATCTGAACCAACAAAAATCATATTGTCTGCTTTCTGCATTCATAATATTACTAGTTATTTGCTTGATCCTATGCTAAGTGTCTGTGGAGAACGATACCCGAGTCAACTTTCCGCTATTCTGTGGATTTGAAGGCGGAAACTTAATATAAATTTAAATCTTTGATTGTATTTTGGAATTACAGGCATACAACGATTTTAGATTTAGCGAAAATTAAAATCTCAGCGGATCGTTCAGATGAGCAGTCACTCACTTTCGAACAAAATCGGAAATACCTTTTAAATCTTTGTATGGATTGAAGCAGTCTCCAAGACAATGATATAAAAGGTTTGATGAGTTTATGACATCTGTGTGTATTTAAGAGGAGCTGCTATGATAGTTGCATCTATCAGACAGGTGATCAAGATACATGATATTTGTATATGTTGATGTATGTTGATGATATCTTGATTGCTGAGAAAAGTATGTCAATGATAGAAGAAGTAAAGTTGAGTCTTAACAAAGTTTGCGATGAAGGATCTGAGATATGCAAAGAGAATACTTGGTATAGATATATACAGGAGTTCAGATCAAAAGGTGACTACTCTTACCCAAGTGAACCATCTCACCAAGGTCTTAACAAAGTATAAAATGCATACTTCTGAACCTACGACTGTGTCCTTCAGTCAAAGTATAAAGGTTTCAACTGCTCAATGTCATACATATCACTGAGTTAGAAATGCATAAAATTGAATCTATTCCATATGCTAGTGCAGTTGGGAGTATCATGTATACCATGGTATGTTGCAGGCCAGATTTAGCTTATGCTATGAGTGTGATTAACAAGTTTATGAGCAATCCAGGTTATGCTCATTGGGAGATAGTGAAAGGTGTATTGAGATTTATCAAGGGAACACTGGATCATGGATTGAGTTTTAAGTTTCTGAGTCTACTGATCAACCATTGGTAGGTTATGTGGATGCTGACTATGCATCAAATCTTGATAGAAGGAAGTCTAACACTGGGTATGTGTTTACTCTCTATGGTACTGTAATAAGCTGGAAGAGCTCTCAACAACCAGCTGTTGCACTTTCAACTACATAAGCTGAATTTATTACATTATCTGAGGAAGTAAAAGAAGCATTATGGTTCAAGGGACTATTGGACGAGCTGGGGATTAGTCAGAGATATGTTGCTATATATTGTAATAATTGAAGTGCACTGCAATTAGCTAAGCATCAAGTGTATTATGAAAGAACAAAACACATTGATGTGAGATTATATTACATCAGAGATGTGATAGCTGGAGGTAGTATCAAGCTGGAAAAGATACATACTTCAGAGAATATGGTAGATAGTTAAGTTTCAGTTGTGTTCATCGTTGATGAAAGTGTAGAAGGGAGTGCTACAACCTTAGGAGCGGTAAAGGAGTTTTACAGGGAAATGATTGAGCTAAGGTGGATATTTGTGAAAAAATGTAGCCTAATATGGGATTAGTGAAATGAATGGATCAGATCAAAGCAGTTATGATCAAGGGTTGTGGTTCAAAAACTTGAAATTGGAGGCAATATTAGTTATGCTCTGTTTCTGGTGAGCAACTATTTTGGCTTCATCAAATTCGTTTCTGTTTCAGCTGGATTGTATAAATTGATTTGTTCCAGTCATTATACACTATCTAGAAAACAATTATCATCTTCCAATTCCACAAAAACAGTTATCTTTCTTCTTCAATTCGACATAGAAGAGAACTTAGGTTTCTTGAGCTCAGATTGATGAAATCTGCAAATTTCTACTTGTAAAGCTTGTGTGATCAGAAAAATCTCTGGTATTACTCCCATGCATGTATGCATTTGTTGAACCATGTAATAGCTTTGTGTTGTTATAGTTTTTATTGATATTGTTGTTCTATTGTTCTTGATTTTGGTCGATTGATTATAGTTGATAGATTGTGATTGATTTGGAGAAGACTATGCAACAGTTTAAAACTTGCATTAATTTAGCCTTTTATCAACGTGAATGAATGATTATAGACAATTATCCATGAAATTCATGATCTATAATTTGTGTGCATAAACAACATATAGCATCATATAATACACATTCAATGACCGCAAAAATATGTCAACATGCAATTCCCTCGATACAATCAGTGAAAGACAACAAGTAACATGTACCACAATTAGCGACGGAAACCAATATCAAGGTATCAAAGTGTACAAGGATAATAATCATCATTTGATAATAATATATTGATTCTAAGGAAAATTACACCTGCTCCCC
The DNA here is from genome assembly GCA_026545765.1 of Plantago major. Classification (NCBI taxonomy): domain Eukaryota; kingdom Viridiplantae; phylum Streptophyta; class Magnoliopsida; order Lamiales; family Plantaginaceae; genus Plantago; species Plantago major. Next base: position 31,609,292 of record CM048841.1, read on the forward strand.
TTGAAAATACACGTATTTCAAAAAGATCCCTGGAATTTGAACAATAACACATTAATCCCTACAATTCTTAAACAATTACGAATTAGTAATTGCATTTTGAAATGGCCAAAAACATCCTTATATGCTATATATAAATTTGACTCTAACTTACAATAAATTCAATATTTACCTCGAAAGTATATTTTATTTTCCAAATTGAGATGCATAAGTTGCACATGTCAATTTTCAACTTACTAACCGCTAACTTTCAACTTTTTATGTCCCTAAATTATTTCATAAATATAGAAGCATTTTTAAAAGAAGAGAAAATGAAATGACAACTTTTATCTTATAAAAACTAAGAAAAAATTTGTAATTTTGTTAACATGACATGATGTTTATTTTCTTTAGGTTATGAGAAAGAAAAACACATTATTCGTTCGAGCAATTTTTTTTTTTTTTTGTACTTTAACTTGGATGGTTTAATTCATAAAGACAGATAATTGAAAAACTTAAACCACTTATCGAGTAACTATTTAGTAAACTCTGATACATTCAGTTAGTTATATTTTAGCCGTATACACTTTTTGAAACTGTACTTGATAACCCTTCATGTACTCAAAGGAAAATGAAGTTATAAAATAATTGGAATCTGATATTTAAAAAAAATTATTATTTTAGTTGTAAAATTAATAACCACAAAATATTTAATTTAATAATACAGAATTAAGAAATTATTGGCTATTCTTTTATTTTACTGATAATTTAATTTATTTTAGTTTAAAAGATTAACCAATAACTGGTTAAACTCAAAAAGAGAATAATCATATTTTTTTTCTTAAAATAAAGATTATTATCAATGTCCACGTAACTTTTCTTTTAAAACAGAAAAAATTAAAAATACGAAACTTAAATATTGCGATGTTACACAATACATAAGTCTCACTTACTACTAAAAAATTAATAATCCTATAGTTCGAAAATAATATTTTTAACAAAATATTAAAAAATAAATAATATTGAAAAATAAAAGGTTGAAGTTAAATTAATTAAGATGTGAGTTATACTTATGTAAAATAGGAAATTAAGACCATGTTTAGGAGGTGAACTTAGAAAGTGGAAAATGGACCACTCTGTTATTGTTCAGATTTTAGAGACTAATGTGCAATAAGGCACTTTTGTTGGGAGTCCATATGAAATTTGCCCTTAATTCTAATAATCTGCACAAATACTAATACTTGATCGGCCAACTAAGACAGTAAAAAAACTAGACCACCATACTAATCCCACACTTCATTAATCCAATCACCATCGTTATCCAAATTCCAATCCACACCGGAAACAATACTTACTAGTTAATGAAGCAATAGATTACCTCAACAGCAAAGACAAAGTCATATATCGTACAACACTAACGAAAATAATGTCCGACACCTAAATGTCAAGAAACTCATAACACCATGATATACCAATTTCATAGATTCTCTCAAATAAATAAACACACATCTCTTCAGAATAGTGAAGATAATTCGATACGAAACAAGAGGGATAAGACTTGAGAACGGGTTGGAAAACAACCCTATGTTCGACATTAGAGTCTGGATGACTCACATATCAAAATGGCAATATGTCTGTGGTGAAAGTTTTGAATGGTCGGCTAGGAATCTTCTCTCCAAAAATCAGCTGAATCAGTGAGTTAACGAACCGAGAATTGATTTTAGAAAACCCATGCGCTCTTCAGAAGATTTGCGCGCGAAAGCAAATATATTTTCCTTGAGTCTCCTCCTTCTTCAAAACGTGAAATACTCAATTTCTTCATGAGACAAGGAAGATTTAACGTGGAAACTCCAAAATCAGGAGAAAAATCACGGGGGACTAGACCAGAAAATACACTATGTACAAAATTGTTACAACTACACAATTCTTCTTATCGCCCCGAACCGACCCCGACAGAACATTTCTTACTAGCAACACTCTCTACCTTACTCTCTCAACCCAATATGAAATATTAATGAAAGAAGTAGAAAGAACAATATGCTAGAATGCTTGCTCTGTGATGTTACCAAATGAACACCAAGAGATGGCCTTTTATAGGCAACTCTCTGCTTACTTCACGTAAGCAATGATGCAATATCCATGCACATTTTCCTTCCATATGCAGTACTCAACTAGTAGCATTAAATTGGCCAGCACAAATTTTCCTTCTTGCTACATTGCCCATTTACTAATATTGAATTCTCCTTGCTTCAGTTCTCAATAATGTTACCATGCATGCTTCATGTTTCACATTTACTATTAGCTTCCATTGTTGAACAAGCAAATGTCAATTTTCCACATATGGACAAAAGTCCTTCACTTGGTTGCCTCAGGCTCTCAGCCGAGGAGATATAATTTCTTCCTATCTTTTTTTTCTTTTTAATTCATTTCGTGGTCTAACCCGACCCGAACTGGATTGTGCCAAGAAATTAGCAATAAGAAGTGGTTTGATGGTTTTTGTTGGACTTTTGGACTGCCAACAAGAGTATGTTTCGCTTATATATTCCAAAATTTATTCATTTTTACTCATTTCTATTTCTTATATTACTAGGTTTTGTTATATACCAAAAATACGACTCCTTAACAAGGCTTGTATACGAGTCTTATACAATGCTTTCTTTGTTTATTATTTTACCCTTATTGTAATTCGTTTTATGTATTTCAAATATTTCTCATTGGGAGAGAGCGTGCATATTTAGTACTATATTGTGGAATATATGTAATATTAGCTATTGATTTGTTATTAATTCCATAATAAATAATTAATAATATTATGATTATGGTTACTGATAAAAGAAAAATGCATGCCTTAATGCAATGATGGATTTATGTATCTTGGCGAGCGTTTTAATACATTCGACGGCGCACGATCTAGACTGCAGGAAATAGTAGTAATAATTAGCAACATTCATTCATTAAAACAACTAGTAATCATCTCCCATGAATTAATATTTAATATAATTCAGTTCATAATAATTAATTTAGTTATTAATCCTTAATTAATTATTTACCTCGCCATCTCTCTTCCTTGTATATATGAAACGCAAATCTTACTCGCTTGTTATCAGTGTAGTAAATAGAAAAATCAGCACTTGTTTCGAAGAAGTTTTATAATCAAGGAATAAATGGAATCTCACATGGAAATGTACTGCAGTACAAATCACCAAGTGAGCTGTGACAATAACCAAGAGCTTGAAGACGATATATTTTGCTTCCCTACCCAACTTCCAGTTAAAGATTTCAGGTAAAGTACCATTTTTTATTAGTTTTAAAAGTTCCATTGTCACTACATATATTTGAGTTTTAAAAGTACCTTCTTTTTTTTCTTTTTTTTTTTTTTTGCTTAATTTGTCTTTTTGCCAATCTACATGTTGAAAATTATACATAGCGATGAATTGTGCGGAAGTACTGTTTGGGATTTCAACAATGAAGTTGTCAATTCTACCGATGAGATTGATTCCTATCTCTTGTCACACTCCACTTTTAATTCTCAAGGTACGTACATGTTTAGGTATGGATGAGGTGTAATTATATGATGCATCTTTTGAGTAGAAAAAATGTTGAAATGATTTTTGTTGTCGCATAAAAGGATTCTTTAAAGTTTAAACCATATAGTTTGTTCAAATATTTCTTGAGATTTTGTTATAATCTACTACTACTTGTTTAATTTGATGAAAGATTTATCTTCAAAAGCAGAATGGGGAAGTCCTCTAAGCATAAAATTAGAAAGAGTGGATCTGGCTTAATCGTGGATTATCTTCAAAAGCAGAATGGAGTACATTAGGTTTGCCCTAATGTACTCCTTTCCGAGAACTAATTAACCTTTGTTTATTGTATTTTTCTTTCTTTTGTCATCCATTCTGTGATAATTTTATTATGATATATGTGCTCTTTAATATTTCAGGTGGCATATTTGTGGATTTCGACATTTGCAGTGCACTAGGACTTTATAACTCGAATGGAATGGGTACAGGGTTCGAATCCCACCAGCAATTCCAGCTGTGTAGCAATGAACCAATGATAACAAATCAACAACGTGATCATCGGGAAGTCCTAAAACTTGATAAGAAGTCGAAGAAAGTTGTTAAAAATAGCATTAGCAATGGAATTAGCAAGGGTTTGTCTAAGGGAATGATATCCCAATACTTTTACATGCCAATAACACAGGCAGCAAAAGAACTCAATGTCGGATTAACTCTCTTGAAGAAAAGGTGCAGGGAGCTCGGGATTCAGAGGTGGCCCCACAGAAAGCTCAAGAGCATTCAAACCCTAATCAATAATGTTCAGGTAAAATGTTTGGCATGTGTTGTATCAGGTGATTAATTTATCCAGTTTAGGTTATTTTTTGTTACATGTACTTGCAAATTCCAACGTAAAACACATTAAATCATCGGTAGACACTTGTAGTAGTTACATTTATGCTAGTCCTTGCTATTTTAATTAATCAAACCATTAATAGGCTGTTTGGCTAACGATTAACCATACATTCACTAACTGATTGTTTTAGTGTTTGGGACAGGGACTTGTGAAAGTGGAAGGAGAAACAAAACTGAAAGAGTATGTAGAGAAATTGGAGCAGGAGAGAGTGTTACTGGAAGAGATGCCAGATATGCAGTTGGAAGACAAAACGAAGAAGTTGAGACAAGCATGCTTCAAAGCAAACTACAAGAAGAGAAAGGAAATGCGATTGGTAGATTCTGCTTCGAATACAACAACTTGTTCAAATGTTAGTGGTGATGGAAATTCCACAAACTTGTTGGTATCGGAGGATAAGGAGAAACTGGATGATGAGGAGTTGAACTGTTTCCTCTCCAGTTGTTTCTTCTCCGATGTTAATTTCTAGCAATTTCTGAGAATGCATAAGTAGTAGTATCATTTTGTCCATTTTGGTTCAAGTCTTTTGAGCTTAATTAGGCAATGCAATGTTCAGGATTGGACTTGTGAACTCTTCATTATCCCGCCATGGATCCATTCTTATAAACATCATGTTTACTTTCTAATGATTTTGCTAAATGTTTCCTGATTAATTCGAAAATGACAGCATTCAATTAAGTCGACTTCTAGCCATTTATTTATATTGACAATTGAAAATTAAAACACGACATTAAAAGCAATGTTATACGTCTTGTCGTCGTGTCGTTTTAGCATTGCTTCAAATTGATTTCCGTTGCGATTAATTCTGGGTTTACTATGGACGTTATTATTGGACGACCTGCTAGGGAAAAAAAGGGAAAAGAATGTATTGATGGGGATTAATGTACATAAGATCTAATAATTTAAAATGGGGTTTTATGGGTCCATAGAGTCTCTTAAGATGATGATTGACAAATGACTGAGTGTAATATATTGTTTTTCTTCAAATAATATAAGTGTTAGAGTGACTCTTCTAAGAGATAACTCTTAGATAGAGACCTAAAAGACTAAGTTTCATTAATTATACAATTGCCCCAAACTAAAAGCTAGCTACTAAAACTATTCCAACCCAACCAAGGGTCAGAAAGTGGGTTGGTTAAACCGGGTCAATATATATACACATCTCACCACCCTGAAAACATAATTACACAGAATATCAAAAAAACAGAAAACGGTTTCTTCAAAATCCTCCCAAACCCTCACCGGAAAACTAACTTTCTCCCTGAAAACAGTCGTTCCCAGCTGGAATCAGCGCGAAAGAGTTGGAATGACGTCATCACGAAGGTACAAAAGGCTAGATCTCGACCTAGTTTTTATGGAGTTGATCGACTAAATCAAGCTCGAGATCACTAGAAACAACATCACGAAGGTACGGACAACTAGATCTCGACATAATTGGTGTTTATTTTGCAATTGTAGTTGAAATTTCAAATCAGATCTGAAAATCGCGTAATTTTTGTTTCAAGTGTTCTAGCTAATCTGTGTTATGTTTTGGCTTATTTCTGTAATGTTCTTGCTTATATGTAGGATTTTCAACTAAACAGAGTACATAAAAATATGCTCGAAAATTGGTGTTTCTACTACTATTTGGTTGTTTATCCACCGATCTACTCAAAATATGCTCGTCTGTAAGTTTCAACAATGTTTTGATTCAAATATTAATTGATGAATAATTTTTTTCACAATAGAAGATGAAATTTGAAAAAAAATCTGAAAATATCACGTACAAAACTGTTCAAATGTCCTAGCTAATCTGTACAATGTTGTGGCTTATGTATGTGTTAGGAATATCTATTTAGATTTTGATCAGTAAACCATAATGACTTATCTTAGTTCAGAAAGGTAACTAGTACTCTTAGTTCACTTGAACATTGTAAAAGATGAAACTTACCGAGTATGTTAGTTTAGCAAATCTTGTATAGGATGTTAGGTCTCAGATTGTAATTTTTATATCTTTGAAGAAGACCAAGAAGCAAGCATCTAGCAGAAGGAGCTCATTATTGAAGATCAAGAGACTGCACAAGATTACTGAAGACTAAGGAGAAAAGTCTCCTCAGAATGCTTAGCTCAGATACCTTGAAGAAATTAAGTGTCTTTGGAAGGCAAGTATTTCAATAGGTTTCTGATACCCAAAGCTCATTGAGTAAGGATATGCAAAGCCTAAGATAGCTGCATTGTTCCGTTGAGACTAAAAGATAAAAGTTAGTACAATGCATTTACTACGCAGACAGAGATGTCTGAACAAAAGAGGAAATCTCTGTAAAGAGACAAACCTCATTGTCGTACTATCTTCAGATATCAATAGTTTGAATTACATTGTGCCTAACGGATACTATTCAAACGGCATGATTTTCAACTACTAGCTAAAATGACACGCGGAGCCCCGCGTGACTTAAATGTTGTGTTGATATGATCTTTTTTCATTTTTATAGGATAAATTAGAAAGCAACACTCAAAATGGAATAATTGGAACCTTTTAAAATATAATCTTCTGATAACATTTTGGTAACCATCAACATTTTAGTTGTTACATGCATGATTAATAGTTGAGAGATTAATTAGCGTGATACCTTACAACCCATATATAAATGTCTTGCATGTGAATTTCTTCCTCCCATTCTTTGTTAATTACTACATTCTGCTTCAAAATTCAATATCAATTGTTAGACTATATCATTAGCCATCGCGATCAAAATTGAATTCTTTTATTTTTTGGAGGAGTTCAATATTTCACCAATGAATGATTACAAAGGTTCATCACACTAAAACACATCATAACATGAAGCATTGTAGACAGAGTGTATAGTTGCTAAATGACATTTAGCTATTGGTACTCAATAATAGCTGCCTGAACAACTGTTATTCAATGGCAAACATTAGAGCCATTAATCGATGGCATGTGCTTCTGCTTTCAATGGGCTGAATTCACCTCTATTTTGTTGCCTCTTTCAAGCCACAATCCTTCTTTCATAACAGTCATGTGACACAACAGGCAACAATAGTGCCATAGCAAACATTCCAACATCCACAACTGCAGAAAAAATATTTTCGTCACTCCATTATGCAGCTTTTTCGATCCGCAGCCCTTCCGGCTTCCAACAGTGCTCTCCTCACCTGAACCTCCAGGTAGTACAACTACATATGTATATTTAATATTAATACAAACAGAAATAACATGAGTAAGGCAGAGAAAGGACGTCATCGCAAATTTGCAATACAAAAAAAATACTCCCTCCGTCCCGGAGAACTTCATACATTAGGGTTAACGCCCAGTTTTATGCGAAAAGTTAAAGTAATGATAGAATATAGAAAAGGTGGAAAAAATGTACTTTTAGTGGCAAAATGTGTAATTTGAGTGAAAAGTTGAGATTATTTATTATTTGTTGGGTGTGGGGTAGCTTCCTTTTTTAGTAATGTATGAAGTTCTATGGGACGGCTAAAAATGGCAAATGTATGAAGTTCTGCGGGACGGAGGGAGTAGATTTTTTGTGGAAACGGAAACTACATACGGTAACAAAAACAACAATAAGTATTTAGCAACAATGTGAAATTACATACAGTTGTAAAAAAAAAGTTGCAACCAACATCTCGACACAAAATTAGAGTAGAACTAAACATCCGAAACTCCTCAGTCCTCCCTTTATCAGAATAGTCTAAGTCAATTACAAGTAATAGCAAACATAGACGCAATGAAGAAACTAAAAGAAACTGAAACAACTTATCTCAAGTGAATCAAGTTTGATAATCATCCACTTCGGTCCATGAAATTTCTTCCTGCCAGATGACGAAATTAATATTTACTCAAATCCTAAAGCTGTAGGATTAAACGGAGAAGAATATCTTGACCAAATCCAAAAGGTAGAGAACCTAAAATGAAAAGTGAAAGAGATTAAAGGTTTGTAAAATAGGAAAAGACAGAAGATCACGCAGAAAAAAATTATGGAGATTAAATTGAAAGAAAACGTGGATGCTTAAGGGTTGAGATTTGTGTGGAAAACAATTTAATCCAACCACACATCATATCTGATCCAACGGTGCAAGATGATTTGGTCTCCAAACTTCCATGGTGTCACACGAACTGACATATTTGACCCCCTTAATGCAAAATAATTACTTAGTTTTTAGTTGTGGGGTAGTTTTATGGTGAGGTCAAAGATGGCAAGTCATCATTCCAACACTCCTACAACCGTCACCTTGTGAGTAAAAATGGGGTTTGCTTTTCTTATTAGTATAGATAAATATCACCACTTAGAATGCTTGAAAGACACACCAAGAACTACATTGAACACAATCTTTCATTCAAGCATACAAGCCTTCTACCTACTTACTCTCTAGCATTCTGTTGTGACTAAAGCTCTTGAATTCTAAGTAACACGAAAGTTCTAAATGTCATGGTCCTTAAACAAGAATTGTATATTGTGAAAGAGTTGAATCCAAGGATAAAGTTGCGACTTATATCTGAGATTCATTATATCTGAGATTCATTCTCTTGAACAACATCAAGACTTGGGTCAGTAAAGAACAACTTACCATACATTGTGAAGTGTATTAAATAAGATTAATTCTATAGAACTCTCTGAGATAAGTTATAAGAGCTAGCTCATCTGACAAACTACCATAACCAACACCAAACAGGCGTTGAGCACATGAAGTACTTAGTTTGGGAAACTAAGGAATAGCTCAAAGGTTACTGAGTAGAGGAAGTACTTAGCTGAGAAAGCCAGGGAATAACTCAGGGGGAACACTTAGTTGGGAACCTAGTGTAAAAGGGATCAAGAGATAGGACTTTGTAAGGGGAACTCAATATCTTATCTTAGTGGATTCAAGTCCTGAGAAAGGGCGAGTGGATTAGTTGAGGGATTACGCCATCCTCAGATACCACTATAAAGCACTATGTTATTTACTTAATGCTCTTTACTTATTGTTTATTTATTGCTTGTTGAGTATTTACACACCTTATAGCTTGTTGAGCACGTGCACTTATCACAAAAGTCTTCCGCTTTCTGATTATAAGTATCAGATACCTTCATAGATATATGAGAAACTATTTTATCGATAAAAGTTTTAGAATACTATTCACCCCCCCCCCCCCAATTCTTTTACTTTGTCGTTATCTGGACCAACAGTATGTAATGTTATCTGTGATATGGAACATTTAATACGTGTAATGTTGCTAATAATATGTGTTATGTGTTGTCTACAATGTTCTACGTTATTTGTGTAATGTTATTAACGTATCTCTGTTATGTTTTCGTAAGTATGCAGTGTTACATAAATGTGTAATGTGTTGTCAACAATGTTCTACGTTATTTGTGTACTGTTGTACGTTATTTGTGTAATGTTCTATATGTATCTCTGTAATGTTTTCGTAAATGTGCAGTGTACGCTGTTACATCAATGTTCTATTTGTTTTCTACAATGTTGTACGTTATTTCTGTAATGTTCTCAATATATGGCTACAATGTTTCTGGAACTGCATGACTAAAAAGTTAAGTATCATGCCATTACTATTAGAAAATATGTATGAAATGTTATGAGTCATGACTACAATGTTCCTGGAAAATGCCTGTAATGTTTTCATGATTATGCCGTATGCAAAACGTTATAACTATCTTCTCATTTAGGTTGGAAAATAAATGTTGTTGGTTATACCCTCAATGTTAGTGCTTGTATAATCAATGTTATCACTTATATAGCCTATGTTCATGTATTTAACTGTTATGTTCTCACCAACGTCAGATTTTGGATCAACTGGAGAAGGACATTGTACAGAGAAGATCAGCCTAAAATGATGGAGGAAACTATAAATGTGATAAAAAAAAGTCCATGTATTAGCTTATGTTGTCTATTTTATATCCAAACAATGTTCTTACATATTCATATATGTGACACTCCATATATTACGATTTTGAGAAATGTTTTTCCGTATTTGTGTAATGTTCTTAACTATTTGAGTAATATTCTTATTTATATGAGTGATGTCTAGAGTATAATGTTCTTAATTATGTTGATAGTGTTCTCAACTATTTGAGTAAAATGTTATTAGGTATATGAGTGATAACCTAGGGTATAATGTTCTTAATTATACTAGTAATGTTCTCAACTATTTGGGTAATGTTCTCAACTATTTGAGTAATGTTCTTAGGAATTTCTATAATGTTATCAGAAACGACATTTTATATATTTACAAAATATTTTTATATATTTAAGTAATGTTCTGAATTATTTAAGTAATGTTAACAACATTGCTGAGTTAAGTAGAAACCTTACATGAATAATCATGAACATTACTCAGTTAAGTCGGAAACTTATCCAATCAACGAAGAACATTAACTCAAATCGAGTAATTGAATATGAATTAGTGTAATAATATGTTATTGTATGTTCAAATGTTGTTATCTATTTAAGTAATGTTCTTACATATTTAAGTAATGTTCTTAACTATATAAGTAATGTTTGTAACCAAGGCTGGTAAATTGACCTGCGAAAATGAAATGACCCGACCCAATGACCCGCAAAAATGCAAATAAGTATGTTAATTGCAAACAAGCCTGTCTTTATAGTCTCTATATACTTGATCTTTCCTACGACTTTGTGTAAGTGTTACTACATTTTAAAAAATGATATACTCTAAATGCTAATTTATTACTACATTTTGATATTATTTTCCTAATTCTTTTCCGTTTCAAAAAAAAATTTGGAAAATAATATCAAAATTATATATGAAACTTTTAATTTTTCTATATATATTGTTACTTAGGCCCATTTTGAGAATTTTGCATGGGGCCTCAATTTTTTGGGCCGGTCCTACGGAATATTGATACTTGTATGAATATTGTTGGAACCAGTTACAATTGTAGCTGCAATAAATGATCAATATAATATACATATATGAATTACAAAGGAGAAAAGTGATTACACTCACTACAACTCTTTACAAAACAAAATTCGAAGAAATAATTATTCGGGTTGAGTCCTGAACTAGCATAATGTAGCTATTAGTGGGTAGGAGTTTCAAATTCTAAATTAAACACCTCTCATTTAAATGGAAAAATTTAGAAGATTTCTGGAAGGCCATTAAGACATTTCATGAATTAAGAATTGTATCAAAAAAATAAACATGCACCAACTTTGTATTTATTCGCACCCATTTCGCTTGGTGTCTAGTTCAAATGGTCATGTTCTCTCCCACCCACCGCCCTCGAAGGAAGATTTCCATAACCATTAGACACTTCTGAACACTAGTTTATAAGCAAGCATAGTTTTATACCATTTTTCCTTCCATCCTTTTGAACACTAGTATATACACAAGCATACTTTTATACCATTTTCCCTTCCATCATTTTCCAATGTGGGACAAATGTAAGTAGCAACTCCCAACTATCACTCACACCTAGAATTGATTACCTCTCGTATCTTATACCGTTACGTAGCTTGTGCATCCCACTTCGAAACGAGCTAAAGAACACGCAAAATCAAGCGGTGGAACTTAAATAAATAATTTCTCAAAGTTACCCATTCATTTTAATACCTTAAATTGTGATAGTTTTCGTTTTGGTACCTTTAATTGTGACCTTGTCCAATTTGGCACATTTTGTTTTGTTTTTCTCCAGTTTTGGTACTCCATTAGTCAAATTTAATGGAACCGTTAATTTTGACTGGAAAAAAAATCATTTTTGTCAGTTTTTGTACCTTTAGTTGTTACCGTCTACTTTTGGACCTTTTGTTTCATTTTTTGTCCAATTTTGGTACTTTGTTAATCAAAATTAGTGGAACTACCGAATTAGTAAGAATTATCATGAATTAGTCAATTTTCATCAAGTCTTAGCATGCACTACACACTCTAATTAATATTTATTTATTTATCCATTTTTTTAATAAATCAAAAATCAAAAAATAAAAGCTAAAATAAGAAGAAATTGAGGTTTAACAACTTAAGCTAAATTTAGTTAAGTTGTAAACTAATCTGACACTTATTCATGTTCAGACTTTCTTTTGAATTAGAAGTATATACTGTATGGTAAGAAGAACATTAGAAGGGATAGTAAGGCGATTATATGCTCAACAACATAACACCATAATCCGATTGATTGAATTATATTTTTTGTATTCTACATAATACGCTTTTGTGGAATTATTTATTTTAGTCATTCATTCAATTGCAATAGTTGCATTCGTCACATATAAAAACTAGTGCTGAATTTTTGTTCAATTAATATGGTTGAAATTTAAAAACCTGAAATGAGTTTTTATGTTGCTTGTTCGATTTCTTATTTTAATTTTTCTTCCTATTTCTTGATTTATTAAAATTGAAAAAAGGATTAAGTTTAATTTTTAACAATAATAAAATTATTATTATTATTATTTTAATCATAGCGAGTGTAATTCACGATAATATTTGATGGAAAATTGACTAATTCTCGAAAATTCTACTAGTTCGTTCACAATCAACAATATCGTTAACTTCGACTAAGAGAGTACCAAAATTGGTAAAAAAATAAAATAAAATGTACCAAAACTGGACGGTAACAACTAAAGGTACCAAAATCGAAACAGTCACAATTTAAGGTTCAGTTAAATTTGACTATCATAGCACTAAAATTGGGAAAAAAACGAAACAAAGGGTAACAAAATTGGACGGTCACAACTAAAGGTACCAAGACCGAAATTGTCACAACTTAAGGTACCAAAAATGAATTTTTCCCATAATATATCACAAATTTAACTCTTTTCCATGGTCTCTTTCAACCACACTTTGTTGCCTCAATACAACCAATTCCCCAACAGTCCCCAACATGAATAAGACAATTGGATGGTAAATGCAAATGCAGCCTAACAATGCAAGTTCGAGAGTTTAAACATTGCATCGGGAAATGTGGTTGTTAGCATTGAACCTTCCCTAGCTAGTGAAATACCATTGGATACACTTGGCAACAAGTGGACGCGATGCCTTGAACTTCTTGGCCTTTACGTGTAACAAGACAAGGATATACACACAACGATTTCCTCTGCACCACTTAGGTCCTTTCTTTTTTTGTCCGTTTTGGCCCTGGACTGCCTTGGAAACTTTCATCGAACACTCTTTTAGAATTATTCTATCATACCCCACGTTATCAACTCAATGTATGTGGAACATTATAAGCTCTCGCTTATCCTCACTCTACAAGTCTATCATTGTAACGAGCCGGGCCACTAATGGGCCAGCGCGGTTACACATGGACAACTCTCCGGATGATATGTTGGCCCCACTGTACCAACACATGTTCTTTCCCGTGCACTTTGTCTTCACTCGTGCGTGAACCAGGAGACTTCCCAATTGGTCACCCATCATAAGATTGCTCTAGAGCAAGCAAGCTTAACTCTGAAGTTCTTATTGATGGATTTCCGAAAAGAAAGGTGCACCTTGTTGATATGAGTCGCGTTCTCGATCCCTTTAAGCTCTTTCGACTTGACTTGAAACTTTAGGGCGTTACATTCACCCCCTCTTGAAATGTGCGACGTCCCTGCCGCACCATAGTCCGGCCAACCGTCCACCCCTTGTGGGTTTTGGGTTGGCACGGCTCTTATACCATTTGTAACGACCCGGACCACTAATGGGCTGAGCCCCGACCCTTTAGACTGGCACGGTTACTCATGGCAACTCTCCGGGTGATATGTTGGCCCCACTGTACCAACACATGTTCTTTCCCGTGCACTTTGTCCTCACTTGTGCATGAACCGGGAGACTTCCCAATTGGTCACCCATCATAAGATTGCTCCAGAGCAAGCACACTTAACTCTGAAGTTCTTATTGATGGATTCCCGAAAATAAAGGCGCACCTTGTTGATATGAGTAGCGTTCTCGATCCCTTTAAGCTCTTTGGACTTGACTTAAAACTTTGGGGCGTTAGAATCACTCTTTCATCATAGGAATAGGTAGGGAACTCAATTTTCCGAGTGCTTTGGTAGCCCCCCCCCCCCCCCCCCCCTCCCTCCCCAAAATTCGGTTATCCCGCTGAACCTGCAAATTGAGCAGTAATCATTTAATGGGCTTTTAACCCCATTTCCCTCGATAATTCCTCCACATGTTCCCTTGTAAGACATTTGGTTAATGGGTCCACGATATTATATTTGGATCTAACAAAGTCCAAAGCCATAACTCTCATTTTCAATAGTTTTTTCACGAGTTTATGTCTCCTACAAATATGTGAAGACTTCCCATTATAAACATTGTTTCTTGTTTGATCAATACCTGACATACTGCCACAATTCAAGCTAATTGGAGGCATAAAACACAGAGGAGTGTCTTCCAAGAAACTCTGTAACCAATCGACCTATTTCTGCTGCAAGATCCAACGCTATGAACTCAAATTCCATAGTTGATCTCTTAATGCAAGTTTGTTTGCAGGATTTCCAAGAAATCACTGCTCCACCAATTGTAAAAATATACCCACTCGTGTATTTCACAGTCGAGGAACCCGTATTGTACTACACATCACAATATCCTTCAAGTACAACTGATATCTCGTAAAATGCAGCCCATAGTCAGTCGTGCCCCTTAGATATCTAAAGACTCTAACCACTATTTTATAGTGTTCATGTTCGGGTTACTCGTATATCGAGCTAACTTGTTTACCGAGTTAGCAATATATGGTCTAGTAACAGTCCCTGAGGGTACAGTAGAGCTCTAGTTGTAGATGTCTCAAATATTTTCTCTAAATATCACTTTTAATTAACTCACCCATATATATATTTAGGATCACAAAGTCTCATGAGAAACGGTCTCTATATAACTTATCTAGAGACGACACATTTTATCAATAAAACCATCGATGTTATTAATCAAAACGTCTATGTTTGTTAACGAAATAAGTTTTGTTGTAATATGAGAAACCACCAATGTTGAGAAGATAGGTGTTTTGATTAATAACATCGATAATTTTCTTGACAATATAGGTCCGTATCTCTAGATAAATTATCTAGAGACCGTCTCTTAGGAGACTCACTCATTTACGATATATAATTCCCAATTCATAATTGTAGGTATCTTATTTTAAGACAAGAAGATCAAGAGAGCAAACATAGGTATAAATTTCATCCAATATAGTCATGACATGTGTAAAATTTCTCCGTAAAACCATTTCAACTCCCCCTATATTTCCACACCAAGATACAACTATTCTATATTTATGGTGGGCCATATAGTTTAGGGCACCTACAAAATTCAACTTTTGCATCATATATAGTCATTTTATCCTATTTTTAGAATTAGGATTGATTTTAAGAATCCTACAACTAGTGGTCTTTGACTACTTATGATCCTAGCTAGAGTACTCAAGCTTCCCCACACTTTATTCCCTATTCTTACACTTTGGCACGACCTCCACAGTTGTTCTGACAATCTTAATACTGTCTTCGTCAAACTTGTCAAGAACCTTTTCAACATAATGACTTTAAGAAAGTGCATAGCCATCCTCCGTCTTGGAAAATTTCATTCCAAGTATGACATCGGCAAGGCCCGAATTGAGCAACCTCCAAGAGAACTTGTCACAAATCACCTAGAAACTTGGGTATTTTTCACAATAAAAAAGTGTCTTAATTGGTGCTCGTGCGAATACGGTAGAAATATCAATATTAATATCAACTTATTAGGGTTAAATGTTAATGGTTCTATTTATACTAGCTACCTGACAGGATATTTTAGGTAGTCTAGAACTCTAAAAAAAATAAAATATATGTAGAAATAAATAAAAGATCCTAATATATCTACCTGCCTTATCATCTATAGAAAATCTAGCAGTTGTCTTTTTCTTTAGATCTATGGCCAAAATAAGACTATTCACCTAATTAACTAAAATAATAACAAAAGGAAGATATTCCACCGAATTGGGCTTGCTAGACGAACTATAGCCATGTTCGCGGTCTGTGATGGAACGTTCCAGAATCAGGGTTCCATTCCATCATATAACCTTATAGATCTCTCATACAATTACAACAAAACATGCTTTAACCTTAAACGTTTCTCCTTAATGTGACCTTACATATTACACATTTTCCATGTATTAGATTTTACGTGTAGTTTTAGATTAAAATTTAAAATAAATGATAAAATATGAAATGTTGACAAGATATGTACTTTTAGTAGCAAACGTATAATTTCAGTGTAAAGCTAACATTTTTAATTATTTATTTTGGGTGTTTTTTGAATGTCTAAAATTCTATGGGACATTTTTAATTATTTGTTTTGTTTATTCTTCTCACTTCCTAATCGTTTTGTTTGTAATTGCATTTTAGATCGCAAAACCTGACTCCTAAATCCGAAGATTATCAGCCAGCTGATTACGAGCATTGAGAAGAGAAAATGGGATTGGATCTGGTAGAAACTGTAGAGGATTCCCCATGTTACACAGGCTTTCGAAGAGGCTGTGGATGATTTCAATAATCGTGGCAGATTGGGGGTATTTCGACCATGGCATAGACATTGGACGGCGGATTGGGGGTATTTCGATGGTGCATAGACGTTGGAGGGCGGATCTATGTAACAGCTTAAGTAACACTACCCCGCTCTACATAGATTTATCTCAAGACTACAGAGAATAATGACAAGACACAGATTAGGATATGACCATGTTTAATCATTATTGGATACAGCTGAAATTCATTTTTAGTGTAATATTTTTATAAAACCAATCAAAAGAACCTTCGCTAAGCAAATCTCAGTTAACAACAGCAGTGCCCAACAAAACCAACACTACGAGCATTATCTCCATCTATCACAGAGCATCAATTTCATTGTTAACATGTTGTACTCGTCCACTTATCTCCAAGCACAAACCACTGCTCAAGGCTTTATTCAAACCCCTATCCTTGCTCGGATTCCTGGGACCTGGATCGATAAAAATTGGCTTAACTTTGAGATTTGGATTTGGTTTCATACGAATTTCTTCTCTTCCCTCTGGCGGCTTGAGTAAAATGCTGTTCTTCGATCCTTCACCAGCTTCATCTTCATTCAAGAGAACCTGCAGTACAGCTTAAGTTATAAAATAGATAAACTGAAAGCTTTTCCATTCTACAGTGTACTTTTGCCACATATTGTATTAAGTATTAAAAGCGCACTGCAGAAAACATACTTCTTGGAGCTTAAACCATAAGCTTCTATTGATTTTATTTGTTTTCCTTTGAGTTTTGTGTTTATGAATTTTGCAGCTTTTCCTTTTCATTTCTTTTTCAGGCAAACAAGAATTATCTCAAAAGATAATGAAATTGCGTGGTCATGTTCATCTACAGTAGTTTAACGCAACACATGTATACAGGGAGAAGCTTTATTGCAAAGATATTACCTTTCGCCCAAGCAGGTCAAATGTCATGACCACTTTGCTCCGTTTGGCTTCCTCAGCCTCTTTTATCTCTGCCTGTTTCTTCAGTAGTAGTTCCTTTTCCTGTGAATGAGCACAATTCAAGTATTTGTTAAATCCTAGATCAAAAAAATTTATTTTCAAAGGTGTGAGATTTGATGGCAAATAGAGATATAGAATATAGACCTCCTTAGAAAGCCAGGTATTATTCTCAATCTCATAGTAGTCACTTTGGTCATCTATAACTGTCGTACGAGCTGCAGAGTTACGATCATAATCAACAAGCCTTTTTGCATATGCCTCTGCAGCTACCTCAGAATCTGTTAATAGCATTTCAGCACCTACGTCAAGGCCAGCATAAGTGCTACCTTCTTTCAGCACAAGGGAACCACAAAAGTTGCAAGGGCCTTCACCTTCCTGCTCGCAGACTATTTTCCCGCACGATAAACAATTGCTCACCAGCTTATGCCTGCGGGCTTGGCATGTGCACGGTTTTCCCTTCTGATAAACAATAGACCCTTTTGCAGCCTCTGCAAGTGAAATAACTTTTCCGGACTTTTTCTTCTTAGAACTCGATGAATTTTTTGTCTGTGTGTTTTGGGGCTCGGGTGTCTCACTTTTAATTTGGAATTCCTGACTTGTGGATGCTTTAGGCTCCTTTGGTGCTCTTTGTGGTCTCTTAGATGTGATGACTGGACCTTCATCAGAGCGTGGTTTAACATAGGCATGTAAAGTGGATGTTGAAGTACTTGCGCTGGTATTATTTAGAGGCAAATGACCTCTCCGTTTCAAGTACTCTTCCGTTACACCTTTTCCAGGTTCCTCACCAACGATATTCTTCAGACAAAGAGCACGAGAAATGTGAGGGTCTATAAAGATGTGAAGGTGAGGTCGAATATGAAATCACAGAGAAATGGAGGTCTGAAAGCATTCCTTCTCATATACCTTATGCCTCAGTGTACAAGTATTCCAGATTTGTCCATCAAATCGTCAACTAATAGTTAAAAAAGGGGGAAAGAACACATACACCTCTGATCTTTGCATGTTGGCAACACTAAACCCCTATACACTGAATCTGAAAATTTTTTGCAGGCACGCAGCCTCAGGTATTTAGAGTGAGAAATACTTGCCTAAACTGTGTCTACAATTAATTTTGTAGACCATGTGGCTAGGAATGCTACACAATAGCAAACAAATGTAAGCCACACCCCCACTTGAACAACATGTGTTGTGGATGACTTCTAGCCAATAATGTCTATAAAAAAGTTATAAACCCTAGGTAATAATTTTCCATTTCAAGGTGACAGCAATTCAGAAAGACATGCACAGTAAAACTTGAAGCATGAGATCGTAAAGATAAACAAACTTTTAGCACTGAATTAAGTAGAGTTTAGCAACTCAAGCTCCAACATCATGGTTCCTCACCACGTGTTGGGTTATAAAAGATTTATCTCCAAATCTTCCTGAAGATTGCTGCATTACTATCACAGCTGCAAAACCGTAAAGCAGTGTACTCCAATAGATTGTAATCCACATAGAATATCCTTCATCGCTACAGAATACACATAGGACCTTATGTAACCTATCGATGAAATGCAGTCAAATTGCTGACGGAAAACACTTTATTTATTTATTTGTATAAAACTATCTTTGTTCAAAAAAAGAACACTTCGATTTCTTCCCAAAAAATATAAAGGCAAAAAAAGGGGCACTAAATTCCATTATATAATTAGCTAAGCTATGCATCACAAAATATACAGTACTTGTATCCATCAGGCGCACTTAGTTAGCACAAAGAGCAAAAAAGGACTTCTTGAAGCTTGCAGCAAGCTCTAAAATGGTGAAGAAGACCTCTTGGGGCACACACCCAATAGCTAGGCGTACTACCCAGGGCTGTTAAATATATGGCCATTATGTGGATACCAAAGTAATAGTCAAAATCGTTCCATTGATTCTGCTTTCAACAAGTCAATATTCTCCTTTCTCAGCAATCAGTAACTATTACAGCCCATGAGTGATGTACGCTGCTCAAGTGCATACTTTTATAATCTAGTGAACTGAGCAGCGAAAACGCATTATATAGACACAGTGGTAGTGGACTCTCTTAAGGCAAAGTGCATATCCCTATTCCCTTCCTTCCACATTTGGTCAAATCTACCCTTCCATTTTTCAAAATTTCACAATCCATGAAATAGTAATCTCTCCTATTTTATACTTCATCCAGGGAATAGCTTACCATTGTTGATTCTTAATTACCTTCGTTTGACTGAAAAGCTAATCCTAAATCTTATATAAGAAACAATTACAAAAATTATAATATGAAATACTACTACAATATAATTTTTGTATTTATTTTTTCTATATGATTTAGGATCAAGTTATAGTCAAATGAAGGTAAACAAATCTAAACAAAAATCAAATGGGTAAGCTATTCCGGGGATGGATAAAGTATAATTGATATTTTCGAATTTTGGATGATTTTGAATATATTTGATGTTCTAAGCATTTGTGTATCATGATTCCATTTTTACACCTACTTGTCACCTTTAAAGTTGACAGATTTTTCACTTTTGAACTACCTTCCTATAGGGCTATTTATGGAAAACATAAATCACCTTAATAAGTATACAAATAGCTAGACCATCAAATAATAATAATACAAACAAACATCTAACTAAATTGGGGAGTCGATTAACACTTTGGTGGGTGGTGGTGTGAGTTTACACTATCGTGGCATTGAATGTAATTTAATCACTTAATGTGAGTAGCTGGTAAATACACCATCCAAGCTCTTTTATATAAGATGTTTTAGCTACTTGCACACTTCTTAAGTTGATTTAATGTTTCCACTATTATCCCTATTAGTTACAGGGAGTTGGTTAGAAAGTGAAAACTATGTCAACTTTAAAAGGAGACAAGTAGAGTAAGCATAAAACTGTTATGCAAGGATACTAGATAACACAATTGACGAATGATTGGTGAAAGTTACTTTTGAATGGTCAGAGTTTCTTTACAGTGAATGTCTACGGAGGTGTTTTAGAATATTAAAATAAAAATTTTGGGGCTAACCAAATAGTCTGACTGGGATCTCCTATACTCATGATTTAGA